>CM028129.1:253890500-255283500 GCA_016271365.2 Neoceratodus forsteri | reverse complement strand
CGGATCCAGTGGTATACGGGGAGGGGAGTGAGGGGTGTGGACTTTACGGACAATAAGTTATCAGGTGGTCATTTAACATGTCAGGTAGAACACCTGCAGTGATAATTCTGTGAGGGTGGGTGCAGATAATCCAATTGAGGAGTGATTTGAAGTGAAGGGGTTTGGGTGATTAGGTTCCTTTATTAGCTGTGTGAGGTTTACTGATTTAATGTCTGTATAAACTTTATGAGAGGGGGAGGCTCAGTTTAGGTTAAAATCACCTAATAGTGTTTGTTCATTTGAAAGGGCCCTGGAGGTAATAGTGGAGATAAGTTCAGTTAGAGAGGAAGGGAGGGGTTTGAGCAAGGCATAAAGTACAATGAGCAAAGCTGAGGCGGAAGAAGGATAATTGAGGGAGATTGTAAAGTATTCATGTGAGGAGGGATGCGTTTCCAAGGAGGAGATACTACATGGAAGGTATTGGTGGGAGTAAATGTCAACGCCACCGCCACGCTTACCTCAGTTTTGTCCATACACGCCATAGTCAGGGAGGCTATGAGGGTATCGGGAAAGCAGGATGAGAACCACATCTCAGTAATGCAAAGGATGTCCGGTGAGTGTTGAGAGACTCAGAGCCTGCGTAAGTCCATTTTTGGGAGGAGGTTTCTGGCGCTAATATGAAAGGTTAGCAGGCCTTAAGGGAGCATGAAGAGTTGAGGTGGGGCCAGGATTAGGGTTGACATCTCCAGATAGGATGAGGAGGAGAGGGAGAATCAAAAGACACCTTATGCTAGGACAGGGTATAAGGCATTTTGGGCAGGACGGAGATGGGGGTAGTAGGGTGGAGAGACAGCGGCAGAGGAGTTCAAGATTTAGATAATTTGAGGCAAGGAGACCGGGGTGTGGAATATAACCAGAGGTATAGAGAGGTACTGCTGGTGGGGGGGAGGTGGGTGACTAGATGAGATTAGTAGCAGGGGTGTAAGGAATGTCGGTTCAGATTTGGGAGGAGTGCTAATTGAGGAGGGTGGGATTGATGAGCATGTAGAATTATTACCATCTCTTGGACTTTAATTTGTTTGTTCAGATTGCCTGTTGTGTGACCTTTGTCTAATATTTCAGCTCTCTTGCAGGGTATTTTGCTAGCTTCACTGGTTTCCCCTTCTCTGGTCTTTAAAAAAGGAACTTTTTACCCTTCTCAGTTATTCCTTTTAAACTATACAGCCTGTAGTTTACAAGTCATGGTCAGGGCTCAGTGTTTGAACTTTTCATCATCCCATCTCTGTTTTAATCATTCGTGCCAAACAAATTTAATAGATTTCTTCAACTCGGTGTCCAAGATAGTAGACCAGGGTAGAGCAGTAGACATAATCTATCTAGATTTCAGTAAAGCATTTGATTCCATTCTACACAGAAGGTTACTAAACAAGCTAGCCAACCTAGGAGTGGGTCTGGAAGTAGTAAACTGGCTGAGTGGGAGAACCCAGAGGGTACTAGTAAACGGCACACTATCCGAGGAAAGGGAGGTGACCAGTGGGGTGCATCCGGGGTCAGTATTAGATCCTAGCCTGTTTAACATCTGAAGGTTTAGAAGGTGAAATGTGTCTGTTCGCAGATGACACAAAGGGCAATTCCCTTATTTTGCGGAACACTAACTGTGAATGAAAAAGCACCCAACTTCAAAAGGGCGACCAAGATAACACCGACCACCACAAACAGCGACGGTCGCTAACCTTTTCATGAAAAGACATAAAAAATTATTTTTTATGTAGGGACACTCCCCTCAACTAAATTATTATCAACTCCAGGGGAGGCGGACTTAGGAAAAAAATGGAAAATATCTGCATAAAAAAATGTATCCTGCACCAGGAATCTAACCCAAGTACATCAGCTTTGTAGGCAGTGGCTCTAGCCACTATGCCAAACAGCCAGCTTGGCATGGGTTGGCAAAAAACCTTCCTACATCCTGTTATAGTGAGTGTAGTGCGCTGCTACACTCGCTATACAGGATAGCTCAATCTCTTGTACCACTCGCTGTAATTACGAGCGGTATTACGGAGTAACTCATACTGAGCCACTGAATAATACCTGCTCATATCACATGATACCCACAAAGATCAGTAACAGGGTAGACACTCCGGGGGGGGGGGGAATGGAAAGGATGAAGTCTGACCTAAAGAAACTGGAACAATGGTCTGGGACCTGGTAACTGAATTTCAACCTGAAAAAGTGCAAGGTCATGCACTTGGGAAAGGGAAACTGGGAGGAGGAGGAATACTTCATGGGAGGAGTGAGACTGGAGGCCAGAAGCTGTAGAGGGAAATGAAGGTGATTATTATGGACGACCTAAAAACAAGCAAGCAGTGTGAAAAGGTAGCATTTAGGGCAAAGAGGATGCTGGGTTGCATAAGTAGGAGAATCTCCAGCATTAAAAGGGAGGCGGTGCTCCCGCTCTACAGATCTCTGGTGAGGCCGCACCTGGAGTACTGTGTACAGTTCTGGTGACCACATCTCAAAAAACACATAAATTAGAGAGGGTTCAGCACAGGGCAACTAAAATGATACAAGGGCTGCACGAGACACCATATGAAGACAGATTAAGGGAACTCGACATGTGTTCTCTCAAACAGAGAAAGAACAGGGGGGACATGATAGAGACCTTCAAATACCTAAAAGGTATCAACAAAACTCAGGTACAAGACCTGTTCCTGGGTAGGAGTTACACAAATACCAGAGGGCATGATATGAAGATTGAGGGAGGGAAGATACAGGGTAACGCAAGGACGTTCTTCACAGAGAGAGTGGTGGACCCATGGAACAGTCTCCCCCAGAAGATGGTAGGGGTCAGGACGTTCAGAAGTTTCAAATACGCATGGCATAAATACAAAGGCATCATAGCACCCAGCCATAAATAGGGGAGGGGGGCTAGTTTCTCTAAAATGGGCAGACTAGATGGATCGTAATATCCCCTTCTGCCATCAATTTTCTATGTTTCTACGTGCTGAATGCAATGTTTTCCCTGAAGCTATGTTTGTTTCTGCAATTCATTTCTCCAGTCAGAGCTCTGCAGTTTATAGTTTAACCATCCTGTAGCAGTTCTGCTCAGACTAGCAGCCCTAGTCATCTCTGCTCCTTTGTAAGAGTTTTATAATATGCTATTTACCCTACATGTCATTCCTGATAAATGGAAAATGGCATTGGTGGCATACCTCTCAACCTCCTGCCTCATAAATCAGGGACACGGCTTAAAAAAAATCAGGGACAAAGGACCAAAATCAGGGACACAGCTTCAAAATTAGAGATATCCACCCAGAAAGCTGGTAGAATATGTGACTTAGTGCAAAATGCATTTTCTAAAGAACAAGTCTGTAACTTTAATGCTTGACATTGTTATATGCTTACAGTCCCCATTGTTTAGCCACAAAAATGCAAATTTTAGGAGGGACAGAGTAAAATTTTGAGGCAAAATCAGGGACGTCCCTGAAAATCAGGGACACTTAAGAGGTATGATTGGTGGTCCCAGTCCACAAGGGGAGTTGCAGAAACTTGGTTGATAATTACAGGCCCACCTCTATACTTTGTACTCTGGCCAAGATATAAGAAAGGGTAGTCCATGACCAGCTGTAGAAATACACTGCTGCCTGGGGACTGCCCATCAGTGTGCAGCACAGCTTCAGGAAGAATCATGGTACAAACACTGCCTTGGTCCAATTTCCAAATTATATAGCCTATGCTACAGATGTGGGCTCATGACAGAAGCTGTATTTGTGGATCTGGTGGCCTTTGACCTGGCTAATCACCTTCTGCTACTGAATAAACTGAGCAACCTTGGTCTGCATACGGATAGCCTTACGAGGCTGTAAATATACAGAATTTCCTAGCCCTCCTTTCCCGGTCAACAAAAACTAACTAAAATATCTACTAAATCCTTAAACAAGAACTCTGGGCTGCTATACACTCAATGCATACCTACAATAAAAAAATCCTACCTTGCAATTGCTAACTGTATCTTGCTCCCCTATGGCTCTGCTGTCTTGGTTTTCCTTAAGGAGACTGAGCTGACTAGCAGGAGAATCCTATATAACAGAGTAGGCTGCCTGGCCCTCTGCATCCACAGCACTAATCACCACTGTAGAGTGTTTACCAAACTCAAATGGTGTACAATGGATGGCTGACTCCAGTATGCACTGCACACTGCAGTGCCTGACCTTCAGGATGTTACACCTCAGTTCTCCACCTAGCCTGGCTACCATGTTAATGGAGAAGCATTCTCAATGTAGCCTGCTGTCTACATCCGGCAGCTCACTCATAATACCCCACATGATTACTCAGAATGAGACAGCAACCCTTTGCCTATAAAGCCCTAAATTGTGGAATTCCCTCTGTTCTGTGCTGCAATCATGTCAAGTGATGTGCACCTTTAAATCACCACTCATAAATACTTCCTTGAGCCAAACAGGTGTACGTTCTGCTCTTGATCAACTCTCATGTTATTAAAGGAATAATGCCTGACAGGGTGGGTGTTATGCTGGGATAACATCTCACCTCGGGTGGTTGGGCCCAAGGCCACCGGTCGAGGGCCTCCAACACCCGAGAAGGGATGTTATCCCAGCATTACACCCACCCTGGAGGGCATTAGTCCTATTATACAATGGCTTGTTGTTATATATAAAATAAAAAAACATTTTAAAGAATGTTTTTATTAATGTGGAGAAATATTTTTGTTTCTTAAGAGGAGATGGAAAAAAAGAGAGGATCAATAATGATGGCACTAGACCTGTGAACAGCAGGGATGTTATGCCAGGATAACATCCCTGCTGTGATAGCCAACTGACCAATCAGAGCCCAGGATTCTTTCTTGCCATTGTATAATCTAAGATATTATGTACTGGTACTTTGGGTCTATTTTGGGCCCTGGCCCAGTGCTAAATGAATTCATTTCACCATGTCTGTTGATCACAGCTAAGTGGACTGTAATCACTACCCCTGATGGCTGCTCTGAGAATCCTGTTGTTGTTTTTGTCCTTGTATTTGGCTATTTTGTAACTAATATTCTGGATATTGTCGTCTTACAAGTTGTATCAATCTTTTGTATAATCATAAGTGCTGTTTTTAAATACTGATCTTGCAATGATATGTGTGTAACTAATTCCAGGTTGCCCCCGAGAAAGCAAAATCCTGTCCCAGTGCACTTACCCAGTCACCAAAAAACAAATATATAAATAATGTTTATTAATTTCACTTTTCTTTCTAAACCCAGTTCGACGTAGAATGAGCTTTTCAGGTGATTCCTTGCCAGAAAAGAACACAAGAGGGCGCTCCTACATCACAAAGTTTATTGTAGTCATAATTATTTGCCTACATTCAGGTGAATCAAATTCTGCGTTAGAGAGAAATAGATGATGTTTATGGAAGGAAAGCGGATTCATCCCTACTCTGATGTGTGCCTAACTACACAAAAATGAAAAAGGTTTGGGGTTACGACAAGGGGTGAGCTCATAAACATACAGGCTGGGGTCTCAGCCACAGTACCTTTCCCCACTGCTTTGAAAAAATCTACCAAGACAAATCATACTTCTTTGAAGGCCCAGACTCTGTTACACTATCTTACGATTAAAAAAACTCCAATTGCCATCTAAATGGAGCACAGAAGGGAAGCCAGTGGAGGCTGGTCTCATTGTTTAAATGAATGCTAACAAAATAGTTTTTAATTGTTCTGTATTATGAGCTGGACAGTCTTTATAATAATGTATTAAGGTGTCAGGTTCATGCTGGTTGATTTCTTTTTCTTGCTAGGCTCCACTGAAATTACTAAGGGTGTTTAAACATATTTATATATATATATATATATATATATATATATATATATATATGTGTGTGTGTGTAACAAAATATATAATTTTTTTAACCGGAGAGATACGGTTTTTAGATACTGTTAACCATTCCAGTAATGTTTTGCAGACTGATTTAGCGTATTCAAGCTCCACTATGTTTACATAATTCTATGGATACTTTTTTCTGCATAACAGAAACATAGAAGGTGTCAGCAGATAAGGGCCTCATTGCCCACCCAGTCTGCCCTGTTTTCCCTCTGTCCTTACTGTGACACTGCAGATCCTATTTTGCCTCCAGTCACCCCCCCCTTTTTTACTTCTAGGATGCCCCTGTGTCTATCCCAAACCTTCTTGAATCCCATAATTGCTTCCGACCCCACCTCCTCCTCCGCTAGAAGGCTGTTCCACTTGTCTACCACTCTTTCAGTGAAGAAGTGTTTCCTCACATTTCCTCTAAATCCCCCAAATCCCCCTTCTAATTTCATATTTTGACCCCTCATTCTCGAGCATCTTTTCCTTTGGATAATGCTGCTTTGCTGTACCTTGTTTTTCTCTGTGAGGTATTTGTATGTTTCTGTCATGTCCCCCCTCTTCCTCAAAACCCTTAAGGGAGTACATGTTCAATTCCTTAAGCCTTTCCTTGTAGGTGTTCAGATGCATGCCCTGTACCATTTTTATTAACCTCCTCTGAACCACTTCCACCCTATGTCCTTTTGAAGATCGAGCCTCCAGAACTGGACACAGTTATCTGAGGTGTGGTCTCACTAGTGATTTATACAGGGGTATTATTACCTCCCTCCTTCTGCTGGTAATGCCCCTGCCTATGTACCCCAGCATCTGGCTAGCCTTCCCCAGTGCCTTGTCACACTGTTTTGCAACCTTTAGGTCATCTGTAATAATCACCCCAGGTCCCTGTTCTGATCTGAGTCTGTTAGTGTTTCCCCCCAGTTGGTATGCTGCCCTCAGGTTTTTGTGCACCAAATGCATTATTTTGCATTTTTTAGTGTTAAAACCCAGGTGGCAATTCCTTGACCATTCTTCCTGCATTTTTGGACCCCCCCATTCTATCCCCCCCCCGTGTGTCCACTCTGTTACAGAGTTTCGTGTCATCCGCGAAGAAGCATACCTTCCTTTCTAGTCCCTCAGCAATATCATTAATAAAGACATTGAAGATGACTGGACCTAGTACTGATCCCTGTGGCACCCCACTGATCACTTTGCCTACTCTGGAGTGGGTCCCATTCACCACCACTCTCTGAGTTCTATTGCTCTGCCAACCCGCTACCCATTTTACAACCTTAGTACCCTCTTCTAGTCTCATTAGCTTGTTTATCAATCTTTTATGTGGAACGGTGTCAAAGGCCTTGCTGAAATCCAGGCAGGATACATCCACGATCCCTCCCTGATCCACCTCCCTGGTTATGCAGTCAAAGAACTCAATCAGGTTAGTCTGGCATGACCTCCCCCCTGTGAAGCCATGTTGCCTCAGATCCTGAAGCTTACTGGCTACAAGATAGTCACTAATCCTTTCCTTTAGCAGTAATTCCATTACCTTACCCACTACTGATGTCAAGCTGACAGGCCTGTAGTTTCCTGCCTCCTCCGTGTTACCACTTTTGTACAGAGAGGCACATCTGCCCTCCTCCAGTCCTCCGGCACTACCCCTGCTTCAAATGACAGGTTGAATAGGGATGCCAGAGGTGCTGCCAGCTCCTCTCTGAGTTCCCTCAGTATCCAGGGGTGCACGCCGCCTAGCCCCATTGCCTTGCCTACTTTTAATATCCATACCTATCTAGGTCATTTTTGAAAACAAACATTATTGCTCATGAGTCAAATACAGAATGGCTTAAAAACAGCTGTATAATAAGCTTTGTCGTATGTTGTAAGCAAATCTATTCCATCTTATTTTGTGCAACCAGTAAACATTTAAATAAAAAAAAAAACAATTGGAGGCTGCTTAATCGCTCAGTGGGTAGCACGTTGCACTCCCACAATGGTGACCCCAGTTTGGGAGTGGACTCGAGAAGACAACATGGTGGCCAGGGGTGGGGGTTGGGTTGGGGAGGTGCTAACACACGGCAGAGCTCCCTGTTGAGGAGGTGCCAGAATCCACTGCATTAGTGATCCTTGTGGTGGGCCAGGGAGCTTGCATCCTCCACAGGGGCACACTACGTGCTAGTGAGGCCTGATGAGGCAATGCATGGCATTGTGCAGGTGGAGTCCAGGATCCAGGATGCACAAATTTAAAAAACACAAGAAAAGCCCTGTGTGCACTAGCAACAAAGCATGATGGCTCTGGAGCGTTCAGATCTCAACCAATGTGGATCCCCACCAGCTTGCTAGCAGGGGGAAAGGCGGATCAGAGTAGGAGATCATAGAATGCATGATGAAAGGCGATGGTGGTAGCCAGGGGCCACAAACTTACATAAAAAACAAGGCATTGCAGGACGTTATTTATTTATTTTTTTTATTAATAAACACTGCATCATCTGCTTCTTATATCACAATCTGTAGTCATGGAAATGATTATGATGTCTCAAGCAGGGGATTAATACTTCAGGTGGGGAATAAGCAGCAGAATCAGACTGATTCCAAGAGACAAAGATCCTGTTTTCATGCGAATGTCCAGAGCAACAGAGAAAGTAGAGAGAAGAGCCTTGGTCTAATGGGGCCAGTGGGAGGGCACTGCACTACTGTAAGAGGGACCAGGTTCATGTCTGATTCCCGACTCCCTCCCTTCCTCTCCTCCCCTCTGGACAAGAGGACTTCTGGAAGTGCCATGAAGGTGGTGGCCACATACTGCTCGAGGAGGACTGTGTCTTCTCGCTGCTTCTGTGACTCCCGTAGTGAGGACTGAGGGACAGCATTAAAGTCATCAGTGGCTAGAGGCTTCAGCTCCCACCCCACCCCCCAGGCAGTCTACAAAACATGGAAAAAAAGTGTGTGCCATGGGGAGCATTCATGTCACACACGTCTGGTGTGTCCCCTCCTGCTCACCACCACAGAACTAGAGTTGCACCTGCTGTGACCTTTGAACCACTCCGGGTTATGCTGCATGGGGTGGGTGAGGGCATGAAGGGTGGGGGAGCTGTGAACAGTAGTAACATAGAAACATAGAATTTGATGGCAGATAAGGACCGCTTGGCCCACCCAGTCTGCCCATTTCCCTACCTAATGGATAAGCTGCAGATCCTAGTATGTGTGAAGGCTGGTGTGGCAAACAGTACATTCAGCGGTTAGACATCCCTCCAACCACGCAGTTGGGATGCAGGAGGAAGTAGGCAGACTAACTGTAAATTAAGAAAAAAAGGGGAAGGATGTACAAAAAATATGTGTAATATCAATCAAATTGAATCCAAATAAAGTACACAGTAACCACTACCAGCAGTAAAGGGGTTAACATTATGACTATCATTGACTGGCCTTGTAACTGCTTACTACCTGCTACTCACAGCTTTGCTTAGCTCAGAGATAACAGTCTCCAACAGTGAAAACTTGGTCAAAGTACACCAGTCTGCGAGGACACGAGTACCGAGTCAACACAGGTGGTGCTGCAACCAGTTTTTTCCCCCAAAACAGGCTGGAGTACTTATTAGATGGTGATATGTTTGCAGGAGATTATACCTCTTTAGCAGGTAAACCTCCAAAGCATCACTACCATGATCAGCTTACCCGCGTCAGAGGTAAGAAATCCTTGTCTTTGCAGTCTGGCAGTCCCTTAACCTTAGAGCGTAACTGATCATTCTGCTTTGGTATTAATTGGCTCCTAGATTTAGAGACCAGTTCGGACAGCACTGCATCATGAAGACTATACAAAACTGTGAGGCTCTTACGTCTGATGATAGACAGATTCATTATAGACTGTGTTTTAAAATGTTTGAGTAATTGTTTGCACTGTGAACAGAGAATCACTTTTACATCCACATTTAACCTTTGCTGTGCCACAGGCATTTATACGTGTCCTAAAAACCTATACATTCTAAACTTTCTGGCAGGCTAAGGGTTAAGGATGAGAGTTACTATACTTATTTACTAAAATTACTCAGTAAGTATTCTCTGGAAGACTAGGGAGAGGGGAGATATGATAGGGACATCTAAATAGATATAGGAGAATAATAGGGTGAACTCCACATGGTTGTTCATGTTATAACAGTTCATCCACCAGGGGGCACAACCTCAAGCTGGAACGGGAAATTCAGTAACGACATTAGAGAATATGTTTTTCACAGAATTTCTGGTGGGTGGGTGTGTTGGGAGTAAAGCTGGGTTCAAAACACAATGTGACATCTCTGAGAGAGTTATTAAGGACAAGAGGGTGATAGGAGACAAAGGAGAAGCTTGAGTAGAAGCCTAAATCAGCGTTTTCATTGTAGGCCATCAGGACAGACCTGAAGGACTAATAGTCTTTTCTTGTCCTTAGTCTTCTGTTTCTTCTATATAACATAATTTACAATAACAGACATTCACACAACAGGAGTAAGACTAGTAGTAATCTGTACAGCAACTTCAGTATTTTTTTAATTCTAACATTTATTTACCCAGGACAACCCAGCTGAGATGCAACATCTCATTTTCACTGGGGTC
Source organism: Neoceratodus forsteri (assembly GCA_016271365.2). Lineage (NCBI taxonomy): Eukaryota > Metazoa > Chordata > Ceratodontiformes > Ceratodontidae > Neoceratodus > Neoceratodus forsteri. Next base: position 255,273,103 of record CM028129.1, on the reverse strand, counting down.
CTGCCTCTACGCATTTCCTTAGCTGGATGGACTGGAATTCTGAGAAGTTTAAGCAGCAATGTAACAAAAATGTTTTTTCCAAAAAACCTAATTTCAGCTACAGTTACTGACAAGCATTTGTCAACATTGAATGTTTGCTTCCGTGCTGTTGTATTGGGACCTGCTTGTACACATTTATATATTTACTCAGGCTAGACCAGATGACATGTAATACATCATTTGCAATGGGGTCCTTAATTTATACAGTCTTCTACTGCATTTACCTAGGACAAGAGAGGTGAGATGCTTTTATAATGTATTTTTCTAGGACAGATCATCTTAGATGCAACATCAGTGGGGTTCCACTGTACGGTTCTGTTTTTATAGTTTTGCAGTGTATTTACATAGGATAACCCAGCTGAGATGCAATGTCTCATTTTTAGTGGGGTCCTGTTTGACACATTTTTGTACCATATTTACCCAGGTTAGCACAGTTCAGATGCTACCTTGTTTTTGGTGGGATCCTGCTTTTCCCAATTTTTACACTGCATTTACCCAGGACAGCACAGCTGAGATGCACTATTTCATTTTAGATGGGTCCCTGCTTTTACCCATTTTTATAATGTATTTACTCAGGATAGCCCAACTGAAAGGCAAGTTATATTTGCAGTGAGGTCCAGTTTTTACATTGCATTTTTCCCAGGATAGATACATAGATACATAGACAGTGTCGGCAGATAAGGGCCTATGGCCCACCCAGTCTGCCCATTTGAGCTTGTAAGTTCAGTTTATGTTTTCCTAGAAGTCTGTTGCCCCTTACCCCTGACCTCCAGAATTCCTTTATGTCTATCCCACGCATTCTTAAATCCCGTGATTGTTTCAGCCCCCACCACTTCTCTGGCAGGGTATTCCACTTGTCCACCACCCGCTCTGTGAAGAAATTCTTCCTCATGTTTCCTCTGAATCGCCTCCTCCAACTTCATCCCATGCACTCTAGTCCTGGAACATCTTTTTCACTTAAAATAGTGTATTCCTGCACCCTGTTCCTCCCTGTGAGATACTTGTATGTCTCTATTATATCCCTCTCTCCTCCTTCCTCCAGGGAGTACATGTTCAGTTCCTTCAACCTGTCTTCATAGGACTTGTGATGCAATCCATGCACCATCTTTTGTTGCCCTCCTCTGAACCTTTCTACCCTGTCTATGTCCTTACGTAGGTATGGTCTCCAGAACTGTACACTGTACTCCAGGTGGAGCCTCACTAGTGTCTTGTATAGCGGAATTATGACCTCCTTTTCCTGCTGGTGATGCCCTGCTCTACATCCCAGCATCCTATTTGCTTTACCTGCTGCCTTGTCACACAGTTTCCCTACCTTGAGGTCATCAGAGATGATAACCCAAGATCCCTTTCCTGCTTGGTGCATGCTATATCCTCACCCCTAACTGATATATTGTGCCAGGGTTTTTGTGCCCCATATGCATTATCTTGCACTTCTTTGCATTGAATTTCAACTGCCAAACCCTGACCATTCTTCAAGTTTCTGCAGGTCCCTTCTCATTCTGTCTACACCCCTGGTGTGTCTACTCTGTTACAGAGCTTTGTGTCATCAGCGAACAGTGAAATTCTGCCTTCTAGGTCGTGAGCAATGTCACTGATGAAGATGTTGAATAGGACCGGTCCCAGCACTGATTCCTATGGTAACCCACTGGTCACTCTTCCCTCTGTGGAGTGACAGCCATTTACCACCACCCTCTGTGTCCTGCCACCCAACCAGTTACCTACCCACCACACTACTGTCCTGCCCACACCTAGAGCAGCATACATGCACACAGTTCAATGGAGGATCTGCTGTACTGGGGTCCTGTTTTTCAAAATGGTTACTATATATTTACCCAGGATAGACCAGATGAGATGCAATATCTCATTTTCAGTGGTGTCCTGCTTTTACACATTTTTAGATTGTATCTACCAGGACAGGCCAGCTGAGAAGCAATATCTAATTTTCAGTGGGCTCCACATTTCGCCCCTTAAATTTCCAACATAGTCTTTTTATGACCTGACGTTATGATTAAGACAGGTGGAAGTTTTTAAAACCTAGTCTGAAAGATGATTTCACAGTATGACTGCAAAAACCTGTTTTGGATGGGACTTGAAAAATGGCACCTTACATATTCATGAGGTGGGGTAACGAATACAAGGGATCTGTTGAACATTAGGGGCCAAAACCTGCAGTAATGAAGTTATGATAAGTAAATGCTGGAACATTTCAATGTTTCTTCATAACTTAGCTGTTTTTTAAAATGGTGACCCCACATTTTCAACAGTCTTTTTATGACCCCATGTTATGATCAAGACAGGTGGATTTTTTTTTAAATCCTGTCTGAAGGGTGGTTTTACAGAGGGATTGCAAAAAACATGTTTCAATGGGGAGTTGAAAAATGACACCTGTCATGTTCATCAGGTGAGGTAACAAAAGGTCTGTGTGCACATTTGGGGCCAACAACTGAAAATATTATGAAGTTATCAGTAAATGTTGAAGCATTCAACATTTCCTCATAACTCTTTTTTTTTTTTTGAAATTCTCTTTATCCTCCTCACAGCCTGCCTCCTCTGACCCTTCAGCGATGACCCCCAGACATCCCACTGCCCGGAACCCTGCCCACACAGACCACAGATCCCCATGGAGCCGCGGTTTACCCCCCGGGCGGGGACGAGGTGGGGGGATCTAACCCCGTAACTTACATTTCGTCGGTCTCGTGGTCTGTTGGGCGGGCACGGGCACATCATGCGACACGCGTCCAGGTCTCCATCTTCCCGGACGAGCAGGCTCTTTTCCTCGTTTTCCTCCCTCCCGAGCAGCCGACGGCCTCCCCTGGCGCCATGACGCGCACGTCGACATCCGTGCTGCTCAGCGGCCAGCCATCCCCTGGTGGGCTTGCAGTTCCCCGAGCCTCCGGCTCGGGGTCAGCCTGAAATGCGGGCATTGGCGGATCCTCCCCGAGCAGGCGGTTGTTGTGGACACTCAAGCCTGTCTCCCCTGGCCGAACCACCGACCACCCGAGTCCGCTTCCCGAACCCGGCTGCCAGCGGAGCGGGTGTGGCTCCAGCGCTCAACCTCAGCGCCATCACGACCGCCTCCTTTTTTTTTCACATTTTAACACCAAACTTTCAACACTGTCTTTTTATGACCCCACCCTATGATCACAGCAGGTGGAATTTTTTAAATCCCATAGCAAATGTGAAAACATGTTACAGAGGAGATTTGAACAATGACACCTGTTATGTTCATGAGATGGGGTAACAAGAGGGCTATGCTGAAAACTGAGGGCTAAAATCTGCATATATTGCAATGTTATGAGTAGACGTTGAAAAAATAAAAAATGTTTCTTCAGAAGTGCCTTGTTTTGTGACATTTTGACCCCAAATTTTCAACATAGTCTTTTTCTGACCCCTCTCTTTGAACATGACAAGTGTCATTTGTGAAATACTGTCTGAAGCGGCATTTCATGCCACAAGTGTAAGAACACATTTTGGCCACGATTTGAAAAATGACACCTGTCATATTCATGATGTGGTGTGAAAAAATGGCTATGTTGAAAATTTGGGGTTATACAATTGAAAATTACCAACGTTATGAGTAAGCGTTAACACTTTTCAACGTACCTTCATAACTATGTTGTTTTTTGAATATACTGACCCCAAATTTTCAACAGATTCTTCTTATGACCCCACCTCATGAATCTGGAAGATGAAAACTTTCAAAAGCTGCCCAAAAGGTGATTTTTGCGGAGCAACTGCGAAATCGCCTTTAGGGCCATACTAGAAATATTTCACCTACCTTGTTCATGAAGTTGGGTCCTAAAAAGGCCATGTTGAAAATCTGCAAGGGGGGGCGCAGACAGGTGGCTAGCAATGGTGAATGCAGGCTGGTGTGCATCTGTCTCGTAATTCTTGTGACTTCAATGCTTGCTCTCGTGTGTACATCACGCACATTTGTGAATAGGGCCCATTATCAGCAGAGTACAGAGGTCTGTGAAAACACGATTAACCATATAATTTCCACTTGTACTACATTAGAAGAACACATCTCTATGGCAATCCAGATCAATAATGTAGGTAATTCAGGGCCCCACCTTCCAGTATCTCATTCTTGGCTTAATCAGTTGAGATATGCATCCCACTTGAACTGAGTCAGGGACATTCAGGTTGTCCCCATCATAGTCAAAGTTAATTCTGGTAAACATGTCTTCCATGACTGTAATTTTCTTTACTAGATCAATCCATTCTTCCTTTGTGGGGCAGAAGAGGGATAACCAGTGTCTGGTGATCAATTTCAGTTCTGCCACCAAAAAAAATGGAACAGATATTTGTTCTGTGGTGACCTAGCCCCCTGTGTCAACAGACCTAGGATGAAATGCTCAGACAGGGCCGGGATGGTGCATTCTAGGATTCTGGAGCAAGTTTGTGCTACAGACGCAAAATAGGTGGTCAGCAAGGGGCAAGCCCCAAAAATATGACAGTGGTCTCCTCTACGCATTCATGTGATCCCAGGGGGTATCACGTCACTTCATCGCAAACACTTCATCGCAAATAAGTCATCATAATAAACTTTAATCGCATGCTACATTTCACTGCATGAAATTTCATCGCAAATTTTATAATACTTCGCAATAATTATAATAGAAAAAAATACCATTTTGTTTACTGTGTTGAAAGTACCTTTTCGATTACTGTGTTGAAATATGCGTGATGTGTCATGCATAATGCGTCTGGGTCAAAGGGCACAGGGCAAAGGTCGGGCAGGGGGAAAAGGATTTTGAGGGATCAGAAGAATCATTAGCAAAGGTAAAGGCCATTATCGTGAAGCACTATATATTGTGTGTCCTCTTGTTTGGTATGGTAGATTTTGTGTTGCCACATACAGATGCTGCTTCACTGAAGGTTAAAGGGTTAAAGGGTTAAAACTTAAATCTTTATTGAGGGCAAATAAAAACAAATCTTGTCATCTTCAGTACCCCATCTAGACCTGCAGTTGGAAGCTATGAGCAATAGCTCATAAGAAGTCCATCCTGTTTGTATCACAGTATGTTTCAACGACCTTGACAATTCTTTGTGCTGTATCTTTGTATTTCTTTCTCTGAGCTGGATGCTCTATACCAGCAAGATATTGCTCCATTCGGTGCTCATTAAGGTTCTGTTCAACCTTTAGGGCATTAATGAACTTCCAAACAGTGGGATGGCATGCTCCAAGCAGACTATTAAAACTTCCGGTGCCACCTCTCTACTGAGTTTATGGTTCTCGGGATCCCAGTACTGACTGCACAGCTGCAGTTCCAGAAATCGATAGCAAAATGTGGTCTTCGTCCACCACAGCGACCAACTGGCCTCCCTATCCATGTGTCTTCAAAGTAATCAATAAGAGGAGCCAGTTGGTCGTCGTTTGCAGTATAAAACTCAGTTGCACGTAGTTCCTCGAAGGCTTCCACAACGTCAGCTGGTTCAACATATGCAAGTGCAGGAAGCATTCTTATTTGTAAAGCATAATCAGCATCCACTGTATAATTTTTAAGAATGATTGCATTTTCCTGCACTTTTCGCCACACAGCTTGGCAGAGGTGGAAAAAGCATCCCCTTGTTCTAGCCCCAGTAAACTCATTTGCAAATGCTTTTACTGCTGCTAGTTCAAAGTCTGTCATTACTGATGAAGGGGACAGTTCGGGACAAAGCTGTTTTATTTTTTGAAGAACCCTTACATAACTGTCAGTGCAACGGTTTGACATTAATATGAAAACAGATGGGATAACTGCAGATTGGCAAACTCCGTGTATAGTGTAGAGCTGTGTGAAAAGTGTTGGTGCACATTTAAATGTTCCATCTGCATACCAGTGGGGCGTGGAGCGCATGTACTGCAGGTTTTTTGATGTTGCAAAAATGATAAAACGCTGATTATCTTCAGACCCAGAATCATACTGCAGAAATAGCACTCCTCTCTCGGTGTTCCAAAACTCAGCTGGAATCAGTAAATCTACAAGAGATGTAGGCTGAGTAGGGACTGCAGCGACTGTCTGGCGTGCTCTCTGTGCAGTGCGCTTAAGGCATGTAACGGATGGCAACTAGGAATTGACTGCCTGGCTAAGCCCACTAATAGCACTTGCAACCAGATGCTGGGTGCTGTCCTGTGAAGAACTAGCTTTGTCCTTCAATAAAGATACTGCTTTTATTGCCATTGTGGAACCAGCATCAGGAACATGGTTATGTTAACATACTAACAGACTATTTGCCAGCAGATTAGGCCTTACGGTCTATCGAGTCTGCTCGAACCTCAGATCCCTAGTTGGGTGCCAAGGCCCTCTCCTCCCTTGTGTTCCAGAAACCCCTATCATCCATCCACACCCCCCCCCCGGGACAGGCCATCATCTGATACATCCACTTTCTGTGTCTGTCCCACCCTCTCTTGAAGCCCTCCACTGTGGATCTCTGAACCAGCTTGCCAGGCAGTGCATTCCAAGGGTCCACCACCCTCTCAGTGAAAAACCTCCTCCTCTTTTCCCCCCTCACCCTTCCACCTTCCAACTTCAAACCACGCTCTCTGGTGATACCTCCCTGCTTTAGTCTAAAGATCCCCTCCATGTTTACCCTATTTAATCCCTTGAGGTACTTGAAGACCTCAATCATGTCCCCCGTCTCCCTCTGCTCCAATGAAAACAGGCAGAGCTCCTCAAGTCTGTCCTCGTCAGTCAAATCCCTAGCCCTCGTATCATCTTAGTTGCCCTCCTCTGTACCCTCTCCAGGAGCTGTATGTCCCTCTTCAAGTGTGGTCTCCAGTACTGTACACAGTACTCAAGGTGTGGTCTAACCAGTCCATTGTACAGTGGCAGAATCACTTCCTTGCTCCTAGAGGTGATCCCCCTTACAATGCATCCCAACATCCTGTTTGCCTTGCTAGCCACTCTCCTGCACTGCTCAGAGTTATTCATACATGCATCCACCATGACCCCTAGGTCTTTTTCCCCTATTGAGGCCTCCGCGCCTCCTCCCCAGGGTGTACCTGTGTTTAGAGGTTTCCCACAGATGCAACACCTTGCACTTGGTGATATTGAAATTTAATTTCCGCGTGTGAGCCCAGCTTTCCAGGGTGTCCAGGTCCTTGCAGGGCCAACCTCCTCTCTTCTCCCTCAACTACTGCTCCCATCTTGGAGTCATCAGCGAAGAGACTCATTTCACACCTATACCCTCCCTGATGTCCGATATGTATGCATTAAACAGGATCGGACCCAGGACTACGAGCCCTCACGGTACCCACTACCAACCTCTCTAGGGTTTGAGACCCCACAGACCACTACTCTCTGGATGCATCCAACTAGTCAGTTTTCAATCCATCTGACCATCAAAGGGCCTACTCTAACCCCATCAGTTTCTCCACCAGACCATTGTGGGGACAGGAGTCAAGACGCCTTGCTGAAGTCTACGAATAATACATCCACAGGCTTTCCCCGTCCAGTTCTGATGTTACCCATTCGTAGAACTCCACAAGATTGGTTTGACATGAGCTACCTAGCACAAACCCATGTTGCCAACTATCTAGACCTCCCACCTCCTCTAAGTACACCCCAATCGTTCCTTTAGTATACTCTCCAATTTTCCCACCACCGAGGTCAAACTGATGGGTCTATAGTTACCTGGTACTTCCTTGACCCCCCTTATGGATTGGCACCATATGTGCCTCTGCCAATCCCTAGGTACCCTCCCTGTCTCAAGGTGACCTGTTGAAGAGCTCCGCAGAGTGCAGCCAGTATGTCCATAATTCCCCATAGTACTCTCAGATGAATGCCATCCGCCCAGGAGATTTGTCTTTCTTAGGGCCTTGAGGGCTAACCACACCCTTTTGGTTGAGATAGCATCATCTGTCCCCTCCACCTTACTGGCCTTTTTATCCTTATCCAGATGTGACACCCCTGGGGTACCTCTCCCTCTCTCTTGCTCCATTTCTGTTGCTCCCCTGATCCCACTCACTGCCGCTTCTATCCCCATAATGCCTTACTTTGTAGATATCCCATCCCCCTCCCTATTGAACACAGAGGCAAAGTACTCATTAAATACCTCTGCCTGGTCCCTTGCCTCTTCCACCCACCCTCCTTCTGATCTCAATCTGCTGAGATGGCCCTTAGTTTTTCTCCGCTCCCCAATGTACTGGAAGAACCCTTTTCCCCTCCATGTATCCTCTGTGCCAGCCGCTGCTCTTTACTGGACTTTGCTCCCCTCACCATCCGGGTGACTTTTCTAGATGCAAGATGGTACATTTCCTTATCCCTATCCCCTCTTGTTGTTTTATATTTTTTATAGACCACCTTCTTTTCTCTGACCGCTACCTGTACCTCACTGGACCACCAGCATGGTTTATGTGACCTTGCTCCCTTACGTTTCAACTTAGCGCAGATCCTGACTGCCTCATGAAGTCCCCGGTTTATGACCTCCCATCTCCTTTCCACACTTGTCATTGATGCAATCCCCTTCAAGTGATCCTTGAGAATATTTCCCATGCCCACAAAGTCTGCCCCCTGAAGTCCACTGCCAGTGTCCTAGATCTCACCCCCCCCCCCATGCTTATTTGAAACCAGACAGTATTGTGGTCGCTCCCAGTCAGGGGGTCCTCTACAACCAGATCCCTTACCAGATCCCCATCTGCCAGAACCAGAACCACATCCAGGACATGTCCCTCCCTTGTGGGCTCCATCACATGCTGTGTTAAGAACACATCCTGGAAGCCGTCCAGCAGCCTCTGCTCCTTGGCCACCTTAGAGGACATGGTTCCCCAGTTTGTACCTGGCATATTAAGGTCCCCCATCAACACCACTCCTTCTCTTTTTGGTCCACACTGGGCAATGATGTGTCCAGCAAACCATCCTCTAGAACATCACTCATCCCGGGGGGCCTATATACTACACCCAGCTTGACCTTATCTCCTGCTGTGGATCGTAAGGTGACCCATAAGGCCTCCACGTTTCCCTCTGCCTCTTCTACCCTAGCAATTTCTATGTCATCTCTAATGAACATAGCCACTCCACCCCCTCTGCCCTCCTTTCTATCCTTCCTAAGCATAGTGTACCCCCACACGTTTAGGTCCCAGTCATGGTTTTTGTTGGCCCACGTCTCCGTGACCGCCGCCACATCCACCCCTCGAACAGCATGGCCTGGAACTCTGGCAACTTGTTTCCCAAGCTCCTTGCATTTACTAACACCAACCCCCACCCGTTATCCCTGATCCCCTTAGTCGAACCCGACCCAGGTTCCTTATACTTCCATCCTCCCTCTGCTCCACCTGAAACCTCCACCCCCAGTCTGTTTCCCTCTCCCCATTGGGTTTGAAGGCTACTCCCCTCATCTGGAGGAGAGGGCTTCTGGTCAGCCCCTCCCTTATCCCTTCCCCTCACAAGTTTAAACCCCACCTTTCTTGAATGTAGTCAGCCATCCCCTGTTTAAGGACTTCCTTCCCTAATGGGGCAAGATGAAGCCTGTCCTTGGCATACAGTCCCTTATCCTCCCAAACTCCTTTCCAGTTCCCTAACACCCCCAACCCACTCTCTTCACCCCATTTCCTGAGCCAGTCATTAACCTCTGTGATCTTCATTTTTTTCTCCACTGAGGCCTTTAGTACTGGCAATATCTCCGAAAAGGAAATGTTGCATCCATTATCCCGACAGACTCTGGCAAGTTCTTGGAACCTTGCTTGGACTTCCAAAATGCTATTTCCCTCTAGATCATTAGTTCCCAAATGCACCAGGAAATCCGGTTTCCCTCCACAATCCCTAACCAGTTCATACACCATGAACTTTGCTCTGTGCACTGTCAGCCCAGACATACTCACTACCTTCACCTGGCTATGGCATCCACCCCCCTGTCCCTCCCACTGGATACCCCTAATCATCGAGTCTCCCAATAACAGAACCTTAACACCGCCATCATCCTTATGGTTACCTCCACTATGCCCTCTCAGCCCCCATCCCCCTTTATTCGTGATCTCAATTCCATGGGGTCTTCCTGCCTATTAGAGACCCCCTTGTCACCCTCCCTTTCTGCCTCCCTGTTGTTTGCCCACTTAACTCAGACCCCTCTGAATAGGTGCCCCTTTAATCCTCTCTCTATCCAAACCATTTATCCTGGCCCTGATGGTTTCCTTCCCCACACTGCCATCCTCTCCCCTGTAATAGTACCCCTACCTCCAGAGGCTCTCTGTGGATCCCCTTTAGCTAGGGCCCCATCCTTGGTACTGACCCCCCTGCTGAAGGGGGCTCCTCTCCCACCTCCTTGTCTCCCAGTTTCTCTCCAGTCATGCTCTTCTCCCTCATGTCTGCAATATGTTGCAGCTCCCCCATCTGGTAAACATTTATGTTTCCCCTTCTCCCTCTGGGACTATTTCTATCCTTTCCATTGCCAGTCTGTGATTCCCTATGGGTATCCAACTCCCTCCCCCCGGCATCTGTATCAGTTTCCTCATTTCCACCAACCCCTTCCTCCCCCCTCTAGGTTGCTTAGTAGCTCAAATTTATTGTGACACTCTATGTCAGCCTCCATCAAGTAACCCGAGTTTCCCCTGACTGCACCTCTAAACTGCCCTCTTCTTCCCCTCTTGCTCTGTTCTCCTTAGGAGCTCCTTCCCACAGTCTGCTGTTTTAGGCTTCCCCACAACAGCCCCTCCCTTTTCAATGTCTGCTCTACTAGGCTTCCCCACAACAGCCCCTCCTGACTCTTTCCCTCCACTCTCTTTGTATTCGGAATGTTCACCCCGTACGCTTTCCCCTTAGCATCAACATCCCTATCTAAGGGTCCTCTGTCCCTAATATTCCCCCTCCTGCTTGCTGTAACATAACGTCCTGTAATTTCAGAGCGTTGCCCCAGCCTCCCCTCAGCCCCACATTTCTGCTGCCCATATCCACACCCCTTATCCTTGGACACCCCCCCAACCTACTCCTTAACCAATATACCTCACTCCTGATACAAGACAGCTGTCTACAGAGTGGGCAGCCTCCCTCTCTCCAGGCCCAATTGAGAATTATTGCCATCCCACAGCCTGTGCAGCCTACAACCTTCCAAGATGCCTGCCATGGTGGAATATGGCCACCCTGTTTGTCCCTCTGTTTATAATGGCACACCCCTTTCTCAGTCCTTCCCCTGAATACAGTTTTCTCTATACTGACTGCAGTTATTTACAAACCCAATTTCAACCCACCAATAAAGTTCCCAAGTCTCACAAACACATACAGTCCAGTGTGTGTCCAGTCCCACTAACAGTGTTTGTATGCAGACATCAGGTACCGTATGATGTCACAGGCCCACTAGTTCCTGTTGCTTCGAACTTCAGTCCCAAACAGAAATACACAGGCCTTCAATCCCAACCCCCAGTGGCTTTTCAGTATTTAAGAAAGCCTACAAAACAGGGTGTGTGAGAGGGCTCTTACCAACACCAGGCAAACATCACATTTAAATTTCACTCTAATTATCACTGCCAAACAAGTGTTCCCAAGCCTCAAAAGTTACAATATCATAGCCCAAGTAACAGTTCTAGTTCAAAGTAGTAATTTTTAACACATAGAACTAATTTCATGTACAAAACTATTCAAATATTTCAGTTAAAACAGAATATAACCCCAGACCTCTGTCCTTACCAGCCTCCTGCTTATGTTCCTGTACATATTTTACTATGACATCATTACTAGTGTGCCATAATGGTAGGGACTCTAAAAGACCTACACTGGGTCTTCCACTGATACTCCCTCCAGTAGGCTAAATAAGTGGTTTTATGTATTTCTTGCCAAATTTAGAGACAGGAGTTTGGGTGAGGTAATGTGACCTGCCTCCCATTCCCATTGCTGCTGAATAGGTAACATTTCTGGGCACTTTGCATCTTGCAATAGGTCACATAGTTGGGAGATCTGGTGGGAGTCCAAAGTCCAGGCCTGTTTCACCATTATGTACCTTTCAACAAAAGTAGGGTCCCAGAACCACTTGGCCCCAGCCTGTGGTATATGCAAGTGATTCCTTAATTGGAAGACTCTATAAAAATCTTCTCTTTCCAAGTGGAATTTCTGTCTAAGTTGTATAAAGGATAATATGTGTCCCTGCTCTAAAACATCAACATAGCGATGTAGCCTATTGTTCCACCACCCAAATCCTGGATCTGACATTCCCAGTTGAAATTCCCAATTACCAGTAATAGGTGTGAGTGTAACCAGGGTGGTGGCATTCCCCAGTTTATACCAGTATTTCACCCACATACAAGTATGTGAGGTCCATCAATTCCAAGGCTTCACCTTCTGAATACTAGGGAGTGGCAGTAAAGGAGCCACTCTTAAACTGAAGAGGGGAAACTGAAATTGCTCCCCTGCCACCAGCCAGTATCACCCTGCCCCTTAAGCATGGTGTTAGTGTGTATTAGGCTGGTTTTGAGACTCAGGAGGATGATAGGACTATTTGGAGTTCTTAGAGAGAAAAACAAAAGCACTGGCGCCAAGCTTCGGGATTTACTTCAAACATTAGTTTTAGTTTAAAAAGAGAAATCCTTCAGGTCAAATCGGCCATGGTATCCACAAGGTTTTTGTCCACCACTGTAGGTATTTACCTGATGTACACTTTTTAAACTAAAACTAAAGTTTGAAGTAAATCCTGAAGCTTAGTGCCAGTGCTTTTGTTGTTCTCTAAGAGCTCTAATAGTCCCAGTCATTCTCCTGAGCCTCACAACCTGCCTAACACACACAAAGTCCACTCTCCATACCAATCTGCACAAAACGTCCTTTCCCCCAGCAAACACCAACTCTAACTGCACCACCGATTAGGTCTGCATCCCCCAACTCACTGTCACAGCCTAAGGGTCCAATGGAAATGGCTGCAAGAGAGCAGCTGAGCCGCTCATTCGCCATAGGTCCAGCTCACTCAAAGTGCTGCTTCAACTGATTGGCTGCTCCCTCTCAAACGATATAGATTCTGGACCGCGACATTCCTGCTGCTGCTCCTGGTCACATGGGTCCCGACCCCTCGCAGTGCTCTGCCGCTCCCAGTTACATGAACTGTAGGCAGAGATGAGAGGCACCCTACTGGCAGATGCAGGGAATGGCAGGTAATAAAAAATAAAAGCAGTCTCAGCTGACTGGTTGCCCGTGGGACTACATGCTGCCATACAAGTACTTGTCCATGACAGCGTAATTGTAGTCTGGGACGTCGGGCTATAGGATTTGTTGATCCCTGTCCTGCAGAGCTCTGGGAAAGAATTCCAAAGGACTGGGCCCATCATCTTAAAGGTCCGATCCTCCAAGGTTTTTAACCTACCCCTGGGAATAACAGGAAGGCCCTTCTCAGTAGAGCAGAGAGGGCACGAGGACACATAAGGATGCAGGAGATCTGACAGGTAACCTGGGCCCAGCCTGTGTAGAGTCTTATAAGTTAGCAGGCCACCTTTAAAGAAGATACACCACTTAACCGGCAGCCAGTGCTGATCACGCAGTACCAGGGAGACATGACACACCCTGGAAAGGCCAGTCAGCAGCCTAGCTGCTGTGTTCTGCACTAACTGCAGGTGCCGTAGCATACCTCCACTGACCCTAAGGTATAAAGTATTGCAGCAGTCAAGCCTTGAGGTCACAAAGGCATGCACCAGTGTAGCCAAGTTGAAGAGGCAATAAAGGATTTAATCTGACTGATGTTCTTCAGATGATAGAAGTCATTCCAGACTACTGCTGACACCAGAGCCTGAAATGTAAGCCCCTTGTCCAGAATGGCTCTGAGGTTGTTCACCTCTGTAACAACCAAAAGTCCAGAGGAACAAAGCTGAAGCCCTGTCTCCCTCTCAGTACAGCCATTCCACCTCACGACCCGGACCAACCACCAGTACTTCAGTTTCATCTGGGTTAAGTCGCAATCAGCTTGAGGTCATCCAGTCTTGGGTCTCCACCAGGCATCTATTAAGCACATCAATTGCACCCAGTGTCCCAGGTGCAAAAGACATATACAGCTGGGTATCATCTGTATTGCAGTGAAATCCAAGTCTATACTGTCTAATGATCCTACCCAGAGGCAGCACATACACCGAAAATAACATAGGTGAAAAGGAGGCTTCCGGCAACGTCACCACCTCGAATGGCCGCAAAGAAGAGGGGCTCCGACACATCCCGCTAGAGCAAACTCCAAGACTCAGCTTTACTGTTCTTAAAAACATTACAAACCTAAGAAACAATGTCTGGGAGTAAAGACAAAGTGAAAATGCGCCTGGGGAGGCATAAAGAAAGGGCGGATGGCAGTGGATGTGTAAGATGGCCTACTTCCAGCCATAGTGCATCGCCAGCGAGCAGCATAGCCGGAGATATGGACACAGACACAGACAGGGAAAGCGAGAGGCTCTCCAGGTCCAGATACGAAATGCTGCTGGCAGAAATACGGGAGTTTCATGCAGAAAACAAAAAAGAGTTTTCAGCCCTGCAAACCAGACAGGCTGAAGTGGAAGTAAGGCTACAGCGCTCGGACGAGACTTCAGGGGAGATCACCGAAGAGACCACCCGCTTACACCAGGCTGTCGACTACTTAATAGATCAACACGAAATTCTGCAAGATAAATTGATAGATCTCGAGGCTCGTTCCAGACAGGATAACCTCCGTATCTACGGCTTACCAGAGGGGTCTGAAACTGGTAGGATGAAGGACTTTCTAACTGACCTGCTCAGGGACGTTTTGGAGCTCCCCCCATCATTTCAATTTAAAATCGAGAGAGCACACAGAGCCTTGGTGAGGAAACCAACGGATTCAACAGCCAGACCATGCTCGATAGCTTTGAAACTGTCCAGTTACAGAGATAAAGAACTGCTCCTCCGAATCGCGTGGGCTAAGAAAAATGTGACTTTCAACTCTGCTAGACTGCTATTTGATAATGACTACCCCCCTGAAATTATGAAGAAAAGAATAGCTTACACTCCAATCTTGAGACTTTTGAGGGAAAAGGGGATTCACCTTCAAACCCCTTATCCTGCCAAACTACGGGTCTGCTGGGATTCTGGCATTAAGGTGTATGCAAATCCAGAAGAAATTCAGCCGGAACTAAAGAAGATGGGATGGATTTTTCCAGTCGACTGGTACAGCGCCACAAGAAAAGTGTCCCCCTAGATCGCAATGGCAGAGTTCCTCGAACAAACGCGCAGGCACAGGGAAAGGAGGAGGATTCCGTTCGCTTCAAGAAATCAGACAGTTCATTGGAAGACCCCAAACAAACCCTAAGGAGGCAGAGCACGAAGATCAGAACTCGAATACTTGAACTGGTGCCATTGGGGTTTAGTGGGCCGTCTGCTCATACCCTCCGCCACGGGACACCTGTAATGTAGGACAGGACTTTGATTTAGTGCCTCTGTTAGGTCGCAAGTATCAGTTAGACTGAAACATTACATGCAGCCTTTAACTTTTTGCTATTTACTGAGCTCCTAGGAGGTGTGCCATGGGCTGTGGGACATAAAAAGACCTATGATGTTTTTGTTTACAGGTTTAAAGTCATTGAATGCCCCAGGCATAAATATGAGAGTGATCGGAAGTGGGATGTGCTGGGACGATGTCTGAGGTGCCTAATCGTACCCCCCCCCCACAGCTGTTTAAATTGTCGTCCATTCGAGGCGTTTCCAGGGGAGGGCAGCCATGCGGTTTTGCTGGACTGCCTCCCTTGTGTGGGTGATGTTACTTTGCATCGACCTCGATAGGGGTCGGGGAGGCCTGGCCACATACATGGTCACAATTCCTCCCTTAGGCTTCGGGACCTATTTAAGGTTCACGAGACCTTGCCTTAGAGGGTCAGTTTTTATACCCTCTTCCCTTGGAAATACTCTTGTATATAAGTTCAACAAGTTAAAAGTTGTTATATTTAGGTATCTTATGTTTGTATATGTGCACAATTCTGTCTATAATTGCTAACTAGAGAATATGACCTCTAAAGGGTGGGGACAAATGTACAACGAATTTCAAAGTTTCCTGGTGTGGAAGGAGAAGGAATCCTTGAATATTTTGTTATCTGGGTACCTGGGATGGGCTCCCCTTTCAGCACTTACGCTTACCCCTGCTGGATCAGCAGCGACCACTATAAATATCCCGAATGGCTAAGCAGCCTTTAATTAGGATCTGTTTCCATAACGTTAATGGTTTGAATAACCCATTGAAGCGGTATATAGTGATCAGCTCCTTGAAAAAATTGAAACCTTCATTTCTTCTCCAGGAAACACATTTAAGCAAGCAGGAACATCAAAAACTTTCTAAATTTGGGTTCTCCACGATAGTGGGGTCGGTTTTCAGGAGACGGAAGAGAAGAGGGGCGGTGGTTCTGGTCCCTAAAACCACACCCTCTCAGTTGTTTGACTCATATACAGATCCGGAGGGCAGGTTGGCATTAGCCGTGGGCCATCTGGAGGGTCAGGATATCAACGTTGGTTTCGATCTATATCCCTCCCAGGGAAGGGCCAGAAGTAAGGAAGATGTTATTTCAGAAGATCACGGAAAAACACAAGGGGGTCCTAATATTGGGAGGTAACCACAATTTAGCTACTTCTCACCTGGATACCTCCAATATGAATCCCCCCAAAAAATCCCCAGCGCTACGGGTGATGCAGGCCTGCCTTTCTGGTGCACAATGGGTGGATGCTTGGAGATATCTCCATCCAAACAAAAGAGAATACACACATTTCTCAGCTCCCCACAAAATTTACACCTGGATAGACTATATTCATATTTCAAGAGAACATTTATGTAAGATTCAGAGTTGTACGCAGACACCCACGGTGTTGTCGGATCACTCTTTTCTGACACTTACCATGTCGTAGGGGAGGGAAAGAGTCAACACCCTGTGGAAGTTTAACAATTTCCTACTGAACTTGAAAGATTTTAAGGAAATGGTTCAGCATAAAATTAAGCAAATTTTAACAGACAATGAGAAACGGGATAGGGAAGGGAATACTCTGGGACACCCTGAAGGTAGTTCTCCGGGGTGAGATTATAAAATATGTGGCCTATTATAAAAAGAAACAACAGTTCCACCTTGATAAACTTCAGAGGCAGCTTAAAGACTTACAGGCTCAGCATGCAGCGGGGGACGAGGGGGCCCTCCCACTCCTGCAGGCCACTAGAGATCAGATCCAAGGGATTCTAGACAACCGCACAGAGCAAGCCTTACAGTTTATTCAGCAAAAGTACTATGAAGGGGGTCCCAGGGCCACCCGGCTACTAGCCCACAAGCTTAGGCAGCACAGGACCCAGTTCAATATTACCCAGATTAGACATCCAACCTCCAGAAAAATGGTTTCCCTTCCCAGAGAAATAGAACATGCTTTCCAGACCTTCTATAGTGCCTTATACAGATCTGATGGAGACAGGGGTGCTTCAGAGATGGAGGCCTTCTTGGAGGACCTTAGACTCCCAAGACTATCTGATGAACAGAAGCAAGCTTTGGAGAAACGGTAGGACTTGCTCAGGCTATCTCGGCCCTTAAGACCTTTAAAACCCTTGCCCATACGGGTATACGGGTGATTTTTATAAGGCATTCAGGAAAGAGTTATCACCAGTTTTGTTAGAGGACTGTAGAAGTGTTCAATCAGGTGAATTAACCCCCGACTCCTGGCGATATGCATATATTTCTAGCATACCAACACCCGATAAGGACATTACATCCTGTTCTTCTTATAGACCTATTTCGGTCCTTAACATTGACTATAACATTTTTGCTTCTATCTTAGCTAAAAGATTTAAGGCCTTTTTACCGGAGGTAATAGATCTGGACCAGACTGGTTTTGTTCCAGGGCGTCAAACACAAGATAACATAAAATGAACATTATTATTATTACAGCACGCCAGGAGGGAGGGGTCCCCCTTTCTTTTGCTTTCTCTGGATGCAGAGAAGGCATTCGACCGTGTCGAATGGCCTTTTCTGTGGGCAGTGCTGGGGAAATTTGGTATCCCAGATTCGGTTATTAACTCAATAAAGCTAATGTATACGGACCCCAGGGCTTATATCTGAATCAATGGGTCATTTTCATACCTATTCCACTATCCCCGTGGTACCAGGTAGGGTTGCCCCCTGTTCCCCCCGCTGTTTGCTCTGTATTTAGAACCATTAGCCCAAGCTTTAAGACAGGAGGAGACGGTGTCTGGGGTGAAACTGACCTCTGGCATCCATAAACTCGCACTTTACGCGGATGAGTTAGTGACATACATCACTAAGCCTGAGATTTTCCGCCCTCCTCTTTGGGATAAATTGACCAAATTCGAGGAACTGGCAGGATATAAAGTTAATTTGTCTAAATCGGAGGCTTTGGCCCTAAATTTTACTCCATCAGTGGACCTCAGAAATAGGTACTCCTTTAAATGGGACCTAAAAAGTGTAAAGTACTTAGGGGTACGGATTGGTATGGCTTATGAAGACTTGCTCTCCTTAAATTACCCTCCTTTTCTTCTTAAAACTAACACTGAGTTGGAAAAATGGAGCACTCTCCCCCATCTTTATACCACAAAGTAGAATCCATTAGAATGGTGGTCCTTCCTCGCTTTCTTTGTTTGACCCAGACTCTCCCAATACAGGTAACAGATCCGTTTTTTAGGTCATTGCAGAAGAAAGTCTCAGCCTACATTTGGGGAAAGCAGAGACCGAGGATCAACCTCTCAGTTATGCAGCTCCCTAGACAGAGGGGTGGTATGTCCCTTCCTAACCTCAGGCTATAGTATTTGGCTTCCCAGATTAGAACTTCACTGTACTGGCTAGATAGGAGTTATATAGCCAGGTGGAAGTCAGTTGAAAGCCAGGAGAAGGAACTAAGAGATGTCTTTCATACGTTGCTTTCCTTCCCTCCTGCCCTGAAAACTGAGTAAAACACAAGCCCATTCACACAGTCCACCTTGAGGTCCTGGCAGAGGATGTTGTCCGTCCCAGAATTCCTGAAGTGGAGGCCTTTTTTGTTCTCCTTGCCTTGTATGGATTCCTTTATCCCGGCCAAACTTGACGGGGGATACCTTAAATGGCAAAGAAGAGGTCTGCATCTGATATATAATTTTATGCCCCAGGGGATAATCTTATTGTTTACAGACTTAGTTCAAAGGTTTGGCATCCAATACTCAGATAGGTTCAGATATTTTCAAACCAAGGATTATCTCCGCTCCCTCAGGGATGTGAGTTGGAGCGACTGTCCCCTTCCTGGGCTTCTGGAGATTTTGATAAAAGCAATAGATGGGAGAGCTGTCCCACCGCATATCATTTCAAGTTTATATAAGTGCTTACAATCCCTGAAAGAGAGCCTCCTAAATAAAACGAGATTAAACAGGGAGAGGGACTTGGGGAGGGGAATCTCCTTGCCCATATGGGAAAGATATTTAAAATCAATGCAGAAGGGTATCAGCTCTGGACGCTGGAAGGAATTTGCCTGGAAAATAGAGGTGAGGTACTTCAGAGCCCCTGTAGTGACTCAGAAGTACAGCAAGCAGAGGGGAGCAGAATGTTGGAGGCAATGCAGATTCCCTTCAGCCACTCTAGCCACATTTTTTGGTCTTGCCGAATCTTGCAACCATTTCTGGCGTGTTTTCATGAAGCCCTTCAACAAATAATCTCCCCTGATATTAACCCAGACCCTCTCCTTTTCCTTTTTGGTGAGTGCCCCCTGGTTCAATTGGATAGTTCTACCAAGAAATGTATTAATCTGGCCTTTCTTGCTGCCAAAAAAGCTATCACTAAAAAATGGAATGTCCCCCTTGCCTCCTACCTTGGATCAGTGGCATCAAATAATGATTGACATTTATAAAATGGAGAAAATTACAGCTAGTGTACATTAAATAAATCCCAAGCTGCTTTTGAGATTATGTGGAGAAAATGGGTAATATATATCACACCAATAAGAACAGAGTTTATCCCATGAAATCGGGAGGTTTCTCTGCTATCCTGGGGGTGTTGGTTGTTCCCTTCCCCAATCCTGATGTATTAGTTTGGCAACATTTAAAGCTCAATGAAATATTGGAAATGAGTGCACTGTATGTTAACATTTTATGTACCTTTTTAATTATTTATGGGTTTTTTTTCTGTTTCTTATGTCTGTGTCCTTTTTATGTACTGTTGGTATGTATTTTTGCTTTAAGCAATGTATGTTCTTTACTATAAAATAAAGAACAAGAGTTTAAAAAAAAAAAAAAAACATAGGTGAAAAGACCGAGCCCTGGAGGACACGACAGGACAGTGCCATCGGGAGTGAAACACAGGTTACTCACCTGTGACAGGAGTTCTAGGAATGGTATATGTTGTTCATCCACACTTACTGGCAGGTTCCTTGCCGCTTTAAATCTTGCTGGAAGGTCTTCAAGCTGGCTCCTCCCACCCACCTGGGTGGTAAAACTCTTGGCTCCGCCCCATGATGCCATATCTAGCCTGCTGGAAGCCAGGTTGTGCGTCGAAGCCGGGGAGGTCGGGTGGGTCGTGTGGATGAACAACATATACCATTCCTAGAACTCCTGTTACAGATGAGTAACCTGTATTTCTAGGGACATGTATGTGTTGTTCAATCCACACTACTGGCAGACTCCTGCAGTTCTCCGAGGAGGGAGGCAAGGTACACACCCCTACTTAGGGAATAAAGACTGAGAACTGAGGCCCCAAAACCAGCATCCCGGCATGACTCAAGGTCGATGTGGTAGTGGGTAATGAAGGTATGTGCCGACTTCCAGGTAGCAGCCCTGCAGATATCCTGGATAGGGACATCCCTGGAAGCAGCTACTGATGCAGCGGTATGGTGGGTAGAATGAGCTCTTATCCCTCTGGCAGGCTCCATGCCCGCCAACCTATAGCCGAGATCTATGCAGGAGGTGACCCACCTGCTTATCGTCCGCTTGGCTGCAGGTCTGCCATTTGCGGCTTCAGCGTAGGTGACAAACAGCTGGCGAACTTCTCCCCGAACTTCAGCCTTCCGCTCCTTATAATAAGCAAGAGCTCTTCTAGGGTCCAAAGTATGGAGCCTATATTCGGCCTCCGAAGTGTGATTGGGGTAGAACACCGGCAGAGTCAACACCTGGTTAAGGTGAAACTCCGACACCACCTTCGGAAGGAACTTTGGGTTGGGGCGCAGGACAACCTTGTCCCTGTGGAAGACCAGATAAGGAGACTTGATGGAAAGCGCCTGGAGCTCTCCCATCCTTCTGGCTGAAGTGATAGCCACCAAGAAGGTGGTCTTCCATGACAGGTGGGAGATATCGCACTTGTGCATTGGTTCAAATGGCTTGCCCATGAGCTTGGCCAATACCAGCAGTAGATCCCACAGAGGTGGAGGTTCTCGCACCGGAGGGGAAATGTGATCAAGGCCTTTGAAAAAGCGCCAGACCACCTTCTCCTGCCCCACCGACTGCTTTCTCCGGCCCGCCCAGTAAGCAGCAGAGATGGCTGCCAGGTGCACCTTAAGGGTCGTCGATCAAGCCCTTGCTGGAGAAAGGGATCATAGGTAGTCCAGAATGCTTGCCAAGAACAGGAGGAAGGGTCCAGGCCCTTTCCTGACACCAAATGGAGAATCTCTTCCATTTGAAGGCATAGCATTTTCTGGTCGACCACAGGACGCCTCAACGACGTGCTGAGGACCTCATCGCGAAAGACTCAAGGCCTGGAACTCTAGCCGCCAGGAACCAGGCCATCAGGTGTAGGGATTGAAGGTCCAGAAGGAATACCTTCCTGATTGACTGAGATCAGGTCCAGGTGGGCTGAAGCCGCCTGGAGCCTGAGCTGAGACTGAGGAGATCTGGATACCAGAACTGGGGGCCAGTCTGGGGCTACCAGAATCACCATGCCTTGTCTCCTCGCCTTGAGAAGCATCTGTGGACTAAGGAAATGGGGGAAAGGGCGAGAAGAGGCCCGGGTTCACGGTTCGAGAAGGCATCCCCTGCAGCGAGCCCTGCTGAGGCATGGAACAGTCTCAGCCGCATTCTCCCTGGAGACAAACAGGTCCGCCTGAGGTGTGCCCCAGTGGGAGAAGAGATCTTGTACTACCTCTGCAGGAGAGACCACTGTGAGGACGCAGCCCCTATCCGGCTTAGGGCATCGGCCAGGGTGTTGGAGGCTCCTGCCACGTGAATGGCTAGGAGATCCGCCTCCAGGCTGCACACGAGACCATATGCAGAGAGCTTCCTTGCATAACAGCATGGAGTGCATCCCGCCTCTGGCGGTTTAGATGGTACATGGTCGGGTATTGTCCGGCTCTGGACCTGAACCACTTGACCCGTAGAAACAGAGGAGGCGTGAGAGCTAGGCGGACCGCCGGAGCTCCAGCAGGTTGATATGGCATTGGGACTCCTGAGGACTAGAGGCCATGAGCCTGTGCTCCCAGATGGGCACCCCAACCCATCAGAGATGCGCCGGTTGATAGAGAGACTGTCGGCTCGAGGCGGACAAACGGGATGCCCTCCTGCAGATGTGCCGGAACGGTCCACCACTGGAGAGTGTCTCACATTTCCGGGTCACTGTCACCAACTGATCCAACGGATCGTAGCTGCCAGACCACTGGCTGGCCAGTCCCTCATTGAAGGGGACGATGTACCAACGGGCCCAACAGACCACGCTGGTGCAGGCCGCCATGAGGCCCAGGAGGCACAGGAAGTCCCGGCAGGATTGCCCAACCAGAAATGATTGGGCAAAGGAGGAAAGAACCTCGCCCTGTCCACCGGGAGCCGAGGCCTGGCTCAAGAGAGTCGAGCTCTGCCCGATGAAGTGTGTATCATCTGCTTCAGCATTGTCCCGACTCTGGCCTCGCTGATAAGGAGGCCAATCTGAGAGCAAACCTGAGGGCGCAGTATCTCTGGACCGCCCACCTCTGCTCTGGAGGGGCTGCAATCAGCCAGTCATCCAGGTAGGGGTACACTCGACCCTTTGGCACCGGAGAAATGCTGTCACCACTGCCATGCATTTGGTGAAGACCCTGGGAGCAAGAGAGAGGCCGAAGGGCATGGCCTGGAACTCGTAAAGGGATCCCTCCACTCTGAAGCGGAGGAATCTCTGATGAGACGGACAGATCGGGACATGAAAGAACGCGTCCTGGAGGTCCAGGGAACAGAACCACATGCCTCGTTCCAAGGATGGGATTATCTGAGCCAGAGTGACCA
This sequence comes from Neoceratodus forsteri, assembly GCA_016271365.2. NCBI lineage: Eukaryota > Metazoa > Chordata > Ceratodontiformes > Ceratodontidae > Neoceratodus > Neoceratodus forsteri. The sequence continues at coordinate 255,250,000 of CM028129.1, read as the reverse complement.
TCCTGAAGGTCCGAGACCTTAGGAACCTGTTCAGGTCGTGCAGGTGGAGAATGGGGTGCCAGCCCCCCCCGTCCGTTTTGGGACCAGGAAATACCTGGACACAAACCCTGGGTCTGGAGGAGGATCCGCCACCTCCTGATCACCCTTCTCAAGGAGCAGTAATATCCGTCATGGGCCGACAGCGAGGCTTCTCTTCGACCTCTGTACCAAGGGGCGAAGGGTTCTAAAGGGATGGGTCTGCTTGAATTCCAGAGGCAGGTTCTTTCCTACCACCTCCAACACCCAACGGTCCATGGTGATAGCAGACCAGGCGGAAAGGAAGTGGTGAGTCGTCCCCCCACGGGGGGAACCCAGGGAGGGGTGACGAGGTTGGGGGCGACACCCCTCAACCCGTCACTGGGCAGGGTTGGAGGAGAGACCAGCCAAGAGACCTCCTAGGCCTTTACCGCCTTGCTTCCTATTGGAGGAAGCCGCTGGGTTGGGTTTGGGACGCCAAGGGCGAGCCTGCTGGCCCTGGTGCTGGTGCTGTTGGGCCGGTCATGCTGCAGGGGCCAAAGGACAAAAGGGCTTATGCTGTTGCTGACGGTGGCCTTTGTCCCTCTAGGCAGAGGTGACCGAGTCCAGAGTGGCGTTGGACTTTTCGATCCGCTGGAGGTGTCCCTCCACTCCAGAGCTGAAGAGGTCAGTCCCCAACAAGGGGATGTCTGCCAACTTGTGCTGGGTATCCGCCGTGAAGGTGGATATCCTCAGCCACGCCCTGCGGCGCATGGCCACTGCAGCCGCTACTGACCTGGCACAGGAATCACCTATGTCCAGAGCAGTCTGAAGCTGCTGCTTCATCACCGCCCTACCCTGGTCCCGTACCTGACGGACCGTGGTCTGCAGGTCAGCTGGGAGATGATGGGTGACCTCATCCAGGGAGCCCATGAGGGCGTGGGAGAAGTGTGCCATCAGCACGGCCGAGCTGGCCTGTCGGAGGCCGAGGGAGGACACAGCGTACAGCATGCGCCCGGCATAGTCCAGCTTCTTGGACTCTTTGTCGGGGGGCTTATCCACGTCCCGAGTGTTTCTGGAACACCGAAAGACGCTATCAGTGACTAACCCCTCGGCAGAGGGGTGCTCCAAGAAACCGGGCAAAGAGCCGGTAGGGACCGCATACTTCCTGGCCATCCTGGCCGAGGGTGCAGGACAGGAAGCAGGCCACTGCCAAAGCTCCAAGGCTGGGCCGACAATGGCCTCAGCCACAGGGAAAGCCTCCGTGGCTGAATCCCCTCGGTCCAGTATCTCCATCAGAAGATACTTGGCCCATTTGGACACGGGCTCGAGCTGCATCCCGGTAGACTCCGAGATGAGCTGAAGCAGACCCATGAAGGACGATGGGCTATCGTCCAATGACTGGCCCCCGGAGGACTCCAGGTCGACCTGCCTGGAGAACAGTGAGGAGTCGTTATCGGACTCCGAAGAGTCTGCGAAGAGCTGCCTTGGGCCTGAGCCACCCTCCACCTGCCGAGGACAGTCGGGAGTGAGGGTGACCAACAACCTTCAGGGCAGGCCACGACTCCCGACCGAGAATCTTTGGTCGGTGCCCCAGACTTCGGTTGTGGAGGCAGAGGTTCCACCACAATCGGTGGGGCAGCTAGTTTCGGCCGAACAACCAGCCCAGAAATGGGCATCTCGACTGCAGCGAGTGGTTGCTTCGGCCGTTCGGGCGACAGCCACTTGATGGCTGGGGAATGAATCGGAGTCGATTTACTCCTGGACAACAATAACTGCTGCCACATAAGCTCCTCGTAACGCCGAAGCAATTTGCGCCGAAGCCTCTCCTCTTCCGAGGAGGAGGACGAGGAGGAATGGTGTCGCCGCTTACTTCGGTGCCGAGACCGAGACCGCCGATGTCGGCGGGAACGGCTTGACTGAGATGGTCCGAGACTGAGACCAAGACCCTCAGTGTAACCGAGGGCGGGCCTGGGAAGGGGCCGGGGACACCCGCTCTTCCCTCGGCTCGGACACTTTAACCGGGGACTGCCGCCCCGAAGGCGCGGGCAGATCCTCGGTCTCCACCGGGGGAACCGGCGAAGAGGGGTTGTCGGCTTCACCAGTCGACAATCCATCCGACGGGTCGAGGAATATCTCGACTGCGTCGACGGGTGTCTCAGCAGGCTGGCCTGACGGGGACGCTGTGAAGCCAGCGGCCTGAGCCGCAATCGCCCATCAAGTCGACGGTCGGCTGTCCAGGGAAGGAGACCTCTCCGCCCCCACAAACGCAGAAGGTGGGACTATCTTCGCCTTCCTCTTCTTGGGCCGAGAGGAATGTCTCGATGGCCCCTCTCCCATCACCGTGGGGAAAGGGACTGGCAAAGCTCCTTGAACGATGCCGAATAAGAGGAACTCAGAGAGAGCCGGATAAATGCAGTGACCGAGGAGGAGGAAGATGCGGCCTGGGCCGCCTCCTCCTCGAGGGCGATCATGTGCTCGAGCTGCTCAGCTGAGCCAGCCACCGCAGACACTGCCCAATGAGCCTCTTTGGATTTTATGGGCAGGTAACGCTTCTCGGGGTGCCCGAGCTTCAATCGGGCAGCACGATCCTCCAGGACGTTGGCCCAAAAGGAGCGACACAACCTCGCAGGCTCAAGTGGTCGCGGGTTCAGGCCGAGGCAGTAGACGCACGTGAGTGCGGATCCGTCCTGGACATCTTCTTCTGCCCACAAGGGCACCTCCGAAAGCCGGGAACCTACTTGTCCATCGCAGCCACGAGGGATAAAGAAGACCGAAGTTTAGAAAACTTCAAAACTAGTTTCGGACGAACCGAAGAGTTAGGATCCAGTCTAAAATGCAGAGCGCTAAGGAGGGAACCTGAGCTTCCAAGCGGTAAGGAAGATCTGGCATCATGGGGCGGAGCCGAGAGTTTTACCACCCAAGTGGGTGGGAGGAGCCAGCTTGAAGACCTTCCAGCAAGATTTAAAGCGAGAAGGAACCTGCCAATAAGTGTGGATTGAACAACATATCCATGTCCCTAGAAAAGAACCTTTCCCATACTACCCTCTGTGTCCTGCCCATGAGATAGGACTCAAATCAGCAGATAACTTTGGCAGTGAGTCCTACATACTCCCTGAGCTGGTCCAATAACAGTCCATATCCACGGTGTCAAAAGCTGAAGAGAGATCAAGGAGAATGAGAAATGACTGCTCTCATCTATCTCTCACCCTGAGCAAGTCATTATGCACCCTGACTAGTGTAGTCTCTGTGTTGCGCCTGGACTTAAAACCAAACTGGAGAGGATCATACATGTCAAAGGAAAGTGAGGTGTGCCTCAAGCTGCAGTGCAACTACCTTCTCAATAACCTTACCCACAACGGGCAAGTTAGAGACAAGTCAGTAATTCGCCAGTGTCCAAAGATGCTTTTTTCCAACAGGGTTTCACTAGTGCACTTTGCAGTGCAGCTGGGAAAAAAACCCCTGATCAAAAGCACCAGACAATCTCAGTGAACACTGGGCCCAGCTGGCCAACACAGCTGTCATGGGGCCCATGTTCTATGACCTTCAACTGTGGAGATGGCCCACTCCCACTCTGTGGGATCTGAATCATAATAGGTTTCTAGATCAGGCAGACATCTCGGGACTGGTGAATGCCTCCTCTAGGGGCTCTGGGAAGGTAGGTAGGGCATATAATACTGCCGCTCTGGACTCCCTGGCACTGATTCCTTCCTGGCTGGCTACCTTCAGACAAAATAGTCCATGCTTCACTAGTGTGCTATGGCCAGGGCCCCTACTTTTCTGCGGCACAGTGGGACCAAGTTCTGCGGCAAGACTACCATTTGCCGTAGAACTTCTGCGGTGGTGGTTTGTAATTTCTGCGGAAGTTCTGCGGCACTAACAAACTACCACATCACAGCGTCGGCTTGTCATCCTGACTTCACTTTCATGGCAGTGGTTATAGCAATCAGGATAGTGGAAAGCACAGTAACACTAGTTCAAAAATAACAGACTTATAAAAAGAATTTTATGCCTAAAAAGACAAAACAAATGTCTCTCCCTTAAGGTCCTAGCCTGTTGCATAAATGACATATGCAGAGGGGATCTTATGTGATAAATAAGGTATTTCTATATGCATGCTATCTATCCCACTAATAAGGTTTCCATTGTCTATGACTTATATATTTGTATGTGCTTTCTACACCACTCATGAGGTTCCCACTGTGTATATCACTTGTATATTTATATGCAATCTGTAACATACATACAAATATGCGTGTGTGTGTGTGTGGTGAGAGAGACAGAGATACGGTCTGTGTGTGTGTGTGTATATATTTTTTTTTTCATTTCCATGAACTTGCATCCTCATTCATACAGGTCCCATTGGAAATGGAATAGAGGAGTTATTGCAAAACTCATTTTTCATGTCAACCTGCTTTCATTGACACACTGCATAACACCATCAGGCCATGACATGCATGTGAACCAGCTGTGAGATACAGCTCTCTGGCCCATCACAATGTGTCCACCATGTGACAGAACCATAGGTTCCCAGGCTCCGAGCAGTGATGTGTTCCACCAATCCTTGTGCTGCCCAGCCAGCTCCCAGAGCTAATCTCTGAACCTGAGTTGCCGGCACGGAAACACAGCATACTGCCCTCTGGCCCAACAGCTGTCCCTGCACACAACATTTCTCAATAACTTTTAGGTGATTCTATCAACCAGTGACAATGTGTAATCAATAACCCTGGCAAAAATGCGTACAGTGCAATTATTTATTTAACAGGTCTCCACATTATTATATTTCACTTTTCTGGGCATATTTACTTTATTTTCCTTAAAAATTTAGACAGTTAAATTAATTTTGCTAGTTATTCATTTCAGATAGCGTCTCTATACCTTAAAGGCACAAATAGGTTTGTATAAAGTGAGGTATGGACTTAACAGGTCTGTGCCATTGACAAGGTTTGGTTTAAGTTGGCCATAGTGCAACAATGTAAGACTGAAAATTGTATTAGGCTGCAGTGCAGGTTGAACAAATATCACCATGCATGATGTGCTGTGCCACCATCTCTGGCAGTGGGAGCTGTGGTACATAAGTGACTGTTCATTTCTGTTGCAGATTGCAGCCATTTCATTAGCTAATGTATGATGTTATAGCAATGATAACATCACATTCTGAACATATGGGGGGTTTTGGGTATAAAAAGAGGGGAAGGAACCAGATTCTATGTATAAACAGAAATATTAATAAAAATCACCAAGAAAAGTGAATTCTGGGTACCATGAAGTTCTCTTGATAGTGCAAGTTCTGCGCAAAAATTCTGCGGCCGCAGAATTCTAGGGGCCTTGCCTATGGCACTTAAAGGTGCTAGGCTGGAAGTTACAGCGCAGGTGGATGAGGTCTGGGTTTGATGCCAACAGGCTTGATCTGCAGCCCAATTATTAGGGATACAAGGAGGCAGTTCATGCATAGAGAAAAAGATGAGAAGGGCAGAGTAGCCACAATGTTCCAAATGGCGGGCAGAATTTTATATCTAGACGGTCTGTAGACAGGTCAAGTCAAATGTATTCCTAATAGGCACTTTTCAAAATATCAAAGCACCTGTACAGATTAAAATCACAACAATTTAACAATAAATTACACTCATTAAAATGAATAATAGACTTTGACAATTTTAACTACCAAAAAATGCTTGGTTAAATAAATAAGTTTTTAATGCACCTTTAAAAGTCTCAGTGGTCAGACACTCTAATCTGCCGAGGTAGGGAATTCCACAGGATTGGGGCCATGAAAGCAAAGGATCTAACCCCTGAGGTCTTCAAACGGACCCTGGGAATCTCTAGCAATCCCTCGTCAGTGGAGCAGAGTGGGCGATAGGGACACTGGAGGTCTTGCAAGTAACGTGGCCCCTGTTCTTGTAGGGCAGGGAGCATATCGCTGTTGAAAGGTATGACTGGTTTAATGGTTCTCAGACGTGGTTGCTGCTACTCTTGCTCAGGTCCCTCCTTTGCTGTAAAAGGAACTGACAAGGGTCAGGATTGGATGCTTCATGAGGGCATCTTGCTGTGATCAGTGTTCCACCTGCCAGATAATGGTATGGTTGCCAAGACTGTCTCAGAGTTGTAGGCCACTACCCGAGGAGGCAGTATAGTGCAGTGGTCTAAGGCTCTGAGCTGCAAATCTGGTGACATCCAGCAGACCAGACCTGGGTTTGAATCCCACAGCTTCCACTTGCATACTGTGTGACCCTGAGCAAGTCACTTAACCTCCTTGTGCTCCCAAGTCACTCCTGTAAAAAAGCTTTCAGCTTAGTGTGCTATACCTGGTTAAACAACATTGATCCTCGACTGGCCCCCCTCAGCTTTTGAAAGCAGAGGTGTGGTCATTGGTCACAGCCTCTGTGGGATTTGTCAGGGTACCTTTAAGTGAGGGACTCTGATCTGACTCTTCTTAAAGAGGTGGTGGTGGTGAGACACTCCTAAGTAATACACCATTAGATACAAACAATTTAGTTAATCATAGAACTGTCTGCAACTTGCCATTTCTGGTCCCCAATGTGGAGAAGGTGGTGATGACTCAATTAGTGGAGCATTCTGATGTCCAGAGTATCACTGAGCCACTACAGCTTGGATTCCATAGGTGCCACAGCATGGAGACTGCATTGGTCAGGATCTGCACTGATTCCCATATAGATAGAGACTGAGAAGATATTTCCATCCGTATTCTCTTGAACCTGTATCCTGTATATTTGATAAGGTGAATGATGGGGAGTTAATTGACAGGCTTAAGGTATAGTAAGGGTTGACTGTAACATTTCTACATTGATTCCAGTCCTTCCTGTCAGGGTACAGTCAGTCTCTATTTTCGCTTGACAGTCTGAGCAGACTGCCCTTGAATGCAGTGGACCTCCGGAATCTGTCCTCTTCTCTATATTGTTCACCATATTCTTTCACTGGGGAAGCTCATTAGTGGGCACTACTTCACTAAAAGAGTGGTGGACACCTGGAACAGCCAGCCAGTGCTAGTGGTGGAGGCAAAAACAGTAGGGGGCTTTAAGCATGCATGAGATAGACATAGGGGAATATCAGTAAATAGGCAAGGAGGAGGGAGGGTCGCTGAAGACCAGTTAGGGTTTGTGGAAACAGACTAAGCAGGGACCATCCGGGCAGACTGGGTGGCCCAAGCAGTCCTTTTCTGCTGCCAAATTCTGTTTCTGTTAGATGGTATGGCACTGGTTTTCACTGTTACACAGACAATACCCAGCTGTACCTGTAATTTGCTATTGACCTGAGTTGTTCAATGGCTAAGTTACAACAGAGACTGGGGGAAACAGGCTGTAGACAGCCTCCAGCTGGCTGGTGCTCAATTCTGGAAAGATGCAAGCATAACTGACTGGCTAAAGGAAACAGTTATTAGCCGCCTAAAGACAGGCATATGCTCCCTTCTTTGGGGAGGTTCAACTAAAGGTGGCAAGGTCTGTGCGCAAGTTGGGTATGGTCCTTGACAACTGTCTGTCACTGAAATTCCAGGTCTTGGCTTCTGTCAAGAGTTGTTTCTAATACCATTTAACCCTGCCAGAATGTGCTCCTTTTTTGATCTTGCCGACTAGGATTATGGTGCAGACCTGTGTGGCATCAATGCTGGACTAGTGTTGTGGGCTCTAAAAAGACACGCCCTCCAGCCAATTTCACCATCTGCAGCTGGTCCAGAAAATGGCAGCAAGACTTTTAACCTCCTTCTGGAGTTCAGATCATAGCACCCTTCACTATGTATTCTGGGTAGGCTGCCAGCGAAGTAGCAGGTTGACTGCAGAGTATTCTGTTGGACTAATAAATCCTTGAATAAGCTGGGTCTCTCTTATCTACACAACGTCCTGACCGCCTGTGACCTGGCTGCACAAGAGCTGTTGGAGGTACCTGTCTCCTGATTAAAATCTGCTGGAGACAGGGCTTTCTCTATGCACCATCTCTGTGCTCTTCCATTGGAGGTCAGAAGTGCCCCTGTGGTGGCCTTGTTTAAATCTAGACTCTGCCACCATCTCTGGGCCAGGCTTTTCCTGATCCATCTGAGGGAACCTAGCAACTTGAGCATCTGGATGCTTGGACTTTATATACAGAAACATACTGTGGAATTTAATGGCACAAAAAGACTCGGAGTCCATCGAGTCCACCCACATATTACACCTTATATCAGAAAACCCCAAAGGGGAGGTATCTTGCCAGTGGATACCCAGGACCCATAGAGTAGAAAAACATCCTTTAGTGGGAAGTATTAGTGAAGGGAGAGCACCCTATGGATGGGGAACTGAAGTCTGTCCTTGGGGTAGGTTTAAGACATGCGGAGGAGTTACAGTATTACTAAGTGTTTTCTTCATGGAGGGTTGGTCCTCAGGCTAGCTATATTGTGGTCCTGTACCCTTTTCAATGGAGGGAGGATGCACAGTGGGGAAGACAGGTACAGTATATGCCATATGACTGGTGGTACTGTGTTAGTCTGTTGGACGCAAGAGTGACATTCGTTCAAAGTTGGTTAGTTGCCTAGCTGAACTGAGGGATACTTCAGTTGTGTACCATCATTGTAATATCAGCCATTTAGCTTCCACGGACACTGCAATCAATTAGTGAAGCTATGGTTATGTTAATGGAATGGCAGGGTCTGGGAGTACTACTAACATTAGCTGGAGGGGAACTTTACTGTGCTACGGACAGTCTGTACATTTATACCCAGACATTAGCTACACTACAAGACAAAAGCGTAAAAGATTTGATGGGGTCTGTGCTGTGCTCCAGGAGGCCCGTATACCACACGGGATCATCTTTCCAGTCCATCTGTGAGTTGCACATGAAGGCAGGATATATATTTTTACTGACCCTGATGCAATTCTGAAATGGAGCCAAAAATATACCAGCACAGAATCTTGGCTGGCTGTACAGGGCGGTCACTCCTGGGATGATGAAGAAGAGACCTAAAGTCCTGGTAGAGTAACTTTAACTTATTCCTATTTTCTGGCAAAATGGTTGGTACCTCCACAATTCCTAGGTAAGGGGAGAACAGTTACTCGTATCTTGAAGGAAACCTGCGAGGATTTTCGTTATTGCTCTTGCAAAGGCGGAACAGTGGGACTCCAACTACAGGGAACTATTACTTCCCGTAAGTTATGAGGGACCTTTAGTTGAAATATTGCCTGTATTCACAATTTCTGGTTGATGTTTTTGATAGAGTTGCACTGCCGAATTACTCTGTTTTTGCCTGGCCTAGTGCATAGGAGGGGTGTGAATTTGCTCGGGGATCCGAGTAAGCCTCTCATAAACATAAAAGTAAAAGCTTTGTAAAGTTAAGGCTAAGGTGATAATCTTTGACCCACCTTCTTGAATCAAATCAAATCAAATTTTATTTATAAAAGGTGCCTTTCCAGTGATCAAGTCACCTGTATAAATCTAACAAACATTTAGAATTAAAACCAATACATAAAATCACAAGTTTAAAACAAAGTCCAATTCACAATCCATAAATAAGTCAGATACAACTAAGTCAGCATTAACATTCCTCATGATCAGAGAATGCCAGGCCAAATAGGTAAGTCTTTAGTGCTGTTTTAAAACTCTGGACGGTCAGGCTGTCCCTCACCTGACGAGGTAGAGCATTCAACAAGGTGCGGGCTGCAAAAGCAAATGGACAGGCCCCAGATGTCTTCAAACACACCCTGGAAATCTACAGCAATCTCTTGTCGGTGGATCGGAGTGGCCGAGAAGGGCAGTAGGGACAAAGGAGATCTTGCAGGTAGTGAGGTCCCTGGTCATGTAGGGCTTTATAGGTCAGCAAACCGACCTTAGAGAGGATACGCCACCGCACTGGCAGCCAGTGCAGTCTGTGGAGCACAGGCATAATATGACTGGTCCTGGATGTACCAGTCAGTAGCCTGTCAGCTGCATTCTGCACCAGCTGCAGGCGGCGGATATCAGTCCCCTGTAGACCTAGGTAAAGGGCATTGCAGTAGTAAAGGCGAGTGGTCATGAAGGCATGGACCAATGTTGGAAGATCTTCAGGGGGGGACCAGGTGCTTCACCCGGACAATATTCCTCAGGTGATAGAAAGAGGACTTGACAACGGTTGACACTTGTGACCTAAGGGTCAAGCCGTCGTCAAAAATAATGCCATGGTTACGCACCCGATCTGAAGTGATAAGCTGGACTCCCCCAAGCCAAAGACCAGAGGGTTATCCAGTCGACACCCCCACCACCCGACGATCTGGGTCCACCACCAACACCTCAGTCTTCTCCGGATTCAGCCTCAGTCAGCTAGCACTCATTCAGTCCTAGATCTCGGATAAGCAGTTGTTAAACACCGAGAGGATATCTCCCTGTTCAGGTACAAAGGAAGGTGGAATCTGCTTTGAAACAACTGGGAGCTGGGAAAGAGACACAGTATTGAACTGGGAATCTGCAGGAAAGCACAATCTTGCCAAAATCTGAGGGAGGTGTACCTTACTTTAAGTTTTACACTTGTTATTGCTTTTTATTTTAATCAAGAAGAGGTTTGCAATACTACTTATACACTTGTAGATTGGGAGTTTAAATCCAGAGGAATTGAAATACTGCATATTTTTCCCTTATGGACAGCTGGCTTGTTGTTTACTACTATTTTGGTGACATTTTCCATCAAACTATTTTTGGTACAGAGAAGTATTCATTGGTGGCTGAGGATTTTTCATTGCAAGTCCTGCAGTTTAGTGCAGGTTAGTGGAGTTTTGTACTTGACCCAGACAGTGCCTCAGGTGGTTGAAACTGGTTTGCTCTGATTGCCTTCAGAGCACAGACCGCAAGGCTGGGTCAGGGGATGCTTACATCATAGGTATCGGGATCAACTGCTTTATTTTTCTCTGATTTAAATTGTTTTTTGCAGGATATATTTTCTGTTAAATTGTTGTGCAGGTTGTCTTGCTGAAAGGAAGAAAAGCACTCACCAGGGTGGTGGGTCAGAGCTGTAGCTGATTGTTCCTGGAAGGCACGGGTTTGAACTGCTGAGCTGGCCTTGTGCCATGGTGGTGAGGGTACAGGGTCCAGGGCAGTGCGACAATTTTTGCAGTCGCGCCGTGCATTTTTTTTTACAAGTTTTAATCTCCCCCGACATGCACCCCGGAGTAGAGAATCTTTAGTTAGAGGAGTGCAGGGGCACAGCCTAACAAGTCGATCCTGCACGTTGTTTTCGCCCCGAGTGTACATTGCCATTTTTATTTTCAGCAATGTACACTCACTCTAATGGCGATCGCTGTTATCACATAGAACCAGACCCAAGGCAGCATAGAGTCACAGCGAGAAGGTCATGTCAGATGAATCTAATAGATTTCTTTGACTAGGTGACCAAAGTAGTAGACCAGGGAGGGGCTGTGGATATGGCCTACCTAGACTTTAGCAAGGCATTTGATACAGTTCCACACAAAAGATTAATAAACTAGCTAGCTAGCCTGGGAGTGGGTTCCAGTGTGGTATCCTAGGTACAAAAAAGGCTGGACAACAGGACGCAAGGAGTAACAGTAAACGGAATCCACTCTGAAGAAAGGGGGGTTACTAGAGGGGTACAGCAGGGTTCAGTACTGGAACTGGTCCTCTTTAATGTTTTTATAGATGACATTGTGGAGGGGCTGGAAGGAAAAGTGTGCATCTGCAGACAACACAAAGATCTGCAACAGGGTTGATACACGGGGTTGGGGGTGGAAAGGATGAGAAGGGATTTGGCAAGGTTGGAGAAATGGTCAAAAGTATGGCAGCTTAGATTGAATATAAAGAAGTGCAAAGTAATGCACCTGGGAAACAAAAATCCAGGGGAAGAGTACACAATGGGGGGGGGGTATTAACAACAATAACAATGGAAAGTGACCTAAAGGTAGTCATATCAGATGACCTAAAGGTAGGCAAGCAATGGGGGAAGGCAGTTAGGAGGGCTGGGGGATACTGGGATGCATAGGGAGAGGCATCACCAATGGAAAATAGGAAGTTGTTATTCCTCTGTACAGACAGTTTGCAAGACCCCATCTGGAGTACTGCGTGCAGTTCTGGAGACCCCATCTCTGTAAGGACATATACAGGATGGGGACAGTCCAGAGGAGGGCAACTAAAATGGTGCAGGGTCTGCACCAGAAGCCATGCGAAGAGAGAGAGAGAGACTAAAGGAGCTTAATATGTATACCCTTGAGGAAAGGAGGAGGGGGGACATGACAGAAACTTTCAAGTACCTCATAGGAATCAACAAAGTCCAAGAGGGTAGCATCTTTCAGAAAAAGAGATGTGCAAGAACAAGGGGTTACAATTTGAAGATAGAGGGGGGTTGGCTCAGGGGCAACATGAGGAAGTATTTTTTCAGGGAGAGGGTGGTAGATACATGGAACAGCCTTCCTGAGGAGATAGTGGGGTCAGAAACAGTGGGGGAATTCAAGAATGCATGGGACAGACATAAGGCAATTCTAGTGGGGGGTAGGAGGAAGTAGGCTGTTGGTTAACTAGGATCTGCAGCTTATCCACTAGGTAGGAAAATGTGCAGACTGGGTGGGACAAGCGATCCTTATCTGCCGTCAAAGTCTATGTTTCTGTTATTAAAATGGCACATTGTTTAAATAGCAGTAGAAACTAAATGTCAGCACACTATGCCTAGCTCCCAGGGCCTAAATCCACAAGGCCATGCCCCCATAGACCAGCTGATTCCCTTGGGTTTACATTCCCTAGCACATCACGGTAACTTGCCCTGACCTCAGATTCCGGCTGCTAGACTCAGTTGCTTGTAGGCAGTGACATAGCTGTCTGTACCGATCTCCAGGCTACTTGTGCGCCCTACTTTACCACTAGGCCCCATCACGTGGGGATTCATATGGCTCTGCTTATTGTCTCTTCCACTTGGAATGCCAGCTAGCCTGCACCTGCCAAACGGGCCGCCACCATGTATGGAATACAATCCTACCCTGTGCCTCACAGCAACTGGTAATCAGGCACCTGTTTGCCCTTGCGAGTTCAAGTATCTTCAACTACAGCCCTATATGTGGATAACTTATTCCAGCAGTACATGCTTTGTACCTCCACTGCAAAATGTGGCTCCTGCCATGCAGACTACTTACCACCCCAGGTACCTCATAATCAGAGTACTAGTGGACGCAATCACAGGCCGCTTCACCTACAGTGGTAATGTCTTACTCCCCAAAGTCACCAAATCTGGTAGACGGGCTAAAACTAGGAACTTTAAGCTTTCATTTGGCGCACTTAGGAAAATACTTCTTCTCCTTCTGTTGTGCTGAGGCAATGTAGAACTTAATCCTGGTCCACCAGTAGTAATTACTTCACCATCAGACCTAGCTAATCTAAAAGGCATGAGCTTCTTGCACATCTATGTACGCAGCCTTCTAAAAAAGCTCACCTTGATCCAAGCTTGGGTGTTTCATACCTCTCCTGACGTACTAGTGATCTCTGAATCCTGGCTTAGACCCGAAACCCCCGAAAGGGAAGTAAATATCCTCAACTATCCCTTGTTCAGAGAGGACAGGCAAGTTAGAGGAGGAGGAGGAGGAGGGGTGGCCATCTATGTCAAAGACAAATTTGCGGTCTCCTGCATCGCTTCATCTTCTGTCACTAACGAATTTGAATGCCTAACACTCAAAGTAGAGGTTACACAGGCTAGCGCTCTTTATGTAATAGGATGTTACAGGCCCCCGTCCGCAAGCTTACAACTTCTGTCATACCTAAGTGACAAACTGGGGCAAGGCCTGCCTGAAACCATTATCCTTGGTGACTTTAACCTTGACTGGCTCTCCAATGAGTCAGCCCCTCCTGCATCCTCCGGTGACGATCATGGGCTGACCCAGCTTATCATCGACCCAACGTGCCCTAATATAAAAAACCCTAATAAAAGTACCATACTGGATGTGCTCTTCGTGAGTAAACCCCAGCTCTTTTCGCATGCTGGCACTTTCTTCCCAGATGTCAGTGACCATTGCTTTATTGCAAGAGTAAGATCAACTAACAAATCGACAACCACATCAAAGTTTTCCCTGAAGTGATCCAGATGCAATTTTGATTTATTCACTTGTCTTAACAAGCTTAAGCTCTCCCTGCACTGGCAGGAGTTCTACCTGGCCCAAACAGTTATCCCTGCCTACAATATCTTCCACAATATGCTGTCAGGGGCTCTCAACAAGCATGCTCCCTTGACTAAAGTCCGTGCAAGGAACAAAGCCTGCAAATGGTTCTCCCCTGAGATAGGGTCTATGCTCCTCAAAAGGGACAAGCTTTGGAAAAAAGTGCACAGACTGAACACGCCTAACGACTGGAGTCAGTTCAGAAGGACACGAAATTTATGCACAAAGACAATTAGAGAAGCTAAGGCTACGCTCTTCCGCTCTGAACTTGACTCTGCTGCCAAGACTCCAACTAAATTCTGGGATACTGTCATGGACCTGTTGGGCCACTCCCCAGGTAACTCCCTTCCGACCAAGATCATCTCTGGCAACACTACTATCAGCGAAAGGATGCAAATTCTAGATTCCTTTAATAACCATTTTGCAACTGCAGGCCTGGCATTTGACAATTCCCCAGCATGCAAGCTACGCTCCCAGGTAGACAACTACCTCTCCGAACCCCCAGCCACCTCCTCGCTATTTATGCTTCAATCTGCTTCCCTAAAAGAGGTTGAGGACCTATTGCTACAACTGGACACCAGAAAAAGTGCCGGCGCCAACTCTCTAGACCCATGTTTCTTAAAGATTGCCTATCAAGTCCTAGCTGTCCCCATCACCCACCTATTGAATTTATCCCTGTCCCAGGGTATCTTGCCGCCTGTGTGGAAGACAGCACATGTCATCCCTCTGTTTAAATCAGGCGACCCATGCAATCTCAACAACTATAGGCCAGTTTCTCTCCTCCCAGTGTTGTTGAAACTCCTGGAGAAAATCGTAAATGCATAACTAAGATCTTATCTTGAAACAACGCATTTATTAAACCCTATGCAGTCAGGTTTCAGAGCTCAACATAGCACCATCTTAGCCCTGACTAAAGTAACTAATGACTGGCAGGGAGACCTTGACTGCAGAAACTTTATCTGTGCTGTCTTCCTGGATCTAAACAAGGCTTTTGATACAGTCAATCACAGCCTTCTCCTTTCCTCCTTACAAACCATAGGTGTGGACTCCTCCTCTCTGTGCTGGTTTACTGACTATCTTACAGGGCACCTCCAGCAAGTTAAAGCCAAAGATGACCTGTCCCCTCTCAAACCCCTCCAAAGAGGGGTGCCACAGGGATCTGTATTAGGTCCCCTTCTATTCGCAATTTACATTAACAATATCGACAACTGCATTAAAAATGCCAGCATCCATTTGTTCGCAGATGATAACGTTCTCTATGTAAGTAGACCAATGTCTGAAGCTGCCTGTAACGATCTTCAATCCGAATTCAACCTCCTGCAAAGCCAACTAATTCATAAAAAGCTATTCCTGAATGCTAAAAAGACAAAAGCTATGCTTTTGTTCCCATTTGCCCATGCAGACGACCCGGCGTCCTGTGGGTCAGTTCCTCTAATCACCACAATCCTAGGAGAAAAACTAGAATTTGTCGCAAAGTTCAAGTATTTGGGAGTATGGATTGACCACAGACTTTTCTTCATCGAACATATCGAGGACCTACTAAAAACACTCTGACAGAGGCTAGGACTCTTCTTTAGAATCAACTGATTTCTCACCAGATAGGCCAAGTTACGATTGGTCCAATACACTTTTCTATCGCTGGTTGATTATGTGGATTTCCTTTACAGTCAGTGCCCTAGCTCTTACTTGATAAAACTGGACACGCTTTACCACAGAGCCCTGAGGTTCATCACAGGACTTCTCTTTGCCACGCACCACTGTGCTCTGTACACTGCTGTGGGGTGGACCTCTCGTAAACTTAGGCGCCACAAAAACGCCGCACTCTGGACCTTTCGAGCAATCACAAAAAAACTACCCCTGTACATCTCTGGCTGCCTACCCCTAAGCGAAATAGGAAACTATGTGCTTAGAAGCTACTCATTCATCACTCTCAAAGTACCTAAGGCAAAATCTCACTTCGGCAGAGCAGCAATAAGCTTTGCGTTGCCTACCCTATGGAGCAACCTACAAAGAATCCTTAAACTGAGCATTCTTGTCTCACTACCCACTTTCAAGGCACTATATTCCCACACAATCAAAGAAGTATGCAACTGTTTTACGCTCCCAGGACCAGCTCTTATGCCCACCTTGGCTCACTTCCCTGCTCGGACCCACCGGTAGTCACTGTCACATTGCCTTGCCTCCCTCTAGTTATAGGTGTCCTCTCTCCTGCTCTATTGACACGTCATCACATTTCCTCTCCCAGGCTCCCTTCTTTGGGTTGGAGCCCCTCCACCCTCTGGTCGAGACAACCCCCTTAGCTTCTTCCCCTTCCATCCTGTGTACCCAGCATTCTACTTTTCCCTTCCTACACCCTAGCACAACCTTCCTTCCCCCACCCTGTTCCCCTATTCATTACCCCCACAACCCATCCTCTCCCTCTCCTCCCCTTGATCCACTCTGCCGCCCAAGCACTTCCCTCCCCTGTATTATTTTTTTTCAACCTCACTGTCTTGTCCCTGTAGTCATCGCTTTGTATGTATATGTGTATTGTACCTTGTACCCTGCCGGTACTATTCTATGACTATATAAAGTGATGTATTGTACTATCTTATCTATGCCTGTATTATCTGGTGTACCTTTTACCTGAATGTAATATTATTGTGTGGTTCTGTGCAAATCATGAATATAGTATCACTGCGTGGTCTGTTCAATTTGTGAATATGTTCTAACCGGTCCATCTTGCAAATGAGCATTGCTCTATGATGACCGCCTGGATAAATAAATATTTCGATTGATTGATTATGTGCATGACTATGGTAAAGCATAGCATACAACCACCTCATTTGAAGGTGGATAGTATCTGGGACAATTTACCAGTGACTTTCACAGTAATTAAGCCATGCAGCTCTTGGGCTCAGTACACGGCTATAGTGGAATTTATGGTGAATGTATTTATTTATTTTATTTTATTTAAAATTTTTGACCGGGAAAGGCACGCTGAGCCGAGGCTCGTTTCCAGGTGCGAACCGGGTAAGTAGTATAAGTTCATTGATTTCCCTCCACTGACGTATTATAAAGTTTAAGATGTAAAAAATGTAATTATTATGAGGAGCGGCACCCTCAAACGTTTACTCATGTATCTGAAATGTGTTATGCTTGTAACGAATAACTGTATGTTATTGCTTAAAACAATAAACATAAAGTTTAAAAAAAAACATTAGTTGGGGGGGTGTTAGCGTACATAGGAAAGTCCGGGGTTGGTGGAGAGACCTGGATTTACGTATTGGTACATCAGATAATATACTGTTAATTATTTGTAGCAGTGTATAAAGTTGTTACTGTTTGTGGTCCCCTCTGACTGTTTTAATGGTCTATATCAATGTATTTTGTTTATTATCTTTCAATAATGCGTATTAAATTGCAAAAAGAAACATCAGTGAGGTACGATATAGGTAGAATGGGGAAGATGTGAACTTCATTTTTGCTGGCAATTGAGGGGTACTAGCCCTCCCCCTTACATAGGGATGCTGCTCTGTGCCAAGAACTGGTAAAATCACTTACTTTACATATAGACTGGCAGCGCAGAACAGAATTATGATGCTCAAGCATTTCAAAGACTGACTTTGTTACAGCAATGCAAATCCATCCATTATGGTTTCATACCATATGCAGGTCATATTTAAAAGGAAACATCCCTTAGTGCTGTCTTGTTTGTTGCATTTGTACTGGGTGTATAAACCTGTTTGTGAAATGGGCACCATAAATCAGTAGTTCCGATTGGCTGCTAGGGATGTGATATTGGTTCTTATGCACTGTAAAAAGCACCAGCAGTGGCATGTGGGCGTTGATTCTAGTAATGATGCCAGTTAGAATGTTGGCAAATTGAAAAGCAGCCATCTTGTTTATCACCAACAGCGAGTGACAGCTTTTCAATTTGACAGCATGGCATCATTACCAGAAACAAGCTTTGAAATCAGCCTGACAGAAGAACACCTAGAAAACTTAATGAGCACAGAAAATTACCCAGCAGATGAGGTCTCCACAGCCTCTGAACCAAGTACCTCTGCCCAGGAAACAAGCAACAGCAAAATGAACAGCAAACCCATGCATGCCACAGTGCCCAACCATGTCTGCAGCTACAGTGCCAACCAACTCGACGTACTAGAAAAACAAAAAAATGAAGTAAACACTGAAAGATCAACTGCATGGGCACTGAGTGTTCAATGATTGGACCATGAATAAAAAAACAGAGATAGACTGGCACACCGTCTCTGAGCAGGAGCTAAATGCCACACTCAGTATGTTTTATATGGAGGTTCGCGACAACCCAAGAGGGCTCAAGTATGCTATCTCGAAGCTTCATGGGTTCATAGCTGCCCCACCCGCCACCTGGGGTCGCCGAAAACGGAAGGGCCTTCAACCTGATGACAGACCCTGAATTTCGCTCAAGTAATGATGTATTCAAAGCGAAGCTCAAAATGTACCGAACAGCCCAAAAAGATAAATCGACCCACCTTGAAGCACTAACACACCCCGATTTAACCAGACTGAGAAACTCACCAAGTTGTTCTCCGCGGACCGTGCCTTGCTTAGTCAGGAAAGTCTGGCTAGATATTCAACTGTATATCGCCAGGCGTGGCCGTGAAGGTTTGCGACAGTTAAAACCGCAACATTTCGCTATTAAAAAAGACGAAAATGGAGCAGAATTTGTCATACTCAACTTTAACGAACACACAAAGAATCATGCAAACCCCCTTGAGACAGGAAAATCAGGACACCGAGGATTTATGTATTCTCAGCTGGGCAATCCTCTTTGCCCAGTTGAAAGTTTCATATTGTATCTCAGTAAGCTGCCTCCGGAGCCAAAAGTGCTATACTTGCACCCCCGAAGACTTCCTCAAATGCAGCTAGATTACCTACCAGTATGGTATACATCACAGCCAATGGGTGTCAATTACTTGTCCACGATGATGTCCCGCTTAAGTGAGGAAGCCAGCCTCTCGTAGCGCTATATGAATCACTGTCTGCGAACAACCGCGGTGCAACTGTTGTCCGACACCGGCTTGCAAAGCCGCGAAATAATGTCTGTGACGGGGCACAGAAATGAATCCAGCCTGCAGAGTTACTGGCGTGCCAAGCCAGATGACCGAAAGAAATGGAGCAGTATCTTGGCCCCAAAACCAGAAAACGTCACACCGCAGAAACGAGCAAGTTCCATGAACCAATCCCCATGTGAAAACCAGAAGTTAATGTGCACCACACTGACACCCCAAGGCAATACATCGGAGAACTGCACAACAGGGCAACTAACAAATGAAATTAAGGAAAACCTGACCCAAAGTCCACAATTTGCAGGTGTAAGCATGCATAACTGCAACATGACTTTCAATGGGACAGTGTATTTTGGAAAATAAATTAAAGCTATACTCAGTGAAACAGTGTTAGCCACCCAAAAACGAAATAGTAAAAAAAGTAATAGTTATTCATTAAAGTTACACTAAATAGTTATTAATTAAAGTTACACTACTTGTGTTTTGAAGTTTAAAAAAAAAAAGAGAGCTTTTTATCTTGAAATACAGTTACAAAATGCCCATCTATATGGGACTATTTTATGTGGCGTAATGTTATGACATTAAATAAACTGAGAAATCTTAATTTTTAAAAGTTCTGGTCTCGCTATTTATTTCTCTAATTTTTATACACCATTTCATAAGCACAATAAACCACTCCAGGGTGTGCGTTAGACATTTTAACACACAGCTAGGAGGCTGGAGACACTCGGCCGATGGCCTTGTGCCTCACAACGCCTCCTAGCTGTGTGCTAAAATGTCTAATGCACACCCTGTCATGGCTTATTGCTTACTCATTGAAATGCTGGTATGAAATGGATGCCACCTAAGCTTTTAACCCCTGCACTACTATATATATTAGGCATAATTTATAAAGTATGATAAGTTTATTTAAAAGCATTGTCCAGAGTTGTCCAGGAAAGGCACCTTGCGTTGTATAAATCTTTCCAGGTATGTCCTAGGGTAAGGGGACAATGGGATATGAAGGACGTACCATGTACCATTAGATCATTAGCAAAGTATTAACAGTCCACCACTGAGAATGAGCAAACCGAATTCAGATGTGGACTCGGGGGTGAGGATGAATGTTGTTTTGTTGTGTACTTTTAGTATCTGTGGGTCCCAGTCAACTACTTGATATTGGAGTCTGTGAGTGAAAATCCCCTGTAGGGTTGAGAGAGAGAAAATTACCAGTCAGGTTGGGGGGGGGGGTACTGAAAATTGCCATTGGTCCATAAAAAACATTCATTTTTGCTTCTTTTCCTAACTTCAGCTTCCCTGCATTTGTAATTTTGTCCAGAATCCCTGTGTCTAGAACTTTTCAAGGACTGCCGTTGTTTAGATGTTTGAGCAGTAGATCAGAATTGAACCTGCATGTGACACAGCTGTTAAGGATGCAAAAGAAGATGCTGCAGCAATACACCACTGCATTCTTATAACAGCATGTGCCAGTAACTAACATAATAATCAGGCACATTAGGAACAATCAGAAAAAGAAAAAACACATTCTTACATCAGTACGTGCCGGGGCAACACATAAATAAAATGCACATTCTTACAACAGTACACGCGAGGACAACAGAGGTCAGGGAGAAAGTAATAACTGCCAGTATAATCATGCCACCCCATTTTTTCACAATGAGCATGCACAAATGCTCTAGGGGGCATAGAAACATGGGAGGCACGTTTAGTTGGAACACTGGCATTTTGTTGGTCAGCTTCCTAACTTCAGCAAGGCACAAAAATAGGTGGTATCCTATTTCTCATTTTCAATTCTGCAAACAATGCTCCCTGTGCTGCAGCACATCCCAACATACAACTTAAGCCTACTGTCAGCTTATCCAGCCTGTCTGGAAGCTTTTCACGGTAATAGTGCCCTGTGGGATAAGTTCTGGTTAGAAGTAACTGTGGTTAAAAAAAAACCTGCAACGG
The DNA here is from genome assembly GCA_016271365.2 of Neoceratodus forsteri. Classification (NCBI taxonomy): domain Eukaryota; kingdom Metazoa; phylum Chordata; order Ceratodontiformes; family Ceratodontidae; genus Neoceratodus; species Neoceratodus forsteri. The sequence continues at coordinate 255,228,921 of CM028129.1, read as the reverse complement.
AGGTGTTGATTCCTACATCTCACATCAGGACAGACCACCCACTACTGCCGCCCAAGCCAACTGCCTTGTCTGGCATGGGAGCTGCTGATTGGATCTCCCACGGCTGGCACTTTAACACAAAAGAGAACATTTCTCCCAAGACCACATCTACCTGATCTGAAAATTAATTTAGGGGCTTTAAAACATAAGGTGCCCAAGTTCACACAGACGAATATTCCTAATTTCAGGTTTGAAACTGTTTCCTGTGACTGACTCATTGGTGCAGAGGGCTAAGGCGCTTTGTGCCTTACCTCTCCCTCCTACGCCGGTGACCTGAGTTCCGCCATGAGTTCGAGTTGCTGGAGATGGTGGGGGGGGCTGGGAGTTGGCAGCTCTCCTCTCCCAGGTGGTGAGTCAACTTGGCACTTGGCTGCCACCCGGCGGAGGCCTGGTAGTAGTGCCGGCACTTGATTGGCTGACTGCGATCAAGGGTGGGGAAAGCAGTGGTTCTGGGATGCATGTGCACCTCCACGTGCATGCATAACCTGTGCCACCATGGCTAGGGAGGAAACAAGGTGGAAAATGAAGGACATGGGGATGAATGAAGCTCTGCCCGCTGGTCCTGGGCTCACACCATCGCCCAACACTGGGCACTAGTCTGATCTGGATTTGTGTATTGGAGGAGGGCCTAACCTTTCCAGCCTTGCCACTAGGGGGAATCTGGACAGAACTTTATGATCACCAGGTAGGTGTCAGGGGTGGGGCAGGTGCTGGCTTGGGACAGCAAGAGCATGGCAGAGCATAAAAGCATAAAAACCCATATAGAAAAAGGAAAAACTTGTTTCCTGTAAGGATGTAAAAAATGTTACAGGGAGTCTAAAAGTAAACAAATCTTGTGGCCTTGATGGTACAGAAACTAGATTTATAAAAGATGCCATGGGCATTGTATTGTCAGTCATCGCTAAACTGTTTACTTGGACACTTAGCGAGGGAACTTTTCCAGCAATGTGGAAGGCTGCTAACGTAGTATTGATCACTAAAAAGAAGAATCATTAACCATCAAACTTTCATCCAACTGCCCTTCTGCCAATGGTATACTCATTTTCAGAAAGGCTGGTACAGATCCAACTTTATGACTACTTGGTAACCTATGGTATCATAACTAAGTTTCAATCTGGGTTCAAAAGGGAACACTCCACAAACATCACACTCACTGATCTCTTACATTTGGTTACCAGCCCCTTGTCGAAGCCTTCAGTCTTGTTGATCAAATTCTTTTGGAAAGGTTAAAGTATAGCAGCATCTCATCAGATACCTGCAGATGGTTCGGTTCATACATTGCCACTAGGACCAAACATATTTGTACTGAGGGAAAATTGTTGGATTGGAACAAAGTTTTTAGGGGTGTACCCCAAGGTTCCATATCGGGATTCTTATTGTTTTCAATTTACATGACTAGATTGCCAGATTGAATATGTAACTTAGAAATTTGTCCCAATGTGGACGACACCAGATTGGCTGCGTCCTGTAGTGACTTTGAACAAGTTGGAAGAAAACTGCAAACTGACTTTACTATTTTGCATAAATGGTTTGCAGGTTCCAGGTTAGTACTGGATAGTAAAAAATCTTAGGTTATGGCTTTTGGTCTGGTTGCCACTGACGGGAGGGGCATTGGACCAAAGTTGACAATAAAAAAAATTGATGAAGTTCAACTTGCTCAAGTCTCCCAATATAAATATCTGGGAGTCTGAGTGGGTCAAAATTTGAAATTCGACCATCATGTTGAAATAACTACTAAAAAGTTAAACAGCAGACTCAGTGCTATTAGATGTACAGTCTACTGTTTAAATAATAATATACGACAAACCACAGCAAAACTACTCATGCCAGTCTTAGATTATGGTAGTCGTATTTATGGATATGCCACAAATGTTACTTTGAAGGAAGTGGAAGTCTTGTACAATCGACTAGCCAGGTCTATTTTCTCTGTACCTTTAAAATGCATCATTGCCAAATGTATGAGGTCCTGGGCTGGCTCTCACCGGATAATAAAAGGAAGTTAATCTGGGCCAATCAAGTAAATAAAATTATACTATATAACAAATCAATCTGTCTGATTGAAAAACATAGTAAAACTAAACATACAGTTTGAGAGCTAACAGACAAAAAGAATACAAAGAGTGGACACTGAAAAATGGATTTGGAGAAATGACTTTCATTCTCTGCAGCATATATTTGGAACAGATTGGATGAAAGTATTAAACTTCCTGTAAAAAAAGCCTGGAGCTTTTAATTCTACTATGATCCAAGAATTGAGAATGAAGTGTAATTGTATTAAATAAAGATGCTACGTTTAGCTGCATAAACTCTAGACAGCTTCCATTGTTGTATTTGTTGACTGTTTATGTACTTATGTTTGTATGGATTTACTTTGCATTAATTGATATTGTATTGTGGAGTTTTGCTGTAACTAGTCTTTATTTTATGAATTCAGGACCACCTTGTAAACAGGTCATTGCTGCGCTAATGGTGTATTTTCAAATGTTCCTGACTAAAAAGAAAAATTTAGTCTACTACTGTGACATCCACATACAAATTCAAAACTGGGGGTTGCTTACAAGAGTAGCTATATGCTAACACCTGCTGCAAAGTTGGCTATTGCCAGGGGTATCTTGCTCCCTGCCTTTACTTACAGTGCCCCCACTTTGTTGCAGCACATAAGTCTTCCCTCCATAAACTGGATGTAACGTGCAACAACATACGTAGATAAGCCTCTGTGTCTCTTCGCTTTACGCACCACTAACAGCTCTACAGGGACTTAAAATGGCTCTCTCCCTCAGCTCACCTGAAATATGCTCTGTGCTCACCCGTTGATTCTGTTCTTCGACAGAATACACCATCCTCACTTGCTACACTGCTTGTTCCCCAAAATTCTTACCATGGCCTACGTTCGGCTGATCAACCCTTACTTCACGTACCTAGGTGTCGTACTTCCAAAGGTACTGCCGCTTTCCAACATACTACCCCTCAAATCTGGAACTTTCTTCCTCTAGACCTGTGGCTGGCAAAGTCTCATCTCAGCTTCAAAAGTGAACTGAGGCGATATTTATCTCTGACTGACACCTGCACTTATTTTAGCCACACCTGATTACCCTTATCCCTATCTTCTCTCCCTCTCTTCCTATACTCCTGATACGTTTTCTCTACTCCTCTCCTGTTGTTTGCCTCTTAACCTACCCTACTCTTTCAACTTCTAGCTCCTACATGGTATGCTCCTTATACCTCGAATACTACTGCTGACTTCATTACTTGTATTCTATTCAACTGCTCCTCTCTAACCTTGTTGTATGTTTTTACTTTTGCCTTATGTTACATTTGCTTTGTCTAATTCTGTTTCCAGTCATTTAAGTCATAAGTGTCCAGCTCTTATGTAATATGCAATATAATTCCTATGTATTATCTGTTGACATTGTGCATAACCTTTCATCTGTATGTACTGTAATTGCTCTCAAGAATTGCTAACAGTTTGTATTTACTTGTTGTACTCTCCCGGGTAGTGCCTGAAAATAGTTAATTTTGGCTATTGCACTTACCTGGTAAACAAATATTAAACAAATAAAACTAAAATTTGAATGTGCAAAGAGCCCCAGGCCTTAGGAGATAATTCAAGAAAACTGAGAACAAAATCAGTGCAGCCTTGTGAACTCCTGAGTTGATGGGATGGGACCACCAACTTGGACAGCTGGCTTGGGAGCTGTTCACCAGGCAGAATCTGAAACATGTGACAGCTAAGACACTGCTAGACTCATTAAAAGACAAAAGGAACAGGTAATAAAGATTATTATTTTTGGGGAACTGGTATGGTGTCATAAGAAGTGGGGGGAATCATATGCTCGCCCATTGGGAGCGTACTTCTGTATGCCTAGGGGTGAGTGCTGCCTATAGGTAGTCTTAATTGTTGTCAGGGATGGCCTTAGTTCCTGTAACATCACTAGACAAACTTGGCATCAACCCACCCAGGTCCACCCCCTTCTCATGTGTTCTGAAACAAAGATTTATTGATTTACGTGGCTCCCTAGTTTGTCTGTGCTCAAGGCCTGATCCTCGAAGACACCCCAAGGACTCCCCAAGTATGCGCAACTTGCACATATCTGGGGTGTGTTGACCTGTAGCTGCAGGAGCTGGTGTGCCTGCTAGCATCCTCAACCCCTGCAGTCTGCTGGTGTGGAGTGGAGCGTGTAGCAGCGTGGAGTTGATCCAGACCATGGCCATCCAGTTGGGTGCCCATGCCGGTCCACAGGTGGATCTCTACCTTGGCAGGGTGCTGGGACCAATGGGATAGGGCAGTCCTCCAGGACTACCATATTCCCTCGGAAAAACTGAATTGGGAAGATGTATACTGGATGCTGCCTGTATAGCCCCCCTAACCCTACCTAGTACTTTGCCTGCCGATCCGGCACTGTGTGGTCCAGTGGCTAGGCTCAGGGAGCGCATAAGTGCTACTACAGCCCTTAGGGTGGCATAGTATATGCCCCATCCACTGGCCATCCGCACTATGGAAATATCTTTGAGTGCAGGATACTTGCCTGCCTGGCCCCTTGCTTGCCCCTGGCCTGGCTGCCTGTGTAGCCAGGCATGCATCTTAGGATCAGGTGTGGAGGGGACGCAAATCCACATTTGTGTGGATACTACAGAATGCCTCAACAGTGTGCTTCCTCTGCGAAAGGGGCACTTCATAGCATTTACCAGCCCCTCCACACATCCTTCTGAGAATTTGATCCTAAGGCTGGCCCTGACTGCTATGCATTTTGAACAGTGCAGTCTGTATTTTACACCCAATTATAACGTGTAGAAAAATCCCAATAATCATAATCACACACCCCGTAGTATGCTTTACTGTATAATAATATCTAGTCTGTTTTTTTTTTCCATCGGAAACTAGGTTATATAATTCACCATTATAACCAGGGTCCCTAGTGCTCTGCGGCAGAATTTTCTGATTTCTGCGGCAGGGTTCCTAGGCTTCTGTGACAGCATTTTCTGATTTCTGCGGCATGATTTATTCATTTCTGTGGCAGAATGCAGCCCTGCCATTGGCTAAAATATGAAGTGATGTTACTGATGACATCACCTACCAAGCATAGAAGTGGAGCTTCAGGATAAACAAGATGGGTACAGGAGCCTGGCACTATGGAAAAACTGTAATTTGAATGAAAATTCACCAAAAACAATGAATTCTGCCGCACTATATAAATTCTGCAGCATGATGCAAATTCTGCGAAAATTCCGCAACCGCAGAATCGCAGAATTCCAGGGGCTTTGATTATAACCAACTGATTATAATGGTGAATGCACGCCGAGTTTCCCTATGAAAAGCTGCACGCCGCAGTTCCCCTCACACACTTCACTGAGACTTTTCAGCAAATACTTGAATAACATCTGCCTCTGTATACTGTACCTAGGTGAAAACTGTTGATTACCAATCTCACTTGGCCATAGTGTTCTATAAACCGCAATTCCAGTTCCAGTTCATGTAAAAAAAAAAAATGCTTCTGTGGCTCTGAAGCTGCACCTCAGCCAGACCACGCATGCCACTTACTGCTACCATATGGCTCTGTCCCCAACCACTTTGGCTGCCACAATTGACTATTTAAAATAAAAAACAAAGGCAATAAAAAATACAGTACAGAAAACAGAGAGAAAACAGTAGACTACTAACAGTGTGCACTGCAGCATGATCAAGTGGCCAAAATGAACACTATTACACGTTTTCAAATCCTCGGGGGAGGGGGCAACAGATCCCAGCAATTATATAAAATAAAACACTGGGAGGTGTGTAAAACTCAAATTTTACACACATCCTTCGTGTGGGATGTGTTTTTTTTTTAATTCTTCTTTTTATTGGGTTTTCAACTTATATACAGTACATATAAGTCATCAATGTTCACATATTTAAAAAACATTCATAGCTTTCCATATTGTACAGTCAATTTATACTGACAATATGAAATTCGTACAAAATGGGATGCACTACTCAGCTTTACAGTTCCCTGTCTGGGGCAACAGGGTCAGGCCTTCGACCTCCAAGTCTTGGAGGTTAACATTTGAGACTAACATTTAAAGCTTGAGATACAATGAGTATTTTATAAATTGATCCTGCTGTTGGCGATACCCCAATAGGGCGTCCTGGCCCTTAAGGAGCCAATGTATCATCTTTCATGAGGCAGGTCCTTTGAAGGCGAAGATACCCTGCCATGTCTCCACAGGTGGCTTCCCCTGAGTGAGAGAGGGGGATAGGTAAAAATTAGAGAACTATTGTTTACGCTAACTCCCGTTCCGGGTTACAATCTGGCTACAGTGGTCATTTTGCTCTCACATGTCCCCTGCATCAAAGTCACAATCCCCTCCCAGATCCCACCTTATCCGAGCTGCTTTAACTGGGCAGAATTATGTGTGGGCTTCTACCCCGTGAGGGACCAGGGAAGCCAGGTTTGGGTCCTCGGAGTCAAATTCTCCGCTATCTCTGTTCGTGATTCCTGGTAGGTTCCTAAGCTGTGGTTCCTTAGGGAGCGAAGGCAGGGTCTTTCAGCATGTAATATATCTGCCAGCGGGTCCATCTGGTAGCGAATTTCTCTCCCTGTTCATTTAGACTATGTATTATTTTTTCCATATTATAGATCTGTTTCGTGATATCCCACCAGTCCTGGATTGAAGGGGTTCCTGTTGTTAACCACTGTCTAGTGACTGCTTTCTTTGCCGCCGTTAGAAGCAGAGAAAGCAGGTATCTGGTATTAGGGCCTCTATGTGGTCTAGGGAAGGTGAGAAACAAAAACATCTCCAGGGTCAACCGGAATTGTGGGTCTATAAATTCTTGCAACTGGGCCTCAAGCTGCGTGAGGAATGCTTGGAGAGCTGGGCAGGCCCACATAATGTAAGTCAGGTTCGCCTGTGGTTCACCACATAGCCTCCAGCACTCTGCTGTATTATTTGGGGAATAGTGGCTTGTGACTACTGGAGATCGAAAGTAGCGCACCAAAACCTTCCATGCGAATTCACGCCTCTGATGTGAGCTAGTGACCCAGGCAGAGTAGCTGCATGCCTGCCTCCAATCCTCCAAAGAGAGTTGATGTCCTGTTTCCCGGAACCATTGTGTGCGGATGTCCTCAGTGAGGGCTTCTCTTTGTGAGTTAAGGGTTTGGTAGTACAGTGATATCAAGTGGTCTTGCTTCCTTGTATTGTTTAATTGAATTTGACATTGGATCAATGCCGGATAGCCGTCCAGGCTCCACAGAGATCCTGGAAGACCGTCCACATAGTGTCGCAGTTGAAGATAGCAGTAGAAATCTTTATGTTGTAGATGGAATTTTTTTTTGTATCTCTGCATAGGTCCAGATACTTCCTTGTGTCACTATTTGTAGTAGATATTTTAACCCATGCCTCTCCCATTTTAGGAAACCATTGTCTATATTGTTAGGGGGAAAATCAGCTCGGCTAGAGATTGGGCAGATAAGCACTTGATATGGTAGTAGTTGTTGGGATTTTTTAAGTGCAAACCAATTCTTAAACTGATCTGCTAACCGAGGATTGGAGGTCTGTCGGGTTCTCTCCCCCGGTTCCTGTCGGTACATGGCCCTTAAGAAGGCCTGATCATGTAATAGAGTTTTTTCTATTTCTAGCCAGTGTGGGGTGGAGGTTCTGGTCTGCCAGGCCATTATACGGACAAGGGTTATCGCCTGTTGGTAAAGCTTTAGGTCAGGGAGTGCTAGGCCTCCGATTTGACATGGGAGGGAAAGTATCTTTAGGTGGACCCGAGGTTTTTGATGAGCTCATATAAATTTCATTATTAGGCGGTTTATTTCTTGGAAAGTTTTTAGTGGTATGTATAGGGGAATGTTTTGGAATAGGTATAAAGCCCTCGGGAGGGTTATCATTCTGATTAAGTCCACTCTCTTGGAGGCTGAGGGAGGGTTGCCCAGGCCTGTAGATCCTGTTTTAGTTGTGTAATGAATGGTACGTAGTTTTGTTTATAGTACTTTGTGGCCTCCTGTGGTATATGTACGCCCAGATATTTCAGCTTCTGCAAGTTTCATCTGCCTGGCAAGGTGTCCCGGGTGCTCTGTGTAGGCACGTACTGGAAGGTGAGGATTTCCGTTTTAGTCAAGTTAAGTTTGTAGTCTGACACCGAGCCGTAAGAGTCCAAAATTTGTCTCACCGCAGGGATCGATCAGTTGGGGTTCTGGAGATACAAAAGAATGTTGTCCACGTATAGGGCAAGGCGATGTTCCGTGTTGCCTATCTTACTCCCTTGGACCTGCTGGGATTCCCGAATTTGCTGCACTAAGGGTTCGATGACTACGGCAAACAGCAGAGGTGATAAAGGGCACCCTTGTCGGGTTCCCCTTTGGAGATGATAATAACTAGAGTGATGCCCATTCACTTTCACACATGCCTGGGGGGGCAGAGTATATATTCTGAAGGGTTTGAATGAGGGCGGGGGGGAATCCAAATTTGTTTAGAGTTAAGTACAAAAAGGGCCAGGCCACCCTGTCAAAGGCCTTTTCTGTATCTAGGCTTATTAATACTGTCGGGTCTCTAGACTTTTGCATCTGGTGCACCATGTATAAAGATCGTTTGATATTATTAGCCCTAGCAGTCCTAGCACACTAGGTAGAGGAGTGGTAGTTTTTCTGGTTTCACTCCAGAACTACACCTCGGCAGAAATCACTTGTTTTTATTTTACAAAAACTGGGCAGTGATTATTACACTTCTTAAACACAAATATAGCCTCTGGGGGTGTTTTTTAAACTCTAAAAAGGGACTTTGTATACATCTTTGGTAATGAGGCACGGAAGTCATCTCCCGCTACTTCCGGGTGTCCTACAGTACATAAACAAGCCCTGCGGCGAGCAGGGTGAGCGCGGGTTAGCGCACATCGCCGCGCACAAAGACACGCATGTCTGTGCATGTTTTGTGTGTTTGGCATTTTGGAGTTTTATTTTCCGGATATACAAATACTGTAAGGTTTGGTTCTATTTCATTATTTGTTAAAAAATCTACCAATTAATTAGAATCAGATCTAATAATTATATGAACATGACATCTACGGTTACTACCGTGGATGGGCACACAGGTTTTAAATGTGGCAACTCTTTAATGTTTAGTTTCAATCTTGATCCAATTCCTATTGGAATTTTTGAGTGTGCTAAATGTATAAAAAATAAAGAATTAGAAGAAAAAATAAAATTGTTTGGTGAACGTCTAAAAGTACTAGAATTTAGCCAGTTAGAAACTAGGAAAAGGTTACAAATGCCTACTGTTACAACTGGTAATCTGCATAATATAGAAAACAAAATGGAACATCATGAAATGAGGGATACAAACAAAAGAAAAACGACTTAGCCATGAAATAGATCTGGTTGATACAGAAGATGACTGGTTTACAGTCCAGGCAACAAAAATATCTAGAAAAGGAAGAAAAGCAGGTGACTTTTTGTTGCCTGTATCAAACAGCGTTGATCCTTTAACGCTACTTTCTGATACACAAGATCTAAACTCAGATTTAGTGATGGAAAACAACATCTCTCCCGTGGAAGTATCTAACAATATATCTCCTCTTGTACCTTTATTAAATACTAAAACCGAGATAGCAGTTGAAAGTGGGCAAAAAGATTTACTAAGCTTTAATCAGGAAATAATTGTAACTTCTGAGTCAAATTTGATGGAATCATCTTTAAATAGCCCTAATCAAATATTTGTTTTGGGAGATTCCATACTATCAAATCTGGACTGACAAATATGTGACATAAATAAATCTACCCGCACCCTTTCTTGTTTTAGAGGAGCTAAAATACAGGATATTACAAAAATGACAAAAAATATACTTCATAATAGTGGTGATGCCCCCCCTAGTGATTGTACATTCCGGCATAAATAATATCAAATACCAAAGTGAACAACAAATAAAGGAGGCCTACGTAGGATTAACAAATATATTGGTAGAACTAGGTGCAAATATAATTTTTTCAGAAATATTACCTGTTTTTGGAGCTGATGATTATATTACCAGTAAAATAAAACACATTAATAATTGGTTAAGGCGTTGGTGCATAAGACAGAATTTGAAGTGCCTTACCAACTGGGAACATTTCTTTCATAAAAAAGAGCTTTATACTTATGATGGACTTCATTTAAACAAAAGGGGATCAAAAATGCTAGGAAATATCATCAATACAGCAATTAATGCTTCTTTAAACTATTAAAGGGGGGAGGGTTAAATGATTTCTTGGTCAGTGAAAAAATACAAAATAACATAAAAAATGTACCTAAACAACATGGAAAATGTCCAAATAAATTAAAAAAGAACTTAAGTGAGTTACTCCTGAATGCTAGAAGTCTCATCAATAAGATCAGTGAATTGCATATTCTGTTACAAACAAAAAACATAGATGTTTGTGGTGTAACTGAGACATGGTTCTCTAATGACCAGTGGAGACAAGAAATCCCGGGTTATATATTGTATAAAAGAAATTGAGAACTATCATGAGGTGGAGGGGTCGCCTTATGTATAAAGGAATGTCATGATAGTATTGAATTTGACCTGGATATACCTGATCCTTTAGGTATTGAAATAATGTGGGTTAAAATAAATTCAAACACTGAACCTTTAACATTTGGAATATGCTATAGACCACCATCTTTGGATAATAATAAGAATGAATCTTTTTTATATTATCTATAAAACATTAATCTACCGGATAACATTGTCTTTATTGTGGATTTTAATTATCCTGGGATAAACTGGAAAACTCTTATTGGGACTACTCAACAAGAAAAATGTTTCCTTGAAACAACTTTTATTCTAGGTGTTGATCAAATAGTATTAGAACCAACAAGACAAAAAAATGTTCTTGACCTAATTTGTACAAATATAACATGATATTATGACAAGCCTATCGCTCTTGAACTCCTAGGTGATTCTGACCACTATATGCTTTATTGGGAAATTAATTACTTTATAAATGATAGTAGGGAAATAACAAAGTTGAAAAATTATAACAACGTAAATTTTGAGGACATTAAAATGCATCTTTCAAAATGGAACTGGAAGGAAGATTTTGATCATCTATCTGTGGAGGAAATTTGGACTAATATAAAATCTAAACTCCAATTTTGTATAGACAACTGGGTGCCTGATAGAAAAAATATATTAATAAAAGGCGAAACCCAGTATGGTTTAATAATGATATAAAAAAATCTATAAACAGGAAGAAAAAGGCATTTAATAAGTATAAAAAAATGGATATAAATTGGAATAGATTCAAATCAAAAGCAAAACAAACAAAGTATAAAATAAGAAAGGCAAAAAAGGAGTTTGAAAAAAATTTGGTCAAACAAAAAGATAATAAGAAAAGTTTCTTTAACTATATTGATTCTTTGAAAAATTCACAAATCAGGGTTGGTCCTCTGTTGATTAATGATACTCTAATATCAGATGAACAAGGTATGGTTGATACATTTAATAAACAGTTTTCGAGTGTGTTTAAAAAAAAGATAATCTTGACCTATTTCACGGTTTAAATGTAAATCATAATATCATTTTTACATCTGCAGAGGTTTTTTCTGCTCTGATGTCTTTCAAAACTTCTACTTCAGTAGGTATAGATAATATTCCATTTGTACTCTTGAAAGCAATTGCATCTGAGTTGGTTGATGTTTTGACATTTTTATTCAATACATCTATATCACAAGGCATAGTCCCAAGTGAATGGAAACTTGCACGAGTAAACCCAATTCATAAAAATGGGTCAAAATTTAATACTAAACTGTATAGGCCAATTAGTCTAACATCGAGTATAGGGAAAATAATGGAAAAACTCCTCTTACACAAGATTGAGGAACATATATTAAATGGTTACAGTGACATATTTCAATATGAATTTAAAAGGGGTAGATCATGTCAAGATAATTTAATAAATTTTTTTGAACCTGTAAGTTCAGCTTTAGATATGGGTTTTCCGGTGGATGCGATATTTTTGGATTACAAAAAGGCGTTCGATACCATATCACATAGAGTAATAATCGATTGTCTAGTAAAACGACAATTATGTAAAAATATAATTAAATGGATTGCATCTTGGTTAACTGGAAGACAGCAGCAAGTCAGTATTCGAGGTTACAACTCCTTATGGAGTGATGTGACCAGCGGGGTACCACAGGGTTCTGTATTGGGGCTGGTTCTGTTTAATATTGTAATTTCTAGTATGACAACATCAAATGGTATATGGCTTAATAAATATGCAGATGATGCAGAATTGGGCTGTATTGTAAATAATTCAACATCTGTACAAAATCTCCAAAGGAATTTAAATGATATATCTAATTGGGCTATTCAAAATAATTTGTCTCTTAATATATCAAAATGTAAACTTATGCACTTTGGCAAAAATAACCCAATGTCTCATTATGTAATAAATAATGCACCATTAATTAAAGTCTCTTCAGAAAAAGATTTGGGTATTGTTATTAGCAATGATTTAAAATTTACAGACCACAATAATCTGACAGTAAAAAAATGTCACCATTTAATAAACTGTATTTTCAAAAATTTAAAAAGTAGAGATGCAGAAGTATTTATTCCTTTATATAGCAGCTTGATTAGATCTAAATTTGATTATTGCTCTTCCTTTTGTACACCAACTTTAATAAAGGATAAGATCATAAAAGAAAAGGTACAAAGAAGATACAAAAAAAAAAAAGAATTTAAAACTGCTTCCCTTTGAAGACAGACTTAAAAATTTAAATCTTTATTCATTGGAATATCGGTCAATTAGAGGTGATTTATGCTTAATCTACCATGCAACAAGAGATGAGGCTTTATTTGAAACCTTATGTTTAGAACGGAGTAATTCTTTAAATTCGACACGATCGCATAATATTAAAATTAAGACATTTCTTGTAAAAACAAATAAGAGGAAAAATTTCATAACACAACGAATTGTTCCTGTGTGGAATTCTCTTCCACAGGAAGTGGTAAATAGTCACAATTTTAATATGTTTAAAAGTTATTTAGACAACTACATGGGAGATTATAAATATTATTACCACCCAAGTTAAGGGTGGCGAAGTTAAAATGGGCTTGACCCTCAACTTTGTATTGTACCTATGAACCTATCAGTGGTGGTGCGGGACCTAACAAACCCCGTTTGGTCTTTGTGTATTAATAGGGGGAGAACCTGGTCCAGGCGGTGTGCCAATATACTCATAAATAGTTTATAGTCTTGGTTAAGTACTGATATAGGCCTATAGGAGGCACAATTTTGGGGGTTCTTGCCGGGTTTAGGTATCACCGAAATTGTGGCATAGGACCAAGATTGGGGTGGGGTGGGGACTCCCCCTCCAGCACCGAGTTAAAGACTCGGAGGGGTGCAGGGGTGATCTGGGCTCTAGTGGTCTTATAGAACTCCACACCGTAACTATCTGGCCCTGGAGCTTTCAGCGATTTAGCATTAGCTATTACTTGTGCCACCTCCAGCTCTGTAATGGGGTCCACCAGGGATTCTCTATGTGCCTCTGTGAGTGCTGGGAGGGTAACTGAACCTAGGTAGTCCATCATCCGATCCGTGGGTGATATAGTCTCCGGGGTGTAGAGAGCCTTGTAAAATGTAGTAAAGGCATCCGCGATGTCATGCATTTTGGAGAGCGGTTGGCCCCCGGAGGGGTGCCTAATGGATGTAATTGTTGCACCCTTCTTGTCTGCATACTTGGTACGCAAGCAGACACATGGCTCGTGGTCTAACTTCATAGAATCGTTGCCTCAAGAAGGTTAGGGCAATTTCAGTCTGTTGTTGGGCCAATGCATCCAGCTCCCGTTTGGTTTGCTGTAGCTGGGGAAGGATTGACTCATCTCCCTGTTGATGTGCCATTTGAAGGAAGTGGAGTGTGTCTTCTAATTTGGCTCTATGTTCCTTGCATTGCCTCCCCAATTCCTCCATGTATTTAATTATATGTCCTCTAAGGACTGCTTTGCTTGTATCCCAGTGCACCAACGGAGTCGAATCATAAGGGGGATTATCCGTTAGGATTTCTGTGACTTTCTCCGAGATGAACTTGTAAAACTTTTTTGACTGCAAGTGGTATGGGTTTAGCCACCACTGCGTGTTTCTAGGTTGTAGGCCCAGGTCCCAATAAGTAATCAAGGGGGCGTGGTCCGAGATAGATATATCTCCCAATTGGGCATCATGTATGGTGCCCAGATTTTCTATTTGGGTGTATGCATGATCTATTCGAGAGTAGATATGATGTGCCGAGGAGTAATAAGAGCAGTTCCTTGTCTGTGGGTGTAGTTTCCGCCATACATCACACCAACCCATCTCCGATATAAATTTGCTGAAGAACTTTTGGGTGGTTGTTTGCTTCTGAGGTCTCCTACTAGAGGAGTCAATCCGGGGGGTTCATTGTCAGATTAAAATCACCCGCCATTAAAAGAATACCCCTAGTCTTCCGGACTATCTTATCTAGTAATGGCCTCAATTTTGGGACAGTGATGCCCAGCGGGAGGTAAACATTTACGAGAGTTACCTCTTCGACATTAAGTTTTCCTTGGGCAATGATCAGCCAGCCTTCCGGGTCAGACCAGGTAGCAGCCATCTGAAATGGAGAGTGTGAAGGTATAATAATGGCCACCCCTCTTCACCTGCCGTCTTTACAGGAGGAATGGTAGACCTGCCCCCTGCTTAGCTTAGCCAGTTTAGCATGTTCAGTGGGATTCATATGTGTTTCTTGGAGGAAAACTATATCTGATTTAGATCTTCTGATGTAAGCTAGTGCCCTGGATCTTTTAATGGGAGAGGCAAGGCCCTTGATATTCAGGGACAATAACTCCAACCCCAGGGCATACATCACAGTAGGTTGTTATAGTGCTTGATACCTGGCTCCCCTGCCCCCCTGCGAGGCGTCTCTTTAAACCCGTACAAGGTTTGTGACTGTACTTGATATTGCGTGAACCTGATGACTTTTTGACATACACTACAAAACCAACAGAACAACAAATATAGACTAACAAATAACAAAGGTGTCAAGAACCACCATGTGACCAACATGGTCACTTAAACATAGTCTGAGCAACTGGTACTTCCACTGATCCGGGCTAAGCCCTGATCTGGGGGTAGGGATGCGGCCCTACCGTTGCAGCCTTTATTTACTCTGGGCCTTAGGCACCAATGGTACCTGAAGGAAAAAGGTAAGTGGGTTAGGTGACGTTTATAGCAGAGCCACAGACTTCCCTGAGATCTTTAATGGCTTAAGAGGGAGTTCAACTGGTTTAATGGAAGATTTGGCCCTCCTCAGCCCAGATGGGGGGCATCCCCACCCACGGTCCAGCTACATCCGCCCCACTACTGGATCCACCAGGGTCCGAGGACCCGAGAGGCAAGGAGCACACAGCCCAGTAGGGGTGCATTCTCCCGCTCTCACCGCCCTCTGGGGTGCTCTGCAGGTGCATGACCTGACATCCCAACTGGGGCCTCTAAACAGGGGCTGCTGTCCTCGGCGTCCAGGAATACCCACGCTGCACCGCTCAGGCCGCCTGCCAGCCAATTTCGCCACAGCCATCTCAGAGTCTCCCAGCCATTAGCATCCGACACTCAGCGGAAGGGGCAAGCTGCCTGTCTCCTCCTCCGGTACGCTCTGGGTGTCCTGTTTGCCCAGGGCCATGGGATGGAGTCACTCCGACCCTGCCCCGAAGTGACCCGGCTGGAGTATAGTATTCAAATTGGTCCATTCTTATTTCACAGATGTCCCCCAATCTCCCCCCCTTGCCCTAATAATCCCATATATCTTCTTGTTTCGGACTACCTATTACCATTCTTCTGTAGCGTCCTCCCTGATCCATTATTTATATTCCCCTCCTCCCCACAGGTTCCTCCTCCCCTTTCCCATGATAGCCCCCCTTCCACTCTGTTTGTCCCCTCCCTCTTCCCCATACCTGTTACCTGCTCTAAGCCCCACGGAATATGCCCTACAGACAAGGGTATACCCTAATTCCGTCATATCTCCCGGGTACACTCACAATCGGGCCTAACTGCAGAAGAGGGGTCCCGGCATTGCTGAGGGTCACGTGATTCCCAACTCATCAGGACCTCCAAGTTGCCGAAGCAGACGACGGAAGTAATGAGGAGGACATAAAAGATGTGGGGGGGAGAGGAAAGGGCTGCCAGCCCTGCTTTTTAGGCTCCCCACCCCCCCAACAGGCCCAAAATCAACCCGAGAGTCAGGCACTCCCCATCTGCCACCGCCTCTAGGCCCTAAGTGGCGACTCCCTTGGCTATCCTCAGGAGGGACTCTCCCCCTTTCCCCAACTCTGCTGGCCTGGCCTACCCTCCACCCATCACCCCCTAGTACCTCTCGCCATCCGACTTCCACAGCCCCTGCGGAGGAGGCATGGCTACAATCGCTCCACCAGTCAGTGGGGAAGCTCGTTCATCCGCCATCCCCTCCCTACCAGGACACCCATGATAATGAGAGAGGGAGACGCCAGATGGTCGCTTCTAGGTTTGCTTGCCCAGGTGGCCCAGGCCTCGGCTGCTGCGCTGTTCGGCCCCGGCCAGTCTGGAACACAACCCACGTAAAACACCCAGCTGCACTGTCAGCGCACGAGGCCTAATTTACATCTCATGAGTAGGCCTCAAGGTTGAGTGTAATCTCCCTGTCCTCCAGGCTGATATCTCTTCGGGAGAACTACCGTGGTAACCGCTTCCTCCCCGCAGTACCCTCAACTCCCTCCCCCATCCCGATACCCTCCATGTGGTTGTCTTGCACTGCTGTATGTATAGGCCAGCTCACAACTGCTACTTCTTCCGCTCTATCCAGCTTTCATTTTGACCGGAGTGTCCTAGGGCCTTGCTTAGGAGCCAGTCCAGTGGGCAGGTTCTCATCATGTCAGGGCCGCCCCCCCCCCGTAGACCTGAGTAACCACTTTATTTCCGGGTGATTACTGCGTCACCCCCTCTTCGACGGCTCTCATGTACCTTTGGATATCACTACCTACATGTCCACTCTAGCGTGCTGTTTGTTGTGCATACTCGGCTAAGAATACTGGCACTGGCTTTCAATCATCTAAACAACCCCCTTCCCTCCCACATCCTACTCCCTCCCCTGCCTCCCGAACCCCTTCTGCATCCCCCCCCAACAATTAACAACTTTGCTTTAACTTTTACTTTAACTGGACCCGATTTAATTTGTACAGCATTACTTCAGTCAGGTCCCACTAACAGACTAAGTCCACATTCTAAACTTGCAGCAGTTCAGGTCTTAGGATCCTGCATGGTCCCCTCCACCTCCTGCGGGTTTTGGGTCCTGAACTTCAGGGTACTGATTATTGTCTGTATGGCTTCCACTCCTTGGCGATGTCTGGAATCTCGCTGAATGGCACTCCAGGCTTTCTGGGCTAGTTTAGAAGCAATAGGCATCTCAGCGCTTGATCGTTGCTGGGGGATCTCCATCTTCCTGGACCTGAGTTCAGTAATTGCTGCAGCTGCATTGTCAAACGTAAGGGGCCCCTCATTGAATTGAATCACCATTTTTGAGGGATAGAGAGTCCTGAATCACACTTCTGTCGCTTTAAGAGCCTTCATAACTGGAATGTAGGCCTTCTGTGCCATCACTTCAGGGGCAAAGTCATTTACCAGGTACAGCCTGTGTGATTTATAAAGACCGTGCCCTGTCTCCAGGCTGTGTGGAGTACCGTTTCTTTTCTTGATGTCTGAGGAACTTGATCAAGACAGTGTGGGGGCGCGTGCCTGCTGCAGGCCTGGGACCTAGAGTACGATGTACCCGTTCCATCTCCAGCGAGATCGCCTCAGGTAAATTTAGCGCTTCCCTCAACAGTTTCTGGTAAATGGAATTATTTCGGTGCTCTCCACTCCTTCTGGGAGCCCCGGGAGTCGAATATTGTTCCGACGGCTCCTACTCTCTGCATCCTCTGCGCGGTCTTGTAGGCCCCTCAGTTGTGTGTGTAGCTGAACAATGGCGTGCTCAGTCTCCTCTACCCTCTTGTCCGTCGTAGTCAGTTGCTCCTCGCAGTCGTCCTATCTTTTCTCGAGCTTGCCCAGGTCAGTCGGACGGCAGTGGCGGTCGACCTCATCTCCTTTCTGAAATCACGTATCTCCGCCAACATCTGAGCCATTTGCCTCTGTAAAATGGAATGTAGCACTCGGTCGGCTTGTGAGGGTGCTACGGCGGGAGGCCGAGGAAGCCATGAGTCCCCGCTCTCCGAGTCCCCTTCTGGGATCTCTCCCATCCAGGCGTTTTGGAGACTTCGCGTGGCATCTCTCTCTTTCTGGGCATACTGGTACCTCCTGGTTAATATTGTGCTCATTTTATTTCAAGTTTAGCTATTAATGTCGAGGGTAATTTGTCTGTTTTCAGGAAGAGCCTCGCGACCTAAACTGCTTCTCTATACTGGCGTCACCAGAAGTCCTGGGATGCTTTATAAACCCTTGAGCTTCACTCTTGGCGTTTCTGTAGCATCCCACACTTTGGATGTGTGTAAAATTCTCATTACACATACCTCCCCATATTCTGTATCTTATACCCTTGCTCCATGAAGCTACATTTTAACATGTCAGAGCTACTGCTGGATGCACAAAGATTAAAGCAGCAGTGCGATGAAATTGGGCAAAAACTCTGACCCTACCTTTTTTCACCATAAAAGGTTCAGACATCTTCCAGTTTAAGGACTGGCAGTATAGCCTAGCAGTTAGAGCATTAGTTCTCAGACTTTGTTACAGTGAGCCTCCACAAAGCCAGGGAATAGGTCTTGAGCCTCCCCAAATAGTGAAATAATCTCAGGCCTCCCCATAGAAAAACAGCATACTTTGCACAGTACACCAGGAATAAAGTGAAACTCCTTCGAGTAGTTGACTCTCATTTTATTCAGCTTATTGTAACCCTCCACTTGTACCCCCCTCCCCAGGTCAGCCTAATTGCTCTGCTTTTTACCCTCAAATCATTGTTACCTTTGTTGCAATACCTTCATGAGTCAGACTGCTTTCTCTGTTTTCTATCTGGAATAACCTTCCTACTCACCTCTGCCTCTTACTCTGCTCTTAAACAACTTCTTAGGTATCCCTGTGCTACCTCATGCTCTCGCTTCTGGTGCCTCTCTGCTTAACCCTTGTATATGGGCTGTTCTGCCACCAGTCCAATTGGTACCTCTCATTACTTGTTCGTTGTCCGTTTGTTTGCACTGTTGTTCATTTTGTATTGCTTGACTGTTTTGCAGTTACCTTCTGAATTGTATTCACTCCCTACCCTTCCCTTGGTATGCCCGAAATAAGCCTTGACTCGATGTGTCCTTCCTGGTCAGTGATTTGTAAACACATACACAGATTCACCTGTTATTATCCTTTTTCAGTTTACCTCATCCCTTCACACAAAATATCTAAAACTCAAATTTATACACAGTACTTTTCAGACTTCATTGAGCCTCCCTAGGACAGGTTGGGGTCTCCCAGGGAGGCTGGCCTCAACATTTGAGGAACCCTGGGTTACAGTATTGAGTGTCACAACCCCACACAGCAGGTCAGCCCTCTACTCCCCAGTGCCAACCTCCGAGCGTAGAATTGTGAACAGTTTAACAGAACAAGGTAACCTTCTTGTCTGTTTTGTGGGTTCGAGTCACCTTAGTCCCAAGTTCTGGAGGGATTCAAACTGATAACCTCTTGTTAGCGTAGCCAATGGTCAGGCTCAGATAATTCTGTCTTTGGGAGGCCAGATATCTTTGCCTACGGGCACCTAACCAGGTATTACAAAATGAACCCTTAGAACTCTATGCAAGACCTAGAGAACTCTCATCAGTTTCCCAGTTTGGTACCACAATAAGCTCATGCACAGTGTCAACTGTAACCATCTAAGCTTCACTTATATAAAAAGAAGTTTCAAGGCACACCAGGCAGTTTCTGTTTTTAAAATATATCTTTACTTTAAAATAGATAAAAAATAGGAAAACAGTAAATACAGAGCGAGATATCCAACACATACAGCCTTAAAAACAAAACAGGTTTAAAAGTGCAAATTCCTACAACACATACACTCAGACTGGTCTTATCTAAGGTCTCCTTACTTCTTAAGCTTTCAGTGCTTGATGTTCCTCTCTCCCTCAGTCAGAAAATGAATGTCTCTGTGTAAGGTCTGCTCAGTATATTTAAAAGCAGTCTTGAGCAGGCCTCTCTCTGAGGTCACCTAACTCCACTAGGTGTATTAAAATTTATATAACACTGGATGTCCTACTAAGATATTTAAAAATAATAGGTGACATAAAGAATCTCCACTCTTCATGTGACTTGTCAGAAACCAGTCTGTGATCTGCTTCACACAGACATCAAAGCCTCTTTGATGTAATTCTGGCTTCCTTAGACGTCACCCTCCAACACATGCATATTGGACTTCTTGAACCAGTCTGTGATCTGTTTCACACAGACATCAAAGTCTCTTTGATATAATTACTGGCTATCCAGGGGTAGAAATTAAGTTTTGCAGCCACTAGCCAGCAGGGCTACTGGCTGGGAAAATCCACTGGCCCAACAGAGATTTCCACTGGCCCAGTTGCTGTTCATACTGAAGTGTTGACTTCTTTAGTACAAGCCCACAGGGCTAGTTAAATGAAAATCTTACTAGCCCAATACAAAATCTACCAGCATTTGGCTAGCAGGCTGGTGCCAGTTCCGACCCCTGCTATCTTGGGAAACACCCCAACACATTCATTTTCTGACTGAGAGAAAAGAGGAACAACAAAGCACTGAAAGATTAAGGAGACCTTAGATAAGACCAGTCTGAGTGTATGTGTTGTAGGAATTTGCACTTTTAAACCTGTTTTGTTTTTAAGGCTGTATGTGTTGGGATATCTTGTTCTATATTTACTGTTTTCCTATTTTTAATCTATTTTAAAGTAAAGATATATTTTAAAAACAGAAACTGTCTGGTGTGCCTTGAAACTTCTTTATATAAGTGAAGCTTAGATAGTTACAGTTGACACTGTGTATGAGCTTATTATGGTACCAAACTGGGAAACTGATAAAAGTTCTCTAGGTCTTGCATAGAGTTCTAAGGTTCATTTGTAATACCTGGTTAGGTGCCCGTAGGTAAAGATATCTGGCCCCGAAGACAGAATTATCTGAGCCTGACCATTAGATGCGCTAACAAGATGTTATCAGTTTGAATCCCTCTAGAACTTGGAACTAAGGTGACTCGAACCCACAAAACAGACAAGAGGGTTACCTTGTTCTGTTAACTGTTCACAATTCTACGCTCAGAGGTTGACACTTTGGGAGTAGAGGGCTGACCTGCTGAGTGGGGTTGTGACAATGAGCTGTAATTGAGCTTGATACATCCAGCAGATATGGGTTTGATTCCCACAACCTCCACTTGCTTACTGTGTGACTCTAGCGAGTCACATAACCTCTCCAGTGCACCCAGGTTGCCCCTGAAAACAGGCACTTGTACCTAGTGGGCCTTACCCAGTTACCATAGACTTAAAAAACAAGATAATAATTTGGTGGTAAAATGTTCTAGTTTTACCAAAATTTGAGTACTAAATATTTGAATTTAGTTTTTCCTCAATATAAAAAAGAAGGTCACCACATTTGGCTTAGAAATAGCATTACAGATCCGGCAAGGGCTAGTATCAAGAAAATAGTAAGAAAAAACTCAAGGTGCACAGCATGAGTCACCCTCACCTATACAAGTAGATCTGACAGCTATGCTAGTATTTTTTTTTTTTTACTACTTGTCGCTAAATCAAGGTTTTGGGAAAACACTAACTTGACAGAAACAGATTCCTCAACACTAAACCACGCACTACAGTATTTTTAAACTTATTATTCTTAGACATGAAAAGTGAAGGTCATTCTGTCATCTTCTCCTCCAGCCCTGACCCCTTCAACTTCACCGCTCCCTCAGTCCTCCTTCAACAGTGCCGAAAGCTGGTTAACTGCACTAGCGCCTTATTCTTAACTATAAAAAAACAGTTATGCTATTTGCACACACCGCAGAATACCAGGAAGGGGCTTTGCCCTCAAGTACTCACACCAAATCAGACTCCCCTGGAGCAAGTGGACTCCTTTAAATACCTGGGCATCACCTTGGACACAGGGCTTAACTATCATGAGCATATTTGGGAGGCAATATAGCGCAGTGGCTTAAGGCTCTGAGCTGCAAATCTGGTGACATCCAGCAGACCAGACTGGGGTTTGAATTCTACAGTTTCCACTTACATACTGTGTGACCCTGAGCAAGTCACTTAACTTCCCTGTGCTCACAGGTCGCTCCTGTAAAAAAAAGCTTTCAGCTTAGTGTGCTACTCCTGGTTAAACAACTAAAAAAAATATAATCATCAACTATCTAAGGCTCTCAATATTAGGCTTGGGCTTTGCACGCTTCAAACACTGCCTTACCCCTGGTGCCTTGGCTGCAGTCTCCTCTCCGGTCCTCACTCTGCTTGATTATGGTTTACTGATATGGGGTGGCAAACACCTCAGCCCTAGTTAGACTCAGACGCTTACAAACAAAGCTTGTCGTTCGTATTGGGATGTGATCATCTTACCCATACCTGTCCGCTTTTAAAATCTAATGCTTCAACTGGCTTAATTCTCGACAAGAGAATCAGATTCCACCCTGCATTCTGGCAAAAAATCACTCTAGGGCTCCTCCACTGGCTCGCCCATTAATCCACCCTGACTTTAAGGTTAATACACCCGTAGCTCAGACAACCATCTCTTCTCAATTCCTTCCTGCCATACCTCTGGCCGGGGGAGTGGAATGTTGGGATGCATCGGAAGGGGGATCACCAGTAGGAATAGGGAGGACATAGTACCCTTATACACCCATTTGATTAGACCACACTTGGAGTACGGAGTCCAGTTCTGGAGGCCATACCTCAGAGAGGATGTGGGGAGGATAGAGAGGGTTCAGAGGAGAGCGACAAAAATGGTTAAAGGGTAAGCCACCTATCCTATGAAGAAAGGTTGAGAGATTTAAACATGTACTCCTGGAGCAGAGAGAGGAGAGGGAGGACATGATCGAGGACCTTCAAGTACCTTAAGGGTATAACCAGGGTGCCAGGGGGAGCATCTTCAAGATGAAAGAAGTCAGAGGACAGGGGCATGGCCTGCAGGTGGAGGGAGGACAGTTCAGGGGTCACATCAGAAAATACTATTACTCAGAGAAGTCGAGAAAAGTGGAACAGACTCCCAGAAGCAGTCGTTGGGAGAGGAAACAGTGGAGGGATTCAAAAGAGCATGGGACAACCACATGGGAGTGTTAAAGGGGGGAGACACAGGTCTAAGCAGATAGCTGGGCAAATAGGCAGACTGGGTGGGCCTAGTTCGGTCCTTTTCGGCTGTCACACTTCTATGAATCCCAAAGGTCGTTCAGTTACAGGTCCCCCTTGTGGATGAACAGCCTACCCACTTCCCTGGTAAACGAACTAAGACTTGGGACAATTTAGAACCCACCTTCGGGTCCACCTCCTGTCCTCAAGTACCTGGGATTGCAACTGAACCCTACCCTCTCCCTTCTCCACTGACAACAGCCGCTGGCCTGCCTCTTCCTCCTTAGTGCCCAAACTAAGTCTAGCAGTCCTTGTTATATATCTACGCTTGATATGTACTCTGTAAATAACTGTGTTAAGCAACCCAAGTACTTGAATGTTAGTTGGTTGCAACAATCTGATCTTTATACTCTGAAACAGTCGTAATGTTTCTCTGTACCTAATCTATGTGACGTGGAACCTTTGTAAATGAGCCTATGACTCAAAGGTGTTTTTCCGAATCTGAAATAAATAAATTTGCTCGGCACTTTGAAAGACATTGTAATATGCATTTTATTGCTGCATCCGGTACTGTTTCTACGCAACACACGTGTTCATCATCGCACTGTCTTCCACAGAGTATAACATAAACATATCACTTGATTTCTAGTCTGATCGTCCATCAAATGCCCGTACGAACGCTTTCTTCTGCTCTGGAAAAAAAAAAACGTGCGCGTCAGAGCGGGCTGGCTACCAGAGCGCATGCCCGGAGGTATGTTGTCAGGGGTGACGTGTCTCACTGACAGGTTGGCAGGAAGTGTGTGAGGCAGGAGCGACTGTGCTAGGGATCCGGAACTGCAAAACTGCCCAGAAAGAGCCGGGGTGAAAATAAGACAACGCTCGAACCTGGAGCTGAGGAAACATGCTGAAAAAGTTTGATAAAAAGGACGAGGAGTCCGGTGAGTAGGGCTAGAGGGGAGGAGGAGTGGGGCACAAAGAGAGAGAGAGAGTGTACTCCCGGGAGTACTGCCCTGTGTGGTGGGACCCAGGGCCAGGGCCAACGACATGGGTGACCGAGACCGTAAGTAATAAATGAGTGGACCCAAACCTCTATATGAAATGTACGCTGAATTGGGAGGAACCTTCAGCCACAAAGGAGCAACGGCGGCGGCGGCTGCTGCTGCTGCTCTTCCTCAAACCAGGCTCTCTGTGTGGGGCACGGAAGTGTGCTGCTTTCTATCCAGTAAAGTTTGACTGGAAGGTCAGAAGGATCTAGGATTCCTGCATAGCTCTCAACAATTTGTCACCCAAATGATGAAACTAAAGCTGTAAAAAATGAAAACGGGGGAAAGCACTAACAGTGGTTTGATACTCAAAAAGCTTACAATTCATGATCACAATTTGATATGAATTTCTTCCTTGAAGTTGTATTTTAAAATGTGGGGTGACACCTTCTCAATCTGGAACATGTGTTTTTTTTTTTTTTTTTGTTTTGTTTGTTTTTTTTGTACATGTTTTTCTGCTTCTGCTGCCAACCTGCTCAATCCTGCCTGTCTGTTCCAGCCTTTTTATTTTTAAATGTTTGGCCAGGAGAGGTACACTAAGCCGAGACTTGTTTCCAGGTGCATCCTGGGAGAACCAAGAAGTTAAGTGTCTTGCTCATGGTCACACAGTATGCAAGTGGCAGCTGTGGGATTCAGACTCAGTTCTCTGGGTTTGCAGCTCAGTGTTCTTAACCGCTATGCTATACTGGCCTCTCACCTGACTTCTCTGGGTATTTACCCCAATCTCCTAGCAGCCCCCCATGGCAAGGCTGGCGGGTTGCTCAGGTCCTGCAGGAACGTTGTCCAGATGTTGAGGTTAGTGCCCAGTTATTGGTATGGGGCCTGCTGGGAGCTAGCTGTAATCCTGACTTGGTCATGGTGTTTCTGCCTTGTTCCACACTGGATATGATCACGCATGCAGTTGCGTCCCTTGCACCACTGCCAGATGACATTCCTTTATTTAGAATTGTGACGTCTGCTGCAGTGTCACCTGTGGATCCCAGATGGTGATCATGGTGTGGAGCATGCTTCATCCTCTCAATAGAGGAAGGGAGGGCCCTGTTGTATGCTAGAGCCTTTCTCCCCACCCAGGCCAGCCCCAACAAATGGGGCCCTTGAACCAACTTCCAGCATCTTGATGGATTCAGAAGGGTAAAATAACTGTAAATAAGTGTAATTGTCACTTGTAATGTGAGACAGTTGAGAAGTATGGGTGGGTATAAAGGTAGAGAGTCTTGCCACATTGTGGTCACACCAGATTAGTTTTCCCCATTCATTTTATAGAGCAGTGGCGCCACTCTATATTTTGTAGCACCCTCAATATTTTTACCACCACCATATACTGTTTTTAAAAATCGACTATTTTAGAGCTTCCAGTAAACCAGTGGCTGTGTGTCTGCAGTCATGCCTGTAGTCGGGCTCGAGAGAGGACCCAGTACTGTGGCCAGCAGGCTAGGAGAGGCTCTACCCATGGTAGCATGTCCCAGCCTTTGGGAGGAGGCATGTTCCACTGCTGCAGCAACTTCTGCTGCCTAGCCAGAGATCTTGTCCTTCTATTAGGAGCATGCTGTGTGTGAAGGAGGTCAGCAGTGGCTATACACTACTATGGGGTGAGAGAAAAGATGACAGATTCAAGGATGATTGGCATCAGGACATTTTGGATGCTCCCTAACCCGACTCTGCTCCGACTGAGATAAGGGGTGCCCACCTCTCTTCTGGCCCTTTTGCGGGGGTGGGGGCGCCGCAGAAGACCTTGTAGTAAAGTTGGGAGGTGACAGGGCTGGGTAATCGCCAGTTTAAGCCTTAATGGGGGTGTCTGGAGGGAGACTAAAAGTTTGGATTACAATCTATCTTTCCTTTTCCTCCTTCCTGTGGACTACTACCTTGTGTTGACACCAATGTTCTGTACTTAAAATCCCATGAAAGCGATATGCAGTGGCCAGCTCCATGGTGCTGAACAGTAGGGGACCGCTTTGGCACACTGGCGACCCAGGTTCCTGCCCCATGCCTGGGACAAAGGAACAGAAGCTAGCAGGGAGGGTGAAAGTGATCGTCCATGTGGATACTCTCCCGGGAGGATGGAGCTATGCAGTACTCAGAAAGTGACACCTGGAGATTGTGTGGGGCCATCGTTGGTGTGAGTGGCCACGTTCTGGTGGGCCCAGATGCTGACATAGTGTATGCTCTGAATGGGGGATGGAGATGGACAGGAAGAATAGGCGGAAATGACTGGCCAAGACACCTTGGGAGATGGCCTCCATGTGCACTCTCCCATGCCACCCTAACTGTCCTTGGTGGCATGCCCGCTACCTAGTGCCCAGACATTGGCTTCATAGAAGCATTTCTCCCTCTTCTTCACGTTGCTAGGGGGAGGGCTCCAGAGTGTGATAGAACTGACCTAGGCACTAGAGGGACACTGCGAACTGGGATGGATGATGCCGATGAGTTTGAGCTCAGCTGACAGAGGAGTGGCAGACAGGGTCCTGAAAGAGTGATGCTCCAGGGGACACAGAAGGTGGCAAAAAAAGTGTACCTTGTATATAGGAGTTTAAGAAATGATGCACCCCAGTCCCCCTTCGTAGCCATCACCACCACTCTGGTGATATTTCTGTAGGATTACCCACTGCTTAGAAATGTATTTATTTAACAAGTTTTACTATGAAAGACATACTAGGCTGGTAACAGCTAGTTTCCAGATGCGTCCTGGGGGTTGGAGTGAGGGAACAAATAATAATAATAACTTTATTTATTTAGCGCCTTTCAGAAACCAAGGCGCTGTACAAACAGAACATAAACTCAAAATATACTAATAAAATCGACAAAACAAACTTCAATCAATGAAAGCCTTTTTCCATAGGAAAGTCTTAAAGTCCTGCTTAAAAACTTCCACAGTCGTGCATTCTCTAAGCAGCGAGGCAGAAGTTCAAAGAGGTAGGGGGCCACAAAACCAAAGGCCCTAGCCCGAGGACTTCAATATAACCCTTGGAACCTCTAGCAACCCCTCGCTGAACGGAGCTTTTGCTCTAAAGGGCGTAAGGAACTGAAGCTCTTTTCAAGTAATCAGGGCCGAGTCCTAGTAGGGCTTTGAAGGTCAAAGACCTACTTTAAAGGTGATCCACCACTGTATAGGCAGCCAGTGCAGATCGCGCAGCACAGGGTGATATGTGTCCTTCTAGTCACCCCGTCATTAATCTTGCAGCAGCGTTCTGCACTAGCTGCAAGCGGCGGATATCAACCCCAGGAAGCCCCAAGTATAGGGAGTTGCAGTAGTCAAGGCGAGATGTCACAAAGGCATGGACCAACACGGGTAAATCGCTAGATGGAATGAGGTGTTTCACCCTGGCAATATTCCTAAGATGGTAAAATGCGGACTTAACGACAGCTGACAGCTGACACCTGATGACGAAGGGTCAGCCCGTCGTCAAGTACCACACCAAGGTTGCGCACCCTTTCAGAGGAAAGGATCGGGTCCTCCCCCAGTAATACGCCGGAGGGCTGACCAGACCCCAACCCATCTGTCCCACGCCCTGGATCCACAACCAAAACCTCAGTCTTACTGATGCTCAACTTAGCTAATCTCGCATTCATCCAGTCCTGGATTTCAGCGAGGCAGCTATTAAATTCGAGAGAGCACTAACCTGGTCGGGGCAAAAGACAGGTAGAGCTGGGTATCATCGGCATAGCAGTGAAACCTCAGCCCATACCTTCTTACAATGTCTCGAGGGCAACATATACACTGCAAACAGCATGGGGAAAGCACCAACCCTGGGGAACACCACAATGCAGAGGAAGGGTCAGAAGAAAAATCCCTGACACAACTCTCTGCATTCTCCCAGATAAAAGATGAAAACCATCTGAGCACTGTACAAGACAGGCCACAGATGGACTCAGCGCTCGAGCAAAACCCCATGGTCTACAGTGTCAAAGGCTGAAGAGAGATCAAGGAGGACCAAGATAGAACGTTCCTCTGATCTCTCGCCATCAGAGATCATTGAGCACCAACCAGAGCAGTCTCGGTACTATGCCTCTACGAAAACCAGACTGAGAGGTTCATAAATACTGTGGATGGTCAAATGGTCATCCAGCTGGTTTGCCACTACCTTCTCAATAACCTTCCCAATAAAGGGAAGGTTTGAGATTAGTCTGTAGTTGGAAAAACATCTGGGTCCAAAAGCCTTCTTCAAAGGGAGTCACCACAGCTTCCTTTAGGGGCTGGGAAACTCACCAATTCTAGGGAGCACCAGATTGTTTGAACCAGAAGCAGGCCATGATCTCGATACAACCCAAAATTAGGGAGGTAGGGCCCGGATCTAAACTACAGCAACGGGGCGCATCCCCTGGATGATCCGTATAGTATCATTGAACGCCGGCAGGTCAAAGGAACACCAGAGACAGAAGGTTTGTGGGTCGAATCACACCAAAAGCTTCCCTAGAGTGTGTTAGCTGTATCTGGATCTGATGTCGACAACCTTATTCGCAAAGAATTGAGCGATCTCTTCACATACAAGTACCGTAAGGTGAATAGTAAAACACTCAACAGTAACAGCAATAAAATTAATGCAAGTTAAACAAGATGCAAAAATATAAAATGCAACAGATGTGCAAGGTAATATACTGTACAGGGAGGGTGCTGAGCAACGAGGTGCCAGGATCGAGCCTAATTGTTGATAAGTTGGCCTTTGAACTAGGTATAGAATAACCCCAGCCTGGTAGCGAGCCTGGGTTGCTGGAGAGCCAGCTGGGGGAGAAGGATCGAGCACCCGTAGGGCTGTTCTCCATCTCCAGGGAGGATGGGCTTCAGTCCTCTCTGTTCTACTGCCACCTGGGTGACCACAGGTGGCGGTGCAGCTACGGATGCAGTTATGTAGGGCGAGGCGGATGTAGGCCAAGGGTTTGAAAATGAAGGCACGCCCTCTCAGTCTACGCCTTCATCTCATTGGCCCTCAGAGCCCTGGCGCCTGCAGGGATGGGACCAGAAACACAGAAAAATACTCCACGGCTGCGCCGGGAGACGGGTCCCCGCGCGGTAACCGGGGAGAGCCTGAGGAGCAGCTCAACATGTCTGATCCACTTGAGTTTCGGAGGTAGGTGTCCCTCCGCCCCACCTTCGGGGTTTAGGTGGTTGAAGGGTTCCAGTGAGCAGAGCACTTAATGGGGGCAGTCATTCTCAGGTGTCTCTGGCACAGCTTGTGGTCGCATTGGGACCCTGATGATGGGGCAGCTGTGGAGATGGAAGGGGGCATTAACAGTAAGGGTAAAAAAAAAAAAAGATTAACCCCAGCCAGAATAACACTCAGAGCAAATAGGGCTAGGGCGATCCATGGGCAGGAGGTGGAGGGTGACTGCTAGGAACAGGGTCATGGGCAGTTATAAAGAGACATTTGCATATAGGCCCAGATATTCAAAAGAGTTGAGCCATGCGCAATAGGGTTGCACCTGCGTAAGTCCAAAATGCGCCATTCTGCGATATTCAGCAGGAGGCAGTTGCGCCCCCCAGATCATGCTGAGCAACAGCGCAATGCCAATGAAGGCATGCGCAACTGAAGGGGGAGGAACCATGCATAAACTGCACAGCCCAATATTCAGCCGGGCCTTGCAGAGTTATGCAGGCGCAACCCCCTACCTACGCCTGCACAACTTTAAGCCAAAAAGGATTCAAGTCGAGGCCACCCACAGATGAGCTGCCGCATTGCAGGACGCAACACAGCAGCTGCCACCTGTGGGGTGGCCCACTGCTCCGTGGTTCTCCATGCCCCGTCAGGCTGAAGTGTCGTCTCCATTAGCCCGATCGGGCATAATGTTATTTACTCTCCGAGCAGCCCGATCGGGCATAACGTTAGTAACCTCTCCAGCAGCCCGCTGGACAAGGGCATGACGGTAGTAACCCTCGGCAGCCGGATCAAGGGCATAACGCCAGCCCCCCCTGCACCAATATCCCTGGTGGTCCAGTGGAGGAGCCCAATCGCTGAAAGCATAACGCCAACCCCCCAAAGACCAATATCCTTGGTGGTTCAGTGATGGGTTTAGCAGCATAATCAAGTGCCATTCTCACCTCATATCTTGAGATCTAGTGAGCCCCACCCCACCCACTCACGGAGCCTCACCACTGCTTCGCAGCCGGGCGGGCGCAGGCGGTGGGGTGCTGGCTGACGGGGAGCGGGCGGTGGGGCCGTGGGTGGGTGCGTGGTCACCAGATCACCAGGGATATTGGACATGGGGTTTGACGTTATGCCCGCGATCGGGCTGCTCGGGGTTACTACCGCTATGCCCACGATTGGGCTGCTCGGGGTTATTAACGCTATGCCTGCAATCGGGCTGCTCGGGGTTACACCGCTATGCCCGCGATCGGGTTGAGGCGCCGCTTCCCGACGGCCGTTGCCTGCAGGGCGCCAGGCTAAGTCGTGATCGGTGCACCGCATGCCAATGGCATGCAAATGGGGTTGTAATTAGATGCAAATGGCCCCCCGCCTTGCATAAATTATGGCCCCATTTGCATGTCACCTTTGAATATCGCAGATTTTGCGATGGCGCAATGGAACTTGCGCCACCGCATCTGAATGCTCCACTCTGACCACTTGTGGTGGTGCAAGTTCCACTGCGCCATGCACAGTGGCTGTGGCCAGGGGGCGATATTCAAAGAAGTTGCGCAATAGCGCAACTCCGTTGAATATCGCCCTGGCCACACCCCAGCGCAACTTTTTTGAGCAGCGCAAAGGCTTGCGCCACAGAATGGCGCAGTTTGAATATCTGGCCCATAGCCTCTAATTTTTCCTTTTTGCTGCTAAAGTTACTTGTACTCTGGCGGTGTCTTTCTTTAAAGAAGCCCAAACCCTATTTACATTTTTTACTGTACTTCTAATGTGGGCATGTGTGAAGTCTGTTTAATGATCATAGTGTAATGTTTTGTGTGTTTGTATTTGAAATAGCTATGTTTGTTGACTGTTTAGTGCCCATTGTAAATGCAGCTTAATCCAGCCCGATAGTCATTGTTTAAATTACTTAGCAGTTCTAGAACCCAGTAACATCAGTTGAGTGGAAGTCCAGCATGGCTTCTGCTTAACTGATGTCACTTGAATGCGTAACTCATACCTAATTACATTTTTTGTTTTAATTAGGCTAGTCGATGATGCAGACTATAAATGGGCAGTAACTGTGCGTTACAGATAATTGAAAGGCTTTGCCTGTAGTTCGGTGACCAAGCAGCCAGCCACTCCCACTTCCTGAGCTATATAAGCAGTTCCTCTCAGCTTCACTGTGAAGCATTTTGTCTTTGCAGCCGAAGGCTCTGCCGGTTTGTTCTGTTCCCTGAGCTGGTCGGGTCTCCCTAGTTGGAGCCCGGAGTGCCCCCTGCTTGTCTCTGCAGGGCTTCTGTGTTTGTTTTCCTGCTTGGTTTGTATTTGCCTTCGGTTGTGTATATGCTTCCTTTCTTTTTGGGGGTTTTTCTAGGCTCCTAGCATACTGCTATTCAGAGCTCATAATGCTAGTTTTCAGTTACTCAACTATAGCTGGTCCATGTGGCATATTTTATTGCTCTCACCTGACTCAGATTACTTGAACCTAGCTATACAGCTTACTCATGCTTGTTCTACTTACCTCATTACTGCAATCTCATTGCACTGCCTGTTTGACAATGCTTAAAAGCATTATGCTTCCTTTATTTGCACTTACAACTCAGTGTACTCATTTATTTACTACTGCTGTACAGGCCTACTTGCTTCCTGCTGCTGCATTGTTTACACCCATTCCTATTGTACCTTGTTTACTCTGAGGTTAGTTGAAGCTCCTGCTGAGGCTATTAAATTAGCTTTTATATCTGCATGTGGTTCTCGGCCTTTCATCGCTTCCTTGTTTGTCCTACAGTGGGGACTGGGAGGTGTTTGGGGGGTCGTGGCCTATGTGGTTACTTAATTCTGTTCTATATCCTGTCTTCATTGCTGAAAATCCTCAGAGTTTGTCACCTTGATTTGGCTTTTCATGTCTGGCTGGCTTGCCCCTAACTCAGTGCTGTTTACTTGCTATACAGTTGTTATGCAGGTCCACCTATTACTACATGCTTACTGACCTATCGGGTCCCCACTTGCTTACGCAACCGTTGCTCCTTGCTTACACAAACCATTGCTTCATGCCTAGTGCCATCCCCTCGGCTTTGGCCTGGGATTCTACTGCTCTCAATCTGCATTCGACCTTGCAAGGTCTCGGCACTCAGTGCTCATTATGATCTCAGCACGCTGTGCTCATTCAGCTCACCAGCTTTACAGCTCTCAATCAATTTTGGGGCATGCCAGCCATTGTAATCTGGCGCAGGTTCCTGCAGCCGATGGTCTCGCTCTGCATTTAGTCCGCATCATCCAGCATGTCCAGCTTGGGGCGGGATCCTTCTCACCTGTCCCATAGCTGGGAATGTCCTCGCCCCAGGCTTGGCTTTAGCTGCCTGCTATGTGACAGCAGCTCCTGGTGTAGAATTTAAGACTAGCGGCGAAGGATGGTTACAACTATCTCCTTTGGCTCTAGTGTTCCACTATAACGGTTGGCCATTGACTTTAGTGGTTTCCCTAGCAAGGCACCTTCACTGCATTCTCCCCACGACTGCCTCTGGTTCACCTGGTTTGATTTAGGGCGGGTAGGCCAGGTGAGTGCCTCAGCAGTTGTTGCTCTCCTCCTGCACCTTGGATGCTGTATTGTTTTCTCAACCTTCCACGACGCTCCTGCTAGAGGGTTTGGTGAGAGGCTTCTCCAAATTAGAATATTTCCACCTCCCTTTAATTGGGTTTTCCAATTTGCAGCTCCAGAGCCGTCACTAAATACATTTTCCCAAGCCTGGAAGGAAGGCGACCTAGGCCTTGGATCCCCAGAGATTTCCTCCTCAGAGGTTTTTTTTCTCTCCTCCATTGCCTGGGTCATAACACTTATTTAGCATAGTAGTTTCCCCTAGTTTCCTTAGGTAGGTTCCGTTGTTGGATGGAGGTGGAGGATGCCCTACCGTTCCCTCTCTCCTTAGGGGATCCCCTTCTCTCAATGCAAGCCATCACTATTCTTCTCTACTACTATGTTGCAGTTACTGCTTCTACGGCACTGTTACTGCTTGCTCATACGCATCATGTTGCCTCCTGTTGGGGATGGTACTACATTTCTTTTGGGGATTCCTAAGGTACATTTAGCCACGGGAACCGTCCCGTGGCACCTCTAGGGGTAGAACCCTCTCTGAGAGTTCCTTGCACTTGTACCCCTACAGGGTGGTAATTCCTCTGGAATAGAGTGTGTGAACGGCCACAACCAAAACTAACATAGTTACATAAGCATAACACTATACTGGCTGTGTAGGTCAGTGAATTGAAAGGCTTTGCCTGTAGTTCGGTGACCAAGCAGCCAGCCACCCACTTCCTGAGCTATATAAGCAGTTCCTCTCAGCCTCACTGTGAAGCATTTTGTCTTTGCCCACCCATCCTCCCTCCTCCTCCAGTGGCAGCACTCTCTCCTTAGGGGATTCTCAAGGTACCGTTAGCCACAGGAACTGTCCCTTGGCACCCTCAGTAGCAGAACCCCTCCGGAGTTCCTTGCTTTTGTACCCCTACAGAGTGGTAATTCCTCTGGAATAGAGAGTGTGAACGGCCACAACCAAAACTAACACAGTTACATAAGCATAACATTATACTGGCTGCGTAGGTCAGTGAACAAGCAGGCGTGCAAGTGCAGAGGCACAACACACAAACTATACTTTTTCCGATCTTGAAATTTCGTCAGATAACATCATTGTATACATTCTGGCCAGGATATTCAGAAGGGTGTTGCGCCATGCACAACCCACTGATGCGCCCCGGCGCGATATTCAAACGGGGATTGAGCCTGGCACAAATCCCGATGCGCCGGAGCGCATCAATAATGTATGTGGCCCAGCGGGGCGTGCCCCATGCGTACTCCGCACATCGATGTTGCGGGATGTGCTTGAGCCTAAGCTTCGCAACCCCTACCTGCACTGCACACAGGTGAACCCCCAAAAAGGCAACAGCTGGCCACCCACAGGTGTGCTGCGTGTTGCAGGCGCAACACGGCAGCTGCCACCTGTGGTGGCCTCAAGCTCGGCTGCACCGCCGTGGCAGCGCCCCATGCCCGATTGCGGGCATAAATGAAAATAGGATAGTCCTATATCCGTGGTGGTCCAGTGGACCGCTCGCAGCCCAATTGCGGGCATATGTTGTAATATAAGTAGTCCTATATCCCTAGTGGTCCAGTGGACCGATCGCAGGCATAAGTTGTAATAAAATGTGTCCAATATCCCTGGTGGTCCAGTGGACCGCTCGCAGCTCGATTGCGGGCGTCAGTAAAAAAATAATGCCACACCAGTCCAACCTTGGTGGTCTAGCGGTACCCCCTCCCCACCCGCCTACTGAGCCCCACCGTCCTGCTCCCCCTCCCGGTCAGCAGCAGGCGGCAGCTCCCCATCCGCTTGCCGCCCGCTGACTGATCCTGTCTCATATCTGGACTGTGTAATACGGTATGGGCTGCACGCCCACTGACGCCCGCGATCGGGCTGGGAGCGGTCCACTGGACCACCAGGGATATTGGACACATTTTATTATAACATATGCCCCGCTGACACAGGAGCAGTCCGTCCACTGACCACCAGGTATATTGGACACATTTAATTACAACATATGTCTGCGATCGGGCTGCGAGCGGTCCACTGGACCACCAGGGATATTGGACACATTTTATTACAACTTTTTCCCGCGATCGGTCCACTGGACCACCAGGGATATTGGACACATTTTATTATAACATATGCGCGATTGGGCTGCGAGCAGTCCGGTCCACTGGACCACCAGGTATATTGGACACATTTAATTACAACATATGTCTGCGATCGGGCTGCGAGCGGTCCACTGGACCACCAGGGATATTGGACACATTTTATTACAACTTTTTCCCGCGATCGGTCCACTGGACCACCAGGGATATTGGACACATTTTATTACAACTTATGCCTGCGATTGGGCTGTGAGCAGTCCACTGGACCACCAGGGATATTGGCGTGTTTTACATGTACACATGCCCGTGATTGGGCATTGGGGCACTTTGCCGTAGTGTGCAGGGGCGTTGGTTCCCGAAGGCTGCAGCCTGGCAGGGCACCAGGTGCAGTCGCCGGATCAGCGCACCTGCATGCAAATGGGGCCATGATGACATGCAAATGGCCCCATTTGCACCTTGCATACATTATGGCCCCATTTGCATATGTGCTTTGAATATCAGTGGTTGTTGCGCCTAGCGCAACTGAATTTGCGCTAGTGCATCTTCCTGCTCCACTCTGGCCACTGCACCATGCGCACTGCGGGTGGCCAGGGTGCGATATTCAACGCTGCTGCACCATGGCGCAGCTCCGTTGAACATCGCCCTGTCAATTCCCCTGTGCAGCCAAGTTGCGCTGCGCACAGGCTTGCGCCACAGCCTGGCGCAATCTGAATATCCGGGCCTCTGTATTGCTGCAGTTAGACTGTCTGTGCAGTAGTTTACCTACTGTATCTACCTTTATTTCAGATTGCTGTACTATTTCTGTTTTTGTCAATTACAGTGTAATCTCAGTGAAAGAACATTCTCTGTTAATGACCACCCTTACTATGCTGGGGGTCAAAATTAAGTTTTGCAACCACCAGCCAGCAGGACTAGTGTCTGAGAAAATCCACTAGCCCTACAAACATTTCCACTGGTCCAGCTGATGTTTTTTTAAATATGTTATCTTCCGTACAAGCCTACAGGGCTAGTTAAAGGAAAATCTTACTAGCCCATTGCAAAAATCTATGAGCATTTGGCTAGTGGACTGGTGCCAATTTCAACCCCATGAATTATCTATCATACTTGTTATTCAGGGAACAAACTGTACACATGTTTTGATTATGTGTAACACCCAGCCATTGCACTTGCTGTTGAATAAATCTATTTGATTCTGCAGTTTATGAATGAGTTTTCCCCATTTGATGTACCATGATCATTAAATTTATCCAAAGTTCCATATCTGGAGCTTGTGGCTGTAACCACTTTTTCATTATAGTTTTTTTTAGCCATTGTAAAAGCTGTATTCAGAAGGTATTCACAATCGCTTAGCTGGGTACTCCTGAAACGATGCCTGCATAGGTGTCAGGGTTGGGAGACCAGTACTGAGTTCCCTCAAATCAGTTTCCACTGCTTCCCAAAATGGTTTGAAGAAGGGGCAAAGCCAGAATGTGTGTGCACGGTGCACTAATTGTGCACCACAATGCCTCAAGCAGTCTACCACAATCTTTGATTATATTTAGCTGTTATCTGGGGAGTGGCTGGCTCTGAGATCAGGGGAGTGTCCAGGGTTGAAATGTCTAAGAGATGGGGCTAATGATGCAGGTAAGTGGGCTGGCCTGTCAAAGGTATTTCTGCCTTGTTTCACTCTGAGTGAGTCAGTTGTGTTGTGACACTGAACTTTTAACATCTCATGTTTGAATCTGCCATAACTCACAAGATCCAAGGGGGTAAGCTTGTACTTCTACTTAAAACTTAGATATTAGTTAGGTAATTAGGGATCTAGCCTATCTTTTCAAATGTGTTATTTTCCAGTTCTTTTATTGTAGGTATCCCCCATAGTCTTTAGCATGTATAATCTTGTATTATATGTAAATATCATGGCATAGTAAATGTTTTTATATTTAATGTTTTCTGTGACAGAGTGTTTTAAAGGTATGGATAAGCTGGGGTAATTGGCAAATCTGTGATCCATTTCCAAAGAGACAGACTACTAAGCTCTCTAAAACTGAAGTGGTCTCAGCTGTGACTAAAGGAGTGGGTAGTTTGCCCTTTGGGAAAGGTCATTGTACTGTGTGAGCAGTGTCTGTGGTGGGATTCTGACCTCAAGGCACCACAAGTGAGCTGCAAGCTGGGTGGTGGCAGCATATCGGTCAGGTGTCTGAAGGGTAGTGGGAACTGGTAGTAGTGTGGATTGAGTTCTGGGAGAAAACCTGTCTGTGACAGTGTAGGTCATTTAAAGGTACAGGTACAGTCGCTATGGTGTGTTACTTACAGCTCCTTTGTTTTTCTGTCAGTTAAGTGAAAGCATTGATCCACGGGCAATGCTTGTGTCTAGCGTATCCCTGTAATCAGGGAAAGCAGCAGTCGGGGTCCCCTAGTGGTTAAGGCACAGGACTGCATCTAGAACATCTGAAGTTTAATCCTCGTTCCCCTCCCACGAGTAAAGATATTAAAAGTATGCTTTACCCTCAGTACAACACTGTGGTGATGCATGGCGGTGTGGTGTTGGAATAGTAAGCTACACTGAATAGACTTAAGTGTAAGAGTGACCATCTCTTGAAGGAGAGTATTCTAACAGTATACTGGCATGGGAGCAGTGCTTGGGGGCACGGTCAGTACGGCACTGAGGGGCTGCCTTTATTGCATCCTTAAAGAATGAAGCAATAATTACTAAAGCTGCTCCAAAATAAAGTAAATATAAGTGAGCTTATCACTTTTGGAA
This sequence comes from Neoceratodus forsteri, assembly GCA_016271365.2. Taxonomy (NCBI): domain Eukaryota; kingdom Metazoa; phylum Chordata; order Ceratodontiformes; family Ceratodontidae; genus Neoceratodus; species Neoceratodus forsteri. Next base: position 255,191,108 of record CM028129.1, on the reverse strand, counting down.
AATGTAATATTTGGACATAGCACAGATTTACTTGTAATGTGTGTTCTGTTTTTTTTACTATTTTTAATGCAAGACTTAGCTTCAGATAAAAAGGTTTCTTATTTTCTCCATTTTCACCAATGTGTTAGAATTCTTTTAATCAACTATTTTAGATTTGTTAACTAGGCACATTATCTGTAAAGCTCAGTCTAGTTTTTTAAGCAGCAAAGACTTCGTGTCTGCCTATTGTTGTCATGTGTACTCTGTGCAAATTTGAAAGACTTTATGAACATACCAGCAGATAAAGGCCTTAGGGTCTATTTAGTCTGTTCAAGTGTACAGCTCCTATGTTTTTACAGAGGAACTGTCCTCCTGTATCCCTTCTGCCCTCCCTCAACTTTCCCCTCTCCTCTCTTTCTACTCACAACTTTTCCCTCACGCTGTCCACTGTTTTTAGGGATATCACCTCCTCTGGCAGCTCCTTCCACTTGGTGGCTGAAGAGGCCCTCAGTGTTCACCCTGTTAATACCTTTGAGGTACTTGAAGGTCTCCATCATGTTTCCCCTCTCCCTTCTTTTCTCAGGTATACATATTAAGCCCCCTGAGCCTCTCCTCATAGCTGTTGCCCTGCTGGCCTGGGATGATCTTGGTTGCCCTTCTCTGGACCATTTCCAGCAAGTTGATATCCTTTTTGAGATACGAGCACCAAAACTACACACTGTACTCCAGATGTGGTCTTACCATTGACTTGTACAGTGGTAGAATGACCTCCGCCTTCTTGGTGGTAATTCCCCTGGCTATGCAGCCCAGCATCCAATTTACTTTGGCTGCTGCTCACATGTATGTGTGCAGAGTGTTTCAGGTAACGGATTACTACTCCCATGTTTGTTTGTTTTTTTCCTCTGACCTGGTTATGTGCTCACTGCCCAACCAGTATTTGGCCCCTGCGTTCTTCACCCCCAAGTGCCATAAACATGTTAGCGTTGAACCCAGTTGCTGAATGCCAAACCACTTTCCTAGCCTAGCCAGGTTCTCCCTGAGTTCCTATCTTTCCTTCTCTGTGTCCACCCTCCTCAGAGCTTGATATCTTCCATGAACAGGCAGGCTTTACCCTTGATCCCATCCATAATGTCGCTTATGAAGATGTTAAATGACTGAGCACAAAGTCTTATGGGACCCCACTGATCACAGGCCTCACTTCTGAGAATTCTCTCCCAACTACCACTTTTTGGCTTCTATCCTCCATCCAGCTACTGACCCATCCCATGAGCTTAGCTCCCACCCCAAGGTCCTCCAGCTTCCTGACCAGTCTCCTATGAGTCACGGAGTCGAAGGCCTTGCAGAATTCCAGATTCAGAACATCAACTGCTTGGCCCTTGTCCGCTGTCCTAGTGACCCAATCGAAGAAGTCGGTTAGGTTAGTTTGACAGGACCTCTCCGACACACACCCATGCTGCCTCATGTCCTAGAGCCCATTTTCGACCAGAAAGCTGAGCAGTCTCTCTTAGGATGGTCTTCATCAACTTATCCATTATTGAGGTCAGGCTGACTGGCCTGTAATTTCCTGGTTAATCCCTTGGCCCACTTTTATAGGGAGGCACACATGTGCCATTCTCCAGTCTTGGGGCACTTTTTGAACTCCAGAAAAGTGTTAAACAGGTCTGCCAGGGACCTGCCAGAACCTCTGCCATTTCTTCTGGCATCCTCTGGTGCATGCCATCTGGCCCTGGTGATTTGTCCCCTTTAGGGTCCTGGAGTCCCTTGAGTACCCTGTCAGCTTGAATTGTGCCATGTGTGACTCTCTCTCCCCCAAGTCCCCACCCACCCTACTCATGTACTCACTGGAGGAGAGGAGAGCGAGGTGACATGATTGAAACCTTTAAATACATGAAAGGAATAAACAAGACAGGTACAGAGGGGCTGTTCAAAGTAAGGGAGGGGAGGGACACCAGGGGCCATGATATGAGACTGGAGCGAGGAAGGTTCAGGAGGGAGATGAGGAGACACTTTTTTACAGAGAGGGTGGTGACTGGGTGGAATGCGTTACCTGCTGAAGTGGTATGCAGTAGAACAGTGGACTGCTTCAAACGAGGATGGGACAGGACAAGGGGGAGGGTTAATGAAGTGGAAGGGTGGAAGGGAGGGGCAGCTGCAGAATAAGGGGTGCTAGCTGCACATTCGAGCAGACTTGATAGACCTCTAGGCCTTTATCTGCTGGCAAATTTTGTATGTTCGTATGTACTCCCTTGTGGTACTGGTCCATCCTTCTCACTAATGAAGACTAAAGTACGTACTCATTAAGCTCTTCTGCATTTTTCTTTACTACCCTTTGCCCAGATCCCCTCCTTTTTAACCTGACAGTCTCTTCCTTTATGTTTCTTTTCTCCCTTATATACCGGAGAAAGGCCCTCCCACCTGCTTTTACCCCCTTTGTCTAGATGTACTCTCTCATGGCCTTTGCCTCTCTTGGTGCCCTGCTCAACTCTCTTGACTTAGTGATGTAGTCCATCCTATTCTCCTCCTTCTGAGTACACATGTACTTTCTGAAGGCTGCCCTTTTGTCTCCTACTGCTTTTGCTACCTCCTTACTGAACCAGCTGGGCTTTTTGGCCTTTGCTTTCCTATTTTTGATTTTGGCACACTCACTAGTGGCCCATATCAATACCTTCTTTATTATAACCCATTTCTGTTCCACCTGCATCCCCACACTGATCCCAGCAAGGTGTCCGTTCAGAACTTCTCCCATTGTACAAAAGTCAACCTTCCAAAAGTCCAGGACCATTGTCTTGGTCCTAACCACCCCTCTGCCCATGTAGAACCACACCATGTGGTGGTCACTTCCTGCAAGCATCGTATATCCATCTTCACATCCTGAACACGTGCACAGTTGAACAGGACCAGATCCAGGACGGCCCTGTCTCTAGTGGGCTCCATACCCTGAGTCTGGAAAGCACTCTGTAAAGCATCCAGCAATACTTGCTCCCCAGTGCAGGAGGTAGCAGGGATCTTCCAGTCCACCCCAGGTACCCATCATTACTCCCCCGGACATATCCATGATATGGGACCCTAGTACCCTGTCCAGTTCCTCATCTTGGGAAGGTAGTCTGTAGACACCCACCCCATGCTTAGTTGCCTCCTTTTAGTGGAATGAAGCTGTACCCACAAACCTTCAGATACAGCCTCCACCTCTTCCTCTGTGGTACAAGTTATCCTGTCCTTCACAAACAGCACCACTCCTGCTCCCCCATCACCCTATACTTTTTGTACATTTTAGATCTGGGAACTGCTAGGTCCCAGTTATGGTTTTGTGAGATCTATGTCTCTGTCATGGCCACTATGTCCACCTCTACCTTGGTCAACAGTGACTGCAATTCATCCATTTTGTTCCCCAGACTTCTGGCATTGAGACACCACCCGCCATTGCGACTCAGGACCCCCCCCTTACTCCTGACCTGCCCCCATCCATTTCCTTTCTCTTGGTCCCTCCATTCTTCCCTCACCTCTCCTGCCCCATCCCTCTTCTCCTCCTCCTGCTATCCTGATCGGGGGGAGGCTGTTGGCCTCCTCCACCAGATGACTAAAGACGCTGTGTACTCTGTTGCCCCCTTGTCAGTTCAAAATTTAGATTTTTAATCATGAAATCCTCTAGCTTACACGTGTGTGTGTATGTGGGCTGTGGTGAGGTTTGAGTAGTGACTTGTCAAACAGAGTGCAGTAACCAATTGAAACATTCCTAGTCAGGCCCCTCTCCCCCACAGCAACGATTTTCATACCCATGATGCTTTGTGCTGGGTGTGAGGCCTTTAAATGTATGTTTGTTTACAGAAACCACACAACTTGGAAAGTATGTCTGCCTTTCTGTACCATTTTTAACTTTCTTTTTATTAGAGCCCCGAGTACCCAACAATGCACAGACTATTTATACAAAGGTTTTGACAGTGATTCACCTTTACGCTGCTATTGAAGTACATATGGTGCTCAACGTAGGACAATACTGTACAACCTAAGCAGTACATTAATTTTTAAAATTGGTAAAAGTCCTCCCACCTGCAGCATTCATAACCTAATTAGTGTATACATTTTAGAAATCGAGAAGGTACAATACCCAACCCTTGCACAGGATATTTAGGGTTGGGTGACCTGTAAACATAAAGTGGGGTGTTCTGTCCCTCTCATAATGTGATAAAAGAAAAGGGACCTAACTCTAAGTGGGATACGGCATACAACATCTGCCGCTTCGCCCTCTCCGCTCCTTGCCTCACGCATCGTGTGAGCTGTATTCCAGGCTGGAATGGCTCCCAGAAAAACACAGTGCATTCGTCCTGGGCAAGTTTGTTGACAACATAGAACATCCACTCCTCCTGCACTAGCCCTCCCCTCAAGCATTGTGCCCTTGCCTACAACCTACGATCTGGCACTACTCAGGTCCGCCTGGTTCCTAAGACCTGCACTCTCACTGGCGACCGGGCCTTCTCGACCTCTTGCGCGCCTAGGCTGTGGAACTCCCTGCACTTGTACATACATCTCCCTCCCATCACTGCTTCAAAACCTCATTCTGGAACTTCCTCAAATCTGCAGCTGCCTGTCTTTGTGCTTCATAGTTCCAGAAACGCCTCTCTTCCGGATACACTTGGGAGACTGTGGGTTGGTTCACTGCCCGTGCTAATCTATGATGGTTACCTGCATTATTGCATTTATGCCCTCCTGGGGAGGGGCGACCTGGCACACTTCCCACCTCTAGCTGCTCAAGGAGGGTAGCGTTTCTCTCTAATGATAGGTGCTCATGAAATGTCATGTATTTTGTTGTACTCCCTGTCATGGGTGTCTTCCTGGTGCTCACCCACCTCCCTACTGCCGATTTATACATTGTTTGCTGTATACCTTACCTTACTATGTTTTCCTGGTTACCCGATTTATATCTTGTTTGCTGTATACCTTACCTTGCTGTGTTTTCCTGGTGCTTACCCACCTCCGTACTGCCGATTTATATCTTGCTTGCTGTATACCTACCTTACTATGTAATGACAGTGTACCTTATTGCTGTTCCACCCACTTGCACGTGGGCCTGATTGTACCCTGTCCCTGTATTGTGTCATCTATGTACTCTGTAGCCTCCCGGGTCGCACCTGAAAATAGGCACATGCTGTCTAGTGTGCTAACCTGGTTAACAAAAGCAAATAAATAAATAAATAATATTGGATGTTACTTTGCACGTCTGCCTGGTTGCTGGATAATTGGAACAAAAGCCACTGTTACTAATGCAATGACTTATGAGTCTAAGTTTGTAATCTGTTTAATTGGTCCAGGACAGAAGTTCCCTCAGACCAGTTGAGAAAGTTAATGAACGGAAGCCATATCCCGTATATTGCTCCTAGGCATAACCATGCTGTAATCAGTTCCACAGTTTGCATTTCCTTGCATTTTCGATCCACTTTTGTTTAGTGGGGTATGTGGGGTGTAGCCATTTCATAGTACAGTATAGCCTCGATTATCCCCCCCTCCCCAATTATCTGAACCTCTGGATTTTCTGAACTCGTACCCTCGTGTCCCTGAGCTAAAAATGGTTTTTAATCACTGTAGTCAAAGTTCTAAACATAAACGTCACTGGAGTACTAAAACCACTGAAACTGCTCATCCTGACTTCTGCTTTGCTTCCGATATCACTGATTCTACTCCTTCGCCAGAGCAGTATTTTTCCTACGCAAATGAAAACCCAAATGTTGCTCTATATCTCCAACCTGTACTGCACAATACCCGATCTAAAAACATTAGGAAACCACACTGCAGCTACCTGTTGCTGATCACAATGACTCCCCCTTCCCTAACCAGCACAGAACTAAACGTCTTGCTGTGCTAAACACTTGCACTTTATACTCTCTCTCCTCAAAACGACTCCGGCTGCTAACCTGTCAGTGTTGTCTCTTGCCAGCTGCTTGCATTTCGTGCTCTCTCTCTCTCCAGATCACTGCCCACTGTTAACCTATCAGAGTTGTCTCTTGTGCCCCTCTCTCTTTTGGCACTAATTATATAAAACAACATTTAGAAAAAAATACAAACAAAGGAAGTGGAGGATTTTACACCACTACTGCAATACAGTACTGTCTGTTTGGTGGGGGACTATATCACATACCGCCACTGACACTTCCCATGCATTTCAGTGGGACCCTCATTTTTATGAACCCCTCGATTATCTGAACTAATCTGATGTCCCCCGGTGAGTTTAGATAATTGAGGTTGTACTGTAATGCATTTGCATGCTGTGGTAATGCAGATATTATATAAATGTCCATCAGATTTGCCCTTCACCACCTTCTAAGGGTGAAGTCCAGGAACTATGTCTTTCATCTGGAGGTCCCAGGTGGAGGCAGATACGTCTTCAATGCAATAAATGGTTGCCTACAGTATGTGGATAGTTTTGGACAAGATCAGAAAATGTGTATGTAATTCCCCACCTGTTGGCAGTTGTTCTTCCTGATCAGCATTTAAACTATATATGCTGGTCCATTCCACTGGGGTGTCAAACAGACGAGGCATACTGATGAGTCCTGGTAGGACCTAAACACGGTTCATGTCTTCTGTTAGCACCTATTTGCAAACTGTGTGAGAGGCCTTTGGCACCATGCACTTGCTTAAAGTTGGGCCTGCATAACATTCTGTGGTGATTTGCATATGCAGCCTATGATGCTTTGCATTGTGGGGGCATGTGTGATTTTGTATTTTCTTGAAACTTGGCTTCCCAGCCAAATGCCCTTTGGGGTAACCCTTGCCTCAGTGTTTGTGCACAGAGGTTCTTTGTCTTTTAAATAGTTTTTTATTTTAATGGGTTCACCACAATATATCCAAGGCAACACTGCCTTAAGGGTAGCTGGTCCATACCACTGGGGTGTCAAACAGACGAGGCATACTGATGAGTCCTGGTAGGATGAAACACGTGTCTATGTCTTCTGTTAGCACCCTTTGCAAACTGTGTGAGAGACCTTTTGGCACCATGCAATTCTGCTTAAATTTGGGCCAGCATAACATTCTGTGGTGATTTGCATATGCAGCCTATGATGCTTTGCATTGTGGGGGTATGTGTGATTTTGTATATTCTGGAGTGCTGCCTGATGGGGTCAGTGATTACTGCCCGTACTCTGTGAGTGGACAGCCAAACAGAGTCCCCTTGTTACTGTATATAAAGACCAGGAATATAAAAAGGTAACAACTGAAGTCATGAATGCAGCATTTGGAGGAAGTGGGCTGGACCTGTCTTGAAAGCCTTACAGAACATAAATGTTCTGTTAGAAACATTTAGTTGTTTATTTAATCAAATAGCTCCATTCAAAAATGAGAATATGAGCTAATAAAATGAACGGGTAGCAAGAGAGCTGTTAGCTATTAGGAAACAAAGAGATAGAGCCTGGGAAAGCGCTAAAAAAAAAAAAAAAAAAAATGGAGACCCAAATCTATTACTAAACTATAAGAAATCAATGTAAAGTGTCTATAATTTATTTTATTCATTTATTTATGACTTTGGTAACAGAGTAGGTGCGCTGATCCCAGGGACTGTTTTCAGGCACGACCCAGGCCACATAATGTGGCACAGGAACTAATGTAGCAAACAACAAAGCATGGAACAGGTGACAAAAACAACCAAAAAAAAAAACATAAGATAAAGGTTACAATAGTACATGAGAATATCAAATAGAAGACCAACAAAAATACAGGATTCCATAAATCATGCATCAGTTTAGCATTACAATAAGTAAGGGTATGCATAAACGACAGTTCTATCAGCAGCAGTCACAATAGGAGACAAACAAGGAAGTCGTTGAGTAGAAGTAGAAAGAGGGTTAGGTGTAGCAAAGTATAGGGGAAGGGAAGGGGTGGGAGAGGGGTGGAGGCAGGATTAACAAACATAGGTACTAAAGCTAAAGTGCACAGGCAGGTCAGCTTAATTGATTCCTGCTTGACCTAATATACATACACATTCCCTGGTGGGGTGCAGTTGGGAAAGTTCGTGAACTACCCATGACAGCAGTGGCAGCAGGAAGTCGTCAGGAGCCAGACTTTGAGGCTGGTTTTGAACTTGCAGTGGGTGTCGAGGGAGTGGAGCTTGGCAGGCAGTTTATTCCACTCTGTAGGGGCTGTCACAGACAAGGCCTTGCCGCTCATGTTGGTAGATATCCTGGCGACATTCGGGGGGGGGATGCTGTTTGAGTGGAGGCTACGGTGCAAGGTTCATACAGCAAGGAAGGGAGCAAGGAGAGATACCTGGCCAATACGGATGGCAGAGTCCACCATGCAGCACAGGGCTAGGTCAAAATGGCCTTGCAGTGGGAGCCATCCTAGCGGGTTGTAGAGGACACAGTGGTGTGTGGTAAAAGGGGCCAGAAAAACGAAACGACAGGCACTGTTATAGGCAGAGGAGAGGAGAACGTGGCCATGAGGGTGGCGGATGCCCTGGCATAAATAAGGGAGCAGTAGTCCAGGATAGGGAGTAGATTTCCCTGTACGATGGCAAGTCTGGCTTCCAGAGAGAAGTATTGCTGGGGAAAAAAAAAGTCGCTGTTTGTTTCTGTATTGGGGAAGGGTACTGTATCAACTTAGTTGCTAAATCAGTAGGAGTGGAGAGAGGTTAATTGGGGGTGTGGCTTAAGCAGTTGAAAAGCAGGTGACTCCAGTTACAGCTTCCTGCTGCTAGCTTTTGGAAGACGGAAATATTGCTTTTAGAGCAGAAAGCAGCTGACTAAAAAAACTACATTTTTTCTTACTAATTGTCCTCCATCCCACCCTAAGCCAGTTCTACTCTTATAGCCACTGGATTTGACTGACAACAGGAACTTCCTGTTTGGCAGTAGGAAGGGAAGGATCATAGAGAAACACTAGATTTGTCAACCCTGAAGGAAAAAGTAGCTATTTCTACCCCCTAACTGCTGGAGGTCTGACTCTGAGCAAGGAAGAAGGAGACTACTGAAGAATTCAGGAAGTTGCTGTCCCAGAACAGGAAGGATGAGAGTTGTAAGGCGAGGAGAGAGTATGCATACAGAGCAACAGGAGAGGGGACACAAAATAAGATGATGGGAGTGGTGCAGTGCAATGGCTGTGGGGTGCCAGTGTTCCGGGAAACATTCTGGAGGCTGCGATGCTACCCTATTTGCAGGCACCTCTCTGGTCTGAGGGAGGAAGTTGCCTGTCTCCAGGCTGACCTGGCTAGGATTTGTGAAATCTCCTCCCCCCACCCAGAGACCACCAGGGCCACCGCACTACCTCAGAGGTTGCCAAGAAAGAGGAGCGGCTGGACCAAGATGGGCTCAGAGGGAGAGGGAGGTGGAACAGAGGTGCACCCTCCAGCTTTACCTCTCCACAATTCATATGCTGTTCTGGTGGATAGTGGTTCCTCTGTGCAGCACCTACAGTGGAGACCTAGGAGGATGTTGGGAACCTCCACAAAGGAGACCCACAGGAGGGTGACAGGGGATCCCACAGGGGAAGGAAACAACTCCTGATGGGAGACTCAATCATTAGGGGATAGAAGTGGGGGAGGAAGGGGGAGGAGGGCAGGTGCTTGCCTGGTGCCACGGCTTGGAGGGACTGGAAGTGAATCCTCAGGATCGTGGGAGCAGCTGCATGAGGGGAGGGAGCTGGATGTCATTGTCCACCTAGGGACAAATGACCTGGCTAGGAATGGGATCAGAGCAGTGCAAGAGAAGTTTTTTAGAGTTTGGGAGGGGCCTTAGACAAGTAGCACATACGGTAACCTTCTTGGAGGTGCTGCTTGTCTGTGGCAAGGGTGATGCTAGGGTACTCCACGCCATGGAATTTAATGAATGGTTGAAAAACTGGTGTAGAGCTCAGGGTTTTGGCTTCATTGGGGACCGGGGAGCTACCTGGAGGGATGCAGGCCTATACTGGCGCGATGGTCTGCATCTGTCCGGGGAGGGAACCAAGATCCTAGGTGATCGGTTTAAATGTTTCATTGGCAAGCATTTAAACTAGCCAAGGGGAGGGCACTGAAAAAGAGCAGGGAAATCCCAGCCTCCCCCCACAAAACACGGTAATTAGTGAGGTAAACGCCAAGGTAGCGAAGTCATTAAGGAGCAAGACAGAGATTATTGCAAAAAAAGGCAAAGGCAGAAAGGACAGGGATGGGGCTAAAAGGGGTAAGGCCATCAAAAAATGGAGGGTGATGAGTGACAATGCCCGTAGTCTGTGTAACAAGATCCCTGAATTAGTGGCCTTGATGGAAGAGGGATCCCTGGATATTGTGGCAGTCACAGAAACATGGTACACAGAGAACCATAACTGGGATGTCAACATACCAGGATACACAATCTACAGGAGGGACAGGGAGGGTAAAAGAGGAGGAGGAGGAGTAGCTCTCTATGTAAAGGAAGGGATCAAAGCAGCAGAACTAAAGAGTAAACAGGGAGCAGATGAGGCACTCTGGGTCACTCTGGAGAAAGGAAATGGCACCAGTTGCATGGGGTTGTATACAGACCCCATCTCAGAGGGTGGAATGGACAAGAAATAATAGAAGGCATCCTTAGAATGGCAGAAAACGGAGATATTGTTGATAGGGGACCTGAATATGCCAGATGTTAACTGGAGCAGGCATTCTTGATGCCCTACAAGGGCATGCCTCAGACCACTAGTATTGGAACCCACTCGGGAGGGAGCAATCTTAGACCTGGTACTCTCAAGGGGATGGAGAAAGAATCTCAGATTTAGAAGTGGGTAGCCATCTGAGAACAAGTGACCACCAAACAGTGTGGTTCACGATAAACACAGCCGTAGAGTCAAGCCATACAAAAGCGAGAGTATTGGACTTTTAAGAGGGCTGAGTTTGGGAAAATGAGAGAGTGCCTCAGAAAAGCACTAGCAAACAGGCAAGAAGGAGGGGTGGAGGAACAATGGGGAGTAATTGAAATAGCCATCACAGAGGCAACAAGCCTTTGTGTGAAGCAAAATAAACAAAACGCAACAAAGGAAAAAAAAAACACTATGGTTCTCAAAAGAGATGGCGGGGAAGGTTAAGGAGAAAAGGTTAGCATTCAGGAAATATAAGGAAAGACAGAAAGAGCAGGACAGAGAACTTTATCAGTTAAAGCAGAAAGAGGCAGTGAAGGCAGTCAGAATAGCAAAAGCCCAAACCAAGGAAAGGATAGACAACTCTGTTAAGGGGATAAGACCTTTGTAGGTACATTAGGGAGGCGAAAAGACCAAGGGAGGATACTGAGTCTTAATAAATGGGAGGAATGTGGCAGAGTGTGACAGTGAAAGAGCAGGGATGCTGAACGAATATTTCTGCTCAGTATTTACAAGGGAAGAGGAGGGGGCGGTACCTAAACCAAACAAGAGAAACACTCTGGATACGGGGGTCGATACCAGTCCATTCACAGAAGATAGGGTTATGAAAGAACTAGTAAAATTGAAGGTGGGCAAAGCAATGGGGCCTGATGGGATTCACCCAAGAATTCTAAAAGAACTAAGGGAAGAACTAGTGACACCATTGACTACTCTCTTTAACAAATCATGGGAGGATGGAGTGATACCTGAGGACTGGAGGAGGGTGGATGTGATTCCTCTTCACAAAAGTGGGAGCAGGGCAGAGGCAGGAAACTACAGGCCAGTTAGTTTAACCTCAGTGGTAGGGAAAATGATGGAATAACTTCTGAATGAAAGAATTGGTGAGTACCTAGAGGCCAGTGGGGCACAGGACCCAAGGCAGCATGGATTCACAGCGGGAAGGTTATGTCAGATGAATCTAATAGATTTCTTTGACTGGGTGACCAAAGTAGTAGACCAGGGAGGGGCTGTGGACATGGCCTACCTAGATTTTAGCAAGGCATTTGATACAGTCCCACACAAAAGATTAATATACAAGTTAGCCAGTCTTGGAGTGGGTCCCAAGGTGGTAGCCTGGATAAAAATTTGCTGGACAACAGGACGCAAAGAGTAGTAGTAAACGGAGTCCACAGTGAAGAAAGGGGGGTTACTAGTGGGGTACCGCAGGGTTCAGTACTGGGACCGGTCCTTTTTAATGTCTTTATAAGTGACGTTGCAGAGGAACTGGAAGGAAAAGTATGTCTCTTTGCTTATGACACAAAGATCTGCAACAGGGTTGATACACAAAAGGGAGTGGAAAGGATGAGAAGGGACTTGGCAAGGTTGGAGGAATGGTCAAATGTATGGCAGCTTAGATTCAGTGCAAAGAAGTGCAAGGTAATGCACCTGGGAAACAAAAACCCAGGGTATGAGTACACAATGGAGGGTGAGATACTAACAACAACAAAAATTGAAAGGGGCCTGGGGGTAATTATATCAGATGACCTAAAGGTGGGCAAGCAATGTGAGAAGGCAGTAAGGAAGGCTGGGGGGATACTGGGATGCATAGGAAGCGGCATCAGCAGTAGAAAACAGGAAGTTGTTATCCCTCTGTACAGACAGTTGGTGAGACCCTATCTGGAGTACTGTGTGCAGTTCTGGAGACCCCATCTCCTCAAAGACATAGACAGAGTGGAGGCAGTGCAGCGGAGGGCAACCAAAATGGTGCAGGGTCTGCACCAGAAGACATACGAAGAGAGACTAAAGGAGCTTAACATGTATACCGTTGAGGAAAGAAGGGAGAGGGGGGACATGATAGAAACTTTCAAGTACCTCAAAGGAATCAACATTGTCCAAGAAGGTAGTATCTTTCAGAAGAAGAGATATGCAAGAACAAGGGGGCACAATTTGAAGACAGAGGGGGGACGGCTCAGAGGTAATGTGAGGAAGTATTTTTTCACAGAGAGGGTTGTGGATGCCTGGAACAGCCTTCCTGAGGAGGTTGTGGAATCAAGAACAGTGGAGGAATTCAAGAATGCATGGGACAGACATAAGGCAGTCCTAGTGGGGGTAGGAGAAAGTAGGCTGTTGGTTAACTAGGATCTGCAGATTATCCATCAGGTAGGAAAATGGGCAGATTAGGTGGGCCAAGTGGTCCTTATCTGCTGTCAAATTCTGTGTTTCTATGAATCTGTAGGCAGCACCTAATTTTTGGTGAAACCTTCGAACTAGTGAATAGATGTGTTTGGAAAAGGAGAGGGAGGGGTTGAGTATAACTCCTAGGTATTTGAAAGTACACATGTCTTCAAGGGATTGGCCATCAGGGGACATGATGTTGGAGGGTGGGGGGAGTTTTGTATTTAGGTAGGAAGGGCTTTGATCCGAGCAGCATAGATTTTGTTTTTTTGGCATTAACCAGAAGGAGATTGTTTGTGAACCAGTTATGTGCTGCAGCATAGTTTCTGCAGAGAACTGAGGAAATATTGTTTGGGGATTTATCACTGTGGAAGATCACGAGGTTGTCGGCATAGAGGAGAGAGTGACGACAACTGAGACAGTCCAAAGGGAGGAAGTTTATAAATAAAGAGAATAGCAGGGTGCCCAGTATGGAGCCCTGGGGGACACCTGTAGAAATGGGCAGGTGGGGAGCGGACAGGCCAATACACACAAATTGGGAGTGGGCGGTGAGGTAGCTCTTGAACCAGGTTGTAACCTCTTGAGAACAGCCAAAACTACGTGAGTTTGGAGAGGAGAAGGGCATGGTATATCATGTCAAAATCCTTGGAGAGGTCAGCGAAGACTGCTCCGGTGGCATTACCATGGTCCATATTAATGAGGATGTGGTTGGTCAGAAGAGCGAGGGCAGAGGTGGTGGAGTGGTTTTTTCGAAAGCCATGCTGTTGGCTGCACAGGAGGTTGTGTTTGCCTATGTAGTCAGCAAGTTGATGGTGGACAGCTTTGTTGAGTAGTTTACTCAGGTGGGGGAGGATGGAGATCGGATGATAGTTGTTTGTAGATTGAGGGTCCCCGGCTTTAAAAATAGGAATCACCTTTGCAGTCTTCCAGGAAAGCTAAAGTAGACTTTCTTAAAATTAAACAACTGAATTCTCTGGGTAATCCGAAAGATTTTTTTATTTAGTTTTTGATTACCGGATAAGTGCTCTGGACAATGAAACTGCCTATTTTCAGGCACGACCCAGGAAAGTTACAGACATAGGTAAAACACATTGCAATGGAAGCAGGTACACAATGCAGACTTAGGTCAAACACATTACAATGGAGACAGACACATAATACCTAAAATCAGGAGATTAGGCTTATGTTAAGCATTTCAGTGACACATACATGGCGCATGCTTAATAATTTAATTGGAAGGAAGACACAAGCCACAATAATTACCCTCTAGCATGGGGATCAATTAGTGGGTGACCCAAGCCTTGTGTCTAAAATGTTTAATGATTATTTTGGGGACCTGATAAAGTTTCAAATTAAAAATAAGGCCCTGGATAACACAGTATTCTTAGAAAGGGACCATAATGTTAGGTACCCTCGATTTTATTTTCAGTTGTCTCCCCAGAACAGGTCAAAGAATATGTTTTGAAATACAGCCCTAAACCTAATATTGGATAGGATAAGATTGACTTCAGACTATTGAGATTGGGAATTTTATTTATTTATTGAAATGTTTCACGAGGAAAGCACACTGAGCGACAAGTCGCTCGTGTCCCGGTGCGACCTGGGGGGGAAGGGGTACAATAGGACTGAAACATTAAACATTCAAGTTACAAGATCAGCATTAACATACAGTTCTAAGGCATGTGTTACAAACAGTGGTACAACAGTGTTGAGCATAAGAGGTAGAAAGAGTGGTCAATAATAAGTGCCGGGTTAATAAGTAAACAAATGCTTACGTAAAAGTAAAAAAAAAGAGGGGTCAGGAAGGCGGGAGGGGAAGAGTCATGTTCAAGTTACACTCAAGGTACAAGAACAACATTAACATACAGTTGCAAGGCAGATGTTACAAACAGTGCTAAAACAGAGTGCATTATACTGAGCAAAAGTGAATCAATAATAAGTGCCGGGTTAGTAAGTAACAAGTGCTTTCATGTAAGAAAAGGGTGATAGGAGAGGGAGGGGTGAGGTAGAGGGATGTAGGGGAAGGGAGTAGATGAGGGATACAAGCCCCTGGGGGGGGTAGGAGAGGGACCCATAGGCAGCATTTGACATTCCTTACATTCTGTGAGAGATCAAGGGAGGCCAGTAAGGGGGAGCAGTTTGGAGGAAGGGGAGGAGAGCTAGAAATTAGTTGGGTGACGGTAAGGGGTAGAGTTTATCCAGGGCTTATAGGAGGGAATTAGGAGTGACATGGCAGGAACAGCTAGGTGCAAGATAATTTGAGGGCAGAGCTGATAGAGTAGGCAGAGGATGAGTGCCAGATTTGGGGGTGAATTCCAAATTTGTGGAGGCAGGAGAGTAAGTGGATTGGCTGATTTAGGGTGGATTTGAGGGGATTACCAGGGTTCGGGAGTCTGTTGATCTAAGGGAATGGGAGGATGTGGGAATTGTTATAAGGAGAAGGTTAGGTAGGAAGGAGCTCACCTAACCAGTGCTTGGAGGTGAATTTAGCAAAGGGAGAGTCACCTATTTGTAAGAGAGGGAAGGATAGGGCATGATAAATATCGCAGTGGTGGGAAGCAGGGAGAGCATCCAGGGCAAAGCGGCAGAAGGAATTGAAGAGGGTGTCCAGTCTGGCCAGGGAAGACTTAGGGGCAGCACCATAGACGACTTCACAATAGTCGAAAATTGGCAGTATCATCTTCTGAACAAGATCACACCTAGCCGTAGGAGGGATGCAACTATGGTTCGTAGTTTTTTCTGGATGACATCAACATGTCCAGAGAAGTTTAGGTGTTGGTCCAGCCAAACACCTAAGTACCTGAAGGAGGATGTGTCCTCAAGTAAAGTCCCATCAAGGGTGTGGAAAGTTGGTAGGAGGGAAGCTCAGATAGTTCTCACCTTGTGCCAAAAGTCATGAAGACAGTTTTCTTGGCATTGAGGAAAAGTTGATGGTTAGCAAATCAGAGCTGAACCTTGTCAAAGTCTTCTGTAGGCTGGTTGTAACCTCAGCAGGAAAGGAGCCAGATGCATACAGGACTGTATCTCGCATACATAGGTATAGTGGTGGAGGGGAGCAAACAGAGGGAAGGTCATTTAAGAAGATGGAGAATAGGAGGGCCCTAATACAGAGCCCTGGGGATGCCAGTGCTAATTGGGAGGGAAGTGAAGTGGCATCCAAGATCTTAACTGATTGGGTTCTGCCAGCAAGGTAGGCTTTGAAACAGTATGTGGTGGAGGGAGGTAGGCCAGCTGCTGGGAGTGAGTCGAGGAGAAGGGAGTGAGAGACGGTGTCGAAGGCCTTGGCAAGGTTGACAAAAATGACAGGGGTAATTTGGCCATTGTCCATCTCGGTCAGGATGGAGTCTGTGAGTTGCAGGAGAGAGGTGGAGGTTGAGTGGTTTTTCCTGAAACCAGACTGGAAAGGGGTGAAAAAGGAGGTGTCGGATAGAAAAGAGGTGAGTTGGGAGAGGACAATGAGTTCTTGAAGCTTGGCAAGGGTTGGGAGGAGAGAAATGGGGTGATAGTTGCCAGGGGATGAGGGGTCACCCCCTTTGGGTAGAGGGAGGACCTCTGCATGTTTCCATGAAGAGAGGACTGAGGCAGTAGAGAATGAGAGATTTAGGATTAATGAGAGGGAGTAGGCAATGGCCGGAGTGGAGAGGGAGAGGAGTTTTGGGTTGAAGCCATCAGGGGAGGCACCTTTAGAGGGGTTGATGGTGAGGAGGGCACTTAGGGCATCGTTTGGGGTTACAGAAGTGAAAGAAAAGGGGAGGTGGGAGGGTGGTGGAGGGGGCACACTGGTAGAGGGTAGGAAGGATGATGGGTAAGAAGGGAGGGATTTCAGTAGCTCAGTGGCGCAGGAGGTATAGTAGGAGTTAATTACCACTGCGACGGCTGGTGGGTCAGACACTAATGAGCTATTTACTTTAAGTACCGGGGATGGGAGGGATGATGGGGTAAATAGGACATTGACCACCTTCCAGAACTTTGACCACCTTCCAGAACTTAGAAGGGGAATTTATGTTGGTGATGAAGGCAGATTTTATATATTCGGACTTGAAATGTTCGGACTAAATGTATTATCCATACCTCTGACATCTTTATTTAACTACTCACTGTGTTGCTGTGTTTTTCCACAGTACTGGAAGTCGGCCCTTATAAAGCCAATATTGGGTGCAGGAACCTTATTTCAAATTATAGACCAATATCCTTGTTGGCTCCATTATCTAAAATTCTGAAAATAACTATTTGATCAGGTTCAGGACTATCTGTTGAAATATAATTTATTAACAAGCTCTCAGCAGGTTTAGAACAAACCATAATACTGAGACGCCTTGGTGGAGTTCACAAGCTACGTATGGGGTGCCCTAGATTTGGGGCATGTCGAGGCACAGGTGAGGAAGCATAGGAAAACCAGGAGCAGTTGTAGGATTTGCAACAAATGTTTTATTATTAATGACAGTAAAATAAAAAAAAAATTGTTCAGAATAACTATTTACAATGGTAGTACAAACATAGAAAGCAGAGTCCTTTTTCTTCTCAATTTCAAATCTGTCTCTCTCTCTCTCTCTCTCTCTCTCACTCACACGAGCATTGCTTCTCTCTTTATAAGTCTTGCCTGGGAAATTAGTTAAGAAAACAGAATGCTTCTCACACAATGTTGTAAGTTTCCAATGTTCTTGCAGGTGCAGCAGAAAGAACATAATGACCCAGAACTGACCTCTTGTAGCCAGCTCTGGAAATATTTTTCAAACTAGCATCTCAGGTTAACTACTTGAGTTCCAAATGGCTTTGCAATAATTTTAACAGTATAAACCATATGTACAGTTTTAAACAAAGGGATTCCAGTATCGGTTACATTTCCACATAAAGATTCACAAATATTTTTATACCTGCAGATATGCAAGGGAAGAAAAGACAGAAATAGCAAGGGAAGTCAGAGAGATAGCGAGAGGTAGAGAATTGCAAGACCAGGGTGATCAAGTCTTAGGTCTCACAAGAAAATTTTGTTCTGCAACCAGACAGAGATGAGAGAGAGAGAAAGGAGAGGATAGAACAGACCCTCATGCGTTTAAACTCTTTCAGCATAACAGCTGGGACTGGCTGTATTCAGCCCTGTCACAGAGCACTCCATCGCAGCAGCGTTTGTGGACCTCACCAGGGTCTTCTGACTTGGTAAATCATACATTGTTGTTGGACCTTTGAAAGATGTTTATTTTTCTGGGGATGTTATAACCTGGTTGGGTGGTTACTTCTCTAATAGGGAACATAGGACTATTATTGCCCAGAAATGTTCCTATTCTCATTCGAGCACCTGTTTTGTTTTTTTGTTTTTGTTTTTTGTGTTTATTTTATTTCCCTCTGGTCATGGCCCTGTGGAACCTCTCTTGGGCATCCTAGTCCTGCTCGCCTAAGGCCCTCCCGATCTGTGCCTCCTCTGTCCCCCCCCTGCAGCCAGTACCCCCAGTTTAACCCTCCTGGGGTGGGTCACCCCTCCTCATGGGCATTCTTGCAAGTCAGACTCTGGCTGCAGGGCAGGCTTGGCTGGAGGAACTGAAAGGTTAGTCAGGGCTGGCCTGGCGAGGGTATAGGGGACAGGTGCTGTCGCCTGTCCACAGCACCGGTTTTTCTGTTTTTCTGTGCATTACCCCTAACCCCTCCTTGCATGGTGCGTATGTCGACGCACTGGTGCACAGCAACCTGCCGCATCGGCTATGCTAATTACGCGGCTTGCTTGGCGTGCTGCAGTGCTTCCAGTCTCCACTGGGGCCGCTGGTGCACTGGAGCAACCCACCCTTCCTTGCCGGGAAGGAGAGCACCACAAGGGCACTCATCCTCAATCCTTCCCCTGCCGACCCCCGGCACCTGAGCTCGCTCCCGAACCCTGGTCACCGGCATAGCACGAGGTGTGGCGTCCAGCGCCTCAACCCTCAGCGCCACTGGGCCGGCCATTCGAGCACCTGTTGAGTACCACAGGGCTCAATATTAGGCCAACTTTTGTTTTTCCCATTTATGACTGCAGCCCCACTTCTTGTGCAGAGTCTAATATGATTTTGTATGCAGATGAAGCGTAATTATTAAATATGGAGTTAATTTGAATCAAGCCTTAACCCAGGTCCAACAGGACTTTGAAATATTTCAGACAGTTGCTGCTCTTTGTGAGTTGGTTTTAAATACTGGAAAACAAAAGTTATGGTTTCCACCGCCCGAGGACAGTCATGGATATTAAAGTTTCAATTGTTGATCCAAGGGAGACAAGATAGAATTAATGGATAGTTTTAATTATCTAGGGGTGACCCTTGATTCACATCTTTCATTTGATCTTCATGTTAACAAAACAATTTAAAAAGTCCATCAAAGGCTAGGAATGTTGTTTAGAGTTATTTATTTATTTGTTTACCGGGTGGCTACACTGATCCCAGGGACCATTTTCAGACACGACCCAGGCCAGTCAGATGGCACATCCAATACAAAACACAGTTACATTACAATCAAGAAGGAGTAACATCAGGTATACATTGCAGTAATGGCAAAACAGTGGCAGTATGGTGTACATACATAGGACAAGTGGTCAAAGACTCTGGCCTTTGGCCATACATGATGCCGACATCCAGCATTAAGTGCATATATATGTTATCGAACTAGTCATATGCTAAAGGTGATGTATACCATAATTTGGTATGGCATTTACATAAGGGCCTTCCTAACGTAGCTTCCTGGAGGTTCCGTTTGAATGTGTGGGGTAAGACCGGTGTCTGCAATTCGTTAGGAAGGGAGTTCCAATACTTGGATGCAGCACATGAAAAGGCTTTCCTTTCCAGCTCGGTAAAGCGCCTAGGGCATTCCAGCAGCCTGCAGGTGGAGGACCTCAGTTCTCGCCTATTGCTTTTTATCGGCAACCCTGACAGAGGCGATCCAGCCCCATCCTGTAAGGCTCTTTCTATTAATGGTCTCTCCGGTCGTCAGGGGGAAGCCATCTTAAGGATAGCTAGAGATGGCAGTGGTGAGTCCGGAATGGGGCTTGGGTGATGAATCTGTAAATATTATTATAGGGGCTGTGTTCAAGTGACTTAGTAGTGAAGGGGATGCGAGGGCAGTTTTTTTTGGGAGCAGTATTCCAGAATGGGGAGGAGGTGGCCACGCCCAGTCGCAGCTCTTGCATCAGGGGTCAGTAGGTGCCTCAGTCGGTAACACATACCTATTCGCTGATTCACCTTCCTAATTGCTAAGCTGATATGGTGCTCATACGTAAGAGATGGGTCGAGCGTGACCACCAGGTATTTGAAGTCTCTTACCTGCTCAAGGGTTGAGCCGACAGGGGTTAGTATACTGAGTTTTGGTGTTCTTTTCTTTTTTTATTCCAGAATCCCGTATGTTATTAGCACATAGTGTCTTGCTTAGTGCATTTGACTATGGTCTTTTGGTCTATTCAGGAACAAGTGAAAAAATGTTATATAAACTTATCATAGTTTTCTTTGACTTATGACTGGTCTTTCCCTATGAACCCACCATTGTGATTTACCGAGGGAAGCAAATTGTCTTTAATAAACAGGATTAATATAAAGTTGGGGACCTTGTATTCAAGGGTATTAATGGTTTTCTTCCCCTAATATTCAGTATCTTTTATTAGATGGATTGAAAACTGGCTAGCTGGATGCACCCAGAGAGTAGTGGTCGGTGGGGAGCTCTCGAACCTTAGAGAGGTCGGAAGTGGGGTACCGCAGGGCTCGGTCCTGGGTCCGATCCTGTTTAATGCATACATATCGGACATCAGGGAGGGTATAGGGAGTGAAATGAGTCTCTTCGCTGATGACTCCAAGATGGGAGCAGTAGTTGAGGGGGAAGAGGAGAGGTTGGCCCTGCAAGGGGACCTGGACACCCTGGAAAGCTGGGCTCACACATGGAAATTAAATTTCAATATCACCAAGTGCAAGGTGTTACATCTTGGGTGGGAAACCCTAAACACAGGTACACCCTGGGAGGGGAGGCGCTGGAGGCCTCAACAGGGGGAAAAAGACCTAGGGGTCATGGTGGATGCATGTATGAATAACTCTGAGCAGTGCAGGAGAGCGGCTAGCAAGGCAAACAGGATGTTGGGATGCATCGTAAGGGGGATCACCTCTAGGAGCAGGGAAGTGATTCTGCCGCTGTACAATGGACTGGTTAGACCACACCTTGAGTACTGTGTACAGTACTGGAGACCACACTTGAAGAGGGACATACAGCTCCTGGAGAGGGTACAGAGGAGGGCAACTAAGATGATATGAGGACTAGGGATTTGACGTATGGGACAGACTTGAGGAGCTCTGCCTATTTTCATTGGAGGAGAGGAGAGCGGGGACCTGACTGAGGTCTTCAAGTACCTCAAGGGAATAAATAGGGTAAACATGGAGGGGATCTTTAGACTAAAGCAGGGAGGTATCACCAGAGGGCATGGTTTGAAGATGGAAGGGTGAGTGGGGAAAAGAGGAGGAGGTTTTTCACTGAGAGGGTGGTGGACCCTTGGAATGCGCTGTCTGGCGAGCTGGTTCAGAAATCCACAGTGGAGGGCTTCAGGAGAGGGTGGGACAGACACAGAAAGCGGATGTACCAGATGATGGCCTGGCCCAGGGGTGGGGATGGATGATAGGGGTTTCTGGAACACGGGGGGCCTCGGCACCCAACTAGGGCTCCGAGGTTCGAGCAGACTCGATAGACCGTAAGGCCTAATCTGCTGGCAATTAGTATGTTAGATCACAAAATTCTCTAGGAACAAGGTCACAGACTCGTTTGTTTAGGGTCCCTTATTCTAAGAAGACAATTGGCCAACAATCTGTGCTCTGTAGGGCAATAACTTTTTTAATAGCATCCCTCTGTTGTAATTAACTGTAGAAATGTTGGGTCTTTTAAGCACAAGCTTTTATATTGACTTGATTCTATTATTGTATTTGTCGATGAATACTGAATATATATATATATATATATATATATATATATATATATATATATATATATATATTGTATTTTGTTTATATGGTAGGTCCTGTTTGACAATTTGTTTTAATGTAAAACTTGTCGCTTGTGAAAATGGGCAATTTGCTCATCTTGCTAACAGGTATGAAAAATGAAAATGAAATGAAATACTTTTTTTACTCACTATGGCAATATCGAGACTTGAAACGCATCTGTGCTGCCGCTCGCGATGTCAGCTACTCGGGAAGCGAGCCTGAGTTTTCACGGAGAGAGTGGTGGATGCATGGAACCGCCTTCCTGGGGAGGTTGTTGGGTCTAAAATAGTGGGGGAATTCAGACATGCATGGGACAGACATAAGGCAATTGTAGTGGGGGGTGGCAGGAAGTAGACTGTTGGTTAACTAGAATCTGCAGCTTATCCAGTAGGTAGGGAAATGGGCAGACTGGGTGGGCCAAGTGGTCCTTATCTGCCGTCAAAGTCTATGTTTCTAATCTCAGCAGAGAGTTCTTTCACCGCCCCAAGGACCATTTCCCTAACAACTTTCAGGGTTGGTCCTGCCTTGGAGGAAGCATCAGGTCACTCCCAGCTCCCCATTGATGTACGTGCAGGTGCTCACTGCTTTCCCTCCCTAGTATCTGTCTGTGGCTGATTCCTCAGGCATCCCATGTCTGTTCAAACCACAAACACACCTAATTGAATCTATAAGGATTCTCTGTTGAATGAACTAGGTTATAATCGGTGAAATCAACTTTAGAAAATCTTATTTTTGAATAGATCATGCCAAATATGGAGCTAACCAGAGAGCATCTGCTCTGGTCGGCTGCTGGCTCCGCCCATTTTCTTACTCCATTTATTATCTCTGTATACCTCATATCGATAAACTGTTGAGTATTTTGTACTGTATTGGATTCAATATTCAACCATGTTCTGTTCTAATTTAAAATACTAACTAATTTGATAGTGCTTTACAACTTTTTGTTGAAAACGTCAATAAAATATTTAATTGGAAAAAATATTTTATGTATTTGTATTCCTTTTATTTTTCATTACTAGTTTCAGTTATAAAGAACAGTTTCCTTGTCCCTGCAGTTGATCTGCTCCTGCTGCTGAATCTTTTGCTGACGTCACGGTTTTCTGTGACATCAATTTCATAAGAAACCTGTGATGTCACAAACAAAGGATTATTACATCAGCAAAGGATTCAGCAGCTGAAACAGATTAAACTGTAGGGAACAAAGATCCTATTTGCATGCAGATTAGCCTAGGAATGAGGAACAGAGGTAAGAGAAGCCAGCCTGACTGCACAGCACTGCAGCTAAGGGTACCAGCAGCCTGGATTTGGGAACAAGTTCAGATTGTTTGAGGGCTAGCTGGGGGAGGAGGATCACATGTCCCACTGGATACTCCTTTGGGAAGGAGGCTGTGCCTGCCTGCAACAAAACTGTCACCGAGTGACCACAATTGGCAGTGCAGTGGGATAGCCAGGTACATTCGGGGTGGGGGGAGGACACAGATGTG
Source organism: Neoceratodus forsteri (assembly GCA_016271365.2). Lineage (NCBI taxonomy): Eukaryota > Metazoa > Chordata > Ceratodontiformes > Ceratodontidae > Neoceratodus > Neoceratodus forsteri. The sequence goes on along the minus strand of CM028129.1, from coordinate 255,167,734 downwards.
AGGGCACCCAGTAAGCTGGCGCTCATGCACATCAGGTTGTGTGATCCCTGGGGCTTCTGCTTGAGAAATGACCACTAGTTGATCAGATGAAGTCCCACCCATCCCTGACTAATAAGTTGAATTCTGTCTAAACATTGTGTTTTTCGGTGTTTTCTCAAAAGTGACAAACTCTGTTTAGCATAACACAGTAGCTGCACATGAACTTGGGAATAAATGAACTTTTGGCCTCGGTGTAAGAGCTGGAGTATGTTTGTTTCCTCGTGCACACTGAACTATTGTGAGGTTATTGCTGAATTACTCTGGAGCCAGTATGGCATAGTAGTGGTTAAGCACAGTCAGCTGCAAACCTGGAGACCTAGGTTTGAATCCCACAGCCACCACTTGGATACGCGTGACCATGAGTAAGTCACTTAACTTCCCTGTGCTCCCAGGATGCACCTGGAAACAAGCCTCAGGTTATTGTGTCTTTCCTGGCCCAAAACTGTAAAATAAATTATCACAGTGCTCGGCCCCCTCCTCTTTATACTATATATTAGTGATGTAGGTGAGACCATCACAGATGCCAGTTGATACTATTATGCCTATGACACTGCCCTATACGTATCCAGGTGTAACATCAGTAATGTCTGCTCTGACCTCCAGAAGGCATTTAACAATTTACAATACAGCCTTTTCCAGTTCAAATTACTATTAAACGTCTCCAAAACTAAGGTCATGTTCATCAGCTCACACAAGAACGCATCATCACAATGTGCATCAGCTTCTCAACCATTACTACTTTATTAGGGGACACTCTAGTAGTAGTAGAAAAATGTAACTGTCTAGGAGTAAGGATTGACAATAAGCTATCCTTCACAGCACACACAGAAGCACTATGTAAAACAACTTTGGGCCAGACTGGGTTTTCTCTTTAGAAACAAGTGTTTCCAGTGTGACACCCGCACATGCCTGGTATGGGCCACCTTCCTTCCAGTTGTAGACTATGCAGACCTAATTTACTAACACCTCTTGGCCATCTATCTCGCCAGGTTAGACATGCTCTGTCACAGAGCATTCTTGTGTATCATGGAATCAGGACCCAGAACCCACCATTGAGTTCTGTACACCACAGTTGGCTGGCCCTCCCTAACTAGGAGATTGTGAATCTGTGTATCTGGGTTTACAAGGTACTTCTAAATAATCTCCCATGCTGCTTCACTGAGCTATTCCATATATCACACCGCAACTATTCTCTTGGAAAGAATAACTGTATACTTCTAGACATCCCTAAACACGCTATGCAGGTAGGACAATCTGCAGTCAGTTTTCTTATCCCCTCAGTAAGGAACTCTGTACAAGCCTCACTAAATTTACCACACTGTTCAGACCTAGCATCTTTAAAACCCTCACTGAAATATTATACACTGAGGCTTGTTCTTGTGGATAAGCTGTACTTCACTTACCCTTGATATTATATGTTGGTTATTCAGTTATATGGGATAGTTGCTCATTGTGATTCTGACAACTGTTGAACCTATTCCTGTTTTGTATGCCTAGCTATACTGTGTGCACTTTATATCTATGTATAACTGTCAGAGTTTTAATTTCTGTAATCTTAAATCAGCTATGTATTATTCCCGTTGTCTTGTATACCGCTGAGAGCTGCATCACCTTTTAACGTTGTATGCTGTCCTACCTAGGACCTCCTTGTAAATGAGCTTGCTCAATGGAGCCTTTTCCTGGTGAAATAAATCAATACAATACTTGGGAGCAGTGTTTAAAACTGCCACTAGCCTAGTGGCATTTTGCTAAGGATTTCTGTAAGTGGCTGCAAATAACTTTTTTCAAGTGGACACGTTGCTAATGCAGTTCCCACAGGCTGCAGATTAAAAATCAAGTAACATTTTTGAGGTTGACTAACAGCTTTATCATTTGGCTAAACAGTTCAGGTGACAAGAAGCCAATCTACAATAGGATTCTAGACTTCCAGGTTAAACATTGCAGTAGGGGTATATGGGCAACAATGTACAGCAGGGCATACTGTACATTCACTGGGAGATATAGGCACTTCTCTGGTGTATGCTGTTGCACAGTGCCACAGGGACTGAGTTATTGCACACATAAAATGGCCTGATTTGAAACATTTTGCCTTAGAAAAGGTAGAACTGTGTTTTGGTGAGTACATGTAGTCATGGCAGATGACCTGGTCGATCCTATCAGAAAGCAGTGTTTCTATCTTGGCGCATTTTATAAAAAACAGCAATATAATCTTTAGGTTGGCTCCGTACAACTCCACATAGCACTTATCTCTGCTAAGAGAGTCATAGAAAGCCACAGTTTTAGAAAAGAAAGAAGACAGTTGGTCCACTGAGCTCCCCCCACCAACTCAGTGAGGGTACATCATATGGATTCTTGCAAAGAAACCACCAAAGTGCCCTGTCTGACAGTTGAGGGTTACAGAGGCTAGTTCCCAGGTTATGATTATTAGTAATTAGTTTCTTTGTCAGGGAATGTACCCATTGAGCCAAAAGCTGATTTACAGAGGTATCTTGGTTTAACAAACTATGCATCAGACGTTTATTACAAGGCCATGCAAACATGCAGGTTATACAAATACACTTCGTTTAAGGTTCAAAACGCTGTATGACATTAAAAAAGGAAAAGGGCTGGTCCATCAATGCAGCAGTAGCACTACCACTTGCGTCACCGGCGACCCAGGTGCAGGAAGCCTGTTCCAGAGGATACTCTGTTCGTCTGGTAAGGGAGGGCAGCTCCCTCCACTCTGTCACCTAGGTGATCACAGGTGCAGCTTAGGTACAGTGGGGAAGGTGGATATAGGTCACGAGGGTTCTGTTTTGCTGTGTATTGCATGCCTGGGCATGGAGTCCCCAGCTTGCTGACGGCCTGAGGGAGGCTGAACAATGAAAGCAGGAGATAGCCCTTGTTTGAGCGGGATGAACTCCAGCACACTAAGAGCCTGCTCCCTGCCATTGGCCATCCACTCCCACCCCGAAAGTTCTCCATGCTTTGGATGAGGTTTTGAGTCTGGTTTGGTCGGTCCCTGCTGTGGGTGGTAGGTTCGTAGGGTTGAAAGTGGGAGAGGGGTAACAGCAGGGACACAGTGGACGGGCTGGGCCCAACCTGAAGTATGGTGCAGAACCAACAAGAGGAAGCATAAATAATTAAAAAAAAAAATAAAAACTTTGAGGAGTATCGGGGGATATGGTGCTCTGAGGGGTTGGTGGCATGGGTGGGAGATTGGAGGCCATCATCCAGTGCTTCTGGTTGTGCCCTCCTTTTTAATGTTCTCCCTTCCCTGTCACTGTCAGTGCATCCTACAAGGGGGTGCTTGGAAGTGTGTGGTCACCCATTACACCACACCCACCTCCAGCAGGAGCTGCTACAGAATGACTCACTGTATAGCCTATTCCTAGGAGGATAACATCATTGCACATTCTCTGTTGGCCTCCGCTTCAGGCTCTGAGCAGGAGCCTGATCAACGGCATTACAGAAGGATGCCTCACTGCTCATTGCCATGTAACCAACCTAAACCCATATTGTTATGGAAATAATGAATAGTTGAGTGACTTTAACAAGAGACGGTTGAAATGATGGTGCTTCTTTGGATCCTCTGCCTCCCTGATCAGTCTCAAGCAGAATTCAGGATCCTGGGACACTTGCTTACTATGAGGTTTAACAGAAGCTTGAGACTCATTCCCATAAAACTAGCATTGAACCTAGTTGAACAGGAAATGGAGAGGCAACAGGGGTGAGCAATCCTATCAGTTAGTTGGCAGTGCTGTAGGCTGTCAGAGAGGACCATTGCTAACCAGGCCACGGCCTGATGGTGATCACATCCCAAACTGAGATCCTGGGTGGAGGAGCGGGGGGGACCATGTTCTTGGTGTTCAGAATCTTGCAATGGTTATTGCCAAGGACAGTACTAACAAGCACCAAAATGGCAAAAGTTGCAACCTGCTCGGAAGTGACTCTTCTCTTTCTTCCAGTGGACCCATAGTGATGTACATATCCGAAGAAAGAAGCAGTGAACTGTATAAAATGTGCTTTAGATTGTTTTTTTTTTTTTTTTGACCCAGCTGTTGACCCACATTTTTTATGCCAGTGTGTCCCACATTATAAACTGCCCAGTGTTGTCACTGCATACTGTATCTGCATCAGATGAAACACAGCTCTTCAGAATGTCAAAGGTTGAGAAATCAGGTGGACAGAATGTCACTGACAGGAGGGGAAAAACTACTGTACTTCACAGAACGTGTTGTGGATATTTAGAACAGACTCTCACCGAAGGGGTATCTGTCGACACTGTAACTTCCTTTAAACTTAGACTTGGCAGGTACTTAGAATTAAAATGGATGGCAGGGTACTCCACTGAACCGGTAAGGGGTAGAGTAAAGAACCAATGGTCTTTCTGTTTTTTCCTAAACTTGTATGTTCGTGATATGAAGAAAAACACTGCTGCGGCAATAAGAAGCAAAAGTTCTTGTTGACTAAGATTAATGTGAATTCAGATCTCTGTGTAAAATGTGAAACTGCACTTTGTACAGGTAGGGTATAAGGCTGGCTGTTTTGTGTTTGTCTCTGTCGGTACTTTAGTTTTGTGGATTGTCATGTGTTTCTGCTTGGAGAAACTAGACCGTACTTGGACATGACATCTATGCAAGTTTTCTGGACTAACAAACTGCAAAACATCACCACCAGGTATTGGCATTCTCGTTATAAATCAACTTTTTTGGAAGTCTCACAAGCAAAAGTAAGTCCAGCAAATAAGTTTTACAAGCTCTGAGTTGTGGAGTGCTGCACTGAATCCACATTTCCATCTGACCTGTTCCTAAAGGATCTGTGCTTGTCTTTGAGATCTATTCACAACCATTTTGGAGAACAAAGGGAAGACACCAACAAAGGATTTTTACATCCTGCATATGCCCCAGGCCAATGTTCATCACCTTCAGGAATTTAACACATTCTGGATCTTTGATCTACAGTAGCAACAGTTTACTGGTCCCAGTAGTTTACCGTTTCCTGTGGATTGGATTATTTCTCATCATTTGACTTATGGTGCCTTGGACAAGATTATTATATTACATATCCCCGAACATAACTATCTGCATGGTCTAACATTACTACATCAGGAATGCAACCTAACCTGATCTTACTTCGAGATACAGCTCTTGCAGCAAGTAACACCATTAGGACTGAAGCCGGCAGGCGTCAGTACCCCACGGAAATCTTCTAGCTAGCAGTCTTCAGCGGGGCCGCCTCCGACGTCGGTCCCGCCCCCAGACGTCAGACGTAGTACATAAGGAGGCGGTCCCGCCAGATTCCCCAGTTCTTTCCCGCCGTCGACTTGCATGTCTCGACCCTTTGGTTCATTTCTAGCGCGCGACGCCTGGTTAAGTTCTTCCTTCGGGACAAAGTTCGTTTTTTCGGCTCAGTTTCTGTCTGATGTCCTCTCCAACCTCTGTTGAAGGCCATCCTTCGAAGTGCGCCTGTGGGAAGCAAATCCCGTTCAGAGACCCGCATTTGGCCTGCGTCCGGTGCCTAGGCCCAGACCACGACACCCGGGCCTGTTCCTTCTGCCAGGGATTCAACAGCCTGACCCGGATCCGTCGCCAGAAGGCCCTTCAGGCTTTCCTGCGCGAGGAGAAGATTAAAGCCATGGACGCAGCCTCCAAGGGGGAATCTTCCGACAAGGCCCGGAGACACCTAGAGAAGCATAGGGAGAGAGTGAGATCCAGGTCCCCGTCTAGGGCCTCTGACTCCCGTAGCTCTGGCTCCCGGTCCGACCGCTCCCCCTCCCGGGCCCGCTCTCAGCTTCCCCCCCTGCAGCGGTGAAGACCTCCTCGGGTTCCTCTTCTCTTTCTGAGGCCAAGACCTCCAGACCTTCTTCATCTTCAACCACCAAGGTCCTGTCGAGGTCAGGGGACCGTCGCCACCATCACAAGTCCGGTTCCCGCCATTCGGAACCCGACGCCAGGTCAGTCTCTTTGCCTCCTCCTCCCCAGCGGAAGACCAAAGAGACTGACTTCTCTCAAAGAAATCGGCCCGGCGCGCCAAGCTACCATTGGTCCGAGCACCGGCGACCGCCAGACACCCGTCGCGGTCAGGCCTTCGCCTCCCGCGGATGCGGCGGGGGACCGGCGTCCGCATCTACCGAGACCCCCCTCGCCTCCCACCGACGCCGGTCAGAGGCGATCACGAGGAGGAGCTGACCCAGCCCAAGGACCAGACGGGCGAACCCGTCCTGTCGCATTCCCCACCAGGGAACCCTCGCTGGAACCTGAGGTCCCTGAGGAGCCGACGCCGGAACCCGACGACCGGCCATCGGCGCCCGGTCCGTCGTCGGGCCTCAGCATATCCGAGGTCAAGGAGTTGTTTTCTTCCTGGTGGGACACCATAAAAAGGGATGTGGTTCCCACACCTCCTCCTCCTCCTCCTGCTACTCCGCCGGCCCCCGCGCCCCCTTCTTCACCCAGGGATGCGGGCAGAGTACCTTCCCCCCAGGAGCCTACGGACCCTCCTAGGGGTAGATCACGAAATAGGAGACCTCCGTCCAGATCTTCTTCAGGGTCACCCAGCCCCAAGAGACCCAGAAGACGCCGCCGTTCGCCTTCGACGGAGGACACGGGATCGGACTTCTCGGACGGATCCAGATCCCCCTCTCCGATCAACGTCCCTTCTCCGGACCCGTGAGCTCCCAAGATCTCCTCCGGATGACCCATCGTTCTCGGAGATTATAGAGGCATATCAGGAGAACATGGGCTGGGGCGCAGAGAACTAGACCCTGAGTTCGCCTTGCCAGATATCTTGGCAAAATGATCCTAAGCCTGTGGTGGTGCCACCCTTGGTGGACATTTTCGTGGACGTCACCAAGGCAGCGTGGAAACGTCCACACTTGCTTCCGGCGATGCCGAAGAAAGCTGACCTCCTGTACAAGGCCCCTAGGGAGGACCAGTACTTGGCATCACATCCTCTGGCCGATTCTCTGGTCATTACAGACTCTCATGACCAGTCCCAGAGGCTGCAACATTTGAGCGCCCTGCCACCGGATCCAGAGTCCAAACAGCTGGACGCTATGGGCAGGCGCACGTATGCCTCTGCTACCTGCGCCATCAGATCCCTCAACTACTTGACCCACATGGTACAGTTTCAAAACGCATTGTGGGAGCAGGGACTGGATCTGGCGGAAAAGATGCCAGAAGGTGAGCAGAAGGAGGAGTTGCTACAGCTCCTTCGTACGGGTTCGGACTTGGGAACCCAGGTGCTGCGAGGCAGCGTATGATTCAGCGGGACTCCTCGGCCCAGGCGGCAGCTTCAGGCGTATGCCTCCGGAGACACTCATGGCTCTGTGTTTCCGGATTCACCCCGGACGTTCAGAAGAACATCCTGGACGCCTCGTTTCATGGAGAAGTTCTTTTTGGTGAGTCCTCGGAGAAGGTCCTCACCAAACTTCAAGAGGTCGGGAAGGCGGTACAGTCTGTCCAGGTCATGTACAGACCCAAGCTTAGTTCCTTTCGTAGGAACCAAAGCCGTTTTCGAGGCCAGATGCAGAGACAGCAGTCCCGCGCCGGTCCTCAATAGAGGGGCTCCTTCTCCCGCAGAGCCCAGGGGAAGTTGTCAGTGGGCCAAGGTCAATGACCAGCTAAGTCGACCCAGCCTGCTGGACCCTCAGCCGCCACAGCATGACTCCTTCCCCGGCCCCCGCCCCTCAGGATCAACGGGACACCAAGGTCGGGGGCCGCATTGCAGACCACCTGCCAGGGTGGCAGTCCATAACCACCGACAGGTGGGTCCTTCAGTTGGTCGAAAGAGGCCACATTATAGAATTCGTGGACAAGTTACCCATAAGGCCTCCTCTGCTCTCCTGTTACTCGGGTCAGCACAGATCACTCATCAGGCAAGAGGTACTCGCGCTCCTGCAAAAGGGAGCGGTGGAGTATGTCCCAGAGAGCCAGATAGGATCCGGATACTATTCCCACTTCTTTCTGGTTCCAAAGAAAACAGGGGACCTCCGTTCCAATCCTGGACCTCAGCGACCTCAACATGTCGGTCGCCTACAAACGTTTTCACATGGTGACCCTCCAAGGACTCATTCCCATGCTGAAAAAGGACGCCTTCTTAGCGTCCCTGGACATGCAGGACGCCTACCTGCACATCCCAGTAGCTCAAGCGCACAGGAGGTTCCTGCGCTTCGAGTTTCTCGGCCACCACTTTCAGTTCCGGGCCCTTCCGTTCGGACTGTCTTCGGCCCCCAGGGTCTTTACCAAGTGTATGGCAGTCGTGGCAGCGTCTCTGAGGAGACAGGGCCACTACGTGTTCCCATACCTGGACGACTGGCTTCTCATGGCCGCCTCCAAAGAGGCACTGTTGATGGCTATTCAGAGCACCCAGGATCTGTTCCAGTCTCTGGGGATTCTTATCAACTACGAGAAGTCTCTCCTAGTACCGTCCCAGAAGCTGCAGTTCATAGGCGCAGTTCTGGACACCATCCAAGGGAAAGCCTTTCTTCCCGACGAAAGAGCGGAACACATCAGATCCCTCATCAGGGATCTTTCAGAGAAAAAGACCGTCCCCACCAGGTTGGTCCTTCACTTGCTCGGACACATGGCTGCGGCCATTCCAACTGTCCCTTTGGCAAGGCTCCACATGCAGGTAACTCAGTAGATGCTCAAGGTGCAGTGGGACCAAAGGCAAGACCACATGCAGCATCCGGTCAGAATCACGAACGCTGTAATTCAAGACTGGCAATGGTGGCTAGACCCAGGGACACTTTCTGCGGGTGTCCCATTTACCGCGCCGTCCCCGAAGGCAATCCTCTCCACAGACGCCTCAGGGCTGGGATGGGGAGCGCACCTGAACGGGGTGCGGTCCCAGGGTACATGGAGCCCTCAGGAAGCTCACCTCCACATGAACGTGCTGGAGATGAGGGCGGTCCTTTACGCCCTGCATGCCTTTCAGTCAGAAATACCATCGAGTACCCTTCTGCTTCAGACAGACAACACGGCGGTGATGTATTACTTCAACAAACAAGGAGGCGCACACTCTTACCCTCTCTGCAGGGAAGCTATGAGGGTGTGGGATTGGGTAATCCGACATGGCATGAGCCTGATTGCAGTTCACGTTCCCGGAGTGGACAACACAATCGCGGACGGCCTGAGTCATTCCCAGGCCAGAGTCCACGAGTGGGAACTTCTTCAGGAGGTAGCAGAAGATCTGTTCCTTCGATGGGGCACTCCAGAGTTGGACCTATTCGCTTCCCCATCCAACGCAAAACTGCCCAATTTTTGCTCGCTAGATCCAGGACCTGGTGTTTTCTGGTGAGACGCGTTGTCCCTCTCCTGGGCGGACAGATTCCTCTACGCTTTCCCTCCCTTCCCTTTGATCCAGAGAGTTCTTCTCAAACTGCGCAGGGAGCATGCAACAATGATCCTGGTAGCGCCTTTCTGGCCCAGGCAGATCTGGTTCCCCATGCTGACGCAATTTTCCCGGGACCCTCCAGTTCCGTTGCCTTTCAGCTCCCACCTATTGTCTCAGGAGGAGGGTTCACTAGTCCACTTGGACTTATGCTCACTGAACCTGCATGCATGGCTCCTAGAGACATAGCCATTATGCAATACGGGGTCTCGCAAGAGGTGGCGGAAGTCCTTTCTGTGGCCAGAAAGCTGGCAGCACGTCTTACGACGTCACGCCATGAAATGGCGCCCGTTTCTGCTTATAGTGCAGAGCGCCTTTCCCCTTTAGAATGCCGGTGAAAGGGTGCTGGAATACCTTCTTTCCCTATTCCATTCGGTCTCTCCTACTCCTCTATTAAAGTGCACCTCTGCGCGATCTCTGCATATCACGTCCCGGTGGGATAGCGCACAGTGGCACAGCTTGATGCCTCTCGAGACTTCCTGAGAGGGGTGTTACACCTTAGGCCACCCATCAAGGATCCCGTTCCTCCTTGGGACCTACTCTTTGTCCTAGAACAACTCACGCTTCTCCCCTTTGAACCTGCCGAGGATTGTGAGCTGCATTTTCTGTTGTGGAAAACTTTATTTTTAGTGGCTGTCACATCAGCAAGGAGAGTTTCCGAGCTTCATGCTCTCATGTGCAAGGAGCCTTATTTAATTGTTCACCAGGACAGAGTGTCTCTGAGGACGAGTCCTAAATTCCTGCCTAAGGTGGTCTCTGCCCTCACGCTCAACCAGGACATCGATTTGCCTGTGTATTTCCCCAAGTACTCCAATAGAGGAGAGGCACTGCTTCACACTCTGGATGTTCACCGCTCCTTAAGGTTCTACCTGAATAGAACTAAACAGCTGCGCAAGTCGGAGCAACTATTCATTTCCTTCGCTGAGAGGATGCTGGGCCAACCAGTCTCAAAGCAGACCCTTTCTCGCTGGCTTGTCCAGTGTATTTCATTTTGCTACAACAACAAGCATAAGCCTCTCCCAGGTACAGTCCGGGGCCACTCGACAAGGGGGGTGGCTACCTCCTTTCTTGACACTGCTGACGTCTCCACCTCGGCCATTTGTGCTGCAGCCACTTGGAGCTCTGTGCACACATTTATTAGGTACTATAGCCTGGATATTACATCACGGAGGAGGCAGTTTCGGCCTGGCCATTCTACAGGGTCTCCTGTCCTAGAGTCAGGACTTGTTCAGGATCTCTCTAATTTCCTCCTCCCAGAATGCTTACAGGCGCTATTGTTAGGAATCAGTCCTAATGGTGTTACCTGCTGCAAGGCTGTATCTCAGTAAAGATGGTACAGTTACGTAAGCACTTACCGTAACAGTAGATCTTCGAGAACAGCTCTTGCAGCAGTACCTTCCGCCCACCATTCCCCTTGGAGGAGTGTATGGCCTACAAGGCCTGGCAGGAGCTTTTGCTCTTTTTCTTCTGATGGCGGTTCCTCGGTCTCCCCTTCTGATGTCATCCTGCGGCCGGGGTCTCAGCGGGAGAACTGAGAATCCTGGGCCGGGACCGCCTCCTTATGTACTCGTCCACGACGTGGTAGGGACCAGCGTCGGGGCGGTCCCTGCTGAAGACTGCTAGCTAGAAGATTTCCGTGGGGTCCTGACGCCTACCGGCTTCAGTCCTAATGGTGTTACCTGCTGCAAGAGCGGTTCTCGAAGATCTACTGTTACAGTAAGTTCTTACGTAACTGTACTTTCCTGCTGCACCTGCTCCTTCTGACCCTACTGGCATCCCACACTACCAATATATTTTAAATGCCCACTGCAGAAAGGAGGGAGAGGGGGGACATGATAGAAACTTTCAAGTACCTCAAGGGAATCAACAAAGTCCAAGAGGGTAGCATCTTTCAAAAAAAGAGGTGTGCAAGAACAAGAGGGCACAATTTGAAGATAGAGGAGGCTCAGAGGTAATTTAAGGAAGTATTTTTTCACAGAGAGGGTTGTGGATGCATGGAATGGCCTTCGGAGGAGGTTGTGGAGTCAAAATCAGTGGTGGAATTCAAGCATGCATGGGATAGTCATAAGGCAATTCTGGGGGGTTGGGGTAGAAAGAACTAGGCTGCTGGTTAACTAGGATCTGCAGCTTATCCAGTAGGTAGGGAAATGGGCAGACTGGGTGGGCCAAGTGGTCCTTATCTGCCGTCAAATTCTATGTTTCTATGTTTCTATGTTAACCTCGGATCACCTGGTTGATAGCCCCTTGCACAGAAGTGTAACGGTTACCAGTAGTCTCAGCTGGAACAGCTCTTATCTCTTCTCCCAAATCCTAGGATACACGAACATGCGACAGTGCCCACGGTTGACTCTACCATTAAACTATTTCTCACTGTTCATGCTATCAGGAGTCGGGTCACTACAGACAACAACTAAGAATAAGTATAAGGGAAAAAGTGCATGTAGCTGTCGCTGCAGATATCTTAAAGAATTCCTAAAAAGACGAATACTGCTACTCCTACTAATATCGAGCAATGTTCACCCCAACCCTGGTCTACCCCTAGGGAGCAATGCAGAACAAGGTCCCTATGGCTAGCTAACATCAACATCTGTAGCCTTACCAAAAAATTAGATGCGCTCACTGCCTGGACAGCACAGCACATCCCAGATGAACTATCTGTAGTTGAAACTTGATTGTCTCCAATTATCCCCGATACTGCTGTGGCAGTACCTGCATATACTATCTTTTGGCAGGATCAACTATCCAAAAAAGGGTGTGGCTGTGCCCTTTATCTAAAATGTTCTCTGACAGGGCATGCCCTGACCCTGCCAATTAATGGTGACGAGCTTCAGGTACTTGCTATTAAAGTCATTCATGGGGCCCATAACAAAGCTCTGACGATAGCCTCTGTATATATCTCACCCAAACTGACGACAAGCCTGAACCCATTCCTTACCTGCATCAGTAGTCTAAAGCTTAACTCGGAAGTTATATTGCTAGGGGACTTTAATGTCAACTGGCTTGCCCCCAGTGCAAGCAACTACAAGGATGCCTTGGCAGCTGCAGATTTTACACAGTTAGTTACCTCACCCACTAGGATCAACTATAGAACAGGGACCAGTACCTTACTGGACTGGGTACTCTCAAATCGCCCTGACCATATTAGCCACACTACAGTTCTTCCTGATGCCATTAGTGACCATTCCCCAGTCCAGTGCATATGGTCAAATAAATTCAATAAACCCCCGCGAAAACTATCACAGTCGGATGCTAATTAGCGGACACCTTGCACCACTTAAGGCAGTCCTGCGACAACAAGACTTGTCTCCGATTGACACCACTTTGGATGTTGCTGCTTCACTTCAGAACTTTATCTCAAAGTTCAATGCAGCGTGTGATATCCATGCCCCCTTTAAGAAACGCAAAATTAAAGGCCTTGACAAACCTTGGATCTCGGGCAAACTCCTAGACCAGCCAAAAGCTCTGGACCTTCTATAGTCTTGTGCTACAGCCTCTGGCAACCAGGCAGACTTTCGGGCATACTGGGCTGCCAGGAATGCCCGTACCAGAGCTATTCGCACTGAAAAAGCCAACTACGACAGGAGCACCTGATCAAACTCATGGTTGGATGGAAAGAAATTCTGGCAAAGCCTCTCTGAAGCTATAGGGAAAGAGTCCAAAGCAACTCCTAATATGCTAAAAGTTGATGGCAGCAACACCCTGGACCCCACCACAGTTGCCAGTACTTTCAATCTGGCCTTCACCGACCTCAGCCATGTGCTTCCCTCTAACTTCTTTGACACCAACCAAACCATGGCCTCATAGTATCAATGGACTCAGGATACAAATCATCCACATTTCTATTTCAAGGCAGTTACTGAAAGGGATGCCAAAAAATACCTCCTCAAAATGCTCAGAAAATCCAGACCAAGTGGGGACACACTTGATTTGAAGCTCATCGCCGTCACCCATGACGATGTCCTGCACCCTCTTACCAAGATTATTAACCGGTCCCTCATATTCTTCCAGTTCCCGCTCAAGTGGAAGACCGCCCTGGTGACTCCAATATACACAAGTCTGGGGATAGGGCATTACACTGTAACTACAGGCCCATCTCCATCCTACCCTCCTTTATCCAAAGTCCTTGAAAAACTTGTTGCAGACCAGTTGGTGGAGTACTTGGAGAAATACAGCTTGCAGTGCCCACAGCAACACAGCTTTTGCAAAGGACATAGCACCACCTCTGCCCTCCTTGAATTTACAGACCACATTCACCTAGCATTAGACCAAGGACAACTTGCCGGTGCCACCTTTATAGACCTCTCGAAGGCCTTCGATACAGTCAACGATCCATTACTACTGGAACAACTTTGCAAATTAGGGCTCTTCCATGATACTTTACAAAGGTTCAACAGTCATCTCTCCAACTGGTCACAACAAGTTAAGATTGGTGACTCCCTCTCCTCCAAACTGCCTGTCCGGGCTGGTGTTCCCCAAGGGTCAACAATGGGACCCCTTCTTTTCAGCATCTTCCTGAACAGTCTCCCTTCTGCCTGTGATAAAAACATTATCCTGTATGCTGACGACACAGTGATTTTCTCTAGGAACTCTGACCCTTCCCTCTTGAAGAAACAACTGCAGGAAAGTTTCATGCAAGGTCAGGCCTGGTTCTTCTCACAGAAACTAGTGCTAAATTACAAAAAAAACAGAGACTATGCTATTCCACGGCACACATAACAAACATAAACACCAAACAGTTGGCTATCAAAAACAGCTCAGGTGTGACCCTGGACCAGACGCAGACTTTCAAATACCTTGGTGTAACCCCGGACTCTACTCTGTCCTTCTCCAGCCATATCGACTCTGTTGCGAAATCTGTAAATATCCATATAGACCAACTGTATAAACATAGACACTGCCTGACACCTGACACCCTTAAACTAGCAATACACAGCTCTGTTGTCTCCATCATTGATTATGGGCTTGTTATCTATGGAGCAGTCACAGCTACAGCACTACAGCGAATCATTATAGTGCTGAATAGGGCCTGCAGACTCCTTACTGTTGCTGCCCACCACATGCATACCTGTGACCTCTACGAACAGTCAAAGTGGCTGCACCTTCAAGGAAGGATTACTTTCCAAACCTGCCTACTAGCAAACAAGTCATTGATGGGACTCATGCCCCCTGGGGTTCAGTCTATCTTAAGCCCAGCCAGCCGCTCCCGTTACACAAGAAGCTCTGACAACTATTCTCTATCTGTTCCCCACTGTTGCACTGCCCAAGGCCAGCGGTCTTTTGCAGGTAAAGCCTCTAAGATCTTTAACTCCCTGGGCAGCAAACTCGCCAACTTAGGCACCCTCTGCTCATTCACACACAAGCTACGTCAAACGCTTGTGTCCAGAGCCACCTGTGACTGTTTTCCTAACCTCCCTGGCAGTCACTCCTGTTCTTCGCACCTCTCTACTGTCCCCACCTCTGCCTGCCACCACCCCCCCAATACCCCTGTCTCTCTCCCTAGCCCTGGTCCACCACCTTCCTCTCTTACCCTCCTTCAACTCCCTTTCCCTCTCCCTTTTCTAATCTGCTCGCCCCACCCACTACTGCACAAGTTCCCCGATCCTTGCCTCCCACCCACCTCCCCATCTACTTCCCTCCCAGTTACCCCTCTATGCCCACTCTCTCTTCCCACTTTCCTGCGCTACCTGGCACAACTGGCAGCAACTCAATTTTTCCACTTCACCTTTCTGTTTGACAGTGGCCTTCTGGCAGTTTTAATTCATGTGAATATTGTTTGCTGTGACTCATCATTCTTAAATGTATGCTTGGTTGTGTTGTTCGAACTGTTAAATATATTACCTGTAACTTTCAGACCATGTATACCCTGTACTGAAATTTGTACTCCAACTGCCTGCCTGCTAGTCTTACACAAACTGTACTTCTATTCTTTGTATATTGACTTAGAACCTTTGTAAAAGAGCCGTTGGCTCAAAGGGGGGCTGAATAACACTCTGGTGCCACAGAGCCTCTAGTTCTACTATTTATGACAATGCATGTGTTGTGCTGGTGATTTATTAGGAGGAAAGTCATTTTCATACTACTAATCATGCTGCAGATTTATAGAGCGGAAAAAAGGCAGTTTCTCCATTTGAACAGCTCCCCATTTTTTCATTGTAATACCTTAGATTTCCTTCATCCTTAATGAATCTATTTCTACTTTGAACTCTTGTTTGTGTTTACTGATAACTATTTATTTATTTTTTGTTGATTGGGTAGGTGCAGTAGACAAAAGCATTGCCTATTTCCAGGCATGACCCGAGAGAGTTACAGACAATAAATGAACAGCATTACAAGCACACAATAAATACATAACATCATCGAGGGTGGGCAAAATGCAGGTGTAACATGAAACAATGAGCAGCACAAAGAGATGTCAGTATTAAGAATACAACTACATAAGTGCAAAATTGGCATGTGGTAAAATGATAAAGCCAAGTTAAGTATGAATATGATGGATCAATTACACATGCACTTATCATTAGACAGGAGGAGCTTACGAAGTTCATTCTTAAAAACTGGTGAGATCGAGAGCTTCTTAGAGGCATTGGAAAGGAGTTCCACAGCTTGGGAGCAAATGCTGAGAAAGCCTGTTCACCTGTCTTAGTAGCACATTTTGGGACAGATAGTAGTGACCTGTCAGTAGACCGCAAGGAGTAGGCCTGTGAAGTGCGCTTTGCCATGTTGGCCAGGGTAGCTGGTATACCTATTATGATAATATTATCAGTGGTGCAGCCAGTGGTGAAAAGACCATAAAAACATGGGGCGAGCCAACCCAGACATGAGTAGAGGGCACAATGATGGATAAGCTTGGACACAGAAAGAGCAAAGCAACAAATGTAATTGTAACATGCATTCCATTTATTTAGGACCCCTTTGTTTGCCTCTAAGTAGGGTACCAGCCTGTTGGTGAGACTAGGTTGTAGGATACCCTGGACAATAGCCAGCCTAGTGACTGCGGTTAGACGACACCTTCTTTTATAGGTGAAGCCAAGCTTTATATTTACTGTCCTACAGATGCAGGTTAAAATCCAGAGCAGGGTCTAAGGTGACTCCAGGGTATTTGAAGGAGTCTACCACCTCTAGTGGAGAGCCCGCTGAACAGTAGACCGTAAGGGCAGAGGGACAAGCCCTGATTCTAGGCACTGAACCAAATAACATAGCAAGTGTTTTTTGGTGTTCTTGAGGAGTCTTGTCGTGATTTAACCAGGACTGAATGGAATAAAAATCTACATTTATGCCAGCCCGGTGGCGCTGAGGGCTGAGCGATGGGCTGACCTCACACCACACCAGTGACCCGTGTTTGGGAACGAGCACGGGCCTCCGGGGGTCAGCCAGGGAGAAGGATTGAGCGCCCAGCGGCTGCTCTCCTTCTCCGGGGGGGGGGTTACCTGCACACTCTGGCCGTAATACCTCCACCTGGGGAGCCCGGGTAGAAAGTGCGGTTGTAGGGATAGGGCAGAGGGGCAGAGCAGGAGGCACGTCTCAGTGTGCCTCCTTGCTCATTGGCCTTCAGTGCATGCCGACGTCAGGGACAAACAAGGGAAAATTGCCCCCATCTCTCCTAGGCGATGACTTCTCTCTCTGTACATCCTCAGGCTCGTCGAGGCAGACTCTGTTGTACCGGTCCACATCGCAGCATGCAAAGTTTGAGGGAGGTAAAACGGGGGAGTGGCTCCTCACCCTACCCGGGGTTATCCGGGCACCTAGGTTAGTGGTACCGTGTATTCTAGGGGCAGACCTCGAAGAGAGAGGATCATGCAATATGAGGCAGTCTGAGAGAGTGGAGAGAGGGGGCTGTCAGGAGCATAAACATAAGGTTTAAAAAAAAAAAAAAATCTACATTTAGCTTTAAGTTGGTGTCCGATTTTATTTATGGCACTAGTGTACAGTACCATGTCATTTGCATAAAGTAGGGTTGAGCAAGAGCCAGCCGTTGCAGGCAGATTGTTGAGAAATAAGTGAACAGCAAAAGGACCAAGTATGGATCCTTGAGGGACACCAACGTTGGTGGGGGCAAGGTCAGATTTTACTCTATTAATTTCTACAAACCGTTGCCAACCAGTGAGGCAGCTTGCAAACCAGGTAGTAGCAGTGGATGAGAATCCCAAGGTGAATAATAGCAAGGTGTGGTCCACAAGGTCAAACGCCTTGGGTAGGTCAATGAAAATAGCTCCTGTAAGCATGCCTTTATCCATGGTCATCTTGACATCATTAGTAAATTGGATGAGGGCTTTGGATGTGCTGTGTGCATGCCTGAAACCATGCTATGCTGGTGATGATAATAAATCAGGCAGATGGAAGTGTTCTGTTACCTGGGAGGCCACGAGTTTCTCGAGTAGCCTATCAAGCACAGATAGGATGGCTATGGGGTGGTAATTATTCATACACTTGGTATCACCCTTTTTATGAATAGGTAATACTCTGGCAACCTTCCAGAGTTTAGGCACTACCCCAGTGGAAAGTGACAATTTGAACAGCCTTGTGACCGGTGTAGCTATGAGAGGAGGAGCAGCAGTTTTAAGGAACCTGGGTAATAGGCCATCCCACCCTGCACTACCTTATACTGGGATAGTCTTCAAGAGATATCGTACCTCAGTTTTGGTGACAGTCCTTGGGTTAAGAGGAGGGGAGTCTGGTTCCACTACAGTGGAGCTAGGTTCAGGAACCATGCTGGTCAGCTTTGTGTATTTGGAGAGGTCAGAGAAATGAGAGTTGAAGGAGTTTGCAATTGAGACAATATTATTACAATTTGTGCCAAACAGTGTCATGTCTGATATGGTAGGGTTTGTACCCTGTCCCATGAAAACCTTTATATGGATTCAGAAGCTATGAGAATCTGTGACAGATGCCTGGAGGAGCTCTTTGCAGTAGCGACTTTTTGCAGCTCATATTGCTTTTTTTTTATTTGTTTCTTTGTCTCCCGTAGTCTACCCAGTCAGCAAGAAACATAGAAACATAGCAGTTGACAGCAGATAAGGACTGTTTGGCCCATCCAGTCTGCCAATTTCCCTAGAGACTTTTTAATTTTTAAATCTGTTCCGGGTTTTGTCCCTCATTGCTATATCTATATTGCTATTATATCAGGGCTTGCATTAACGCAAATAACGAGGGAGTCAGTTTGACCATCTGCTTCAAGAGTTAGGGGTCAAAGCAGAAAATGTGGTGGTCAGAAATTATTTGGATTGGCTGTATCACATTATCAGACACTTTTCCCTGCTAATGATAGTTTCAAATATAGCAACATAAAGGGTCAGTGATGAAGCACTACTTATATTTTTGTGCTTCAGAATCCTCAAAAATCCTATTTGGGGACTTCAGCAAGGGGGTTAACGCAAGCCCTGGTGGCTATATCATTACTGTATCTACTGTAGGGGGTAGCATGTTGCACACACCCATTACCCTCCGGGTGAAGAAAAATGTACACGTCTCTGTTCCAATTTTCTGTCATTTTAGTTGCAGTGGGTGTCCCAGAATCGGTGTATTATCCTGTTATAATGTATGGGTAGTCCTTATTATTGTCCGAATTCGGCAAGTTTGTGTAGTTGTTATGGTATCGATGTAACGGCAAGAGGTTGTTAACCCCTCTAGAGTATGTCACATCGATACCATAACAGCGGGAGTGGATCTATGCCTGCGTGGGTCCTTTACACAAGTGGCGCACAACGAATGGCTGCAGCGGTGAACGATGGCCCTAATGTGGAGAGGCGCTATGGGAAACGTAGTAAGGACTGTCGTCAGTTTTTGCCCATACACTATAAAATATAATGGATGGGGATTTATCGGTAACCTTGCTGAAACCACGTCTCGAGGTTACCATGACAACTGTAAACTTCTCGAGCTTCGCTCTTGAGGTTTACATTATCACGATAACCTCTCGAAGTGATTACAGCATGAGTACCGATAGATCCCCATCCATTATCCTGTATGAATTCTATAGTTAAGTTTACCATGAGCTCAGGGGTCACTGATTATATCGTAGAGAAACCGCACTCCCCCTCTTATTCTCCTACTGTAGAGCCAATAATTTCAGTTTTCAAAAATGGCCAGTTCCATTTGGCAAAATCTGAAAATCAAATTTTTTTAATTTTTATTTCTTTTATTTGTTTGAATCTCGGGAGTACCATTTGAGCTAGGAGCTCGTTACATAGGTTCCACGTCAAGTACAATTCGAATGACACTAGACAAGTAGGACAAGGTAAGCAGTTATACAGAGTTACATTGCTTAGTTACAGAGGTACCACGTCAGGTGTGGTACACAATCAGACAAGACAAATCACACTAAGTAGACAGTTATACAGGGTTCCATTGCTTATATAGAATATACTATAGAACATGTTAGCAAAAAGCACAGCAAGCATAATATAACAAGGAGAGGGAGAGATACTACAGTCTAATTAGGTTCAGATCAGAAGAAGTGAAGTAAGCAGAGTGACATTTGGAGATTTAAGTGCTCAGCAGTAGGCAGTCACTTAAGTAAGTGCACAGTGGGACCATGGTCAGGAACGAGGATGGCACTTAAGTGGGCCAGAAGTTGGGGAAAGCGTTGGGGAGACGGAGGAGATGGTAGTCAAGAGAAGCATTGTAAGGGAGTTGAAAGCAGTCACAAAATGAGTCAAGTAACACCTGTTGCTTAAGGCTTCCTTTGAAGGTGCCCAAAGTGGGCAGCTTAGCCACATTATCACTCAGGGAGTTAAGCCAAAGTGGTGCCCGGTAGGCTAAAGACCTTTGATCTTGGGATATTCTGCATTTGGGGGCTTGGAAGAACTGGTGTTCAGAGTTGTGGGTTGGGCGGGGGTTAATGCACGGCGAGTAGTTGGCTCACCCCAGAGGGCATTAGACCAAGGTGGATTTTTTTTGGCTAAAAGGCAGGTATGGTATTTTAAGCAGCTACTGAGAGGAAGCCAGTCAGCCTTGGCATAATTTTCCTTAAACTAGGGGCAAATCAGCATGTTTTGTACAAACATTTGGCTTAAAATAGGGGGTTGCCCAAAAATCTGGTGCAAAGTGGGTGTTTTCATGAAAAACTGACTCACAAGTGCTGTTTTAAAAATGACTTATTCTGTTCTTTACTTGTGTTTTCCATTGAAAATGGACAATCTTGGCCCAGGTAATGCAGAGCAGGCTGAGGTGTAATACTTGTAATCTGCCTTCATATGAACTCAGTCTTCACAGTGGAGGGAGGGGTGGACCACCAGAAAGAAACAGGAGCAAAGTCATTTTTTTGGGGGGGAAGGGGTGGTGGACACAAGTCAGTTTTCAGAGGAAGGAGTCCTGAGGGGACTTGTAGCTCTGAAAATGGATAAGGCTGTGGGAGTGGATGGGATATACGCAAGGGTACTAAAGCAACACAAAGAAGTGCTAGCTGCCCCATTGACAGCCTTATTCAGCAGATTACTGGAAACAGGCATGGTTCCAGAGGACTGGAGAGCAGATGTGGTCCCTCTTTATAAGAACAGCAGCAGGGAAGAGGCTAGCAACTATAGGCTAGTCAGGTGGGAAATTAATGAAAATCCTGTTAAAGGAAAGGTTGGTAGAGTCATGCACCTAGGGCATATGAACCGGAGAACTGAGTATAAGATTGGGGGAGATACTGTGAGTCACTAAGCTGGTGAGATTATCATATCTGATGACCTCAGAAGTGGCCGGGCAGTGGGTAGGGCCATTTGGATGCTGGAATACACAGGGAGAGGTATCTCCAGCAAGAGGAAGGGGTGGTGTTGCCACAGTATCATTCTCTTGCGTGACCCCACCTGGAGTATTGTGTCTAGTTCTGGAGGCCACACCTCAGAAAGGACATAGGGTGGAGGCAGCCCGGGGAGGGCAGATAAAATGGTGCAGGGGTTGCGTGAAAAGCCCTGTAAAGAATGACTGAAGGATCTCAACAGGTACGCCCTGGAAAAGAGGAGAGCAAGAGGGGACATGACAGAGACCTACAAGTACTTCACGGGGGTGAACAGGAAGCAGAAGAGAAGTCTCTTTCAAATGAGAAAATTCACCCGGACCAGCAGGCATGCAATGAAGTTTGGGGGGGTGGGGTGGTAAGATGGTTGTGAGGAAGTACTACTTCACTAAAAGAGTGGTGGACGCCTGGAACAGACTGTCTGCAAAAGTGGTGGAGGCGAAACAGTAGGGGGCTTCAAGCATGCATAAGATGGACATAGGCAGGGCTAGAAATAATTTTTTGTGTATGGCTGTCCAAGGGACAGGTGCAGTATTTATGTTGACTGTCTCACAGAATTTGTAGCTGTCCTATTGATTTTTGTTTACTAATCTTACATTTCTGTTTCCAAATATGAGCTAATAATAACTAGCACCCCCCTTGCTGGTGCAGTGCCCTGAAAAGGGCTTAATAACTGATGATGCCCTAAAAAGGGCTACCAAATATGATCTGCTAGCTGGTATATGGCCCTGAAAATGACTTCACAAATGTGCCCCCAGTGCGCTGTCCTGATGAGGGCTTTTACTTCCCCTTCCTGCTCAGTAGTAGCCCTGACAAGAGCCCATAACTTTGACCCGATAAGCCAGTAAGCTTCCTTTGCTCCTGTGTATAGCCTAGACACTAACTCTCCCCCCTACTTAGTAATTCTACTTAGTAACTCTGAGAAGGGCTTTTAACCAGCCTCCCCATCTCTTGTCTGTAGAGCCCTTCCTGCCCTGACTGGGGTTTTTTTAGTGGTTGTCTCAGCCCTTTACTTCCTTCTCCTTATCTCTGAATACTATACCGGGTCTCCCCCTCTTTCTGCCTTGACTGTCTGCCCTGAAAAGCACTTTCAGATATGGTTTTCTAGCCCTTACAGTATCTTTTAATGAGCCTTACATAGCCCCTCTTAGTTAACAGACAGCCCTGAAAAGTGTTTTTAATTTGTATCCCCAAAACTGCTGCCTATGAACAAGAGCTAGCCTTTGGCTGCTACTGCAAGTACAATACACAGAAAAATGTGGTGTGCAGTGCAGAAAACCGGTAACTGCACATGCATGATGACAAGGAACAGATGTGCAGTCTATTCCTTCCGTGGCTTGGTTTTCATTTCTGTTGCTTGACAAAACTGCTGACTGCACAGAAGAGCCCCTCCTGTGACATTGGGTTGAATGGACATCTTTCAACATGTGACACCATGATGTTGAGGCATTGATAGCCCGAACTTACAGCTAGCAGCAACTCCAGGGATGTGGCGCTAATGTGTTTTCACTTGGTGCCTATCCCAGGGACAGGCAGAGAAATTAAACCAGCTGTCCCTGGGGAAAACTGGGTGTCTGGGACAGGCATACAGGTGGTTATTTCGACCCCTGGATATAGGGGAATATTAGTAAATAGTTAAGGAGAAGGGAGGGTCAATGAAGACCAGTTATGGTCTGCATAGATAGATAAGGCAGGGACCATCTGGGTGGACCAAGCGCTCTTTTCTGCTGGCCAGTTGTATGTTTCTATAAACAGTCTCTCAAGCCATCAGTTATCTTTGTTGCTCTCAGTCTCCACTGTACCTGCTCCGTCGTAGTGCTGCCCTTGGATGTAAACGGTGCCCAGAATTGTGATGTGTAATCTAGGTGCTAGTGAACATATGTTCTATATAAGGGATGGAGGATTCTGGAATCTCTTTCCCTAGGTACATCACTGAGCATTTATCTAACTTGAATTTCATTTCCCACTTTGTTGCCCATTCTCCTGTTTTGTCCAAGTCTTGATTGGATTGAGGTTCTTTGTTCATCATCCATGTGTAGTCTCCATTGCTTACTAAAATCTGCATACTTTATACACCAGTTAGTTATTTTCTTCCATTTTCGGTACTTTTCTTTTTCTTTTTTAGTATGTGTGGTTTATTATTTTGCGTCTAAGGGTTTTCTTGTTGTCTGAGTGTCTGTGGTTGCATTGCTCAGGAATTAAATAGTTTTATTGCAAAAACGAACATTAGGCACAACTCCCAGACAACCCAGGGATATGGTTGATTTGTAGGGAAACTGCCAAATAGTAGAAAAAAAGGGAACCCTTTTAGAGCTAGTCTTGTATCAGAGAGATGAAAAGACCCCCCAGCATTATTTCTGTTTTTCTACTACTTGGTAGTCTCTCGTCACCCCAGCAATGTTTCAAATTGTCTGGTACTGCGGTAGAAGACTGAACTTGACTGTACTGCACAAATGAAGCAACCTACCTGATTTGAAACATAGAAATATAGAAGTTGATGGCAGATAAGGACTGCAAGGCCCATCCAGTCTGCCCATTTTTTCGACCTTATGAATGTGCCATGGGCCTTTGCTCTGTCAATGGCCTATTTATTCATACTCATCTGTATTGCTCCCTTATGCTTATCCCATGCCTGTTTGAAGCCCTGCACTGTATTCATATCCACCACTTCCTGAGGTAGGCCGTTCAATGCATCCACCGCCATCATCACCATCCTCCATGCAATTTGAGCAAATTAGGCCAGTTGCGCAAAACGTGTAAGTCCAGTTTTGCTTTGAAGATGTCCTGTAAGGTCTGCTGAAGAGCTTGCAAACTGTTTTGATTCCACACTGTTTCTAATTCTGTCTCATTTTCATTATAGGAGGTGGCTCCAATCCATTCCAGAACTTGGAGAAGAGTTCAGTACTCCAGGAGGTATGTGTTTGGGGCAGTATATTCTGGCTAAGGGCATACCTTGTAACAAAAGAATAAACTCAAGGACACAGCTTTACAAGATGGTGATATCAGCTCGGCAATCTGTTACAAGATTTGGCATAGTAGAAAAAGAATTTTTGTGAAGAACTGAAACTAATGTTTGATATTATTTTTGTGTTTTATAGTCAGTTATTAAGAACTGTCAGATTTAGGAGGGACTGAACACATTTTTGAGGCAGACTTGGGGATGTCACTGAAAATCAGGGACAGCTGAGAGTTATGCCCACAGCATTATGTTGAATTGAGGTTGTGTGTTTAAAGTTTTTTTTTTTTTTTTTAAATCACTTTTTTTTTTCTGCTATGTCCTGCAGACCCCGACCCTTCGGGACCGCCAAGGAGTCCTCCTCTTGCCTCACTCACCCTACCCAGACTTACCACTCTGTCCCCATGTAGCTGTGGCTTCCCCCCAAGTGGGGCCGAGGTGGGGCGGGCAAGCACCCTGAGACTTACATTTTGTCAGACTGGAGGTAGTTGGACAAGTGAGGGCACATTGGAGGCACGCTCCGGGCGCTTCTTCTTCCTGGGATCTGCAGGCGTTTTTTCTGTTTTTCTGTGGAGGAGTGGCACGCACCCTACACCAAGCCATCACTGCCCGGCATCACCACTCCCCGTCCCTCTGTCTGCTCTGTGCTTGCCCGTGCCACTGGCCTCCACCCAGAGGCTGGTCAAACCGAGCGCGGACACCCCCTCCCTCCCGGCAGAGGAGAACTGTCCTCTGGGTGCTCGATCCTCTCCCTCCCCTGCCGACCCCCGATGGCCTGTGCTCGCTGCCGAACCTGGGTCGTCTGCTTGGAAAGGTGTGTTTTTTTATATGCTCACACTCCCTTCTCCACAGTCTCCCCATGGACTCCGTGGTGGGGACCAGCCTAAGCCCCGGACTTTGTCTTTAGCCCCCATCCTGTAGTGGATCATCCCCCGGGCAGGGAAGCGGGAGGTCCAGCTGCCTACCCACTTACACCACATGTGTCGGGCCTCCGACCGATCTGGGACTGTACCGCACCCCCAACGGGACCCGTCGCAAGGAGAAACTGCGGGGCCATTTTCCTTTTTTTCGCCCCAGTATCCTTGAGGACGTCAGTAGCCAAGGATATCCATGGAGGAACGCGCACGCTGAGATGTGATGCTGCTCCGGACCCCAGCCGATGTCCTCCCCTCCCACATGGCGCCCTCCGCTTCACCTCCACCCAGGTGGCGACACTGCAGCAGGAACGGCACTCCTCCCTTCCTGGAGGAGGAGAGCACCTCTCTGGCACTCAGTCCTCCTCCCCCAGCTGACCCTCCAGCTCCTCGGGCTTGTTCCTGAACCCGGGTCACCAGCCTCACAGGCAGTACCACTACTTCTGTGCCGACGGGCTGGCTGTTTAAAGGATTTGGAAAAAGAAAAACATTATTTATTAATTTTGGTTTTATTGCACAGGTAAGCCTACTGGACAACTTTGTACCTATTTTCAGGTACAATCCAGGAGGATACATAATGGGCAGATACCAGGAGGACATAGCAGTAGACAAAAAACAATGGGTTACAAAGTTAATAACAACAGTGCAGTAGCCGAAGAGTTTTGGAAAAGAACAATAAACTATTTAGACCAAGATCACAGCTAAGAGTAACAACCAATGCAAACATTTAGAGGTCAGCATTATAATGATTGCAGGCATTGCAAAAACAGATTGGCATGGCGCAAACAACATGTTGACATAATGAAATTTAGTGCAAGCACAATTCCAGTTAGCCTTTAAGTAGCTCCAGAGTGATATCTTCTAAACTGGAAGTGAGTAGGAGGCTACAAACAGGGAATGGAACAGAATTCCATGATCATACTGAAAACAAAGTAAACCAGGCACCTGCCAGGGCTCAGTATAAACAATTTATTGAACTAGAACAGCCACATGGCCCTCTGAGGATGCCTCCGCTAAGAGAAGTGATACGTAGGGGTGTTACATGACTGCTTGTATACCCATGTGGCTATTGTAATTCAATAATTGTTTATACTGAGCCCTAGTGAGTGTGCGGTTTTCTTTGTTTTTTATTCGAACCTGACCTGTGTGGTTTTAACCGCAGCACCATTGGAGGTTGGGCTGTGCTCTCCTTCCTGCCTGCCAGTGATTCCCCCATACTGCTTGAAGTTTTTGGGGCAACAGGTAAGGACTTTTTCAGAAAAGGAAGTGTACAAGAACTAAGAGGCCTACAGCGAGGCTGGGGGGGGGTAGGAGGGTGTGAGGAAGTATTTCAAAACGGAGAGGGTGGTGGATGCCTGTAACAATCTTCCAGTGGATGTGGGGCAAAAACAGTGATGGGCTTCAAGCATGCATGGGATAGGTAAAAAGCAAAACTGGTATCAAAACAGATTGGGAGGAGGTGGCCGGAGAGCAGATAGGGTCTGCATTGGCAGAATAGGCAGGGAAAAGAGGGTCAGAGTAGGTGGGCAAGCAGTCCTTATCTGCTGACAAATTCTGTGTTTCTATGACATGTCATTTTATCTAAGGGGATATGATAGGTGGGAAAGTTTAAACTGAACCACAAAGACAGCAAGGGAGTTTAGCCAAAGATTTTTTTTCTGTGAAGACCAGTAACAGAGTTTTCTGGGTTTTCATGTACAGCCAGTTGGAAATAAGAAGTATTGATGGGGCCAAGTAAAGATCTGATTTGCATCCCAGCAGTGGGGTCATCTGTGATGTGAACTGGCAAACAAGGGGGATTAAAATTCAGATCCCAAGGAAGTTCTCATTGGCTATATTATTTCTACTACATTTTTTCACTTTTTAAAGTGATTTTGTTTTTCTCCACCATGTGTTTCTCTCCTGGTCACTCCGACTGGTCCCCCCTGCCTTGTCAACTGACATCTGTGGGACTTACCTGATCCACTGATGTCCTGCCACAGGACTTGTCCAGAGGTGCCCAGTCATTGGCACAGGGCCTATGAGAAACTGGGCCATCACCGCTCTGTGGTCGGAGGCGTTTTTCGTCTGTATTCTTCCTTTGGGCCCATATATGTGCAGTGACATGTTGTGCATGCTCTGCCTTGGCGGAGACGCCCCCAACATCCGGGCATGGGGTCCCCCTTCCCTCGCTGTCACACGTCAATGCTGCCTAGATGCCTCTAGGTGACAGTCGAACCACAGGCTGTGTAGTCCCCTCGTCGAGGGAGGAGAGCTATACTATGGATGCTCAATCCTCCCTCACCCAGCCAGCTCCCAAACAATCCTGGTCCATTCTCGAACCTGGGTTGCCGATGCAGTAGGCAATGAGGCATCCAGTGCCTCTCCATGCCATGCTACTGGGCCACATTTAAAGTGATTTTTAATACATTTTATTTTTAACAAGAGAATTTTATTTCCCTCGGGAAGGGGAGGAGGGGGTTATTAATTAATGTATTTATTTATTTAATTATTTGAAAATTGGTTGCTGGGAGAAGCCAGCTGAGTCAGAGCTTGTTTTCAGGTGCGACGAGGGGAGATGGAAGAGAAGGATTCACAGACAATAAAAAAATATGAATTACAATTGAATGAATGAAGAGAATAGCATTGTTAAAAACAAACTGGCAAAATTATATATGTACAAGGTAAGATAAGGTGCTGTACAGTGTATACAGTAGTCATGCCCCATTTGGGGTGCTGGAACATATTAAATGGTGACTACAAAAAAAGCAGCATTGGGAGGTTTTGAGGTGAGGTAGAGAAGTCCGTGTCATGAAGTGTGGAGAAAATGAAAGAGCATGTAGGTGTAAGAAAACTGAGGTAGTGAGGGGTGTATGGGGGAGAGGGGGGAAAAAAAGGAGGAAATAAAGTGGGGGGGGGCAGAGATCACAAAGGAAGTAATTAAATTATATTTTTTAATCTACAATTCATTTGCCCAGATTACCCAGCTGAGGTGCAACATCTCATTTTCACTGGGGTCCTGCTTCCACATATTTCACCAGATGGGTGGTATGGAGCACTGAGATGTTAAGTAACTTGCTCAGAATTTCACAGGAGCATTTGACTCTAGCAGGATTTGAACCTGCGATCTCCCAGTTTACGGCAAAGTCAGTGCCCTTACCCTAAGCCACAGTACCTTAAATGGAAAAGAAGAGGCTGAAGAGCAGTGGGGAGAGTAGCGCAAGAGAGAATACTACTGTGGTGGGAATATATGAGGAAATTACTGGGTCACACTTTAAGTGTTAGATTCAGTGTAACTCCGGGGTATGTAATCAGTAATTACATGCAACAGGGATAATTATACTGTAGTAACATGTTTGTTGCATGTAACTCATTGCAATTCCCATGCAGTTAAGTGTTGTTACACTGTAATTACAGGTTAGTTCAGAAAAATTAAAGTGGCCGGCTCCATGGCGCTGAGCGAACCTGGCAATCTGGGTTTGCACCCCGAGCCCGAGTACCAGGAGTGGAGACCGGCAAGGAAGAAGTTCCCTCCTGGGGAGGGTGGGGTTCTGCCTGGGAACCTGCAGGCAGATTGGCAGCATGCTTGGGGGACATGCTGCCTCGACATGCCCCGTGCATGCCCCCGCCCCAGGAATACCCTGCACTTACACAAGGCTGAGAACTGTAGTAGGCGGGGCACAGAAATAATGCCCCTGATTGACCAGATGATGAGCGCCTTGGCCCCTGCCACCTGAAGCCCCGGATCCAGCCCATGGCGCCTGGGATGCAAAGTCGGCCGCTGAGGCCATTCCTCCCGGAAGAGGGACCCTCCCGGTATAGGGATATGCCAGGCTACCCAAGGTAGGCTGCAGTGAGGCTGGGGGAATGTGGCAGGAGGTCAGAAGGTGGCAGATAGGGTGCTGGTTCTCTAAGGAGTGGCTGGTCGTGGGGGCGGGGGTGGGAGGTGCAAAAAAAAAAGTTAAAGTGTTACCAATTGCCACATTCCACAATTGGGACTACAGAGTCTTCGGATGGAATATTTAAATTTTCCTTTTCTTTTTGTGAGCCACTCACTCCCTACCAAGCTCCTGATCATCGTTTACATACATGATGTCTGGTCTATATGACTTTCTCTTGCAATGGGCTTTACAGGTGGTGGCACCCTGTGTGGATACAACACCCAAGTACTCTAGCAGTGGGAGGATGGTCCAAGGCTTTACCAGTTGCCTTCACAAAAGCTGCATTTTGTCCTTTCTTCAAAAAAAAAAAAAGTTTGATTTCGTTGTGTATATTGATGCTTGCCAGAAGGCTACAGAGCTTCTGTGAACCCCAAAGCAAAGGTCCAAGGACCCCTGAATTTTGCTTCCCATGCTTGGTCAGCAGAACTGGGGTTCGGAGGATATCCAGTTTTTTTGGGCTTGCAGTGCATGAGTGTGTGTTTTTTAAATCACCTTTCTTTTCCATTGTTTTCTTACAAGTATGGCATTTGCCTGGGATGGGGCTATAAAACATTTGCATGGTACCCATGAAAACTTTTTGGCATGACACTGATGGTGTTTTTTTTTATTTACTATAGTTTATCCCCACATCTCCGAGCAGCTGCCATTGGTCTGGCCACCCTTCCCAGCCCTGTGACACGCCATCTCTGGGACGTCTGCCTCACTTGTTCCCCCATGGATAACCCCTCATGGGAAGGGCTGCCAGGGGCTGAACCCTTACTCCGCCAGTAGACTTGAAGCTTGGGTTGGTGAGGTGGAGAGCCCAGTTGGTGCTGTGGGGCCTGCGGTAGACAGCATCTTAACATTTGGCTATTTTTTTTGTTGTTGTTGTCCCACTCCTGACGTCAGGAAGGCCTTACTAATATGTAGCGTCATGCTGCCGATGTCCCCCTATGTCCCTTCTCTCAGTCCATGGCTCCGGCTGTACTTCCACCTGTGGTCACCCAGGTGGCAGTGTTGCAGCAGAGACTATTCACCCTCCCACCCCAGAGGACGCAAGCATCCATGGGACACTCGTCCACCCCCCTCCCAGCACTCCGACCCAGGCTCATTCTCAGACCTTGGTTGTCAGCGTTGTGAGTTGTAGCGCTACTGCTGCTCTTATAATTTTTTTTTTTTTTTTTAATACCTTTTGACTTCTTGGATTTTCTGGCAGAATAATTTCAGAAGAAATTGTCTTGCCTCCCACCCCCACCCTCCAGCAGTGTCTTAAAGAGCCCCTGATCCCTGATGTCTCAGGGAAAACTTTGGAAAAACATCATTTCAGACTGATTTAGCTTGTAGTTCTGTAG
Organism: Neoceratodus forsteri; assembly: GCA_016271365.2. Classification (NCBI taxonomy): domain Eukaryota; kingdom Metazoa; phylum Chordata; order Ceratodontiformes; family Ceratodontidae; genus Neoceratodus; species Neoceratodus forsteri. The sequence continues at coordinate 255,137,483 of CM028129.1, read as the reverse complement.
CTAGCTTCCCCTTCTAACTGTGCACATTTACATGAAAGCATGGCCCCTAGGCTTCCTCTGTCATCTTGCTGCTGGTCTTTACCTGATACTGTATCACTGTCCTCTGCTTTTGATATCCTAATCGGTTACTGTGGAAATGACTGTGATATCAAATAGAGGATTGTGATGTCAGCTGCAGACAAGCAGCCAGACCAGATGACGTCTAGGCGACAGTAATCCTGTTTCCATATTAGTGTGTAGTTATTATGACCAGGAAGGCATAAATATGAAGAATATGTAAAATATAAACAGAAATGGGTCTGTAAATGTAGTTCTAGGGACATGGATATGTTGTTCATCCACACTTATTGGCAGGTTCCTTGCCGCTTTAAATCTTGCCGGAAGGTCTTCAAGCTAGCTCCTCCCACCCACCCGGGTGGTAAAACTCTCGGCTCCGCCCCATGACGCCAGATCTTCCTTACCGCTTGGAAGCTCAGGTTCCCTCCTTAACGCTCTGCGATTAAGTTTTGGGCCTAAAATCCTTCAGTTTAAAGAGAAAACATTTTTATAACTTTTGGTCTTCTTCCTTAGCGGCTGCGATGGACAAATAGAACTCCCGGTTTGGAGATGCCCTGTGGACAGAAGATGTCTCAGACGGACCCGCCTCCGCGTCGTTTATTGCCTTAGCCAGAAGCGCGACCCGCAGGCTTGCGACCTGTGTTCCTCCTTCTCGGTCTACGTCCTCGAGGACCGCGCTGCCCGCTTACATCTGGGGCGTCCCGAAAGATTTCCTCCGGTCAAATCCAAAGAGGCCCGACTGGCGGTTTCCGCGGCTGATCCGCCCGGAGCAACTAGAGAGGTTGTTAGCCGGAGAAGAGCAGGCGGCTCAGGCAGCGGCTTCCTCTTCTTGACCTTTGTCCCTCTATCGCTCGGGACCTCATATTCAGCTTCCTTTAAGGAGCTTTGCTTGACCCTCTCAACTAAAGGCGAGGGTCCTACTTCTTCGAGTCCGTTTCATCGGTCGAAGAAGTCTAAGAGTAAGTCTCATCGTCGACGCTCTTGGGAGCGGGAAAGATCCCCCTCCCCTCGTCGACAATCGACTTCGGTCGAATTCTCGGCTTCGGCCACTGGCTTCACAGTGCCCCCGTCAGGCCAGGTGACTGAGACTCCCGCCGATGAGGTCGAGATTTTTCTCGACCCGTTAGACGGGTTGTCGGCTGGAGAAGCCGAGATTCCCTCCTCCCCGGTTCCTCCGGTGAGGGCTGAGGATATCGTCGGCTCTCCCGTACCGGTGAATCAGGAGCCGTCGGTTTTGCCGACGAACGAGGATCGCCGATCTCGCTCCCGCCTCACCGACCTCGGCCTAGCCGAGATTCTCGATCTCGGTCTCGGACATCTTAGCGGTCCAGCCGTTCCGTCGACATAGAGCGGTCTCGGTCTCGGCACGCGGCAAGCGTCGCCGCTCTTCCTCTTCTTCCTCCTCGGCCGAGGAGAATGCGCCGTAGCTTCGCCCGAAAATCAACGAGACCTCATGTGGCAACAATTTTCTGGCCAATAAGCGGCTCAGGTCTCTTCTCCGGCCATTAAGTGGTTGCCACCGGACCAGGTAGTGGTCGAGGCCTGTTCCAGGCCAGTTGTCCGACCTATTCGGCTGCCCACCAATTGTGGTGGAACCTCCACCCTCAACCGACAGCTGGGGCTCCGGCGAAAAGAATCGCGGTTGGCCCAAGGCCTTCCCGTGGCTGTCGGGTCACTCTCGCCTGACAAGCCTCGGCAAGTGGAGGGTGGCTCAGGCTCAGGCAGCTATTCGACAACTCGTCGGTCGGATGACTCCTCCCTGTTCTCAAGCGTTTTGACTTGGAGTCCTCTGGGGGCAGTCAGTGGGCGATAGCCACGTCCTCCCTAGGACTTCTTAGGCTCATCTCAGAATCCACTGGGATGAAGCTTGAACCGTATCCAAAGCGGGCCAGATATCCCTCACCGAGATTCTGGACGAGTTCTCCACTGAGGCCTTTCCAGTGGCGAGCCATTGTCGGGCGGCCCTGGAACTTTGGCAGCGTCCGGCCTGTCCTGCGCCTGGGCCAGGATGGCCAGGAAAGTATCACGGTCCCTACTGGCTCTCTGTCCGGGTTTTCTGAACACCCTCGGCTGAAGGGCTGGTCACGGACAGTGTTTTCAGCGTGCGGTAATACCAGGGGCGTGGACAAACGCCCGACAAAGGTCAAGAAATTGGACTACTCGAGCGGAAAGTGTATGCTGCCTCTTCTCTCGACCGTCCAGGCCAGTTCGGCCGTCCTCATGGCACATTCTCCCATGCCCTGTTGGGTTCCCTGGATGAGGCGGTCCCTCATCTTCCCGCTGACTTGCAGACTACGGTCAAGCAGGTGCGGGATCAGGGCAGGGCAGTAGCCAAACAACTGCTCCAGACTGCTCTGGATATAGGAGACTCATGTGCCCGGTCAGTGGCGGCCGCTGTGGCCATGCGTCGGCGGGCGTGGCTGCGAATATCCACCTTTACCGCGGATACCCAGCACAAGCTTGCGGACGTTCCTTTCCTGGGAACAGACCAGTTCGGCCCTGGAGTGGAAGGCCACTTCCAGAGGATCAAAAAATCCAATGCCACCTTGGATTCGGTCTCAAATCCGGCAGAGGACAAGGGTCATAAGCCCCAGTCTAAGCCTTTCGTCCTGTACTCCCGCATGCCGGCCCAACAACAGCGTCAGGGCCAGCAGGCTGAACCTTGTATTCCAAGCCCAAGCCATCGGCTTCCTCTAATAGGAAGCAAGGAGGAAAAGGCCCTGGTGGTCCCCAGGCGGTCCTTCCTCCAAGCCTGCTAAGTGATGGGCTGAGGGTGTCACCCCATCCCGTCACCTCGCCCTAGTTCCCCGTGAGAGGCTCCGACACTTCCTTTCCGCCTGGTCGCTGTTACCACAGACAGGTGGGTTTGGAAGGTGGTGGGAAGAGGCCTGCCTCTGGAATTCGAGCAGGCTCCACCCTTCAGAGCCGTGCGCCCGTTAGAGGCTTTGGGGTCCCAGTCTCTGGGCTCACCGAGCAGACGCCAGCCCTCCTCCTTCAGAAAAGGGTGATAAAAGAGATAGAGGACCCTTCACCAGAACCAGGGTTCGTGTCCAGGTACTTCCTGGTCCCGAAGCGACGGGGCTGGCGCCCATCTTGAACCTACCGACCTGAACAAGTTCCTAAGGTCTCGAACCTTCAGAATGGTCACTCTGGCTCAGATAATAGCATCTCTGGAACACGTGTGGTTCTGTTCTCTGGACTTCCAGGCCAGCGTTCTTTCCGTCCCTATCCGTCCGTCTCATCAGAGATTCCTCCGCTTCAGGCGGAGGATCCTCTTCGAGTTCAGGCCATGCCCTTTGGCCTTTCTTCAGCTCCCAGGGTCTTCACCAAATGCATTGCAGCGGTGACAGCCTTCCTCGGCGCCGAGGTCGGTGTACCCTTACCTGGGCGATTGGCTGATAGCAGCCCCCTCCAGGTTGGAGGTGGGCGGTCCAGAAATCTGGCCCTCGGTGTGCTCTCAACTGGGCCTCCTGGTCCGAGGCCAAGTTGGAACTCGAGCGAAGCAGGTGATATCCTTCATCGAGGGCAGAGCTCGACTCTCTTCGAGCCAGAGCACGGCTCGGCGGACAGGGCGAGTTCTTACCTCCTTTGCCCAATCATTTCTGGTTGGGCAATCGCATCCACCGGGACTTCCTCGACTCCTGGGTCTTATGGCGGCCTGTACCAGCGTAGTCCATGGGCACGCTGGCACATCGCCCTCATGGTCTGGCCAGCCAGTGGTCACAGCGTTGCGACCCTCTGGACCAGCGTGTGGGCGACCCAGGAGATGTGACGCTCTCCAGTGGTGGACCGTTCTGTCCCATCTGCAGGAGGTATCCCGTTTGTCCGCCCGAGCCGACGGTCTCTCTATCGACCGATGCCTCTTTGATGGGTTGGGGTGCCCATCTGGGGAACACCGGCGCCGGCCTCTGGTCCCCAGGAGTCGATGCCATATCAACCTGCTGGAGCTCCGTGTGGTCCACTTCGCTCTCACCGCCTTTGCTCCGTTTCTCGGGGTCCAGTGGTCCGGTCAGGCGGACAATACCACGACCATGTACTATCTAAACCGCCAGGCGGGACACGCTCCTTGCCTCTATGCAAGGAAGCTCTCCGCATCTGGTCACTGGTCTAGCCTGGGCGGATCTCCTGGCCATTCATGTGGCAGGTGCCTCCAACACCCTGGCCGATGCCCTGAGCCGGATAGGGGCTGCATCGCACGAGTGGTCTCTCCTGCCGGAGATAGTACAAGACCTGTTCTCCCGCTGGGGCACACCTCTGGTGGATCTGTTTGCCTCCAGGGAGAACGCGAAGCTGAGGCTGTTTCATGCCCGCTCGCTGCAGGGGGATGCCTTTTCGAGGCCGTGGACCCCGGGCCTCTTTTACGCCTTTCCCCCCGTTCCCCTGATTCACAGGGTCCTGCTGAAAGTGAGGAGGGACAAGGTGCAGGTGATTCTGATAGCCCCAGACTGGCCTCGCCAGTTCTGGTACCCAGATCTCCTCAGTCTCAGCTCCAGGACTCCGAGGCAGCTTCCAGCTCGCCCGGACCTGCTCTCAGTCAGTCAGGGAAGGTGTTCCATCCGGACCTTCAATCCCTGCACCTGGCCTGGTTCCTGAGTGGCTAGAGTTCCAGGCCTTGGGTCTTTCGACGAGGTCCTCAGCGTGGCGTCCCGTAAGGTCGACCAGAAAATGCTATGCCTTCAAATGGAAGAGGTTCTCCATTTGGTGTCGGGAAAAAGGTTGGACCCTTTCTCGTGTCCTGTGGCGGTATTTTGGACTATCTATGGTCCCTATCTAGTCAAGGGCTTAGGTCGACGACCCTTAGGTGCACCTGCAGCCATTTCTGCTTACAGGCGCGGGCGGTCAGCAGTCAGTGGCGCAGGAAAAAGTGGTCAGGCGCCTTTTCAAAGGCCTTGATCACATTTCCCCCTCCAGTCGGGAACCCCACCTCCGTGGGATTTACTGCTGGTACTGGCAAAGCTCATGGGCAAGCCATTCGAACCAATGCAGGTGTGGTCTCCCCCACCTGTCGTGGCACGCCTTCTTGGTGGCTATCCGTCAGCCAGAAGGATGGGAGAACTCCAGGCGCTGAGCATCGGTCTCATACCTGGTCTTCCATAGGGACAAGGTTGTCCCTCGCCCACCGAAATTCCTTCGAAGGTGGTGTCTGCGTTTCACCTTAATCAGGTATTGACTCTGCGGTGTTCTACCCCAATCACACCTCGGAGGCGAATATAGGCTCCATACTCTGGACCCTAGAAGCACTCGCTTATTATAAGGGCTACGGCTGAAGTCGAGGAGAGGTTAGCCAGCTGTTTGTCACCTACACTGAAGCCGCACCTGGCAGACCTGCAGCCAAGCGGACGATAGGCAGATGGGTCACCTCCTGCATAAATCTCTGCTATGAGTTGGCGGGCATGGAGCCTCCCAGAGGATAAAGGCTCATTCTACCCGCCATACTGCTGCATCGGTGGCTGCTTCCAGGGATGTCCCTATCCAGGAAATCTGTAGGGCTGCTACCTGGAAGTCAGCACACACCTTTATTTCCCACTACCACATCGACCTTGAGTCACGCCGGGATGCTGGTTTTGGGGCCTCGGTTCTCCAATCTCTGTTCCCCAAGTAAGTATGTAGGGGGTGCGCCTTGCCTCCCTCCTCCCGGAGAACTGCTAGGAGTCTGCCAATAAGTGTGGATGAACAACATATCCATGTCCTAAATACAGGTTACTCACTGTAACTGGGAGTTCTAGGGAATGGTGTATGTTGTTCATCCTACCAATCTCGACTACTCCCGGCTTGACGCGGCACCTGAGCTTCCAGCGGGCCAGATCTGGCATCATGGGGCGGAGCCGAGAGTTTTACCACCCGGGTGGGTGGGAGGAGCTAGCTTGAAGACCTTCCGGCAAGATTTAAAGCGGCAAGGAACCTGCCAATAAGTGTGGATGAACAACATATACCATTCCTAGAACTCCTGTTACAGGTGAGTAACCTGTATTTTTTTTCTATTTTATTTCCATCTCCCCAGTACTCCTCCTCAGTTGGCCATCTCCCAACCCCATCCTAGCTTTGTCTGCCACTTACATTACCTGCCCCTTAACACCCTGGAGCTTTTGGGGGCTTTGATGTCCCCCCCCCCCGCGACAGGACAGTGAACGGCAGTGGGAGCACTGGCCGTTTGGTTCAGCAGAACTCTGAGAGTGCTGATGTCATGCTTTTCCTCCGGGTTTCCTGCTTCAGTTTCTTTCACTCCCATGAGATGCCAGTGGCAGGAGGCTCCATGTGCACCCGCATAAGGTTGCTTGCACTCAGAGCCAGCAAGCGTCCCCTTAAAGCTGTACTTCCACCAGTGGTCACCTAGGTGGTGATATCGTGGAGGAACCTGATACTCTTCCATCTCAGAGGAGGAGGAGAACATCCCTGGGGTACTTAATCCTTCCCCTGGCCAGCTCCTGTGTCTCAGGCTTACTCCTTAACCCAGGTCATAGGTGGACCCCTTGCTGTACCAAAGGACAGGCCCTAGCTCAGCTGGCGAGGGGTTGCTGGAGATTCCAAGAATGTGTTTAAAATCGTCTGGGGCCCAGGCATTTATGCATGCGGCCCCATCCCTTTGGAATTCTCTACCCCGCCAGTTACTTGAGTGTGCGACTGTGGAGGGATTTAAAAGAGCGTTAAAAACTTATTTGTGGCACCAAACATTTGGTGACCGATTTGATTTAAATTTAAATGCTCACTGTTTTACTTAAATTAAGTTGATGTTATATCTGATATGTTTTTTTTAAATTGTGAGGCGCCTTGGTTTTGTAAAGGCGCCATAAAAAGTTTTTATTATTTTTTTATTACTACACTATTTTTTAAGTTTCCTTTCTTATCTTAGTGGTTCTTGTGGTTGAATAGCGTAATTTGCAGTAAAACATTTTTTTGCAAACCTCAAATGAAATGTGCCATCAACATATTATAAAGCCAAGAAATGTGATTAGCTGAGATCCTGAGAATCTCGGTTCATAATGTGCCATTTGTAGGTTCACACATAAGGCAGCCTATGTATAATTTCATTAACACCTGACTGTTTGTGTTTCAGGCCCGGGTTTTTAATGAGACTCCACTCAACCCCCGAAAATGCACTCACATCCTGACCAGGATTCTCTACCTGATAAACCAGGTACACCTTAGAAGCAAAACAACATCTGTTCCTTGGAGTTGGTTACTGTCTGGTTTCTTTGTTGTTTACGTTTTGTGCATGGAATGTGCAGCCAGTGAAAGAAGAGGGACTGAGAATATAACAGGCTTGACCCCCTTCTCTGTTCACAGGTTGGGGGTTGGCAGCCCTGGTGTGAACTAGGCTGTTCCACCAGGGCATTTCATCTACAAGGATGAGTTTGCTGTATATTTTTAATGGGGAGACATTCACTGTTACTAGCAATTTTTTCACCTTATTAATGTTTCTTTTTATCTCTCACCCGCTGTTCAGCCCTGGATTTTGGCAGTGTTGCTGCTTTGTTTTTTATAGACTTTACTAAGGCTTTTGACCTGGTCCATTACCAGAGGTTGCTAGCAAAACTGACCAACATTGGCCTTGCTTCCAATCCTGAGATGGAACCACAGTTAAGCTGCGCACACTTGCACGTGTGCTATTTTGTTATGGTGTATATGGTTTGAAACATGAACTAAAAATGTGCTTTTTTTCTTCCCAATAAATCTTTGGTTAACTTTTTTTATTTTTTTTTAACAGAAACCCACCCTCAGCTAGCTGCTTAAAACCCAACTGGGTAAGGGTGGGTTTCTAGTTTTTTTTCTTCGAAGTTGAAACAACAGAAGATAACTGGTAGCACAAATCTCTATTCCAATTTTAAAAGTTGTTGTACCACATAAGGGTACAACAGCATTCTATGTCCTGTGAACTGTGGTACAGCGGCTTTTTAATTAAGATGTAAATCCATGCAGAACAAGTGGAAAACATATTTGTACAATGACTGTGAGAATAACATTTTGCAAGTAAATTTACTTATTTTCATGTGTGACAGGCCTGGAGTGGAAATAAATCATTTATTTAAATCTTAGGTGAGTCATCAGCATTTATTTCTACTCGGGGCTGGTCACAAAGGAGCTTTTAATCAGTGGGGGAGAAAAACTTGAACAGTGCCTGATGACATCACAATGGCATCTGCTGCAGTTAGAAACAGAGCAGTGAAGTCAAAGAGAGTAAAATATTCACTAAAAGAACTAATCTTGCTAGATAGGTACTGTCGTATAAATGACATATGCCATGGGCTGGCTTAAAATATCATTTATTTTATCTGCAGGGTCTGACCTCTACAGACCTCACTCGTGGCTTTGCCACTTTTGAGGCCGTAGAGGTCAAACCCTGCAGATAAAAATAAAATGTGATTATTTTTAGTCAGCCCATGGCATATCCCATATATACTATAAATCAGTGAATGCACTGGTGGAAGTCCTTCACGAGGACCAAGTAAGCAGTAATACACAACAAAGTGTGGTATTCCATGAGTTATAAAATGGATAGGGGACATACTGCTTCCTGATTGGTCAGAGTCTATGCATTGGTTATAAAAAAAAAAAAAAGTGCTGGCAATTAGGACACAGCACAATAACTGTTGATGCCCTTTTCAGAAACATAGACTTTGACAGTAGATAAGGACCGCTTGGCCCACCTAATCTGTTAATTTCCCTACCTATTGGACAAGCTGCAGATCCTAGTTAACCAACAGCCTACTTCTTCCTACCCCTCTCTAGAATTGCCTTATGTCTGTCCCATGCATTCTTGAATGACCCCACTGTTTTTGACCCCACAACACTGTCTGGAAGGCTGTTTCATGCGTTCACCACCCTCTCCATGAAAAAATACTTCCTCATGTTGCCCTTGAGCCGTCCCCCCCATGTCTTCAAATTGTGCCCCCTTGTTCTTGCACATCTCTTTTTCTGAAAGATGCTACCCTCTTGGACTTGGTTGATTCCCTTGAGGTACTTGAAAATTTCTCTCATGTGCCCCCTCTCCCTCCTTTCCCCAAGGGTATGCGTATTAAGCTCCTTCAGTCTCTCTTCATATGGCTTCTGGGGCAGACCCTGCACCATTTTAGTTGCCCTCCGCTGGACTGCCTCCATCCTGCCTATGTCCTTGCAGAGATGGGGTCTCCAGAACTGCACCAATACTTCAGATGGGGTCTCACCAACTGTCTGTACAGAGGGATAACAACTTCCTGTTTCCTACTGATGATGCCTCTCCCTATGCATCCCAGTATCCCCAAGCCTTCTCACTTTGCTTGCCTACCTTTAGGTCATCTGATATGACTACCCTCATGTCCCTTTCCATTTTTGTTGTTGTTAGTACCCCCACATTGTGTACTCCGCCCTAGGTTTTTGTTTCTCTGGTGCATTACTTTGCACTTCTTTGCATTGAATCTAAGCTGCCATACTCTTGACCATTCCTCCAACCTTGTCAAATCCCTTCTCATCCTTTCCACCACCCCCCGTGTATCTACCCTGTTGCAGATCTTTATGTCGTCTACAAAGAGGCATACTTTTGGTCAGTCAGGTTTCAGTCGTTTGGTCTGACCACCACATCGTGAGGTTCAATTTTTGCACCCCCCGAGAAGGCCAGCCCCTTTGGAGATGGTCAGGTACCGCCCATTACGGAATGTTACTCCACAAGGCCTGATGGCGGTGCTTGACCTTTCATCCCTCGTATTGGTGGGCAGTAATCCAGAAGCGCTCGTACAGGCTTATAATGAGGCCATTGCGGCTGCTCTGGATTCTATTGCTCCTGTTCGTGAGCGCCCTCTTTCCCGTCGCCCCAGGGCCCCTTGGTTTGATGGGACTCTGAGGGAGATGCAGAGACAAGGGCGAAGGTTAGAGCGTTGCTGGCGCAAGTCCGCCCATAATGACCGCCTTAGATTGATTGAACATTATACTAGTTATCAGTCTGCAATCACCCATAAGAAGGCAGAATTCCTGTCCAAGGAGATTGCAGTTGCTCAGAATCGACTGGCTCAGCTGTTCCGAACTGTAGACAGACTGTGCAACCCAGCCTGTCTGCAAGTTCGGAAAGCCTTTTCGCAAAGTGAGTGCGATGAGCTTGTTCGATACTTTGCAACTAAGGTGGCTGACATGCGTCCAGCAACCTCTAAGGGTGCTGTGGTGGGAGTGTGCGAGAGCACAAGACCTCACTTCTCCTGGAGTTCCTTTTGTCGACCGGAGTTCGTGGATATGAGGATCATCCATAGTGTCGCCCCACAAGCTGCAGCTGGATCCTGGACCTACTGCCTAATTTTGGGTTGTGTAGACATCATAGGTCAGTATTAGCGCCAAGTGTCTGGTGCTCCTTGGAGTCTGGTGAGTTTCTAGCTCCCTGAAAGAGGCGGTGGTGACACCTCTTGAAGAAAGCTTCCTTGGACCCAGATTGTTTTCCAGCTACAGATCTATCTCTAACCTTCCCTTTATTGGGAAGGTTATTGAAAAAATGCGTGGCTGCCCAACTGGATGACCATTTAGCCATCCACAATATCTCTGAATCCTTCCAGTCTGGTTTCCGTAAAAAGACACGGTGCCGAGACAGCACTGGTTTAGAGTGCTAAATGATCTTCTGAGGCGAGAGGTCTGAGAGGCGTTCTATCTTGGTTTCTCCTTGATCTCTCTTCAGCTTTTGACACTGTGGATCACATGGTGTTGCTATACGCCTGGGGCAAATTTGTGGAATGTCTGGAACCGTTCTTAAATGGTTCGAGTCATTCCTCACTGGGAGATCACAAAGAGTTGTGTCGGGGATTTTTTTCCTCTGGCCCAGTCTCTGTTGTGTGGAGTGCCTCAGGGTTCTGTGCTGTCGCCCATGTTATTTGCAGTGTACATGCTGCCCCTCGGAAACATTATAAGACCGTATAGGCTGAGGTTTCACTGCTATGCAGATGATACTCGGCTATACCTGTCTTTTGCACCCGACCAGGATGGAGCTCTCTCGGTATTTAATAACTGTCTGGGGGAGATCCAAGACTGGATGGATTCTAGTTGGCTAAAGTTGAACTCGGAGAAAACTGAGGTTTTGATTGTGGACCCGGGTGGTCAGATTGGGAGGTCATGTGCCGGCACGGCGTCTGGAATTTTACTCGGCGGTGTGTCGCTTCCGGCCTCTGAATGGATGCGTAACCTTGGGGTGATTCTTGACGATAGGCTGACTCTTCAATCTCAGGTGTCAGCCATCGTCAAGACTTCCTTTTACCATCTCAGGAATATTGCCTGGGTTAGGCACCTTGTTCCGTCTGACTCTCTGCCAACTTTGGTCCACGCTTTTGTGTCCTCGCGCGCCGATTGCTGCGCCCTTTTGCCGGGCTTTCTGGGGTTTGAAATCGCCGCCTACAGCTAGTGCAGAGCGGCAGCCCGGGTTTTGACTGGGACAAGCAGGTCCTGTCATATTACCCGGTGCTCATGACTGCACTAGCTAATCTTGATGGCGGATCACCTTTAAAGTCATTTTATTGACTTTCAAAGCCCTTCCGATCGAGGTCCAGCCCATCTGAAAAGACCTTCTGGTGTCTTATTGCCTAACCCGATCACTCCGCTTGGCGACTTGGGGTTGTTAGAGATTCCAAGGTGAGTTTGAAATCTTCCGCAGCAGAGCTTTTTCTATGCACCCACTCTTTGGAATTCTCTACCTTGCTGGTTGGAATGCTCCTCCGTGGAGACTTTTAAAAGGAATTAAAACTTATCTTTGGAGAAAGGCCTTTCTTGAAAGTTAAACACACTGTTTAGTGTGTGTAATTTTACTGTAATTTATTATGTTTTTTGAATATATTTTATAATTTTCATGATTTGTCATTTGTATTGTTTGTTGATGTTTTTATGGACTTGTTCAGCGCCTTGATATTATGAAAGGCGCTATATAAATAAAATTATTATTATTATTACTTTTCCTTCCAGCCCCCCCCCCCCGCAATGTCACCTATAAAGACATTAAAGAGCACCTGTCTCAGTACTGAACACTGTGGTACCTCACTAGTAATCCCCCTTTTTTTCAGAGTGGACTTCGTTTACTGTTACCCTCTGTGTCCTGTTGTCCAGCCAATTTTTTTACCCAGGCTACCACCCTGGGACCCACTCCCAGGCTGTTGAACTTGTTTACTAATCTTTTGTGTCGGACTGTGTCAAATGCCTTGCTAAAGTCTACGTAGGCCACATCCATAGCCCCTTCCGGTCTACTACTTTGGTCAACCAGTCAAAGAAATCTATTAGATTTGTCTGACATGACCTTCCCGTTGTGAATCCATACTGCCTTTGGTCCTGTGCCCTGCTGGCCTCTAAGTACTGAACAAGTCTTTCTTTCAGAAGGGATTCCTTCATCTTCCCTACCACTGAGGTCAAACTAACAGTTCTGTAGTTTCCTGCCTCTCTCCCACTTTTGTGAAGGGGAATCACATCCACCCTCCTCCAGTCCTCAGGTACCACACCATCCTCCCATGATTTGTTAAAAAGGGTAGTCAGTGGGGTCACTAGTTCTCCCCTTAGTTCTTTTAGAATTCTGGGGTGAATCCCATTAGGCCCCATTGTTTTGTCCACCTTCAGTTTTGAGTTCTTTCAGGACCCTTTCTTCTGTGAATTGACTAGTATCGACCCCGCCCCCAATCCAAATGCTTCTGTTGTTTAGTTGATACCTCCCCATCTTCTTTTGTGAATACTGAGCAGAAGTATTTGTTCAGCATCCCTGCTTTCTCATTGTCACCCTCTGCCCACCCCCTTCCCTTTATTAAGCCTCACTATCCCTCCCTTAGTCTTCCTTCACTCCCTAACGTACCTATAATAGGTTTTCCCCCCTTCTTAACTGAGCTGGTTATCTTCTTGGTTTGGGCCTCTGTTATTCTGACTGCCTTCACCGCTTCCTACTGCTTTAACTGGCACAGTTCTCTGTCTTGCTCATTCTGTGTTTGCTTATACTTCCTGAATGCTGTCTTTTTCTCCCTAACCTTCTCCGCCACCTCTCTTGAGAACCATAGTGTTTTTTTTTTTCCTTCATTTAGTTTTATTTGCTTCACACAGAGTCTTGTTGCCTTTGTGATGGCAGTTTTGATTTTTCCCCATTATTCCTCCACCCCTCCTTCTTGTCTGTTTGCTAGTGCTTTTCTGAGGTACTCTCCCATTTTGCCAAAGTCAGCTCTCCTAAAGTCCAATACCCTTGCTTTTGTATGACTCTGTAGCTGTGTTTATCGTGAACCACACTGTTTAGTGGTCACTTGTTCCCAGATGGCTACCCACTTCTAAATCTGAGATCCTCTCTTCATCCCCATTTGAGAGTACCAGGTCCAAGATTGCTCCCTCCCAAGTGGGTTCCAACACTAGCTGTCTGAGGCATGCCCCCTGTAGGACATTGAGAATGACCCTGCTCTTGGACGTGGCTGCAGCAAAGGTGCTCCAGTTAACATTAGACACATTCAGGTCCCCCATCAACAATATCTCCCCTTTCAAACAACATGAAGTCTTGCTGTATTCTGACTATATTCAATTAGCCCCAGCACTTGAACTGCTCCAGAGACTAAAGGGGTTAACTCTGTGCCCAGGCATAGAACATTGAGCTCGAGCTTGGTTTTCAAACCTCTGTCTGTGGTACTCTAAAGTGTAACCATCAGATTTCTTGCTGTGCCTAACTGTGAGGTCGCTCCGGAGATCCCTCCTTCGCTGCGGATTGATAATAGTCGGAAATGGTTGTTTTTTTTTCAACTGCTTTCTTATTTTTTGGTATTCTTACCTGTGTCATGGTACAGTAAGTGGTAGTGTAATAGGTAGTGTTATTTTCTTGCTAAAATTGTTAGAAATTTTTTCTTTGGTTCTTTTCTGGTCGGTCCGGTTGAGAACCAAAATCTATTGTCATTTGTTTCTGTTCTGTAATTCTGTTGTGGTTTTCCAGTACGTATTGGTTCCTAAAAAAGGCCAGAATTTAATAGGATTTTTTTAACCGAACCCGTGACATGGCTGGAACTGATAAGTGTTTACCTGGTTTAATGCTGAGAAGGGTAACTTTTTTGAATCCAGCATGTCTGAGAAACCCAAAAAGAAAATCGGTCCCACTGGGATTCAGCATTGTACCGAGTGTGGGGAGGCCTTTGCTGAGGCTGATCCCCATCTCGTATGTGTGTGTATTGTCTGGGGTTTGACCACCTCAAGGAAGTCTACCAGATTTGTAAAAACTTTCCCAAAGCCACTCTTGAAAATGTTTGAGTAAGCTGAAGGAAAGGGAGACTGAGAAGTTCGCTGGCCCGGGTGGCCAGCCTGGTTCGGTTGCGACCGAACCTGAAGAGGTGACCACTGACCTAGGTGATGTCTCTTCGGGCAAAAGGGAAGCCAATTTTGTGGAGTAGGTTCCATCAAAAAGAAAACTAATATCAGACGGTTCAGATCTGACACCCCATGTTCCGACCACTGAGGAAATAGCGAAAGGGATTACAATAGTTCAGTCTCTTTGCCGACATCAGTTCAAAGGCGATTGGTTCGGTCGGAAGTAGTTGCTTCAGATATTGATCTGGAGTATACTATGCAGGCGAGTGGGAGGAAGAAGAAGATTATGATGAAGGAGAGTTTGAAGGCCTAGTAGAGCCTGACATCTCCCCAGACAGGCCTTCCAATGTTTCCCCTTCCAGGCTTTCTGAATCCCCCTCCCACTTCTTGTTTTATAAGAAGGTGGCTGAGACTCTTCAGCTTCCTATGGAAGAGGCTGATCAGGATTGGGAGGAACCTGATTATGTGGAGATGATGGATGTTCCAGAGTCAGAGAGTGTCTGTCCTTTTGCACAAATCCTTGGTGAAACAGACACAAAAAAATCATGCAGTTTCCCACATCCATTCCTCCTGTGGATAAAAGCATGGACAGGGGGTATGCTTTATCAGGTCCTGGTATGGAATTCCTTTCAGCACATTGCAGCCATGTTGGGGTAGTGAAAGCTGCAGCCTGTGACAAGGCTAACATCCTCAGGCAATCAAATTACATGGCATATTCAGCCAGGTACCAGAAATCTATGTGGGATATGGTTCTGGAGCTGGCTAAGAATGCCCTTCCCCAGCTAGCCAAGGAGCTGGAGCAGGTGGCTTTAGATGGTATAGAGGCATCCAAAGTGCAGTTTCATGCTGCTGTAGACTCAAATGATGTACATTCCAGGGTCATGGCTGCATCTGTCTCCATGAGGAGGTTTGCTTGACTTAGGTATACCAGTCTTTCACAGGATACCCAGACTAAGGCCATGGATTTTCCTGTAACTGGTAATTCTCTGTTTGGAGAGCAGAGAACTACATGAAGAAGATGAATGAATACAGGACCACCTATAAGAGTGCTGCAGTCAAGGAAAAGCAGGTCACTCCTTAAAGGCAGCAATTTAGGGCTGGCAGGGGCAGGCCTTTTCACAGGCCTTTCTACCAAGCCCAGGCCTTCTTTCCAGCAGAGGGGGTTCTTTTGGGGAAGAGGCAGGCTTGGGATGACCTGAACCCCATCATCCACGCAGTCTAAGCCCCCTGCCAAACAGACACCCTGAGGTGTCGGTCAGGGTTGCCTTCCCAGTTCCAGTAAGGGGCAGATTGGCCCACTACTTCCAGGCCTGGGAGTCTGTTACTTCAGACAAATGGTCCTGGAAGTAGTGAGCCAGGGACTTGCTCTCAGTTTCAAAAGGTTCCCAGAAATGAGAGCAAGGTCCTTCAGTCCTCCCTCTCCCTTGGAGACAAAGGCCTTAGAGGCAGAAGTCTCCTCTCTTCTGCAAGCAGTAGAGAAGGTACCTCATTGTCACAGGGGAAAGGACTGCATTCCAGATACTTCCTTACCCCAAAAAAGACAGGAGTGGCAACCCATCCTAGATTTAAGGTACCTGAACAAACTCTTAACAAAACCAAAGTTCAAGATGGTGACTCTGGGAGTAATTCTTCCCTCTTTGAGATCAGGAGACTGGCTAGCCACCCTGGATGGATGCGTACTTCCACATACCTATCAGACATTCCCACAGAAAGTACCTCAGGTTCGAGTTGCCCTCAGGCCATTACCAGTTCAGAGCTATGCCTTTCAGTCTAACATCTGCTCCAAGGGTGTTCACCAAGACTCTAGCAGTAGTGGTGGCATTCCTCAGGAGACAGGGTATCCTTCTGTTCCCATACCTGGATGACTGGCTCATTGTGGGTCAGTCCTCAGACCAAGTCAAGTCAGCCCTATAGGTCACTCAGTAGCTTCTAGACTCCTTGGGTTTCATTCTGAACCTAGAAAAGTCTGTTCTGGAACCAGCGCAGCTCTTCACTTTCATAGGGGTGGAGCTAGACACTATTCGAGCAAGAGCATTTCTCCCTCTCTCAAGGGTTCAGTCCCTTGTCACTCTGGCTTCCTCTTTTCATCCTCTAGTATCTCGTCTAGCCAGACACTTTCTACAGTTGCTGGGCCACATGGCAGCTTCCACAGCAGTGGTCCAAGGAGCAAGGTTTCAGATGAGAGAGATTGTTTCATCTCAGATCTTATTGGTCTCAGGAAAAAGACCCTCTCTCCAAATTGGTCCCTGTGTCTCAAACTCTGGTTCAGGCCCTCCAGTAATGGCTGGAGGAGTACAGTCTTCACCATGGTGTCCCCTGTATCAGTCAGGCTCCTTCAGTGATTCTCACCACAGATACCTCTTTACTGGGTTGGGGGGGCTCATCTAGACCAGCTTACAGCTCAGGGAACCTGGTCTCACCAGGAGTCTGTTATATACACAAACCTTCTCTAACTCAGAGCTGTCTTTCTTGCACTCCAGACATTCTCAACTGCTGTTCAGGGGAAAGTGGTGCAGATCAGGACTGACAATACCACAACCATGTGGTACATCATCAAGCAGGGAGGCACTCTGTCTTCGGCCTTGTGCACAGAGGCTATGAAAATATGGTCTCTAGCTTATTTCCTTCAGGCTTCCCTGATGGCTGTGCACCTCCCAGGGAAGGACAACATTCTAGCAGATGCTCTCAGCAGGATTTCCCAGGGTCACTACGAATGGACCCTGAACTCTCTAATTCTTCAGGTCATTTTCAAAAGGTGGGGCACTCCAGAGACAGATCTCTTTGCAGCCCTGGACAATCACCAACTTCCTCTTTTTTGCTGCACACTGCCTCTTCTGGGACCTGTCTTTCAGGATGCTCTCTTGTTGAACTGGACAAGCAGGTTTCTGTATGCATTTCCTCCTTTTCCTCTGATTTTCAGGGTCCTGATCAAGATCAGGTCTCAGCCTTGCAAGGTGATTCTAGTGGCTTCGGACTGGGCCAGGCAGCCTTGGTATCCTTTTCTCTTGTCACTGCCCGTGACAGTGCCTTTGTGTCTTCCCAGATAGTTCAGTCTACTCATCTCCTCACAAGGGAGGATTCTTTACCCCAAACTTCAGACTCTCAGGCTCCAAGCCTGGCTCTTGAAGAGCTAGAATATGCAAGCCTGCATATTTTCCAGTCAGTCTTGGACATTTTAAAGGTTAGCAGGAAACCTGCTACTAGAAAGACTTACAACTCCAAATTGAAAAGATTTGGGTTTTGGTGTTCCCAGAGGCATATCCAGCTGGCAGATATTGCCACTGTATTGGACTATCTGGTGCATCGTAACAGTTTAGGTCTCTGGCCTACCACTCTCGAGGTACATTTGGCAGCTGTTTCTGCCTTTATTTCAGCTGGCAAGGGCTCTTCCCTAGTATCTCGTCCAGTTTTCGAGAAATTTTTCAAGGTTCTAGTACATGTTAACCCTCCCTTTCGGGAACCTACCCCTTCTTGGGATCGGAATATCTGTATTGCACAGCTTATGCAGCCCCCTTTTGAACCTCTATCCTCAGCTGAGCTGAAGTACTTGACTTGGAAAACTGTATTCCTGGTAGCCATTACCTCTGCCAGGAGAATCAGTGAATTACAGGCTTTATTATTGGAACCTGACTTCATTTCATTTCACAGGGATAAGGTGGTCCTTTGAATCAACAGAAAGTTTTTTCCCAAGGTGATATCAGACTTTCATTTCAAAGAATCTGTCATTGCCTATATTTTTCACTGACCATTCTTCCTCTGGGGAGAGAAGGTTACACAGTCTTGATGTAAAGAGGGCTCTTAATTACTATGTAGAACACACTAAGGCCCATAGAAATGACTGTTCTCAGTTGTTTCTCACTTATGGAGAAGTGGGAAAGGGTAAACCAGCCACCAAGAGAACTGTTGCCAGGAGGATTGTCTCCTGTATCCAGTTCTGCGATTCAGAGCTTGGGAAAGAGCCTCCCTCAGGCCCGAGTGCTCATTCTACCAGAGGTACAGTTGCATCTTCTTCGAGATACAGCTCTTGCAGCAGGTTACACCTTTAGGACTGAAGCCGCCAGGCGTCAGGATCTCACGGAAATCTTATAGCTAGCAGTCTTCAGCGGAGACCGCCTCCGACGTTGGTGCCGGCCCCGACGTCAGGCGTAGTACATAAGGAGGCGCTCCCACCAAAATCCCCAGTTCTTTCCCGCTGTCAACTTTGCAAGTCTCGACCTCTTGGTTAGTTCTAGCGCGCGATGACCAGGAAAACTTTCAAACTTTACAAATTCAACTCTGTTCAGTCGTTTTTTCGTCTGATGTCCTCTCCAACTTCAGTGGAGGGCCATTCTTCGAAGTGTGCCTGTGAAAATCAGATTCCTTTCAAAGACCCTCATTCGGCCTGCGTTCGTTGCCTGGGCCCAGACCACGACACCCAGACTTGCTCCTTCTGTCAGGGCTTTAACAGCCGTATGAGAATCCACTGACAGAAGGCCCTCCAGGCTTTCCTCCCCGAAGAAAAACTTAAGGCCATGGAAACTTCCTCCAGAGGGGAATCTTCAGGGAAGTCACACAGGCACCGGGAGAAGGTGAGACCCAGATCCCCCTTCAGGGCCTCGGACTCCCGCAGCTCCAGCTCCAGGTTGGACCGCTCTCCGTCGAGGGCCCGCTCTCAGCCTCCCCCGGTTGTGGTCAAATCGGTTAGTGGTTCCTCTACTCTGCGGCCTGCCAAGACCTCCAGGCCCGCTTCCTCGGCTAAGGCCTCGTCCAGGTCTGGGGAGTCCCACAAGTCGTCCTCCCGGCATTCGGCCCCCAACGTCCGGTCAGTCTCCCTACCGCTGCCACCCCAGCGCAAGACCAAGGAGCTGACCTCCCTTAAGCGGACATCGGACCCGACGTCGGCCAAGGTACACAAGCTGTCCAGGGAACTGGCGACCGTTCGTCACCTGTCGCCAGTCAGGCATTCGCCCCCCAGGACGCGGGCAGGGGGACCGGCTTCAGATACTGCAGTCAGGAGGACCACACCACCGCCTACCGACGTCGGTCGGGAGGCGCTGTCGGAGGAGGAGTCTACCCAGCCTGAAGACCAGGCGGGCGATCCCAGACCCGTTGAACTGCCACGGGAACCCTCTCCAGAACCAGAGACCCCCGGGGAGCCGACGACAGGCCACCGGCGCCCGGTCCGTCGGGCCTAAACTTGTCAGAAGTGAAGGAGCTCTTCACCTTCTGGTGGGACACCATCAAAGGATGTGGTCACCACGCAGCCGCCTCCTGTGCCCACTGCACCCCTGACACCTGCACCCGCTCCATCACCCAGGGGGTCAGCAGGACGAGCACCTTCCCCCCAGGAGCCAGCAGCACCTCCTAGGGGTAGATCTTTGGAGAAGAGAAGGCCTCCGTCAAGATCCTCTTCAGGGTCATCCAGCCCCAAGAGACCCAGAAGGCGTCGGTATTCACCGTCCATAGAGGTTCGGATCTGACATCTCTGAGATGCTCAGGTCTCCTTCACCAATCAGCATCCCTCTCTGGACCCGTGACCTCCCTAGGTCTCCTCCGGATGACCCCTCGTTCTCGAAATAATGAGGCATATTCAGGAGAACATGGGATGGGATGCCGAGAGCTCGACCCCAAAGACTCGCCTTGCCCGCTACCTTGGCCAAAGACCCCAAGCCTGTGGTAGTGCCACCCTTGATGGACACCTTTGTGGACATCATCAAGGCAGTGTGGAAGCATCCACATTCGACCCCGGCAATGCCGAAGAAGGCTGACCGCCTGTACAAGGCCCCGAGGGAGGACCAGTACCTGGCTAACCATCCTCTGGCCGACTCCCTGGTCATTACAGCCTCTCATGACCGGTCTCAGAAACCGCAACATTTGAGCATGCAGCCACCGGACCCAGAGTCCACGCAGTTGGACATGCTGGGCAGGCGCACGTTTGCGGCCGCGACTTGCGCCATTAGATCATTGAATTACCTCACCCACATGGTTCAGTTCTAGAACGCGTTGTGGGAACAGGGACAGGACCTGGCAGAGAAACTTCCAGACGGTGGCCAAAAGGAGGAACTCCTGCAACTCCTCCGTACGGGTTCAGACGTGGGGACCCAGGTGCTCAGTGCCGCATACGACTCTGCGGACTCTTCGGCCAGAGCGGCAGCCTCAGGCTTGTGTCTCCGGAGACACTCATGGCTTTGTGTCTCCGGGTTTATCCTGGACATCCAGAAAAATATCATGGACGCTCCTTACTATGGCAAAGTTCTGTTTGGTGAAGCCTCGGAAAAGGTGATCACCAAATTGCAGAAAGCCAGGAAGGCTATTAGATCTGTCCATGCCATGTAAAGATCTAGACTTAGTTCCTTTCGTAGGAACCAAAGGCAACAACCTCGTTCCGGCCAGCAACAGAAGGGCTCCTTCTCTTGGAAAGCCCAGGCTAAGACATCCTCAGGCAGAGGCCAACGAGCCACCAAGTCGGCCCAACCTGCAGGATCCAATGCTGCCACAGCATGACTCCTTCCCGGCCCCTGCCCCTCCTCAGGATCAAGGGAAAATGAAGGTCGGGGGTCACAGCGTGGACCACCTGCCAGGGTGGCGGTCGATCACCACCGACAATTGGGTGCTACAGTTGGTCGAAAAAGGCCATTATGTAGAATTTGTAGACAACCCTCCTACAAGGCCTCCTCTGCTCTCCCGTTATTCGGGTCAGCACGCCCTGCTCATACAGCGGGAAGTGCTCATGCTTCTATAGAAAGAAGCTTTGGAGCACGTTCCAGGGAACCAGAGAGGAGCAGGATACTATTCACACTTCTTCCTGGTTCCAAAGAAAACAGGGGACCTCTGTCCAATCTTGGACCTCGGCGACCTCAATATGTTGGTCATTTACAAGTGCTTCCACATGGTGACCCTTCCGGGACTAATCCCCATGCTGAAGAAGGACGTTTTCTTGGCATCCTTGGACATGCAGGATGCTTACCTGCACATCCCTATTGCGCAAATGCACAGGAGGTTCCTGCGCTTTGAGTTTCTCTGCCGCCATTATCAGTTCTGAATGCTTCCTTTCGGGCTGTCATCAGCACCCAGGGTATTCACCAAGTGCATGGCAGTTGTGGCAGCGTCTCTGAGGAGACAGGGCCACTATGTGTTCCCGCACCTGGACGACTGGCTTCTCATGGCCTCCTCCAAAGAGGTATTGCTGATGGCCATTCAGCATACTCAGGCCCTGTTTCAGTCTCTGGGCATCCTAATCAACTACGAGAAGTCTCTCCTGGTACCGTCCCAGAAACTGCAGTTCATAGGGGCAGTTCTGGACACCGTCAAGGGGAAAGCTTTTCTTTCCGAAGACAGAGCAGAACGCATCCAATCCCTCATAAGGGACCTATCAGCGAAGAAGACTGTCCCAGCCAGATTGGTCCTTCGCCTGCTCGGACACATGGCTGCGGCCATTCCAACAGTCCTGATGGCAAGACTCCACATGCGGGTAACCCAGTGGATGTTAAGAGTGCAGTGGGACCAAAGGCAAGATCATCTGCAGCATCCAGTCAGAATCACGAAGGCTGTGGTTCGGGACCGGCAATGGTGGCTAGATCCGGGATCCCTCTCTGTGGGGGTTCCCTTCGCAGCACCGTCCCCGGTGATAACGCTCTCCACAGACGCCTCAGGGCTGGGGTGGGGAGCGCACTTGAATGGGGTGAGGTCTCAGGGAACATGGACTACCCAGGAATCTCATCTCCATATCAACATATTGGAGATGAGGGCGGTCCTTTATGCCCTGCAAGCCTTCCGGTCGAAGATTCCACTGAGTACTCTCCTGTTACAAACAGACAATACTGCGGTGATGTATTACCTCAACAAACAAGGAGGCACACACTCCTACCCCTTTGCAGGGAGGCCATGAGGGTGTAGGAATGGGTAGTACGACACAGCGCAAACCTAATTGCAGTTCACGTTCCCGGGGTGGACAACACTGTCGCAGACAGCCTGAGTCGTTCCCAGGCCAGAGTCCATGAGTGGAAACTTCTACAGGGGGTGGCAGAGGATCTGTTTTACAGATGGGGCACTTCAAATTGGATGTATTAGCGTCCCATCACATAAAACTGCCCAATTTTTGCTCGCTAGATCCAGGGCCTGGTGTTTTCTGGCGTTGTCCCTCTCCTGGGCGAGCAGATTCCTCTGCCTTCCCTCCTTCCCGTTGATCCAGAGTCCTTCTCAAACTTTGCAGGGAACACGTGGCGCTTATTTTGATAAGCGTCTTTTTGGCCCAGGCAAATTTGGTTCCCGCTTCTGAATCAGTTGTCCTGGGAACCTCCGCTTCCCTTGCCAATCAGCTCCCACCTGTTGTCTCAGGAGGAGGGTTCACTAGTCCACCCGGACTTACATTCATTGAACCTACATGCCTGGCTCCTAGAGACATAACCATGATGCGACACGGGGTCTCGCAAGAGGTGGCAGACGTGCTTTCTGCCACCAAAAAAACGGCAACACATGCAGCATACGCCATGAAGTGGCGTAGGTTTTGCCTGTGGACCCAACGCGGTTTCTCGCCCTTAGACTGTCCTGAGAAGTTGGATCTGGAGTACCTGCTTTCCCTTTTTCAATCCGAGCTAGCTTACGTCTCGATCAAAGTGCACCTTTGTGCAATCTCAGCTTATCATGCCCCCATAGGCCATCGCATGGTACGAACATACGAAATTTGCCAGCAGATAAAGTCTCTTTGCGGATGACACAAAACTGGGGGCGGTGGTGGATAGGGAGGAGGGGAAGGTGGCCCTACAGGGGGACCTGGAGGCTCTGGAAAGATGGTCTAGAAAGTGGAAGCTGAGGTTCAATGCAGGGAAATGCAAGGTACTCCACCTGGGGCCAGAAACCCGGGCCGAAGTGTACACCAGGGGGATGCTACAAGTCTTGATGGCTGAGAGGGACCTGGGGTGGTGGTGGATGTCAAGATGAACAGCTCGGAGACTTGTGGGAGGGCAGCAGCCAAGGCCAACAGGATGCTGGGATGCATCGCTGGGGATCACCTCCAGAAGGAGAGTGATACTCCCTCTGTATAACTGCTTGGTGAGGCCACACCTTGAGTACTGCATGCAGTTTGGAGGCCACACTTAAAGAGGACATTAAACTCCTGGAGAGGGTCCAGAGGAGAGCAACCAAAATAATTTGGGGCTTGGGGACAGGACCTATGAGGAGAGGCTCGAAGAGCTAAATATACACATTGGAAGAGAGAAGGGACCGGGGGACATGATAGAGGTCTTCAAGTACATGAAGAGGGTAAATAGGGGAGGAACAGTCAGGGTGCTTGAAGGAAGGAGGGGGGCCACTAGAGGCATGGGTGGAAGCTGGAGGGGCGATTCAGGGAGAAAGGAGGGTGCTACTTCACGAGGAGGGTGGTGGAGCCATGGAATGCACTGCCTAGGGGCTGGTGGAGGCAGAGGCGTGGAGGGTTCAGGAGGGCTGGGACAGGTACAGGGAAAGGTTCTGGAAGCAAAATCCAATGCAGCAGAATATCCGGAACTGGGAAGGAGAAGCCAGAGAATACGAGGGGGCAGCAAGGTCAGCACCCAGGGTGGGGCATCAATCGAGCAGACTCGAAGACCGTTAGGCCTATTCTGCTGTCATTTTAGTATGTTAGTATAAAGGCTAGGGTCTATCAAGGTCACTTGAATGTGCAGCTAGCACCTTATTCTGCAGCTGCCTCCCTTCCACACTTCCCTTCATTAACCCTCCCCTTGTCCTGTCCATCCTCGTTTGAAGCAGTCCACTGTTCTACTGCATACCACTTCAGCAGGTAACGCATTCCACCCAGCCACCACCCTCTCTGTAAAAAAGTGTCTCCTCATCTCCCTCCTGAACCTTCCTCACTCCAGTCTCATATCATGGCCCCTGGTGACCCTCCCCTCCCTTACTTTGAACAGCCCCTCTGTACCCGTCTTGTTTATTCCTTTCATGTATTTAAAGGTTTCAATCATGTCACTTCTGTCTCTCCTCTCCTTCAGTGAGTACATGTTCAACTCCTTCAACCTCCTCTCGTATGATAAGTCCCCAGCCCTTGATCATCTTTGTGGCTCTGCCTGCACCCCTCAGTAACAATGTCCCTCTTCAGATACAGTACTGCACACAGTACTCAGGTGTGGTCTAACTAATGACCTATACAGTGGCAGAATCACCTCCTCCCTCCTCGAGGATATACCCCTTGCAATACAACCCAGCATTTTGTTGGCCTTTGCAGCTGCCTTCCTACATTGTACCGAGTTGTTCATTGGCCCTGTAGTGAGCACACCCAGATCCTTCTCCTCCTCTGTCTGGGCTAGCTGCACTCCCCCCTAGCTGGTAACTCCTCTTTAGGTTCTTCATCCCAAAATGCAGCACCTTGCACTTTTTGGCATTAAAGCCCAGTTGCCAGGTGTCTGACCAGGTTTCAAGCTTTGCCAGATCATCCTGCAACCCCTACCATCCCCCTAGGTCATCCACCACCGTGCCTACCTTGGTATCATCAGCAAACAGACTGATCTTGCTCTTGATGTCCCATGATATGTCTGCAGTGAATATCCCAAACAACACTGGTCCCAACACGAGCCCTGTGGAACACCGCTCGTCACTGCCCTTAGGTGTGAGCTTCCACCACCACCACCCTCTGTTGCCTTCCCTGCAGCCAGTTTCTACCCAACTCACCAGCTTTGCCCCGCTCCTGTGCCTACTACTCTTCCCAGCCTTCCATGTGACACTGGAGTCAAATGCCTTACTGAAGTCTAGATACAGGACATCCACTGCATGGCCCCTGTCCAGTTGCCTAGTTACCCAGTCATAGAACTCAACCAGGTTGGTTTGGCAGGATCTGCCACATATGAAGCCATGCTGTCTGCTGTCCTGTAAACCTTTGGCCTCTAGGAGGGCCACCAGCCTCTCCTTCAGGATAGTCTCCATTAGCTTACCCACGATGGATGTGAGGCTCACTGGTCTGTAGTTTCCCGGTACATCCTTGGGGCCACTCTTGTGGAGGGGCACCACATGAGCCATCCTCCAGTCCTGAGGTACGCACCCCGAATGTAGTGAGGCATTAAATAGGTCTGCCAAAGGTCCTGCAAGGACCTCTGCCAGCTCCTTCAGTACCCTGGGATGGATGCCATCTGGGCCTGGCACCTTGTCCACTCTCAGTGCCTTCAAACCCTCTTGAACACTGCTTTCCATGGTTTCCTCATCTGTCACCACTTCCCCCCCCTGCTTCTGCCATTTCTCCCACCTTGGGTGTCACCCCCCTCTTCTCTTTAGTAAATACTGAGCAGAAGTACTCATTTAGTGCTTCCGCCTTATACTCCCTGCTTCCACCCAACCCTCCTCCTTCTAATCCTTACTATGTGGTCCTTACAGCTCCTTTTCTCCTGATGTACTTAAGAAGTCCTTCCCCCCTTCTTAATGCCTTGTGCCAGCCTGAGTTCCGTAGATGCTTTGGCTCCCCCTGCCCTTGTCACCTCCTTGATTCTGTCAAGTACTCCTCCCTGTCCTCCCCCTCCTGTTTTCTTGTACTTCCTAAAGGCAGCTCTTTTCCTCCTTATCTTTTCCATGACCTCCTTGCTCAACCAGATCGGTTTCTTAGCCCTAGTCTTCTTGCTCTGGGCTTTGCAGCAGGTTTTGGTTGCCTCCACTATCCCCAGCTTTATGAGCTCCCATCTCTGGTTAGTGTCCATACTAGACTGAATTCTGGCCAGGTACCCTTTTACCTCTCCCCCCATCCTCCCAAAGTTGGCCCTCCTGAAGTCCAGCACTATTGTGCCAGTTTCCACTCCTTCCTTGCCCATATCCAATGTGAGCCATACTGAGTGGTGGTCACTCCCTGACAGCGGTTCCTCCACTGTAAGTTCTCTCCAAAAGTCCACATTTGCCAGCACAAGGCCAAGGGTATTCCCTAACCTGGTTGGTTCACTGACCATTTGTAGCAGGAAGCTGTCCTGGAAGGCATCCAGCAGTACCTGCTCCCTTCTGTTTCTGGTTGTTGGGGTGCTCAGTCCACTCCTGGCATAATGAGTCCCCCACAGTCACCACACTACCCTTCTGCATGGTCCTCCTGATCTGTCCCGCTAGTTCCCTGTCTAACTCCTCCGTCTGAGATGGTGGCCTGTACACCACTCCCATTCTAAGAATCCTATTCTTGGAATCCTGGTTTACATCCAAAGTGACTCCGTACTACCCTCCTCCCCTTCCTCCCTTACACACTTCAGTCCTTCCTTCACATATAGTGCCACCCCCCCCTTTCCCCAATCACCCTCCCTACAAAATAACCTGTACCCTGGTACAGACTGGTCCCAGTCATTGTATTGGGTGGCCTATGTATCTGTGATGGCTGTAATGTCCACCTCTCCCTCTGCCATGACAACCTGTAACTCTGCAGTTTTCCTCCCAAGGCTCCTAGCATTAAGGGTAACCACCTTCTACCCTCCCCCATCCTGTCCTCCTTTCCTAGCATCACCAACAGAACTTGGCATTTGTCCTTTGTCACTGTTGTGGGTGGTAACTGTTATGGTTCCCAACCTGTGGTCTCTGCATATCTCTTCCCCAACAGCCACCCCACTCCTAGTTAAATTCCCAACTTCCTCTGTGTACTCCTCCATCCTCTGTTTCAACACTTTCTTTCCATCCTCACTCAAGTGTAGTCTGTCCTTGGCATAGAGACTACTGTCCTCCCAGTCCCTTCCACCCCCAACAGCCCATACCCTTTAGCACAACACCAAGTTCTTAGCCATCATTCAATTCCTCTATTCTCAGCTTTCTTGTTGTGCTTGCCTTTGCACAGAAATATCTCTGAAAAAGTTACTGATCTTCCTGCCCCCTCTCATAATTGTGCTAGTTCCTCAAACCTCCTCTGGACTGTATCTACTGTCTTGTCAGCCAGGTAGTTTGTCCCAAGATGTATAATTAAATGAGACTTGTTCCTACCCTACTGGTGGCCCAGTTGGATGCTACTCGTGCCTTTCTAAGGGGGATCCTCCACCTTAGGCCGCCCATTAAGGATCCCATCCCTCCTTGGGACTTGCCCTTCGTCTTGGGCAGCTTACATTGCCACCTTTTGCAGACCAACCCGCGGATTGAGAACTCGTTTCTGTCGATGGAAAGCGTTGTTGTTAGTTGCTGTTACTTGGGCGAAGAATCTCTGAATTACATGCTCTCGGCAAAGAGCCTTATTTAATTTTCCACCAGGATAGGGTATCCTGAGGACAAATCCTAAGTTCCTGCCTAAGGTGGTTTCAGCCCTTACCCTTAATCAGGACATCGAGTTACCAGTGTACTTTCCCAAGTACACCAATCGAGGAGAAGCACTGCTTCACACCCTGGATGTTCACAGGTGTCTCCGATATTATCTGAACAGAACCAGACAGCACCAGAAAGTGGAGCAGCTGTTTGTATCCTTCACTGAGAGGATGAAAGGGGCCCCTATTTCAAAGCAGACCCTTTCATGCTGGCTCATTTAGAGTATCTCTTTCTGTTATGACAAATGCAGAAAACCCTTGCCAGGAACGGTCAAGGGCCATTCCACCAGAGGAGTGGCTACCTCCTTCGCAGCACTGAAGAATGTGTCCACTTCAGCTATCTGTGCTGCAGCCACCTGGAGCTCAGTGCATACTTTTATCAGGTATTATAGCCTGGACATCGCCTCAAGGCGAAGGGCTGGTTTCGGCCTAGCCGTCCTCCAGGGACTTCTGTCTTAGGCTCAGAAGGGGTCTTAATCCCAGTCTTTCCTCCTCCCGATGGCTTTACAATGTCACCATTGCTTGGGAATCAGTTCTAATGGTGTAACCTGCTGCAAGAGCTGTATATTGAAGAAGATAGTACAGTTACGTAAGAACTTACTGTAACAGTAGATCTTGAGAACAGCTCTTGCAGCAACCTTCCCGCCCACCATTCCCCCTTGGAGGAAGTAGGTTCTAACCTAACACCCATCCTTCTGATTGGAAAGGTCTGTCCTTATTCTTGGCCATCTGATGGTGGGTCCTCGGTCTCCTCTTCTGATGTCATCCAGCGTCCGGAAGTCTCCGGTGGGAGAACTGGGGATTCTGGCAGGACCGCCTCCTTATGTACTATGCCTGATGTCGGGGGCGGGACCGACGTCGGAGGCGGTCCCCGCTGAAGACTGCTAGCTAGAAGATTTCCGTGGGGTCCTGATGCCTGGCGGCTTCAGTCCTAATGGTGTAACCTGCTGCAAGAGCTGTTCTCGAAGATCTACTGTTACGGTAAGTTCTTACGTAACTGTACTTTTGGTCACAGCAGCTAGACATATACCCTTAGTGGAAATCTGTACAGCAGCCACCTGCAAAACTGTTCACACGTTTAGCAAGCACTACTCTCTGGACATTTAGTCAAGAAGTGATGCTAGGTTTGGCACAGCTGTGCTGCAGATCCTGTTCCCAAAATAGGTTTTGTGACGCCCTCCTCCAAGAGGGTACTGCTTGGTAGTCTGCATATATATACGTGTGTGTGTGTGTGTGTGTGTGTGTGTGTGTGTGTGTGTGTGTGTATATATGTATGTGTGTATATATATATATATATGTCAAGACTTCATGTTTGAAGAAAAAATGACTCACTATTGTAATGTTGTTTCTTCTAATGGAGTCATAGAAACATAGAATTTGACGGCAGATAAGGACCGCTTGGACCACCCAGTCTGCCCATTTCCCTACCTACTGGATAAGCTGCAGATCCTAGTTAACCAGCAGCCTACTTCTTCCTACCCCCAACCCCCAGAATTGCCTTATGACTATCCCATGCATGCTTGAATTCCACCACTAATTTTGACTCCACAACCTCCTCCGGAAGGCCGTTCCATGCATCCACAACCCTCTCTGTGAAAAAATACTTCCTTAAATTACCTCTGAGACGCCCCCCTCTATCTTCAAATTGTGCCTCTTGTTCTTGCACACCTCTTTTTTTGAAAGATGCTACCCTCTTGGACTTTGTTGATTCCCTTGAGGTACTTGAAAGTTTCTATCATGTCCCCCCTCTCCCTCCTTTCCTCGAGGCTATACATATTAAGCTCCTTAAGTCTCTCTTCATATGTCTTCGGTGCAGACCCTGCACCATTTTAGTGCCCTCCTCTGGACAGCTTCCATCCTGTCTAT
Source organism: Neoceratodus forsteri (assembly GCA_016271365.2). NCBI lineage: Eukaryota > Metazoa > Chordata > Ceratodontiformes > Ceratodontidae > Neoceratodus > Neoceratodus forsteri. Next base: position 255,108,102 of record CM028129.1, on the reverse strand, counting down.
GTCTTTGCGGAGTTGGGTCTCCAGAACTGCACAGTACTCCAGATGGGGTCTCACCAGCTGTCTGTACAGAGGATAATAACTTCCTGTTTTCTACTGGTGATGCCTCTCCCTATGCATCCCAGTATCCCCAACCCTCCTTGCTGCCCTCTCACATTGCTTGCCCATCTTTAGGTCATCTGATATGACTTACCCCAGGTCCCTTTCCATTTTGTTGTTGTTAGTATCTCACCCACATTGTGTACTCTTCCCTGGGTTTTGTTTCCCAGGTGCATTACCTTGCACTTCTTAGCATTGAATCTAAGCTGCCATACATTTGACCATTCCTCTAACCTTGCCAAGTCCCTTCTCATCCTTTCCACCCCACCCTGTGCATCAACTCTGTTGCAGATCTTAGTGTCATCTGCAAAGACATACTTTCCTTTCAGTCCTTCTGCAATGTAGCTTATAAAGACATTGAAGAGCCGGTCCTAATACTGAACCCTCCGGTGCCCACTAGTAACCCTCCTTTCTTCTGAGGTGGATTCCATTTACTATTACTCTCTGTGTCCTATTCTCCAGCCAATTCTTTACAGGCTGTCATCTTGGGACCCACTCCCAGGCTGGCTAACTTGTATATTAATCTTTTGTGTGGGACTGTGTCAAATGCCTTGCTAAAGTCTAGGTAGGCCATGTCCACAGCCCTCCCTGATCTACTACTTTGGTCACCCAGTCAAAGAAATCTATCAGATTAGTCTGGCATGACCTTCCGCTGTGAATCCATGCTGCCTAGGGTCCTGTGCCCCTCTGGCCTCTAGATACTCGACAGTTCTTTCCTTTAAGTGATTCCATCATTTTCCCTGTCACTGAGTTAAACTAACAGGTCTGTAGTTTCCTGCTTCTGCATTGCTCCCACTTTTGTGAGGGAATCACATCTGCCCTCCTCAGTCCTCGGTACCACCTCATCCTCCATGATTTGTTAAAAGGGTAGTCAGTGGTGTCACTAGTTCTACCCTTAGTTCTTTTAGAATTCTGGGATGAATCCCATCAGGCCCCATTGCTTTGTCCACCTTCAGTTTTAAGAGTTCTTTCAGAACCCTTTCTTCTATAAATGGGCTGGTATCAACTTCTGTATCCAGAGTGTTACTACTGTTTGTTTATGTACCTCCCCTCTTCCTTTGTAAATACTGAGCAAAAATATTTGTTTAGTATCTCTGCCTTTTCACAGTCTCCTCTGCCCACCACCTCCTCCCTATTAAGCCTCACTATCCCTTCCTTGGTCTTCCTTCACTCCCTGATGTACCTAGAAAGGTTTATCCCCTTCTTAACTGAGTTGGCTATCTTTTCCTCGGTTTGGGCCTTTGCTGTTCTGACTGCCTTCCCAGTCTCCTTTTGCTTACTGATACAGTTCTCTGTCCTGCTCCTTCTGCGATTCCTTGTACTTCCTGAATGCTTTCTTTTCTCTTGAACATTCACTGCCACTTCCTTTGAGAACCATAGTGGTTTCTTACATCGTCTTGTTTTGTTTATTTGCTTCACAAAGGCTCGTTACCTCTGTGATGGCAGTTTTATTATTCCCCATTGTTCTTCCACCTCCTTCCTGCCCATTTGCTAGTGCATTCCTTAGGCACTCACCCATTTTAGCAAAGTCAGCCCTCCTAAGTCCAGTACTTTTGTCTTTGTGGCTTGACTCTATTGCTGTGTTTATTGTGAACCATACTGTTCGATGGTCGCTAGTTCCCAGATGGCTACCCACTTCTACATCAGTGATCCTCTCTCCATCTCCATTTGAGAGTATCAAGTCTAATATTGCTCCTCAGTGGGCTCCAGTACTAGTTGTCTAAGGCATGCCCCTGTAGGGCATCTAGAATAACTGCACCCTCAGTGGCAGCTGCAACTGCACTCCAGTTAACATCTGGCATATTCAGATCACCCATCAGCAATATCTCCCTTTTCTGCCATTCTAAGTATACTTTCTATCATTTCCTTGTCCATTTCCTCCCCCTGAGAGAGTCTATATCTAACCCTGTGCGGATTGTGGTGCCATTGCCTGTCTCAAATTTACCCACAGTGCTTCTTCTCCTCCCTGTTTACCCTTTTGTTCTGTTGCTTTTATTCCTTCCCGTATGTAAGAACTACTCCTCCTCTTTTACCCTCCCTGTCCCTCCTGTAGATAGTGTATCCTGGTATGTTTACGTCCCAGTTATGGTTTTGTGTGTACCATGTTTCTGTGACTGCCACGATATCCAGATGTTCCTCTTCCATCAAGGCCACTAATTCAGGAAGCTTGTTACCTCGACTACGGGCATTGGTACTCATTGCTCTCCATTTTTTGATGGCTTTACCTTCTGTTGCAGCATCCCCCACTGACCGTTCTACCTCGGTCTTTTTCTCATTTAGTACCCTGTTTTGTAGGGAGAGGCTGGGATTTTTCTGTTGCTTGTCAGTGCCTCCTTTGACTAGTTTAAAAGCTTGCCAATGAAGCATTTAAACTGATTGCTCAAAAGACTTGTTCCTTCCTGGACAGATGCAGACCATCCTGCCAGTATAGGCTGGTGTCCCTCAGGTGGAACCCCAGTCCCCAATGAAGCCAAACCCCTGTGCTCCGCACCATTTTTCAACCATTCATTAAACTGCATGGTGCCAGTTCCCTCGCCTCCCCATGCCTTTGACAGGCAGCACCTCTGAGAAGGATACTGTGTGTGCTACTTGTCTTAGGCCCCTCCCAACTCTGCAGTGTCCTCCTGCACTGCTCTAACCTCATGATGAGCCAAGTCATTTGTCCCTAGGTGGACAATTCGTCCAGCTCAGAATCCATTGCAACTGTTGTCGTGATCCTGAGGATGTGCTTCCTGTCCCTCAAGCCATAGCACCAGGCAGGCACCTTACTTCAGTTTTCCAGCTCCTCCCAGTTCTATCCCCCTAATAATTGAGTCCCCCACCAGGAGCTGCTTCCTTTCCTTGTGGTGTCCTCTGCCTCCTTCCTGTGGGCCTCCCTTGTGACAGCTGTCCTCAGCCTCCTTAGTCTCCTCTGTGGGTGCATCCATAGGGGAGCTATGCTCCCCCAGAATGGTGTATGGATTGTGGAGTGGAACAACTGACTGGGTGTGCCTCCATTCCACCATCCTCACCCTTCCTGAGCCCACTGTGGTCCAACTGCTGTGTTTTCTTCGCAACCTCTGAGGTAGTGGTGGTGGCTGTGGTGCTCCCTGGATGGGGGAGGTTCCCTTCCTACTGTCCAGTGTGGCCTGGGGGAAGGTCCCTGTACTACTGTCCAGTGTGGCCTGAAGGCAGGCAACTTCCTCCCTCAGGGCAAGAGTTGTCTGCAAATAGGGCAGCATCTCAGCCTCAGAAGAGACTCCCGGAGACTGCTGCCCCAGCCATTACATTACTTACTCCCCACATTTGTTTTTTTTTTGTGTGTGTGTGATTGGTTTGTAATATAGAAATATATATTTATAATATACAATGTGTATGCTTATATTGTCAGTGCAGTGTGCTAGAGGATATGACAGTGACATGCACCTTGCACTCTTGAAATGATGTCAGAACCCCAGGTATAAGGAACTATTTCCAGGGTGGGTGGGGTGAGGGTGGGAAGGGGTTGGGCTAAACTGTGCCCTCGTAAAACAATCAGCTAAAGCTCTGACCCACTGCTGCAATGAGTGCCTTCCTGTCAACCAAGATGCCCTACACAACAATTTGATGAGAAATACCCTGCTAATCAAACAGAGAAAAATCCACACATCCAAGTCAGACACAGGTAAACCTTCCCAGCCCCAAAACAGGCCTGGTGGTTTGTGCTCCGAGAGCTGTCAACCCCAAAATAAGTCAGCTGTGCTTTAAACTCTTCCTGCACTGAAAATCTTAAGAATTGTAACAAACAAATATAAACCTAGATCCACCACCCTCTGTTGCTTGAAAGACTGTCTTTTCCTGTTTCACACTGCAGGTTTTTCTGTGACCACTCCTTAACCCAGTAACTCTGTTAAAAGAGTTTAACTATCACAAGCTACGCACCAGTAAATTATTTTAAAAATAGTTTCTGTCCCAAAATCCTAATAGTCAATCCAGCTACCCCCAAGGGACAACCAGAATGCAGTATTCAAACACTTATGAGGTTACTTCCAAGATAAGCAGAGTTTGCAAGTTTCTTTCAACTCCTCAGCCAACTGTAATTCATTTAAAAATAGTTTAACCGTCAGCAAATCTAGTAGACAATCTAGCTACCTCCAAGGACCTACCCAAATGCAGTATTTAAATCCTTCTGAAGTTACTAACAAGATAAACAGAGTTTACAAGCCCCTTCTTGGTTAAACACTAAATAAATGTGAATAAAAAGCAATTACCAAGGGTGGTTAGTTTCACCTCCCACAGAATTAAGCAAAAGTGCACGTTTGTTGCAGATATCAAGTGCAATATAGAATTTCTCACACAGCTCGCAGTTGAAGAAAGTAGTGTCTTTCCAGCTCCAGAAAGTGTGCTTTGTGTCTTTGAGTCTTGCTATATTCTGACCTCCCTTCCTGCTCCCCTCCTGGAACCTAGTAGTTTTGGGATGTAGTGGGGCAGGCACAGTGCTGCACCCCAGAGGTGTACTTGGCATGCCTTTATCTTACTAAGGGTTTTTATTATGATTGTTTTGGTTGTTTCACTACCTGCTTAGATTCTTTTTGGGGTTCTCGACTTGAGTCTTTTGACCCTAAAAATCTGTTTATTGCCCTTTGGCATAAAATTTTAGAAACAGTTTCTACTTATTGAATTAGTTTAGTGCTCATAAGAATCTGACAGTTACACTTCAGAGTACCAGAGACAGGTTTGAAAACCTAGCTCAAGCTCAACGTTCTATGCCGTGGCATAGAGTTAACCCTTTACTCTCCGAAGCAGTTCAAGTGCTGGAGCTAACTGCATATAGTCAGAATACAGCAAGACGCCGTTAGAAGAAACAACATTGCTATGGTGAGTAATTTTTTCTTTCCTGCCATTCTAAGGATGCTTTCTGTCATTTCCTTGTTCGGTTCCTCCCCGAGACGGGGATCTGTATGCAACCCCCATGCAGATTTGATGCCATTTTCTGTTTCCAGGGTAACCCACAGTGCCTCCTCTCCTCCCTGTTACCCTTTAGTTCCTTTGCTTTGATCAATTCCTTTATGTAGAGAGCTACTCTGCCTCCTCCTCCTCCTCTCTTACTCTCTCTGTCCCGCCTATAGATTGTGTACTCTGGTATGTTGACATCCCAGTCATGGTTCTGTGTGTACCATGTTTCTGTGACTGCCACAACATCCAAGTGTCCCTCTTCCATCAATGCTACTAGTTTAGGGAGCTTTTTACCCAGACTACGGGCATTGATACTCATCATCCTCCATTTTTTGATGGCCTTACCCCTTTTAGCCCCCTCCCTGTCTTACTGCCCTTTGCCTTTTTCTCCATTTACCCCTTTCCTGCTCCCTATTGACTTCTCTGCCTTTGAGTTTACTTCGATAACTACCCTGTTTGGTGAGGGGGGAAGCTAGGATTTCCCTGCTCCTTTTCAGTGCCTCCCCCTTCACTAGTTTAAATGCTTGCCAATGAAGCATTTAAACCTATCACATAGGATCCTGGTTCCCCTCCTGGACAGATGCAAACCATCGCGCCAGTATAGGCCTGTATACCTCCAAATGGAACCCCAGTCCCCAATGAAGCCAAAACCTTGAGCTCGGCCCCAGCTTTTCAACCATTCATTGAATCCTGTGGTGTGGAGTACCCTAGCCTCACCCATGCCATAGACAGGCAGCACCTCCAAGAAGGTTGCCGTATGTGCTACTTGTCTAAGGCCCCTCTCCAACTCCACAAACTCCTCCTGTACTGCTCTGATCCCATTCCTAGCCAGATCATTTGTCCCTAGGTGGACAGTGACATCCAGCTCCCTCTCCCGAGCTGCTGCTGCCATGATCCTGAAGATTCGCTTCCTGTCTCTCCCAGCCATGGCGCCAGTCAGGCACCTCACCTCCCTCTCCCAGTCCTACCCCTTTAATGATTGAGTCCCACCCCAGGAGTTGTTTCCTTCCCCTGTGGGGTCCCATGCCACCCTCCTGTCTGTCTCCTTTTTGGAGGTTTCCAGCATTCTCCTTGGTCTCCACTGCAGGTGCCTCCATAGAGGAACCACGCTCTGTCAGAACGGCGTATGAATTGTGGAGAGGTACAGCTAGAGGGTTGTGCCCCTGTTCCACCACCCTCACCCTCCCTGAGCCTACTGTGAACTGCTCCTCTGTCTTGGCAACCTTTGAAGCAGCGGTAGTGGCCCTGGTGGTCCCTGGGTGGGGGAGTAGGTTTCCCGAATCCTCGCCAAGTCAGCCTAGAGACGGGCAACCTCCTCCCTCAGACCAGAGAAGTGCCTGCAAATAAGGCAGCATTGCAGCCTCCAGAATGTCTCCCGAAAGACTGCTGCCCCACAGCCATTGCATTGCACCACTCCCCACGACTCTCTCCCTTACTGTTTAAATTTGTTATCATTATTATTTACTTATTTTATTTTATTTTTTTTCTGTTAGTGTGTGCGTGCGTTTATTCCTACACAGTTTGCTGGTCTGTTAAGGCTATGACAGGTGTATGCCTTTTGCCTTTTGGGAAGTGATGTCAGAACCCCTGGTATAAAGGAAATAACACCCTTGGGGTGAAATTCCTGATTGTCATTACAAACTTGGCTGCCGTCTTTACTCATTAAACAGTTCACCTAGGCTCTAAAAATAAAACTCCCTCAAAATAAGAACAACAAATTTGATTAAACATTTTTTTCCCTTCATACTTCCCTCCCTACACACACAAAAAAATGAAGTACATAGAGGATAATGGATGGGCAACAGTGAACAACAATGCTGTGTTCGCTTCGAGAGGTTGTCATGACAGCCTAGTAACCCTCGAGATGAAGCTCGGGAAGTTTACAGTTGTCTCATGAGGCAGCGAAATGAACTCAGCGATGTTCTTTTATTGCCCATCCATTGTCACTATAATGTATGGGCAACAGCTAAACAAACACTGAGTAGTTCTCGAACTCGGCTGTCCTTCCCGCACTATCTTTCTGAACATTGCGCTGTTGTTTATGTCCCCCCCCCACCACAAGGACAAGCCCCGCTCTGTCTACGATCCCCCTACTCTCACAGACTCATTTGTAAAGAAAAATAAATATAGCACACGCACATTGTAGCACTGCTGTCTTTCAGGGCCAGATCTCACTGCCATGGCCATTTCTTGAAGTGCGGGGGAAGTTTGAGAGAAGTGCATGCACAAAGGCGTTCATGTTATGCTATTGTTGTGACGTACTCAAGAGGGTATGACAACCTCTTGACGTCACAATGATAGGAATTAATTGAATTCCATCATTAATAACCCTCTCCCATACACTATTATTCATTTATATTTTTTGGAGATTGTTTTCTGAGCATGCCCCACCCCCCCAAAAAAAAATATCCTAACCTGCCTACCAGGGAAATCTTTGCTGCTTGTCTGCCACAGATGCAGTTGAATCCCCAGCCACAGATGCAGTTGAATCCCTGGCTTTACTGAGACCGTCTTTTGTGTGTGATTTGTGTGGGGAGAGGTGAACATTCAGTCAGAAGAATTCTACAGGTGGTTACATTTCCATATTCTATGATAAACATATTCCATCTGTTGAAAGTGTAGACAGATGCTTGACAGCTGGGGTGGTACTACTTTTTACTAGTTACTTTTAAAAAAAGAAAATGCTTGCATTAATTTCAAAAACATGGAATCTTTTATTTTCTCAGCTTATCAAAGAAAAATGTTATTGTTTCCACAAACAGTAGAGTATTCCTAATCTTATCCATCTCCCTCCCCAGATAGCCAACTCACGGAACCTTTACTAAGAGTCACCACCCCTCACACTTCATGCGCCCCTCCTTTCCATCCACCTCCCCTTAATCCCTTGTCATATATCACAGCCCTATACCTCTGTTATACAAACCCCCCAGTGCCGCCCTCCTGCTCTCTTCATAAGGCCCACAGTTTATCTGTTCCACAGTATAGGCCCCCACCATCTTCCTCCTCCCCCACCAGCCAGGCACACCACTTCCCGCTCCCCTTCCCCTCACCCCTTATTACCACGACACCTGAATTTAATGTATAGTCTGATTAGAATGTATCCTTAGACTGTGTGTACTGAATATTCTATGCAGTATCCTAGAGTGTGTGTATATTGAATATTTTTTATGTATCTATGTAAATTGAACCTTGACCTTTCCAGGTCCATCTTGCAAATGAGCTGTGCTCAACGATGTTCGACTGGATAAATAAAGATTTGATTAATTGATTGATTATGAGTGCAATAGATACTTTAAGGGTGTGCATTATGCTGATCTAACTGCAGTTGCAGGGGCTGAAGGCACTCCGCCTTTGTCATCATGCTTTAGTATATCCCAGGGCATGCAGTTAGATCAGCATTATACTGCATGCTCCATTGTGTCTTACTGCTTACCTGTTGTCTGTCATACCTTGGGTGTATTGTATCATATGAAACTGAGTGCTTTCAACCACTCAAGAAGTGATGCTATTCCATGATGTGCTCTACCACAGTGCGAGATATATTGCTGTAGTAACAAAATGGCCCAAAATTGTTTGGCTATGGCTGATCTTGGTATTTGGTTCTAACCTATAACGATATACTGAGATATTGTTGCAGACCAAAGATTGCTTCAGCCAGTCAGCTTTCAGGATTTGTCCAATAGCATTTTTTTGTTTTGTAATGTTCTGTTTATCCCCTTTGTCCTGACCTGCCCCCATCAGTCTAGCCACACTGCCTAGCCCCATCAGCTGCCATCTCTGGCTTTACCTCAGCTTCACAGTTCCCCCATGCTGATGGGAAGGGGGGGTGGCAGGCCTTACTCCCCCTGTGCAAAGTTGAAGTGTTGGTTGGCGAGGCACAAAACCAGTTGGCGGTGCAGGGCCTGTGGCATGCGATGGATGGCATCTTGTGTTTGATCAGGCCTTTTCCCTGTGCACTCCATCATGTTGGGAAGCCCCTTGGCAGATGCATAGTGTCTTGCCACTGATGTCCCCTTCCTTGATCCGTGGCTTTGGCTGCACCTCTACCTGTGGTCACCCAGGTGGTGGTGTTACAGCAGAGACCATACTTTCTCCCAATCGCTGAGGAGGTGCACATCAATAGGACACTCAACCATCCTGCCCCAACTGGCCCTTCAACTCAGGCTAGTTCCCGAACCTGGATCCTCAACATAGCAAGTACTAGCATTACTGCTGCGCCTGCGGGCCAGCTCTCAATAGCATTTTACTAATGCTATTTATGAAATACATAAATACATAAATGGTTGGGACCAGATAAAGACACAAGTACATCCAGTGTGCCAGGTTGTACCTACATATGTTTACTTGATCATTTTGAAGCTTCCAGTAATTCCTTCAACCTTCCTCTTGTTTCTGATCCCCCCCCCCCCACATAGCTATCACAGTGGGTTTTAAACCCTGAGATTGAATTTGCATTGATTACATCTTTACGCATAACAGCTTGTATTACTCATATTCATTTTCTCCTTTTTTTATGACAGGGTGAGTACCTGGGTACCACAGAGGCTACAGAAGCCTTCTTTGCCATGACCAAATTGTTCCAGTCCAATGATGTAAGTAACATGATAGGGTGACTGTAATAAATCTTCTTGTATCACCTACCTAAACTGAGGAATTCTCTGCCTCTTCAAATCCACTTCTCCTCCTCCCTTTTTTCTCTTACCTCTGCACTTCATAACTATCTCACTCCTTCCTGCACCTGCTTCTGACCCCCTCCTTACCTAACTCCTTTCTTGCCCTCTCTCCTACCCCCTTACCTCATTGCACTTATCATACTCCTTATGGTCTAGCGCTTAAACTCGAGTCACACTCACCTATGTTGTTTCCTCCCGGGCTACTGCGACTGCTGTGGTGTACTGCCCACATAATGCATTTGCACTCCACCAATGCCTATGTCTCAGCATTGTTTCTTAGTTATATGTATGCATTACGTATTGTATATCCACATCATCTATGCTCCTCATGTATTGTAAGTGGATGCTTTGAATATGGATGTACGTTTTACTATGTGACATATTCCTTGACCATGTTTTGAATGTATGAATTGTATTTTATTGTACCTCTTTATTGCTGCATTGCTGCATCTAATTGCACCTCTGTATTGCTACATGATTTGTCAGTGCTACTACTGTACATCCCCCTTCCCCAAGGACGTACCGTGAGATGAGCATTAAGTTGCTCAGTGTATCTTTCCTGGTGAAACAATTCAATAAATAAATAAATCGGCATGCCCTGGTACTGGCGTTGCACTCCAGTGTTCCTGGGGACTCCTCAGCAGGCTTTACCGTCATGGTTTGTGGCAAAACACATTATTTAGTGACAGAACTCTTGCTATCATTTTCAGACTTGCCTGGTTTGCTCTATATTTCTCTTGTAAGCTTTTCCCCTTACCAAACGAGGTGTCCTTCAGCTATCATACAGGCTTGTTCCTACTGCACTGGGTCTTGGTTAGCTGCAAGTCCCTCATAGCCCGTGGTCCTATGCCTTTGTCTGCATGTCAGTCTAGTTGGTAGAGACTGGCACTAAAGTAGCTGTGAGCTTCTCTTTAGCTAGTACCTGCCTTGATGTGATTTTTTTTTTTTGTGTGTGTGTGTTATTTTATGTTCTTGCCCGTGGCACCCCTGCCGGCCACTCTTTAGGAACGCCATCGCCCACCACACCTCCACCTCGGCCTCATACCACCATCTTCTGACCCCGCCTTGCAGCCTTACCTTGAGTAACCCGACCTTTCCCTGTGTCGGGAGGTTCCCTCTCCTCTGAGTGGGAAGTGCCGTCAGGTGAACTACGTATCCTGGGAAGCTGCCGTGGGTTGGTCCGGGCTTGTGTGGAGCTTTGTGGTGGCGTGGACCAGGTGTTCATCATCCGGTCAGCAGGGAGCTCAGTTTTTCTGTTTTCTTGTCCCGCCCCACGTTCATAAGGACAGCATCCTGAGGTGAGGACAAGCAGGAGGGTGTGTCGAGGCTTCACGTTGTCCAAACTCATCCACCAATACACCTACAGGAGCCCAGGCTCATCCCACCCTCCTGGGAGGGAAACATCCAATGGCTGCTTGTAAAACCCTTCCCTGCCAGTCTCCGCTCCTGGTGCCCAGGCTCGGGGAGCAAACCCGGGGGTTCGCTCGGCACAGCGGAACTGTCTTTGATGTGATTTTTAAACTGTGTAGAATTGTCTCAGTCTTGGTAAACTATAACTGTCTTTCCCTTATATAGTCTACTATTTTTTTTTTGCTGCATTACTGAAAAACAATTTGAATAAAACATGTAACCTTCTTCTTTCCCAGCCTACCCTTCGCAGAATGTGCTACCTGACAATAAAAGAAATGGCCAACATTGCTGAAGATGTTATAATTGTGACCAGCAGGTAAGGGGGAGGGGATGCTAAAATCACAGCAAATAAAAACAAACCTTCAAAATCAGGAATTTGGTTTGTGGGGAGGGGGAAAGTTTTCTTAATCAAGGTTTTTATTCCCCAATGCCAGGCTGGCCTCCTTCTGAGGGGTCCCTCAGCCCCATCACCCACCATCTCTGGGGTTAACCTCCACGCATCCTCCATGTCTTACACCTTGTGGCAGGCTGTCAAGACAGGCTAGACCCCCCCCCCCCGGAGCAGGATCTAGATTCCAGGGTGCCCAGTATGTAGTATGTAGCCTGTTATCATCATCATTATCTGGCTTTAGCCAGGATTTTTCTTCCAGTGTTTGTTCCCACTTAGGATGTCTAGCATGAAATGATGCACATGAGCAAACTGGTATCCCACTCCTGTTGGTGTCATTGACTGCACTGATACCTAGCCACTGGTAGGCGTCAGGCATGCTGTGGGGGTGGGGTACATATCCTTTCCTCCCTGAGGGAAGTGAACAGTCATTGGGATGCTCAGTCTTCCCTCCTCAGGCCAACCTCTGAGTAACCTGAGTTCACTCCTGAAACCGGATCGCCTGCATAGCAATCAGTAGTGCTACTGGGTCAGCTTTGAAATAATATTCTGTAGAGCACTGTGGAGTGTAGAGTCTGGTAATTAGTCCAGTAACATGACTTTCAACCTGTCCCACCCTTTCACCATACAAGACTGTGTAAAACCTTTCTACCATGAGTCAGCTTGGCATATACTGTAACTGTAAAAACTGTACCCAAAGCTTACGAGCTCCTGATGGTAAAACTGTCTCCCCCCACTACCTATCTTTCTGGCTGGCATTTACTGCTGCCCAGGCACGCCAACCACAATAGTCACCGACCTTCTGGGCCAGCTGTCTTCCCTTGCCCAATCGGGTGAACTATATGCTATGGGTGATTTTAACCACAATTGGCTAGTACCCACTTTTAACGAAACCCAAACCGAGTTAACCGCTCTTAACCTCTGTCAAACCATTACTGAACCCACTCGCTCCAACCTTGAGTCCGGTAATCACTCACTCCTTGACTGGGCGCTTACTTCCCACCCACACCGCGTCGTCAGCTCTGGTCTTCTCCCCGATTCCATTGGCGACCACCACCTAATCTACTTAGTCCACAAAATCCACAGAGTTAAATCCCCTCCCAAATTTATATTCCAACGTTCATACAAATCCCTCAACCTCTTCCCCACCTTTTGGATGAGCTTCACCACTCTAATTGGGTCTCAAGCACTAACTGCTCTAATATGGATTCAGCCCTTACGCACTTTCAGAATACCTTCCTCTCTGCCTGGGACAAACACGGCCCCCCTACGCCGGGCTAGAGTACGTGGTTCCCACCTACCCTGGATCACTCCCGAGCTGACTGCTTGCCAACAAGCCCGTGATAAGGCCTGGCGAATCTACAAATCCTCCCTCCTCCCCGGCGACTATACAGCCTATCGCATGCTCCGCAATAGGTGCACTAAGGCCACCCGCCTAGCTAAGTCTGAATATTTTAATAACACACTTAATGCAAACCTTGGAAGACCTTCCAAATTCTGGAAAGTCATTAGCTCCCTTTTCCCCCAAAACAGTTAACCCTCCACCTCTTCTCCTTACCCAAGGTACTCTCCTTTTTGATCCCCTGGAAGTCGCCACTGAGTTTAATTCACATTTCAGTACCTGTGCCCAGGCCCTCCTTGAAGCCCTTCCGCCTGCAAACACTCCATCTCCTCAGTCTCCCATCCCCCGCCTATCCGGCACAAACCTCTTCTCCTTTAGACACATTTCCCCCTCTGAAACCTTAGATGCCCTTCGCACCCTAAACCCCTCCAAAGGCAAATCCCCTGATGGTCTTGACAACAAACTCCTCTTCTTATCTACTCCCGCCATCGCTACCCCCCTCACAGCCCTGCTAAATCTATCCTTCAGTACCAAGTCACTCCCCTCCGTATGGTAGCATGCCACTGTTCTACCCCTCCCCAAAGGTGGTGACTCTACCTCTGCATCCAACTACCGCCCCATCTCCCTCCTCCCCACCCTCACTAAACTCCAGGAACACCTTGTGCTATCCCAACTCTCCCACTTCCTCGACGAAACTAACTTCTTCACCCCTTTCCAGTCTAGGTTCAGAAAACACCACTCCACTACCTCCTCCCTGCTCAGAATCACAGACTACATCCTCACTGGAATGGACAAAGGGCTAATCAATGCTGCTATTTTCATCGACCTAGCAAAAGCCTTCGACACAGTTTCCCATTCTCTCCTACTATCCTGCCTTTCCGAAGCTGGTTTAGCTGAATCCACCATTAACTGGTTCAGCGCCTACGTTCTAAATAGAACTCAATCCACCAAAATAGCTGACCGCATCTCTTCCCCCCCCCCCATCACCTCCGGCGTTCCGCAAGGCTCAGTTCTCAGCCCCATCCTCTTCTCCATCCTCCTAAACGACCTGCCAAACTCCTGCTCTTCTTCTGCCATACACATGTATGCTGCGACACAAGTCCTCTTCACCTCGGCGGACCCATGAAGAAGTCGCTTCCAAACTTCAAACTGACTTCAACAAAATCCAACTCTGGTTCAATAGCAACCAACTCTCCCTAAATGCTAAGAAAACCAACTCTATAATTTCCGCACCAGACAGCGCCTTTCCAAACTCGACTCCCCTCTGAGATTCCACACCCTAAATAATACCGTCCTTGAAGAAGTACCCTCCTTCAGGTATCTCGGGGTTTGGCTTGACCGCCACCTCTCCTTTTCCACTCACGTCGATGCCATCATTTCCAAACTGCGCCCAAAACTTGGTGCCCTCTATAGAAACCGCACTAGTCTCCCTCTTCCTGTCAGACACGAAATTGTTCAGAAAATGATTCTACCCTCCTTCGACTACTGTGATGTAGTTTACAGTTCCGCTGCACAGACCACCCTAGCCAGATTAGACCCCCTCTTCAATGCTTTTTGCCGCTTTGCCCTCGATGCCCCCCCTCGATCACGTCACTGCTTGCTTTATCGTTCCCTGTCCCTACCTTCTCTGAGCAACGGCGCCCAATTCATTAAGCTAAATGCACTTCAACTTCTGATTCGGCTCCCTCCTATCTACTTTCCGCCTAATCTCCCCACCCAGCCCCTCCGCCCTCAGATCCACCGACCCTAGACTACTATTCATCCCTCACCGTAGGACCACCACCGCCAATCTGCATTCTCTTATCTCTTCCTAAACTCTGGAGCAGCCTGCCCACCCAGGTCCGACATTCTTCATCCAAGCTCTCCTTTCATATGCCTCTCTAACTTCCTTGCACCTAACTGCTGCTGCCCTGACCACCCTCCCATTGGCGCCTCCCCCTTGCTGACCAGCGGCCTGGCCACACCTAGTGTCTGGCTTATATGCTACCCTCTTGGCATATGCCTCTCTATTACCTACCCCTTTCGCAGTGTTCTCCCTCCCACTCCCGATCAACCTAAGCTCCCATCCCCACTCCCTCCCTCCTCACCTTGTCCTCTTCCCCATACACCTACGTTTCTAGACTCTCCATCCCTCCCCCCCATCTTGCTCTCCAAATCCTTCCTCTCTACCTTATGCATCTCCCTGAAGCTCAACCTCCGCAACTGACATTCAAATTCTGCTACTATTACCTCTGTTCTGTAACTGGCACTTATGTATTTCATGTTTAGCCTCTAGGTGTACCCTTGTATTGTATACCTTGCCTTGATCATGTTCTGTACTGTTTACCTCGTCGTGTAACCACGATTGTATAACCTGTACTTGCTGTGCCTGCGCTGTGCACTGAACTGCACTGCCCAATGTAATAAGTTCAAATGTAATCCCTCCCAACTATGTACATTTTCCATATTATGCTACTATAAGTTCAACTATTGTATGTATACCTGCCTTCTCTGTAACCCCCTCCCCCACCCCCAGGTCGCACCGTGAGACGAGCATCTTTTTGCTCAGTGTGCCTTTCCTGGTGAAACATTTTCAATAAATAAAAATAAATAAATAAATATACCTTCAAAGCGTGCTTAATTTAAAAATTGCTCAGTTCCAGAATTCAAGACTTTTACTATATGCTTTTGTGTCACACTAGTTTTCTAAGGCAAGATTGACAGAACCATTGGGGGATCAGTTAACCCTTTAACATGCCCTGCTGCTCTGCTAGAATGGTTATGCATCCCACTTTATTTTATTATTCTCCTTTTGCCCCCTCTGTTGTGCATACCTTGAACCCCTTGCTGTCTCCTGCATCCCACTTCAGGGGCTTTTCCTTGTGCTGGTATCCCTTCTCCAGTCAAGATCTTACTGGCCTTGTGCTCTGGACCACCCTGGCTTGCTGCCTGGGTCAGGTTTTCCCTCCATTTGGCTTGTTAGCTGCCTACATGAAGGGGGAGGACATGGGATCCCTCCAGAGTGCCAGTGCTAGAGGAATGGGTTCGCCATTTGGAGTGCTAGCAAGCGTGTTTCATAGTTGGCTAAGGCCATCATACAGTGGCTGATCAGTGGGATTTTATCCATTTTGTGCCCATATACCACCCCAGTGATGTGAGCGTTTGCCCTCAGTGACTACTCAGTATGGCATGCCAGTGGGACCTCCAGAGGTTTATCCTTTGGCGTCACCAGCAGAGTGGCACTACTGAGCACCCCAGGAGATGAGCGTTTAACTCAGCCCTTCCTGTTTGCCTTTGCTCCTTTTGTCCTGGTCTTGGTGCGTGAACCCTGTTTGCTAGAATGTAGAGCAGATGATCTACTGCTTAGTGACTTGGAGCCAGCCCTGCCTGTCCCCCTACATTTTGACTAAGGACAGGAGTTGAGGATAACACTAGCAGTTTTGCTTCTCCGGTTATTGATCACAGCTGATAGGGGGTTCCATCAATTGTATGCCCTTAGAGTACATTCATAAGTACTTGTTAGGTTATGCTGCACCTCCTCAGTAAAGAAGGTGCTCAGGTGGGTGAGGGCTGGTGACGAGGTAAGCAATGTGGCGTGAGCCAGTCTCGTGGTGCCACGCATGTGCGCAGCTTGCCTCAACACCAGCCTTCTGAAAAGTTCTGACTCACGCAGGGCAGTGGTGGAGCCAGGTTTAGGAGCTGAGGGGCATTCAGTCAATCAAGGGCTCTGCAATGGGCACTAAATAGTGAATAAAGATGGTGGTGGGGCACCACTACTCACACCGGGGCAGCCAGTAGGGGCAGCTGTCCCCCAGCCCCTTCTCTAGCTCCGCCACAGTCGCAGGGTCCTAGCAGCTTCGGCTTAGACCCACTAGTGTTAATCAATAGTGAAGGTATTTGTAGAAGCTCAGGAAGTATGGTGAATAAGTATTTGTCATGTTTTTATACCAGTGACTGATGGTCAGCATTCTAAACCTTTTTCTTTTGTGTTTGCAGCTTGACTAAAGACATGACAGGCAAAGACGACAATTACCGTGGACCTGCTGTCAGAGCACTGTGCAAGATCACTGATGTAAGTATTGCTCATACTCAGGCAGAGGCTCTAACTTTTTGTTCTTGATGTAGCAATATCTTCTTCAAGAGTATTTTCTTAGAGTTGTAATACTTTGGACTGTAAGATGTTGGCATCAGTAACTCGTGAGAGGCTTTTCCAAGGCTGCCTCACCCACATCAACATGCCTATGTGCATGCCATCAATGCACAGTATTGCCTGTATAATGCGGCAGTCTCCAGCCACTTCTGTTTTTTTTCCTCTCCCATCTTTGAGGGAGTACTTTAGACCAGTGGAGGCTGTTTTTCCATCATCGTTGTTTTGTCCATGGAATTTATCTTTCTCTATTAGCTACTTCAGAAATTGGTGAATGCCAGTGTATGTTGTCCCCTAATAAGGCACTTTTCACCATTTTCATTGCACAGACTTAATATATTGGAGAATGCCAGTGAGTTGTGTTTTTGCTGTTTGGGCCTATCAAACAAAGCGAAAAACTGTGATGTTTGCCAGGGTTTCAACCTGGCTACCTGGAGACAAGTTTTGGAGCACTTTTTTGAAAAGGTGGCTTTTGTCCAAGTAGCCGAACATGCTACCAACAGCGACAGAGCAAAACTTATCGATGACAGAAAAGGGGGCATGTTGAAGTCACCACATAAATCAGTGCTACTGTCACTGACGTGATCCACTGCCCAGTTGAAGTCTTCAACATCATCAGAGAACCGCTTCAGTTAACAGGAGCCAGACGACTTGTCATTTGTGTGTTGACACCACTCCCGTGTCTGTTAGCAGTCCAGATCCTTGATCTCGCAGGGGAATGGTAAGTCCAAAGTTTCATCTGGTCCACTGTCAAAATAGGTGGGTTCAATCTCTGCAAGGCTATAACACCATCCAGCAAAAAAGCTCAGATCTGATAGCCAAGATACCACAGTTTCCCATATGCACTTCTAGAACTGCATCAGTGAGCATGGTCTCATTTGATGGGAGCAGTCCTGTCAATGCCAGTATTGGAGAGTCCCATCAACGGCTTCGGCTGTCTTCACTGTTCTGGGTGTATTTTTGGCAGAATTCTGTGACTTGATAAAGACATTACTGTCTTGTCTTCAACAGTTGACAACGCAGGTCACTCCTTAGCCACTACCTCAGTTGTCTCCAGCTGGTCTTGCTTAACCTCCTTAGCCCCCTGCTCCCAGATCTGTGACTCCTCAGCCTTCTCCTGTAGAGGAGGAAGAGGATGAGGAGTACAATCCTGACCTGGATAAGGAGGATTGGGGCACAAAGACCCCATTCTTTTCCATCCTCTGAGGCAGGAAGAGTCTGCTGGTTCCATCATGTCCTCAGAAAGTACAAATACTGTTCTCAGCAAGCCCCGTTTTCCTCCTGAGGACTCTGCCTTCCAAGTATTAATGAGGCAGATCCAGTCGACTTTTAATTTCTCCTTGGAGGAAAATATTCTTGTAAAAAAAAAAAAATCTGTGTGATTTCATAGATTTCGTTTAACAGCTGTCTATCAGAGAGTCAAGACTGAATGAGTGCCAACTGGCTGAAAATGATCCCTGACAAGACTAAGGTTTTGGTTGTGGATCTGGGTTGCCGAGTACAGGGGTCTTCGGGCAGGGCTAGCATCCGGCCTGGTGCTGGGAGACTGCCAGCTGAGGACCTCTGAACGGGTGCGTAGTTTGGGCGTTATTTTTGACGAGGGATTGTCGTCAAGACCTTGTTTTATCATCTGAGGAATATCACCTGGATTGGGCATCTGGTCCCACCCGACGACCTTCCAACATTGGTCCATGCCTTTGTGACCTCTCGCTTGGATTACTGTAACACCCTTTACCTAGGGCTACCAGGGGTTGATATCCGCCATCTGCAGCTAGTGCAGAATGTGGCAGCAAGGTGACTTGACTGGGCTTTCTCGATCTAGCCACATTACTCTTGTGCTGTACACGTTTGCACTGGCAGATCACCTTTAAGGTCGGCTTGCTGACCTATAAAACCCTACACAGGCAGGGTCTGAATTACCTGCAAGAGCTTCTTCATCCCTACTGCCCCCTCTGTCTACGCTGCTCTGCCAACGAGGGATTGCTAGAGGTTCCCAGGGTTCAATTGAAGACATCTGTGGCTTGTTCTTTTGCGTTTGCAGCGCCCAACCTGTGGAATTCTCTACCTCGTTGGGTTCGAGAGTGCCAGACCGTGGAGAGCTTTAAAATGGCACTGAAAACCCATTTATTTAATCTTACCTTTACTAGTACTTCAGATTAATTAGTTGATATGGTGTGACAGGATTTTACTTGTTGTTTATTTTAAAGTTTTTATGCTTTATATTTCTGTAAAATGCTTTGATATTTTGAATTACGCTTAACAAAGTTATTATAGAGATGGAAAATGCCACCTTTGTAGTCATCCCTCTAATTTATGCTGCTGTGGAGGATGAAACCCTGGCTTAGAAAGAGAGATAGAGAATAGATGTCTAAATCATTGAGAAGAGTTTGAGCTGGAGTGCAAAGTCATGTCTGGGGTTGGGGGAGCTGTGGGAATGAAGAATATGGAAAAGGAGGAGGAGAAGGAAGGGGCCAATTATCAGAACTGACCAAGCCCTAGACAGCAGTGGCTCGGAGAGCAATAGGACCTTTTGAGGGTCATAAATCAGGGGGAAACAGGCACAAGATTCCTTAATTTGACGTAGGAATAGTGATTTAAATGCTGTTAAGTTGATAGGGTGGGTTAGTTTCAACGTTTTTTGCAGCTTGTTCCATATTTGAGGTAGCACATAGCTTATGGCTGACCTGCCGATACGTGACTTTGCCTTGTTTACATATAAGGAAGTATAGGAGGTACTTCTCAGGGCGTACTTTCCAAGAGTACAATAAGGTAGATAGACAGTGATATAATGGGGCAGTTTATTTATGATTAGCTTTGTAGGTCCAAACCGCAGCGGTTTTCTGTCATCTGTAACTGAGGGATGACCATCCCACTGCAATGTACAAGGTGCAATGATGGGTAGAGTATGGAAGACCTGTGATGAATCTTAAAGCTCTATGGTAGAGTATGTCCAGTTTGGCTAAGGCGCTGGACAGACTGCTGGATAATTGTGCCTGGAAAAAGGTAGTCCTTGTCTAGTACCTGGTAAACAAGGGAATATTGGGTGGGAAGGAAGTGATGAAAAGCCATTGATCAATTGGGGTCAGTGACTGCATACATGTATAGGGCTTATGGGCAGACTGGATGGGCCTAGTGGTCCTTATCTGCTGAGAATTTCCTCGTATAAACAAAAATTTAATAAATAAATTGTAAATGTGGAAATGTCTGTTTGGGTTCCTTGTCACATGCTCCAGTATATAGAGGCAGTCCTGGACACAGTCCAGATGAAGGCCTTTCTTCCTGAGGACAGGGCCATGACCTTAGTGGCCCAAGCAGCCTTGGTGGGATGCAGCGACCAGAATTTGGCCAATGTCATGCTCCACCTCCTATGTCTCATGGTAGCCTCTATATTCATGGCTCCTCTGCCTTGCCTGCATATGAGGATTCCTCCATGGTTGCAGCAAGTACAGTGGTTTTGTGCTTCACAGCTGCTGGACCACCTGACTGCTGTCCCCCCAAGAGATGCTCTTCTGTGGTGGCTGAACAGTGATTATGTGCTTATAGTTTCTTTCTTTCTTTAGCCTCAGTCACAGATGACCATCACCATGGATGCTTCCAACCTGGAGTGCAGCACCCTCTTAGTTTTTCACCAGACCCAGGGGACCTGGCTCCCACCAGAGCAGGGCCTTCACATAAATATACTGGAAAGGAGATTGGTTCTGTATGAACACCATGCCCTGCCACAGGTTCAGGGAACACCTCCTCTAACCCCAGTAATACTCAGGTATTCCTAACTTTCTGCAGTGTTCCTTTAAGCTGCTCGGAGAGAATGGAACACATGCAAATGATGGAACTCTTTGCATGTGACAACTATTAAAATGCTGCCTTGAACTAACTGCCTTAGTTCTAAACCCCCTCAGATTTCCTGGATGCCTGGAAAGGCAGGCCCCCAAGGACTATTATTACTGAATAATAGTAATAATAATAAAGATAATCAAGCCCATAACCCCTGAAATGAACCCTCCAACTAGAGTGGAAAAGCCCATAACAGATACCCCCAAAACCCCTCAGATTTCACTTTCCGCCTGTCAAGTCTAGTCAATCGGAGTTCCTCTCCTCAACTTCTACTAGTGATGTGAAGAAACTTATAAATTCATACAAGTATCTTTTTCTTTCATTTGCTGCCTTTTACTTATTGTAATTTTTAGCTAAACCTTCGTGTTAGTGTTCATTTTAGTATTTTTATCGGTTCCTCCCGGTTCGGTATAACTGGTGGGGAACCGAGTTAGTTTAGTTATTTTCGGGGTTTTCTGACTAAAAAATCCCCATTAGTTTAGTTTAGTTTAATTTTACTTTAAATCTTTTATTTATGTAACCGCTTTATTGGTTGCTGAACCGATGACCTCGGTTCACTTTTTCCTCGGTTCCCATTGGCTCCAGAACAGACCGCAACCACTAAATTTTAGTTAAAACTTTTAAATTAGCGCTGGCCTGGTGGCGCTGAGGGTTGAGAAGCTGGACACCACACCTTACGCCTTTGCCAGCGACCCGGGTTCAGGAGCAAGTTCAGGTTACTGGGGTTCGGCAGGGGTGGGAGAGGATTGAGCGTCCGTAGGACAGCTCTCTTCTCCCGGGGAGGGATGGGGCACAATGACTGGCATAGCCTGATACCTAGCGGAGGCTAGGTGTTGACACGCCTGGTCCTGAAAGATCAGGGTCTGAGGCAGGGCAGCCAGTGGGTGCGCTGCATGGGGACGTGTGCGCAGCATGCCCCCTGTCAGCATTGCACGCTGCGCCTCCAAAGGCAGAATACAGAAAAAGGGGCACCCCGGCTGTAGTGGCTTGAGGGACATCTGAGCGTACCCACGCCGGCTTCAAGAGGGGATCACCAGTACGGATCTGGACTTGGTGGGGGAGTTGATCGCCCCTTGCCACCCCACCACAGGGTGTAAGCCATGGGGTAATGGGTGATCACCCTTAGTGGGAGACTGGTGCGGGTCAGATGGCGGCTGGAGATAAGGATGCGAGGACACCAGGGCCGACCGAGGGCCCCAAGGGGAGAAAAGGTCAGGGGGGAAAAAAAAAACGTTTCAGTTATTTAGCGGTTCCCTATTAAAATGTCAAGAAAAAAATAAAAAGAAAACCGGTGAACTTGGTTTTAAAAATGTTACTGATTGTGGGGAAATGTTTGCTAAGCCAGACAAGCACAGTTTGTGTGTTGCCTACCTTGGCTATGATCACTTGAAGGAAGATTGTGATATTTGTAAAACCTTCCCAGAGAAAACTGTGGAGAAACGCCTGGAATGGCTTAAGAAAAAACTTCACCCACCTAAGGGTCCCTCTAACCAGCCCACACCCTCTTCTGCTATGGGTGAAACCACTGCAGTGACTATTTCAGCCCCTGAGATGGGTGATAAAATTACCAAGAGGCTTGCTGAACCAGCTGACTCCCCGGTTCCCTCTAAAAAGACAAAGAAAGTAAAGCATGCAGAACCCCCTACTGGAAAAAGGGGACTTCTATGGGTGCTCTGTCTCTTCCTTTTCCTCAAGAAATAACACAGGCTTTTAAAGTGGTGCATGCCTTGCAAGACCTTTTCCCCACTGGCCAGCAGCCACCTATACAAGCCCCAGCTGGACTGGCAGTTCAAGCAAATCCTCATTTGTTGAAGAAGAGGATTATGGTGATTGTGAGGAGGACGAGGATGAATGGGAACCCATTGAACCTGAGGTCTCCCCTGAGCAGGATTTTGGTTCTCCTACTAGAACCACTGAGGATTATTCCTCACATTTCACTTTTGTGAGAAAGATGTCTGATGCCCTGGACGTCACCACAAGTGAGGAAATGGAGGATGAGGAGGAGGTGGAATACCTCAAGATGATGGGGTTAACCCCCACAAAAAAGCTCCTCTTACCTGTGAATAAATTCTTCAAAAAATATGCTTTGAAGATTTTACTGATTCCTAACTCTGTCCCCCCTCTTGACAAGAAATACCAGTTGGAAAGGGAGGGTGCAGAATTTCTGTCTTCCAACCCTGACCACCAAGGGGTGGTGCAGGCGGCAGCCTGTGACAAGGCTGAGGTGCCCCTGGCTTCTCACCCACCAGATAAGGAGTCCAGAAAAATTTACAGTATGGCCAAGAAGGGATATTTGTCAGCTTCCTTGGCCATCAGGCTGGCTAATTTTCAAGCCCGTGCGGCCCAGTATCAGAAATCTTTCTGGCAATCTGTATTGGCTATGGCAAATAAAGCTTCATCACCCTTGTCTAATGGCCTCTCAGAAACTGCCAGGTTTGGCTTAGAGGCAGCCAGGTATCAGTTTCAAATGTCCGCTGATACCAGTGATACAGCAGTCAGGTGGATGGCTAGTACTTTTGTCCAACGAAGGTTCGCCTGGCTAAGAGCCACAAATCTTACCCAGGACACTCAAACAAAGACTCTGGATTTCCATCTGGAGGGTAATATCCTTTTTGGAGAGACAACAGTGGCTTATATGAAGAAGGTGGATGAATTCAAAGACACCTTCAGAAGCAACTCGGCTAGAGAGAAAGCCTCTGTCCACCAGACCCAATGGAAGGAGAGTCAGGGGCAGGACTTTTCATACTAGGCCCTTTTTCCAGACAATGGCTGCACCCCAATAACAACAGTATCCCTAGCAGGGGTACTTCAGAGGTAGGGGCATAAGGGGTTCCAGGCGGAGATCTCAAACCCAGCCTCAGGCTAAGCAAACACCCTGACGTGCCTTTACAGGCCTCCTCCTCCATACCTGTATGAGGCAGGCTGTCTCACTATCTCCAGAATTGGCAAATGATCACCACAGAAAAGTGGGTCCTATGGGTAGTGAGTCAGGGATTGTCTCCAAGTGTCAGATCCCTTCCTCTTCTGAGAACCAGAGTGTTCAGACCATCCTCTCTCGCTGAAAAGAAGCTGCTGGAGGCAGAGGTTCAAAACCTGCTACTGTTAATGGCAGTGGAACCTGTCCCGGCTCAGCAGAAAGGAAAGGGTTTCTACTCAAGGTATTGCCTTACCACAAAGAAAAATGGGGAGTGGCGACCTATCTTGCACCTCAGGATACTAAACAAGCATTTCACAAATTCAAAGTTAAAAATGGTGACATGGGCACCGATTCTGCCAATACTCCAAAAAGGAGACTAGTTGGCATCACTGGACCTAAAAGATGCCTATTTCCACTTCCCCATAAGGGAGTCTCACAGAAAATACCTCCGGTTCAGACTCCCATCAGGTCACTACCAGTTTTCAACCCTGCCATTCGGCCTCACTTTAGTTCCAGGGGTGTTGAGAAAGTGCCTGGCAGTGGTTGTGGCACACCTTTGAAGGCAAGGTGTCACGGTGTTCCCATATCTGGACGACTGGCTGGTGGTGGGAAAATCACCAGAGCTAGTCAGACAGTATCTGCAGATCACCCAAGGGCTTCTGGAGTCCTTGGGGTTCTTGATAAACCACAAAAAATCCATCTTTCTACCTGCACTGGTGCTGCAGTACATAGGAGCAGAGATCAGTACCCTGTGGGGCAGGGCCTATCTGCCTTTAGACAGGGTTAGAAGTATCCAGTTGATTGCAAATTCTTTCAGCCTGCACAAGTCAAAAACTGCGAAGCAGTTTCTCCAGCTCCTGGGCCACATGGCTGCGGCCACAGGCACTGTCCTGGGCTCCAGGTTCCAAATGAGAGACATCCCGTTCCACCTAAGGTCACACGCCAAAGAAGAGATTCCCTCTCAAAGCTGATCCCAGTAACAAAAACCTTGTTGCAGGTTTTTCAGTGGTGGAAAGAGGAATCCAACCTAAGGGAAGGGGTTCCCTTTCAGCAGGAGTCTCCATCAGTTGTTCTTACAACAGATGCATCTCTACTGGGGTGTGGTGCCTATTTGGGGGACCACACAACCCAGGGCACTTGGTCAAGTGTAGAGTCACTCCAGCACATAAATCTGCTGGAACGCAGAGTGGTGTTTCTGGTACTAAAGGCCTTTGCAACACTATTACAGGGAAAGGTGGTACAGGTTAGAGCAGACAATACCACCACAATGTACTACATAAACAAACAGTTAGGTACCAGGTCAGGTCCTCTCTGCACAGAAGTCATGAAAATTTGGAGCCTGGCATACTCCTTAGGAGTTTCCCTACAGGCAATCCATCTGCCAGGGAAGGACAACACCCTTGCAGATGCCCTGATTTGAATCAACCAGGCCCATCACGAATGGACCCTGAACAGGCAAGTAGTGGAAGTAATCTTAAGGAGGTGGGGCATCCCAGAGATAGACTTGTTTGCATCCCACCAGAACCACCACCTGCCACAATACTGCTACAGACCACCAGATCGGGATACACTACCCCTGGATGCTCTAGCTTTCAACTGGTCAGAGAAGCACCTGTGTGCTTTTCCTCCCTTCCCTCTGGTGTACAGGGTATTGCTCAAGCTCAGTTCCTAATCAGCATCAGTGATCTTGATAGCACCAGACTGGGCCAGGCAGCCATGGTACTCTCTGCTGCTCTTCATGTCTGTAGCCGAGCCAGTTCACCTCCCTCTGAGGTCCAATCTGTTAACCTCCAACCAGGGGAGGCTCCTGTATCCGAACCTCAGGTCTCTCAAGCGCAAAGCTTGTCCCTCGAAGACCTAGAGTATGCAGGTTTGCATCTGTCTGAAGGTGTTTTAGACATTCTAAGAGGTTATAGGAAACCTTCCACTAAGAAAACCTACGCTTCAAAATGGAAAAGGTTTTCTATTTGGTGTTCCACTAGAGAACTGGTACCAACACAAGCTGGGGTTCCAGCTGTTCTTGATTACCTCTTACTTACATTCTTTGGGATTGCAGTCAAGTAGCCTAAAGGTCCACCTAGCTGCAGCATCCACTTACACTTCGGCTGGAAGGAATGTGTCCGTGACTTCAGACCCCATCTTGAGGAGGTTCTTTAAGGGCTTGGCCCATTTGCACCCCCCTCATAGGGAACCGGTGCCAGCATGGGTCCTTGATGTGTGCAAATTTGTCCTTAAGGTGGTCTCTGATTTCCACCTGAACCAAACCATTACTCTGCCTGTCTTTTTCATTGAGCATTCCACCTCTGGTGAAAAGAGACTTCACAGTCTGGATGTCAAGAGAGCTCTCAGCTACTATATGACAGCCACTAAGCGCCATTGGCAGGACAGGAAACAGCTGTTCCTGACTTATGGGGATGTGGGAAAGGGTAACCCAGCATCTAAAAGATCCATTTCTCATTGGATAGTTCAGTGTATCCAGTTTTGTTGCACTAAAGCTGGAAGGGAACCTCCTACAGGATTGAGGGCCCATTCCACAAGAGGAACAGCTGCTACTTTAGCAACTGCCAAGGATGTTCCACTAGTGGACATCTGTGAAGCAGCTACCTGAGAAACAGTACGCATCTTTACAAAGCACTACAATCTGGATATTAAGTCCAGAGGTGATGCTAGATTTGGCACAGCAGTCCTGCAAAGTCTGTTTCCAAAATAAGATTTTGAGCCCACCTCCAAAGGTACTGCTTCGTAGTCTGCAGAAAGTTAGGAATACCTGAGTATTACTCGAGTTAGAAGAAAAAATTACGTACCATAGTAATTTTGTTTCTTCCCAGTGATACTCGGGTATTTATAACTTCCCACCCTGCCTCCCCTTCTAGAACATTTAGCCTCAGCACTCCTGGATACTGTGCTCTCAGGGTCTAAATGCCACTTCTGGCATCACTTTTTCAAACAAGGTTCATGTTATTTTCCCTCTTCTTTCAGGTGATTCTGACATTTTTGGTGGTATCTATGTTTTTCCCCTCCAGTTGGAGGGTTCATTTGGGGGGTTAAACATAGAAAACATAGAATTTGACAGCAGATAAGGACCGCTTGGCCCACCCAGTCTGCCCATTTCCCTACCTACAGGATAAGCTGCAGATCCTAGTTAACCAGCAGCCTACTTCTTCCTACCCCCAACCCCTAGAATTGCCTTATGACTGTCCCATGCATGCTTGAATTCCTCCACTGATTTTGACTCCACAACCTCCTCCGGAAGGTCGTTCCATGCATCCACAACCCTCTCTGTGAAAAAATACTTCCTAAATTACTCTTGAGCCGCCTCCACCTCTATCTTCAAATTGTACCTCTTGTTCTTGCACACCTTTTGAAAGATGCTACCTCTTGGACTTTGTTGATTCCTGAGGTACTTGAGCGTTTCTATCATGTTCCCCCTCTCCCTCCTTTCTTGAGGCTATACATATTAAGCTCCTTTCGTCTCTCTTCATATGTCTTCCGGTGCAGACCCTGCACCATTTTAGTTGCCCTTCTCTGGACAGCTTCTATCCTGTCTATGTCTTTCGGAGATTGGGTCTCAGAACTGCACACAGTACTCCAGATGGGGTCTCACCAGCTGTCTGTACAGAGGGATAATAACTTCCTGTTTCTACTGGTGATGTCTCTCCTATGCATCCCAGTATCCCCCAACCCTCCTTGCTGCCCTCTCACATTGCTTGCCCACCTTTAGGTCATCTGATATGACTACCCCAGGTCCCTTTCCATTTTTGTTGTTGTTAGTATCTCACCCCCATTGTTTACTCTTCCCTGGGTTTTGTTTCCCAGGTGCATTACCTGCACTTCTTAGCATTGAATCTAAGCTGCCATACATTTGACCATTCCTCTAACCTTGCCAAGTCCCTTCTCATCCTTTCTACCCCACCCTGTGCATCAACTCTGTTGCAGATCTTTGTGTCATCTGCAAAGAGACATACTTTTCCTTCCAGTCCTTCTGCAATGTCACTTATAAAGACATTGAAGAGGACCGGTCCTAATACTGAACCCTGCGGTACCCCACTAGTAACCCTCCTTTCTTCTGAGTGGACTCCATTTACTATTACTCTCTGTGTCCTATTCTCCAGCCAATTCTTTACCCAGGCTGTCATCTTGGGACCCACTCCCAGGCTGACTAACTTGTATATTAATCTTTTGTGTGGGACTGTGTCAAATGCCTTGCTAAAGTCTAGGTAGGCCATGTCCACAGCCCCTCCCTGATCTACTACTTTGGTCACCCAGTCAAAGAAATCTATCAGATTTGTCTGGTATGACCTTCCGCTGTGAATCCATGCTGCCTAGGGTCCTGTGCCTCTGGCCTCTAGATACTCAACAATTCTTTCCTTCAGAAGTGATTCCATCATTTTCCCTATCACTGAGGTTAAACTAACAGGTCTGTAGTTTCCTGCTTCTGCCTTGTCTCACCTCTTGTGAAGGGGAATCACATCTGCCCTTCTCCAGTCCTCGGGTACCACCCCATCCTCCCATGATTTGTTAAAAGGGTAGTCAGTGGTGTCACTAGTTCTACCCTTAGTTTTAGAATTCTGGGATAAATCCCATCAGGCCCCATTGCTTTGTCCACCTTCAGTTTTAAGAGTTCTTTCAGAACCCTTACTTCTGTAAATGGGCTGGTATCAACTTCTGCATCCAGAGTGTTTCTACTGTTTGTTTTATGTACCTCCCCTCTTCATTTGTAAATACTGAGCAAAAATATTTGTTTTGTATCTCTGCCTTTTCTCAGTCTCCCTCTGCCCACCCTCCTTCCCCTTTATTAAGCCTCACTATCCCTCCCTTGGTCTTCCTTCGCTCCCTGATGTACCTATAAAAGGTTTTCTAGGGACATGGATATGTTGTTCATCCACACTCATTGGCAGGTATCCTTGCCGCTTTAAATCTTGCCGGAAGGTCTTCAAGCTTGCTCCTCCCACCCACCCGGGTGGTATAACTCTCGGCTCCGCCCCATGGCCTTGAATCTTCCTTACCGCTTGGAAGCTCAGGTTCCCTCCTTAACGCTCTGCGTTTGCGACTGGTTCCTATTTCTCCGTTTGCGGATTTAAAATAAATTTTGCAAAAGACTTCGTCTTCTATCCCTCGACTGCGATGGACAAATCGACTCCGGATTTGGAGATGCCCATGCGGGCAGAAGATGTCTCGGGACGGATCCACACTCCACGTGTGTCTACTGCTTAGGCCTTAGGCAGCCCGCCCAGGCTTGCGACCTATGCTCATCTTTCTCGGCCTACGTCCTCGAAGACCGTGCTGCCCGATTGCAACTGGGCCGTCCCGAGAAGCGTTTCCCTCCGGTGAAGTCCAAGGAGGCCCGGTTGGCGGTGTCCGCGGCGGCGGGCTCGGCGGATCAGCTCGAGCGGATGGTCGCCCTCGAAGAGGAGGCGGCGCGGGCCGTATCTTCCTCGGCCGCGGCATTTATCCCGCTCTCTCTGGGTTCTTCCTACGGCTTCTTTTAAGGAGCTTTGTCTGTCCCTCTCCACTAAAGGAGAAGGGCCTGCGTCTGCTGGACCTTATTCTCGGTCCAAAAAGAGGGACAGGGTAAAGTCCCTCCGTCGACGCTCCTGGGAGCGGGAAAGGTCCCTCTCCCCGGGCCGTCGACCGCTCGGCTTCGGCCACTGGCCTCACGGTGTCCCCGTCAGGTCAGTTGACCGAGACTCCCACCGATGAAGTCGAGATTTTTCTCGACCCATTGGACGGGCTGTCGCCTTTAGCAGCCGAGATTCCCCTCTCCCGGTTCCCCGGAGGAGTTGAGATCCGTGGGCTCGCCTGTGCCTCGGTTCCGAGCCTCGGATGGACCATCCGAGCCGAAGGAGTGCGGTTCCGGCCGACACCTCCCGCACCGACCTCGGAAATTCGGGACTCGGTCTCGGTCTCGGACCTCTTCGCGGTCCAGCCGATCCCACCGTCATAGGCGGTCTCGGTCTCGGCACCGAGGTAAGCGGCGTCGCCGCTCGTCCTCGTCCTCCTCCTCGGATGAGGAGGCTTGGCGTAAGTACGTCGGATGCGAGGACCTTATGTTCAACAACTCCTCCTGGCCGAGAATAAGCCGACCCCGTCGCCTTCCCCGGCCATTAAGTGGCTGTCACGGGCGGCCGACACAACCCCTCGACTTATCCGAGGAGCCTATACCCAGGCCGGTTGTTCGGCCAAAACCAGCTGCTCCACCGATTCCGGTGGAACCTCCGCCTCCACAGCCACCAATTGGGGCTCCGACCAAGGATTCTCGGTCGGCTAAGGGTCTACCCCATCGGCTGTCAGTTACCCTCACTCCCGACCGACCTCGGCAGGTGAAGGGTGGCTCAGGCCAGAGGCAGCTCTTCGAGGACTCTTCCGAGTCCGAAGATGATTCCTCCTTTTTCTCCAAGCGACTGGACTTGGAGTCTTCAGGAGGTCAGTCAATGGGCGATAGCCCGTCGTCCTTCTAGGACTTCTTGACTCATCTCGGAGTCTACCGGGATGGAGCTCAAGACCAGGTATCCCTCACGGAGATTCTGGACCGAAGTTCCTCCGACAGGGGCCTTTCCGGTGGCGAGGCCATAGTGGGTCGGCACTGGGCTTTGGCGCCCTGCTTCCTGCCCTCGCCTTGACCAGGATGGCCAGGAAGTATCACGGTCCCCTACGGTTCCTTGTCGGTTTTGGAACACCCTCTGCTGAGGGTTGGTTACCGACAGCGTTTTCGGCCGGCAACGCCAGGATGTGGACAAACCTCCTGACAAGGAGTCCAAGGGGTGGACTATATCGGGCATAAGTCTCGCTGCGTCCTCTCTCGGCCCTTACGTCAGGCCAGTTCGGCCGTCCTCATGGCACATTTTCTCATGCCCTGTTGGGCTCCTGGATGAGG
Source organism: Neoceratodus forsteri (assembly GCA_016271365.2). Taxonomy (NCBI): domain Eukaryota; kingdom Metazoa; phylum Chordata; order Ceratodontiformes; family Ceratodontidae; genus Neoceratodus; species Neoceratodus forsteri. Next base: position 255,077,528 of record CM028129.1, on the reverse strand, counting down.
TCATCCTCATCTTCCGCCCGATCTGCAGACTACGGTTAAGCAGGTGCGGGACCAGGAGCAGAGGCAGTGGCCAAACAGCAGCTCCAGACTGCTTTGGATATAGGGGACTCATGTGCCAGATCGGTGGCGGCCGCAGTGGCTATGCGTCGGCGGGCTTGGCTGAGGATATCCACCTTTACTTCGGATACCCAGCACAAGTTGGCGGATGTTCCCTTTTTGGGGACTGACCTCTTGACCCTGGGGTGGAAGGTCACCTGCAGAGGATCGAGAAGTCCAATGCCACCTTGGACTCGGTCTCTTCCGCTCAGAAGGACAAGGCACTAAACCACAGCTAAGCCCTTTCGTCCTTCTGTGCCCCGGCGCCCCGGCCCAGCAACGTCAGGGCCAGCAGGCCGACCTTGGCATCAAACCAAGCGCGGCTTCCTCTAACAGGAGGCAGGAGGAAAGGGCCCAGGAGGTCCCTCGGCGGTCCTCCTCCAAGCCTGCCCAGTGACAGGCTGAGGGGTGTAGCCCCCATTCCAGTCCTGCCCCCTGGGTCCCCGACAGAGGCGGCTCCAGCACTTCCGTTCCGCCTGGTCCGCTGTTACCACGGACAGGTGGGTCTTGGAAGTGGTGGGAAGAGGCCTGCCTCTGGAATTGAGCAGGCACCACCCTTCAGGCCGTCGCCCTCGGAACCGGGATCCCCAGCCTCACTGGCGGCTCGTCGAGCCGACGTCGCTCTCCTCCTCCAGAAGGAGGTGGTAAGAAGGTGGTGGACCCTCCTTCAGACCCAGGGTTTGTGTCAGGTACTTCCTGGTTCCGAAGCGGACGGGGCTGGCGCCCCATTCTCGACCTACCACGACCTAAACAAGTTCCTAGGTCTCGAACCTTCAGGATGGTCACTCTGGCTCAGATAATACCATCCTTGGAGCAGCGGCGTGTGGTTCTGTTCTCTGGACTTGCAGGGCCAGCGTTTTCACGTCCCTATCCGTCCGTCTCACCAGAGATTCCTTCGCTTCGGCGGAAGGATCCCTCTTGAGTTCAAGCCATGCCCTTGACTTGTCTCCAGCTCCCAGGGTCTTCACCAAATGCATGGCTGTGACAGCATTCCTGCGGCGCCGAGGGGTCCGGGTGTACCCTTACCTGGACGACTGGCTGATAGCAGCTCCCTCCAGGAAGGAGGCGGAGTGGTCCAGAGATCTGGCCCTCAGGTCTGCTCTCAACTGGGCCTCCTTATCAGCGAGGCCAAGTCCGGAATCGAGCGAAGCAGGTGATTCTATTCATCGGGCGCAGCTCGACTCTCTTCGAGCAGAAGCCGGCTCCAGCCGGACAGGGCGAGGTTCTTTCCTCCTTTGCCCGATCATTTCTGGTTGGGCAATTGCCTGCCGGGACTTCCTGCGCCTCCTGGGTCTCATGGCAGCCTGCACCAGCGTGGTCCGTTGGGCCCGCTGGAACATCGTCCCCTTCAGTGGGGACTGGCCAGCCAGTGGTCTGGCGCTGCGATCCTTTGGACCAGCTGTAGCCGGTGACACAGGGATGTGGGCGCTCTCCAGTGGTGGACCGTTCCAGATCATTTGCAGGAGGGCATCCCGTTCGTCCGCCCGAGCCCGTGGTCTCTCTATCGACCGATGCCTCTCTGATGGGTTGGGGTGCCCATCTGGGGAACACGGGCTCATGGCCTCTGGTCCCCGGGAGTCCCGATGCCACATCAACCTGCTGGAGCTCCGAGCGGTCCGCCTAGCTCTCACCGCCTTTGCTCCGTTCCTCCGGGGTCAAGTGGTCCAGTCAGACGGACAATACCACGACCATGTACTATCTAAACCGCCAGAGGCGGGGCCGCGCTCCATGCTTCTATGCAAGGAAGCTCTCCGCATTTGGTCACTCGTGCGCAGCCTGGGCGGATCTCCTAGCCATTCACGTGGCAGGAGCCTCCAACACCCTGGCCAATGCCCTGAGCCGGATAGGGGCTGCATCCCACGAGTGGTCTCTCCTGCGAGGTAGTACAGCATCTGTTCTCCCATTGGGGCACACCTCAGGTGGACCTGTTTGCCTCCAGGAGAGCAGCGAAGCTGAGTCTGTTCCATGCCGCCCCCTCAGCAGGGCTCGCTGCAGGGGATGCCTTCTCGAGGCAGTGGACCCCGGGCCTCTTTCGCCTTTCCCCATTTCCTTGATCCACAAGGTGCTTCTCAAAGGGAGGGACAAGGCGCAGGTGATTCTGATAGCCCCAGACTGGCCTCGCCAGTTCTGGTACCAGATCTCCTCAGTCTCAGCTCCAGGACTCCGCGGCAGCTTCCAGCTCGCCCGGACCTGCTCTCAGTCAATCAGGGGAAGGTGTTCCATCCGGACCTTCAATCCCTGCACCTGACCGCCTGGTTCCTGAGCGGCTAGAGTTCCAGGCCTTGGGTCCTTCCCGCGAGGTCCTCAATGTAGTTGAGGCGCCCCGCATGAGTCGACCAGAAAATGTTATGCCTTCAAATGGAAAAGGTTTTCCATTTGGTGTCAGAGCAAGGGCTTGGACCCTTCCTCCTGTTCCTTGACAAGCATCTTGGACTATTGTGGTCCCTTTCCAGTCAAGGGCTTAGGTCGACGACCCTAAGGGTGCACCTGGCAGCCATCTCTGCTTACCGGGCGCGGGCCGGGAAGCAGTCGGTGGCGCAGGAGAAGGTGGTCTGGCGCTTTTTCAAAGGCCTTGATCACATTTCCCCTCCAGTGCGGGAACCCCCACCTCTGTGGGATCTACTGCTGGTACTGGCAAAGCTCATGGGCAAGCCATTCGAACCTATGCACAGGTGTGCTCTCTCTCACCTGTCGTGGAAGACCGCCTTCTTGGTGGCTATCACGTCAGCCAGAAGGATGGGAGAGCTCCAGGCGCTTCCATCGAGTCTCCTTACCTGGTCTTCCACAGGGACAGGTTGTCCTGCGCCCCCACCGAAATTCCTTCCGAAGGTGGTGTCGGATTCACCTTAACCAGGTGTTGACTCTGCGGTGTTCTACCCCAATCACACCTCGGAGGCCGAATATAGGCTCCATACTCTGGACCCTAGAAGGGCGCTCGCTTATTATAAGGAGCGCACGGCTGAAATTCGGGGAGAGGTTCGCCAGCTGTTTGTCACCTACGCTGAAGCCGCATCTGGCAGACCTGCAGCCAAGCGGACGATAAGCAGGTGGGTAACCTCCTGCATAGATCTCTGCTACAAGTTGGCGGGCATGGAGCCTCCCAGAGGGATAAAGAGCTCATTCTACCCGCCATACTGCTGCACGTGGCTGCTTCCAGGGACGTCCCTATCCAGGAAATCTGCAGGGCTGCTACCTGGAAGTCAGCAAACACCTTCATTACCCATTACCACATCGACCTTGAGTCACGCCGGATGCTGGTTTTGGGGCCTCGGTTCTCCAGTCTCTCTTTCCCAAGTAAGTATTGGGGTGTGGTCTTGCCTCCTCCTCCGGAGAACTGCTAGGAGTCTGCCATGAGTGTGGATGAACAACATATCCATGTCCCTAGAAATACAGGTTACTCACCTGTAACAGGAGTTCTAGGAATGGTATATGTTGTTCATCCACACACCCACCCGACTCCTCCGCCTCGACGCACAACCTGAGCTTCCAGCGGCCAGATCTGGCCATGGGGCGGAGCCGAGGTTATACCACCCGGTGGGTGGGAGGAGCAAGCTTGAAGACCTTCCGGCAGATTTAAAGCGCAAGGATACCTGCCAATGAGTGTGGATGAACAACATATACCATTCCTAGAACTCCTGTTACAGGTGAGTAACCTGTATTTATCCCCTTCTTAACTGAGTTGGCTATCGCTTCCTCGGTTTGGGCCTTTGCTGTTCTGACTGCCTTCCCAGCCTCCTTTTGCTTTAACTGATACAGTTCTCTGTCCTGCTCCTTCTGTGATTCCTTGTACTTCCTGAATGCTTTCTTTTCTCTTGAACCTTCCTGCCACTTCCTTTGAGAACCATAGTGGTTTCTTACATCGTTTGTTTTGTTTATTTGCTTCGTGAAGGCTCGTTACCTCTGTGATGGCAGTTTTATTATTCCCCATTGTTCTTCCACCCCTCCTTCCTGCCCATTTGCTAGTGCATTCCTTAGGCACTCACCCATTTTGGCAAAGTCAGCCCCTAAAGTCCAGTACTTTTGTCTTTGTATGGCTTGACTCTATTGCTGTGTTTATTGTGAACCATACTGTTCGATGGTCGCTAGTTCCCAGATGGCTACCCACTTTACATCTGTGATCCTCTCCATCTCCATTTGAGAGAATCAAGTCTAATATTGCTCCCTCTCGAGTGGGCTCCAGTACTAGTTGTCTAAGGCATGCCTCTGTAGGGCATCTAGAATAACTCCACTCTTCAAGTGGCAGCTGCAACTGCACTCCAGTTAACATCTGGCATATTCAGATCACCCATCAGCAATATCTCCCCTTTTCTACCATTCTAAGTATACTTTCTATCATTTCTTATCCATTTCCTCCCTGAGAAGGGTCTGTATACAACCCCTGTGCGGATTGTGGTGCCATTGCCTGTCTCCAAATTTACCCACAGTGCTTCTTCTCCTCCCTGTTTACCCTTTTGTTCTGTTGCTTTGATTCCTTCCCTTATGTGAAGAGCTACTCCTCCTCCTCTTTTACCCTCCCTGTCCCTCCTGTAGATAGTGTATCCTGGTATGTTTACGTCCCAGTCATGGTTTTGTGTGTACCATGTTTCTGTGACTGCCACGATATCCAGATGTTCCTCCTCCATCAAGGCCACTAATTCAGGAAGCTTGTTACCCAGACTACGGCATTGGTACTCATTGCTCTCCATTTTTGATGGCTTTACCTTCTGTTGCAGCATCCCCACTGACCGTTCTACCTCGGTCTTTTTCTCATTAGTACCCTGTTTTGTAGGGAGAGGCTGGGATTTTCCTGCTGCTTGTCAGTGCCTCCCCCTTTGACTAGTTTAAAAGCTTGCCAATGAAGCATTTAAACCGATTGCTCAAAAGACTTGTTCCCTTCCTGGACAGATGCAGACCATCCTGCCAGTATAGGCTGGTGTCCCTCCAGGTGGAACCCCAGTCCCCAATGAAGCCAAACCCCTGTGCCCCGCACCATTTTTTCAACCATTCATTAAACTGCATGGTGCTAATTACCCTCGCCTCCCCCATGCCTTTGACAGGCAGCACCTCTGAGAAGGATACTGTGTGTGCTACTTGTCTTAGGCCCCTCCCCAACTCTGCAATGTCCTCCTGCACTGCTCTGATCTTATGATGAGCCAAGTCATTTGTCCCTAGGTGGACAATTACGTCCAGCTCAGACTCCCTTGCAGCTGTTGTCGTGATCCTGAGGATGCGCTTCCTGTCCCTCCAAGCCATGGCACCAGGCAGGCACCTTACTTCAGTTTTCCCAGCTCCCCCCAGTTCTATACCCCTAATAATTGAGTACCCCACCAGGAGCTGCTTCCTTTCCCTGGGGTGTCCTCTGCCTCCTCCTGTGGGCCTCCCTTGTGACAGTTGTCATCAGTCTTCTCTGCAGGTGCCTCCATAAGGGGAGCTATGCTCCCCCAGAATGGTGTATGGATTGTGGAGTGGAACAACTGACTGGGTGTGCCTCTCTTCCACCATCCTCACCCTCCCTGAGCCCACTGTGGTCCAACTGCTGTGCTTTCTTCGCAACCTCTGAGGTAGTGGTGGTGGCGCTAGTGCTCCCTGGATGGGGAGGTTCCTTCCTACTGTCCAGTGTGGCCTGGGGAAGGTTTCCTTACTACTGTCCAGTGCGGCCTGAAGGCGGGCAACTTCTCCCTCAGGGCAGATAGTTGTCTGCAAATAGGGCAGCATCTCAGCCTCCAGAAAGACTCCGGAAGACTGCTGCCCCACAGCCATTACATGCACTACTCCCACATGTTTATCTGCTGTTTGTTTGTATGTGTGTGTGTGTGTGTGTGTGTGTGTGTGTGTGTGTGTGTGTAGTATGACGCGTGTGTGATTGGTTATATAGAAATATATATATTATACAATGTGTATGCTTATATTGTAAGTGCAGTGTGCCAGAGAATATGACTGTGATATGCCCTTGCACTCTTGAGGAAATGATGTCAGAACCTCAGGTATAAAGGAACTATTTCAGGGGTGAGGGTGGGAAGGGTGGGCCTAAACTGTCCCCTCACAAAACAGTCAGCTAAAAGCTCTCACCCACCGCCATGATGAGTGCCTTCCTGTCAGCAAGATACCCTACACAACAATTTGACAGAGAAAGTACCCTGCTAATCAAACAGAGAAAAATCCAGACATCCAAGTCAGACACAGGTAAAACTCTCCAGCCCCAAAACAGCCTGGTGGTTTGTTAGCCACAAAGGAAAATCAAATATGCAGCTATTTCAGCCCTTCTGAAGATGCTGACAAGATAAGCAGTTTTGAAAACCCCCTTTCTGAATTAAAAACTAAAATAATTAAACACAAAACAATACCACTGTAAAAGTGAAGAAAACTTCTCTCAGATGTAAGCAAGAGAGAGAGATTAGTTACAGATAGCTAGTCCAATATAGTATATCCCACGCAGCTTCTCAGTTGTTTCAAAGCACACCCAGTACACAACTTGGAAGAAGATGGACTTCTGGGTTATGGGTTTGATTATCCTTATTATTGTTATGTAGTGTTCATAGTCGTTGGGGGCCTGCCTTTCCAGGCATCCAGGAAATCGGAGGGTTTATAACTAAAGCAGTTTGTTCAAGGCAGCATTTGAATAGTTGTCACATGCAAAGATTCCATCATTTGCATGTGTTCTGTCTTCTCCAGGCAGTTCTGGCTTGAAGGGACACTGCATAAAGTTATGAATACCTGAGTATCACTAGGAAGAAACAAGATTACTATGGTAAGTAATTTTTTCTTCTGGTACAATCAGACAGTCAAAGTGTGGTGTATTACCTGAGCAAACAGGCGGACACACGCTTCTACCCTCTCTGCCAAGGGGTGATGAAGGTACAGGAATGGCTATAGTGTGAGAGGTCACACAATTGTCCACATGGCAGTCTTACTAAATGTCCTGGCAGACAACCTCAGCCAGTATGTGGTTCAGTCCCATGAGTGGGAACTCAGTCAGACCAAAGCCAAACAACCGTTCAACATGTTCAACATGTGGGAAAGGCCAGAGTTGGACCTTTTTACATCCCTACACAGCATAAAACTGATGCTTTTTTTCTCGCTTGCTCTAGGATGTGGAATTTTCTGGCAAAATGCATTGTCCCTCTCCTGAAAGGGAGCTTCCCTATACCTTTCCTCCTCTGCCACTGATTCAGAGGATCCTGACCAAGCTTAGGCAGGAACCAACCATGATGATCTCAGTGACACACTTGTGCCTATGCATATCTGCTCTCCTCTACAGTGGGAACTGGCAATCGAAGCTCTGTTTCCCTTGTCCCTTCAGCTGGGCCTGCTGCTCCACAACAATGACATGCTGTTGCATCTGAACCTTTATATTTCATTTTATTTTAGTTTTTGTTGACCAGGAAAAAGAGGACTAGGCAGTTCTGCCTATTTTCAGCCTCAGTCCGGGGAGGGGAGAGATTCAGATGGAAACCAAATTACACTGAAACAAATTAAGCTGTTGGTGGTATTTTTATTGTAGTGACTACAGGAAATTTTGCCAGAACACTGGAGAAATTCCCTTACTCTTTTCAGGAATTGCCATGGGATATTTAATGTCCTCCTAAACAACCACCAGAACAGGCAGATGGGACCTCGGTTTAACAGCTCATCCAAAAGATAGCACTTCAGGAGTGCAACACCCCCCTCATGCTGCACTACTGTCTCAGTACTGGGATTTAACCCAAGTTCCTGGTGTGGGGATAGAACCCACAGCCTTCCGATCTTCCAGCCTTAGAGGTGAGTGTGCAACCTGCTGTGCCACTGACACTGCATAGGCACATTCAACCCCTGTGGCTCCATGCCTGATTCCTGTGGATGTAGATGTCTTACAGTTCGGAGTCTCACCTTAGGTTTCTACTGTTCTGCTTGCTGCTAGGAAACCGTCCACCAGGAAATGGAAGTTACTTGCTCACTGTAACCGTTCATCATCCAGAATACCTTCACCATTGATTATCACTTTTGGGTCTGAGCTGGAGGCACTAAGACCCTGCAGGGGCAAATTTTTTGCCAAGGGGCTGGCCACAGCTACTGGGCATGGTACCTGAGCACTCCCCACTCTGATGCATGTCGCCAGCCAGTGACAGTTGCCGGCTCCCTCACTAACCTCAATTCTGTTTGCCAGGAGAAAAAACAAATTGGGGAAAAAATAACAGAGGGCAAAGAATTTTGCTATCCCAAAGGGATAGTGAAAGGATATAGGAAATATAAACAAATAACAAAAACCACAAGAGCACGCTAGGTGATCTAAAGGAGTAGTTGGGTATGGAACCAGAGCCTCACGCTACTAACCAGACAGAAGAGGGATAGTAATCTTAAAAGGCAGCAGCCCTGAAACATGTGGCACTGGCAGAAAAGCAGGAGGGGATTACCAGAATTGGGACCACCTTGCTACTGAGATGGCACAGTGTACCAAGACAGGAGTGAATCGCATAGATTCCTGGAAAAAAACAAAGCCCATGCTGCCTGATGGAGGACTGACTGAATAGCTAATCAAAATATGCCCCCTTTTCCCCTCTGGGTAAAAAAGGAAGGAATCACAAGTGTATGTCGAGCTGTAAGGTCAAAGAAGTTGAGATATGTACATCTCCCTACAGAGAAAAGGACCTGCTTCTCTTGCAACAATGGGGATGCACTCTGTGTGGGAGTTAGCATACTTAATACAGTTCAGTGCAGAGCATTGTCTCACAGACAGTTCAGCTACCAAGTGAAGTTAGATTGGGTAGTGCCCAGAGACACAGAGTGCATTTAGCAACTAATAGGGTTATTCCCCGGGACAGGATATACCCTGAAGCAGGAAGGAGAATCAGGAGGAAGGGAGCTGCCTTCTCTCACCTTTTTTTGTTTGTTTGGTATGAGGGCCCTAAAAGGAACTTTCACCCCAATTTTAAGTTTTTTTTTTTTTTTTTTTGGTTGGGGGGGGGGAGTGAGAACCCAGCAATGAGTCCACAACCTTTTTTGTTAAGACAGCTACTCCATTGAGAGTACAACTGAGGAGATGTTATGGTACTAGGTGGTGCCGACCAGCACTATCGGAGTGAGCTGCCCAGGCGTCCCGGCTCTGCTGGAGTCGGGTATGATTTGAGGGTGGTGGTGGTAATCATTGGTGAAGATATTCTGAAAATCAACAGTTACGGTAACTATGTAACTTTCATATCTTCCAAGAATCAGTCTTCACCATTGATTCCCACTTACGAGTCAGAGTATCAAGCTTCCCTTCTTATCTGAGGGAGGAACTGGCTCACTCTTAGGGTAACAGATACCCTTAGCCCTCTGCTTGAGGGAGAACACCTGAAGGCAGGGGTTTCTTACAGATTTAGCGAAACCTAGGATTGGTCAGGGCAAGGTGGGGGCTTTTGTGGTACAGGAACAGGAGGGATCTCTGATAGTTCCTGCCTGATCCTAGGGAAGAAGAAATGAGCCTCTTGGAAAGTGCTAGTTAAGCACCTTGTGTCAGGCCACAGGTGCCAGTCGGGAGAGGCAAAGCCATGGCATCTACCTAATGCAGACTGCGGTTACTACCAGTCTGGAGACCAGTTTAGCATTGTAAGATGCCCTCAACTGGTGCTGTGCTATCTCCAGACACCGAGTAGAAAGGTCAATGGCCTGCCTAACTGCCTTGCTTGGTAGCAGTGTAGCCAACAGGCTGCGTAGCTGCAGCCATAGGCAATGGTTATAGGTTGCCATATGTGCCTGAAGTGCAGAGATGTGCATGCCGAGGAAAAAGGCTTCCTTTCAAAAGCGTCCATCTGCGTGAACTCTGTCCCTGGAGGTCTGTCATGTACAAGGCTTCGTGGGCCAAGCGCGTTCTGCAGTACTTCAAGGTCCAGGAATGGGTGAATTACCTCACCTACAGACCCTGTGGGCTCATGATACTGAGTCAAGAGGTCTGCTAGGGATGGCTTGGTTGGAGAGGGAATGCCTCCACACTGCCGTAGATGCCTCCTTCCCTGGGCAAAAGAGGAATTACTACAGTGTTCATGTTGGGCATTCCAATGGCAGGGCTGCTGTATCGCAGCTTGTATAGGTTTCATGGTCAAGTGCCTGGGTCATCTCCACCAGGAATCACTGGTACAGGGCATGCTCAGCAGCAGAAAGGAGGTAGACAGATGATTTGTTGTCCTCATTGGAGGACATTGATGGAGACAAGGCACTGCCTCCGGGCAGGGTCAGTACTAAAGAGAAGGGCCTGGACTGGGCTCTTTCTTACTCCCTATACCAATCATCTAAGGCACTGACCCATGCCCAGTGTTCCCACGTTAGAGGCTCCTTGGGTTCTTTACACCTTGAGGCCTGCTAACAAGGGCATCCTTTCCAGGAAGTGATGAGGCCACTCTAAAAGGGGTTGAAACTCCAATTCTCTGGGACCTTTTCCTGGGCTGCAGTACAGCGTAGGGGCCTCACCCGAGGGGAGGGCTCAGCAGAGTCTCCCAAAGGGTGTCCTCCTACATCAGAGGAGTGACCCTATTGGTGCACATGGGGGGAACCTCAGCTGTGGAGAGTGGAGCCATACAGGTCTCACAGGGCAACCTTCACTGGTAGCAGTGATGTCCAACAGCTCTGGAAAAATCTCCATCTCTGGGCCATCTTCCGACCTTGAGTCTGTATCACCTCCAGAACTGGTCTCAGGATCAGTGACAGCCATAGAGACTGTGTCATGCCTATCACCATGGCCAGTACCACCCTTGACACTGTGCTTGGTACTTACTTTTACATTGTGCCCAGAGCCATCACCCTCCTTGGTGTTGCAGGTGTCACCAGAATTGGGGAAGATCTCTGGGATAACATTGTCAGCCCCTTGCCCTTAGCCAGACCCAGGACCAGGAACATGGCCATCACCACCTCTGTCACCGTGTCCTGAGTGGTCACGTTCCTTGGTTTTGCTGGCGACACCATGGACAGTGACAACATCTAAACTGGCAACAGTGTGGACAACAGCCTTGGTGCCAGTCCCTCTCCTAACATCATGAACAGTGTCAGGAGGGGGGCTTGGCATTGTCCTCTGTGCCGCCCACCATGTCATCACTGTGAACAGCGACAGCAGTATTGGTGATGCTGGAGGATGATGTGGAGGTGTCCACTGGTGTAGACTGAGCATGTAATTGTGGCCTCACCACTGGTGACATCTGCTCAAGGTAGGCAGAATGTGGAGGGATCACAGTCAACTGGCAGAGGGAGTCGACTGGCCAGGAGACCCATCCACCGGAGTCTCTATTGCTTCAATCTAGTGAGGTTAAGGAGAATTCCGTACTTTAACTGAATCAGAGATCTCAGGAAGAGGCCCAGGAGAAAGGTCGAGAGACCTGATCTTGGATATACGGGTGCAAGGCCTACCTCTAAATGCGGGGATCGAGCGACCCTCACCTTAACACACTGTTCTTACGGATACTGCAGTCCATGGAGAAGCAGGCATCTCACGCACCCATATCATGCTCTTCACCAAGACAAACTGCACAGGTCTGATGCTGGTCCAGAACAGCCATCATTTCCCATTGAGGCAATGACACATAATGGGTGGTTGTTGGACTTTTTTTGATGACTTGTCCTCCTTTTTACTGTACTTCAAAATCATGGTAAAAAAAAAAAAAAAGACAGGTGACACCGCAGATAAGAAAGAATTACTGTGATGCAGCTAAAATGAGTGGGGATGAGGCGAACTGAGGCACTGCACTCCTACGGTGTGTGCCCCACGATGGCTAGAACAGAACTGAAGTTAGTGAGGGATGTGGCAGTGGTTTTTTGGCTGGGGTGTAGCACCAAGTGGGGGGAGCAGGTGCCATACCTGGTAGCTGTGGCTTATCCTCTGTCAAAAGCTTTGCTCATGTGGGGTCCTAGTGCCTCCAGCCCAGACTTATGAGCAAGAATCAGTGGTAAAGATTGATTCTTGGAAGACCACCTACTCCTTCAATTGAAATCACAAAACCAGTGTCCCAGAGTTTGGTGAACAGGCGACCATGGTGCACTAAATGAAAGGCTTTTAATAAATCCCAAAAAACAGCAGCAGCTGTCTCACCCTTGTCCCAGGGCCTCATGGAGAAAGGTGGTTAATTCTAACAAAGCAGTAGAAAGAAGTGCAAAATCATGCACATAGGGAAGAGAAACCCTGAAGCCACCTATAGGCTGGGAGGGGAGTTGCTAGCAGTCACAAAGGAAGAAAGAGACTTGGGCATCATCATCACTGATGACCGGAAATCATCCAAGCAGACCTCTAAAGCAGTAGGTAAGACTAGAGGGGTGTTAGGGGTGTATTAGTAGGGGTATCGCAAGTTGTAAGAGGGAGGTAATAATCCCTCTTTACAAGACACTGGTTAGGGCCTCATCTGAGTACTGCGTGCAGTATTGGAGGCCACACCTTCACAAGGACATTAACCAAACTGAGGCAGTCCAGAGAAGGGCAACCAAAATGGTGCAGGGACTGCATCAGAAGACATATGAGGACAGATTAACAGAGCTCAATATGTATACCCTTGAGCAAAGGAGGAGAGAGGTGATATGATCGAGTATTCAAACACCTTAAGGGCATTAACAAGGTGAAAGAGTCTAGCATGTTTAAATATAAGAAAAATAGCAGGACAAGAGGACACAGCATGAGATTAGAGGGGGCGAATAAGGGGGAATGTGAGGAAATTCCTTTTCACAGAAAGGGTGGTGGATGCATGGAATGGCTTACCACAAGAAGTGGTGGCTATGAATACAGTGCAGGGCTTCAAACAGGCATGGGATAGGCATAAGGGAGCAATACAAATGGCTGTGAATAGATAGGCCACTGACAGAGCAAAGGCCGATGGCACATTTATAAGGTAGAAAAAGAAATGGGCAGACTGGATGGGCCTTGTGGTCCTTATCTGCCGTCAACTTCTATGTTTCAGTAAGAGTACTATGTTCTTTTTTAAATCCATATTGAACTAGTGATAGTCTACTATGCTGATCTAAGTAACCCATAATTTGATCAGAGACCACTTTCTCAAAGATTTTGGACAGTGAGGACAGCAAAGAGACTAGTCTACAGTTTTTAACGAAAGACCTGTTATCACCCTTATAGATGGCACCACGGTAGCCCGCCTCCATAACTCTGGGACCATCTCAAAGAAAAACGAAACAACAGATTCAAAGGTCCGATCATTAAGTCTGTTACACAGGAAAGTAATTTTATCTCGATCCCATCTTTACCATTTCTAGTCCTATATTCATTTTTTGAAAATACCCATACAAGTCATCCTCTGTCTCCTCCGTAAAGTAAAAAGGTGGGTGTTGCTTACTCCCCAAATTCTTGCCTAAGGTGGCATCTGATTTCTCTTGAAATCAGTCCATTGATTTACCTGTGTTCTTTCCTTCCCCTCAGAATCTGGGTGAAATGCTATTGCATTCTTTGGACTTCCACAGAATCCATCAGTATTATCTAGACCATACCATGGACTATGCTCAGTCCTCCCAGTTAGTTGTTTCTTTTGGCCTGGTACTAGGGGTAAACCTGTTTCAAAACCATGTCTCTGTGAATGGATGTCCTCTTGCATTTTGTTCTGCTACAGGCAGACCGAGCTGGACTAATGGCTGCCATTACAAGGAATGCCACTAGGGGCATGTCTGTCTAAGTGGCCTGTTTTACTTTTTTATTAGATGCTGTCATTTGCAGAGTTGCTACCTGGCACAAGAGCCACGTGGTTACTAAGCATTACCATCTGGATTTGATCTCCTATAGGAGAGCGGGATTTGAACTTTTCTGAGACTCAGCAACTTTCATTATTGCACCCGATATGTGGGTGCCTTACCTCAGAGGGAATCTTTGTAGCGCCACATGTCCGTAAATATCGTAATAGTTTAGTGGAAAAAATGCTCATAATTTAGTTAAACCGGGTCCTGGAGGACTTTCTGGTCTGCAGAGCTGCCCAAGTTCTGCCCCTGCGCTCAGCAACGTTATGATGTGATGCTAAGGAGGCGTCAAGACGCGCTCCATGACCACGGTGAATGGGCGGCAGCTTTCAAATGTTTTATATTATAATGGTGAGTTTGTGGCGAAGCGTGGGCGCTGGTCGACTAACAGGGCCTTGTTGAGTCCAGCCAGCACGTTTCCTCTAAACGAACACTATAATATATAAAAAAAAACAGTCGAGGAAAGCTGCCACCGTTCACTATAATGAAGACATGTGCCGGCTCTCCCTTAACAGACATCGCTCTGGCGCTGAGGGAAACGGCCCGGTATCCTCGGGCAGGAAATCGCCAAGACGACCAACTTTCACTAAGCTGCGACCACTAAATGACTTTTCTAATATTCTCTCAGAGAAAGACACCCGATATATTGGTGCAATAACGAAAACATTGAAGTTGGTGACTCTCTTTAACAAGCTCTGCTTTCCTTGGGGATCTGTCTCCTGATTTACCAGCCACATGGGTTGGGTTTGTACAGTACTGCTTGGCAGTAGTCCAGCTTATTATGGCCCTGTGGAGATGCCCTCCAAGAAGTTAAGTTTGTTACTGATCAGTAACAGTAGATTTTCAAGATGATCTCCACAGAGCCATAACTTTTCCTTTTGCTATTCCCATGATGTGGCAGATATTTTTCTTTCAGCTTCTTGGCAAATTCCTGCATGTTTTGGCTGTCATTTGTATCAGTGCTGTCACTAGCTGAGTGGTGGGCAGTGGTTGCTTTACTTCCCTGCCTCTCTCTGCAGGATTGGTAGGGGCAATCCTAATCCTGCTTTTGGTATTCACCGATAGTGGGAAACTGAAGTAGTTGGGGCCCATCTTCATTATTTCGGCAATGCTGTGTGCCTGCACCATGCACATAGGCACATCAGTGTGGGTGGCCTCATCTTGCAAAAGCTTGCCACCAGGTCCTGATGCTGATGACTTACAGTTCAGTGTATTATGGCTCTATGGAGATCCTCTTGAAGATCTGCTGTTAACCGAAAGTAGTGAACCTTTGTACAAATATACTTTGTAAGACGAATAAAACATAAGGAGCTAGACCTACTGATATTTGAGGAGTTAGACACGACTGGAATTACTGAGACCTGGTGGGCTAAGAGATGTATGTTGGGTGGAGGGGAGGAGAGCTGGATGAATTGAGACTACAGGGAAATATAGACTGGGGGGAACAAGAGTGGGTGTGGCATTGTATATTAGGGAAGCATTACACTGGTGAAAGGAAAAACCCAATTCTGTTGGATAGTGCTACTAATATAACAACAGTTAAGAGAACTGGAGGACACAACTGTGCAGTTAATGGAGGCAAATGTAGAAAAAAAGTTGTAAATATGAGTTCCCAGAAAGAGTGGTGGATTTGTGGACTGAACATCTATCATAAAGTAGCAACTGCTTAGTCTGTCTCTTTAAATTAAGACTTGATAAATTTATGGAGAAAAAAGACTAAATGGGTATGCCCACTGAGTTGGTGGGGAAGGAACTGGATGATCCAGAGGTCATCTTCCCCTCATCGTATTATATCATAATCTGTAAATTTAATCTGTACTGACATTTCCCCTTAATTTCATGAGCCCTTCTCTGTCTCCTGTATCTGCAGAGCACCATGCTGCAGGCTATCGAGCGTTACATGAAGCAGGCGATTGTGGATAAGGTGCCCAGTGTCTCCAGCTCTGCTCTGATTTCCTCTCTGGTATGTATCCCCTTGCATCTGCCCAACTGGCCTGGAATAAAGCAACACAGCAAAGAGTAATATTATAGTGCATGAAACATTTTCAGGGCATTGAAAGCTAGTTAGTAAAAGTAAGTTTTCGTTTGCTTTTAAATTGCACAGGATTTCTGCAGGCCCGAATATCTAATGGTAGTTCATTCCAGAGGTGCAAGTTCAGTCGCGAGAAGTGGCCAGTCTAGCTGTTGAAATGTCATAAAGATGTATGTCAGAGGATCTAAATCCTAGTATTCCTCATTAGTATGGTGGTTGATATCCCCACTTGTAATATGGGACACTGTGGTTCAGTTCCCTGAAGGGGAAGAATTCTTTTTATAAGGGGGAGGTACTGACAGTGACCAAGGAAGAGAGAGACCTTGGGGTAATCATATGTGATTATCTCAAGGTGGCAGGACAGTGTGATAAGGCAGTAGGCAAAGCTAGCGGCATGCTGGGCTACATGGGGAGGAGGATTTCTTGCAGGAGGAGGGAGGTGGTATTTCTATGCATTGGTCACTAGTGAGCCCCACCTAGAGTACTGTATCCAGTTCTGGAGGCCACACCTCCACAAGGACAATTATGGGATAGAAGCAGCCCAAAGGAAGGCTTCCAAAATGGTGTTGGAGTTGCAGGAGAAGCCATATGAGGAGAGTCTTTGGGAATCAACATGTACTTCCTGGAGGAGAGGAGAGTGAGAGGGGACATGATTGAGACCTATAAGTACCTGATTGTGGTGTACAAAGTGCAGGTGGGAAGTCTTTCTCACAGGAGGAAAAGCACCAGAACATGGGAGCAAACTGGGGAAGGGGCAGTTTAAGAGGGATATGAGACAGTATTTCACAGAATGAGTGGCGGGTGCCTGGAACAGCGTGCCAGAAGCGGTGGTGGGAGCGAAAATAGTGGGGAGCTTCAGACATGCATGGAATAGGCACACAGGTACAATAACGATTATAACATTGATTACGACGGGCTCAGTGAACAACTCAGCACAATGCAGGAAGGCAGCTACAAAGGTCAACAAAATGCTAGGGGTATATCTTCAAGGAGAGGGGAGGTGATCCTACTGTTGTATAGTTCACTGGTTAGGCCACACCTGGAGTACTGCATGCGGTACTGGCACCCATATCTGAAGAGGGACATTAAGTTACTGGAGGGGGTGCAGCGCAGGGCAACAAAGATGATCCATGGACTAGGGGACATACCCTACGTGAGCAGGCTGAGGGAGTTGAACATGTAATCACTGGAAGAGAGGCGAGATGGGGGATATGACTGAAACCTTCAAGTACATGAAGGAAATAAACAAGACAGGCACAGAGGGACTGTTCTGGTTAAGGGGGGTAGGGACACTCGAGGTCACGATCTCAAATTGGAGGGGGGAAGGTTTAGGAGGGAAATAAGAAGACACTTTTTTACGGAGAGAGTGGTGTCTGGGTGGAATCGCTGCTCATGGAGTGGTATCCTGTAGAACAGTGGACTGCTTCAGAAGGGGATGGAATAGGGTAGAAGGGAGGGTGAGGGGAGGGAGGGAGGGAGGGCAGCTGCAGTATAAGGGTTGCTAGCTGCACACTTGAGCAGACTCGATAGACCACAAGGTCTTTATCGGCTGGCAAATGCGTATGTTCATGATAAGTAGGGGAAAGGGAGATGGGAGGGATGCCAGTGACCAAATAGTGTCTGAGGTGTTGAAATAGGCAGGGAGAAATAGGGCACACTAAATGAGGTCTACCAGTCCTTTTCTGCCAACAGATTCTATGTTACTTTGAAGGCACCCAGTCATGGTGGGTTATTGGTGAGATAAGTCCTTGAGAAATGACTATACCCAGGTAACGACCTTTACAGTGGGTGGAGGTGTTGACATGTTGAGAAAGATTAAAAGAGATCTAGAAGATAAGCAAGACCTTTGGAATTGTAACCCTCTGGTTGGTCAAGATGAAAATTAAAATCCCCAGGAATTAAATGAAATTGAGGTTCTAGGATGAACAGGGGTTCAGAGAAACCCTCAAAGAAAGATAGCAGACCATTTTTTTGATTATAAAGCAACAAACGGGAGGGGAGAAAGCTGTGGTAGCTGTGGGGTGCTCTTTTCTAGGGATATGCTCTAGAGGAGGGGGCACTGCCCCAGCTGCAAGACCTTGGTGAAGCTCCGTGCTCAGCTGGTGGCAGCAAGAAAAGAAATATCTCAGCTGCGTCACCAGCTCAGCTGGAGCCCATCCCCACTCCCCCGGAAGGGGATGGAGAGTGGTGGCGGTTGAGGGGGTCAGGAGGCAGGGTTCACCACAAGGAGGTTGTCTAGCCCAACACCATCCAGACAGCAAACCACTTTGCACCCCTGGAGGAGGCTCAGGTACCTTACACCATGGGGTGGGATGCTCTGAGTCAGTCAAAGGAAAGGGGGCAGAACAATGTGATGGCACCCGGGGGGGAACAGGAGCAAGTCTGCCAGGAGAGTCGTAGGGGTTAGGGATTTATTAACTAGGGGAGTTGAGAGGGTGGTGGTGGGGTTGGACAGGAGGGGTGGTGGTCAGATATTTTCTTTGTGCATTAGCAGTCTGGGATTTGGACAAGACAGGGAGGATAGCAGAGAGAGAGGTGGGGAGCTGGGGGTGCTGATACACCTGGGTGCCAGTGATGTGGTGAACTAGTTGGTGGAGTTGGTGAAGCAGAACTTTCACAGATTGTGGGACAGATTGATGGCATACTCAGCCTCCCTGGCCTTTTCCAAGGTTTTCCCTGTGTGGTTCAGAGAGGGAAAGAATAGAATAGCAAGGGATGAGACAGGAGTTTAGTGGTTGACGTAAGGGTTGGTGTCAGGAGAAAGGGTACCACTCTGTGGGTGACTGGGGGACTTCTGGGACAGGAGATTCTTCAAGGGTGTGACAAGAGAAGGCACCAGTTTGCTGGGACAGGAGTTTGACATCTGTTTCAGACGGTTAAACTCACTGCAGGGGAGGGGGGGACTGAAACTAGGAGAGGGAACCTAGATATTACTGCCGATATCTGGGGGCTTGTATACTGTTGAGAAATAGAGTCGGGTCCAAACTGGCCAGGGGGAACACAAAGTGCAGTCGCCACAAAAAACAGGACCTAAAAAGACCAGGGAAGAATAATGGAAAAAGACAGGTAAATAGCAAAAAGAGTTCAGGAGTTCGATGGAAGGGGGTCTGCCTTAATGACAGGAGCCTGGGTAATAAAATCAGTGAGCTCCAGGCAATGATTGCAGATACTGAGATGGACCTTGTAGCCATCATAGAAACTTGGGCCTCAGAAAATAATGACTGGGACTTGGCAGTCCCTGGGTACTCTATGTTCAGGAGGGATAGAGGAAAAGATAGAGGGAGAGGCATAGCCCTTTATATCTGGAATGGCATTGAGATTGTGAAAGATGGGTGCATCAGGGATAGTAATGCAGAGATCGAGTCGCTGGGGGTGCAGCTCACAGAAGCCTCAGGTAAGAAATTATGGTTGGAGTCATCTCTCATCCACCAGGGCAAGGGGAAAAGAGAGGCAGGAAGCTTTAGGAAGAACTAGAAAGAAGAGTGGCAAAGGGGTAAGTAGTGGTGGTGGGTGATATGAACCTGCCGGACAGCGACCGAGATGCTCCACTGGCCAGGAGCACCAAAAGTCGAGCCTTGCTGGATACATTCCAGGACTGTCTGCTGGTACAGTTAGTTAAAGAAGAACCCACCAGGCAGGCTGCCATTCTTGATGTGGTGCTCAGCAGCTCAGAAATATTAGGAGCTATGAGAGTAGGGGAGCCACTAGGGAACAGTGACCACGACTCCATTTGGTTCAAACTGGCCCTTGGGAGCAGAAAACCCAATCGAGAGCTGAGGTCTGAAGGATGGACTTCAGCAAGTTGAGGGAGTTGGTCTAGGACAAGTTAGTTGGGTTAGACAGCATAGGAGGTGTGGAAGAGAAATGAGGATCAATAAAGGGGGCCATTCTCGAGGCATCTGAGTTATGCATGAGAACAGTAACCAAAAGTAACAAATACAAGAGACCATTATGGTTCCCGGTAAGGGTCAGGGAGGCGGTGAGGGCCAGAAAAAAAAAAGGTTTTCACATGTACAAAGATAAGCACTGGGAGGAAGAATGAGTATAATACATATTGACAAATAAGGAGGCAAAGCGGGTGGTTAGAGAGGCAAAAGGAGAAACTGAGTGACCTGTTGCAGAGGGGAGCAAGAACGGAGTAAAACAATTCTTCCCTGCACGGGGAAGAAATATAGAGTTGAATGATTTTTTTTATTTTTTTTAAATAAGCTCTTTACTGATTACAAAATTGTTATGGTGGAGCTGAGTTTCTGTGAGACAGGAAAGACTGAGGTTTAAAGAGCAACTGATATGTTCCGCATTGGCAGCTCATACTAAGGAGTTGCCTGCCCAAAGAACTGGTTAAGCCTTCTTTTGAATTTTTTTAAGTAATAAAAGAGCAATTTACACTAATATGCCCAGGTCATAACTTCCGAGTATGAAATGAGTGGCCACAGAATGCTGCAGCACTGCCTCTTAAAGTAGCACACTGATATTTGGGGGGGGCCTCTAGACATGCATACTGTTTCTTTGCTTCCAGTTATACATGTATGGAGCTAATATATATATTACAACCCCATACATGTATAACTGGAAGCAAAAAAATTGTTTGCATGTCTGGAAGGCCACCTCCCCTGATATCATTGTTTCTATACATAGCGTGCCCGCAGTCTCACTCTCTACTTCTTGTCATCAAAGTGCTATTTTTAGGGATGGGGCTGCAGTGCTCGGCAGCCACTCAGAAATTAAGAGGCAGGTATATTAATGTAAGTTGCTCTTTTATTACTTAACAACATAGAAACATAGACTTTGACAGCAGATAATGACCGCTTGGACAACCCAGTCTGCCCATTTCCCTACCTAGTGAATAAGCTGCAGATCCTAGTTAACCAACAGCCCGCTGCTTCCTACCCCCCCACCAGAACTGCCTTATATGTGTCCCATGCATTCTTTTGTAACCCCTAGGCGGTGCTATTCTAAGGGCTGCTACTGCTGCCTGTATGGCAGTACACAGTTTGAGGGGCCTGAGCTCTGTAAACGGGTGCCTCCACCCGGAGGAATGGTATTGGGGTAGCTTAACTCCTCTGGTATAGTCCTCCAGGATGCTATAACCACCCACTAACCCTTCTAGTGGCCTAAACAGTAACACAATGGTACATTCACATTCAGCAGATAGCAGTAATAATATGCTCACACCCCTTTCACTTACCACAAAGGGCTAGATCTGCTGCAGCTGTGCTGGAGACCCCCTGAAAAATGAGATCAGCAATGCAACAATACAGTATTACCACTGTAACACAACTAATAATATGCACACTAGCCAGGTTAAACGTGAAAACAGACAATCAGATTTATTTAGGGGCAGTGAACAAGGGAGGGGCATGAATCTTGCAGAAAGATTAGCAATCTGATTTAAATCAGGGTTGATCAGCTTGCACTGTGAGTCCCAATAAGACAGTTCAACAACCCTGGGTACCCAGTGTGTCATGCAGACTAGCCTGGAGCATTACCCAGGGTGGCCGGCGTTGCAGCTGTTGGTGGGGGCCCTTAGGAAAGAAAACAGTTAACATGCACACAACTCAGGTATTTGTAATCCAAGCTGGATGGCTTAGTCCATTGCAATAACCCAGAACAAAAACAATTAGATGTAACACAGTGGTTGCTATGGTGGTTGCAGGATGCTACCCTGGTTTGTACTCATGCTGCCAGAACCTGGATGCTAGACAGGCGAAATGAAGACCTCGTGGTGTTGACCTGGAAGGACAGGGGAAGCAGGGCCGACACGACTCGCCTCTGGGTGGTTGCCACCTGCTATATGGTGTTGAGCAGGGGGGCAGAATCCCCAAGCTGGTCTTTCGCCGAGATGGTCTCTGAAGTGGAAGTAGCGGCCTAGGCCGAGATGGCAGGGCCCAGAAAGGATGAACAGTTCTGTAAAAGTTTGTGATTTTCTGCTGGCGAAGCTTCCAGCTGGCATAATAGATTCTGCCATGGGGAACCAAATCGCGACCCACAAAACACATTCAGCACATTTAAATCACTTATTTCTCTGTGCCACAGTTCAGATACAGTCCGGTTGCAAATTACACCTTCACTGCGCAAACATTTCAGTCCAAGGCAAATTCTGTCATCAGGCAGGCCAGTCGCTTCTGAAGAAAGTCTTCGGTCCAAATCCCAAGTCGCAGTAACAAACTTCTTTCCTCTTCTGCTGCAGATTCCAAACATGGAAATCTGAACCAGACCCAACTTCTGCAAAAGGCAGTTCACTGGCAGGAGACGTGGCAGGCAGGCCAGCAAAGCTTTCCCGTTGATTTCCCTATGCTCCTTCTGGAAGCAGCTGCTCGAAAGCTCAAGCTGTTCACTCTTCAACCTCTAACTCTAACTGATCCACTGCTTCAGTCAGTTCTGACTATTTCCTCTGTAATCCAAAAGGTTCCGTTGGCTGAGGGAGCTGTCAGTCACAGCAGGGCTCCTCCTCCAGGTTCATTTGGGCGCCAACACTTAAGAACTACAAAAACTACAGAATTTCCTTCCCACAAGACCCCTGGGGACAGTCTCCATTTTAGGTCCCCAGCGGTTCGATTGGTCCAAATACTGGAAGTCCATAGCTTAACATGGTGGCTCCCATCCGAATGTTCAAGCTGCAAAAAAGGCCGATTAGACAAACGTCTCTATCTTTACTATAACAGCAATTTAGCAATGAACAATCACAATTCCTAAGAGGGCTCCCTCTGCACAAGTAGCGTCTTCAGAATGGAACAGAATAATGGACTGTCTGGCTGGTCTCAAGCCTTAATTACATGGACCCAGCCCAGACTAATTTCTAAACACAGATTAGCCTTTTTTCTTAGAGAGACAGGCATGGAGGCTGACTAGGGCACTCTCAGGCAGACATATAGAACTACTTAAGACAGGACACTAGCCTGACAGTGGGCATTTAGGGAGCCCAGCAAGACATTATAGTAAACCACAATTTGTAGGGCATTACACTTGAATTTCCCCCAATGTTTTTGACCTCACGAGCTTCTCAGGAAGGTCGTTCCATGCGTCCACCACCCTCTCAGTGAAAAACTACTTCCTCATGTTGCCCTTGAGCTGTCCCCCTCTATCTTCAAATTGTGCCCCCTTGTTCTTGCATATATCTTTTTCTGAAAGATGCTACCCTCCTGGACTTTGTTGATTCTCTTGAGGTACTTGAAAGTTTCTATCATGCCCCCCAACCCTCCTTTCCTCGAGGGTATACATATTAAGCTCCTTTAGTCTCTCTTTGTATGGCTGCTGGTGCAGACCCTGCACCATTTTAGTTGCCCTCCTCTGAACTGCCTCCATCCTGTCTATGTCCTTGCAGAGATGGGGTCTCCAGAACTGCACACAGTACTCCAGATGGGGTCTCACCAACTGTCTGTACAGAAGGATAACAACTTCCTGTTTTCTACTGATGATGCCTCTTCCTGTACATCTCAGTATCCCCCCAGCCCTCCTTACTGCCTTCTCACTTTGCTTGCTTACCTTTAGGTCATCTGATATGACTACCACCATGTCCCTTTCCATTTTTGTTGTTGTTAGTCCCCCAATTGCGTACTCTTCCCCTGGATTTTTGTTTCCCAGGTGCATTACTTTGCACTTCCTTGCATTGAATGTAAGCTGCCATACTTTTTACCATTCCTCCAACCTTGCCAAGTCCCTTCTCATCCTTTCCACCCCCCTTGTGTATCAACTCTGTTGCAGATCTTTGTGTCGTCTGCAAAGAGGCATTCTTTTCCTTCCAGTACTTCTGCAGTGTCACTTATAAAGATGTTAAAAAGCACCGGACCCAGTACCCCGTTTCTTCAGAGCGAACTCCATTTAATGTTACCCTCTGTGTCCTGTTGTCCAGCCAATGTTTTACCCAGGTTACTACCCTGGGACTCACTCCTAGGCTGGCTGTTTTGATTATTAATCTTTTGTGTGGGACTGTGTCAAATGCCTTGCTAATGTCTAGGTAGGCCATGTTCACAGCCCCTTCCTGGATTACTACTGTGGTCACCCAGTCGAAGAAATCTATTAGATTCGTCAGACATGACCTTCCCACTGTGAATCCATGCTGCCTTGAATCCTGTGCCCCGCTGGCCTCTAGGTACTCAACAATTCTTTCTTTCAGAAGTGATTCCATCATTTTTCCTACTACTGAGGTCAAACTAACAGGTCAGTAGTTTCCTGCCTCTGCTTTCCTTCCACTTTTGTGAAGGGGGAATCACATCCGCCCTCCTCCAGTCCTTAGGTACCACACCATCCTCCCATGATTTTTTAAAAAGGGTAGTCAGTGTTGTCACTAGTTCTCCCCTTAGTTCTTCTAGAATTCTGGGGTAAATCCCATCAGGGCCCATTGCTTTGTCCACCTTCAATTTAAGGAGTTTTTTCAGAACTCTTTTTTTCTGCAAATGGACTGGTATCGACCCCCCTATTCACAGTGCTTCTATTGATTGGATTAGGTCACTCCCCCTCCTCTTCTTTTGTGAAACTGAGCAGAAGTATTCGTTCAGTATCCTGCTTTTTCACTGTCACCCTCTGCCCACTTATCCTCCCCTTTATTAAGCCTCACTATCCCTCCCTTGGTCTTTCTTCACTCCCTAATGTACCTATAAAAGTTTTTATTCCCCCTTCTTAACTGAGTTGGCTATTTTTTCTTCGGTTTGGGCCTTTGCTATTCTGACTACCTTCCCTGCTTCCTTCTGCTTTAACTGATACAGTTCTCTGTCCTGCTCCTTCTGTCTTTCTTCTTATACTTCCTGAATGCAATTTTTTTCTCCCTAACCTTCTCCGCCACCTCTTTTGAGAAGCACAGTATTTTTTTCGTTCATTTTTATTGAACAAAATTCAAAAGTACGCTTAAGTAGCTTTTCAGGCAGGCAACTCTGTAGTATGAGTTGCTTGCCCAAGACCTCAGAGTATGTTGGCTGCTTTTTAAGTGCACGAGACAGTCAGTTAAGCTGAGGGCTTCATTAATGGATTAACAGTTCAGCAAACTAATGTTGGTGATGCTATAGGAAGGTAAAGGGGCACACACTGATAGAGTGGAATCCAGCAAAAGTACTTTATTCAAGGGCTGGCCCATCAGCACAGCTGTAGAACTGCCACTCACAATGCCGCTGACCCAGGTTTGAGAATGAGCCCAGGACATCAAGGGTTAGATGCTGGGAAGGAAGTTGAAGCATCCCAAAGGACACAGTCTTCCTCTGAGGAGGATGGGGTAGCGGGCTCTAATTTTATACTTTATTTTAATTTATTTAGGCAATCAGAATTACAACCTTTGAGTCAAAGACTCTTTTGCTAATGCTTCACATCAGGAATACAAGGCATATAAAGGGAACAAACGGTGCAGGAATATAGACAGTGACAAAGCTCAGAAGTACATACAATTTAGGGCCAGTGACCCAGCGTCAGAAGTATCACAATACTCGCTTGTAGAGTAAAGCAAATAAGAAGCAAATACATAAGTTAACAAATGCTCCCATCTGAGTGACAAAAAGTGGCAGTGCAGTTGAAGCAGATTCTGGGAACTTCAGCTGGTGGCATGCACAGCCACACAGTTGCTTGAGCATGCGTACATGGAGCAAGGGTCAAAGCAGTGGCCAGGGAGAAACTTGGGCGGATACACCTCAGAGTGAGCAGAAGGATGCTGCCACCCTTAAGTCCCGGCCTAACCTACTGGCCCAGTTCTCTCCCCACACACACACAAGATGGACTGGAGGGAGGAACCCTGCCACCCCACCCAGTTGAATGCACAACAGCAGTGTGCTGTAGACCCCCTGGGTGAGGGCGTAAGCACCAGAGATGGTAAGGATGGCTCTGGGAGTTGGGTGAGCAGAAAGGGGTAGCACCAGGGACAGCAGAGAAACAATATAATCATTCAAAATCCTAACAGAGCGACCAGCCAGGAGATGCAGACCAAACTGTTTGGTCTGTGTCCCTTGCCGGGTTATAATTTTGTTTTGAGTGAAATATTGTGTAGGATTCTACTGTTAACCAGTGTGTGTGTCCCTTGTCTTGTGTACCGCTTCGGGAGCTGGAGCTCCACATTGCGCTACACCGGATGTGTATGTAACTTTTATTCAGGAAAGCATAGATAGTGGTCACCAGTGGAAGGGACAGAATTGTGGGCCATTGGACAGAGCACTGAAGTATGGATTGGGAAATTCCAGGTTTGAATTTCACCAGAGCTACAGGTTCACTGTGTAACTGGGAGTAAGTCACATGGCCTCCTTACAGAGTGATCCTTATCATTGCAGCGGTTTTTCAAGTTTGGTGGCCTTGTTGCTACTAGACTTAAATTTAGTGGTCAGATGGAGGCCATTTCATGCATTGTTACAGGCTAAGCAACCAAATATGGCCACTGAAGCATACATTAGGTAGCTACTAATGATTGATAAGTGATCACCTGGCCACAGGAGTTTTACGGTATGGTGATGCGGCAGTCCTAAGAAGGTTCAGTCATCCAGTTTATCTTTTTTATTCCTTGTTTTCTTTGTTTCTGTCCAGTTTACTGCAGAGTTTATGGTGAATTCTGTGCAGCTCCTCACCTCTCAGGGATGCCATTCTAATTCAGTATGTTAAGAATCTCTATTAATCCGAACAGGGAGACCTTAGCAGGGTTGTCAAGTCAGAGAGGTGACCTTGCCCTTAATTGGGGCGTTTATACCAGTTTTAAATATCTGTATGCAACTCCCCCCCCCACACACACACACACACCAGTTTTTATACTGAAAGGCTGGGCTATGAGGCGGCGTCAGATGGAAATTGACATTTTGGGTGGGTTAAAGTGGTGGCATTTGTATTGACTGGGGAATTTACCGTATTCTTTTCGTGAAGTGTCATGGGATCTTTATCATCCACGTGAACAACCACCAGAGCAGACAGATGGGACCTCAGTTAAACATCTCATCTGAAAGACGGCACCTCAGGAGTGCAGCACACCTCTCATGCGCCACTATAGAGTCAGTATTGGGACTTACCTAAGTTCCTGGTGGGGGCTAGAACCCATGACCCCCCCAGTCTTCCATCCTCTGAGGTGAGTGTGCAACCTTAAGAGCCACAGAAACTGATGGGGTTTTTTTTTTTTATTTCTATTTATTCTCCCCCCTGCACCAGAGTCCCGCTCCATCGGGAGACGCACACACATGTGGCAGCCCCACTTCATTACCTACCTAACCTCCGGCAGGTCCCCATGGAGCCGTGGCTATACCCCCAGGCGGGTATGAGGTGGGGCCCAACACCCCGAGACACTTCACTGTTTCATCGGACCCCCGGAGGATCAGGCAGGCGTGAGCCGTTAGGGTATTCCACTTTGGTGCTCCGTCTTCTCTGTGCTCTAGTGCTGATTTTCCCTTGTTCTAGGGCGTGGCGTGCGCCCTGATGTCAAGGTGATAAACGCCGATGTCCGCCCTGCCCAATCCCTTCTTCTAGTACTCTGTGCTTGCTGTTTCTCCAGCTTCTGCCAGAGGACAGTCAAGCACCGAGCCTGAACACCCCCTCCCTCGCAGAGAAGGAGAGCTATCCTGCGGATGCTCAAGCCATCTCCCCCTGGCCGGCCCTCCACCTCTGCGGGCTCATTTCCAAACCCGGATCGACAGTGTCGCAAGTAGGCTGACGAAACAGATGTTTTACAGCAAACTTTTAACTTCAAACTGTTACTTTATTTTCATATAAGATTTGCCATGTATTATGATGATTCCACCATGTTGGAGGTTAGTGGTAGGCCCCAGCTGGGGTGTCTCCACTCCACCATCCTGCTGTGTTGGGTCCTTCAGGACAGGTGTCAAGTGGGGGCTCCGGTGTTGGTTCCACTCTTGTGTTTTGTTGGAGTGGCGGGGTTCTCTGGCACAGTGCATCTGTAATAATCTGTTCCTCTCCCTTTTTCATTACGCATGTAACCCCAGTTAAGATTTTCTCCCAAAATATTAATAGGATGAACAACCCCATTAAGAGGGCCAGAACTATGCAATACCTTAAGAAACATCCAGCCAATCTCTATTTCTTCCAGGAAGCACACTTAACTGCTGCAGAACATCTTAAGTTGCAATGCGGTGGGAGATATCAAGTGTATGCCTCCTCTTGCCCCACCGGGAAGAAATGGGATGTTGCTATCTTGACCCTGTCAACGACTCCTATAATTGTAAAAAAGACATATTGATTCCCAAGATAGATATGTAATTCTCCAAGGGACATTGTATCGACAAGAGGTGACCCTGGCCAATGTTTATTTTCCACCTAATTTTGCAACCCCAGTGTTGTGTCATTTTTGGTCATTTTATTGGATCACCTCTAAGGCATGTTACTCATGGGTGGGAATTTGAATTTGGCCTTGTCTGTCGATCTTGATACATCTAATCCTAGCAAGCACTGCTCTTCTATGGTGCAAAAATATTTTCATACAAATATAGCCCATTTGGGTATTCTAGATATTTGGCATCACCTTTATCCCTCATAGTGTGCTATACTTTTTTCTCTCCCCATCATCATAGTTATCCAAGAATCGATTATTTTTTCACCACGTGAGCATTTTTCCCTGGTACAAGGTTTGTCCTGTAGACCTCGAATGATCTTTGATTGCCATCCTTTACTTCTTAAGCTTAACTAGGGTAAAGAAACTCCCCATTCCATTTGTCTTTTGAACAACTCGTTACTGCATGATAATTACTTCATTGATCTCATTAATAATTATATACAGCAAATAATTGCAGAAAATGACTTTGTCTCGGTCTCGGCTTCCATTTTGTGGGATACTTTAAAGGCTGTGCTACAGGGAGAAATTATTTTGTATACTTCTTATAAAAATCGCCATCCAGAGCAGGAGTATCTTGCTGTTACATACCAACTACACTCCCTACAAGCCCTCAACAGAGAAGGCGATTCTGCCTTACTTGCCCAGATTAACGCTGTGTCTTTGCCTGTCACATCATATGGGGGGGGGGGGCTAAAAGCTCTCGAGTGCTGGCCCATAAGTTTTGGGCACAACGCTGTGCTGTGCACATTCTACGGATTCAGACCCCGGTACGGGACACATGACACACAAGAAATCTAAAATTCAGCAAATCTTTTAAAATTACTATGTGGACTTATACCAATTCTCCACTCCGGCTGACCCTAAAGCTATTAGATATTTTCTTAGCACACTTCCTCTTTGTAAATTGACTACTGCCCAACAGGAGTGTCTGACAGCTTCTGTTACTATTGAGAAACTTCTCACCCAATTAAAATCTCTGAAATCAAGAAAATGTCCTAGCCCTGATAGCAGTACCAATGAATGGTACAAAACCTTCTTCTCTGTTTCCCTTTGTTCTCATTTACTTCCTGTCTTCATGCGGTGGCGGCAAGCAGAATCCCCTGTCACCCTCTTGGCTTTTTTGCTACTATTAGTCCAGTTCCCAAACCAGGCAAGGACCCCTCTGACCCCTTTTCCTATAGGCCCATTTCGGTTTTGAATACTGATTTATAAAATTTATATGGCCATTTGGGCAAAAAGGCCGGAAATAATTCTCCCAACCATTTATTCAGCCTGATCAAGCTGGATTTATTTGTAAACAGCATACCTTAGATGACATCCGTTGTACCCTCCTTCTTATTGAGCATGTTGCCTCCCATCAAATTCCTATGGCTCTACTTAGTTTAGATGCTGAGAAGGCCTTTCTTTGGGGTATCCTGTCCACTTTTGCTTTTCCTGATTGTTTTCTTGCAGTGGCTTCGGCAGCTCTACTCCTGCCCTTCTGCACATATCCATATTAACAGAGACCTATTCCTTTTCCTTTGCTTTACAACCGGGAACTTGGCAGGGCTGTCCCGTCTCTATTTTCATTTGCTTTCTTCCTAGAACCACTAGCCATAGCCATACATATTAGTGAACAGGTTGAAGGTGTCCCGTTAGGCTGCATGGTCTATAAAGTTGCATTATACATAGATGACATCCTTCTCACATTATTGGACCCGGATCGTTCTATTCCAGGATGAGAAGGGACTTGGCAAGGCTAGAGGAATGGTCAAATGTATGGCAGCTTAGATTTAATGCTAAGAAGTGCAAGGTAATACACCTGGGGAAACAAAAACCCAGGGGAAGAGTACACAATGGGGGGGTGAGATACTAATAGCGACAAAAATGGAAAGGGACCTGGGGGTAGTCATATCAGATGACCTAAAGGTGGGCAAGCTGGAGGGATACTGGGATGCATAGGGAGAGGCATCACCAGTAGAAAACAGGAAGTTGTTATTCCTCTGTACAGAGAGCTGGTGAGACCCCATCTGGAGTACTGCGTGCAGTTCTGGAGACCCAGTCTCCGCAAGGACATAGACAGGATGGAAGCTGTCCAGAGGAGGACAACGGAAATGGTGCAGGGTCTGCACTGGAAGACATATGAAGAGAGACTAAAGGAGCTTAATATGTACAGTATAGCCTCGAGGAAAGGAGGGAGGTGGGGGGACATGATAGAAACTTTCAGGTACCTCAAGGGAATCAACAAAGTCGAGGAGGAGTAGCATCTTTCAAAAAGAGGTGTGCAAGAACAAAGGGGGGCACAATTGAAGATGGGGGGGCCCAGAGGTAATGTAAGGAAGTATTTTTTCACAGAGGGTTGTGGATGCATGGAATGGCCTTCCAGAGGAGGTTGTGGAGTCAAAAACGGTGGAATTCAAGCATGCATGGGACAGTCATAAGGCAATTTCTAGGGGGTGGGGGTAGAAAGAAGTAGGCTGCTGGTTAACTAGGATCTGCAGCTCATCTATTAGGTAGGGAAATGGGCAGACTGGGTGGGCCAAGCGGTCCTTATCTGCCGTCAAATTCTATGTTTCTGTGGTCTCTTATGCAAACCTCTGGGGTCCTCTCAGGGTTTAAACTCAATCTGTACAAGACAGAAAACTTACTTTGTAATTACTCTCCCTTTCCCCAGGTCTGTGCGACCTTTCCTTGGAATTGGTGTAAGACAAAACTCAAATATCTTGGGATTACTATCTCCTTAGATTTGTGTAACTTTAGCCTTTTAAATTATGAACCCCTTATGGAGCAGATAAAAGAATATCTAGATTCTTGTGGTACACTAGTCCTTCCTTTTTTCCTCTAAAATAGAAACTATTCGTATGCACATTCTTCCCCGTTTATACTTATTAGACTTATTTCAGACTCTCCCGATTTTTCCTGAACCTTATTATTTTTCCTTTTGGAATAATTGGCTTTCTAGATCCCTTTTGAGGGGCCAAGTCCCCGGCTTCGTTACTCTATCCTTCAACTCCCACTGTCGAAAGAAGGCATGAATCTTCCGAATCTCCTCTACTATGCAAGGGCCACTCATTTAAATATATACTTTTTTGTATGTCTGCCTTATGCGGAGCTGACAGACAGCCATCCTCCAAGCCTGGCTGCCCCGCCCCAGTCCTGCCCGGTAGTTCCCCACAGATTACTCCCTGTGGCAGTCCTGGAGAGAGGAGCGTCGACTCCCTCCTCCCCGGGGCACAAATACAGAATCCGGGGAGGCTGGTGCGGGAATGCAGCTGTGCCATTATGGAGAATTTCCACATTTTCTCCTTCCCCCTTGCAGCCAGCATGTAGGTGCGCAGGTGGAGGCGCATGCTGCTGCCCGCAGCACCCTCCCTTCGTGTTCCCTCCCCTGTCCCGCACTGCTCCTCAGGCCTCCAGCTGGGGCAGCTGTTCGGTGAGGAGTGGCAACCTTCCCACCCAGGTGAGGAGAGCAGTCCCTCGGAATCCTTCTTCCCCCCCACCCCCCGGCCGACCCTGACAACCCACGTTCGCTTCTGAACATAAGTCGCTGTTGTGGAAAGAGGTGTGGCGTCCAGAGCCTCAACCATCAGCACCACCAGGCTGGCTGATTTAAATATTATTTTTGCTTGGATTCTTCCCCAAGCTACCCCTGCTTGGAAAAATACAGAACAAACCATAAATGACTTGTTTGATTTGGATCCTACCCATTTTTTTTTTTTACCCGAACCCTCACTCCTGTCCTTACCCATTTTACTTTTTTTTTTTACTACTCAAACCCTGAAGGTTAGGTTTAGCATTAAGCATTATCCTTCTTTTGCCCTGATTTTTTTTTTTTTTTTTTTGTAGAATCCTGGCAACGGATGAGAACTTCCTACCCTCAGCTATGGGTCTTAGGTGTCGCAAATGGCGACACAGTGGTATCTCACACATATATCAATTTTGGGATGACCATGGGGTGGTCCCGTTTGAAAAACTTTATCGGATTTATGGTCTTACCAGTAGAGAACATTACCGAATCTTGCAAGTACGCACATACCTGTTAAATAAACGTAAAGAATATAGTAAACTTCCCACCATACTCCCTATACAATTGGTCATGACTATGGA
This sequence comes from Neoceratodus forsteri, assembly GCA_016271365.2. Taxonomy (NCBI): domain Eukaryota; kingdom Metazoa; phylum Chordata; order Ceratodontiformes; family Ceratodontidae; genus Neoceratodus; species Neoceratodus forsteri. Next base: position 255,045,429 of record CM028129.1, on the reverse strand, counting down.
TTTCCAGAATGACCGCCCCCTGGGAACACGTGATTGGGAATGTATATAAAGGATTGCAAGAATTCAATACAGAATAAACCCGTTCGATCTTGGACAAATGTAACCAAGAACTTTAAGTTTCCATAGTTTACTCCCAACTGGAGAATTTGGCTATCGCAAACTACAAAATGACCTCTTCTTCCCTCTGGTGCGAATTTGAGCGGAAGTGTTGTTCACAGTATTTCCGCACCCCTGCTATTCTTCTGCATTTTCTGTCGCATCCTTTTGGGGACTGTTGCTGGCGTTACAGATAAAATCTAGCTGACCAAGCTCACATTTTTTATTTTTGTCCCATCCTATACCCTTTCTGGTCATCAGTGGTGACTCGGATAGATCTGTTGACTGGCCAATACTTTGAAGTGACTCCTGAATTTATTTTGATGTTGGTACCCCCTCCTAATCGTTTACCCCGTAAGTCCTTGATTTGGATATACATACTGGCAGCTAAAAAAGCAGTTACTTGCTTATGGACGAAACCTGCTTCGCCAACACTGGAGATGTGGCATTCTCTTATGTTCGAGATATACACCATATACACCGAGATATCCACCATATATGGCATAATTTTTGTTCTTCAGTTGTCCCTCCCAGGCAGCCACCCCTTCTTATGGCACCTCAGTAATGCCTCCCACCATCCTAGTATTACATTATGCTGTGCGTATGCCATGGCTCCTCAACTGGGATATGTATATACTGTATTTATTAGTATAACTTTCCTATAACCCACATTATCATGTGAATCTTACTGTGCATCACTGTGTTTATAAGTGTTTTTTTCCTGTATGTATAACTGTATATATAAGTGTATTGATGTATCTGTTGTGTATCAACTGCTGAACCTTGACCTTATCAGGTCCATCTTGTAAATGAGCCTTGCTCAATGATGCTCGCCTGAATAAATAAAGATTTGATTGATTGATTGATTGATTGATTGATATACCTCATGGAAAAATGTATAGCAGCCCAACTATTAGTATTGTGCAGTCGCTTCGTCTGGTTCCGTCCGAACTGGCACCATTGGTTAGGTGCTCGGTTCAGTCAGATCCAGCTCCGTCAGATTATGATCCGGATGCTTATTATGCATTGGAGTGGTAGGGGAATGAAGAATTTGATGATGATGATGATGATGATGATGATGATGATGATGATGATGATGATGATGATGATGATGATGATGATGATGATCATCATCATCATCATCATCATCATCATCATCATCAATCTGTCAGGCTCAGGTACGGAGTTTTTGACTAATCATTGCAGCCATGTTGGGGTAGTGCAGGCTGCAGCCTGTGACATGGCAAATATACCTTTGGCTTCACACCCACAAGATAAAGACTCCAGGAAGGTGAATGCCATGGCCAAGAAACAATACTTGGCATCCTCCCCTGGGACTCAGACAGGCTAATTATATGGCCTACACAGCCAGATTCCAGACGTCCAGGTGGGATACGGTTCTGGAACTGGCTAAACAGGCTTCCCCCCCAGCTAGCCAGAGAGCTGACGGAGGTAGCTGCTGATGGGATTGAGGCATCCAAAGTGCAATTTCATGCTGCAGTGGACTCCAGCGATGTGGCATCAAGAGTCATGGCTACATCTGTGTCTCTCAGGAGACATTTTTGGCTCAGATGTACTAGCTTTTCGCAGGATACTCAAGCCAAGGCTATGGATTTCCCTGTAGTAGGGAAATCTCTGTTTGTAGAGCAGACAGAGGCTTACATGAAGAAAATGGACAGACACATACAGGACCACCTACAGGAGTGTACAGGCCAAAGAGAGGCAAGCCACTTCTCAGAAGCAGCAGTCTAGGGGCAGGGGCAGGCCTTTCCGCCGAGCTCAGGCCTCCTCTCCCTTACCACAGAGGGGGTTCTTTTGAGGGAGAGGCAGGAGTGGGATGAGCAGGGCTGCATCCTCTTCCCAGTCCAAGGCTCCTGCCAAGCAGACACTCTGTGTCAGCCTGGGTCGACTCCCCAACTCCAGTAGGAGGCAAGCTGGCTTACTACTTCCAGGCCTGGAAGTCAGTTACCTCAGACAAGTGGGTCCCAGAGGTAGTAAGCTAAGGACTGGCCCTCAGTTTCAAGAAGTTTCCGAAAATGAGGGTCAGATCTTTTCTACCTGCAAACATCTCTGAAACCACTGCTCTAGAAGCAGAGGTTTCCTCTCTGCTGGCTCTCAGGGCCGTGGTGAGAGTTCCTACTCTACACAGGGGCAAGGGTCTGTATTCCAGATATTCCCTTACCCCCAGAAAAGAGAGAGGAGTGGCGACCCATCCTAGACTTAAGGTATCTGAACAAACACATCTTAAAACCAAAGTTCAAAATGGTGACTCTGGGAGTAATTCTTCCCTCACTGAGGCCAGGAGATTGGTCAGCATCACTGGACCTCAAGGATGCCTATTTTCACATTCCTGTCAGGTGCTCCCACAGAAAGTACCTCAGGTTCGAGTTGCCTTCAGGCTGTTATCAGTTCAGGGCCATGCCTTTCAGCTTAACATCGGCTCCAAGAGTGTTTACTAAATGCCTTGCAGTAGTAGTGGCCTTCCTCAGAAGGGAGGGGATATCTCTGTTTCCATACCTGGACAACTGGCTCATTATAGGGCAGTCTTCCGACCAAGTCAGGTCAGCTCTTCAAGTCACTCAAGATTTGCTCAGTTCTCTGGGTTTTCTTCTCAGTCTGCCAAAGTCGGTTCTCAAACCAGTACAACAACTCACTTTCATAGGGATAGAGCTGGATACTGTTCAAGCAAAAGCCTTCCTCCCATTAGCAAGGGTAAAGGCCCTTACAGATCTTGCTTCCTCTTTTCATCCTCTAGTCTCTCATCCAGCAAGACGTTTCCTTCAGCTCTTAGGCCACATGGCAGGGGTACAAGGAACCAGGTTCCAAATGAAGGACATTCAGTTTCGCCTAAGGTCTTTTTGGTCTCAGAAAAAAGATTCTCTCACCAGATTAGTTTCAGTGATTCAGACTCTGATCCAAACTCTCCAGTGGTGGCTGGATCAGGACAATCTCAGACAAGGTGTCCCATTTCTGAGTCAATCTCTTTCAGTGGTACTGACCACAGATGCTTCCCTTCTGGACTGGGGGAGCCCACGTAGGACCTCTCACAGCACAGGGTGTTTGGTCTGCACTAGAGTCTCTCCTTCATATCAGTCTTCTGGAACTCAGGGCAGTATTCCTAGCCCTTCAGGCTTTCTCAGACTCGGTAAGGGACAAGGTGGTTCAGGTCAGAACAGATAACACCACCACCATGTGGTACATCAACAAGCAAGGAGGCACTCGGTCTATGGCGTTGTGCACGGAGGCCATGAAAATATGGTCTCTAGCCTACTCCTTGCAAACCTCCCTAATAGCAGTCCACCTACCAGGGAAGGACAATGTGTTAGCAGATGCTCTGAGCAGAATCTCCCAGGGCCATCACGAATGGACCTTGGATCCCCTCATACTGAAAGTAATCTTCACCAGGTGGGGCACTCCAGAGATAGATCTCTTTGCAGCCCCAGACAATCACTAACTTCCCCTCTTTTGCTGCACACCCCCATTTCTAGGGACTGTTCACCTGGATGCCCTGATATTGGATTGGGAAGGCAAGTTCCTTTATGCCTTTCCTCCCTTTCTCCTGTTGTTCAGGGTTCTAGTCAAGAAAAGGTCACAACCCTGCGCAGTGATTCTGCTGGCTCCAGACTGGGCCAGACAGCCTTGGTATCCTCTGTTGTTGTCCCTAGCAGTCTCTTCCCAACAGACACTATCTCTTAACTTCCTCTCAGGGGAGGATCTGGTACCGCAGTCTCCAGTCTCTCAACCTCAAGGCCTGGTTCTTGAAGAGTTAGAATATGCAGGCCTACATCTTTCTCAGGGAGTTTTGAACATCCTCAAGGTTTCTCGGAAACCCTCTACCAGAAAAACATATAATTCCAAATGGAAAAGATTCAGCATTTGGTGTTCCCATAAAGATATTCTACCAGATGCTGCTAGCATTGCTACACTTTTGGACTACCTAGTTCACCTCGGTGGCTTAGGCCTTTGGCCATCCACTTTAAAAGTTCATCTAGCAGCTGTCTCTGCATTCCTATCAGCAGGGAAGGGTTTTTCTCTGGCCTCTCACCCTGTCTTTGCTACATTCTTTAAAGGTCTGGTTCATATGAACCCTCCTTTTAGGGAGCTTGGGATCTCAATATTTACATTACGCAGCTTATGAAGCCACCCTTTGAACCTCTGGCTTCAGCCGAGCTTAAGTACCTGACCTGGAAAACTCTATTTCTGGTAGCTATCACTTCTGCCAGGAAAATTAATGAATTACAGGCCCTGTCAGTTGAATCTGATTTTCTCATTCCATAGAGATAAGGTGGTCCTCAGAACCAATAGGAGGTTCTTACCCAAAGTGGTCTCAGATTTCCATCTGAACCAGTCCGTGTCTCTTCCTGTGTTTTTCACTGATCACTCTTCTTCAGGAGAAAGAAGATTACATAGTTTGGATGTTAAGAGAGCACTTAGCTGCTACATTAAGCATACTAAGGCACATAGGAATAGCTGTCTTTAATTGTTTGTCACTTATGGTGAAGTGGGGAAAGGTAGGCCTGCTACTAAGAGAACTATTGCCAGGTGGATTGTCTCTTGTATACAATTCTGCTATGCCAGGCTAGGCAAAACACATCCCTCAGGCCTGAGGGCTCACTCGACTAGGGGTACAGCTGCTTCTCTGGCTGCTGCCAGAGATATACCTTTGTTAGAGATCTGTAAAGCAGCCACCTGGAAAACAGTCCATACTTTCACCAAACATTACTCTCTGGATATCCAAGCTAGGTTTGGTACAGCAGTACTGCAGAGCCTATTCCCAAAATAGGTTCGGTTCCCTCCTCCATGGAGGTGCTGCTTGGTAGTCTGCATAAGTCCGAATATAGCAAAACTTCATGTTGTTTGAAGAAAAAATTACTCGCTTTTGGTTATTGTTGTTAAGTCTTTTGGACTCAAGTTGTTGCCTGTGACTTGTATATTTTACAATTTCCACACTGGAAGTGTAGTTAGTTTGCTCATATGAATCTGAGGGTTACAGTCTGAGGCACCACAGACAGAGGTTTGAAATCCGAGCTCGAGCTCAATGTTCTATGCCTTGCATAGAAATTAACTCTTTCCTCTCTGGAGCAGTTCAAGTGCTGGAACAAACTGCGTATGTCAGACTACAGCAAGACTTCATTAGAAGAAACACAATTACTAAGGTGAGTATTTTTTTTTTCTTTTCAGCTGCTGGCAAAGGCAGACTGCAACAAGCTTTGTTTAAAGTGCCTCGGCCCAGATCATGAATTTATAAATTGTGAGCACTAAAAGGTTTTGCCCTATAACCCAAAAGAAAAGGACTATAGTGCATAGTAGAGCATTGTTCTGTGTAGAATTCCATCCCTTTCAAAATGCTGTTGTACTACAGTTCAAAGGTCATGGAATGTGAATGTACCTTTCTGTGGTACAACAGCATTCTGGAAACTTTAGAGACTGCATGAGTCATTTTCGTTTTGAAAGTGAAAGAACTGACAGACACATTTCACACAATACTATACACTAAAAAAGATACAGGGTGAAAAAATATATGCACAACCAGTGTATTCTGCCACAGAGTGGTTCTAATTCCCTCTGACCTAGAATATGAAGGCTTTTGACAAAAATGCATCATTGCGTGAAACGCGTCAGGTGGCAACCTGTGTGTGTATGTGCGCAGGGGTAGTTGAAAGATTCCAGAAGCGCAGTGGATTTCATGAATTGCCTTTTTGACTTGTTTAAACACATAATAAAGTGAAGCATTTTGTGGTGCAATCCTTCAGGTATGATCTCTTCATTTCATGAAGCAGTGGTTGTCAAGTGTGTACGCTCTGAAGTTTGCCTACACCTGTTTTCAGCTTCCCTAGCAGACTGCAGGTGCCAGCTGCCACAATTTCTCTGAAGGTTGTGAGTTCTATCCCCACACTGGGCACATGGGGTAAAATCCCAGTTCTGATATTTTAATGCAGCATTTGGGGGTGCTTTACTGCTGAATGCTGCCTTTTGGATGAGATGGTAATCCCATCTGCTGTTCTGTTGGTTGTTCGGGGTTGGGGTTAAAGATCCCATGGCACTTCTTGATTCAGTTCCCCGTTGTCTCTGACACATTTCCCCATTCACTAAAAAGGTACCACCAGCAGCTTAATGTGGTTCAATTTCAGTTATCTCCCCCACCCCACCCAGGACAGGGCTGAAAATGGGCAAAATTGCTAGCCCTCCTTTCGCAGTAAACAAAAACTGTCTTTTCCTCTGGTTACATCATCAGCATGTGAGACCTCACTCATTATTACATCAAAAGCCCTGCTGCCTGATTTGTAACATGTGTCGCTAGTTACCAGTCAAGCAGCAGGAGATTGGCTCTTCATGGATACTAGTGATGTCACAGTCAGTGACATCACAATGCTGATGATGTATAGGGAAGAATAGAACTGATTATGTCAGCCTCCAGGTAGAGTGCTGTTCCACACATTACACCTAGTACCGGCTGGTAGAAGATCCTCTAATTAGCAAAACAGAGAAGAAAAAAACTGTAGATCTAAGAAGTGATAGCTCACTACTTCTGAAAATTATTATTAATTCCTGGTAGTACACTAGGGGCCAGATATTCAAACTGCGCTATTTTGTGGCGCAAGCCCTTGCGCTGCACAAAATAGTTGCGCTGGGGTGTGTCCAGAGCGATATTCAAAGGAGTTGCGCCCTTGAGCAACTCGCACGAATCTTGACCACGGCATAGCGGCAAGAGGAACTTCTGCGCCACTGCAATGTTGTCCGAGTGGAGCATTCAATCTGCGGTGGCGCAAGTACCATTGCACCATGCGAAATCCCGATATTCAAAAGATGACATGCCAATGGAGCCATAATTCATGCAAGGCGCAGGGGGCATTTGCATCTGATTATGGCCCCATTTGCATGCCATTAGCATGGTCGCGCCGATCCCGAGGACTTGCGCTGGCGCCTGCCAGGCAGCAGCCCGTCGGGACCGACATCTCTGTAGCCCGATCGCGGGCAAAAGAGTGTAGAATCCCCACCCCCACTGGCCTGATTGCGGGCATGGTTTAACCCCCACCAGCCCGATCGCGGGCAGCAATGTGTTGCCCTCCCGAACACATCCCTGGTGGTCCAGTGGACCGTAAATCCCGATCGCGGGATGGAAGTAAAACCCTCCCCAACACATCCCTGGTGGTCCAGTGGACCGTAGATCGATCGCGGGATGGAAATAAAAACCCCAGACACATCCCTGGTGCTTGGTGTCCCCACCCTACCCACCATGAACTCACCGCCCCCTCCCCCTCCCCGGCGGCGGGCGGCAGCATCCCACCCGCCTGCCGCCAAGCCGACTGACTGCCGGTAGGGCTCTGCTGCAGCCATTGGTGCAGAGCAGGGCCAATGGGCGTGCAGCCACTCCGTCTAAGACAGTCAGTTTGTGAATGAATACAGTCAGACTGTCTTATGCGGTATGGGCTGCACGCCCGTGGCTCTTGCTGTGCACCAATGGCGTGCCTTCAGGCAGGCAACGAGGTGGGATGCTGCCGGCTGCGGGGGGAGCGGGTGTGAGGCTTGCGGGTGGGTGGGTGGGGACACTAGGCACCAGGGATGTGTCGGGGTGGGGTTTCTTACTTCCATCCCGGATCGGATCTACGGTCCACTGGACCACCAGGGATATGTTCGGGGATACATTGCTGCCCGTGATCGCTGATGGGGTTAACTATGCCCGCGATCGGGCCAGTGGGGGATTCTACACTGTTTTGCCAGCGATCGGGCTGCAGGGGGGGCATACCTCTCAACCTCTCGTCTCATAAATCAGGGACAAGACTTTACAATATCAGGGACACAGACCCCAAATCAGGGACACATCTTACAATTTGGTAGTATTCACTCAGAAAGCTGATAGAATTAGGGGATTTATGTAAGATGCATTTTCTGAATAGGAAGAAATCTGTAACTTTAATATTTAACATTATTTTATGCTTACAATCCCCAGTGTTCTGTCACAATAATACAGATTTTATGAGGGACAGAGACAAAGTCTGAGGCAAACTCAGGGATGTCCCTGAAAATCAGGGACAGTTGAGAGGTATGAGGGGGGGCACAGGGAGTGGGTTGGGGGCCAGCCACAGGTGGCAGCTGCTGTGTTGCGCCCTGCAATGCAGCAGCTCACCTGTGGGTGGCCCTCGACTTAAGCCTTTTTTTTTGGCTCAAAGTTGTGCAGGCGCAGGTTGGTGGTTGCGCCTGCACAACTCTGCACAGCCCGGCTGCATATCGGGCTGTGCAGTTTATGCATGGTTCCTCCCCCTCCAGTTCAGCATGCATTCATTTGCATTGCGCTGTTGCTCAGCCTGTTTTCAGTGGCGCAACTGCCTCCTGCTGAATATGGCAGAATGGAGCAAGTTCGGACTTGCGCTGGCGCAACCCTTTTGAATATCTGGCCCTAGCTCTTTATTTCTGTGTTACTATTATTTATTAACTGTGGTATTTATTTTAATAAATGTTCTAGGCATTTAATTAAAAAAGATATGAAGGTCCCCCTTAAAAATATATATTCCCAGTGTAGCCACAGCACTTTAGGGGTGGGCCAGCATAGCAACATAGAAACATATAATTTGGCAGCAGATAAGGACCATTTGGCCCACCCAGTCTGCCCATTTCCTTACCTAGTGGATAAGCTGCAGATCCTAGTTAACCAGCAGCCTACTTCTTCCTACCCCCACCCCCTAGAATTACCTTATGACTGTTCCATGCATGCTTGAATTCCACCACTGTTTTTGACTCCACAACCTCCTCTGGAAGGCCGTTCCATGCATCCACAACCCTCTCTGTGAAAAAATACTTCCTTAAATTACCTCTGAGCCGCCCCCCATCTTCAAATTGTGCCCCCTTGTTCTTGCACACCTCTTTTTTTGAAAGATGCTACCCTCTTGGACTTTGTTGATTCCCTTGAGGTACTTGAAAGTTTCTATCATGTCCCCCCTCTCCCTCCTTTCCTCGAGGCTATACATATTAAGCTCCTTAAGTCTCTCTTCATATGTCTTCCAGGGCAGACCCTGCACCATTTTAGTTGCCCTCCTCTGGACAGCTTCCATCCTGTCTATGTCTTTGCGGAGATTGGGTCTCCAGAACTGCACGCAGTACTCCAGATGGGGTCTCACCAGCTGTCTGTACAGAGGATAATAACTTCCTGTTTTCTACTGGTGATGCCTCCCTATGCATCCCAGTATCCCCAACCCTCCTTGCTGCCCTCTCGCATTGCTCGCCCACCTTTAGGTCATCTGATATGACTACCCCCAGGTCCCTTTTCATTTTTGTTGTTGTTAATATCTCACCCCCCATTGTGTACTCTTCCCCTGGTTTTTGTTTCCCAGGTGCATTACCTTGCACTTCTTAGCATTGAATCTAAGCTGCCATACATTTGACCATTCCTCTAACCTTGCCAAGTCCCTTCTCATCCTTTCCACCCCAACTTGTGCATCAACTCTGTTGCAGATCTTTGTGTCATCTGCAAAGAGACACTTTTCTTCAGTCCCTCTGCAATGTCGCTTATAAAGACATTGAAGAGGACGATCCTAATACTGAACCTCATGTACCCACTAGTAACCCCTTTCTTCAGAGTGGACTCCATTTACTATTACTCTCTGTGTCCTATTCTCCAGCCAATTCTTTACCCAGGCTGTCATCTTGGGACCCACTCCCAGGCTGGCTAACTTGTATATTAATCTTTTATGTGGGACTGTGTCAAATGCCTTGCTAAAGTCTAGGTAGGCCATGTCCACAGCCCCTCCCTGATCTACTACTCTGGCCACCCAGTCAAAGAAATCTATCAGATTTGTCTGGCATGACCTTTCCGCTGTGAATCCATGCTGTCTTGGGTCCTGTGCCCCTCTGGCCTCTAGATACTCGACAATTCTTTCCTTCAGAAGTGATTCCATCATTTTCCCTACCACTGAGGTTAAACTAACAGGTCTGTAGTTTCCTGCTTCTGCCTTGCTCTCACTTTTGTGAAGAGGAATCACATCTGCCCTCCTCCAGTCCTCGGGTACTGAGTTATTACACTGGACTTGACCATTTATCCAGTTGGAATCTGTGGGACCAAAAACCCCTAACATGACTTTGTGATTTGCTTGGTGGGTAAGCATGATACAGTATTTCTCTTGTGCCTGCCCATTTAAAGAGGCCACTGCTGCAGAAGTGATCCATTAGCTGTCCAGATGCAGAGCAACAGTGGCCTGCCTTACAGTGGCCCTCCCCAGGGACAAACCATTTTAGCAGAATATTTTGGAATTCTTGCAGACCTCTTAAAGTGTGCACTATGACCCTGGCTGCCCAGTCTAAATTTTTTTTTTCCTCTCCACACAGCACCTACTGAAGATGAGTTTTGACGTTGTGAAACGTTGGGTGAATGAGGCTCAGGAGGCGGCTTCTAGTGACAACATCATGGTGCAGGTACTCTAGTGAACACCAAAGTGAATCAGCGCAGTGTACAATTACTAGGAAATGAAATAGAAACAGCAGTTCCCTGAAGGATAAGCTAGTGGTAACTGAGATCGCAAACTAGCTTTGACCCCATGGATGGCTGACCCATTTTCTGTTGACTGAGTCTCTTGTGAACTTGCCGTTTCTGGAAGCCCTAAAATATTTACATAACTCACTCGACCTCTTGCTTTGCATATTAAGTTCAAGCTGAATAATAGTGTTTAGTAATAGGCTTTTTAAACAATTACAAATCTTCATTTAATGGAAACTAAATGGGCTTCAGATAAAATGGCATATTAATTTAACTACTTTGCTTTTTTGCTGCTTCCCTGCTCACCCCACTCCTTCACACCCCCCACAACTGCCAGGTAGACTCATATCTACTTTCTGCTTGCAGTCTCCTGGTTCCAAGTGGTCACTAATGAAGTTTTTTGGGGGCTGCTGGGTTCATAAGAGAGGGCGCCTGGATCTGGATGCGGATTCGGGTGGAGGGTTATGGCAGTGTGCCAAGGGACCTTGTGGCATAGGGGGACAGAGGGCCAGCATCAGGTGTGCTTGGCTGGAGGCCTGTTCTTCTTGTTCTGGTTCCCTTCCCACCACCTATGTGAGTGCGCCTGTATCAGGATCCTGGGTGGCGATGCCTGATGGTTCATGATCACTCACGCCAGCCAGAGCACCTCGACAGGCCACAACCATGAGTCCTGCTCTAAGCAGTGTGCCACTTCACCTTTCAACTAGGAGAAGAGTGTCCTAGTGAATGCTGTGTTGTCCTCCCCTGCTGGCCTGTGCTCTGGTCATCCCTGGCTCGCGGATGAACCTTGATGGCCATCTTGCTGAAGAGATGCCCAACCATGGGCACTGCCAGAATCGGCTAAGTAAGTTGTTTTGAATAGGAGTTGCACTGTATGGTGAGTAGTGGTGTTATTTTTGGTTCTGAAAGTAGGTGACATTGTGTAGTGTGGATATTAAAACCATAGTGAGTGGAAGATCTTCTTCGAGGATATCTCTTTCATCGGGCTACACCTATAGGACTTTAGCCGCCAGGCAGTAGGACCACATGGAAACTTTTTGCAAACAGTCTTCCAGGGGCCGCCCACGATGACATCTGATGTTGACGTCCTCCATATATAAACGTGGTCGGTCCTTCTCCCTCCTCGGTTCTTTTCCTGCCATCAACCATACTCACCAGCTTCCACTGCATTGCCACTGCCACTGCAGTCAACTGCTAAACCTTTGAAATGTTATTTTTCTCTCCCTAGTAGCTAACTTTTATTTTAAAGTGATTGCCCTCATCGTGTCTGTCAACCAAAGACCCTGCTAAACTTATTAGTTAGAGTACGGTGGGAAAATCCACTTCAGTGACATTCACGACGTATGCGTGTGCTGTCTTGGAGAGGCTGGCCCATGATATTAAAGCTTATAAGATCTGCCTGAAGTTCAGTCAGGCTACCCAGTGACACTGTCAGAAAGCCCAGAAAGGGCCGGCCCATCAGCGCAGCGGTTGGATTTCCACTTGCGACCCTGGAGACCTGGGTTTGGAAATGGACTTGTGACACTAGAGGGCCGGCCGGGGAGAGAAGACTAGAGTGTCTGGAGACTGCTCGCCTTCTCTCGGGGGGGAGGGTGGATTGAGGACCCGGCGCTTGTTGACTCCTGGCGGAGGCTGGGAGTATGGCAACGTGCTTGGGTCCCACTGACTAAGGGGGGGCGTACGGAATGTCGGCTCACACCTTGATGTTGTGGCATGCCACACCCCCGGGGAGCAAAGTGGAAAAGTGCTCCATGGCTGACCAGATGACAGTCGCCAGCTCCGGTTGCCGCCGAGTCCCCGATCCGGCCCAGACCCACTTCAGCAGCACTCATTCCAAGTAGCATGTGCTGGCCAGTTCCTACCAGCACCTATCTCCTTCGGAGAAGGGGGAGCCACCCGGCGAAGGGTTACGTCTGGGTTACTTGGGGGGCTGCAGATATGAGGTGGCGGTGGCTGGCATTGGGGGCAGGGGTGCCAGCGGGGACCTAGGCAGCACAAAGGAGTGGCCGACCTGGAGCAAGGGGAGGCGGGGGGGGGGAGCCCAGCATACTTTCCTTCTTGAACAGTAGGTAGCCAGAATACAGACAGAGCTCCAGAGGACGAGCTCCACCACATTGCGGGTCCACTTCTCGGACTGTCAGTCCTCCAAGGCCTGGGAGAAGTCTTCAGGAAAGTACAAACACTAGGAGAGGGAGCATAGTAAGGATAAATCCCCCTGGTATGCTGTCAGTCACCGCTATACTTGGTGATGAGCACTGCAGCATCAACGTCAATTTCGGCAGCAATGCCTCCTGCTACTCAGACCTTAGATCCCACATGGTCGGGTTTGGCAGTGAGTTCCCCCAGACCTCTCACGGCCAGAGAAGGCCTATTGACATCAGAGCTGCTGCCACCCCTGTCGACGTTGCAAGTCCTGCAGCTCAGACCTCAGAACCCTGAAGGTCGCCTGCCGGACCTATGGCCAGAGATGGCCCCAGTCTCCCCTGATGAAGTTGCAAGATGCTCCTGCAGTTTAGGCCACGGTTGACATGCAGATGGTGCTTCCCCTTTAGTGGAAATCATACAGCGCCTTATACATCCTCCTCCTCCTATACCAGGCGTAACGTCAGCGGGGCCTCTCGGACCAGTCCACGCATCAGTGCCTGCTCCGTTGATGTGCCCTACACGCTCCAGGGTGTTGACGTCTTCACTTCCTTCCTTACAGCCCCTAGTGGCCATCGACGAGGATCAGGAACATAACTCTGACCTCCTTCCACAAGAGGAAGAGCAGGAGAGGAGGAAGCTATAGATGGGATCCCATCTGACAGATCTGGCTCTGTTTCTACCAGGAGTGAAGACTCTACTTTGTATACCCCAAGGTCCCCCTCCTGAAAACCTCTCCTTCATCTCTATGATGAAGCAACTCCAGACTGTGGTAGGGTTTGATGCTGAGGAGCAAGACCTCACTAGGAGAAACCTGGTAGTTTTTGGAGCTACCAGATTCTCCACCTCTTGTCATTCCTCCTCCTCCTCCTCCTCCTCTGTTGGCTGCACTAAAGGATGCCACCTTGGCCGCCTGTCATAGACCAAGCTTGATCCACCCATGCCCAGAAAGGCAGACAAGCTGTACCAGGCCCCCTCAGGAAAGCCCTTTCTCACAGGCCAACCTGTGGCTGATCTGGTTGTGATAAAGGCAGCCCATAACAGGTTTAAGGTGCCTAAACATCTCGGCTGTCTCCCCCCAGACAAACAGTCGAGTAAACTGGACCTCATGGGAAAGAGAACCTTTGCCTGTGCCACACTGGGCCTTAGAACAGTAAATTATCAGGCTGATATGGTCACTTACCAGAATACCCTCAGGAAAAAGGCTAAAGCAGCAACCAAGGCAGAGGATCCTCAGCAACAGGAGATGCTCAATTCCCTCCAGACTGGAGCTAATATGGGTAAGCATCCTCTTAAAGAGCAGGTGTTTACTTCTAATGAATAGGCAACTGACTATTTTATTTATTGTATTCTGATGTGTTAGTAATTGCTTTCTACTTTTATAATAAAATAGTTGTGCAATGAAACAAATGGGGTTTCACCTTTGCTTTTCACACTGCTAGTAAAACAGAATTCAGGTATTGTGATGTCAGAAACTGCCAGCTACTTAGGAGCCCAATATATTACAGTGACAAACTAAATGTATTTCTCTATCGTTTTCAAAGGAAATATATTCTTCTTTCAGCAACAAACTTTGACTTTTATACGTTTGCACTAATGTGGTCCATCTGTATGATTTTTACAGTTTTTTTAAACCGTAATTGGCTTCTCTTTTCTTTCCAAGTAAAATCTGATTATGAAGAAAATGTCACCTTTTAAATTACAACTAAAGATTATAGGCTATCAAAAATCACATATTTCTATTAAATATAAAATATTTTGTTGGTAGAAAATGTTGTTTCTTCATAAAAATCTGAAAACAGAGTTGCAGTTTCCCATTGAAATATACTGCCAGCCTTGCCAGTAAAGAGTTTCTGACTTCATAATGCAAGGATTCCATTTTTTTTTTTTACTAGCAATTGGCAAAATATAAATAAAATGATGAGCAAGTATGTGAAGAGAGAAATAAAAACAAATTTAATGACTGCAGAGACATTTAAAGGCCCCAAACCTTGAATCTTTTAAGATATGCATCCATATCAAATAATTGGCTTTCTAAGGTCTACCTACAACATTTGGAGGCATCAGCCAGAACAGCTGCGACTAGCATCTGCATAAGAAGGCATTCTTGGTTGAGGATGTCAGGAGTTGCTAGTGGTGTCCAGCAGTCCATTCTGAACGCACAACCGAGAAGTAGGCAGAGGGTGCCCTTTAGCAGGGTCACCACTAGACCCAGGTCAGGGGCCCGGCAACAAGGTAAAGGCAAAGCAATTTTGGTGGCCCCAACCTCCTCCACAGATGCTCACTCCAAAGCCACTAGAAGAGGTGCGGCTGTGGCTGCTGGATCTGTTTTAGCATGACTCCTTATTAGACCCCCACCCTCCAGTACAAAACCCAGAGGTAGTGACGGGGTTGCCCCTCCCTCCACCTGGAACAGTGGAGAGAGATTGTAACAGATACTTGGGTCCTACAATTAATAGAACAGGGCCATGCTCTAGAATTCCTGGAGTTGCCTCCAGTCTCCTCAACATATCCTCCAGACCACATACCAGTACTGCTAGAGAAAGTACGTACACTGCTGCGCAAGAGGGCCATAGAACCAATTCCCTGGGAGCAAAGGAACAGGGGGTTCTATTCTTATTTCTTCCTAGTCCCCAGATCCACAGGGGACCTAAGGCCCATTCTGAATCTAAGGATCTAAACTTCTGTATTCAGTACAAGAAGTGATCAGGATGGTCATTCTGCAAGGCCTGCTGCCCCTCCTGCAAAAAGGGGACTGGATATGCTCCCTGGACATGCAGGATTCTTACCTGCATATCAGGGACTGTCCCCTCTTACAGGAAGTACCTCAGGTTCTTATTTCAGCAGTAGCACTACCAGTTCAGGGTATTGCCCTTTTGACTTGTCATCTGCACCATGGGTATTTACCAAATGCTTGGAAGTTGTGGCAGCAACCCTCAGGAGAAAGGGACTGTATGTCTTCCTCTATTAGATGACTGGTTGCTCAAAGCTTAGTCTCAGAAGCACCTAACACCCTAGCATGCACCACACATCTGCCCTAGGGATTATGGTCAATCTGTCCCAGTCGGCCTTGACCTTTTGTCGGCATCTGCAGTACATAGTGGCAGTGCTAGACACTGTGCAGGGCCTAGTCATCCTGCCCCAGGACAGGGCAGAGACCTGATAGCATAGGCCCAGGTACTTTACAACAACAGGTATGTCACAGCCAGGGCAATCCTGAGATGTTGGGCCTGATGGCAGCAGCCATTGTCACAGTACCCTTGGCCAGGCTGCACACAAGGATCCCCGAGTAGACATTGAGTCCAGTGGGATCAACACACCGATCATCTAGAACAGAAGGTCTTCGCTGGAAAGTTGTTCTGGCAGTGGGGCTGTGTCCAGTCCGCCACCCTTTCCGGGGACTGACCATGGGCAGTCTGGTGCTCGAGAGGGAGGACAGTCCTCTCATAAGCACAAAAAGAAACTGGGCCATTCACGGTCTTGATCGGTGATCCAGCACCGTTCTACCTCGAGTTCTTCTTCCCGACGGAGGAAGAAGAGACGGCACCGCCAAGGTCATCCCATGGTACATCTGTGAGGAAGTCTTCTGTAGTGGAGAGAGGCAGGCCCACCCACCCCCCGGGTCCCCAGTGGCATGCGCACTTAACGGTTGGGACTGTTGACACCGGAGCCCTCTCTGTCTTCATGCGGGTTTCTGGTGAAGAGTTTCATGCCTGGGCCTCTCTTATGGAGCAGTGGGTACAACGTCTGTCTCGTGTGCCTCTTCCGGTGGACCCAGTTCTGGGGTCTTTGGGGCCTAGGAGCCGCTGGGTCACGGTCAGGGCTTTAGGGACAACATGGGCGTTCGATATCGACGATGGACATTTCCACCTCACTGGTACCAGCGCCATTGATGCCTGTTCCACGTGCCTTCTACCCTCACTCTGACCCCTCACAGGGGCTGGCACAGGTACTGCTTCCCTCCACCTCTTTTTCTAGGTCTGGTGATGGTTCTTGGACTCCGGTTCTGCGTCTGGTGCGGTGCAGGGTCCTTTGCCGCCACTTTTGGTGCCGGCTCCTCCGGTGCTGCATGTGGCACCGAGGTTGTCGATGCCTGTGCTGGTACCGGTTTCTTCGGTCTACCCCTTGCCCAGGCCAGGCTTTGGCCTCTCAGGGCCTGATTTCTGTGGGGTTAAGGTAGAGAACCATGAGTCCGACCCTGACCTGATCTTGTCTGATGACGGTGAGGATGACTCATGCCTTGGCGAGAAACCTTCTGTCACAGCAGAGATATTAGTTGATGATCTTTCGTTTCAGTCTCTCCTCAAGAACATGGGGACAACCCTGGCTCTACAGACTTCCGCTGTGGATCTGGATAGATTTTTGCGCCTAGAGTTCCTTCACATTCCTAATGTCCCTAGGCTATGAGTCTTATGCCTCCTGTCCCCCCTCCTTTGAGACCTTATTTCAGGCGGTGTGGGACAGGCTGGCTCTCATTCCTTCTGTGGCTAAGCCCATAGACAAGAAGTATACCCCCACCCAGACATACCTTTCTTGGCATCACAGACCATTGTAGATGCTTTGGTGGTCCTTGCAGAGAATGACAAAGCAGTTCTCCCTCTGGAGACATCAGCTCGCCCTATCAATGAGGAATCTCGCAAAATTGACATCTTGGGGAAATGGGCTTTCAGAGCTGCTACTCTGGGCATGCATATTGCCAGTTGACAAGGATACTTATCCCAATATGAATATGTGCTTTGGAACTCTCTTAACTCAGTGGTGGAGAATCTCTTGGAGTCTGATTCTACCATAGAGCTTCTATAGACCATTACAAGGGGCACAGAATCCAACAGTCATCAGCTGAAAGCATCTATGGATGCCTGTGACACTGCTATTAGAGCTGCCACCATTGGGATTTGTATCAGGTGGCACTCCTGGCTCAGAACATCAGAATTGTATTCTAATGCTTAACAACAGGTCATGAATGTCTCATTTGATGGTGCTTATCTGTTTGGCCCTCAAGTGGAGTAAGCTCTGGAGGCCGCTCAGAAGACCAGAACTGCCATTAAAATAACCAGGTTGGCTCCTCCTGCCCCGCAAAGGGGTCGGAACCGTCAACCATTTTGTAACAGGCAGTCCTTTCGAGGTGGAGGCCAAGAAGCCTTTAACAAAAAAGACTCCTCAGTTGCAAAAGAAAACTCAGCACAAGGCACAGGGCCCGAAATCGCCTAGTGCAACTCTCTGAAAATCTGGCCTCGGTCCCACCTCCACTGCCTGAGGTGGACATCTCGGGGGCAGTGGGGAGTCATCTGACTCAGTTCTACAGTCAGTGGAAGCTCATCACCTCGGACAAATGGGTCCTCCAAATTATTTTGGAGGGTTACTCCCTGAATTTTGTGGAGAACCCTCCAGATCTTCCACCCAAGAGACAGCACAGCCTGTCTGCCACTCAGTCAGACCTTCTCACCTCCGAGATTCAGGGCCTTCTCAGAAACAGGGCAGTGGAAGTGGTTCCCTGGGCTGAAAGGAACACAGGTTTCTACTCCCATTACTTTCTGGTTCCAAAGAAGGTAGGTGACATGTGCCTGATTCTCAACCTCAGAAAGTTAAACAAGTTCCTATTCAGGGAGAAGTTCAAGATGGTCTCCCTAGGGACACTACTTCCACTTCTTCATCAGTAGGACTGGCTGGCATCCTTGGATGTGCAGGATGCCTACCAGCACATCTCAGTGCACCCAAATCACTGCAGGTACCTCCACTTTGTGGCCTTGTGGCAACACTATCAGTTCAGAGTCCTGCCCTTTGGGATCTCCTTGGCACCTTGAGTCTTTACAAAGTGTGTCACAGTGCTCACTGCACGTCTTTGAAAGCTCTGCATTCAGGTCTTTTCCTACCTAGATAACTGTCTCATAGCAAGCCTGTCCAAGCAAGAGATGCAGGAAGCTGTCTCCACGTCATCTCAGTTCTGCACCTCCATGGGGGTTCTGCTGAACCTGGAACAATCGCAGTTTCAAGCCTCTCAGCAGCTCCTCTTCATAGGGGCTGTGCTCAACTCTTCCAAGGTGAGGGCCTATCTCTCAGAGGCACAAGGCAGGACATTCTCCAGTTGGCTCGCTTCGTCAGAGAGAATAACCCTCTGCGAGCTCACTCCATGCAGTGGATGCTGGGTCTCATGGCCTTGTCTGTTTTCACAGTGCCCTTGGCTCGATTGCTTGAGGACCACTCAATGGATGCTTTGCACGCAGTGGTCCCCAACAACGCATCTGCAATCCTATCCCATCAAGGTGACAGATCTTCTGAGGTGGTCACTTGCATGGTGGATTCATGAGAGCAACCTTTGACAAGACTTCCCCTTTGCCCCTCCGGAGTCTCAGATTACCATCACCACGGATGCATCTCTGCTTGACTGGGGAGCTCACTGCCGAGATTTCCGCACTCAGGGAGTCTGCACCCAGGAGGAGTCTCATTGACACATCAATGTTCTGGAGACGAGAGCAGTCATGTACGCTGTTTGAGTCCTAAAGGATGTCCTCTGTCACAAAGTAATCCTTCTTTAGACAGATAGCAAAGCAGTGATGTATTACATCAACAAACAGGGGGAGCCCACTCCTACCCCTTGTGCAGAGAAGCCATGGGGTATGGGAATGGTGCCTTGGGCACAGCGCTCTGATTCAGGCAATTTATCTGTCAGGAATTTAGAACAATCTGGCAGATTACCTCAGCAGGACAGAGGTGGACCCTCACAAGTGGTCGCTTGTACAAGACGTCGTGCAATCACTCTTTGATGAGTGGGGCAGTCTGGACGGGGACCTTTTTGCGTCCCCTGTCAATGCAAAACTGCC
Source organism: Neoceratodus forsteri (assembly GCA_016271365.2). Classification (NCBI taxonomy): domain Eukaryota; kingdom Metazoa; phylum Chordata; order Ceratodontiformes; family Ceratodontidae; genus Neoceratodus; species Neoceratodus forsteri. The sequence continues at coordinate 255,025,902 of CM028129.1, read as the reverse complement.
TCTATTCTGCTTCAGAAATCCAGAACCTGGCACTTTCTGTCAGGATGCATTCAGACTACGGTGGACAAGACACTTTCTGTACACATTTCCTTCACTACTCCTAGTTCAGAAGGTGCTGCTCATACTAGAGGCACAAGGGGGCAGAATGATTCCAATTGCACCATACTGGCCTTAACGGATCTGGTTTCCATTAATTGACAAACTGTTAGAGGTCCCTCCAAGGCAACTGCCCCAACGAACGGACCTCCTGACATAAGGATCCCTGGTCATTCCAATCTGTATTCCCTTCATCTCCATGCCTGGCTCGTGAGGAAATATAAGTGGGGAGGTTCAAAATTTCCCAGAGTCCCAGAGAATCTCACAGATTCTCTTGGCAGCTTGTAAGTCCTCCACCAGGAAAACTTACACAGCTAAATGAAAGCGTTTTTTGCTATAGTGTGCTAAGATCCCTCTGGATCCATTCTGATGCCCACCAAATAGTGTTGGAGTATCTGTTAGACCTTTCAGATGCAGGGCTGCAGTATTCAGTGGTCAAGGTACACCTATGCGTGCTTTCAGCCAATCATAAGCCAGTCCAGGGGAACACACCCTTCATTCCCTGGATTCAAGAGAGCCCTACGGTTCTGCACACATAGGACTGGGGACATCCGTAAAGCAAAGCATCTCTTTTGTGTCTTTCAGTGCAGCCTGGCTGTGTCAGCCGGCATCCATCAGATGCATTTCTGCATGGGTAGTGGCATGCCTTCGCCATTGTTATTCTATGACGCAGGCCAAATTGGAAGGGCAGGTATGTGCCCACTCAGCTAGAGAGGTTGCTGAGTCCCTCATGGAGATATACTTCATTCCCCTCACTGAGATTTGCAAAGCATCTACTAGGAGCTCAGTGCACACCTTTGTGAAGCACTGCGCTCTGGATGTCCATGCCAGACAGAATGCTTCCTTTGGCAGGACAATCCTTAATGGAATTCTTTCCTGAGTGAGCTCTGTCTCCTGCCACCCTGCTAGAGGGATTGGTTTAGCTTGGTACTCTAACCCAGAAGTGTGAATAAATGGTGAAGACTTAAGTCCAAGAGGATATGGAAATCATATACCTACCATAATTCTTGATCTTCTTGGACACGTCTTCACTGTTTAATAACATACCCACCCACCATGCCCCGGCTCACTCATTCTGTTCCTGGTCTTCGCTCCCTCGCTGGTTGGGCTGTGAAGACATTGTTAATTGACCCTTCTTATATGGGGTCAAACAGGGCTATCTTATGCCCTGGTTAGGTTAGGTGTTTTTCTAGTTTTATTTTACGCTGCACCTCCTTGGTAAAAAAGGTACTGAGGTGGTTGGAGGGTCGACGCCGAGGTAGCCTATACAGGTGCAGGCTGATCTCATGGTGCCACGCATGCGTGGTCCTACCACAGTGCCGGCCCTCCTGAAGATTTTTGGCTCCGCAGGGTTCAAGCGCCTCCAGCTAGAACCCAGAAGTGTGAATAAACTGTGAAGACTTGTCCAAGAAGATCAAGAATTATGGTAGGTACATAATTTCCATTTTTAAGCGTTACACCCCTCCAGATTTGGTGTGTTGAACATTCATCTCATGCAAACCTAATCCGGAATTCCGGAAGTGCTGCATCCCAAACAGGGATTGATGTAATACCACCATAATAACCAGATATATGTGATGTTACCATTCATAGTCATCATATTGTGCAAATGTCACACCGTATTTTCCCTGAGCTTGTCAAAACCTAACCTTCCTTTTGCGAGCCCCATTACTTTACATTGGCTTAGTTTCTTTTGTAGTTGTAGGAGTAACCCTTGTTACTTGATCTTGGTTTCTGGATTTTATGTGTTGCAGAAGAATGCAAATTTCCTATTAGAAATGTATCCCCCCCCAAAGCAGGAAAAACGATTTGCCTGACAAGTAAAGGACTGGTCTGACCTAAATTGCTGAAAATTGGGGTTTGAACCAAAGAGCTTCTTGCTCAGTCTAAACTGAATTGTTTCCTGACAGAACATGTCAAGTGAAGATGGCATGCTCTTGTACATCCATCCTGTGCCACATACTCTATAGCCATGGCGGGGGGGGGGGGAGAGATCTGTCTCACTGACCAAATTAGATCTGGTTGCAGACTTCAGGAAAGTGGGTTAGACCAGTTTAACAATACAAAAAGCAAGCCGGCCCAGTGGCATGGAGGGCTGAGGCATCATGCCTTACCTCCTGCCACGGTGGCAACCCATGTTCACTGTGCAAGCGGGTCGGCAGGGGAGGATCAAGCATCCAGGGGACAGCTCTCCTCTCCCAGGGAGGGTGAGGAACAGAAACTGGCACCTCCTTGACACCTAGTGGAGGCTAGGTGGTGGCACGCCATGTCTGGCAACGTGGGGCTCTGAGGCGAAACAGCCAACTGGCGTGCTGCATGCGGAAGCACACGCAGCTTGGCCATTGTCTGCAGTGCATGCTCCCCTCCACAGAAAAAAAATGGTCCCAGGTCAAGCGGCATGAATGGCCATCCTCTGCGGCGCCACACCAGAGAAAGTACTTCCCCAAACTGGATCTGGTAATGGCAGGTTGAGTTGGGGGCTTCCGCCCACCCTGTCACGAAGGGAAAGCTGTGGGGGAAGAAGGGAAAGTAAGCCTGCCATCGGGGGATGGGGAGGGGGGGACTGGACCAAATAGAAGGCCGACTGGGACAGAGGGGAGAAACAAGATGACGTTAAAAAAAAAAAATACAAAAAGCATGTTTCCTGCATGGCTTGATGTAAAGTAAATTGCAGAAAGTATCTTTTTTTTGAAGCCAGAATAGTTCTACTGCTTTTTAAAAGCAAATGTTTTTGTTTAATCCTGGCAGTACCATGCTCTTGGCCTTCTGTACCACATCCGTAAGAATGACCGTCTGGCGGTTAACAAGATGCTGAGCAAGTTCACACGTCAAGGATTGAAGTCTCCTTTTGCCTACTGCATAATGATCCGGATCGCTAGCAAGCTGCTCGAGGAGGAGGATGGAAGGCAAGACTTTTTTTTTTGTTCATAGCATGGCCTTCTGTACTTCAGTCGTTCAGCACTGCAGTGCCCCTTGACCCATTTGGACACTGCAGGATTCTGGATTCTCCTTCTAATACCCCCAGATCCTCCACTCTTTGAGGCCTCCAGAATTCCAGGAAAGAGGTTCCCTGCTGCCACTAGGAGGAAGCAGCCTGTCTCTGGTTTGATGGTGGAGGCAGAGATGTCTAGAGTTATGAGAGGCCCTGTGACTTGAGAGGAAGAGACTAGAGGCCATGATCCAAGCCACCATGTTGGCCTTTGTCGCTTGTTCTCCCTGAAAGCCATCTCCCACCTCCCCAACACAGGGACACCTCTAGAGCCACTCTTTTGGACAGAAGATAACCAGTAGCATATGGTCACTCACACCGCCAGTGTCCTATGCCCGTGGGCCATAGGAGGCACTGTTGCTGTATTGGGTGTCTCCACTCCCTTCCCTAAGTCTGAATAAGTCAGAAACTGTGTCAAGCCTCACCCCACCACAGTAAGAGGACTGTTAATCAGCAGCCATTAAGTACCGCATCAGTTGTTGAGGCTTTTTTGTTTTGTTTTGTTAAGGTTACTGGCAGTGGTAAGCCAAATCAAGCTGCTGATGTAACATACCATAAAAGGGTATTATTTATTTATTTTTTGTTTAGTCGGAAAGTACCTTTGAGCATAGGAGGTTGTTTACAAAAGTTCCATGTCAGAGTCAGGCAATACCGTAAAATACACTAACAGTTACTTTTATCAGTTCCAGAGGAATACAGTCAGGGCAAATCAGTATGATACACAGATACACAGTTGATACTAATGCTAAAAAAGAATTTGAACTGTTTCCCATGTTTGTTTTTTTTTTATAATTACTGGTTTTCACTTGCTGCCAAAGGTGCTCAATGCTCTTTTATTAGGTATTAGTGATCAGGTAAGTGTGAGTGTGAAAGCGGTTTCTCTCTAATGCACATGTGACATCACACTTGTGTATAAGTGAGAATTCAGGAATACGATTTTTGGATTGTAATCAACCTGTACATAAGCACTAACATACAACAGGGCTTGTCGTTATTAGGTAATTATCCCTCCCTTCCCCCTGGGTTGGAGGCATGAGGCATTAGCCGCAGGTGCCCTTCAACCATGGGGTGGGGGAATGTGGTAATTAACCAGTAACAGCAAGCCCTGGAGTATGTTATTACGTTTATAAAATAGCAATAAAATAATAAAACAGAAAACTATATAAATATTTAAATTAGGAATAAATCTTCATCACTGGTAAATCGGTTTCAAGACTTGCATAACACTTTCCAGAGCTGTGCTCCTACTGGTCAATTACTACACAGTTCTGGACAGCTGTTGACCAATCAGATCACTGGATTTTTGTTGCCCATTTTATAACAGTAATTATATAATACTTAAAGCAGGTTTAGGTCAGATTTTACACACTACTACTCCTGTTGCCACAATTAAAAGGCTAGTGTAATGTCTGATTATCTTCTACTGCGGTTCCTTTTTTTTTTTTGTTTTGTTGTAATATGTTTGATATTTTGATACAAGAAAAAATTCCTCAACATGAGGAGACAGACATGCACGGTCACTGAGCCACAAACAATTTTCAGCAGAGTTAGAAGAGAGATACTGAAAACACTGTTGTTCAGTGAAATGGCCGAGTGCAGAAAGAGGGAGGTCATGGGAGGAAAGAGGAAACCCTCGGCGGTAGTACAGCTTTTTTTATTGAAACATTTCACCAGGAAAGCACACTGAACAACAAGTTGCTCATCTCCTGGTGTGACCGGGGGGGAAGGGGTACAGAGAGGATGAACAGTAATACATTCAAGGTACATGAGACAAGAGTTACATACAGTGAACAATTTACAATTAGCGATATAGTGTAAGTGGGAGGGGAACAAGAGAGCAACACAGGCATGTACCTAATACAGAAAATAAATAACTGGTAGTAAGGGTACTTGGGTATAGACAGAGTAGAGAAATATGGTTGATGGGACAATTACAGGGAGGGGCAAAAATTTGGTAAGTGCGTTAGGTGTAGGCGATTCATAAAGTGCCAGGGGGAGAGGGGGACTGGACAAGTAGGTATCAGGTGTCATAAGAGAGAGGGGGAAGGGAGAGAGGAGGATGGGGGGAATGAAAGTTGAACCCAGGGACCCTTCCAGGATGTTGAGAACCCTGCAAGGGGACAAGGACTGCTAGACGAGGTTGGGGATTGCCAAGAGGAAGGGGAATTTGGGAGGGTAAGTAAACAAATGCATTGTGTGAAGAAGGAGGAGGGGCCTGAGATCACAGTGTGGACTTGCCCCTGTCACAGAGCGGGGGGAGTCTGCTCCATATACCCAACAGATAGTCCTAACCACTGTGGGCAAAAGGCTCACTTACCCTGCTGTTAAATTTAGCGCAATTTTTTTAAATTTCATAATACTTCACTGTAAAAAAAAAAAAAAAAAATGTAACATAATGTTTTAAAAATTATGTGATAATACAGCATGCCTGGACCCATGTCCCACTTTAGGCACTGTGAATTTCCCATGGTCTCGATTAAGGCTGCATTACTCAAGTGCTTTTCTCAGCTACTCCCTACACTATCCTGGATACTTGGTGCATCTTTATACAAGCCAGGGCAACATTTACATTTACAGGAGAAGTAGAAAGAACCTCTCCCCATCTGAGCCAAATGTATTGGGTGACATTGGGGAAACATTGTAATCCACACATTATAGAGAGAAGAGACAAGATGGGTAGACTTTAAGTGCCCCCCGAGAAACTAGGAGGAGTAGAGAAAAGCGACTGGCTTCTGAGGACCAAGCTGGGAGAGACCTGAGAAAACAAGAAATACAGGAATAAGCCTGCAAAAATGTGACAGTGGGAGAGAAAAGTAGTCTGTAGCTGTGCAAAAGGGGCTGCAACTCCTTGATTAATAAACTGGTATATAGATTGAATGCCTAAACTGATCCAAGACTTAAAAACAAAATCCTGTATGGAAGGGATGAATGAAATCATGGGCTTAAACCAAGATTTGCAAATATGGTTTAAGAACCACCAAGGCAGTCACTCCCCTTGCTTGTGCCCACTCCCCCCTATATGTGAAACAGAATAGCTGGAAAACAGCATGCAGTCAGACCCTATGACTTAATGGGAAAGCACAAAGAGAAGGTAAGACCTCGGACATGCATGCGCGCATACACACACGCACCACATACTAGTGATCACTGACTAAAACAGACAAAAGAGGAAAATGCACCCTATTTCTTATAAAAGATATACATTTAGGGAAAGAGGAGACAGAATTTTAAAAAAAAAGTTATCCTTTGAAAGATTGTCTTGTAATTCTGTATGCTGTTCCAACAGCCGTGACAGCCCCCTGTTCGACTTCATTGAGAGCTGTTTACGAAACAAGCATGAGATGGTTATCTATGAGGCTGCCTCCGCCATTGTCAACCTGCCCAACTGCACAGCGAAAGAACTCGCACCCGCTGTCTCTGTTCTCCAGTTGTTCTGAAGCTCTAACTCTGTTCATACAAGTTCCAGTATGCTTTAATGGATGGGCTTTGTTTTTTTTTTTTTTTGCGTCCCCATAGCAGCCCTGACCAGCCATTCCTTCGGAGTGCCAGCGCCTTCCCTCCTGCTTTCCAGCCCCCGTCGCCATCCACCAGCCCCCATTGCAGCCTTACCTGGGTAGCCTGACCTATCCCTTATGCCAGGAGAGGTGCCTCTCTTCCAGGGGGGGAATCGCCTTGTGGGCAGCTTGCGCATCCCAGGGGCTGCGAGGCTGGATCTGGGCTGACTCCGGGGCTTCAGGCGTTAGGAGCTGGGGTGCTAGTCATTCGGCTGCTTGGGGAGCATTTTCCGTTTTCTGTGCCCCTGCCCACCATAGTTCTCGGCCTGCATGAGTGCAGGGCAACGTCGGGCAGGGATGTGCGGGGGGCATGTCGAGGCAGCACGACCCCATGCACGTCACTCAGTCTGTCTGCAGCTGCCCAAGCGAAACCTACCCCTCTGGGACGGAAGCATCCAATGGAAGCTTATGAAACCCCTCCCTGACGGTTTCCGCCCTGGTACCCGGGCTCGGGACACGAACCTGGGTTGCCAACGTGCCGAGCAAACCTCTTCGCTTGATGCCGCGGAGCCGGCTTGGGCTATGCTTTTAGTTGCACCAGAAATTGCCACAAGCTGCTAAACTCCTGCCAAAAATTGCTGCCCTTTTTTACTTGCTTGATTTTTCTGCTGTATGCCGCCACTTTGTAGACAACCACCATATTTACGATGAGTTTTCACCAGTTTACAGTCACTTGCAGAAAAGCTGTCCTGCCAGTGGCTGGAAATGGGTGTACAGTCATGGCAGAGTTAAAGAGCCTTTAACACCGCCAGGGACAACTTTGAGAAAATAAAGTTGACTCATTACACATTTTGAACCATACTTTATTATTCTATTTAACATTGCCTCTTACCTCCTGTCTTATGCAGTACCCTTCTTTCCACATTTTGAGTCTGCTTTAATGCTTTTTTTTTTTTTCTTTAATACTTTTGTAATGTAAAAGTGGTACCCCTTTTAATATGGCCTGGTCCATGTTTTCATTAGTATTCTGTGCTGTTTTTGTACACCTAGTGTCCCAAAGGTCAGGGAACACTGTCTACTGCATGCTAATTCATTTTAGTCACATAAAAATAAGCAGTTGATACTGAAAAGCAACAGAGAATACCGATTTAAAAGCATCATCTGAACCATATTAAAAGGAGCACTCCTTTTATTATTTCAAATATGAAAAAAAATGCTATAACAGATTTAAAATGATGAACAAAAGGTATTGTAAAAACAGGAGATAAGGGACAATCTAAAGTAGAATAAAAAAGTATACGTCAAAATGTTCACTGTGTACTACCTTTCTGTTATACTTTATTACTTTTGAAATTTATTTGGAAACATGATCTCTGCCACTGGATTTTCATGTGCTGAGGCCGCTTGTTTACAAGTGACTTCAGAACCCCCTCCTGTGACATCACAACTGGCTGCTGTAGAAATGATTCTGCTGTCACACAGGAGAGAGTTATGATGTCACTTGAAGACAGGCAACCAAAGCAGATAAGACCAAGTGACTGAGATTTATGACTGCATGAAAATGCCCTTAGTAACAAAAAAAATAATGAGAAGGTAAAATACAGGAAATATTCTAAATCATGCACAAAATTCTGTCTAAAAATTAAGATTTTCATTGTTTCCCCATGACACCAGACACTGATGAACACCCGGAAAAATCATCCCTCCCCAAGCCTGCCATCTGAAAGTAGCAAAATAAACAAAATACTGCTAGAATTTTGGGTTGGTATCTTTCAGGATCTTTGAAGTGGACCCCGTGGGCAAGGTTTGCGAAAGGACTTGCACACCATTGACATTACTATAGAGGATAATGTATGGTCTTTGGTTAATAACCATGCTGTAAACACTTAGAGAGGTTGCCATGACATCATTGTAAACCTCGAGAGCACAGCTCGAGAGGTTTTCAGATGTCATGGCAACCTCAAGAAGTGTTTTCAGCGTAGTTGTTAAAGACCATACATTATATTTTATAGTGTATGGGCTACTAAGATTGTGTAATCGAGGATTGAATTACTTTACTGAATTACATTACAGGACATTGATTATAGTGTATGATGGAACATTGTTACTGATAAAAATCGGTACCTTTCAAAACATTGTTATTCTGTAGTAGCTACGTCATCATAGCTGTTATGCTGCACTAGCTACGTAGTCACTACAGCATAACAACATGGAATGCACTAGCACATGCGCCTTACACTTCCAGGAAACGGCCGCAGCGAAAAGGTGGTCGAAGGAAAGTGGCACTGAGAGAGAAAAAAAAAGTAGGACCAATTACTTTTACTGCTTGTGGGGGCATCCTACACTATCAAAAACAATGGATAGTTATCTTTCGGTAACAGGCCGTGTTAGTTCGTCTCAAGGTTACCAGTGGCGACCTAACCTCTCGAGCTGCGCTCTTGAGGTTAATGAGGTCGCCATGGTAACCTCTTGATGAACTAACCAGCTTATTACCAATGGATAACTATCCATTATTCTCTATGTTGTGAGCATTCTATTTTGTTATGCCATTGATATGACATATTAAAGAAGGGTTAACAACAGTGATGTCATAACAGGGTTGTAAGCTGCTTGATTTCAGTTAATAATAAGGGCTCCCCATACATTATAATGGTACTGAGACATGGCTTCTGAATGATAGTACTGCTGTGGGGACCGCTCATAATGTTAGAGTGCTCCCCTGCATTTTTAGGGTATAAGAACTGTGAACTGAAGGTGATTTCCCAATTACAACTGTGAGAGTTGTCTCCACAGCAGTATTAATTTATTATAGATTAAAGCTGAATAATATATTAAACATTTTAACTCTCCTGAATGAGCCTGTTTCCAGGGCACCTGCAAGTGAGATATTGTTTACTAAGCAAGTGTGTTTTATACACATGGGAAAGGAATGCTCTAACTGGTCAGAGGTGTTCCCTCGGTTTATAATAGCATAACCATAATCTCCTGCAATATCTTACTTCAAGGGGGCTCTTGCAGCAGGCAGCACTGTTAGGACTGAAGCTGGCAGGCGCCAGGACCTCACGGAAAACTTCTAGCTAGCAGTCATTAGCAGGGGCCGCCCCCAACGTCCGCCTATAGTATAAAAGGGGTGGTCCCCCAGCCCAGCCTCAGTTCTTTTCCCACCGTCGACCTGCGCAAGTTGGACCTTCACGGACGCCTTCTGCTCTAGTCGACCACCATTTTCTTCACGATTACCCGCACTTTATTATTTTACTTTCTTCTTTCAAAAGTACCTCTTTCTTCCCCAGCTTCACAGGCCTCGACTTCTTCATCCCTCAAAGAGAAGAAGTCCAGCGGAAAGTACAAACACCAGGAGAAGCATAGGGACAATCCTAGTCAGCTTACCAATCTAGGTCCCTGTATAAGTCGGCGAACGAACCTGGGTCTTCCTTCCGTGGTAGGTCGGCTTCCTCCACCCCGGCAGCCCCTACTCCCTTGGGGCTCCCAGTGGTCAAACTCCCTGCTTTTATCACAGTTTTGGGTGATGGTTCTTTGGGGCTCGGGACTTCGTCCCCAACCTCTCAGTCCGTGACACTCAGGCCCTTACACCAAGTGGGTTCTCAGACAGGTGGCTCGACTGGGCCTTCCCAGTCCAGGCGTCAGCTAAGTCAGCCTAGACTTCAGGGACCAACGTCTCCTTGCGACGCGTGGGGCATGCGTTCACTTCTCCTGTGAGAATGACACCTCTGCCTTGCTCAGGAGCTACCTCCAAGGGACGGGCCTCTTCTGCTCAGCCAGTGCCGGCTTACTCACCAGCCCGGCATAGGCATACGCCTGTCTGGTCAATACCTGTGGTCACCCCCTCAGCCGATGCCCGAGGGACAGACACCCAGTCTGTCGACTCCCACTGGACCAACTCCAGAAAACTCAATGACCTTGGGGCTGATGCCTGCTAACCCGACACCTTGGGAGCCGACGCCCGGGTTACCAGAGCCTAAGAAACAGACCCTAAGGGCCATGTACTCCTAACCCCTCGTTGAAGGTTCCCCCTCATCACCCCTCAGAATCTGCCTATGGATCTCAGTGCCCTCTTTGCAGCCTGGTGGGCGTACTTTAAGGACAAGGAGTCCTCAAGGAGGCCCCGTACTCCTCCTCCAAATCTGGATAAGCCTAAGGACCATCCTAGGAAGCCACCAATGCCATCTCCTAAAGAGTCCACTCCGCAGCCAGATGGGGCTGGCGCCAGCCACCTGAGAATTCACAAATGCAAGCACCATCGCTCGCCTTATCCTTCTCCAGACTCTGGGGAATCCGACAGACATTCTTCCTTCTTCTCTTCGGATGAGTCTGAAGCCTCTGACTTACCTTCAGAGCCAGAGGAACCCAGAGATACCTCTAGGTCTTCTCCAGATGACCCTTCTTTTATGGATGTAATGCGCGACTCATCAAAACCATTATGGATTGGAACACAGAGGAATTGGATCCAGAGTGACGTTGGCTGGACATTTTTCTCCATACAAAGGAGTCATTACGCTTGGTTGTTCCTCCCCTCATTGATTCCTTTAAGGATGTTAATAGGGCTGCCTGGAAACATCCTTCCACAACTCTGGCGATGTCTAAGAAGGCAAATTGCTTGTATAATTCCTCCAGGGACAAATCCTTTTATTGGGAACATCCAGAGGCTTACTAAGTAGTCATTAACGCTGCCCATGATCATTCCAAGCAGCCTCTGCACCTTAGCACTAAGCCTTCAGACAGAAATTCTAGACAGGTGGACCTATTCGGCAAGAATATATGCCTTGGCCACCTGTACTACGCATTCCCTTAACTTCCTAGCCCACATGGTCCAGCACCAGAGCGCCCTATGGGAAAAGGCTTTGGAGATTGTTCAAGCTTAGCCTGATTACCCTGGCAAGGCAGAGCTCATGCACATTCTAAAATCGGACTCGAGGGCTGGCCTGGTGGTGCTGGAGATTGAGGTGCTGGTCACTACATCTCATGCCATGCCAGTGACCTGGGTTCAGGAATGAGCCCGTATCGCCGGGGGTCGGCAGGGGCGAGAGAGGATTGAGTATCCGGAGGACTGCCCTCCTCTCTCAGGAGAGGGGAGAGATTTGTCATCCTGCTCGTTGACTGCCCTCTGGCAGTGGCTCGAGGGCAGTAAGGGTTGGGAGGCACATACTGGCATCACTATATCGGAGGGAGGGGGGACGGGAGTAAAGAGATGGAAAAGGGAGCTGTCAGGCTCCATGATGGCTCTCGTCCCAGTGCTGCCTCCCAGGCTTCTGGATTATGCTCTGGGTGGGGAGCCAGCACCGCCTCCTGGCCCCACTGCTTGGGGGGGCAAGCCAGGGGAATCAATGTGAAGCCCATAACCAGGAAATGTGGAGGCCAGAGGATGAATCCCTCCGAGGGAGGGACATAGCCACCCGCCAGGCTCCTGAACAAAACTACATAATAGAAAAAAATAAAATCAGGCTTGGGCGGTTCTCATGTTGTCTGAGTATCCTATGACCCGGTGGATTCCGCCGGCAGGGCTGCAGCTACAGGAGTTTGTCTTCGTTACTACTACTGTCTCAGAGTCTCTGGTTTTGTTCCTGATGTGCAGTCCAAACTCCTGGATTCCCCTTTCAGGGTCCTGTTCTTTTTGGCGAGGACTCTCAGAACATAATCACTCGCCTCCAGGAGTCTGGCAAGGCTCTGTGCTCGGTACATACCTTGTACCGCTCCCAGCCTAAATCCACCCAGCGACAGTCCTTTCATTGGCCCCCAGACAGCAATCCAAGGGACAACAGTCTAGAAGGATCTTCAAAAGAAGGGCCACTACCTAAGCTACTTAAGGATCTTTTTTTTTTTTTTTTCTTAAATTATTTTTGTATTAATTTCTCCTTCTCCCCTCCAGCTCCGGTCTCCTCGGGAGCACCAAGGAGTTATCCCTCTGTAGTCCGTTCTACCTGGAAAGTCCTCTGTTGCCCATGTAGCCTCGGATTACCCCCTGGGCAGGGACAAGGTGGACCCCCACACCCTGAGCAGTCTGTAGTGTCTGTCTAGAGGGTGCCAGGAGGCGGCGCAGAAATTGAGGGTGGGTTCGTGTCTGCCTCCGCCGGAGCTGAGGGCATTTTTCCTGTTTCTGGGAGTGGCCGGCACCTGACGTCAAGGCATGGAACCAACGCCTGCCACCCCGCTCTTCTCTACATCGTCAGTGCTTGCTGCATCTCCGGCCTCTGCCAGAGGGCGGCCGAGCACCAACTAGGGACCCCTGTCTCTCCTGGGAGAGGAGAGCTGTCTTCCGGACACTCAATCCACTCCCTCCCCTGCTGACCCCTGCAGCTCGGGCTCATTCTCGAACCCGGTCGCGCGCGGTGCGAGGTGTGGCATACAGCGCCAACCTCAGCGCCACCACGGGCCGGGCTACCGAGATTCCACCCCTAGGACCCCCAGAACCTCCCAGGCCACACTGCCTGTCCTCGGGTTCCTCAGCTTGACTCCTTGCCCCCCCCCAGCCGAGTTCCTGGGGGAGGCAGTAGTGGGTTGTTTTTCCCTCTACCTAGAGGGATGGCACAAAATAACCTCAGACCAATGGGTGCTTCAGTTGGTGGAAAAGGGGAACACTATAGAGTTCTTGGAGATGCCCCCTGACAATCCCCCCTTGCCCTTCCATTGCTCTCAGGCCCACATCACACCCCACAGGAGGTTCCTTCCCTTCTGCTTCAAAAGAAACCATTACTAGTTTTGGGCTCTGCCATTTAGCCTGTCCTCGGCTCCCCAAATCTTCACAGAGTGCCTAGTAGTAGTGGCTGCGGCCTTAAGAAGGCAAGGTCATGTCTTTCCTTATCTAGTCAACTGGCTTCTGACAGCTCCCACCAGGGACCAGTTGATCAGCACTATGGAGGCCACCTTCACCTTGTTTCGAGATCTGGGGATCACCCTCAATCTCCCCAAATCCTCCCCTTGGCCAAGCCAGAGGCTTCAGTGCATTGGGGCAATCTTGGACACTGCCCAAGGCAGAGTCTTTCTGCCTGCAGACAGGGCAGAATGCCTACAAGCACAGGCTCGGCTGGTATTCTTGTCTCGCCAAGTTCCTGCCAGGTCATTCCTAAGGCAGCTAGGACACATTGCGACACTTCCTCTAGCTCACTTGCACATGAGGGTATTTCAGTGGGACCAGCACACAGACGATTTGGAGCAGCTGGTGTCAGTCTCTAACCCTGTGCAACAGACTCTAGCTTGGTGGCTGAACCCCTCTAATCTCTCCAAAGGGGTCCACTTTCAGACAGAGTCGCCTCATCAGATCCTGACTACGGACACATTGGGCCAGTGCTGGGGTGCCTGTCATTTCCACATCAGTGTTTTTGGAGGTGCGGGTGATTCTTTAGGCCATGCAGGCATTTCAGTTGAATCTGCTGTCTGGCCCTCTTTTAATCCAGACGGACAATATGTCAGTTGTCTTCTACATAAACAAACATAAACTCTGCAGAGAGGCCATGAGAGTCTGATATTGAGCCATAGAGTATCACCTGGAACTGACTGCCATTCATCTCCCAGGCGTACTAAACACCTTGGCTGACAGCTTAAGCTAGTCTCAGTCCAAGGCACACGAATGGGAACTTCATCCCTCAGTGGTTGAAGTTCACTTCAACAGATGGGGCCATCCTGGTTTGGACCTCTCTGCGTCCCCACTCAACGCAGAACTGCGTAGCTTCTGCCTGCTAGATCCAGGGCCTGGTGTTTTCTGGCAAGACACGTTGTCCCTCTGTTGGACAAGGAGGTTTTTGTGCCCCCCCCCTTTCCATGACTGCAGAGAGTTCTTCTCAAGTTGCAGTCGGAGGGGACTGAGGTGATCTTAATAGCCCCCTGCTGGCCGTGCCAGATTTGGTTTCCACTCCTTCAGCACCTAACAGTGGAACCTCCAATTCCCCTGCCCCTGTGCTCCATCTTGCTATCCCAGGAAAAGGGCAGTCTGGTCCACCCAGACCTCAGGTCTCTGCATCTTCATGCATGGTTCCTGCAGACTTAGCAGTTGCCCGCTTTGGAGTTTCCTCCCGGGTGGCAGATGTCCTAGTGGCAGCCAGGAAGCCTTCCACTAGAGCCACTTATGCTATAAAGTAGAAGCAGTTCTGTGTCTGGGCCACTGCTCGTCACCTGGACCCCTTCACCTGTCAAGTGAATCTCATTTTAGAATACCTCCTTTCCCCATCGGTCTCAGATTTGAGTTACTCTTCGCTCATGGTGCACTTATCCACCATCTCTGCGTACCATGCACCTATTGAAGGCAAGACTTTTGCCCAGCTGGATCTTTCTTGCATGGTATGCTGTATCTGAAGCCTCCCATTAGGGGACCCTGTCCCTCCTTGGGACCTTTTGTTTGTTTTAGAAAAGCTTGCTTTGCCCCCGAGCGCCTGCCATGAAGCCACGCTTTCTTCAAGGAAAGTGTTGTTATTGGTTGCTATTACTTGCTGTGTAAAGAGCACTATTTAGTTTTCCACAAGTGGTGTCCGAGTTTACTCTGAATCAAGACATTCACCTGCCTGTATATTACCCTGAGTATTCCAATCTAGGGGAGGCCTTACTTCACACTCTGGACGTCTACCGGGAGCTTTGCTATTATTTGGACTGCACCTGTGCCATTTTGAAAAACTGGCCAGTTGTTTGTTTCATTCACCCGAAGACAGAAGGGGCTCCTGTTTTGAAGCAATCTTTATCTAAATGGATAGCCAGTTGCATTGTTTCTTACCGCAAGTACAACAAGTGTTTACCAGGCCCGGTCAAAGGCCATTTTACCAGGGCCATGGCTGCTTCCTTTAAAAATGTGTCCTCTGCTGATACAGTATCTGTACAGCTGCCACTTGGAGTTCTGTCCACACTTTCATTCAGTACTACAGTCTGGACATTGTCTCTAGGTGTAGGGCGGCCTTTGGACTTGCAGTTCTGCAGAGCCTTCTCTCTTGAGAGCCTTATGTTGACTTCTGCTTCCTTCTCCTTACACTGCTTAGGACTAAGTCCTAATAGTATTGCCTATTGCAAGAGCCTCCTCGAAGTAAGATAGTACAGTTACATTTGAACTTACCATAACAGCAGATATTCAAGTGGAGCTCTTGCAGCAGGCACTGTTTTCCCTCCATGACCCTGGTGACTGCTTCTCCATCACGCTTACCTCATTTTCCTTGGTTTAGAGGAACCTCCTCAGTTCTCCAGTTACTGTGTGTGCTGGGGTCGCTGGCTGGGGAACTGAGGTTGGGATGGGGGACCGCCCCTTTTATACTATAGGCAGACGTTGGAGGAGGGCCGCTAATGACTGCTAGCTAGAAATTTTCCATGGGGTCCTGGTGCCTGCCGGCTTCAGTCATAATAGTGCTGCCTTCTGTAAGAGCTCCTCTTGAAGATCTGCTGTTACGGTAAGTTCTTACGTAACTGTACTTTTTAGGTGCATGTACCAGAAAGCATAGCTGAGAAGTTCTGGGTGCCCAAACCTGCGAAAGATGATATTCTTAGAACACATTATTAGTTATGCCATTGTTATTAGCTAATCAGCATTATTTTTTTTCTAAACATTCCAGGGATTGATGGATAATATTTATAGATCCACAAATGGCACTCTTACGTACATTTGTAGGGTGTGAGAACAGTTCTTTCGCCACTGAGGCCAACACCCAGGTATAGGGCTGGTACTAGTTGGCACTTTATTTGCAAAAATATTTGTTTTTAATGCATTGTTTACTGCAGTATAGTAGAGTATATCAGACTGATTCTACTGATTTGCAGGCTGACATTTTCTGAAACTACAAATCCCAGAATCCCCTGCAGCTGACATCCAAAGAGGTCTGCATCAGTGGGAGAGTCAATAGTCTGCAGTGCATTTTAGAGCTCTGGCTGTTGAAATCCTGGTCTTGAGAAGCCATAGTCTACACACATTATTATGGACCCGACAGTTGTTCAACCAGCTTGGGTATACTGGTCAAAGAACCAAAGTCTGTCTTTATCCTTTGTCAGAGGCTCCAGTACATAGGGGCAGTTCTGGAAACAGGTCTGGGCTGGTCATTTATGCCCTCTGAATGTGCTACAGTACTGGTGGCCCAGGCACAGCTGGTACAATCTAGTGACTATGTCTTGGACTGATGGCTTCTAAGGTTAGTCACCCACCTCCACATGAGAATCCCTTACTGGTTCCCCAGGGCATAGTGGACACAACATTCCGATGAGTTGGGAGTGTCTCATACAAGTGACTTCACTCAGTTTCTCCCTGCTCTGGTGGTTGGAGAGCTCCAGCTTAGAGATGGGGTCCCCATTTCTCTGGTCTTCCTTCATCTTGATGATGAACGTGGATGCCTCGGGTTCAGGTACCTATTTGGTCCCCTTCAGAACTTGGAGCTGATGAACCCGTCTGGATACGGTTCTGCGTACTGCAGTAGCACTCTGGAGATGAGGGCTGTCCTTTGTGGCCTATAGACCTTCCCCGCCCTCCTTCCAGGGAACCAGCTGTTGTTCCATACGGACAATATTTTGGTGATGCATTATGTCAACCGACAGGGCAGAGTGCATTTGCACACACTCTGCAGTGAGGCAGTGAGAGTTTGGCATCGGGTGGTGGAACATGACATATTTGTGCCCACAGTGTTCCTCCCAATGCCCTAAATGCGCTGGGAGATTCTCAGTCGGTCCCTTGTGATAAGCCACAAGTGAGAACTCTTGACTCCATCATGGACAACCTTTTTGAAAAATGGGTTGTTCAGATATAGACCTGTTCGCATCTCCATACAGTGCATAGCTGCCATATTTCTGCTTGCTTGCTCCAGGGCCTAGAGTTTTCTGGTGAGATGCATTGTTCCTCTCCTGGAAAGAGAGGTTTTTGAATGGCTTTCCCCCATTCTCTCTGTTACAGAGGGTTCTGGTCACATTACGAGCTGAACTGGCCTCCTCAATGCTGGTGGCCCCTTACTGGCCCAGACAAATTTGGTTTCCTCTGCTCCGACACCTGGCAGTGGAACCCCCGTCCCACTTTACCTGTGAGCAGAACTTCTGACGCATGATCAGGGTGCTCTAGTGCACCTGGGTCTGCAATCCCTGCACCCCCGTGCTTGGCTTCTGAGGACATAAGAGTTCTTCCGCTTTGGGGTCTCCCCAGTGGTTGCTGATATTCTACTGGCAGCTAGAAAATTGTCTGTGCAGTACACATACTTGCAAAATGGAAACCTTCTTTAGTTTGGTGTACTGCCCATGCCTTGATCCCTTTGTGTCCAGTTCCTACTGTGCTGGACTACGTCTTGTTCCCTAAGGATTCGGGATTGCAGTAGTCCTCTATTAAGGTTCACCTGGCCACAGTGTCATATATTCATGCCCTCACAGAAGTCAAGACAGTGGCCTAGATGGAGGTTTCCCATAGATTCCTAAAAGGTATTCTACTATTGCACCCCCGGTCTGTGATCTGGTTCCAGTGGGGACTGTAATTTGATCTTGGAGACCCTGGCTGCTCCTCCCTTCGAGCCTGCCACTATTTATGACCTGTGCTTCCTCTCTTGGAGGACATTGTTCCTAGTAGCCATGATGTCAGCAAGATGTATTTTAGAGTTGCAGGCTCTGGTTGCAGACTCTTCACATACTAATCCTTGTTTTCGCACATTTGCTAAACACTACAGTGTGGACATTGTCTTTTGTGGACATGCCGGCTTTGGCCTCAGTGTTCTGCAAGGTTTCCTTACTCAGGATCATTAGGTCCTGCTGTCCTCCTTCAGTGTTTGGTACTGCTTGGGAATCGTTCCATGATGTGACTCAGTGGAGGGAGATATCCTCAAGATAGAATAGCTACCTACCATAACAGTAGGTCTTCAAGAGAATCTCCTCCATCGAGTCTTAGCTCTCCCTCCTCCTCCCCTTGTTCAAGTGACGTATAACAATACCATGTGCTCTCACGAGCTGCATCCCTGATGCCTGAAACAGTGTGCCTGGTTCCTTTGGTCCCTGATGGTCCGATTGTTGCCTAAACTCTCTTAGTGTGTAGAGCAAATAATAATAATACTAATAATACAGATTCTTATGTCTTCAGAGTCTGCCAAGAAACATTTGAGAACAAGCAGGAGTACTAATAAATGTTTATTATACTACTTACGCCAAGCATGTGACAAAGAAAATCACAAGGGAGATTGGTTTCTCACCACTTTCCTGAAGAATGTACATAATCTCCAGTATTTCTACGATCTTAGGTTCTCCAAGATCTTGTTCCCTCTCCCCGCTCTCCTGAAGCTACAGTAGGTTGCAGAAGGCTATATACTATAGATAATAGCATAGCAACAGAGATAACCTCATAGTTATAGATATGAGAAACAATATGTATTGGTAATGACTTAGGAAACAGAATTACTAATGAGTATCATATGAGACAAATAATATGCTTCCGTTTGCATTATAGCTTGAACAAAAGAAATGCTGATGGGTTCAAACTACATGTGGCATTTCTTGCTTATGTATAATATAAGACATAACAAATGATTTCTCTCTAATGAGACAAGGAGAAGTGCCGACAGGGCTCTGTTACACATGGCATATCTCCCTGAGTGTAAAACACACACTACGTATAATTGTATGAGAATATAAGTATACAATAATCACTGATCATCCCTCAGTCATCATATCAGTAATTAGGTAGATTATATATGGAATATATGTAAAATACAAACATAATGCATTATAGTGAGGTATAATAGTCATGCATGATCTAATCATATGAAGGATGTAAACATTAGCAAATATGAGCAGCAAAGCACATTTCTGGCACTCATGCTTATATGATAGATGCCTAAATCTATATATTAGTGCAAAATGGCAGTATCACAGTATAATAGACCAGGAATATAGTGTGAGGTGTATGTGGGACGATAGAGGCATAATCCGGGTGCAACATGATGATCCTCCTAGCTTGTGTTCCGTGGGGAACTGAGGCATGCTGGGGCTGCTGATGTTAAATAGGCGCTGACGAGGTGCGTTGACCTGGGTGTCCCCTGCCAGCAAAATATTTCCGAGTGGTCCTGGCACTGATGGCTTATTTATTTATTTATTTATTGAACATTTCGGAATTACAACCTTTGAGTCAAGGACTCCTTTGCAAAGGCTCCACGTCATTCAGGACAGGACATAACAACAACAGAGTGTTCAAAATATGATTCCATGATGTGGCTCAATGGAGGAGATTCTGTTGTAGAACAACTGTTATGGTAGGTAACTATTCTTTTTATTTGTATGTCCCTTAGAAGGTACTTGTATTTATTTATGTGTCTCCGGAAAGCACTGCTCCAAGAGTGTGCTTGATCTTGTGCACATTCCTAGGGTGTGTAAAGCAGTTCTGGCACTCCTTAAGAATGTAAGCATGCCATCAGAGGACATACATTATTAATACAGTTTGACAATATTTTTATAAACTTCAACTAAGTCCCTCCCTATACCCCCATTTATATTTTGGGCCCCTTGTAGGCCAGTTCTGCCATAATATGGCCCAGTGGCCTTCTCTCTGGCAGTTCTGCGCCCCCCACCACCACCTCTGCTCTTCCCAAATACATTCCCTGATGTGCAGTGGCATCCCCCCTTCCCAAGGCCCAGTCCATTTGTGAAAGCTGCCCTTCTGCACCCCCTTCCTTCCCATTGAAGTCTTTCCCCGCCTTCCTGGGGGGATGGAAAGCTGCAAACCGGAATGTGAGGGCCTCCATGCTTCTGTGAATGGTAGTGTGGGTTATTTGCATGCCGGCTCCCAACACCTTTATATTTAGTGACTTTGTTCAAGTGAAGTTCAGATCCTTGAAGCCTGCTCTGGAACGCCTCTCCTCATTGCTGGTGTGTACACTGGGGTCTATATATCAGTCACTCACAGTATATGACATATGAAGGCATTTTAATTTATTGATTTATTTTTACAGTTCTCCAGTTGTTCTGCAGCTCTCCAAAAGCAGCTCTACGGTATGCAGCTGTCCGTACACTCAACAAGGTATGAACTCTTAAGGATTAAAAAAATAATAATAATAATAAACACCACAAAGGTCTTTTTTAGCTAGAGACAATTCCATTAATTCATGATTTTTAAATTTAGCTTGCATGTTCAGTGTAACTCAGAATCAGATACCCTTAATTGTGTGAGTTTTGTTTGTTTTTGCTTTATTCTCTTGAAGAGCCCCTGATGTTTCTGGGGGAGCCTTGGAAAACATCAATTTTAGACACGTCTAATCATATTGCCTCTTGGACCCTGGTGGGCCAGTGGTTCTTCAGTTGTGTGGTCTTCACCACCTTGTAGCCTGATCCTGACAGATCTCAGAAATCAAGCAGGGCAGAGCATGGGAATCACTGGTTACAACCTTTAAATGGATGGTGGTCAGTAGTCTGGTGGGAGACCTCTGTTGAACAACAGGTGCTGCAGGAAGTGCTGTTGATAGCTTTGCAGAGGGTACTCTCCCCTTTGCTATTAACAAAAAAAAAGTAATCACACTGATGCCCAGCATGATGATTGGGGAACACTGTTTTTTTGGATGAGATGTTAAGCCGAGATCCCGTCTTCCTGTTCTGGTGGTAGTTCAGGTGGCATTAAATATCCTGTTTCTCTTCTCAAAAAGACTAGGGGAATTTCCTGGTGTCCTGGACAGATTTCTCTCATTCAGTAAAAAAAAACTATCAGCAGCTTAATCTGGTTAAATATCTGTTTGTTTGCTCCCCCTCGGGATGAGGCTGAAAACAGGAAGTATTTTCTAGATCTCCTTTCCCAGTCAACAAAAACTAACTAAATAAAATTATACTTTGTATAGACAGGCACCCAGTCCAAGCAGGGTCTCCAGTGGCACTGTAGGTAGGGAATTTAGGGCAGACTGGGTGGGCCAAGCGGTCCTTATCTGCCGACAACTTCTGTGTTTCTATGTTTGTTTTTAGCTGCCCCTTTTCTGTATAACTAGGCATGTTAACAAGAAAACATCTTGGTATATTAGGAGAGAAGAAGGCAAGTCCTGTCGAGTCTGCCCTACCATCCATTTAATGGTTGTAACCAGTGATTCCCATGCTCTGCCAAGAATGCGTCTAGGCCAGTTTAAATGCTTCTGATCTATCCGCATACACAGTAGCATCTGATAGCGAGTTCCAGAGCCTTACAGCTCTGTTTATGAAGTAGATCTTCACTGAGGATGTCTTCTGCATTGGGGCACACCTTTGAAACTGTAAGCCGCCAGTGTCGGGACCTCTCAGAAACTTTTGCTAACCAGGGGCCACCTGTGATGACGTGCAGCATCGATGTGTATGTAATCATGGGCGGCCCCGTTGTTGCTCTGTTCTTTTTCCCCACTGTCGACCACTCATTGGACCTGCAGAGAAACCACACTTGTTTCTTTGACTTTACTATTTTCTAAACTTTACTTGTCAACATTGTCCTTTTATGCCGCCATTGAGAGAACCTTTATTTCGGTTTTGTACATGTGGTTACAAGGGCAGCACTCAAATGATTTGTGTTTGCTTTTGGGGACTGTACCACAATGTTAGGGTCTGCAAGATCTGCCAGGGATTAAATCTGACCATAAGACACCAAAGGAAGGCTCTAGAACCTGTCCTCGGCATTAAGGCCATGGAAGCTCAAGCCAAGGCCAAGGGGTCCAAGCCGGCTTCCTTGATCAGCCACCTTTGGGAAGGGAACTGGCCTGCATTCGGCAGTGTTGTCTCCACTTTAGTCACTGGACTAAGGACAAAGACAAGGATAAATGATTGTCAGAATTCTCCTTTTCTGGCCATCACAAATGTAAGGATAAAGCTCCTGTTTCTCTGATGAGTTCAAGGTCTCCATTGAAGGAGGTTGTGTCTCGTTGTTGTCTGCTCCAGCAGTGATAACTACAGCCCCTCTCCCCCCCTGACCGTGGATAAGGCACCAAGGTTGGGGTCTAGCTCTGGCACTGCCACACCTACTATGTAAGGAGTGTTGTCTGGTCCTACCCCTTCTACGTTGGTTGTTCTAGGCCCTTTACAGGTTGCCGGTGACTCCCAGGTGTTGCTGGCATCATTCTCATAACTACTTCGATGCCTTGCTCCCACCAAAGGTAATGGCTATACCGTAGACTGGGCCTGGCATACATGATTAAATAGCAGAATAGATTGTGAAAATCTGCTGTATCTGCAGTTCAGCCTCTGCCTAATGGTCCTGCCAAGGCTGACTTGCTTAAAGCTACCTCAGCTGATGTGGGTACTAGGAGGCATCTGTTACACTCTGCATATGATGCTTCTGCCAAGGCTGCTGCCTCCACAGTATGCCTTTTGAGATATTCCTGGTTTAGGGTAACTGAATTTGTTACTGATGTACAACAGGCTGTGCAGAAGGCTCCTTTTAGAGGCTCCAGGGTGTTTGGGAGTGATGTTGGAAATGCTTTATGTGACCTTCAGTCCTCCAAAATGACTTTAAAGTCACTCAGATCTCTGACCCCTCATTCCACCTTGGGGCATGTTAGGGGCTAGCTTCACAGGCCTGCTGCCTGTGGTGTCCATATCTACCATCAGCTGTCCCATGCATCAGACTGTGATGGTTGTCTCTTACTGGGTCTCCCCATATGATACAAACGCTCCCAAAGGTATCAGTCAAGGAGGTGCCCTCTCCTCCCTGGTACTTTCTGACTTACCACTTCCTTCCTCTCCACTGTTGTCTCCAGGGGTGCAAGTGGAGGGACGGATCTCCTTTCATATGTCAACGTGCAGGGAGATCATGATGGATGAGTAGGACCTAAAAATAGGTTTAAGGGGTAATGCTCTGGAGTTGCTGTCAACCCTGCCATTTCACCTTCCACCTCCTTGCCATTGTCCTTCGGGACACTTGTCCTTCTGTTAGAGGAGACGCATTCAATCATAACCAAGTGGACTATTGAAACTGTTCCTCACCAGAAAGAAACAGAGAATGGGATTTGCTGACCTCCATGGTACACAACCTTTTTGCAAGATGTGCTCATCCAGAGTTGGACCTTTTTGCTTCCCCACACAACTCAAAATGCTGCATTTCTGCTCATTTGCAACGCAGCTTGGAGTTTTTTTTTTTTTTTGGCAAGATGCGTTGTCCCTCTCCTAGAAAATGAGGTTATAGGGACGTGGTTATGCTGAACCAGATCATTCCACCTCTAGAGCAGGACATGTGACTCTGCTCCCTGGACCTCCAGGATGCGTTCTTCCACATTACAGTCTATCTGTCACACACTGGCAGTACTTCCAGATCCTACTTCGAGAGGGTTCCTTCAGTAGGTCATAACATGTAGGACTAGCACCATCTGGCATCAGGACCCAACGGCAGACTTTTCCAGCAATACCCAACGGGGGACCACCCACCGGATGCCACTATATAGTGGGCAGTCCCCAGACCCCCCCCCAGTTCTTTCCCACTGTCACCTCATGTGACTTCCTCTGGTAGACTCGCTACAGCGATCGCTGGTATTTTTCATGTGTTTTTCTAAAAACGTCCATTTTTTTCTTACAATTTTGTATCTACTGTATCTATGTCATCTCCACCTAAAAAGAAGTGCGAATCCTGTGGCACCCAGATCCCGCACAAAGACGGTCATCGACGGTGCGTAATCTGTTTAGCATCAGACCATCCAGTGGCCACCTGCTTGGATTGCCTCCCATTAACCAGGCCACCTGAAAATGGAGGCAGCAGGCTCTGGAGGCCCATCTTTTAAAATCACACTTAGCTTCCCTTGAGAAACAGATGGAGGAGATCAGAGATTCTGCTTCAACATCTTTGTCTTCTCCTTCCAAGCACAAAAAGAAGGAGCATCAGCCGAAAAGCAGTCCTGAGGCTTTGAGAACCGCGACCAGCAAGGCCGCTCCCCCGCTGCCTGTAGTAAAGATCCAGGCCGTGTCCAGGGATGCTAAGGCTGCGACGCTTCTCCCGGTGATGCATTCAGGTAAGTCGGTCCCTGGCTTCTCCAAGGACCGTGCTGCGACTGCCACTATGTCACTCCCCAGCTCCTCTGGGGACTGCACGGTAGCCGATAAGTCAGCTCCCTGCTCCTCAGAGGCCCGCGCGGTCAGAGTCGCCAAGCTGGGGGGCCCTCTCGCAGACAGCGCAAGGCTGTCAGTCGATCCCTACAGGGATCTCACAGATGCAACGCTCGTCCGGGACTGACGTTTGCCAACCCGATGTCCGGAAGAGCCCGGGGAAGACGGCCCCTCTTCCTCCTCCTCCTCCTTCGCAGGTAGCGATAACCTCAGATCCCGCGACCCTGGCCGGAGATATCATTGGTCCCCTGGACGTTGTCCATACACCAGGGTTGCACCCGTCTTCCGCTTTGGGGGTCTCGGACCGGGAGGCCCCTTCTCTTCCACTGGAGCTACCCATGGAAGTACCTCCTGTTCCCAATTCAGGGAGCCCATCCCAGCCAGTTGGCCAACCGACGCGGGATCCTACTCCCTTGTCTGACCCGGTTCTTCCTCCTCCCACACCGGCTCCTCCTCTGACAGTCTCCAGGCCGGGACTCATTCGTCTGCCTCCGCCCTTTCAGCAGGCACGGGTCTGTCAACCGTTCTGACGTCGGATCCGCTTGCCCACGTCGACGGTGGTCTTGACATCGGCCTATCCAATGTCAGACCAACTGCCTATCTATACGACGCCTGGTCCAACGTGGGGGATTTTCGCCAGACCCCACTATACCCCTCACTACCCTTCAGGGAACCCTACGGACCATACCCTGGCTGGTCTGTTGCCAGACTGGCACAATTTGGGGCATTATTACTCGGGTTAGAAACATAGAATTTGATGGCAGATAAGAACCGCTTGGCCCACCTAGTCTGCCCATTTCCCTACCTAATGGATAAGCTGCAGATTCTAGTTAATCAATAGCTTGCTTCCTCCTACCCCCCACTAGAATTGCCTTATGTCTGTCCCATGCATTCTTGAATTCTCCCACTGTTCCTGACTCCTCAACCTCCTCATGAAGGCTGTTCCATGCATCCACAACCCTCTCTGTGAAAAAATACTTTCTAACAGCCTGAAAATAGTCATGGTTATGGCCAGTGCAACTACCCGGTAAACAAAAACTGAATAAATATTACTTCTGAGCCGTCACCCCTCTATCTTCAAATTGTGCCCCCTTGTTCTTGCACATCTCTTTTTCTGAAAGATGCTACCCTCTTGTACTTTAATTCCCTTGAAATACTTGAAAGTTTCTATCATGTCCCCCCCTCTCCCTTCTTTCCTCAAGTGTATATATATATTAAACTGCTTTAGTCTCTCCTCGTATGTCTTCTGGTGCAGACCCTGCACCATTTTGGTTGCTCTCCTCTAAACGGCCTCCACTCTGTCTATGTCTTTGCGGAGATGGGGTCTCCAGAATTGCACGCAGCACTCCAGATGGGGTCTCACCAACTGTCTGCACAGAGGGTTAACAGCTTCCTGTTTTCTACTGTTGATGCCTCTCCCTGTGAATCCCAGTATCCTCCCAGCCCTCCTTATTGCCTTCTCACATTACTAGCCCATCTTTAGGTCATCTGATATAATTACTCCTAGGTCTCTTTCGATTTTTGTTGTTGTTATTATTATCTCACCCCCCAATTGTGTACTCTTCCCCTGGGTTTTTGTTTCCCAGGTGCATTACCTTGCACTTCTTTGCATTGAATCTGAGCTGCCATATATCTGACCATTCCTCCAACCTTGCCAAGTCTCTTTTCATCCTTGCCACCCCACCTTGTGTATCAACCCTGTTGTAGATCTTTGTGTCGTCTGCAAAGAGACATGCTTTTCCTTCCAGGTGCTCTCCAGTGTCACTTATAAAGACATTAAAGAGGACCGGTCCCAGTACCGAACCCTGCAGTACCCCACTAGTTACCCTCCTTTCTCACTGTGGACTCTGTTTACTGTTACCCTTTGCGTCCTGTTGTGCAGCCAGTTTTTTATCCAGGCTACCACCTTGGGACCCACTCCAAGGCTGGCTAACTTGTATATTAATCTTTTGTGCGAGACTGTGTCAAATGCCTTGCTAAAATCTAGGTAGGCCATATCCACAGCCCCCCCGGTCAACTACTTTGGTCACCCAGTCAAAGAAATCTATTAGGTTCGTCTGACATGACCTTCCTGCTGTGAAACCATGCTGCCTTGGGTCCTGTACCCCTCTGTCCTCTAGGTACTCATAGGAATCATCATAGGAAGATACTGAGCTGAATGGACTTACATCCTATATGCTTGCCACTATCATCTAATTTCTAATCTGATACATATTCCTATCCCGCTTGGATTTAAACTCGGCAATAGACTGGCTACAACCTCCAACGGCAATGCATTCCAAGCGTGCACCCCCCTTTGGTTAAACCACCATGTAGTTCTCACTTTATTACATTTAGGTGCTGTTAATTGCATTGGGTGGGACCTAGTTTTGTACATACAGCTATTAAATTTTAGCCCCGTAACATCCCACAAGTCATCATTTTGCCAAGCACTATACACCAAACACATGTCACCTCGCTTTCTACGTTCCTCCAAGGAGTACATGTTCATTTCCCTCAATCTAGTCCCATAGTTCTTTCCTGTCATACCACAAACAACTTGTGTTGCTCTCCTCTGCACCCTCTCCAACAGGACAATATCCTGCTTTTTAAAAGGTGACCACACCTGTGCTCCGTATTCCATAATGGGCCTCACCAAGGATACATACAGGGGCAAAATAACCTCCCTACTTCTAGATGCTAGATTCTAGATACTCAACAGTTCTTTCCTTCAGAAGTGATTCCATCATTTTCCCTACCACTCAGCTCAAACTAACTGGTCTGTAGTTTCCTGCTTCTGCCCTGCTCCCACTTTTGTGAAGTGGAATCACATCCGCCCTCCTCCAGTCCTCAGGTACCACCCCATCCTCCCATGATTTGTTAAAGAGAGTAGTCGGTGTTACTAGGTCTACCCTTAGTTCTGTTAGAATTCTGGGGTGAATCCCATCAGGCCCCATTGCTTTGTCCACCCTTGGTTTTAAGAGTTATTTCAAAACCCTTCCTTCTGTGAATGGGCTGGTATCAACCCCCCATCCAGAGTGTTTCTCTTATTGGTTTAGATACCTCCCCCTCTTCTTCCATTGTGAATACTGAGCAGAAATATTTGTTCAGCATCCCTGCTTTTTCACTGTCACCCTCTGCCCACATTCCCTCCCCTTTATTAAGTCTCTGTATCCCTCCCTTGGTCTTTCTTCGCTCTCTAATGTACCTATAGAAGATTTTATCCCCCTCCTTTTAACAGAGTTGGCTATCTTTTCCTCAGTTTGTGCCTTTGCTATTCTGACTGACTTTCCTGCCTCCTCCTGCTTTAAGTGATAAAGTTCTCTGTCCTGCTCCTTCTGTGTTTTCTTATATTTCCTGAATGCTATCCTTTTCTCCTTAACCTTCCCTTCCACCTCTTTTGAGAACCATAGTGTTTTTTTTTCCTTCGTTTTGTTGATTTGCTTTACACAAAGGCTCTGTGACGGCTGTTTTGATTATTCCCCATTGTTCCTCCACCCCTCCTCCTTGCCAGTTTTCTAGTGCTTTCTGAGGCACTCTCTCATTTTCCCAATGTCGGCCCTCCTAAAGTCCAATACTCTTGTTTTTGTATGGCTTGACTCTATGGCTGTGTTTATTGTGAACCACATTGTTTGGTGGTCACTTGTTCCCAGATGGCTACCCACTTCTAAATCTGAGATCCTTTCCCCATGCCCATTTGAGAGTACCAGGTCTAAGATTGCTCCCTCCCGAGTGGGTTCCAACACTAGCTGTCTGAGGCATGCCGCCTGTAGGGCATCAAGAATGACCCTGCTCTTGGATGTAGCTGCAGCAAAGGTACTTCAGTTAACATCTGGCATATTCAGGTCCCCCATCAACAATATCTCCTCTTTTTCTGCCATTTTAAAATGCCTTCTATCATTTCCTTGTCCATTCCCTCCACCTGAGTTGGGGGTCTATACAGAACCTCCATGCGGATTCTGGTGCCATTTCCTGGCTCCAGGGTGACCCATAGAGACTCATCAACTTCTTGTTTACTCTTTAGTTCTGTTGCTTTAATCCTTCCCTTATATAGAGAGCTACTCCTCCTCCTCCTCCTCCTCCTCTTTTACTTACCCTGTCCCTCCTGTAGATTGTGTATCCTGGTATGTTGGCATCCCAGTCATGGTTCTCTGTGTACCATGTTTCAGTGACTGCCACAATATCCAGGCATCCCTCTTCTATCAAGACCACTAGTTCAGGGAGCTTGTTACACAGACTGCGGCATTGGTACTCATCACCCTCCATTTTTTGATGGCCTTACCCCTTTTAGCCCTATCCCTGTCCTTACCGCCTTTTTCTGCATTTACCCCTGTCCTGCTCCCTACTGACGTCTCTACCTTGGTGTTTACCTCTCAAACTACTGTGTTTTGTGGGGGGAGGCTGGGATTTCCCTGCTCCTTTTCAGTGCCTCCCCCCTTGGCTAGTTTAAATGCTTGCCAATGAAGCATTTATACCCATCACCTAGGATCCTGGTTCCCCCCCTGGACAGATGCAGACCATCACACCAGTATAGGCCTGCATCCCTCCAGGTGGCTCCCCAGTCCCCAATGAAGCCAAAACCGTGAGTTCCACACCAGTTTTTCAACCATTCATTGAATCCCATGGTGTGGAGTACCCTAGCATCATCCTTGCCGTATACAGGCAGCACCTCGGAGAAGGTTACCATACATGCTACTCGTCTAAGGCCCCTCCCCAACTCCACAAACTCCTCTTGCACAACTCTGATCCCATTCACAGCCAGGTCATTTGTCCCTAGGTGGACAAAGACATCCAGCTCCCTCCCTCGTGCAGCTGCTTCCGCAATCCTGAGGATTCGCTTCCTGTCCCTCTGAGCTGTGGCGCCAGGCAGGCACCTTGCCTCCCTTTCCCTCCCCCACTTCAACCCCCTAATGATTGAGTTCCCCACCAGGAGTTGTTTCCTTCCCTTGTGGGGTCTCATGCCACCCTCCTGTGGGTCTCCTTTGTGGAGGTTCCCAGCATCCTCCTTGGTCTCCACTGCAGATGCCTCCATAGAGGAACCACTCTTCGCCAGAACAGCATATGAATTGTGGAGAGCTACAACTGGAGGGATGCACCTCTGTTCCACCACACTCTCCCTCCCTGAGCCCAACTTGGTCCAACCGCTCCTCTTTCTTGGCAACCTCTGAGGTAACGGCAGTGGCCCTGGTGGTCCCTGGGTGGGGGAAGAGGTTTCACGAAGCCTAGCCAGGTCAGCCTGGAGACGAGCAACCTCTCCCTCAGACCAGAGAAGTTACAACCCGTTCCCAGGCTACCCTCCACAGGGTATCACTGATATCCTTGCCCTTCTTCCCGTGCATATCCCCCTCCACCACCTTCTCCCCCTTCGCGCCCCCCCCACCTCCTCCGGCCCCACAGCCAGACATTAGGGCGGTCATCCAGTCATGGTCAAAGAAGGCAAGGGCTGAGCCGGTGGTGGACCTGGAGAGTATGCTTCCCCATCCTTCTCCCAGGTCTGATCCGATTTCCCCCATGGAATCTCTTTCCATACCATCCATGTGCGTGGTATGGCGATCTCGAACATTGCTCTCTCGGATATTGGTGCAGGAGACGATCCGTGACTCGGGGGCGGAGTCATCAGAGGAATCTTCCCACACAGAATCGCTGGTCCCAGGGAAGGTCTCTCCCAAATCACCTCCGGAGGACCCTTCTTTTGCGGACCTTTTCAGGTCCATCCAAACATGCTACCAGTGGGAGTCAGAGAAACAGGATCCAGTGTGGCAGAGGCTCGACGAACATCTGGACCTGGAGGCTTTGTCCCCGATCCCAGTTCCTCCTCGGATTGGACCTCACCTCGACTATCTGGCAACTGCCCCACTCCATCCCGGCTGTCCCTAAGAGAGCGGACAGGACTTACTGGGTGCTTAAGGAGGCCCCCTTTTTATCTGGGCATCCCAAAGCAGACTGTATCGTCATTTCTGCTGCTCAGGATCGTTCGTCCGCTCCTAAGCACATGAGTACCATTCCTCCTGACAAAGAGTCTAAGCAGTTTGACCAGTTCGGGAAAAAGTTTTTTTTTCCTCGGATACGTGTGCATTGAAATCCCTGAATTACGTAGCTCATATGGTGTCCCACCAAAAGGCCATCTTAGCTAGGCTGGAGGACCGGATCCAATCTTTGCCGGATTCGGACCTCAAGGAGGAGCTCGCCCGGGATATCCGACTATCCAAAATTTCTTGTTGACATGCTCTTCGGGCCACCTACGGCTCTGTCGATTCGGTGGCTCGAACCTCGGCAACTGCCATCTCCCTTCAGCGGCATGCCTGGCTCCACATTTCCTGCCTCACCAACGAGGTCCAGTCAGCCATTCAGGACACCCTCTTTCGGGACTCTTTGGAAGGGACGCCAAAGACATCATCACAGACCTTCAAGAACAAGGCCAGGTTCTTATGTCTGTGAGGTCCATGTACCATTCGGGCAACCAGCCGGGCCAGCCCCAGCAGCCCTTTTGGAGACGGACCTGGAAGCAGCAACGATGACACACCCAGTTCAGACAGGGTAAGCGAAAGGCCACAGGAACAGTCTCGACCTCCCCTGCCTCCATGACCCAGCGTCGATCTGGAGGACCTCCTCCAGCTCGACCCGCCAAATCCTGACTTCTTGGCCCAACCCCCTCCTCCAACTCTGGAAAAGGAGCCGGTGGTGGTGGGGGGGTTGGGAGGTTTGCCCGGCACACGCAAGAGTGGCAGAGCATCACCTCCGACAAATGGGTCCTGCAGCTAGTGTCCATGGGGCACAGTTTAGAACTCCTGGAGGTTCCTCCCGAATATCCTTCTCGACGGTCCGTCTACTCTCGAGACCAGGTACCTCTAGGAAGGGAGGAAGTGCAAGCTTTCTTGCGAAAACAAGCAATAGAGCTGGTCCCTCTTCGGCAAAGAGGGCAGGGGGTTTTACTCCCATTTCTTCCAGGTTCCAAAAAAGACCTGAGACCCATTCTTGACCTCAGCAGGTTGAACCTGTTCGTCGAATACAAAAAGTTCAGGGTGTTAACCCACCAGGGCCTCCTGCCCTTTGTTGTAGGAGAATCGCTGGCTTTCCGCCCTGGACATGCAGGATGCTTACCTGCACATCCCAATCTTGCAGAGTCACTGCCGCTTCCTGCAGT
The DNA here is from genome assembly GCA_016271365.2 of Neoceratodus forsteri. Classification (NCBI taxonomy): domain Eukaryota; kingdom Metazoa; phylum Chordata; order Ceratodontiformes; family Ceratodontidae; genus Neoceratodus; species Neoceratodus forsteri. The sequence continues at coordinate 254,994,233 of CM028129.1, read as the reverse complement.
TTGCCTTTCAGGTGGAACACTTTCAATTCAAAGCTCTCTCCTTCGGCCTTTCCTCAGCACCCAGGGTTTTTACCAAGTGCCTAGTAGTGGTGGTGGCTACAGCCTTGAGACACCAGGGTATCGCGGTATTCCCTTACCTGGTCGATTGGCTGATTTCAGCTCCCTCCAAGGAGTCCCTTTCGGAGGACCTCAAGATTACCTTGGGCCTAGTTTCCGGATTGGGGATTACTGTCAATATCCCCAAGTCTTCCCTGACTCCTTCGCAACGGCTTCAGTTTATTGGAGCTTTTGCATATAGTTCAGGGCAGAGCTTTTCTCCCTCCGGACCAGAGGGACACTCTGATGGAGCAGGCCACCTTGCTGGCCTCTTCCAGGTCTCTTCCAGCCAGGGAAGTTCCCTGTCTTCTCGACTTGATGGCGGCCTCTTTCTCCACGGTTCCCATGGCGAGGCTCCATATGAGAATATCTCTCAGTGGTCCCTCAGGGTTCAGTGGGATCAGCTTCAGGATCAGCTGGTCCTCATTTCCTCTGCACTTCAGTGGGACCTTTTGTGGTGGATGGATCCCACAAACCTTTCTCTGGGCCTTCTGTTTCATTGCCCAGTCCCGCGGCAGTCCTCACTATGGACGCCTCCAATCTAGGATGGGGGGCTCACATGGGGGACCATTAGACACAGGGGCTTTGGTCCCAGTTGGAGTTGTCCTTGCACATCAACATTCTGGAGATGAGACTGGTGCTGTACACTCTACAAGCATTTCAGACCATCCTTCCCAAGGGACTCCTGCTCATTCAGACAGACAACACTGTGGTTGTCTGGTACCTCAACAAGCAGGGAGGCACTCGCTCTCATCCCCTTTGCAGGGAAGCGATGAGAGTGTGGAACTGGGCAGTCCTGCATGACCTGTCTCTCACAGCTGTGCACGTTCCAGGAGTGGAAAATGTCCTTGCCAACAGCTTAAGCAGATAGTTTGCCCTTGCTCACGAATAGGAGCTAGATCAGGAAATGGCAGAGTCACTTTTCTGGAAATGGGGTCGAGCAGAACTCGACCTATTCACCTCCCTATTCAATGCAAAGCTTCCCAGCTTTTGCTTGCTCGTTCCAGAGCATGGTGCTTTTTGGCATGACACATTGTCTGTCTCTTGGACAGGGAGATTCTTATATGCCTCCCCACTCCCCTTGCCCATTCTTCAGAGGGTGCTCCTCAAGCTTCAGACAGAGCAAGCACGAATTATCCTAGTTGCTCCTCTGTAGCCCAGACAGATATGGTTCCCACTTCTTCAGTTATCCAGGGAACCCCCAGTTCCACTTCCATTAAAGCACAGCCTGTTAACCCAAGACAAGGGCTGACTGGTGCACTCTGGGCTCAGGACCCTGCATCTTCATGCCTGTTTCCTGAAGACATAGCGATTTCCTGCTTCGGGGTCTCATCGAGAGTTGCTCAAGTTATTGTGGAGGCCCGAAAGCCTTCCATGAGGTCCACTTATGCTGTGAAGTGAAAACATTTTTCTATTTGAGCAGCCTGCAAGAGTTGGGACCCCTTTACTTGTTCGGCCCTGCACCTAATGGAATACCCGCTTCATCTGTCAGAGTCTGGGCTCTCCTATTCCTCATTAAAAGTTCACTTGTCAGCTATTTCGGTTTACCACTTGCTGGTGGATGGTAAACCCATAGCTCAGTTGGAGATCTCCAAGACCTTTCTGAAAGGGAGTCTCCATTTGAAAGCCCCCATCCGCTGCCCCATACAACCTTGGGATTTTAATTTTGTGTTGGAGAAGCTCACTCTCCCTCCTTTTGAACCAGCGATGAGCTGTGATATGCGCTGTTTTTAGTTGCTATTACTTCTGCTCAAACAATGTCCAAGCTTCAGGCTCTCATCTGTAAAGAGCTGTATCTTATTTTCAAACAACATGAAGTCTTGCTGTATTCTGACAGTAGCAGTGAGTCCCAACCTTCGAACTGCCCCGGAGATGAGTTAACTTTCCATGCCAGGCATGGAACGCTGAGCTCGAGCTCGGTTGAGACTCTGTCTGTTGCTGTTTGAGCTCAAACCGTCAGATTCTTTACTCCGCCTCACTGAACAGTCGCTCCGGAGATTTCTCCTTTTGCTCGGTTCAATTTGTCAGTTAAAGTACTGTTTTTCTCGGTTTTCGACCGAATTTGAACTGCAACCTGTTGGTTCAGTCTGTCTGTGGTATTCGTGAGTACTAGATAGGTTTATATTGTTTTCTGTTCTGTGTGGAACTTGTAAACGGTTCATCAGTTCGGTTTGAACCGATCAAGTTGCTAAAAAATCTTTATTTTACATTTTAGATTGTGGTTACCAGTTCTTATCAGTTCTAAAAAAAAACGGATTGATTACGTTTTTTTCCACGACCCGTGACACGGTCAGGAACCGATAAGAGGGTCTTGCCTGGCGGATTGCCATTAAAAGGGTAAGTTTGGTTAGGACTGGCACAATGTCTGAGAAGCCCAAAAGAAAAACCAGACCCACTGGGTTTCAACACTGCAGTGTGTGTGGGGAAGTCTTTGCCAAGGCTGATCCCCACACCACCTATGTTTATTGTCTGGGGTTTGACCACCTCAATGCAGACTGCCAGATTTATAAAAATTTTCCTGCAGCTACCCTAGAAAAATGAGTTGGTAGGCTCAGGGAATGGGAAGCCAAAAAGTCCGCTGAACCTGATGGCCAGCCCGGTTCGGTTCAAACCGAACCAGAAGGAGTGCCCTCTGACCAGGGCGAGACTTCTCGGCAAAAGGAGATCCGATTCTGAGGAGTCGGTTCCAGCTAAGAGAACAAGAAAGGAAAAATCAGCTGGTGTGGATCCAAAACTTTCTTCTCCAACCGCTGAAGAAATAGCCAAAGCGATAAAAATTGTGCAGTCGCTTTCCCCGGTTCCGATCGAACTGGCACCATCAGGGAGGCGCTCGGTTCAGCCGGTTCCACCGGTTCAAGAGTATGATTTAGAGGAATTTTATGAACCAGAGGAGGAGGAAGAGGAATATGAGGAAAGTGAATGTGGCTTTGAAAGTCTGGATGTGCCCATTGACCCGGACATCTGCCCAGACAGACCTTCAGGAGTGTCTCCTCCTAGGCTTTCTGAGTCCCCCTCCCATTTCATGTTTTATAAAAAAGCGGCTGAAACCCTCCAGCTTCCTATGGAAGAAGCTGTGGATGACCAGGAGGAGCCTGACTATGTGGAAATGATGGATATCCCAGAGTCTAGGAGGCTGTCTATTCCCTTACACAAATCTTTTGGGAAACAGACATTTAAGATTTTAAAGACTCCTAACACCATACCTCCTGTGGAAAAAAGAATGGACAAGAGGTAGTCACTGTCAGGCTCAAATACGGAGTTCCTTACACAACAATGCAGCCATGTTGGGGTAGTGCAGGCTGTAGCCTGTGACAAGGCCAATAATTCCCTTGGCTTCACACCCTCCAGACAAGGACTCCAGGAGGATTGATGCCATGGCAAAGAAACAATATATGGCAGCATCCTTGGGACTCAGACAGGCAAATTATATGGCTTATACTGCTAGGTATCAGAAATCCAGATAGGACACTGTCATGGCTTTAGCAAAACAGGTCCCTGGCCAGCTTGCCAAGGAGCTGGAGCAGGTGGCTGCTGATGTTATTGAGGCATCCAAGGTGCAATTCCATGCTGCAGTGGACTCAAATGATGTGTCATCAAGAGTCATGGCTACATCTGTGGCACTTCGCAGAATGGCTTTGGCTCAGATGTACTAGCCTGTCACAGGATACCCAGACTAAGGCCATGGATTTTCCTGTTGTGGGTAATTCTTTGTTTGGGGAGCAAAACAGAGAATTACATGAAGAAAATGGACAGTATAGACTACCTATAGGAGTGCCCAGGCCATGGAAAGGCAGGCCACCCTCAAAGGCAGCATCCCAGGGGCAGGGGCAGGCCTTTTCACAGGCCTTTCTACTAAGCCCAGACCTCCTCTTCTGCCTATGCTCAGAGGGGTTCTTAGAGGGAGAGGCTGAAGGGGTACAAGCAGACCTGCTTCCACCCCTCAGCCAAAACCCCCTGCCAAGCAGGCACCCTGATGGGTTTGCCAAGGCCGATTCTCCACCACCTGTAGGGGGCAGGCTGGCTTACTTTGTCTAAGACTGGAAGTCTCTAACATGAGACAAGTGGGTCCAAAGTAGTAAGCCAGGACTGGTTATCAGGTTTCAAAAATTTCCGAAAGCTGAGAGCCAGATCTTTCCACCTGCAAATCCTCAGAGGCACCTCTGCCTTAGAGGCAGAGGTCTCTTCCTCCTGGCTGTCAGAGCTGTGGAACGGGTTCCACCCCTACACCAGGGCAAAGGATTGTACTCCAGGTACTTCCTTGCCCCAAAAAAGACAGGAGAATGGCGGCCCATCCTGGTTCTCAGATATTTAAAGAAGCATCTTTTAAAGCCAAAATTCAAAATGGTGACTCTGAGACTAATTCTACCCTCTCTAAGGCCAGGGGACTGGCTAGTGTCCCTGGACCTCAAGGATGCCTACTTCCATATTCTTATCAGGAGCTCCCATCGAAAGTACCTCAGGTTTGAGCTGCCCTTAGGCCATTACCAGTTCAGAGCAATGCCCTTCAGACTAACCTCTGCTCCAAGGGTGGTCACAAAATGTCTGGCAGTAGTAGTTGCTTCTCTGAGAAGGCAAAGGATTGCCATCTTCCCATACCTAGACGACTGTCTCATAGTAGGCCAGTCCCCAGACCAAGTCAAGTTACACTTACTGGTAACTCAGGAACTGCTCACTTCTCTAGGTTTCCTTCTGAATCTGTCTAAGTCAGTTCTAGAGCCTGTTCAGCTCCTCGCCTTCATAGGTGCAGAGCTGAAACATAGAAGTTGACGGCAGATAAGGACCGCAAGGCCCATCCAGTCTGCCCATTTCTTTTTCTACCTTATAAATGTGCCATCGGCCTTTGCTCTGTCAGTGGCGTATCTATTCATAGTCATTTGTATTGCTCCCTTATGCCTATCCCATGCCTGTTTGAAGCCCTGCACTGTATTCATAGCCACCACTTCTTGTGGTAAGCCATTCCATGCATCCACCACCCTTTCTGTGAAAAATAATTTTCTCACATTCCCCCTTAATCGGCCCTCCTCTAATCTCATGCTGTGTCCTCTTGTCCTGCTATTTTTCTTATATTTAAACATGTTAGACTCTTTCACCTTGTTAATGCCCTTAAGGTGTTTGAATGCCTCGATCATATCCCCTCTCTCCCTCCTTTGCTCAAGGGTATACATTGAGCTCTGTTAATCTGTCCTCATATGTCTTCTGATGCAGTCCCTGCACCATTTTGGTTGCCCTTCTCTGGACTGCCTCAATTTGGTTAATGTCCTTGTGAAGGTGTGACTCCAATACTGCACGCAGTACTCAGATGGGGCCTAACCAGTGTCTTGTAAAGAGGGATTATTACCTCCTCTTACGACTTCGTGATACCCCTACTAATACACCCTAACACCCCTAGCCTTACTTACTGCTTTAGAGGTCTGCTTTGATGATTTCAGGTCATCAGTGATGATGATGCCCAAGTCTCTTTCTTCCTTTGTGACTGCTAGCAACTCCCCTCCCAGCCTGTAGGTGGCTTCAGGGTTTCTCTTCCCTATGTGCATGATTTTGCACTTCTTTGCATTAAATCCTAGTTGCCACTCTTCTGACCATTTTGCTAGTTTATCCAGGTCTCTTCTCATTCTGCCCACCTCATCTAGATCATGTTCTCTGTTGCAGATCTTGGTGTCATCTGCAAACAGACAAGCCTTACCCTCTAGTCAATCTGCAAGATCACTAATGAAGATGTTGAAGAGGACTGGCCCCAGGACTGATCCTTGAGGTACCCCACTTGTGACTTGCATCTCTTCTGACTGTATACCATTTACCACCACTCTCTGTTTTCTGCCCGTCAACCAGTTCAGCTGGATACAGAAAGGGCCAGAGCCTTCCTTCCCCTGGACAGGGCAAGGACCCTTATCACTCTGGCCTCCTCTTTCACCCTACAGGTGTCTCGACCAGCAAGGCATTTTCTTCAGCTCCTGGGACACATGGCTGCTTCTACAGCAGTGGTGCAGGGAGCAAGATTTCAGAGGAGGGACATTCAGTTCCATTTGAAGGCCTTCTGGTCTCAGAAAAGGGACCCTCTGACCAAACTGATCCCAGTGACTCGAACCTTGATCCAGGCCTTGCACTGGTGGCAGGATCTGAACAATCTGAGACGAGGAGTTCCCTTTGTCACTCGGTCAGACTCTCTAATCCTTACTACAGATGCCTCCCTCTTGGGGTTGGGGGCTCACTTGGGCGACCTGACCACCCAAGGGTTGTGGTCCCCTCAGGAATCTCTGCTCCACATCAATCTGTTGGAGCTCAGAGCAGTTTTTCTAGCACTTCAAGTTTTTTCCAAGTCTGTTCAGAACAAAGTTATTCAGATCAGAACAGACAATACCACCACAATGTGGTACATCAACAAACAAGGAGGCACTCTGTCTACGGCCTTGTGCACAGAAGCGATGAAGTTGTGATCCCTGGCTTATTCTGTGAACACCTCCCTCTCAGCAGTACACCTCCCAGGCAAGGACAATGTCCTGGCAGATGTTCTCAGCAGGATATCTTAGGGCCATCACGAATGGTCACTGGATCCCTTGATCTTGGAGGTGATATTTTCCAGATGGGGCACCCCACAGATAGATCTTTTTGCAGCCCCAGACAATCACCAACTTCCCCTTTTTTGCTGCAGGCCCCCAGTGTTGGGCTCAGTCCCCCTGGATGCCTTGGTTCTCAATTGGGAAGGGAAGTTCCTGTATGCTTCCCTCCCCTTCCCTCTCCTGTTCACAGTGCTAGTCAAAATCAGGTCTCAACCCTGCAAGGTGATCCTGCTTGCTCCAGACTGGGCCAGACAGCCCTGGTATCCTCTCCTATTGTCCTTACCAGTCCATCTTCCCCTGGCTCTTCCCAGGAATTACAACCTGTTAACTTGTGATCAGGGGAGGGTTTGGTACCCAAATCTCAAATCTCTCAATCTCAAGGCCTGGCTCTTGAAGAGTTAGAGTTTGTTGATTTACACCTTTCCAAGGCGTTATGGATATTCTGAAGGCTTCTAGGAATCCTTCCACCCGAACCACTTATAATTCCAAGTGGAAGAGATTTTCCATATGGTGCTCTGGGAAGCAGATTTCCCCAGAGTCTGCTGATCTGCCCACAGTACTTGACTACATGGTTCATCTCAATAGCTTGGGCCTCAGACCAGCTACACTAAGGGTGCACCTGGCAGCGGTTTCTGCTTTCATTTCAGCAGGTAAGCCCTCTTCTCTTTCAGCTCACCCTGTTTTCTCCAAGTTTTTCAAGGGATTGTTTCATACCAATCCTCCATTCAGGGATCCTGCCCCTGCTTGGGATCTTAGTGATTGCATTGCACAGCTTATGCAACCCCCCTTTGAGCCTTTGTCCTTAGCAGAGCTTAAGTACTTGACTTGGAAAACTGTGTTTCTGGTGGCCATCACTTCTGCCAGGCGCATAAGTGAGCTGCAAGCCCTGTCAGTGGAGCCTGACTTTATTTCCTTCCATAAGGATAAGGTGGTCCTAAGGACTAACAGGAAGTTTTTGCCTAAGGTGGTTTCAGACTTCCACCTTAACCAATCTATGTCTCATCTTGTGTACTTCACTGACCATTCCTCCTCTGGTGAGAGGAGGCTGCACAGCCTAGATGTGAGAAGAGTCCTTAGCTACTATATAGAACGCACCAAGGGTCATAGGTTTGACTCCCTCCAACTGTTCCTCACTTATGGTGAGGTAGGCAAAGGGGAAACCTGCCACTAAAAGATCCATTGCCAGGTGGATTGTCTCTTGCATACAATTTTGCTATGAAAAATTAGGTAAGGTTCCACCTCAGGCCTGAGGGCTGACTCCACCAGAGGTAATAGCTGCTTCTCTGGCTGCTGCCAGGATATCCCTATTCTAGAAATATGTCAAGCAGCTACCTGAAAACAGTTCACACTTTCACCAAGCATTACTCCTGGACATCCAGGCTAGGAGTGATGTCTCGGGTTTGGCACTGCTGTGCTTCAGAGCCTTTTCCTAAGTAGGTTTTGTCCTCCTCCATGGAGGTACTGCTTGGTAGTCTGTTACTGTCAGAATACAGCAAGACTTCATGTTGTTTAAAGAAAAAATTACTCACCTTAGTAATGTTGTTTCTTCTAATGGAGTCTTGCTGTATTATGACCTCCCCCACTGCCTTCCCCTCTCAGAACCTTTGTTTTTTAGTATGTGGGTGGGCAGTGGCAGTGTTGGCGCTCAGGAGGTGCCCCACCTTTTTTGTTATCACCCTTTCTTTGGGTGAGTAGGTGTTGTGTTATTTCATTTTTGGGTCTCCTGACTTGAGTCTTTGTTTTGAGACCAAAAATTTGTTATTATGTTAGTAGCCAGTTGGCTAGTGTAGGTTTACAGCTTCCACACAGGATCTCAGGAGTTTAGCTCGAAAAGATCTGACGGTTTGAGTTCAAACAGCAACAGACAGAGTCTCAACCGAGCTCGAGCTCAGCGTTCCATGCCTGGCATGGAAAGTTAACTCCTTCATCTCCGGGGCAGTTCGAAGGTTGGGACTCACTGCTACTGTCAGAATATAGCAAGACTCCATTAGAAGAAACAACATTACTAAGGTGAGTAATTTTTTCTTTCATAAGGAACGGGCGGTCCTTCGCACTCATCCTATGTTTCTTCCTAAGGTGGTATTGCAGCTCACCCTTAATCAGTTGGTCGAGCTCACGATGTACTATCCGGCCCCCACAGATAGAGGTGAGGCTCTGTTACGTACGTTAGACGTACACCGGATTCTCAGGTGTTACACTTTCCGAACAAAAGAGACATGCAAAGTCGATCAACTCTTTGTTTCCTTTGCTCCAAAATACTTGGGTAAGGGTGTTTCTAAGCAGTGCCTTTCTAACTGGCTAGCCAACTGCATTTGCTTCTGTTCAAACAACATGAAGTCTTGCTGTATTCTGACATAATGTAGTTAGCCCCAGCATTTGAACTGCCCCAGAGAGGAAAGAGTTAACTCTATGCAGAAGCAAAGAACGTTGAGCTCTAGCTGAGTTTTGAAACCTCTGCCTGTGGTACTTCCCAGTGTAACCGTCAGCTTTTTTACTCCGTCTAACAGTGAAGTTGCTCCAGAGATTTCCTCTGCTCTGTTCGGTAAAAGTAAAAGCGTTTGGTTCAAACCGTATATTTTTGTTATTTTCGGATTTCCAGCCTCTGTCTCCGGTACAGGTAGTGTGTAGATAGGTAGTGACTGTTTTATTTTTCTGAAAAAGTGAAAATTGTTCTTTTCCTTGGTTTCTTTCCAGGCGGTCCGGTTTGGAACCGACCTCTTTACATTCTGTGTTTAAATTTATTTCTGGGATTAGAGTGGTGTTCCAGTACCGATCGGTTTCAAAAGAACCGGACCTTTGCTGGTTCTTTTAAAAAGCCCGTGACATGGTTTGTAACCAATTGGTTATTGTATTACCTGGCTTGAAAGCTGCAATAGGGTAATTTGTTAGGTTGGCCATGTCTGAGAAACCCAAGAAGAAAACCTCTCCCACTGGGTTTCAACACTGTACTGAGTGTGGGGAGGCCTTTGCTAAGGATGACCCCCACCTCATCTGTGTTTATTCTAAGGGGTTTGACCACTTCAAGTCAGACTGCCAAATCTCTAAAAACTTTCCTAAAACCACTCTAGACAAAAGACTGAGTAGGCTGAAGGAAAGGGAGGCCGAGAAGTCCGTAGATCTGGATGGCCTGCCTGGTTCGGTTGCGGCCGAACCTGAGCAGGTGCCTACTGACCAAGGCAGTACTTCCTAGGGGCAAAAGGAGAGCCAACACCGAGGGGTCGGTTCTGTCAAAAAAGAAGCGCAAGTCTGCCGGTTCGGATCCTGTATCACACACTACAACCACGGACGAAATAGCCAAAGCGATTAGCGTTGTTCAGTCGCTTACACCGGTTCCGTCCGAACCGGTACCGCCGGTTAGGTGGTCAGTTCAGTCGGATCCATCTCCTCCGGATTATGATCCAGACGCTTATTATGAGGAATGGGAGGGAGACGAAGACTATCCTGGTGATGATGATGATGACCGGGGTGGTCTGGATGTGCCCATTGAACCAGACATCTCCCCAGACAGGCCCTTGGGTGTCTTTTCTCCCAGGCTGTCTGAGTCCCCTTCACATTTTTTGTTCTACGGAAAGGTGGCAGAAACCCTGCAGCTTCCCTTGATTGAAACTGCAGACAAGGAGGAAGAGCCTGATTTTTGTGGAAATGATGGACATCCCAGAGTCCAAAAGGCTGTCTATCCCTCTTCATAAATCCTTGGGGAAACCAACACAAAATATTTTACAAACTCCTAATTCAGTACCTCCTATGGACAGGAGATATATGTTATCAGGCTCAGCTGCGGAGTTCCTTTATAGTCATAGCAGCCATGTTGGGGTAGTGCAGGCTGCAGCCTTTGACAGGGCTAACATTCCTTTGGCTTCACCCCCCTCCCTCCCAGATAAGGACTCCAGGAAAGTGGATGCCATGGCCGAAAAACAATACTTGGCATCCTCTTTGGGACTCAGACAGGCTACTTATATGGCCTACACAACCAGATATCAGAAATCCAGATGGGATACGTTTCTGGAACTGGCTAAACAGGCCTCTCCCCAGCTAGCCAAGGAGCTGCAGGAGGTGGCTTCTGATGGAATTGAGGCATCAAAAATGCAATTTCATGCTGCTGTGGACTCCAGTGATGTGGCATCTAGAGTCATGGCTACATCTGTGTCTCTCAGGAGGGAGACATGCTTGGCTCAGATGTACTAGCCTTTCACAGGATACCCAAACTAAGGCTATGGATTTTTGCTGTAGTGGGTAACTCTCTGTTTGGGGAGCAAACAGAGGCTTATATGAAGAAAATGGATGATTACAGGACCATTTACAAGAGTGCACAGCCCAAGGAAAGGCAAGCCACTCCTCAAAAGCAGCAGTCTAGGGGTAGGGGCAGGCCCTTTCACAGGCCTTTTTACCAAGTCCAGGCCTCCTCTCCCTTTCCACAGAGGGGGTTCTTCAGAAGGAGGGGCAGGAGGGGGATGAGCAGGGCTGCTTCCTCCTCCTCTCAGTCTAAGGTTCCTACCAAGCAGACACCCTGATATGTCAGCCCAGGTCGACTCCCCATTCCCAGTAGGAGGCAGGCTGGCTTACTACTTCCAGGCCTGGAAGTCTGTGACTTCAGACAAGTGGGTCCTGGAAGTAGTAAGCCAGGGACTGGCCCTCAGCTTCAAAAAGTTTCCAAAAAAGAGGGCCAAGTCTTTTCCACCTGCATCAGCCTTAGAAACCATTGCCCTAGAGGCAGAGGTTTCCTGTCTTCTAGTTCTCAGAGCTTTAGAGGAGGTTCCTGCTCAACACAGGGGGAAAAGGACTGTACTCCAGGTACTTCCTTACCCCAAAGAAAACAGGGGAGTGGAGACCCATCTTAGACTTAAGGTATTTGAACAAACACATTTTAAAGCCAAAATTCAAAATGGTAACGCTGGGAATGATCCTTCCCTCTCTAAGGCCAGGAGATTGGTTAGCATCTCTGGACCTCAAGGATGCCTACTTCCATATTCCTGTCGGGTGCTCCCACAGAAAATACCTCAGGTTTGAGTTGCCTTCAGGCCATTACCAATTCAGAACCATGCCATTCAACCTAACATCAGCTCCAAGGGTGTTCACAAAGTGCCTTGCAGTGGTGGTGGCTTACCTCAGAAGACAGGGTATCACCATCTTCCCATATCTGGACGACTGGGCTCATCGTGGGGCAGTCGTCTTTACAGGTCAAGTCAGTTCTACAGACTACACAGGATCTACTCAGTTCCCTGGGGTTTCTTCTCAATCTGTCCTCGAACCAGTTCAACTTCTCACTTTTATAGGCATAGAGTTGGACACTGTACAAGCAAAAGCTTTCCTTCTCCTGGCAAGGGTGAAGGCCCTGGTAGATCTCGCTTCATCCTTTTGACCTCAGGTCTCCCGCCCAGCAAGACATTTCCTCCAGCTTCTTGGCCATATGGCAGCTTCCACCGCAGTGGTGCAGGGAGCAAGGTTCCAGATGAGGGACATTCAGTTTCACCTAAAGTCCTTCTGGGCTCAAAAGAAGGATTCACTTACCAAACTAATTCCAGTGACTCAGACTCTGGTCCAAGCTCTCTGGTGGTGGCTGGACCAGGACAGCCTCAGACAAGGGGTTCCATTTCTCCCTGAAGTCCCATCAGTAGTTCTAATACAGATGCCTCCCTCCTAGGTTGGGGAGCCCACTTGGGAGCCCTGACATCTCAAGGGGTCTTGTCTTCACAGGAGTCTCTCCTTCATATCAGTCTCCTGGAACTCAGGGCAGTCTTCCTAGCCCATCAGAACTTTTCAGATTCAGTCAGGGGGCAAAGTGACTAAGTCAGAGCAGACACCACCACCACAATGTGGTACATCAACAAACAAGGAGGCACTCGGTCTTTGGCCTTGTGCACGGAAGCCATGAAAGTGTGGTCTCTGGCCTATTCTCTTCAGACTTCCCTAGTAGCAGTTCACCTTCCAGGGAGGACAACGTACTGGCAGATGCTCTGAGCAGAATATCCCAGGGACATCACGAATGGTCCCTAAATCCCCTCATACTGCAGATCATCTTCTCCAGATGGGGCACTCCAGAGATAGATCTCTTTGCAGCCCCGGACAATCACCAACTCCCTCTGTTCTGTTGCAGATCTCCACTCCTGGGAACTGTACCCCAGGATGCCCTGATTTTGGATTGGAAGGGTAGGTTCCTCTATGCCTTTCCTCCATTCCCTCTTCTGTTCAGAGTCCTGATCAAGATCAGAACTCCACCTTGCACAGTGATCCTAGTGGCTCCAGACTGGGCCAGATAACCTTGGTACCCTCTGCTCCTGTCCCTGACAGTGTTTCGTCCTCCGTCCCTTCCCAAGAGATACAATCTTTTGTCCTCTTCCCAGGGGAGGATCTGGTATCCCGATCTCCAGTCTCTCAATCTCAAGGCCTGGCTCTTGAGGAGCTAGAATATGCAGACCTGCATCTTTCTCAGGCAGTCATGGAAATCATGAAAGTTTCCAGGAAACCATCTACTAGAAAGACTTACGATTCTAAATGGAAGAGGTTTACAATTTGGTGTTCTCAGAAAGACATTGTTCCTGATTCTGCAGACATCTCCACGGCCTTAGATTATCCGGTTCACCTCAATGGCCTAGGCCTTAGGCCTGCAACTCTAAAGGTTCACCTAGCAGCAGTTTCTGCTTTCCTTTCAGCAGGGAAGGGTTCTTCCCTGGCCTTTCATCATGTGTTTAAAAAGTTCTTCAAGGGTCTAGTTCATACAAACCTTCCATTTAGAGAACCGACCCCTGCTTGGGATCTTAATGTCTGCATTGCACAGCTCATGCAGCCCCCCTTCAAACCCATTGCTTCGGCTGAGCTGAAATACTTGACCTGGAAAACCGTGTTCCTGGTAGCCATTACTTCGGCCAGGAGGATTAGTGAATTACAGGCCTTGTCAGTAGAACATGACTTCATATCCTTCCATAGGGATAAAGTGGTCTTAAGAACCAATAGGAGGTTCTTGCCCAAGGTGGTATCGGATTTTCACCTGAACCTGTCTATATCTCTCCCTGTGTTTTTCACTGACCATTCTTCTTCAGGGGAAAGAAGATTACACAGTTTGGATGTTAAAAGGGCTCTTCGCTACTACATAGAGCATACTAAGGCACACAGAAATGACTGTCTTCAGTTGTTTCTCACTTATGGTGAAGTACATATCACTCAGGTTACAGAGTGTGAATTAAAAGCTTGGAAGTTAGGCCACTTAGTACCAGGGTTCATGTGCCATTTTCTTGGAATCCTACACTGGAGCCAGGATGGGACTTTGGTATTAAGAACGTGAATCCCTGGGCTGACAGAGAGGGTGCCTGCTGCCCCATATTAGTGCACGCTTCTTGGCTGTGGACTTTGGAGCTGCACTGGCATCAGCTGCAAGGGTGCAGCCATGGCAGCATTAACATTGGAGTGTGGGATAGGGAACCAAGAGGGATGAAAATAAATTAGATGCTCAGCCTGGTGGCACCAGCTATTGGTGCAGCACATCACTACATGGGAGACCTAGAATCAATGTTTGCTCCTGATTCTACCTCCCTACCAGTGAAGTGAGGATGCGATGTGAAGGAATCGTGCACTGGTCCTGAATGAGTGGATGTACTGTATTTTGCCTGCTATAATAGCAACTCCTACAGTTGGTTCTGAGACATTGATGTTGTGGGTGACTTTGCAACGTTAGTCATTCCCTACCAGTAGGTACTCACTGGGGTTTCCTCGGCTGTCGCCATTGGGAGGCGGTAGGGACTTCACGGGGGATAAAACAGCCTGCCACCATGCACATTGCTCCATTAGCATGACAGTGTCCACTGGACGGCATCCCCCTTCTATAGACTTCTCCACCCTCACTTGGTCATTTTAAGGATACAATCAGCAGTCTCCTCTGAGGACCTGTCTTCCCTAAGGACTTACTATAGCTATGCTTATTACATTCTTCTGCAATACTATGTAGCCAAAGCTTCCTACAACTTGAAACACTCTGTAACCTAAATGTGTCTGTGTTAAATGTTCTGTTGTTTTCTTTACTGCACCTGTAATTTTGTCCACTGTTGTTTTCTGCACCATGTCCTGTCTGCCCTCCCTGCGACGAGGTGCCTTTGTAAATGAGTCTCTGACTCAAAGGTTGTAAATCCGACTTGTAATTAAATAAATAAAACATGATGCCAACTGTCTGCCTTCCCAGCTTGGAGCCTCTGACAATGCTGGCCCCTCCATCCTACCTCCTAATTAGATGTGCATTTGAATCTCTGTTCCTCCCCTCCTACCCAATCCTTATAGACTGAAATCCACTGCTCAGTTGAAAGGGGGGATCTTGCTGCTGTGGGTACAAGCCACGGAGTCAGTGAGCACAAGGGAGGACTTGGATGGGAGACTTCAGCCCAAGCAGAGTGCCGGAGTGGAATGTTCGGGCAGTGGATTGTGCCAAAGAGAGGGGAGATGGAGGAGCATGTGGTGGCAATGGAAGGAAAAAAAAAGGGGAAAAAATCTTGGAGCAAAAGAGGGGGGCTGTTCTTTTTGAGAAGTGTTCCTCTTTTATTTTGGAAAAGGTTAAATAAACCAAAACCAGGAACAGAGGGACATCATCTCTCAGTGTGAGGGGGGCTGCTGATCAAGGGACCTTGCATGCCATGCCATGCAGATTTCCTGGTCATTTCGCACATAATCTAAACTGACGAAGCTCGACTCTGTTGGGATCACTGGGGTTTTCTCATGCTGCATAGTGATGTTTTTCTCTGCTTCACTTACTGTCATAACTCACAGTATATATATTTATGTATGTTTGTCATCCAAGGTTGCAATGAAACATCCGTCTGCTGTGACTGCGTGCAACCTGGACTTGGAGAACCTGGTGACTGACTCAAACCGCAGCATTGCCACCCTGGCGATCACCACCCTCCTGAAAACTGGTAGTGAAAGCAGCATTGACCGCCTGATGAAACAGATCTCCTCCTTTATGTCGGAAATCTCTGATGAGTTTAAGGTATTGTATAACCCTCCCCCGGTACACCCCACTGTAAAACTGTTGAACATGCCTTTTTTTAATTTTTTCAGTTTCTGCTTCTGTTTTCCTGCACCTGTCTTTTACTCCCTGGTGCATCCTCCACCTTTAACTGCTACTGCAGTTGCTGCACCTGCTGAGATTGCTCTCCTGGCCTTCCTGCTGCTGACCAGCCTGTGTGGCAGGCTTTCTGGTACTCCATAGCATGAAAACATGTGTTGGTTTAGTTTCTTGGCTCACCCTAGTTTGATGGTGAGCTGAGGGTGCTGAAAACCTAGGGGCGGAGGTTAGAGAGGTGTTGGAGGAAGACCAGGACTCAGGCGGACAGGCTGGTTCTGATGGCTCATTATGGTGAGTACCAGAATGCAATCACCCACCAAAAGGCAGCTTTTAATGTCTAGGATGATTGCAGTTGGGAAGAATCAACCAGCTCAGCTCTTTTGGGATGTAGACAGGCTGCTACATTGGGCATGTCTGGAACCTATTAGAATAGTTTCAGCTCGTAAATGTGAGGAGTTTGCTCGGTTGTTCTCAGACACTGTCCTCTGTTAGGGCTGGGATATCTCCAAGCAGAATTCCATCATTCAACAGTGGTGGGCCTCAAGTGGGCAGGTGCATTTGGTCCCCCTGGGGAAAGTTCCGACTGGTGACGATGGTGGAGGTCTTTGGGGTGATCTCGGGGCTGAAACCAGTGTTCTGTGACCTGGACCCAGGCCCGACGCTATTACTCATTGATTGTGTCGGTGTCTTGGGTCCGGTTTATGCTGAGATTGTCGGATGTTCCTTAGTGACAGTGGTTTTCCTTGAGTCCTTTACACAGGCTCTGATGAAACCCCTGTTGATAAAAACATCTCTGGACCATGACATCTTGGAAAATTACTGACCTATCTTGAACCTTCCCTTTTTAGGAAAGGTTCTTGAGTAGGTGAATGCAGAGCAGCTCCAGAGTCACCTCACAGACTTCCAGATCTACAGGCCTTTCCAATCTGGGTTTAGGGCTATGCACAGCACTGAGACCGCTCTACTACGGGTGTTGAATGACCTGCTCAGGACGAGGGATAGAGGAGAGCAATCGATTCTCGTCATCCTCAATCTCTCATCATTATTTGACACCGTGAATCATGGGGTGCTGTTGGATAGGCTGAGGGAATATGTTGTACTCACGGGCAAGGTCATCAGCTGGTTTAAGTCCTTTTTCTGGGACAGGTCCCAGAGGTTGATGCTGGGAAATTATTCCTCAAACCCAGTGACCCTGTCCTGTGGGGTGCCCCAAGGCTCTGTCCTCTCCCCATGTTATTCGCAGTGTACATGCTGCCCCTGGGTGAGGTCATAAGGTGGTATGGATTGAGTTTTCATTGCTATGCTGATGATACACAGCTCTACCTGTCCTTCACACCGGGAAGGGCTGATGCGGTCAACGTGCTGAATAAGTGCTTGTCCAAGATCTGAACTTTTACATTGCTCAACTGGCTGGGACTCAACCTGGGGAAGACCGAAGTATTGGTGGTTGAGCCGGGTTGAAGGAGGGGCCTCTGGGGAAAGTTTAGGGCTCTTCATTGGTCCGACCAAACTAGAGGCCTCCCCTGAGGTTAGGAATTTGGGCGATTTTCCTGGACAGCGAGCTAACACTTGACTCTCAGGTGTCAGCTGCTGTCTGGGTTGGTTTTTACCATCTCCGTAATATCGCCCAAATTAGATCCCTTATCCCCCCATATGATCTGGCCACACTGGTGTATGTGTTTATCACCTTGAGGCTTGACTACTGTAATGCACTCTACCTTGAGGTCAGAGGGGGTGCAATGTGGCACCTGCAGATGCTGCGGAACGCTCCATCCTGGTTATTGACAGGCCTTCTGAGGTCTAGTCATATTACGCTGGTGCTTTGCAAACTGCACTGGCTGCAATTGCGCTGGCACATCTCCTTTAAAATAGGTATTTTGACCTGTAAGGCCTATCACAGGTTTAGGTCTGGGTTACCTGAAGGAGCTTCTGCATCCCTACACCATGAGTCGCTTTCTCTGGTCAGTGGGAGAAGCCATCCTGGAGTCCCCAGAGCAAGGTTAAAATTTTCCAGGGATTAGGCATTTGAAGTGGCTGCCCCAATCCCTTGGAATTCTCTGCTGTGGTACCTCCGGGAGGCACCCTTCCTGGAGATACTCAAAAGGAACTTAAAATTGTTCCTCTTTCAACAGGCCTTTAGGGTCTGAAAAATATATTTTAAAGTGACAAGCAGTTTGAGGTTTCATTAAGCTGAATTTTAATGTGTTATTTTATTATTTTTCTATATATTTTGTGCTGTTTATCTGTTTTATACTCTGTAAGGGTGGCTTGAGCCTATGGGGAAGGGCGCTGTATAAAATCTACTACTACTACTACTACTACTACTACTAGAACAGGCCAAGGGAGTGGCTCCTCAAGTGAAGCATGAGGTGGTGGCTTACTGAGGCATGTACATGCTAGTGTTGTGTCTGTGCACAAACACAAGGGACTGCTCCTTAGGGCAAGGCCAGGCAGTATTGCTCCGCATCCCCCTACACTACCAGCATGCAGTGGCAGGTGTCTCTAACCATCCTGGAAGGCACTACATGTCCATTTAGACTGCGCTAAGCTTCTTCCCACCTGGAATTTTGAGTCTGAGAAATAAACCTGGGTCTCTGGCATGGTGTGTGGATGTGCTCAACATTAGGCCATCAGGTCAGGTGAAAGCCGCATCTTTCAGATGTTGGCCTGTTACTCAGTTCAGCATGGTAGTAGTGTTACTTCAAACACCAGGTACTGTATTGGGCTACCTTTGGCTTGCTGCCATGCTGGCAACTCGGGTTTGGGATCAGGCTCTAGATGCTTAGAGCAGGTGGCCATTCTGGGAGATAGTACTGCTGATGGCGGCACTTCCAAGCAGGGGAGGAGAGGGTGCCACATCCAGCACCCCAGGGACTCTCTTGGTGAACCAAGGAGCGTCTCCACTCATGGGCTTTACCGCGGCATCCGAGGTACAACTGTCTCTCACACCATGAAATGTTCAGCCGAGTCCAGATCCTTAGTTGTCTTGGTAGGAGGACAGCCTGCCCCTCTGGAGGTCTGCCATGGAAGTCAAGCTAAGTGGTACACTGATACAGCATGGTAAGTGGCACATGGGCTGAATGATTTTTTAAGGCCAGAGGGTTGACTGGAAGGGGGTAAAATCTGTATGGGGAGAAGACACCAGGTATGATGGAGTAGATTACAGGGTTGACTGATCACACCCAGAGAGCACCCACTGGCTGTGTTTCGCCTATAGGAGTTCACATACTGAAAGTTACATACCACTCCCCTCCCACCCTGACCCGGAGTGTCTGATTGCTAGTAGAAAATGGAAAAAATATATTTTTTTTATCTGTTTCTGCTCTTTCACCAGCGGGCAGATCTCACCACTTTCTTTCTATTTTCGTCCGTCATGCTGCGGCGGAGGGGAGTGTTATCCCATAGTGTCCTCATTCTTTCCCCAGTTAGTGTTATGGCATGAGGACCGGAGTCCAGGCTACTGTGTGTGTGAGCATGTCCGGCCAAACACGTAACAACATCCTCCCTTCCTCACTCTGCAGCTGTTTTGGCACCACTAGTTCCCACCCTCCCGACTGGAGGATGGGTATAACTGATGTGGCTACCATCATGGGGAGATGAGGAGAAATGAACAAAACAGAACAGCACAAATAATAAAGGTAAAAGTTACTATTTAACTCATTTCTTTTGGGGGGGGGTTCCATTTGTTCTGTTTTGAAACATCCTGGATACTTGGGGGTTTCCAGTCATTCTTGCGTCCATTTAGAATGTACTGCAGCTGTTTCCACTTGCAGTTTACTAGAGATTTTTTAATCCAGTTATCCAACAGAACAGAACTATGACTAGGGGTTCTACAATATAATCAGATTATAGAAAAGCATGATATTACTATTGTAGCTTATTTTCAGTACTTCTGTGACAGTTATATTGTGGATTTCAGGTCTCTCTCCTTTATGCCTCTTTAAAATTTGATTTCCCACAAGTCCTTTGTGCACAAGCCTGTACCCAGTTGTTTGCCATTTGCTGCTTGGCTGGGAAAGCACTGGGCTGTTCAGCAACCCAGACCAGGATCCTGTGACACCAGCCAGTCATTATTCATGGTTATCATACCATACATATTTTCCATATCAAAATAACTCTTAAGTGGGAATGCTAGAAAATGTTATAAATCTTAACCTTCTCTTCCAGCCAGCCAAGAGCTAGTGTAGAATTTTATGTGGATGGTTGCAACGGGAATGCCCCGAGAAGCCACAAGTTAATAAAGTTTCTTTACCAGGTAGGGAGCTTGGATGGAACAGTGGGTTAACTTCATACTCCACCACTTCTGGAGACCCAGGTGGAAATCCAGGTCAGGGCACAAGTAGAGATTGCTGCAGTCAGAGTCTGCAGTCTAAACTTGAGAAGCCCTGGATTTGATGAGCCTGGAAATCATTCTCCCCCTGAAACATGGCACTCCAGTGGGCAGGAATATATGTGCCCCAAGCATTGCATGACCACATATTCTTGACAGCAGCATACAGGCGTTGGGGTATGTATGCTGGTGCAGTGATGTCGGGTAGAAAACGGTTGCACCCTGTTTGATGAGCCAGAAGACCCATCATAGGGCACACCTTTGAGAGAGAGAGAGGGAGAGAGAGAGAGAGAGAGATAGAAGGGAGCTGGGTTGAAAACTGGAGGACCTGTAAAGATAAAGCCCATAGTAACCCCCCACCAGACAAACACATATCTGATGAGGGCACTGGGACTGTTCCCCAGGCATGTTGGCTACTCCCCAGTGATCCTGGGGGCCCCATTATGGTGAGCAAGTCATGAATAGATAATGGTTGCTTGCTGATGGAGTAGAGCACAGGCAGAAGGAGGAGAGATCTGTAAGGCTCTGCAGAGTGGATGGGAGCAGAGGATGGCTACAGGGGAGGAGGTTCTGAACCTGGCACCAGAGGAGAAATGGTTGGGAAAAGTGCCATATTAAACAAGTATTTGTGGCAAAAAGAGTGAGAGGGTGCAGGGTTTGGATGGACAGACCCGATATGATCCTGACCTATATTTATCAGGATCAGGATCCGGGTCAGAGTCCTGATTAATTCTGATTGGTTCTGATTAAAATAAGAGCCTTTAGAAAATGAATGAAAATACCTGAAAATAATCACAAATACGGTAATTGAAAAATAAAGCACGTTTCCTTACGTGTTTGTTGGTCTGTATTTCTGACTCCATTCTGTGCATTCGTCTGATAGCTAAAGATCATCCATTTGTGTTCTTTTATCTCATCCTTTGTGTAGAGGGCAAGGTATGTCTGATTAAGCACATCCCAAGCGGCAGCCCCCATCCTGCCCCAGTAATTCTGTATATTTCTAGACCACCCTCCCCATCCCAGTATGCAGGACACCCCTGCTCTCCCTTCTGTATGCTGACACCCACTGCCCCAGTATGCACAACCCTGCCCACTCCAACTGCTGATACCCACCCTTTCCTAGTACCAATACCACTGTTCCTCATCCCATGTACTGATAACCAACCTGTCCTAGAATAACTACCCCAAACCCTCTTCCCATCTACTGATGCTCACCCTGTCCCTGTACAAATACCCCTATCCATTCCTCCCATCAGCTTACACCCACCCTGTCTCATTACTGCTTCTGCCTCCTCCAAACTGCTAATGGCTTCTCTCTCCCAATATTAATACCCTGTCCCTCTTCTCATCTGTTAATATCCACCCTGTCCCAATACAAATACCCCTACCTTTCTTCCCATCTGTTGATGATACTCATTAACACACACAATAATACCCCTGCCACAGTCACCTGATGCAAAAATTAAAAATAACATTTTTTGGTCAGGCCTCCTCTGAGACCTGTACATGAGCCAGATGCAGCCACCGTCCCTTGTTAGGCAGCCTGCTCCCGCACTCACTCTCTCACTTGTGCCACAGTTGCCCGATAGAAAGATTTAAAAAAATATCTATAAAGTTAGGTCTCCTTTGAGACCTATACATGCCTTTGATGTCGCTCCCATCCCTCATTAGGCAGCCTGCTCCTGTGTTCTGTCTCTCTCTCACTCATGCCACAGTTCTCCGCAGTAGCCTGATGCAAATAGTAAAAAAGAAATTTTGGTCACGCCTCTTTGAGACCTGTTCATGTGCCCAATGCTGTCCCTCGTTCAGCAATCTGCTCCTGCTCTCTCACCTCTCACTTATACCACAACAGACCTCAATGGGTAGGAGCAGAACAGAACATCTGGCCTATGTGAGGTGTAAAACAAATCAGTGTAGTGTAGTACAGTACAGTAAGCAGGATGTGCAGTATATTTTAAATGTGATCACAATTTAGGAGTAGATAAGTGCATTGCAGACAGGTGACCTCCAAACTTTGGGTGTGGGCACCCAGCACAAGAGGGATGAAGGGGATCAATGAGACCAAGGTCAAGTAAGGTACAATTGTAGGAAGGGCTAATAAAGTCACCTGGAAGAGACTTTAGGGAGAAGAAAGAAGAGGCTGAGTGGATAGATAGGGGAAGAGAGAGGACCAACATTTATAAAAATTATATGAGAAGGCAGCTTGACCCACAGAAGTTTTTCTGGAGGGGAGGGAAAGGGAATGAGACACAGTGTTCCTGAAGTAGGAGGAGCAAATGAGAGGAGGTCAAAAGGTAGATCTGGAGAGAGAGCCAAGCCAGAATTTTGAGGTGATGGGGATACTGTGGGTGAGGTGCCTGGCCTCAAAGGAGGGGGTGAGAGAGAGTGAGGAGTAAAGGGAGCTGTGGTGGTTACGGGGAGAGAGGGTACTTTGGCCTGCACCTCAACAGCCACCTCAACTTCAGTTCTCATGTTAATCAGGTAATCAGAAAAGCACACCAATGCCTTGGCCTTCTACATAGAGTAAAACCTTTCCTGACTGAGTCCAAGTCCCTACTTGCACGCAGTTTATTGGCCTCTCTATTTGACTACAATGCCCTTATTTATTTCCCACCCCTAACACACAATAACCTCAACAAGCTCTGCTCCACCTATCACAACATCATCCGCTTTGTCTCTGGTCTCCCAAAACGCACCCTTCACTGTGACCTGTACAGACTTTCCAATTGGTCCTCTCTGGAAGACAGACTCAACAGCAAAATCCTTACTTTCTTCCACAGGCTATCCCTAGACCTTCTGCCCGACAGCATCTCATCCCTCTTCCCCAAGTCTGCCCTCCCATGGTCCACTAGAGGGTCCTCCGCCCTCTCCTTCTCCATCCCATTCCGTTGAACCACCCAAGACCAAAACACCCTCTCTTACAAGGGCATTAAACTCTTCAACAGTCTTCCCCCTGCCATCACCCAGTGCCCCTGCGCAGCTTCCTTTAAAAATAATCTAAAGCTGCACCTCTCCCAAGCTGTCACCTGCAAATGTGACTCAATTTCCTCAACTCAGGGTCACCTGCCCCTAACAAACAGAAAACCTTGCTCCTTCCCTTATGGTGGCAGGGTTACCATTTCCAAGAAGTTCAAGCACTTTCCCCCGAAAATGCACTTGTTTGGTTTATCTGTTTGTTTTAGTTGCATGAACTGTATTGCGTCAACATTGTACCTGATATGATTTTTTTTTTGTACACCTACTGTTTTTCTTTTTGTCCTGCTATTACTACTGTTAAATTTGTATTTCTGGCTGTATCACCTCTAATCCTTGTAACCCCATATTGTTTTTGGCTACAGCTGGTCGCATGTGAAAATGTGCAACTTTGCTCACATGCCTATCCAGTCTAATAAATAAACTGAAAATGAGTGAAAGAGGTGGTTAAGTCTGGCAAGGGTGGACATGGAAGCTGCACTGTAGATTATGTCACTATATTTGAACATAGGGAGGACCATCTTTAAAAGTAGCTCTCTTGGCCGGAAGTGGAATACTGGATCTTACTTCGAGTGGGAGCTCTTGCAGCAGGCTATAACCATTAGGACTAACGCCGCAGGCCTTAGGACGCACTGGAAAAATTCTTACCTAGCAGTATCCAGCAGGGACCGCCCTCTGATCTCTGCTCCACCCCGTCAGTCACGGTACATAAAGGGGTGGACCCCGGCTCCACCCCAGTTCTTTTCCCACCACGACCCACTCACGTTGGGGAAGTTTGTTGCTGACAGAGCAGTTTCCAGCAAAAATTGAATTTTTTTTCTGTGGATTATTGATGTTTTTTCTCTCCCTTGTCGACTTCAGTGCGCATGTCGTCCCTGTCATCGGTATCCTCCTCCGGTCCGAAGATGAACAAGTGCGATTGCGGCCGCCAGATACCATCCAAAGACAGCCACTCCAAGTGCGTCTTCTTCCTAGGTCCAGATCACAACAGCGCGGCCTACAGCACTTGTAGAGGCTTCACGGGCAGGACCAGGATTCGATGCCTGAAGGCCTTAAAAGCCTACCTCCTAGAAAAGAAGATGGATGTCCTGCACACCTCAGGGACAAGGGTAAACACCAGGACAAGGACTGTAGCCGGTCCCATCATCAGTCCTGTTCCCCCCAGAAAAGCCTCTTCATCCTTTGGCTCAGGAGAACATCGTAAGGACCTTAAGAAGCAGAGCTCCTGCCAAAAAAGATGCCTCTGGTAAACTAACGCCAGTGGAGGTTCCTCCTGTGGAAGACTCTTCAGGGGACAGGGTCCCCGCTAATGTCTTGGCGACCCCCATATCTTCCACTCCGCAGGGCTCTTCAAGGGACTTCCCCACTCATGCCCTCCTGGATCCTCTGGCTTCCCCAGGTCCCTTCCCAGGAACAGCAGCCGCTGTTTTCAGCAAAGAAGAGCTGCAAGAGCTCTTCTCCTTTTGGTGGAGTCAGGTGAAGAAAGAGGAGACTCTACCGAAGCCAGACCCGACACTGGTTCCCAACCGGCTGGACAACCTAGAACCCGAGGGCCTTCCTGCTCCTTCTGTACAGATGCCCCCCGAGCAGCTGCTACCTCGCCCGCCCCTAAGGTTTGGTCTCTGTCTGAGGACTGTCATCGGCACCCTTCTCGATCGGGCAGCTGTTGTCGATCCCGGTCTCGGCCCAGGAGCCAATCCCGCTCTCCCAGGCAGTCCCACTCCCGATGCTGGTTCCCAGGCAAACGTCAGTTGTTGCTCCATCGTCAGTCCCGCAGCCGTTGCTGGTCCTCGGACCGACGTCGATCTGGTAGCTACCGACGCTCGAGCAGGGGGAGTCCTAGATGCAGCTCAGGCCATTTTAGGCCCAGTAGCAGGTTATCTTCTCCTTCTTCTGCTTCCTTATCCCTCTCGGAGGTTGGGGCTTTCCCGGGGGAGAAGGACCAACCCCACTCACCTTCTGATGATCCAAACTTTATGGCTGTCATGAGGCACATCCAGGCCTCCTGTGAATGGGAGATGGAGGACCTGGATCCGGAATGCCGTCGACTGGCCCGTTACCTGAGGCAAAAGGAGCCCATGCCTCTACTGGTGCCTCCTTTAGAGGACACCGTCCAAGATCTCACCAGGATAACTTGGAAGCATCCAGCCTCAGTCCCGGCTGTTCCAAAAAAGTCAGATAGGCTGTATAGAGCCCCGAAAGATGAGCCTTTCCTGGCGGAACCCCCCTCAGGCGGACTCATCGGTCATTGTAGCTGCTCAGGACAAGTCTAAACAGCCTGAGCACCTAAGCTCCCAGCCTCCTGACCCAGAATCCCGCTACTTGGACCAGGTGGGCAAGAAGGTCTACTCTGCCTCCACCTGCTCCATTAGATCCCTCAGCTTCCTCATGCATATGGTCCAGTACCAGAATGCATTGTTGGAGAGAGGACAGGAGCTAGCCAATGCCTTTCCAGACTCCACACAAAAGATGGAGTTTCTAGACATATTGACATATGCTAAGAAGTGCAAGGTAATGCACCTGGGAAACAAAAACCCAGGGGAAGAGTACACAATGGGGGTTGAGATACTAACAACAACAAAAATGGAAAGGGACCTGGGGGTAGTCATATCAGATGACCTAAAGGTGGGCAAGCAATGTGAGAGGGCAGCAAGGAGGGCTGGGGGGATACTGGGATGCATAGGGAGCGGCAGCACCAGCAGAAAACAGGAAGTTCTAGGGACATGGATATGTTGTTCATCCACACTTATTGGCAGGTTCCTTGCCACTTTAAATCTTGCCGGAAGGTCTTCAAGTTGGCTCCTCCCACCCACCCGGTGGTAAATCCTCGCCCGCCCCCATGACGCCAGATCTTCCTTACCGCTTGAAGCTCAGGTTCCTCCTTAACGCGCGCTTAAGACTGGTTCCAATTCTTCTCGAAGTTCGAAATCAAAAGTTTTTTGCAAAAAGACTTCGTCTTTCCTCGTGGCTGCTGGTGGACAAATCGACGTCCGGGTTTTTCGGAGGTGCCCTTGCAGGCAGAAGATGTCTAGACTTGATCCGCACTCCACGCAAGGCCTACTGCCTGGGCCTTGAGCACGCACTCCACAGGCTCGCGACTTGTGTTTTCCTTTCGGCCCACGCCCTGAAGACCGCGGCTGCCCGACACAACTGGGGCGCCCAAGAAAAGAATTCCACCGTGAAATCTAAAGAGGTCCGATTGGCGTGTCCACGGCGCCGGCTCGGCGGATCAGCTCGAGCAGATGATCGTCAAGAGGAGGTATGCTGGGCCGCTTCTACCCGCCGCGTGCATTTGTACCGCCTCTCTTGGTGCCTCGTGACTCGGCTTCTTTATGAGCTTTGTCTGACCTCTCGACCAAAGGTGAGGGTCCAAATTCTTCGGACCTTTCCAGGTCCAAAAGAGCAAGTAAGTCTCTGTCGACGCCTCTGGAGTGGGGAAAGATCCTCCCCTTGTCGACAGTCGACTTCGTCGACCTCAGCTCGCCACTGGCTTCACGGTGTCCCCGCCAGGCCAGTTGATCGAGATCCTGGCCGACGCGGGTCGAGATTTTTCTCGACCCGCAGACGGGTTGTCGGCTGGAGAAGTTGAGAATCCTCCCGTTCCCCGTGGGAGTTGAGGGCATCCTGCCGGCTCGCCTGTGCCTCCGTTCCGGAGCGTGGATCGTCCGTGCTTAGGGAGTCCCGATTCACACTTCCCCCGCCTCTCGGCCTAGTCGAGACTCGTCTCGGACATCTCGCTGTCCAACCGATCCCGCCGCCATGGCGGTCTCGGTCTCGTGACCATCGGCAAGTGGTGCCGCCGCCTTCCCTCTTCCTCGGATTTAGGGAGACTTCGTGCAAGTTCGTCGGAGGTACGAGGAACTCATGTGGTACAGCTCCTTTTGACCGGGAATAAGTTTACCCAGTCGCTCTTCCCCGCCATTAAGTGGCTGTCACCGAGCAGCGAAACAACCCCTCGTAGTCGAGGAGCTGTTCTCAGGCCGGTTGCTCGCCAATTCCAGCTGCCCCACCGATTCTGGTGGAACCTCCGCCTCCACAGCCATTAGTTGGGGTCCCACCAAAATTCTCGGTCGGCCTTGGGTTTGCCCCATAGGCGTGTCTGTCACCCTCACTCCCGATAAACCCTCGGCAGGTGGAGGGTGGCTAGGCCCGAGGCAGCTCTTTGAGGACTCTTCTGAGTCCGATGATGGTTCCTCCTCTTCTCCAAGCGCATGGACTTGGAGTCCTCGAGGGCAGTCAATGGACGATAGCCCTCGTCCTTCTTAGGTTGCTTCTCGCTGCCTCTGAGTCCACTGGGATGAAGCTCGAACCTGCTTCTAAACGGGCCAGGTATCCCTCACAGAGATTCTGGACCGAGGGAGTCTCCCACGGAGGCCTTTCCGTGGCCGAGGCTATAGTGGGTCCAGCCTTGGAACTTTGGCAGGCCCTGCTTCCTGCCCTGCGCCTTGACCAGATTGGCCAGGAAGTATACGGTCCCTACCGTTCCTGTCCGTTTTGGAACACCCTCGGCGAGGGTTGGTTACCGATAGCTGTCTATGTGCGGGAATGCCAGGATGTAGACAAACCTCCCGACAAGGAATCCAAGAAATTGATTATGCCGGGCGGAAAGTCTATGCTGCGCCCTCTCTCAGCTTTCGCCAGGCCAGTTCGGCCGCCCTCATGGCACATTTTCTCACGCCTGTTGGGCTCCCCTGGATGAGGTTGTCTCTCATCTTCCCGCAGATCTGCAGACTACGGTCAGGCAGGTGCGGACCAGGGCAGGCGGTGGCCAAACAGCAGCTTCAGATCATGCTAGACATCGGGGACTCATGTGCCAGGTCTGTGGCGGCCGTGTGGCTATGCGTCGCCGGGTTGGCTGAGGATATCCACTTTACCTCGGATACCCAGCACAAGTTGGCGGATGTTCCCTTTGGGGACTGACCTCTTCGGCCCTGGGGTGGGGTGTTACCTGCAGAGGATCGAGAAGTCCAATGCTACCTGGACTCGGCCCTTCCGCTTCAGAAGGACAAAGGTCAGAAGCTACAGTCTAAGCCCTTTCTTCTAGGCCAAGCGGGGCGCGACCGCCCAGCAACGTTAGGGACAGGGCTCGACCTTGATATCCCAAACCCAAGTCGCCGGCTTCCTCCAACAGGAAGCATGGAGGTAGCTCTGGAGGTCCCTCGGCCGGTCCCTCCCCAAGCCTGCCCAGTGACCGGCTGAGGGGTGTCGCCCATTCCTGTCACCTCACCCCTGGTTCTCCCCACATGGGGGACGGCTCAGACACTTCCTTCCGCCTGGTCCGCTGTTACCACGGACAGGTGGGTACTGGAGGTGGTGGGAAAGGCCTCACTCTGAATTCGAGCAGGCCCCCGCCTTCAGAGCAGTCGCACTGGGGCCTCAGGGTCCGCAGTTCACTGGCGGCTCACGAGCCGACATCGCCTCCTCCTCCAAAAGGAGGTGATCACGGAGGTGAAGGCCCCTTCAGACCCGGGTTCGTGTCCAGGTATTTCCTGTTCCGAACGGACGGGGCTGGGCGCCCATTCTCGACTCTACATGTCCTGAACAAGTTCCTAAGGTCTCGAACCTTCAGGATGGTCACTCTGGCTTAGATAATACCATCTCTGGAACACGGCGTGTGGTTCTGCTTCTGACCTACAGGACGCTGCTCTTCACGCCGCCCTATCTGTCCATCACATCGAGATTCCTCCGCCGAGCGGAGGATCCTCTTCGAAGTTCCGAGCCATGCCCTTTGGCTTATCTCCAGCTCCAGGGTCTTCACCAAATGCATGGCAGTGGTGACAGCATTTCCTGCTGCCAGGGGTCTGGGGTCTGGTGTACCTTACCTGGACGATTGGCTGATAGCAGCCTCCTCCAGACGGGAGGTGGAGCGTCCAGAGATGTGGCCTCCAGGTTTGCTCCTCAGTTGGCCTTCTCATCAACGAGGCTAAGTCGGAACTCGAGTCGAAGCAGGTGATCCTGTTCATCGGGCAGAGCTCGACTCTCTTCGGGCAGAGCACGGCTCCCAAGGACAGGACCGAGGTTCTACCTCCTTTGCCCAATCATTTCTGGTTGGGCAGTCGTGCCTGCCCGGGACTTCCTGCGCCTTCAGCTTTATGCGATGCCTGTGCCAGTGTGGTCCTGCTGGACGCTGGCACATAGCGCCCTCAGTGAGGACTGGCCAGCCAGTGGTCACAATGCTGCATCCTTTGGACCAGCTAGTGATAGTGACTCAGGAGATGTGGAACGCTCTCCAGTGGTGGACCGCTCCATTCCATCTGCAGGAGGGCATCCCGTTTGTCCGCCACGAGCCGACGGTCTCTCTATCGACCGATGCCTCTCTGATGGGTTGGGGTGCCCATCTGGGGGAACACCGAGTGCACGGCCTCTGGTCCTCGCGGGAGTCCCGATGCCACATCAACCTGCTGGAGCTCCGAGCGGTCCGCCTGGCTCTCACCGCCTTTGCTCCGTTTCTCCGGGGTCAGGTGGTCCGAGTCCAGACAGACAATACCACGACCATGTACTACCTGAACCGCCAGGGCGGGACGCACTCCATGCTTCTATGCAAGGAAGCTCTCCGCATTTGGTCACTCGTGCGCAGCCTGGAGGCGGATCTCCTAGCCATTCATGTGGCAGGAGCCTCCAATACCCTGGCGGTGCCCTGAGCCAGATTGGGCTGCATCTCACGAGTGGTCTCTTCTGCCGAGGTAAGAGATCTTGTTCTCCCACTGGGGCACACCTCAGGTGGACCTGTTTGCCTCCAGGGAGAAGCGAAGGTGAGGCTGTTTATGCCCGCCTCAGCAGGGGTCGCTGCAGGGGATGCCTTCTCGAGGCTGGGACCCCGGGCCTCTTTTACGCCTTTCTCCCATTTCCCTTGATTCACAAGGTGCTTCTCAAGGCAAGGAGGGACAAGGCACAGGTGATTGATAGCCCCAGACTGGCCCCGCCAGTTCTGGTACCCAGATCTCCTCAGCCTCAGCTCCAGGCTCCCAAGGTAGCTTCCAGCTCGCCCGGACCTGCTCTCAGTCAATCAGGGGAAGGTGTTCCATCCGGACCTTCAATCCCTGCACCTGGCGGCCTGGTTCCTGAGCGGCTAGAGTTCCAGGCCTTGGGTCTTTCCACGAGGTCCTCAATGTTGTTGAGGCATCCCGTAAGAGTCGACCAGAAAATGCCTACGCCTTCAAATGGAAGAGATTCTCCATTTGGTGTCAGGCAAGGCTTGGACCCTTCCTCCTGTTCTGTGGCAAGCATTTTGGACTATTTAGGTTCCCTTTCTAGTCAAGGGCTTAGGTCGATGACCCTAAAGGTGCACCTGGCAGCCATCTCTGCTTAGCGGGCTGGCCGGGAGCAGTCGGTGGCGAGGAAAGGTGGTCGGGCGCTTTCAAAGGCCTTGATCACATTTCCCCTCCGGTGCGAGAACCTCCACCTCCGTGGGATTTACTGCTGGTACTGGCAAAGCTCATGGGCAAGCCATTCGAACCAATGCACAGGTGTGATCTCTCTCACCTGTCGTGGAAGACCGCCTTCTTGGTGGCTATCACGTCAGCCAGAAGGATGGGAGAGCTCCAGGCGCTTTGCATCGAGTCTCCTTACCTGGTCTTCCACAGGGACAAGGTTGTCCTGTGCCCCCACCCGAAATTCCTTCCGAAGGTGGTGTCGGAGTTTCACCTTAACCAGGTGCTGACTCTGCCGGTGTTCTACCCCAATCACACCTCGGAGGCCGAATACAAGCTCCATACTCTGGACCCTAGAAGGCGTCGTTATTATAAGGAGCGACGGCTGAAATTTGAGGAGAGGTTCACCAGCTGTTTGTCACCTACGCTGAAGCCGCACCTGGCAGACCTGCAGCCAAGCGGACAATAGGCAGGTGGGTCACCTCCTGCATAGATCGCTGCTATAAGTTGGCGGGCATGGAGCCCCAGAGGGATAAGAGCTCATTCTACCCGCCATACTGCTGCATCGTGGCTGCTTCCAGGGACGCCCCTATCCAGGAAATCTGCAGGTCTGCTACCTGAAGTCAGCACACCTTTATTACCCATTACCACATCGACCTTGAGTCACGCCGGGATGCTGGTTTTGGGGCCTCGGTTCTCCAGTCTTTATTCCCTAAGTAGGGGGTGTGCGCCTTGCCTCCCTCCTCCCGGAGAACTGCTAGGAGTCTGCCAATAA
The DNA here is from genome assembly GCA_016271365.2 of Neoceratodus forsteri. Taxonomy (NCBI): domain Eukaryota; kingdom Metazoa; phylum Chordata; order Ceratodontiformes; family Ceratodontidae; genus Neoceratodus; species Neoceratodus forsteri. Next base: position 254,963,086 of record CM028129.1, on the reverse strand, counting down.
GTGTGGATGAACAACATATCCATGTCCCTGGAAATACAGGTTACTCACCTATAACAGGAGTTCTAGGAATGGTATATGTTGTTCATCCACACGACTTCCCCAGCTTCGACGCACAACCTGAGCTTCCAGCGGGCCAGATCTGGTGTCATGGGACGGAGCCGAGAGTTTTACCACCCGGGTGGGTGGGAGGAGCCAACTTGAAGACCTTCCGGCAAGATTTAAAGCGGCAAGGAACCTGCCAATAAGTGTGGATGAAGAACATATACCATTCCTAGAACTCCTGTTACAGGTTAGTAACCTGTATTTATTATCCCTCTGTACAGACAGTTGGTGAGACCCCATCTGGAGTACTGCGTGCAGTTCTGGAGACCCAATCTCCGCAAGGATATAGACAGGATGGAGGCTGTCCAGAGGAGGGCAACTAAGCAGGGCCTGCACCGCAAGACATATGAAGAGAGACTTAAGGAGCTGAATATGTATAGCCTCGAAGAAAGGAGGGGGGGGACATGGTAGAAACTTTCAAGTATCTCAAGGGAATCAACAAAGTCCAAGAGGGTAGCATCTTTCAAAAAAAGAGGTGTGCAAGAACAAGGGGGCACAATGTGAAGATAGAAGGGGGGCGCCAGAGGTAATTTAAGGAAGTATTTTTTCACAGAGAGGGTTGTGGATGCATGGAATGGCCTTCCGGAGGAGGTTGTGGAGTCAAAAACAGTGGTGGAATTCAAGCATGCATGGGACAGTCATAAGGCAATTCTATGGGGTGGGGGTAGGAAGAAGTAGGCTGCTGGTTAACTAGGATCTGCAGCTTATCCAATAGGTAGGGAAATGGGCAGACTGGGTGGGCCAAGCGGTCCTTATCTGCCGTCAAAATCTATGTTTCTGTGTTTCTATGTTTCTATTAAAATCAGGCTCGGATGTAGGCATGCATGTTCTCCGTGCCTTGTACGACACTGCAGATAAGGCAGCCAGAGTGGCAGTGTCAGATGTCTGTCTCCGGCGCCATGCCTGGTTGAGAGTTTCAGGTTTTCACCAGGATTTGCAGTCTGGAATCCGGGACCTCCCATTCCAGGGTTCTGTCCTTTTTAGGCAGGAGACGGAGTCTCTTATCTCTCATCTCCAGGAGTCGGACAAATCTATCTGATCCATCAAACAAATGTACAGAGGGGACCAGAACGAGCGAGACGATGGGCATTTCGTAAGCCCTCAGGTGCTCAAGCCCGTGGAAACCAACTGGGCCAGAGAGGTGGCTTCAAAAGGAAAGCCGGCAACCAGCAAACTGGAGGCGCTCCTTTTCGAGGCCCTAAGTCCTCCCAAGCTTCTCTGCCCACTCCCGGCTCCGCCCAATGACTCCCTTCTGCCCCCCCTCCTCCAGAGGATGTTCTAGGGTGGGCAATACGGGTTCGCTTCTCCCTTCACCTGAAGGGTTGGAGCTCTATTACAGCGGACCAGTGGGTCCTAGACATTATAAGGTGGGGACATACGCTGGAGTTCACCAAAATTCCCCCAGACACTCCACCAAGATCCTCAAGATATCCTCCTTCTTATGTACCTCTCATAGAAGGAGAGATTCAGGCCCTCTTGTGAAAAAGGGTGATAGAACTGGTTCCTCTGCAGCAGCAGGGAAAGGGATGTTACTCCCACTTTTTCCTAGTTCCAAAAAAGATGCAGGATTTTCGGCCCATCCTGGACCTCAGCTCCTTAAACAACTATATAGAGTACTGAAGGTTCATTATGGTGACCCTTCTAGGTCTTATTCCTCTGCTGCACCAGGGAGACTTACTCTGCTCCCTAGAAATGCAAGATGTGTACATGCACATCGGGGCCCACCCACCACCACAGGAAGTACCTGAAGTTCCACTTCCAGGAGGAGCATTATCAGTTTCGGCCTCTCCTTCACTCCCCGAGTCTTCACCAAATGCTTGGCAGTGGTAGCTGCAGCCCTAAGGCGCCAGGGGCATTATGTCTTCTTTTACCTCGACGATTGGTTGCTTGCGGCCCCGTCAAAGATGTGCCTCCTTCAAGCTCTTGGAGACACCTATACTCTTCCGAGAGGTGGGGATCACCCTGAACCTTCCAAAATCTTCCCTGGAGCCCAGTCAAAGACTTGTCTTCATAGGAGCGGTCCTGGACTCAATCCAGGGCATGGCTTTTCTACATCCAGAGAGGGGCGATCGCCTGCGGGAGATAGCCAGATCGATCCTAGTAACCCCTCAGGTCTAGGCCAGGACCTTCCTCAGACTTCTGGAGCACATGGCGGCGGCCATCCCTGTCACTCCCTTGGCCCGCTTCCATGTGAGAATCCCACAGTGGATGCTCAGGGTGCAGTGGGATCAATGATCAGATGACTTAGATGATATAGTCAAAGTCGCAGAGCCGGTCAAGAGGACCCTTCTTTGATGGCTGGACCCTCTCAATCTAGAGAAAGGGGTCCCTTTCTATCAGGAGCCCCAAAATCAGACCCTAATGATGGATGTGTCAGATTTGGGATGGGGGGTGCACCTAGGGGCTCACCAGATGCAAGCGATCTGGACCCCAGAGGAGCGCAACCTCCACATCAGTGTCCTGGAGATGCTAGCAGTCCTCAATGCGTTGCATGACTTCCAAGAGGACCTTGTCCCAGGCTCTCTCCTAGTCCAGACGGACAACATGGCGGTCATCTTTTACATCAACAAGCAAGGGGGAACACACTCCTACCTCTATGCAGGGAGGCAATGAGAGTCTGGTAGTGGGCACTGGAGCGTCACATCTCTCTGGCTGCAGTGCACGTTCCGGGTCCTAAGTCCTAAACCTAAGTCCTAAACGACTTGGCAGACATCCTAAGCAGGTCTCATTCCAAGGCACATGAGTGGGAGTTACTACAGTCAGTAGCGGACCAGCTCTTCGACACATAGGGTCGTCCAGAGCTGGACCTCTTTGTGTCTCCATGCAGTGCCAAACTGCCAACTTTCTGCTCGTGAGAGCTTGAGCCTGGTGCTTTCTGGCTAGATGCGTTGTCCCTTTGTTGGGCAGGGAGGTTTCTTTATGCCTTCCCTCACTTCCCTCTCATTCAGAGAGTACTATTGAAGATACAGGCCAAGGGGGCTCAGATGATTCCAGTCGCCCCATTGTGGTCCCGGCAGATTTGGTTCCCACTGCTTCAGTGTTTGTCCTCGGATCCTCCAATCACGCTGCCAGTATGCTCGCAGTTGCTGTCCCAGGATCGGGGCACGCTGGTCCATCCAGATCTCAGGTCTTTGCACCTTCATGCTTGGCTCTTGCAGACGTAGCAAAATCCAGGTATGGGGTCTCCCAGGAGGTGGCGGATGTCCTCGTCTTGGCGAGGAAGCCCTCTTCTCGCTCCACTTATGCTATGAAGTGGAACCATTTCTGCTGTGGGTGTCGTCTCACCGTCTGGACCCCCTTACCTGTCCGCTGAACTCAGCATTGCAGTATCTCCTCTCCTTATACCAACAAGACTTGAGCTACTCTTCGGTAAAGGTGCACATGTGGACCATTTCTGCTTATCATGTCCTCTTGGGGGATAGAACCTTAGCCCAACTGGACATGGCCCGCACCTTTTTACGGGGTATTCTGCATATGAGACCTCCCATTAAAGGTTCCTGTCCCTCCCTGGGACTCCCTGTTTGTGTTGGAGAAGCTCACTCTTCCCCCCTTTTGAGCCAGTAGCTGACTGTGAGCTGTGTTACCTTTCCTGGAATGTTTGTTTTTCAGTAGCTGTTACCTCAGCTCAAAGAGTTTCCCAGCTCCAGGCTCTGATGTGTAAGGAGCCTTATTTGGTTTTTCCCAGGGAAAGGGTTTCCCTTCGAACAAATCCTAAGTTCCTTCCTAAAGTGGTCTCGGAGCTGACCCTCAACCAGTAGGTTGACCTTCCAGATTATTTTTCTTCTCCTTCCAATAGGGGAGAAGTTCTCCTTCACACACTGGACGTTCACAGGGCGCTGAGATACTACCTCAAGTGTACAGCTACACACCATAAATCGGAGCAACTGTTTGTGGCCTTCGCGCCACAACACTTGGGCAAACCAGTGTCTAAGCAGACTATTTCTAAGTGGCTTGTCCACTGTATTGTGTTTTGCTATAAGAAGTAAGGGGGAGAATGAGCTGGCAGTATAGCCTAGAGGTTAGAGTAACAAGCTGTGATGAGCTTGGTACATCCAGCAGACAAGATCTGGGTTTGGTTCTCACACCCTCCACTTGCATACTGTGTGACTCTGAGCAAGTCACTTAACCGCCCAGTGTTCCCAGGTCACCCCTGAAAACAGGCACTTGTGCCTAGTGGGCCTTATCCGGTTACCAAAGACTAAAACAAAAAATAAAAAAAAGAACAAACCCCTTCAGGACCCGGTTAGGGGTCACTCCACCAGGGGAGTCTTGGCTTCTTTTACCACCTTGAAGAATGTCTCTGTAAGAGACATCTGTGCAGCAGCCACCTGGAATTCTGTGCACACATTTGTGAAGCATATAGCCTGGACATTGCATCCAGACGCCGTGCCAGTTTTGGCTTGGCAGTCCTTCAGAGACTCCTGTCCTTAGTTGCTGTGTTGCCAGCATTATTCCATCCTTCCTCCTCCTGGGGTTAGGCACCTCCTTGGTGTGGGACTGCTTGGGATTCAGTCCTAATGGTTACAGCCTGCTGCAGGAGCTCCCACTCAAAGTAATAGTACAGTTACGTAAGAACTTACTGTAACAGTAGATCTTCGAGAGGAGCTCTTGCAGCAGGCGCTGCTTTCCCGCCCTCCATCCCCCGAGTGAGGTGTTCAGCACATCATCTACAGGCTTCGCTTCTTTCTCTCATTAGGGCCCATTTGTGGGTCTTGGCAGGGGAACTGGGGTGGAGCCGGAGTCCGCCCCCTTATGTACCATGACTGACGGGATAGAGCCGACGTCTTAGGGCGGTCCCTGCTGGGTACTGCTAGCTAAGAATTTTTCTAGTGGGTGCTAAGGACTGCGGCGTTAGTCCTAATGGTTATTGCCTGCTGCAAGAACTCCTCTCGAAGATCTACCGTTACGGTAATTTCTTACGTAGCTGTACTTTTTCTTCCTGTAGGGCACACCCAGTTTGGGTGGAGTTTGTGGCAGAGATCAAAAACATCTGCTAAGTATTTTTCTCCATTACTGTCAGGATGTGTTTGTGTCTAGTATGACACGGTTGGGTAAGACCCTGTCCAATTTGTTATGCTGAGAGAGTTAAAAGCACAGATCTGATCTGTTTTATCCTCTCCTTTTCTGCCACTTGTCTGACTGTTGCCTGTCGCACAATCAAATTTTCCTTGTGGTACTTAGGAAATGGCCACTCCGATGGTCCCACAATTCCCAGTTATCTCCCTTCCTTGGCTTACTGTTTCTATTTTCTTTCCTTCCTCCCTCCCCTCGCTTCTCTGTGGTTAAAAGATATATGTGAATCTCTATGTGGAACTGGGATCCCGTGCTTTGTAGATGTATATAGTTATGTAATTTGAATAATAGCAGAAAGCTATTTGGATTTCTTAAGAAAGTGACAGTCTGTAACACAGGGGGTTAATCATGAGATGTATTTTGACCTCCACAAGCTTATTAACAGAATTGTGAACAGGAGACCAGCTCTGGAACAGAATGTTCAATTTGAGACTGGATATACTCTTCAGGCTGGCTCAGGAAATACATTGACAAAGTCTTGTTACGTTTTGAGAAAGACAGGAGATGAAGCTTACCAGGATGTAGAATTTTGAATTGTAAGGAAAAGACATAAAAAGAGAGCAGTGTTTTTTTTAGGGGGATAGAGAGAGATTGAGATTTTAGAGAGATACTCTGAGGAAGGATTTTTGTTTGTACGGCCTGTATGAAGAGTTGTCCTGTACAACCTTAATTTTTTCTATTTTATTGTTTTTAATCATAATAAAATGGTACTTGCAAATTTTATAACTTCTCTTGTGCTGCCTATGCTTCCTTACCTATGCCCATTACGATACCTGATCAAACGTCACTGAGTCAATCTGTAGCTTCTTAATACTGACCCTGATATATATTGTGGGGGTTGAGCTTTCTGGTGGTGATGCTGGTGTTCTCAGTATACCTTTTATATAGCGCTTTGGCCATCCTCACAATTTTGGTATCTATCGTTGAGGTCCATCTGCCGGAGTACATTGCAGACAAACCAGGCGTCCAGTGTGTCCACACACTTCTTCCTTTCCAAAAGAGATGGGCCTCATCCTGGTCATCCAACGAGGAGTGCAAAGATTTTGTCCACCTGGCCAAGGGTGAATTGGGGTACATTCTGCCCTTCCAGACTATCCTCGTTCCTCCTACGGGGTGGAACATGAGTCATTAGCAGTCTTGATGCTGTGGCTCTTCATGGCAAAAGTGCTGGTGGGTTGGCATGATGTCTCCCCTTTATAGTGCAGTGGTTATAGGCACTGAGCCGGAGACCTGTGGTTGAATCCCATCCGCTTCCTTCCACTTGCATACTGTGTGACCCTGAGCAAGTAACTTGACTTCCTTGTACTCCCAGGTTGCACCAGGAAACGAGCTCCGGCTTAGTGTGCCTTTCCTGGTTAAACAATTTCCTCTTCCCTTCCCTTTCTCTCCTGGTACTGGGGACATGGGGCATCTTCTGAAAACCCGTGGCTGTAATTTGGAAGGAGAGTTGGCAGCACAGCACTGCTCATGGCTCTAAAATGCTGTCTGTGCTTTTGTGGAGTTTTTTTTCTCCCTTGAGAGTTTTTATGTGTGTGTGTGTGTGTCTCTCTCTTTCTCTCTCTCACTCACACTCCCTCTTTCTCACTCATTGATCCTGTACTCGGTTTCCTCTTTCGTCCATCTGATAAACAACAAAAATTATCCACAGTCGGTGCTGATGCACAACAGTGATTGCTACCCCTCAACATACATCTGTAAATGGCTCCAGAATGGAACTTGTTTTCTGCATAACAAAAAAAACACAGCTTTAATCCCCTCCTTTTAAACAAGGTATTGTTTCTAGCAGTCACCCAATGTCCTCCAGGCTTGACTATTCCAACACAGATTGACCTGCGCAAAGGCTGGAACTGAAAATAGCCAGCCCGAGTCCGGCATATTAAAAACACAGTTGCCCCATTCCCGAGCTCCTGATGGCTCTGCTGGGTGCTCGACTGTCACCGCCCCTTGTCAGCAGAGATTTTTGTTTTTTCGAGGAACACAGGTGCCATAGTGCTGTGCCAATTGCCGCTGCCATGGCAGGGGTGGGAGGCTGAAAGCGGGGACCGAACTGAGAGCAAGGGGGGAAGGAAAGCTGAAAAGAGTATGCTCGTTTTGGTACCATAAAGAGAGTCCCTTGCTGCAGCTGTAAGGAGGGGGCTTCTGTGGGAGCGGAAGCACTGTGTTCACAGAGAGCTGGGTCAGGTGGGGGGGGGAGGAGATACTGGTAGCAGGGTTAAGAACCCGCTGTTTGTGAAACCTGAGTGGAGCTGGAGAGGGGTGCTTTCCTGCCTCATCATGGGCGGCACTATAAAATGACACTGTGATAGATGTGGCTGCATCGTTTCATATGTGAGAAGTCTCTGCTCATCAGGTAGCGTCAGAAGCCTCTGCAGCGGTCTTGCCACGATTGGGTTTTGCAAACCCACACCTTCTGCAGGCTCAGCTGCACTGGCTGCTCACAGCACACGCCTCCGCAGTCCCACACTGCCGGAGAGGCACCAATATGTTTGCTTTGTGTTGCGCGCAAGCAAACCTAGAAAGAAGGGGCATGCAATGCATGGGTCCACTATGTAGTATCGCTTTGACCTGATTTTCTTCCCTTAATATTTATAAACAAGCTGTACGCTCTCTGTCTTCCACTTACCCTCTTCCATTTCCTGACCCGCTAGCCCCGTGCTTGTTATGTTTCAAGTAAGCCTGCTCTTTTGTTTTTGTATGTTGCAGTATTGATGTTTAGACAAAACCAACGGATATGTACTTTCGGCTGTTTTTACTCTGCTGGAACATAATGATGGATTTGTCTGTTACACATATATGTGTATGTGCACATCTAAATGAAGAATTTAAAAAAATGGCAGTCTTTCTGGACAAGTCTTTGTGGAGATGCAGGGCTGGGATACTGTCAATGAAGTCACTAACTACTGTGTCATACAAGTTCCAAAATGGTGCCTTGTCACATGTGACAATTTTGTTTGAAAATAATTTCTGTTGTTTTTTTTTTTTGCTAACCGGGTGTTATTCTCTCCTCATGTAGGTTGTGGTGGTGCAGGCCATAAGTGCACTCTGTCAGAAATACCCACGCAAGCACTCCATTATGATGAACTTCTTGTTCACCATGCTGAGAGAGGAGGTAAGGGCAAGGGGAAAACCTCAGTATTCTCAACAGGTTTTCCGCAAATGGATCTGGAAACACGCTATTATCTCTAACAAGTAAAGATGCAGTTATTCATTGACTAAAATATGATGTTTCCTATAAGGGATATGACATAATACTCTTAATTTCACTTCTGCTTAGCTGCAGTGTCGGTGGTGCAGTAGGTGGCACACTCACCTCGGGGGACGAAGATCATAAGGTCATGGGTTCTAGTTCTAAACGAGGAACGTGGGCTGCTGCCAAATACTGACACTCCGGTGCAACACTAGGGGGTGCTGCACTGTTGGGGTGCCAACCTTCGGATGGTCTCTTCTGCCATTCTCTGGTGGCATTCTAGGTCCAAGTTAAAGATCCTGTGGCACTTATCTTAAGAATGAAGAATTTTTCCCCAATGTCCACACCAGCATTCCTCCTGCCAATAAAAAAAAGCCCCTGTATCACCCCCCCACCTCCTACCCCCGAAGCACCTGGAAACAAGCTGTCAGCTCAGTGTGCCTTTCCAGGTCAGAAATTACAAACCAACTTAAACAAATTGACTGAATTGATAGTGATCTTGAATGCAGGAGATACTTATCACTACCTTTGTGATTTCTGTTTAGTTAGAACTGTTGCTGAATTTGTGCTCTTTACAACCTAGGACTGTAATTCACAAATTTCTGGCATGCAGTTGCAATTTGTGGGGGGCTGAGAGGTGGTATATGAGCATACGAAACTGCCAGCAGAAAAAGCCATTTGGTTTATCGAGTCTGCTCGATACTGCAGTTAGCACCCCTACTCTGCAGCTGCCCCTCCCATCCTACCCCCCCATCCCATGTTGGGCTTCAGTTCAGTAGACCTTGATTCTGGAAGAACCTCTGGAATCTCCCTTTCCTGGCCAATAGGAAGTGGATGTGTGTCACTTAAAAATGTGGTGTTGGTGGGGTTTACGGATCAATACAAACGGGAAGATGTCCTTCAGGTTGGAGATCCTGATCTGAATGTTGCAAGTGTGGGATTACAGAAAAAGTATTTTGAAATAAGTGACGGGTAGAATGGGTTCTTTGGAAAAAGAACACCCCTAGAACTTGACTAGTTTAACATTTAGAGCGAAAGTATAAATGTATAGGCATCATAAAATTAGCACGTAATTAATATGCAGTTTTATGCAACTTGCTGGACTTGTGCAGTGGTTCAAAAGTAAGAATCGTTTGGAACTTTTTTTTTTGGTCTATTTATACCTCCTTTCACCCGATCATGCTCCTATGCTGGTCTCTTCCCCGACCCCCATCAGCCTGCCATCGGGCTTCCCATGGACTTGCATTTTATCCCGCATCTTCCTCATGGCTTACTCTCATGATGAAGCTAGCAGGGCACCCCTACTTGCCATGCACAGGATCCGGTTCATGGGAGAGGGCTATGTCACTGGTGTGGAGCCTGCTAGGAGTTGGACTCCTTTTATTGCTCTGATCTTTGTTTTTCATCCATTTTTCCCCTGTGGGATATTGATACAGGTATGTGCAAGCTTGTTGCATGCAGGCATGCATGCATGCACAGCACGTCACTGTCAGCATCCTCCCCATGCTGAAAGTCTCTCAGAGCATACTGGCACCTGTGATCACCCAAATGGCAGTACTGCGCTGGAGCCGACTCTCTTCCCCGAAAGAGGAGAGCACCCTCTTGGACACTGGGCCCTCTACTGTACCCCCCCCAGCTGGTCTCTAGCCCAGGCTCACTTCCAAACCCAGGTCACTGGCGTGGCAAGTGGTAACACTACTGTGGCACTGAGAGGCTGTTTAGAATTTTTATTTGTATTTTATTTTAGCAGTGAGACAAGAACCTTAATTGATGTAAGAAGAAAATACAACTGTGCAGTGCTCGCCTTGGGTAGGGATTCTAGATTTGGATTTATTTCATAATCAGAAAATGCAGGAGTCTTAAACTTTTACTTTACCATTTTACTGCTCACCTAACTTGCCAAATACTTTTTCAGTCATCCACAGTGTCATACCACTTTTTCAGGAGTTGTTCCAGTTAACCCTGGTCTCCCCACTCCCATTAACCCCCGCAACAGGGTCTGGATGGTGTGGCCATCTTGGGGGACTGAATCTAGTAGATAAAGGTGGCTGGATCAACAATTGATTGGATGTACTCTGCATTGATGTGGGGCAGAGGGCCATGGGAACGTCATCACTCTGGTAATGGCCCACATTCCATGGTCATCTTCCTCCCTGGAAGCAATGTGGGTTGGGTAAATGACATTCCTTCAACCATTTGCTCCCACTGGCACATATACTTTTCATTCCATAATACTGGTACACTTTATTGTGTCTCCCCCCCTCCGGACTGCTAGGGAGATGATGAACAGCAAAATCTGGATTCTTCCATGGAGTTGGAGGGCTTCCGATAGAACACTGCTGGCCTGTAGCTAGTCCATAGGCTTGGGATACAAATCCAAGCCGTGAGCATGACAAGCAACCCCTCAGCCGCTGCGCTGTCAGGCTGATGCTTAGAACCATTTTGGGTCCTAACTTGAACTAGAAAAAGTTTTGTCCATCCCAACAGCAAATATAGCCATTTGAACAATCTTCATAATAGTGTGTAGTTTTGCAGTAACAGCATCTGTATCTTTGACCAGGGTGGCTTTGAGTACAAGCGGGCAATTGTTGACTGCATCATCAGCATCATTGAAGAGAACCCAGAAAGTAGGGAGACTGGGCTGGCACATCTCTGTGAGTTCATTGAAGACTGCGAGTTCACTGTCCTTGCCACCAGGATCCTTCACCTGCTGGGCCGGGAGGGGCCCAGGACCAATAGCCCCTCAAAGTACATCCGGTTTATCTACAACAGGGTCGTCCTGGAGAATGAAGAGGTTAGGGCAGGTGAGTAACTCCGTTTCAGAGGTTACTGTATCACTTACAGCAATGTAGCTAACTCTTGAACACATAATAATGTTATGGCAGAAACTTCCAGCTTTTGGACTGGGTCAACCTTGTGATTTTCGAAGGAAGAGGTAGGACTGCATATACAGACAGGAGACCTTTGAAGGAAGAGGTAGGGCTGCATACACAATCAACTATGGGACCTTTGAAGGAAGCGGGAGTACTGCAAATACAGTGAACCATGGGACCTTCGAAGGAAGAGGTAGGTCTGCATATGCAGTCAACCACGAGACCTTCGAAGGAAGAGGTAGGGCTGTATATATGATCAGATATGAGACTTTCAAAGAAGAAGCAGGACTAGATACATAGACATCCATACACTTCAAAGGAAGAGGTAGGGCTGCATATAAAATGAACCACAAGATCTTCAAAGGAAGAGATAGAACTGCATATACAGTCAACCATGGGACCTTCAAAGAGGCAGTATAGAGCAGTGGTCTAAGGCTCTGAGCTGCAAATCTGGTGACATCCAGCAGACCAGACCTGGGGTTTGAATCCCACAGCTTCCACTTGCATACTGTGTGACCCTGAGCAAGTCACTTAACCTCCTTGTGCTCCCAGGTTGCTCCTGTAAAAAAGCTTCCAGCTTAGTGTGCTATACCTGGTTAAACAATTAAATAAAAAAAATAAAAAAAGAAGAAGTAAGACTGCATATACAGTCAACCATGGAAACTTAAAATAAGAGGCAGGAGAGCATATGCAGTCAACCACGGGTCTTTCAAAGGGAGAGGTAGGATTACGTATACAGTCAACCATGAGACCTTCGAAGGAAAAGGTAGGGATGCGTATACAGTCGGGCAAAAAAACTTCTAAGGAAGAGTAGGACTGCAAATACTGCATATACAGTCAAAAAGGGGGGAAGGGGTGGGCAGAAGGTGACTGTGAAAAGGCAGAGATACTAAACAAATATTTTTGCTCAGTATTCACAAGTGAAGAGGAGGAGGTACTTAAACCAAACAATAGAAATACTCTGGATACAGGAGTTGATACCAGCCCATTTACAGAAGAAAGGATTCTGAAAGAACTCTTAAAACTGAAGGTGGACAAAGCAATGGGGCCTGATGGGATTCATCCCAGAATTCTAAAAGAACTAAGGGTAGAATTAGTGACACCACTGACTACCCTCTTTAACAAATCATGGGAGGATGGGGTGGTACCTGAGGACTGGAGAAGGGCAGATGTGATTCCGCTTCACAACAGTGGGAGCAGGGCAGAAGCAGGAAACTATAGACCAGTTAGTTTAACCTCAGTGATAGGGAAAATGATGAAATCACTTCTGAAGGAAAGAATTGTCGAGTACCTAGAGGCCAGAGGGACACAGGACCCAAGGCAGCATGGATTCACAGCGGGAAGGTCATGTCAGACGAATCTAAAAGATTTCTTTGAGTGGGTGACCAAGGTAGTAGATCAGGGAGGGGCTGTGGACATGGCCTACCTAGACTTTAGCAAGGCATTTGTCACAGTCCCACACAAAAGATTAATATACAAGTTAGCCAGCCTGGGAGTGGGTCCCAAGATGGTAGACTGCGTAAAGAATTGGCTGGAGAACAGGATATAGAGGGTAATAGTAAACAGAGTCCACTCTGAAGAAAGGGAGGTTACTAGTGGGGTACCGCAGGGTTCAGTATTAGGACCGGTCCTCTTCAGTGTCTTTATAAGTGACATTGTAGAGGGACTGGAAGGAAAAGTATGTCTCTCTGAAGACGACACAAAGATCTGCAACAGAGTTGATACACAAGGTGGGGTAGAAAGGATGAGAGGGACTTGGCAAGATTGGAGGAATGGTCAAATGTATGGCAGCTTAGATTCAATGCTAAGAAGTGCAAAGTAATGCAGCTGGGAAACAAAACCCCAGGGGAAGAGTACACAGTGAGGGGTGAGATCCTAACAACAACAATGGAAAGAGACCTGGGGGTAGTCGTATCAGATGACCTAAAAGTGGGCAAGCAATGTGAGAAGGCAGTAAGGAGGGCTGGGGGGATACTGGGATGCATAGGAGAGGCATCAGCAGTAGAAAACAGGAAGTTGTTATCCCTCTGTACAGACAGCTGGTGAGACCCCATCTGGAGTACTGCGTGCCGTTCTGGAGACCCAGTCTCCGCAAAGACATAAACAGGATGGAGGCAATCCAGAGGAGGGCAACTAAAATGGTGCAGTATCTGTACCGGAAGACATATGAAGAGAGACTTGAGCTTAATATGTACTGTATAGCCTTGAGGAAAGGAGGGAGAGGGGGTACATGATAGAAACTTTCAGGTACCTCAAGGGAATCAACAAAGTCCAAGAGGGTAGCATCTTTCATAAAAAGAGGTGTGCAAGAACAAGGGGGCACAAGTTGAAGATGGGGGGCAGCTCAGAGGTAATGTAAGGAAGTATTTTTTTCACAGAGAGGGTTGTGGATGCATGGAACGGCCGTCCGGAGGAGGTTGTGGAGTCAAAAACTGGTGGAATTCAAGCATGCATTGGACAGTCATAAGGCAATTCTAGGGGGCGTTGGGGGTAGGAGGAAGTAGGCTGTTGGTTAACTAGGATCTGCAGCTTATCCATTAGGTAGGGAAATGGGCAGTCTGGGTGTGCCAAGTGGTCCTTATCTGCTGTCAAATTCTATGTTAACAGACAAAATGGTGGGAGAACATGTCAGTCGGGTGGGTCCTCAATATTAATTTGAGAGGTCAGTGCACTGGAATTAATTGCATCCATTCCTGTGCATCCTCCCAACCCTTGTCACCACCGTGTAGAGCACTTACTGGTCCCGTTGACTAAAGTTTGTACTCTGTCTTGGAGAGATGGGCTATTCAACCTGTGCCCTTGGCTGAAATAAACTCTGGTTTCTACTCAAGATATTTCCTGGTACCAAAGAAGATGGGCAATCATCTATGCCCCATCCTAGACCTCAGAGACCTGAATGAATACATTGCATATGACAAGTCTGTCATGGTCTATTGTCTGTCAATAACCATTGGGACTGAGCCGCCAGGTGCTAGGACCACACGGAAAACTTAGTTAGCAGTGTCTGGCGGGGAACCGCCCACAGTGCATCACATGACCGATGTCAGCCTGGCGCTATATAGTGGGTGGTCCTCGCGCCCACCCTCCAGTTCTTTTCCGCCATTGACCTGTGCACATCAGACCTCGCAGAACGCTGCTACTGTTGACCGCCATTTTTGATAAGTATACACTTTCGAATTTCTTTATTTTCTTCAAAAAACTCTAATTTGTCGTTGGATTGTATGTCTTCTCCAACTCCTTCTGAATTGCATAAGTCAGTGCAGTGGTTAGATTTCCGCTTTGATGTCGGTGACCCAGGTTCGGGAACGGATTTGGGCGCCAGAGGGCTGGCTGGGGGAAGAAGGCTTGAACGTCCGATGACTGCTCACCTTCTCCTGGGTGGGGGAGGGAGAGTCTGCGGCCAAGCTGCTGGGATTTCCTGGCGGAGGCTGGAGGAACAGCACGTGTCGGGGCCCCACTGCATATGGGAGCATGACGGCCGCTGGCGTATGCCTTGATGTCAGTGGCACGCCACGCTTCCAGGGGAGAAAACGAGGATGTGGTGCTTCCTCACCGGCCAGATGACGATTTCTGGCCCCTGTGAAGCCCCGGACAGCCTGGATCACTTCAACAGCACCCTGGGCCAAGGTAAAATAGTGCACTGGCTGGCCCCCACTGGTGCCTTTCCCCCTCGGAGGGGGGGGAGCCATCTGGCGAAGAGTTATGCCGGGTTACCCCCAGGGAGGCTTGCAATGTGGGGTGGTGGTTGGCAGTGGGGATGGAGTGCTGGCAGGGTCCTAGGTGACCCGAAGGAGTGGCCAGTCAAGGAGCAGGAGGAGCAAAAAAAAAGAACAAGTGTGCTTGCGGCAAGCAGATTCTAGAGGAGAACGGCCATACCTCATGTCTCCTGTGCCTAGGGCCTGACCACGACACAGATAACTGTGAGGCCTGCCAGACGTTCAACCAGGCCGTATGCAAACTCGGTCAGCAAGCCTTGGAAGCCGATCTTCTCAAGCGAAAACTGGCTTCCATGGAGAAGGAGCTGCAATGGGTGAGGAACTCTTCCTCATCCCCAGGAGGATCTTCTGGCTCCCACAAGCAGAAGAAGGACAAGGAGAAGCACTGGAACCAGGATCAGTCTCCCCTAGGCCGCGGCTCCCTCCGGGGACTGCGGCCTTCCTTCAGCAAGGATGCCGCTCCTCCAACCAAGCTTGTTCTCGTCTACATTGGTTACAGTACAGGCAGGGACCTCCAGGGATTCGGAGGCCTCCACCACTCTTAGTCCCTTCAAATCTTCCTGGTCTAAGCCAAGTGGTTCGGCTGGTAAGTCAGGTGCCAGTTCTACCAACATCTGCACAGCCCTGGCGCTCACGTCAGACTCCACCTTGGGGTCTGGCATCAGTCCTCCGGACCGGCACCCGCTGCTGCTTCTACGGCAGCCATCCCAGGAGGAATCCCCCCTCTCTGGACACTCCTTCATTGCCTCCGGTGGGTCCTTCTACCTCTCCCTCCCAACCGGAGCCGGAGGAGCTGCTGCCCGCTGATCCGATCGATCGGCCAGTGCAGCCGGCACAACATCGGATACCCCCGGGGACATTCTGATCGATCCATCTCTGTGTGTGCTGCCTACCCAGCCCCAGAACCAGGATGTGCCCGTCGGCCCTGGAGGGCCGATGATGGAAACCCCCGCGGGTCCGTCGCTGCCTCCCCCTGTGGAGCCACAGCCGGCTCCCCCCACAGTCTACTTCTCCGCAGACTGGGCCCTCTGGTGTCCCTTTAGAACCTGCGCCAGGTCCCTCAACCTCGCCGTCAGGTCTTTCACCAGGCAACCTGATGCCGAGCTACCCTATGCCAGGGGGAGCAACGACAGGAGTCGACAGAAGTTCTGTTGAGCGCCCTGTCAGCGACACCGCAGGTCGACTACATTCTGCAGTCGGCTGCCAGTTTGCTTTGAATTCTTTTATTTTTGAGGGCTTCGCTTCAAACCCCCTATGCCTTCGCACCCCCACTTAAAGATTCTCAACTTCAGTCGGAGCTGATTGGGGGGGGGGGTGCAGGACCCCCGACAGGCAGCGCCGGGTTCCAGTGGGTCTCCCACCACGGCTAGGTGCTGTAGTCGCTGTGGGGGAACCTCGCTGGTGAAATGTCACTGCGAGGGAGGTAAACAACGCCAGGGAACCCGACACCAGGATATCTGTCACCTGTGTACCCAACGCTGGGGTATCCAACACCAGGTTATCACACACCGGTGTTCCCAACGCCCAGGTATCTGTTGCCGGCTTACCCACCAGCCTCCGTTGGAGGACCCTAAACTCAAGGAGACCCCCAAGTTTCCCCCGGAGGGTCCTTTACGGAAATCCTCCGAAAAATCCAAGAGGCCAATGGATGGAAGACCGAAGACCAAGATCCTCAATGTAGAAGATTGGCGCAGCACCTTGACTTACCAGAGCTGATTCAGCTCCTCATACCCCCATGGACTGGGCCACACGGCGATTTAGTCTCTACTATTTGGCAGCAACCGTTTGTTGGAGCTGTCACTAAGAAGGCAGGCAGATTATACCATGCCCTGGTGGGAAAGACCATCTCAGCACCCATCCTAAAGCTGATTCGCTAGTCATTAATGCGACTCATGACCGCTCTACCAAGCCTAAGCATACGAGTACCTCCCTTCCAGACTAGGAGTCAAGGCAACTGGACCAGTTTGGACATAAAGTTTACTCATCCTCCACTTCGGCACTGAGGGCTCTGAATTATGTAGTCCACATGGTGTGCTACGAGAAGGCTATCTTGGGTCAGCTCAGATCTGAGCTTGAGGCCTTAACAGACTCTGAGGCCTAGACCAACATTGAGCAGATGGTTAGGACGGTAGAGATTACCTGCCGCCATACCTTGTGAGTGACTTACAACACTGTTGATGCTTCCACTCGGAGCACTATGACGGCTGCTGTTTATGCAGACACTCCTGGCTGCCGGTGTCCAGATTGTCCTAGGATGTTCAAGCCTTCATCCTGGATGCTCCCTTTCAAGGCTTAGTTCTCTTTGGAGGGGAAGTCAAGGATATACTGACGGAATAGAGTGAGAAAGCCCTCCGCTCTGTGCAGTCGCTGTACCGTAATAATACTATGGCCCAGCAGCCTTTTCATCACCAGCAAAGGCGTCAGGCAAGACAACGGCCCGCCAAGCATCAGGGCAAACATCGGGCTTCCTCAGCTGCCCCCACCCTCCAGCCAAGTCTCAGAGGGCTACCGGTGTGGCCCTTCCCAAACCTCCCTCCACCTCTCGACTCACGGATTGCCCCCCTCCTCCACCACTAGTTCTGGAGGAGCTGGTAGGGGGCAGATTCGCCAGTCACCTACCCGGATGGGAGGCGATCATGGCAGACTCGTGGGTTCTTTAGCTCATAGCTCAAGGCCAGACACTGAAATTCATAGAGAGACCTCCAGAAAATCCTCCAGGTCATTCTCATTACTCAGAAGGTCACATTCCGCTCATCAAAAAGGAAATCGAGCACCACGCTGGCGACCCGTGTTGAGGGAACGCACGACCGCCGGGGTCAGTCTGGGAAGAGAAGGATAGCGCCGCCCATCGCTGCTCTCCTTCTTTGGGGGGCAACTGCAAGCTCCCACCGCCATACCACCACCTGGGAACTTGGGTGGAAGGTGCGGTAGAGGGAGGTAGCAGTATGGGAACGGGGCAGATGTCGGCAGAGGGGCAGAGCAGGAGGTTCGTCTCACCGCATCTCCTCGCTCATTGGCCCTCATTGCACGCCGACACCTGGGGGAAAAAAAAAAGAACAAGGGAAAAACACCCTCGTCTTGCCTAGGTGATAACTCCTTACTGCGTGCCCTCAGATCATAGGAGCAGACTCCGCTGTGCCGGTCCATGTCGGAAGTAAGAAGTTGGGGAGGTAAGTGGGTCCCTCCCCACCCTACACCGGGGGGTTATCCAGGCATCAAGGGATTAGTGGCACCAGGTACTCTAGGGGCAGACCCCGGTGAGAAAGAGGGTCCATGCAGCAGAGGCAGTCTGAAAGAGTGGTGAGAGGGGGCAGTAAGGTGCATAAAATACAGAGTAAAAAAAAAAAAAAATTAAGGAAATCAAGGCTCTACTGGAAAAGTCAGACATAGAGCCATTACTCCCACTTCTTCCTGATGCCCAGAACGACAGGAGACCTTCAGCCAGTACTGGACCTCAGCACCTTCAGTCTGTACATAGAGTACAAGAGAGTCCGCATGCTAACTCTCCCAGGTCTGCTACCACTGCTTCAACAGGAACACTGGCTCTCTGCTCTGGATATGCAA
Source organism: Neoceratodus forsteri (assembly GCA_016271365.2). NCBI lineage: Eukaryota > Metazoa > Chordata > Ceratodontiformes > Ceratodontidae > Neoceratodus > Neoceratodus forsteri. The sequence goes on along the minus strand of CM028129.1, from coordinate 254,944,571 downwards.
GATGCGTATCTGCACTTTAAACAACATGAAGTCTTGCTGTATTCTGACAATTTGCCATTAGCTCCAGCTCTTGAACTGCCCCGGAGAGTGAAAGGTTAAAATTCTATGCTAGGCATAGAACATTGGGCTCGAGCTCGGTTGAAAACTATGTCTGTGTCCTTTTGAAACCAAACCGTCAGATTCTTTACTCCACCTGACTGAACTTTCGCTCCGGAGATTTCTCCTTCTGCTCGGTTCAAACGCGGTCAAAGTGTCGGTTTTAGTCCAATTTTTCATTCCGTTTTTCAGTTCGAGACACTGTCTGTGGTACCGTAAGTACTTAGATTAGTAACTGTGTGGGAATTGTAAATTTGTTCGATCGGTTCGGCTGAACCGATCCTGTAGTAAAATCCTTGTGTTAAAAAAAAAAAAAGTGTGTGGTTACCGGTCCATATTGGTTAAAAAAAAAAAAAAAGTGATTTGAACTGTTTTTTTCCATCACCCGTGACATGGTGAGAAACCAATAGGGGAGTCTTGCCTGGCGGTTGCCATATGAAGGGTAAGTTGGTTAGGTTGGCCATGTCTGAGAAACCCAAGAAGAAAACTGGGCCCACTGGGTTTCAACACTGCAGTGTGTGTGGTGGTCTTTGCTAAGGCCGATCCCAACACTACCTGTGTTTACTGTCTGGGGTTTGACCACCTCGATTCAGACTGCCAGATTTGCAAAAATTTCCCCAAGTCTACCCTGGAAAAAAGGTTAGGTAGACTTGGGGATAAGGAGGCCGAGAAATCCGCTGACCCGGAAGGCCAGCCCGGTTCGGTTCCTACCGAACCAGAAGGAGTGCCGTCTGACCAGGGCGATACTTCTTCGGGCAAAAGGAGAGCCGATCCTGAGGGATCGGTTCCTACAAAAAGAAAACGAAAGGATAAATCAGCCAGTTCGGATCCAGAACTGCATGTTCCGACCGCCGAAGAAATAGCCAAAGCGATTCAGATTGTGGAATCACTTCGTCCTGTTCTGACCCAACGGGCGCCTTCTGGCAGGGGTTCGGTTCGGTCCGTTCCCCCGGTTCAGGATTATTCCCCTGAAGATTTTTACCAACCGGAGTTTGATGAGGAGGGGGATTTTGAAGAGGATGATTACGATGGTGAAAGTCTGGATGTGCCTGTGGAGCTGGACATCTCCCCAGACAGACCTTCTGGTGTTTCCCCTTCTTGGCTTTCTGAGTCCCCTCCCACTTTCTGTTCTACAGAAAAGTGGCTCAAACCCTCCAGCTTCCTATTGAGGAGGCTGTAGAGGATCAAGAGGAGCCTGACTACATAGAGATGATGGACATCCCAGAGTCTAAGAGACTGTCTCTTCCCCTTCATAGGTCATTTGGGAAACCGACATAAAAAATTCTTAGGTCTCCCAACTCTGTACCCCCTGTTGACAAGAGAATGGACAAGAGGTACACCTTGTCGGGCTCAGATACGGAATTTCATTATCAGCAACCCAGCCATGTTGGGGTAGTGCAGGCTGCTGCCTGTGACAAGGCAACCATCCCCTTGGCTTCACACCCCCCAGACAAAGATTCCAGGAAGATAGATGCCATGGCAAAGAAACATTACTTGGCATCATCTTTGGGACTCAGGCAGGCTAACTATATGGCCTGTACAGCCAGGTACCAGAAGTCCAGGTGGGACACTGTACTGGCACTGGCTAAATAGGCCTCCCCCCAGCTAGCCAAGGAGCTGGAGCAGGTGGCTGCTGATGAGACTGAGGCATCAAAGGTGCAATTTCATGCTGCTGTGGACTCCAGTGATGTGTCATCAAGAGTCATGGCTACATCTGTGGCTCTTCAGAGAATGGCTTATCTCAGGTGTACTAGCCTTTCACAGGACACCCAGGCTAAGGCCATGGATTTCCCTGTAGTGGGTAATTCTCTGTTTGGGGAGCAGACAGAGAATTACTGTACATGAAGAAAATGGACGAGTACAGGACCACTTATAGGAGTGCCCAGGCCAAGGAGAGGCAGGCAACTCCTCAAAGGCAGCAAGCTAGGGGCAGGCCTTTTCACAGGCCTTTCTACCAAGCACAGGCCTCCTGTTCCTTTTCTCAAAGGGGGGTCTTCAGAGGGAGAGGCAGAAGGGGGATGAGCAGGGCTGCATCTACCTCTCAGCCTAAGGCTCCTGCCAAGCAGACACCCTGATGTGTCAGCCCGGGTCGACTCCCCATTCCAGTAGGAGGCAGGCTGGTTTACTTTGTCCAGGACTGGATGTCTGTTACCTCAGACAAGTGGGTCCTGGGGGTTGTAAGCCAGGGGCTGGTTCTCAGTTGCAAAAATTTTCCGAAACTGAGACCCAGATCCTTTAAACCTGCAAATACTTCAGAAACCCTTGCTGTAGAGGCAGAGGTTTCGTCTCTACTGACCTTAAAGGCCATAGAGAGAGTTACCACTCCATACAGAGGCAAAGGTCTGTACTCCAGGTATTTCCTTACCCCAAAAAAGACAGGGGAGTGGCGACCCATCCTAGATGTAAGATACCTAAACAAGCACCTAATAAAGCCAGAATTCAAAATGGTGACTCTGGGAACAATTCTTCCCTCTCTGAGGCCAGGGGATTGGCTAGCCTCACTGGACCTCAAGGATGCCTATTTTCACATTCCCATCAGATGCTTCCACAGAAAGTACCTCAGGTTCGAATTGCCCTCCGGCCATTATCAGTTCAGAGCAATGCCCTTCGGTCTAACCTCAGCTCCAAGGGTGTCTGCAGAGTGCCTAGCAGTAGTGGTGACCTTTTTAAGAAGGAAAAGGATTTCTGTTTTTCCATATCTGGACGATTAGCTTCTGGTTGGCCAGTCTCCAGACCAAGTCAAGTCAGATCTGCAGGTCACCCAGCAAGTTCTCACTTCCCTGGGGTTTCTTCTCAATCTTCCCAAGTCAGTTCTCGAACCAGTACAGCTCCTCACTTTTATAGGAGCAGAGCTGGACACCCTCAAGGCAAGAGCTTTCCTTCCTTTGGAAGGGCAAAAGCCATCTCTCAGCTTGCTCTCTTCCTTTCTCCCTCTGGTTTCTCGACCACAAGGCATTTTCTGCAGCTTCTGGGCCACATGGCAGCTTCCACAGCAGTGGTCCAAGGGGCCAGGTTTCAGATGAGGGACATTCAGTTCCATCCGAGAACCTTTTGGTCCCAAAAGAAAGACCCTCTTGCCAAGCTGGTTCCTTTTACTCAGACCTTAATTCAAGCCCTTCAGTGGTGGCAGGACCTGGACAATCTGAGGCAAGGTGTTCCAATTGTCTCTCAGACTCGCTCTGTGGTTCTTACCACAGATGCTTCCCTTTTGGGGTGGGGAGCCCATCTGGGGGCTCTCACAGCCCAGGGACTGTGGTCCCCTCAGGAATCCCTTCTTCACATCAACCTCCTGGAGCTCAGGGCAGTACTTCTTGCCCTACAAGCTTTCTCAGTCAGTACAGAACAAGGTGGTTCAGGTCAGGATCGGACACACTACCACCATGTGGTATATCAACCAGCAAGGAGGCACTTGGTCCACGGCCTTGTGCATGGAGGCCATGAAAGTATGGTCCCTGGCTTATTCCCCTGCAGACCTCTCTGGTGGGTCCAACTCCCAGGAAAGGACAATGATAGCAGATGCATTGAGCAGGATTTCAGGGCCACCGCTAATGGTCTCTGGATCCTTTGGTGTTGAAGGTGAGCTTCTCAGTGGGGCACCCGCATAGGATCTCTTTGCAGCCCCAGACAATCACCAACTTCCTCTGTTTTGTTGCAGACCCCCAGTCTTGGGCTCAGTCCTCTGGATGCTCTGATTTTGAACTGGAAGGAAGTTTCTTTCTGTTCCTCCTTTTCCCTCTATTGTCAAGGTTCTAGTCAAGGTAGGGTCGCCAACCATGCAAAGTGATTCTGATTGCTCCAGACTGGGCCAGGCAGCCTTGGTACCCCCTGTTGCTGTCCTTAGCAGTCCATCTTCCCCTGTCTCTTTTCAGGAATTACAATCTGCTAACCTCCTCTCAGTGGAGGATTTGTTACCCCAATCTCCAGTCACTCATTCTCAAGGTATGGCTCTTGAAGACTTAGAGTGTGCAGATTTACACCTCTCCCAAGAGGTTCTGGATATCCTCAAGGCTTCTCGAAAGCCTGCTACAAGAAAAACCTACAACTCCAAAATGGAAAAGGTTCAGTATTTGTGTTCCAAGAAGCTACATTTCCCAGACACTGCTGAGTTGTTCACAGTTCTGGATTACATGGTTTACCTTAATGGCCTAGGGCCTCAAACCAGCTACTCAAAGTTCATTTGTCAGCTATTTCTGCTTTTCTGTCAGCGGGAAAATCTTCCTCTCTGTCATCTCACCCTGTATTCTGTAAATTTTTCAAAGTATTGCTTCATACCAATCCCCGTTTTAGGGATCCTGCTTCTACCTGATTTGAATATTTGTATTGCTCAGCTAATGCAACCCCCCTTCGAGCCTATGTCCTCAGCAGAGCTCAAGTACTTGACTTGGAAAACTGTGATCTTCCCTTGTCAATCTTCACTATTCATTACTGCCTGGGTGTAAGCCGAGGCGCCGCGACCCCGCCACGGAGCTTTTTTTTTAAAAGCTAGTTTCACGGCGCCACCGAGACCGACGCCTTGGGGCCATGCGCGAGGGGCGGCCGTTAGTAGCTACCGACCTCCTCCAACTCAGTTCTGTTTCTCCCGCCATCGAGGCAGCACCTGCTTGCCCGGAGCGAGTAATTAGTACTGCGTAGTCTAGGCCGACTCCTGTTTTCGTTCGCACTCGACGCCATACCACGGTAAGACTGATCTTACTTTGAGATACAGCTCTTGCAGCAGGTTACACCATTAGGACTGAAGCCGTCAGGCGCCAGGACCCCACGGAAATTTTCTAGCTAGCTATCTTCAGCGGGGACCGCCCCCGACGTCGGTCCCGCCTCCAACGTCAGGCATGGTACATAAGGGGGCGGTCCCGCCAGAATCCCCAGTTCTTTCCCGCCGTCGAACTGCATGCCTCGACCCTCCGGTCACTGTCTAGTGTGCGACGCGTGGTTTTCAGAACTTCCTTTGGGAAAATTGAAGAATTTCAAGAATTGATCATCGCTGATGTCCTCTCCGACCTCGGGTCATCCTTCCAAGTGCTGTGGGAAATGAGATCTCTTCATACCCACATTCCATATGCTCGGTGCCTGGGCCCAGACCCACTGATACCAAGTCCTGCTCCTGTGCCAAGGGTTCAACAGCCGCATCCAGAACTGCCGGCAGAAGGCCCTTCAAGCCGCTTTGTTAGAAGAAAAACTTCGGCCATGTCCTCGAGGGGAATCTTCCCACAAACACGCTGGGAAGAAGAGGAGAGAGAAGGATCTTCCAGGTCGCCGCTCGGCCTCCGAGTCCCCAGCTCGTTCACGGTCGGACCGGTCCCCGCCCAGGGCTTCTTCCTTCCTCGCCGCTGCTCCAGCTCCCAAGTCTGCTCAGGCTCCACCGCCAGGCTGCCGCCTTCCACCCCAAGGCCGGGCGAAGTCCGGGAATGCCACCACCATCATCATAAGTCGGGCTCCCGCCTCGGCCCCGACGCCCGGTCCTCCTCGGTGCCTCGAAGACTCTGGATCTGACGCCTTGAAGAGACCGGGGGACCTGACGCGCCGCCAGACCGCCAGACGCCATCGCTCTCGGAGCCGCTGCCGGCCTGCTTTCTCGCAGATCGGACGCCGGTGGGGGTCCGACGCCCGCTCTGCCTGAGCAGAGGGCTCGCCTGACGGCCGTCAGGCAGGAGTCCTCACAGAGGAGGAATCGACACAGCCCGAAGACCAGACGGGCATTCCCGCCCCGAGTAGTCTCCCTAGTCCTCGCCGCCGCCCGAGGCCCCTGCGGAGCCGTCGCTGGGACCCGACGTCCAACCCTCGTCCTCGGAGCCGACGTCGGGACTGTCGCTTGCGGAGGTGAAGGACCTCTTCACGAATTGGTGGGACACCATTAGGAAGGATGTGGCACCCGCAGTCCTTCCTCCTCCTCCTCCTCCTGTACCTACTCAAACTCCGGCCCCGGCCCCACCTTCGCCAGTGAGGTCGGTCGCCCGGTCTGTCCCTAGGGAGCCTGAATCCCTCCCAGGGCTCGCCTATTCCAAGAGGAGACCTCCACGAGATCTTCCTCTTCTGACGCCCAGCCCCAAGAGATCCAGAAGACGCTGCCGCTCGCCGCTCGACAGAGGACACGGGATCAGCTTATTCCACTTCAAGATCCCCTGCCTCCAGTCTCTCTTCCTTCACCGACCCACGTGAGACTCCACGGTCTCCTCGATGACCCTGCTCATGGATATTTTACGCATATCCAGGAGAACATGGGGTGGGAAGCTGAGGAGTTGGACCCCGAGAGGTTACGCTTGGCCAGGTACCTGCAGAAGGACCCTTAAGCCTGGTGGTGCCACCCTTTGGTGGACACCTTGTGGGACGTCACCAAGGCTGAAGGAGGGAAGGCCCACACTGCTATCAAGCGGTGCCAAGAAGGCTGACCGCTTGTACAGGGCTCCCAGGAGGACCAGTACCTGTCACAGCATCCTCTGGCCGATTCTCTGGTCATTACAGCCTCACATGACCGGGTCTCAGAGGCTGCAGCATCTGAGCACCCTGCCACTCAGACCCTGAGTCCAAGCAGTTGGACTCTTTAGGTATGCACGCACGCATCCGCAACTTGTGCCATTAGGTCCCTGAATTATCTCACCCACATGGTGCAGTTCCAGAACGCCCTGTGGGAACAGGGCCAGAGGTGGCTGAGAAGCTGCCTGATGGTGAGCAGAGGAGGAGATGCTTCAGCCTCCGCACGTGGTTCAGACGTGGGGGACCTAAGTTCTAGAGCCAAGATATCACTCTTGCGGACTCTTCGGCCAGAGCGGGCAGCTGCCAGGGCATTTGCCTCCAGAGGCACCTCATGGCTCCGTGTCTCCGGCTTGAATTTCGGACGCTCCAGAAAAATATTATGGACGCCCAATTTTGAGGGAGAGAGGTTTTGTTTGGCAACCCATCCAAAAGGATCATTACAAACTCCAAGAGGCCGGAAAGGCGGTTCTGGTCGGGTCCAGGCAATGTACCAGCCGAGGCTTGGTTCCTTCGAGGCACCAAGGCCGCTGTGTATGGACTCAGAGGCAGCAGCCCCATTCCGCCACACACAGCAAGGAGGGGCCCTGCTCTCAAGAACCCAGGGAGCAGCTCAGCAGGGGTCAGCGACCAAGGCCTTCCAGCCGCGGGTCTCTTCCGCTGCCACAGCATGATTCCTTCCGCCCCGCCTCAGGATCAACGGATATTATGGTCGGGGTCGCATTGCGAACTTCCTGTCGATGGCAGGCAATTACCACCGACAGGTGGGTGCTTTCAGTTGGTCAGCATTGGCCACTTTTAGAGTTCGCAGAACAGCCACCTCGAGGCCTCCTCTGCTCTCCCGGTATTCGGTCAGCACGGTCCTTAATTTGGCTGAGAAGTGATCGCGCCCCAAGCAAGGATGATACAGCATGTCCCGGGAAACCAGAGAGGACTAGGGTACTATTCTCACTTCTTTCTGGTTCCAAGAAAACAGGGACCTCCGTCTATTTCTGACCTAAGCGACCTCAACTTATCAGTCGACATAAAAGATTGCGATGGTGACCCTTCCGGTCTGATCCCCCATGCTAAAACAAGGCGCCTATTTAGCGCCCTTAGACATGCAGGATGCCCACCTGCACATCCCCATAGCTCAGGCGCATCAGAGGTTCCTGTGCTTCAGTTTCTAGGCCACCACTTTCAGTTCCTCGGCCTCCCTTCGGGCTGTCATCCGCCCAAGGGTCTTTACCAAATGCATGGCAGTTGTGGCAGCTACCTGAGGAGAAAGGGCCACCATGTGTTCTGCATTCCCACGATTGGCTTCCTCAAGTGCCGCCTCCAGAGAAGCGCTTCTGCAGGCGATCCAGGACACTCCAGGATCTGTTCTCGATCGCTAGGGATTCTTATGCAAACCAGGAGAAGTCTGTCTTGGCACGGCCGCAGAACCTGCAGTTTATAGGTGCAGTGCTGACACGGTCCAGGGAAGGGCTTTCCTTCCAGCCGACAGGGAGGAACACATCAGGTCGCTATAGAGGACCCATCAACGAATCAGACCGCCCGCCAGACCTGTCCTTCGCCTGCTCGGAACACATGGTTGCGCCATTCCCACGGTCCTCTCGTAGACCCACATGTATAACGCAGTGGATGCTCAAGGTGGGACCAAAGACAAGACCATTTGCAGCATCCAGTCAGGATCACTTGAACGGGTGATTCGGGATTGGCACAGGGTTGTTGGGCCCATGGGTCGCTCTGCTGGCCGCCCCGCTTGCAGCGCCATCCCCGGAGATAACCCTCACCACGGACGCCCAGGTCTCGGGTGGGAGCACACTCCTGGATGTGGGGTGAAGTCCAGGTGTATGGTGCTGGGCTGATGCTCATATCTCCACATCAATGTCCTAGAGATGAGAGCGTCCTCTGTGCACTCCAGGCTTCCAGTTCATGATTCCGCCTGCACTATCCTGCTTCAGACGGACAACACGTGTGATGTATGCCACCTGGAACAAGGAGGCGCCTACCTACCCCTTTGCAGAGAGGCCATGAGAGTGTGGGATTGGGTAATCTGACACGGCGCAAGCTTGATCGCTGTACACGCTCCTGGTGTGGACAACACGATCGCAGACCGGTCTGAGTCGCCCCAGGCCAGAGTCCACGAGTGGGAACTTCTTCAGAGGTGGCAGAGGATCTGTTCCTTCGATGGGGAACTCCAGAACTGGATTTGTTCGGCCCCATCCAACGCAAAACTGCCCAATTTTTTTCTCGCTAGATCCAGGGCCTGGTGTTTTCTGGCTAGACGCTGTCCTCTCCTGGTGAACAGATTCCTTTACGCTTTTCCTCCCTTCCCGCTGATCCAGAGAGTTCTTCTCAAACTGCGAGGAGCATGCACGGATGTGATTCTGGTAGCTCCATTTTGGCCCAGACAGATTGGTCTCATTGCTGGCTCAGCTATCCGGGAACCACCGCCTCCCGTTGCCGCTCAGCTCCCACCTTCTGTCTCAGAGAGAGGTTCATTGCTGCATCCAGATCTTCGCTTTGAACCTGCATGCATGGCTCCTAGAGACATAGCCATTTTGCGACATGGGGTCTCCAAGAGGTTGTCGAGGTCCTCTGCAGCCAGAAAGCCGGCAACACATGCTACATATGCCATGAAATGGCGCTGCTTTTGTTTATGGTCACGGGCTCGTGACCTCTCCCCTTAGGTTGTCCCGGCCAGGGCAGTCTTGGACCACCTCCTTTCCTATTCCAGTCAGGGCTGGCCTACTCCTCTACTAAAGTGCACCCAGGCTATTTCTTGCCTCCACCTGCCGTGGGCAGCGACTATTGCTCAGCTGGACGCGTGAAAGTTTCTGAGGGAGTGTTACACCTTAGGCTCCTATCAAGGACCCGGTTCCTCCATGGGATCTCTTTTGTCTTGGAACAGCTCACGCCTCCTTTGAACCAGCCGTAGATTATGAAGCTATGCTTTCGTCGGAAAACGTTGTTTTAGTTGTCCTACTCAGCCAGAAGGATTTCTGAGCTTCATGCCTCATGTGTAAAGAGCCTTATTTGGTTTTTCACAGGGACAGAGTATTCTGAGGACCTAACCGAAGTTTTTGCCTAAGGTGGTTTTGACACTCACTTTAAATCAGGACATCGACCTTCCGGTCTATTTCCCCGAGTTATTCAAATAGAGGGGAGGCTTTGCTCCACACTCTGGATGTTCACCGCAGCCTGAGGTATTACCTCAACAGAACCAAACCCTTTCGGCTTCTGACCAGCTCGCCTCTTTATGCAGAGAAAGAGAGGCCAACCGGTTTCTAAGCAATCCTTATCCCGCTGGTTTGTGCAGTGTATCTCACACTGTTATCAGTCTAGGGCAAAGCTCCCTCCCGGTTCCATCTGGGGTCATTCTACCAGGGGTGTGGCTACCTTTGCAGCGCCAAAAATGTCTCAATCTTCTTCCATCTGTGCGGTGCTACTTGGAGCTCTGTGCATACCTTTATCAGGCATTACAGTCTGGATATAGCCTCTAGGCATAGTCGTTTCGCCTAGCGGTGTTGCAAGGCCTCTTGTCCTGAGTTAGGATTTGGTTTGGTTTTTCTGTTTCTTCCTCTTCCTCCTCCCAAAGTTTCTTTGGGAAGTGTTACTGCTTGGGAATCAGTCCTAATGGTGTAACTTGTTGCAAGAGAGTGTATCTCATGTAAGATAGTACAGTTACGTAAAGAACTACCGAACAGTAGATCTTCGAGAACAGCTCTGCAGCAGGTACCTTCCCCCCACCCATATCCCCCTTGGAAGAGACATGGCCTCGCTAAAAAACAAAAAAAAAACGAAGAAGTCTGGGGGTCATTTGGGAAAATGAGCTGATCTATTTTGATCCAGTTGGGAATTTGTTCCTTATTGCCTTCTGACGGTGGATCCTCGGTCCCCTTCTGATGTCATCGGCGGCCGGGAGTCTCCGGGCGGGAGAACTGGGGATTGTCGGACCGCCTTATGTACCACGCCGACGCCGGAGTTCCGATGTCGGGCGGCCCCGCTGAAGATAGCTAGCTGCTAGAAATTTCCTGGGTTCCGGCGTTGACGGCAGTCCTAATGGTGTAACCTGCTGCAAGAGCTATTCTCGAAGATCTACTGTTACGGTAAGTTCTTACGTAACTGTACTTTCCTTTTTCTATTTGTACGGCGTCGAGTGCTTTCCTACTGTGTTTTACCTCATTTGTTTTATGCTATGTCCGTTCTGAGCAGCGCTTTAAGACGGCCGCGCCATGCGCCGGTGCTCCTGTGGTCGGCATTTCTCCGCCCTCGGACCGCATGACGTGGTGTCTTCGATGCCTGGGACCCAACCATGATATGGATCTGCGGCGATGCCTGCTTCTCCATGGACCGTCCACTGTCTCGCGATCGCTCGTTCGGGTGCAAGGCCCCGCCGACTTGGGACAGCGTCGCTCGCGAGGACTCCCAGGTAAGGTCTTAGGCCCTTCCCGGTCCCTCCCGGCCTATACGGTCCGCTGGAGGAGGGGCTTTCTCTCTCTTCTTGCTTGACGAGGAGGCCCTTCCACGGTGTCGGGGAGCATTGTGGTCCTCCTGGCCGCGCACGCCACACCGCCGCAGTCACCCTCGAGTGCAGGCTCCCCGCGCCGAGGCCCTTGATTTCTGGGCCGACACCTGGCGGACTACGCCGCCCGCGCTGTTGATCCCGCGCCGCTCACGGTGCCGGTGATCGGACGCACCATTCGTGGTGCCTTGGATCCCGGTGCCGCTCGCGTGCCGGTGATCAAGACGGCGCGGCTGGCGGCGCCGCTTGGCTCCCCTGGCGCTGTTGGCCTGGTTTCCTCCTCGCTGCGCCGCTCAGTTTCCGACGCCGGGAGCGGTGCCGCTGTCTGCTGGTGCCTGGAGGAGCTGGGATTGGGCCTGGCTGTAGCTAATGTTCGGGGGTGGACGGCGCCGCCTCTAGTACCGTGCCTCACGCGCGCCAGCGTTCGGGGACCCCTGGGTAGCCAGCATTGAGGTCCTGCTGATCTCGCCCTCCTCGGAGGGCGGCGATTCAGACATGGACCCATCCTGGCACCCCACTCTTCGGGTCTGGGTCTTCTGTGGCACGAGGTACCAAGCGCGCAGCGGCTCCTCCTCTGTCCCCTTCTGTCCTCTCCTGAGGGCTCTCCGGCTGGGGTGGTGGCCTTGAGTCCCAGGAGGGAGGCATGGGGTGACTGGGAGGCCCTTCTCCGGGGACCGGTGACAGCTACCCTCCGGGTGCTGTTGCTCCCTCTGGGGGGGTGGGAACGCTGCAGTCGAGGAGGAGGGCTCTCTCGGAGTCCGAGGGGTTGAGGGGCAGGGGGACAGGCCCTCGGTCTTCTTTGGCCACCTCAGGGGGGGTGGCCAGGAGCCGGAGTGCTGAACCCCGCCCTTCCCTCCGGGTCTCTAGGTTGCCCTTCGGTGGCGTTGTTGCGGGCTGCCCTTCTGGATCCATGCAGTCCTGACTTCGTCAGCAGGGAGGTTCTCCCTGGCTCTTCCAGGCCCGCCTCAGGGTTCCATCTTGTGCCTGGTTTGTTGTCCGGATCCCGCCAGCTCGGGCTCCGCCTCGGATTCCAGAGCCCTGGCAGAGATCTGTTGCCTCCTCATAGGTGCCCCTTTCCCATCTCTCTGCCTCCACCACCCCCGCTCCCGGGCCATGTCGGTCCTACGGGTCCATTATCCTGGGAGCAGTTCAGAGGTTCTGCAGCGGCCTTCCCTTCATACATTAGATGTATGCATGAGCGGGTCTTTCGACTCTCCCCACCGCCGCAGGAGTCCTCTGGGCATTCCAGTTCCCCATCATCCTCGTCTCCCTCCTCTGAGGGGAGAACCCCTGCTCATCTCTCCTCCGAGCTGATTTCACTGAATATCAGCGATTCCTATCGAGGATGGTGAGGGACCTTCGGATCTCCTTTATCAAGAGACAACTGAACGGGAGACACTGCGGAATTCCTTGGGAAATTCAGTGCCCAGCACTTGGTGGTACCTTCCCACCAATCTCTTCCAGGAGCGCTGCCATCGATCCTGGCAGTCGCCAGCCACTCTGCCTCCAGCCCCGCTGACTGTCAGCGTAGGTATTGTGCCCCCTCGGAGTCTCTAGGTACCCTTCTCAACCCCCCTTCTGGTTTGGTCTACCTTGACACTCCCTCCGGGCGCCGCCGCCTGGCGCACGACTGCCCACCGGACCCGGACTCACTTCAGTTCGACCGTTGGGGGTGAAGAGTGTTCTCTTCTTCTCGTGCGGCTGCTTGTATAGCATCACATCAGGCTCACCACGCTGCCTACAATCGGCACCTGTGGTCGATGCTTTCTCAACTCCTAGCCGATACCTGATACGGAGCAAACCAGACAAGCTGTTGCCCTCTCCGCTGTAGGCCTGGAGCTGGCAAGACACCAGGCAAGGGCATCTACTGACGCCAATGAGGTGGCTTCCAGGCTTATGGGGACAGCGATCTGCATTAGCGGACGGCATGGCTTCGCTTTCAAGGTTGTCACCCCTGGCCCTGTGTAGGTGATTCTGCCTCCTTCTCCGGGAGACCCGTCTCTTTCCTCTAGAGCTAGGAGACTTGCAGGCTTTCTCGCCTCCTCGCCTCGGAGGCACCTCCTAGCTCTTCTCCCACTTAGGCTTCTGTGAATTAGCCAGGTCTTCCCTTCTGTTTCTCACCAACAGGAGGCTGGGGGTCTTGTTCCCTCAGGGTCTTTACCCTTCCCCTTCTGGGGGAAGAGGAGCTTATATCACTATAGGGATTAATGGTGAAGATTGACAAGGGAAGATATGAAAATTACGCATCTACCGTAATTTTGATCTTCTCTTGTATCTTCACCATTCATTACTGACCTTCTCCCACCTTCCCTCAGTGGCCTCCTTCTGTATGCCTCCTCCCGCCTGCTCCTCCTCTTGCTGGAACCAAAAAAAAATTCTTAAAAAAAAAAAAAAAAAGGGGAATCTCTGTCCTTTCCTCCTTTCCTTACACATTTCCAGGAAAATTATTTACTCTAAGATTCAGGGTTTTGTTGCAGAGTGCTGGGTCGTGAGTAAGCTACCACGACTATCTCTCCGCCATGTTCTCTGGCGAGGCACCCTAGGGACCTTGCCTGACTCTGTCTGTGCAGTTTGATCCCTAATATTCTGCTAATCAATTACTAAGCCCTAGAATCAACCCCTTTTTCTTTTCTTGCAGAGCAGGAGGAACGGTACTGTTATTTTCCTTCTCTCTTAAAACTGAGGGAACTCTCTCCCACTGCTTGAAGGCAGCCCCTGGCTTCTCAGGTCATGTTTTTCCTCATAAGCCTGCAGTCATGCTCTGTCTTGAAATTCCTCCTTTCAAGGGGCCTTCTGAGACAGTGTTGCAGAAAAAGAAGTGCCAACCATGACCGGTTCTTGCCAGTTTTGTCTCTCCTGCCTTGCCATAGCAAGTCTGATTGAGTTCCGTTATATTACCTACAAACCACCTGGAAAGGCTAAAATTTTCTTCCTAAACCCTTGAGCAGCTCTTACATGCTGCCTGTGAATTATCCTTTTCCTAGCCAGGTATCCTCCAGACGAAAGGCCTGCTCTCAGGCCAGGAGCCCACAGCTAGGATCAAGGACCATGGCATGTTGAGGTCAGAGACTATGCCCTCCTTAGTCTGTCTAGCGGGTTCGGTGAACCTTCTCTTCAGCACTACCAGTGGGATTCTTGCTCCTTATTAAATCGAGCCTTAAGCCTCTCAGCTAACTATGCTCGCTGGGCATTCTGGTCTCCTCAACATCCCATCTCTTCTTCATTCTTTCTCCTTCCCTTTCTCTATCTGTTCCTCCTAGAGTCGCCTGCAAGGAGGCCCTACTCCCTAGGGCAGGAATACTCTCCTCTGTCTATTCTCCATCGGCTTATTCCTTTTCAGTTCATTTTTCCTTACTTTGTTATCCCTTGGCTATTTTCCTCGTTCTTTTTTTCCATAATTTGATTTTTTGCCTCCGGCTCACAGAACTGAGTTGGAGGAGGAGTCGAAGATTAACGGCCGCCGCGCATGACGCAGACGCCGGGTCTCGAGGGCGGTGCCGTTAGAGCTAGCTTTAAAAAAAAAAAAAAAAAGCTCGTATGGTGCGCGCCTCCGGCTTACACCCAGGCAGTAATGAATGGTGAAGATACAAGAGAAGATCAAGAATTACGGTAGGTACGTAATTTTCATTTTTTGGTTGCTGTTGCTTCTGCCAGACGTATCCGTGAATTGCAAGCCCTGTCACTGGAGCAAGTGGTTTCTGATTTCCACTTAAACCAATCTATGTCTCTTCCTGTGTTCTTCACTGATCACACCTCCTCAGGGGAACGGAGGCTACACAGTTTAAATGTTAAAACAGCCCTTAGTTACTACATAGAACGTACAAAGGGTCACAGGTTTGACTCCCTCCAGTTGTTCCTCACTTATGGGGAAGTAGGTAAGGGAAAACCTGCCACCAAGAGAACCATTGCCAGGTGGATTGTGTCCTGTATTCAATTCTGCTATGAAAACTGGGAAAAACTGCACCTCAGGCCTGAGGCTCATTCCACTAGAGGTACAGCTGCATCTCTGGCTGCAGCTAGGATATCCCCTTGTTAGAAATCTGTCAAGCAGCCACCTGGAAAACAGTTCATACCTTCACCAAGCATTACTCTATGGATATCCATGCTAGGAGTGATGCTGGGTTTGGCACAGCAGTACTTCAGAGCCTATTCCCAAAGTAGGTTCTGTCCCTCCTCCTTGGGGGTACTGCTTGGTAGTCTGCAAATTGTCAGAATACAGCAAGACTTCATGTTGTTTGAATAAAAAATTACTCACCTTAGTAATTGTGTTTTTCTAATGGAGTCTTGCTGTATTCTGACCTGCCTCCTCTCAGAACCTGTTTTGGGAAGTGGGTAGGCAGATGCAGTGATCTTACTGAGATAGAGCTCTTGCAGCAGGCTATCACAATTAGGACTATGCCGCAGGCACTAGGACCACACGGAAAAATCTTCTGCCAGCAATACCAGCTGGGGACAGCCCCCGATGCTGGCCCCGCCCCGACGTCGGTCAGGGTTCAAGAGGGGGCGGACCCAGCTCCACCTCAGTTCTTTCCCGCCGCGTACCACGCACGTGAATAGCTGCTGCCTGCGATTCACCAGCGAGAACAGAGCTTCAATCAAGCTATTTTTTTCAACGTTTTTTCCGTTTCTTTATTGTCTAACCGCGATCGACGCCTGTATGTCTACTGTTTGCGGCTCGGTTTTTCCGGCTCTTCATCGCCTTTCCCTCGGTGTTGTTAGCTGCCGTCAGAGCTGACGTTGGAGTTGTGGTTGGTCCTTGAGGGTTCCATGTCTTCCCGGGCGTCCCTCTCTCCTGAACACGTAAATAAGTGCGAGTGCGGCCGGCAAATTCCCGCCAAAGACGGTCACCAGCAGTGCGTCTTCTGCTTGGCCCGGACCACGACACGCTTCCTCGCCCGACTGCCAAGCGTTCTGAGCCGGACCGCTTCCGGCGCCTGAAGGCCCTGAAGCCTATCTATTGGAAAAGAAGATGGACCTGCACTTGTCCGAGGGAAGAAGAAGGAAAAAGCGCCATAGTAAAGGCGCGAGTCGGTCCAGCACGGTCGGTCGGTCCCACTTCGCCCAGTCGCGACATTCCCGAAAAAGGCCCGTCCTTCCGGGCTCGGGTGATCGCCAGCGCTTCGTCCCAGGCTAAGGCCGGCCCGTTGAGGACCGCCCGGCCAAGCCTAAAGGTGACTCCGGCAAGGTCATCTCTAAGTCCATGGCGGTTTCTGCTTGACCCTACGTCCCCGGCACCAGCGCCGCCTGCTAAGGTGCACCTCGGACGTAAGGACTCTCCGGCGCCCCTGTCGTCCGCCAATCGTCAATTGCGGCACCCGGCGCGGTCGAAGAACCAAGGACCCGGGTCGGTCATTGTTCTGCTGCGTCCCGTCGCCCAAATCCTCCTCCCCGGGCCTCCAGGACAGCTCGCCCTCCGTCCCGCTGCGCCTGAATCTTCCTTCCGCAGCGGCGGCAGAAACATTCTCAGGGACGAGCTAAAACAACTTTTTTCGTTTTGGTGGGGACAGGTCCACAAACGTACCACCCCGTCGCCGGCCCAGACACCAGTACCAGATCCTGCGGGCGAACCACAGCGGGCGAGCCTCCCGTTGAGGTCCCCGGAGCTCCGTTTTCGCCCCCCTTCTAGGAGCTTGTTCCTCTCGATCTCCAGGCCACCGGCGTCCTCCCTTAGGGTCCCTGACCGGCGGCCGGATGCGGTCTCATTCTCGAGCCCTTCCCGCTTTTCGGTGGGAGCGGTTCCAGCGTCAGTCCCCTGACCCGGCGTTGATAAATCACCATCGTCTGTCCAGGGACCGTCGGTCGGTCTTGGACCGTCGTCATCCCCCCTGCATACCGATGTCAGCAGAGGCATGGCCATGAGGCAGAAGCAGACCATTCTAAATCGGATAGTTGGTCCTCCTCTACATCTTCATCCTCTTCCTCCTCCCTCAGCCTCAAGCGCTCCCTGAGGAGAAGGACATGCCTCGCTCGTCTCCTGACAATCCCACATTCCTGGACGTCATGAGGCATATCCAGGATTCTAATCAGTGGGACACGGAAGACCTGGACCCAGAACGCCGGAGATTGGCCAAGTACCTGAGGCAGAAGGAGCCAAAGTCTTTGGTCATTCCTCCTCTGGCGGATACCTTTCAGGACCTGACTAGATCCACCTGGCTGTGCCCAGCCTCTATCCCGGCGGTTCCCAAAAAGTCAGACAGGCTTTACAAGGCTCCGAGGGCTGAACCTTTTTTGGCTGAACACCCTCAGGCAGACTCCACAGTGATCACGGCTGCTCACGACAAGTCTCGACAGCCGCGTCACCTCAGCTCTCAGCCTCCCGACTTAGAGTCCCGTTATTTGGATCAGGTGGGCAAGAAGGTTTACTCTGCCTCCACCTGCTCCATTAGATCCTTAAACTTCCTCACGCATATGGTGCAGTTCCAGAATGCGCTGTGGGAGCGGGGTCTTGAGCTGGTACAGACCATGCCAGACTCCGAGAAGAAGACGGAGCTCCTGGCCCTCTTGCAGTCGGGCTCGGACATCGGCACTCATGTCTTGAGGGCCTCCTACGATACTGCAGATACGGCAGCCAGAGCAGCTGCTTCCGGGGTTTGTCTCCGGCGCCATGCCTGGTTGAGGCTTTCGGGCTTCCGCCAGGATCTGCGATCGGTATCCGAGACCTGCCGTTTCAGGGTACCATCTTATTTGGGCAGGAGGCGGAGAATCTGATCTCGTCTCCAGGAATCGGGCAAGTCTATCCCGGGTCGGTCCGCCCAGTTGGCTGACCATGGCGACCAGCGGCGCCCTGCCCCCGTCGGCTTTGAAAGTCCTCAGACAGTCAGACTTCAGCCCGTGGTTCCCAGCAGGGGCAGAGAGGCGGCTTCCGCCGGAGATCCGGAAACCAGCAGTCTGGTGGACCCTCTGGCCATGGGCCCAAGTCCTCCCAGGCCTCTCTCCCCACCCCCAGTTCCGCCCAATGACTTCCTTCCGCCCCCCCCCCGTGGTAAGATGCCCAGGGGGAGCAGGTCGGGGGCCGCTTCTCCCTTCACCTCGAAGGGTGGAGCTCTATTACCACAGATCAATGGGTCTTGGACGTCATTCGGAGAGGACACACGTTGGAGTTCACGGAGTTCCCTCCCAGTACTCCACCAAAGCTCTCCCGTTATCCTCCTTCTCACATTCCACTCTTGGAAGGAGAAATTCAGGCCCTTCTGCAAAAGAGAGCAATAGAACGAGTTCCCCTGGAGCAGTGGGGTCAAGGGTTTTATTCCCACTTCTTTCTAATCCCAAAAAAGACGGGGGACCTTCGCCCCATTCTGGACCTCCGTCCTTTAAATCTCTTTATAGAGTACAAAAAGTTCAGGATGGTGACTCTTCAAAGTTTCCTCCCTCTGCTGCACCAAGGGGATTGGCTCTGTTCTCTCGACATGCAGGATGCGTACATGCATATCGGGGTCTTTCCTCCCCACAGGAAGTATCTGAGGTTCTGCTTCCTGGGGGAGCATTATCAATTCCGGGTGCTCCCGTTCGGCCTCTCTTCCGCTCCGTGAGTCTTTAGCAAATGCCTGGCAGTGGTGGCTGTGGCTCTCCGGCGCTCAGGCCATTATGTTTTCCCTTACCTCGATGAGTGGCTGCTGACAGCCCCGTCAAGGGATGGCCTCCTGCGCTCTCTCGGAGATGCCTATACTCTCTTCCGAGAGCTGGAGATCACCCTGAACTTAAAGAAGTCATCTCCAGAGCCCAGCCAAAACCTTGCCTTCATTGGAGCGGCTCTGGACTCCGTCCAGGGCAGGACTTTCCTCCCTCAAGACAGGGGTCTTCGCCTGCGAAGTTTGGCAGAACGGATTTCCATAGCACCTCGAGTTCCGGCTCGGAACTTCCTCAGTCTGCTGGGGCATATGGCGGCGGCCATCCCAGTAATATCCTTGCCCCGCCTCCACATGAGAATCCCACAATGGATGCTCAGGGTGCAGTGGGATCAATACTCCGACGACCTGGACGCTTTAGTCATGATCTCGGAGCCAGTTCGGAGAACATTGCTTTGGTGGATGGACCCCAGCAATCTCGACAAGGGGGTCAGCTTTCATCAGGAGCCTCCAGGTCAGACTCTGACAACAGATGCCTCAGACCTGGGTTGAGGGGCTCACCTTGGCGGTCACCGCACGCAAGGGGTGTGGTCGTCCGACGAAAGGTTCCTCCACATCAATGTCCTGGAAATGCGAGCGGTCCTCTACGCCCTTCAGGCGTTTCAGCAGGACCTGGTTCCCGGCTCTCTTCTCATTCAGACGGACAACATGCCGGTCGTCTTTTATATCAACAAGCAAGGAGGCACTCATTCCTATCCTCTTTGCCAGAAGGTGATGAGAGTCTGGTACTGGGCGCTGGAATGGGGCATTTGTCTGTCAGCTGTGCACGTTCCAGGAGTCCTAAACAGTCTGGCCGATGATCTCAGCAGGTCGTGGGCCAGGGCGCACGAGTGGGAATTGCTTCAGTCCATGGCAGATCAACTCTTCGGAAAGTGGGGCCTTCCGAGCTAGATCTCTGCGTCCTACTTAACGCCAAACTGCCACGCTTTTTGCTCAGCGAGAACGCGCGCCTGGCGTTTTTGGCCAGACGTTATCCTTTGTTGGGCCGGAGGTTTCTTTATGCCATTCCGCCCTTCCCTCTCATCCAGAGGGTACTGCTCAAGTTACAGGCAGAGGGGGCACACATGATCCTGGTGGCCCCCAACTGGTCCCGACAGATTTGGTTCCCGCTTCTGCAGCGGTTGTCCCAGGAACCTCCAGTCCCGCTGCCCATGTGCTCGCAACTGCTGTCCCAGGACCAGGGTTCTCTGGTCCACCCGGATCTCCGATCCCTGCACCTTCATGCTTGGCTCCTTCAGACGTAGCTGTGAATCGATACGGGGTTTCCCTGGAAGTGGCTGAGGTCTTAGTGTCTGCATGTAAGCCCTCTACTCGCTCTGCTTATGCCATGAAGTGGAAGCGTTTTTGCCTGTGGGCCTTGCCTCAGCATTTGGAGCCAGTCACGTGCTCTGTGAACTCCGGCTTTGCAATATCTCCTCCTTGTATGAAAAGGCCTGAGCCATTCTTCCATCAAGGTGCACCTGTGGGCAATCTCTGCCTACCATGCTCTGGTGGGCGACAGAGCCTTAGCCCAGCTTGATGTGGCCCGCACCTTTCTTCGGGGGGTCCTCCACATGAGACCTCCCATCAGGGACCCTGTCCCACCCTGGGACCTCCTTTTTGTGTTGGAGAAACTCCCCCTCCCCCCCTTTTTGAACCCGCAGCGACGTGCGAGCTGCGGTATTTATCTTGGAAAGTTTGTTTTTTGGTTGCTGTTACTTCCGCTCGAAGAGTTTCCGAGCTACAGGCTCTGATGTGTAAAGAGCCCTACTTGGTTTTTCATAGGGAAAGGGTTTCCCTATGAACGAATCCTAAGTTTCTTCCGAAAGTGGTCTCGGAATTGACCCTCAACCAGTCAGTTGATCTTCCTGTTTATTTTCCTGCTCCCTCCAATAGAGGGGAGGTTCTCCTCCACACATTGGATGTCCACAGGTCCCTGAGGTATTACCTCAGTAGAGCAGTTCAACACCGTAATCAGATAACTCTTTGTAGGCCTTTGCGCCTGGCAGCTTAGGTCAACGGTGTCCAAGCAGACTATCTCCAAATGGATAGTCCATTGTGTGTCGTTCTGTTACGAGCATCACCACAAACCCCTACCCGGGTCAGTGCTGGTCACTCCACCAGGGGTGTTTTTGTCTTCTTTGCCGCGATGTGGAATGTCGCCATTCAAGACATCTGTGCTGCTGCAACCTGGAACTCGGTGCATACCTTTGTCAAGCATTACAGCTTGGATATCGTCTCCAGATGCCGTGCTGGCTTTGGCCTAGCAGTTCTACAAGGACTCTTGTCCTGACGGTCTCTGGAGTCAGCATATTCCTCCTCCCGGGGGCGACTGTCTCTTCACTAGGGAACTGCTTGGGACTCAGTCCTAACTGTGATAGCCTGCTGCAAGAGCTCTATCTCGAAGTAAGATAGTACAGTTACGTAAGAACTTACCATAACAGTAGATCTTCGAGAGGAGCTCTTGCAGCAGGCGCTGTTTTCCCTCCCACCTTCCCTCTCGGAATGTGCAGGTTTTGTCTCTTCTCTTTTCTAGGATGGGCTTCATCTCCTTCTCTTGTCATGCCATCTGCTGGGTACTGGCGGGAGAACTGAGGTGGAGCTGGGTCCGCCCCCTCTTGTAATGACCCGGCGTGGGAGGCGGGAGGCGGCGTGGGCGTCCCAGCTGGTATTGCTGGAAGAAGTTTTCCGATGTGGTCCTAGTGCCTGCGGCATAGTCCTAATTGTGATAGCCTGCTGCAAGAGCTCCTCTCGAAGATCTACTGTTACGGTAAGTTCTTAGTAACTGTACTTTGCACCCCAAGGGTGTCTTTAGCCCACTCCTGTTGTGTTGGGTGCTTTGTGTTTGTTTAATTAAGAGTTTTTAGTTCTTATTACCTGTATTTTTGTTCTTTGGGTTTCCTGACTTGAGTCTTTTAGAGAATCCAAAGTCTTTGTTGTCAGTTGGCTACTAGGAGTTTTTACAATTTCCACATTATATAGTCAGTGAGTTTAGCTCTAAGAATCTGATGGTTTGGTTTCAAAAGGACACAGAGTTTTCAACCGAGCTCGAGTCCAACTTTCATGCCTGGCATAGAATTTTAACCTTCACTCTCCAGGGCAGTTCAAGAGCTGGAGCTAACTGCAAATTGTCAGAATACAGCAAGACTCCATTAGAAGAAACACAATTACTAAGGTGAGTAATTTTTTCATACCTATCATCCTAGGGAATGCTACAAGTCTCGATGGCTGAGAGGGACCTGGGGGTGGTGGTGGATGTCAAGATGAACACTCTGAGACTTGTAGGAGGGCAGCAGCCAAGGCCAACAGGATGCTGGGATGCATCGCTAGGGGGATCACCTCCAGAAGGAGGGAAGTGATACTCCCTCTGTATAACTGCTTGGTGAGGCCACACCTTGAGTACTGAGAGCAGTTTTGGATGCCACATTAAGAGGGACATTAACCTCCTGGAGAGGGTCAGAGGAGGCAACCAAAATGATTTCGGCTTGGGGACAGGACCTATGAGGAGAGGCTCGAAGGCTAAATTATACACATTGGAAGAGAGAAGGGACGGGGGACATGATAGAGGTCTTCAGGTACATGAAGAGGGTAAATAGGGAGGAACAGTCAGGTGCTTGAAGGAAGGCGAGGGGCCACTAGAGGGCATGGGTGGAAGCTGGAAGGGGAAGATTCAGGAGAAAGGAGGAGGTGCTACTTCACTGAGAGGGTGGTGGAGCCATGGAAAAAGCTGCCTGGGGGGCTGGTGGAGGCAGAGACAGTGGAGGGTTTAAGAGGGTGGGACAGGTACAGGGGAAGGGTTTGGAAGCAAATCCAATGCAGCAAGAATATCGGAACTGGGAAGGGAAGGCCAAGAGAGGCAGGGGGCAGCAAGGTCAGCACCGGGTGGGGCTGACCAAACGAGCAGACATGAAAGACCGTTAGGCCTATTCTGCTGGCATTTTAGTATGTTAGTATGTTACCAGACCTCCTATAAGACGTTCAGTCGCAGCCTGGGACATTAATCTGGTGCTAGACATGCTCACTCGAAAACCTTTCGAGCCTCTAGCTACATGCGAGTTAAAATTTCTCACTTGGAAGACAGCCTTCCTAGTGGCCATTACCTCAGCCCACAGGGTCTCTGAGATACATGCCTTGGTCACAGACCCTCCGTATACTGTGTTTCATAAAGACAAAGTAGTTCTTAGGACCCATCCTAAGTTTCTCCCTAAGGTTGTTTCAGAATTCCATCTAAACCAACCTCTGGTCCTTCCATCTTACTTTGCGAACTTCCAAAATGAAGGAGAGCATTCTCTTCATTCCTTGGATGTCAAAAGAGCTTTACATTTCTATCTAGACAGAACAAAAGGCTTTCGTAAAGCTCAACAACTGTTTGTTTCCTTCAGCGAGACCGGGCTGGGTCATTCTGTCACTATCAGATATATTTCTGCATGGTTGGTTGCATGCCTTCGCCACTGTTATTCCATGGTACAGGTTAAGCTGGAGGGCAGAGTGTACGCTAACTCTACTAGAGTGGTCGCGGCATCCCTAGCGGAAATCCGCAACATGCCTATCGCAGATATTTGCAATGCGGCCACCTGGAGCTCAGTGCATACTTTGTCAAACACTATGCCCTGGATGTCCATGCCAGACGACATCTGTCATTTGGTAGGACCATCCTTAATGGACTTCTGTCCTAAAATTTTGAGCTCTTGGTCTCTCCTGCCGCCCTCTCGGGGGATTTTTAGCTCGTGCTCTCCATTGAGTGTGAATGAGTGGTGAGACTTATGTCCAGGAAGATATGGAAATTACGCATCTACCGTGAATTTTGATCTTCTTGGATGAGTCTCCACCACTCATTCACACGCCCACCCACCATCCCCCGAGCTCACCTCTGTTATTGGTCTTCACTCCCTCAATCTTTAGGCTGTGAAGACTTCTTTGTTGACCCATCTTATATGGGTCATCCGGACTATCTTACATCTGGGTTTTGTTAGGCTATCCTTCTAGGTTAAGTTACGCTGCACCTCCTAGGAAAAAAAGGTACTGAGGAGGTTGGAGGGTCGATGCCGGGATAGTGATTACCGCATGATTACCGTTATTCTTCCTACACCCTGTTCGTCTTGACAAAGCCTGCTGGCCGATATCAGTGTATTGTAGGCATTTTCCTGTGCTTGAAACTGAGTACCATAATGTGTATCTGTTGTTTTATGTTGATTGTCCATTATGATTTTGTTTCCATTATGAGTTTTGTATCTCCTAGTTACATTTTATTGTACCGTACTTTACTGTCCTGTTTAATCTGTTGTCCTTTCTACTGACATGGAACCTTTGTAAAAGAGCTCTTAGCTCAAAGGTATATGTAATCCGAGACTTAAATAAATAGTATAAAATACATAAATAAAATATTGAAAATTATCAAAAGTATGAACCTGTGTGTGCGAGATTCAACATAGGCCCATAACTTTGTTGTTTTTTAATATATTTACACCAGATTTTCAACATAGCTTTTTTTATTACCTCAACCTTATGAATAAGAACAGAGAAAATGTTCAACTACTGCCCGAAAGGTGATTTTGCGCAGGGGCCGCAAACTCACCTTTCAGGACAGATTTGCTTAATGACAGTGCAGTTGTTCATATGAGGCAGGGTCACAAAAGCATGTTGAAAATTTGGGCCAAAAATATGAAAAAATGGCCAAGTTATGCACTATGATTAAAACACCATTGAAATATATTTAACCGCATACCTGATCTGTCTTCGAAGGTGGAGCTCTTGTAGCAGGTAATACCATTAGGACTGAAGCTGGCAGGCGTTGGGACCCCACGGAAAACTTGTAGCTAGCAGTCTGAGGCAGGGGACACACCCTGATGTCAGCCCTGCCTGACGTCTTATGTGGTATAAGGGGACAGTCCTAGCACCACCCAGTTCTTTTCCACGTGGAAGGCCAGTGTGGAATCGACTCCACGGACGCCTCTCTCTGCAGTCGGCAGCTTCGAACACCAGATAAGTCATTTTTCTTTCTTAAATTAGTATAAATCTTCCTAATGTCTAATTTATGTCATCACTCTCACCACCATGGCGAAAATCTAAGTGTGCCTGCGGGAAGCAGATTCTGGCGAAAGATGGCTACGCTGCCTGCTTCATCTGCCTAGGGCCAGAACACCAGCCTGACTCCTACGGCCACTGCCAGAAGTTCAGTCAGAAGACGAGCACCAGGAGAGCCCACGACTTGAAAACTTTCCTCCTAGAGAAAAAGCTTGTGGCCATGCAGCGAGGTTCAGGGGCCAGCTCATCCTCTTCCCGCTAGAGAATCTCCTTCCAAAGATAAGGCCTCGGAGAAGTATCACAGGAGAAGGATTGGGCCAGGTCTGAATCCTGCCATCCGTCGCCAGCCAAACAGGCGTTGTTGTCATCTTCTTCCAAAAGGTCGGGTTCAGTCCCATCAACCGACTCTTCCCGCTCTTCTAAGTCCAACCCCCCCCACTCCTCAGGGTCGCCACCGGGAGTCGGCATCAGCGGGACACTGCTCTTCTTCTCTGGCTCATCAACCTCATAAAACCACAGGGTCGACCCAGGAAAGCCTGCCCAGGGCTCTGGACAGGCCTAGCTCCTCGGAGAAGAGGAAATGTTCTGAGGAACATTCAGGTGAGGCAAGGGATGCCGGGCCGGGCGTCTCCCACCAGACTAGAGTGCACCCTCCTCCAGACGTCTGCCCACCTAGCCGCTCAACTGCCCCGCTGACTCGCTCCTCGATGCCAGACACGGGGCGGTCGCCGGACGAGGATCAGCAGTCTGCCCCTCCACCTACAGGCCAGATGCCAGCTGACACTGTTCACCAGCCTTCAGACGCTGGCCTACCGGACCCAACGCCTGCCACGCCAATAGAGGTGCCTGATTCCCAGATACCCGTTCCCAAGGACCCGACGCCTGGTCGATCTGTCCCGACGCCAGCTCCAGTGATCGTCCCAGTTGCGGATATAGGTAATTTATCTACCACCTGGTGGAATACCGTCAAAGGGGACCTTCTATACAGACCTCCGGACAAGATCCCTACTGTACCTCCAATGGGTCCCCCTTCTACCCCAGATAAGGGCCAACCGGATGAGCACCCAACTCCACGTCCAAAGGGCAAACGAAAGACACGGTCTCCATCCCCATCTCCTTCATCCCCACTCCCCCATACGTCCTCCTCGGACGAGGCAGGCGTCGACTTGGACTCTTCAGAGGACAGGTTCCTACCTCCTTCGCCAGGACCCAGGGACTCTCCACGGTTGCCTCCGGATGCTCCCTCATTCCTTGACATCATGAGGCACAACCAGACTATTTACGAATGGGATACTGAGACTCTAGACCCAGAATGGAAACGTCTAGCTAAGTTCCTGGAAGAAAAGGAACCAAAGCCCTTGGTCATCCTACCATTCATAGAGCCCTTTCAGGACGTTACTCGCCTTACTTGGCGTACACCATCATCTATCCCGGCAGTTTCGAGGAAGGCTGACAGACTCTACAAGTCTCCCAAATCAGAATCGTTCCTGGCGGAACAACCTAAGGCTAATTCACTAGTCCTTACGGCTGCCCACGGATGTGGGGGCCCAGCCGAAGCATCTAAGCTCCCAGCCCCCATACCCGTCTCGAAGAATCTGGACAGCTGGGACCGAAAGGTTTTTTCCTCGGCTACCAGGTCCTTCAGGTCGCTGAATGTCGTGGCCCACATGATCTCCTACCAACAATCTCTGTGGAGAAAGACCATGGATTTGGTGGAGACTCTACCTGACTCCAGCTCCAAACAGGAGATTTTGGCCTGCACTCAGACGGGCCTGGACGTGGACAAGCATGCCCTCCGGTGTTCTTATGATGCTGTTGATATGGCCTCCAGGGCCGCGGCATCAGGCATATGCATGAGACGGCAGTCCTGGCTCAGACTTACTGGTTTCCAGCAAGATCTTAAGGACTCTATCCTGGATTCTCCCTTTCAGGGCCTGGTCTTGTTTGGCCCCGAGGTGGAGCTGATGGTGAAACAACTGCAGGAATCGGGGAGAGCGGTGGCGGACTTACATCGGATGTACAAGTCCCAACCCCAAACAACTCGCCGGCATCCTTTTCATCAGCGTCAGACCCAAGGACAAACCGGCAGGCAATCCCAGGGAAAGGGATTTAAGAGACAGGGTAACCCTGCCCCCAAGGTTCCCAGGGCCCTAAACAGCCTAAAGCTCCCAGGGCCCAAGCCCCTCCACCTGACTCCCATTGCTGCCCTCCTCCTCCTCTCAGGGACAGGCAGAATGAGCAGGTAGGAGGGCGATTTGCGCTTTACCTGCTAGAGTGGTCCAGTATCACTACTGACCAATGGGTACTGAATACCATTCGGATTGGGTACTTGATAGAATTCTCCTCTATCCCAACGGACAACCCTTCCCCCCACGTCCCATTGTCCACCGCAGCACAGTCTCCTCTTTGAAGGAGAGATCCAACAGCTCCTAGACAAAAGAGCGATTCAAAGGATCCCACTGGCCCAGAGAGGGAAAGGTTTCTACTCCCACTTCTTCCTCATCCCAAAGAAGACAGGAGACCTTCGTCCCATTCTGGACCTCAGCCAGCTCAACCTCTCAGTGAAATACCAGAAGTTCCGCATGGTCACCCATAGGGTCCCTCTTCCCCCTGCTCCAGCAAGGAGACTGGCTATGCTCTCTAGATATGCAGGATGCCTACCTGCACATCAAGGTCCTGAAGACCCACAGACGATTTCTGTGGTTCTGCTTCAGAGACAAGTTTTACCAATTCAGGGGTCTGCCCTTCGGCCTCTCGTCAGCACCCATGGTATTCACCAAGTGCCTAGCGGTGGTAGCAGCAGCCCTCCACAGGAGAGGCCTCTTTGTCTACCCCTACCTGGACGATTGGCTCCTCTCCGCTCAGTCGGAGAAGCTTCTAATTGCCCTAACAGAAACGCGGGCTCTGTTTTCATCCCTGGGTATCACAGTCAATGAAGTCGCACCCCTGGCCGACCAGCGGCTGCAATTCATAGGAGCCATCCTGGACACCAAACAGGGGAGGGCCTTTCTGCCCCTGGACAGAGCAGAACGCCTTCAGGAGTTAGCCAGAAGCCTTCAAAGAAACTCCTCCTCTCCTGTGCGTGTGGTCCTGCAGCTGCTGGGTCATATGGCGGTGGCCATCGCCACAGTTCCCTTAGCCAGGCTCCACATGAGGGCTCTGCAGTGGCACCTCAGGGTACAGTGGGACCAGTCGGTGGACGATCTGGTTCTCCAAATCCGGATGTCTCAAGCAATTCATCGTTCTCTGGAATGGTGGCTTTGCATGGACAATCTGAGCAGTGGCGTTCCTTTCCGCAGACCTCGACCGCTTCAGACCCTGACCACAGATGCCTCTCTGTCAGGATGGGGGGGCTCATATAGGGGATCACAGGTCCTGGTCTATCACCGAGTGCTCTCTTCATATCAATGCCCTGGAAATGAGAATGGTGCTGAATGCACTCTTGGCATTCAGAGACCAGCTTCTGCCGGGTCCTCTTCTGGTGCAGACAGACAATACACCCGTCGTCTTGTACATCAACAAACAAGGGGGAACTCACTCATACCCCCTTTGCAGAGAAGCCATGAGAGTGTGGGACTGGGCAGTAGAACACAGTCTCGACCTCACCGCAGTTCACCTGCCAGAGGTCCAGAACGTTCTCGCCGACAATCTGTCGCTCTTCCTCTCAGAATCATGAGTGGGAATTACTCCAAGATGTTGCAGATGACCTCTACGATAGATGGGGCCAGCCAGAGTTGGACCTCTTTGCATCCCTGTGCAGTGCCAAACTGCACAATTTCTGCTTGCTTGCTCCAGGGCCTGGTGTTTTCTGGCGAGACGCATTATCCCTCTCCTGGATAGGGAAGTTTCTTTATGCCTTCCCTCCTCTTCCCCTCATTCAGAGAGTACTGCTCAAATTGCAGTCAGAGGCAGCCAGAATGATTCTGGTGGCTCTTCTATGGCCTCGTCAAATTTGGTATCCGCTGCTCCAGCAACTGTCTCTGGAACCTCCAGTTCAGTTGCCACTTTCCACTCACTTGTTGTCTCAGGAACAGGGGACTCTTGTCCATCCTGCTCTTCACTGTCTTCACTTGCATGCTTGGCTCCTGCAGTCCTAGCGGAAGAGAGATTAGGAGTATCAAGCAGAGTGACTGAAATTCTGCTGGCAGCCAGGAAGCCTTCTACCAGAGCCACATATGCTCTGAAATGGAAACACTTCTGCTTGTGGGCATTTGTCCATTCCCTAGATCCCTTGGGTTACCCAGTCAGGCACGTGTTAGAGTATCTCTAACACCTTTTGGGCTTAGGGTTGCGTTAGTCCTCAGTCAAGGTGCATATGAGTGTGGCCTCCATATATCATAACCCAATCGGAGACAAAACTTTGGCTCAGTTGAATGCCTGCAAAACTTTTCTTCGAGGGGTATTACACGTCAGACCTCCCAAGAAGGACATTGTTCCTCCTTGGGACCTCCTCTTTGTTCTGGAGAAACTCACACTTCCTCCCTTTGAACCGGCAACCTCTTGCGAGCTGCGCTTCCTCTCTTGGAAGACTCTCTTCTTGGTGGCCATCACCTCCGCTCGAAGTGTTTTGGAACTCTAAGCTTTGATGTGTAAAGAACTGTACATAGTCTTTCACAGGGACAGGGTGAATCTGCGTATGAACCCCAAATTTATGCCGAAGGTGGTATCCGGGCTGACCCTGAACCAGGAAATCAACCTGCCGGTATACTACTCTAACTCTTCCAACCAGGGTGAAGCACTGTTGCACACCCTTGGTGTCATCACATTTTGCGATATTATCTCCACAGGACTTGCTGCTCTAGGAAATCTGACCATTGTTCGTTTCCTTTGCGAAGTGAATGTTAGGAGCTCCTGCCTCCAAGCAGACACTAGCCCGTTGGCTAGTGCATTGCATTACGTTCTGTTATCAGCACCACGACAGACCTCTCCCGGGTGCTGTTAGGGGTCATTCCGCCAGAGTGGTGGCATCTTCATTTGCAGCCCTGAAGAACGTTTCTTCAGCCGATATTTGTGCTGCTGCCATGTGGTCCTCCGTCCACACCTTCATCAGGCATTATAGCCTCGACATCACTTCCAGAAGGAGAGCAGGTTTCAGACTAGCCGTTCTGCAAGGCCTTCTCTCGGAGATGTCCGCTTCTTCTTCCTATATATCCCCATCCACCCTATCAGACCTGGGCCTATCCTTGGGTACTGCTTGGGACTTGGTCCTAATGGTATTACCTGCTGCAGGAGCTCCACCCTCGAAGACAGACAGTACAGTTACGTAAGGACTTACCGTAACAGTAGATATTCGAGAGGAGCTCTTGCAGCAGGTGGCTTTCCCATCCTCTTTCCCCCAGGATAGTTTAGGGATTATGATTATTATTATTCTTGGTTTCCATCCAACCAGGAAGTGGAATTTTTGCTACCTGGGTCTCCAGATTCTATTTAGCCGGGTCTCCAGCGGGAGAACTGGGGTGGCGCCAGGGGACTACCCCCTTTATACCACATAGGACGTCAGGCGGAGCCGACGTTGGGGGTGGTCCCCTGCCTCAGACTGCTAGCTACAAGTTTTCCATGGGGTCCTAATGCCTGCTGGCTTCAGTCCTAATGGTATTATCTGCTGCAAGAGCTCCTCTCAAAGATCTACTGTTACGGTAAGTTCTTACGTAACTGTACTTTTCTTCAGTTCACAGTCTGGCTTTGAAAAGAGAAGATGTGTCTGCGGTTCAGAGAGGATTTTTTTTTATTTATTGTAAAATCGAAATTACAACCTTTGAGCTAAAAGCTCATTTGCAAAGGATCCTCGTTGAACAGAGGGTGGGGGAACATCAGGTACATGGACAGTGGAGAAAAACAGAAGCAGCTAGAAGGCATTGTCAGTTACACATCATTAAAAAGGCTAAACAGCATTGCAAGTAGAAGGATGGGGAGAGACAGAATACATTGCAAAAGCCATCACTTAATTGCATAATACAGAGGAAAATAGTCCCATAACAGGTTAGGTGAATAAAGTGCAGATTCCAACTATGTACAAAGTATGAGAATTCCCAAGATGCAGCTATAGAGCTTAGTTTCCCAGAGGGAACAATTAATGTGACCACTGACAAATACAGCCATTAAGGGAGAGTAGGCTATAGGCTAGGCGGGTGAGGGGGGAGAGCTCAATGGTGAAAGATAACTTAAGGGTCAGGGGGGCTAAGCGGGTGTGAAGGTGGGGGTATGGAGGGTCAGGGAGGGCTAAGTGGGTGGGGGGAATTTCGGCGTTCGACCCCCGATGGGTAACTAAGGGCTTGGGTGGGGGGTATAGGCAGGGCCCCTATTTTTCTGCGGCACAGTGGGACCAAATTCTGCGGCAAGACTACCATTTGCCGCAGAACTTCTGTGGTGGTTTGTAATTTCTGTGGAAGTTCTGCGGCACTAACAAACTACCACATCACAGTGTCAGCTTGTCATCCTGACTTCACTTTCATGGCAGTGGTTATAGCAATCAGGATGGTGGAAAGCACAGTAGCACTAGTTCAAAAAATAACAGACTTATACAAATAATTTTATGCCTGAAAAAGCAAAACAAATGTCTCTCCCTTAAGGTCCTAGCCTGTTGCATAAATGACATATGCAGAGGGGATCTTATGTAATAAATAAGGTGTTTCTATGTGCATGCTATCTATCCCACTAATGAGGTTTCCACTGTCTATCACTTATATATCTGTATGTGCTTTCTACACCACTCATGAGGTTCCCACTGTGTATCACTTGTATATTTATATGCAATCTGTAACATACATACAAATATGTGTGTGTGTGTGTGTCGAGAGAGACAGAGATACTGTGTGTGTGTGTGTGTGTGTGTGTGTGTGTGTGTGTGTGTGTATATACATATGTGTATATATATATATATATATAGGTTTATTTTTTTATTTGCATGAACTTGCATCCTCATTCATACAGGTCCCATTGGAAATGGAATAGAGGAGTTATTGCAAAACTCATTTTTCATGTCAACCTGCTTTCCCTGACACTGCGTAACACCATCAGGCCATGACATGCATGTGAACCAGTTGTGAGATACAGCTCTCTGGCCCATCACAATGTGTCCACCATATGACAGAACACTGCACCACACCTTCCCAGTCTCCAAGCAGTGATGTGTTCCACCAATCCTTGTGCTGCCCAGCCAGCTCCCAGAGTTAATTTCTGAACCTGAGTTGCTGGCACAGAAACACAGCATGCTACCCTCTGGCCCAACAGCTGTCCCTGCATACAACATTTCTCAATAACTTTTAGGTGATTTTATCAACCAGTGACAATATGTAATCAATAACCCTGGCAAAAATGTGTACACAGCAATTATTTATTTAACAGGTCTATTCTTTCAACAGGTCTACACATTATTATATTTGACTTTTGTGGGCATAATTACTTTATTTTTCTTAAAAAATGTAGACAGTTAAATTCATTTTACCAGTTATTCATTTCAAACAGCGTTCTCTATACCTTAAAGGCACCAATAGGTTTGTACAAAGTGAGGTATGGACTTTAACAGGTCTGTGCTATTGACAAGGCTTTGTTTAAGTTGGCCCTAGTGCAATAATGTAAGACTGAAAATTGTATTAGGCTGTAGTGCAGGTTGAGCAAATATCACCATGCCTGATGTGCTGTGCCACCGTCTCTGGCAGTGGGAGCTGTGATAGATAAGTGACTGTTTATTCCTGTTGCAGAATGCAGCCATTTCATTAGCTAATGTATGATGTTATAGCAATGATAACATCACATTCTGAACTTATGGAGGGGGGTGGATATAAAAAGAGGGGAAGGGAACCAGATTCTATGTATAAACAGAAATATTAATAAAAAAATCACCAAGAAGAGTGAATTCTGCAGCACCGCAGAAGTTCTGCGTTAGATTGCAAATTCTGCACAAAATTCTGCGGCCGCAGAATTCTAGGGGCCTTGGGTATAGGTTGTTGGGTGCTAAGTGTGAGGGTCTGGTGGGGAGCAGTATAATGGCCACAAAATACATAGATTAATTTTTGTTTGTTTTTTACAGGTTAAAAAAGAGGATTCCTGCACTGAGGATTGAACACCCCCAGTGCCACTGTTAACGTTTCTTGGGGGAGTGGGATGATGGGTGCTGATAGGGAGGGAGGGAGGGAGGGAGGAGACTAAATTTTACAGGTGGAAACAAA
This sequence comes from Neoceratodus forsteri, assembly GCA_016271365.2. NCBI lineage: Eukaryota > Metazoa > Chordata > Ceratodontiformes > Ceratodontidae > Neoceratodus > Neoceratodus forsteri. Next base: position 254,911,701 of record CM028129.1, on the reverse strand, counting down.
AACAAGGATTCCTGCACAAGGGGATTGGTCACCCTCCAGTGCCACTGGATTTTTGATCGGGGCACTGTGGGATTGGGCACCCCCAGTGTCACTGTCATGTTTCTGGGGTGGGGGGTGTGTGGAGTGGTGGGAGCTGAGAGGGAGGGTTGGGTGGATGGGGTATGTTTAAAAAAAGAAAGAAATCGGTGGTCACAGTGGAACACAGCACAGTCCGCTGTGACCAACTTGGCCGCCATAATGTACTGGGCATGCACTAGTAGTCACACATATGCAGTACAGTTTTGCGGCTGTCTTGGACACAGCGGAGAATGCTGTGATCTTATCTGTGTCAGGCTTCACCATTCATCACATTTGGATATATGGCTGGAGGTCATGACCTCGCGGGACCTTTTTTTTTTTTTTTTTTTTTTGGTAGGTGGAGCCGACGCGCTGTCCGCGCTGCCTTCGAGGCTGACGTACTACGTGGCACTTGTGGGTTGGCCGTTAGGCACCATCGACTCCACCTGCCTGTCAGTTCTTCATCTCCCACCGTTGAGGTCACCTTGTGGGATGCTTTCTCTGAAAATGATGTCTCTATAGCCATGATTCGTTTTCGACTCGAACAATTTTCGGCGCCAAGTCCATCGGATCCTCCTGCCAGTTCTGATAGCCACTCGATGTCGGCGGTAAGATCTTTCCATATTTACTTTATTACAGCGACGTTGGGTCTTATTTTTTTTATTATTTCCATAGGTCATGTCTAGGTCGGAGAGCAAGAAGACTTCAAAGACGGGTCAGCCCCGCATGCGACGGTGCCCGTGTGGCCAAAAAGTTTCCGTCACCGACCAGCACAACCGTTGCCTTAAGTGTCTTGGCCCGCTTCACAACATGGATTCGTGTGATGCCTGCTTCTCCATGGACTGCCGGGTCATTGAACAGCGCGTGTGGAAAGTGGGGTGAGCTCTGCCCGACTTTCAAGGGTCGAGTGCGCACTCGTCGAGCCAAGCCACGTTCTCTCGGCCTTTCCTCTGGGTCCCCTCCCGGTTCTATACGGACCGAGGAGGAGGGAGCCTCGGCTTCTAGTAGCCTAGCCATGGCCGAGGCTCCTCCCGCGGTGCAGGAGGCCCAGTCTGTTCCCTTCGGGGGCGGGCAGGAGGCACCACCATGCAATCACTTCTTTGGGGGGAAGGCTCCCCCGATGTCGGATCTGCGGTTCGCAAGGGCCGGGTTGGCACCGTCCTTGACGCTGTCGGTCAGTGCCGTTTTGGGCCTCTGCGCCGCTTGCAGCACCGTTGGCCCTGACGGAGTTGTTGGCGCCAGTCTATCGCTCTGTACTGTGGCTGCTGTCGGTGCCGTTCGCGGCTCCGATAGTGCTAGTGGCGCTGTGGGAGGCTCTACGGTGCCGTCCCTTTCCTCTCCGGACGGCGCCGAGGTTGAGCACGGCGCCGTGTCCAGCTCTGGAGTCTTTCACAATGCTGGACATGGGCACGGCAGCATGGGGGTTCAGACAGCGCTGTCTGAGCCATCGGCGGCCCCGTCCCTGCCCTCGGTGCTGTTCGCAGTGCCATGGAGCGGGACGGCGCCATGAGGGTTTCTGACTCCGAGGTTGCTGTTCAGGCTGGAGCCGTGTCCTCTTCGGCCGCTGTTCACGGTGCTGTGGAGGGCACTGGCACCGGCTTGGGCACAGTCTCCGTTTCTGGTACCCTGTTTGGTAGGGAAGGTGACAGGCGCCCACCTACGGTTTGGCACAGGGCCTCGGCCTCCACCTCTTCGGAGGCGGAGTCGGACTCTGAGTCAGGCGAGCAGTCTGGCTCCTTGGAGTTAGCTGCTAGTGTGGGTAGCCTTGTAGTGTCTTCGACAGACCGGAGTCAGCCCCCCCTCTGAGGAGCAGTTGGTGACTGCCGAGATTGGGGTCAGGGGCTCTGACCAGCGGGCAGTGGTGCATGCTACCGTTGCACTGCAAACCTGCCTTGGAGGGTTCACTGACCCCCTCAGCGGTGGTACCCCTCATGTGGCGTGCTTGGATCGCCCAACTTTGGGGCCAATCAGAGCACCTACGGGAGGGGAAGGTACTGTGCCTTGGGTAGCTCCTTTGGGTGCTGACCAGGGCTGTCAGTTACCTGGGCTGGCCATCTCGAGGAGGAGGGCGCTCTCAAATTCCGAGAGGTCGAGGGGCATGGGGTATGTGCAGCTACCTTTTTCTGGGGCTCACCCGGGCTCTGGAAGAAGCTGCAGTGCGGATCTCCGCTCTTCTTCTTTGCTTTCTTTTGTGGTAGGGGACCATCCTTCTGGACCTATACGGCCCCAGTCGCCTCACGGGGGATTCTTCTGGGCGCAGCCAAGGCAGTTCCGAAATGGTTGTTCAGCTGTCAGCTGCGGAGTCTTCCGGAGCACCTTTATCTTCTGGCGCTCCTGGTCCGCTCCCTAGCCCAGGCGGAGGTCAGCTGACTTTTCTTCCTGGCTCTGTCCCCATCCCTCTGCCACATTCTTCTGTGCTCCCAGGCAGCCTTGGTCCTAGCGGGCCTCTCTCCTGGGAGCGGTTCAGGGCTGTGGCTCCTCACTTCCCCGCTTACGTCAGGGCAATGGACAGACAGGTTTTTCAACCTCCCCCCAAGCAGCCACCCTCTGAACAGTTGAGGTCCTCTAACTCTTCATCCCCCTCTTCTGGGGGAGAAGAGCCTTCTGTCCACATCTCCCCGGCTGCTGATCTCGTGGAGTATCAGCAATTCCTTGTGAGGATATTGGAGGACTTGCACATCTGTCCTGCCACTCAGAGCAATCCAGAGCACTCAGCACATGCCTTTTTGGGCGACTTCAGTGAGGACACCCTTGTGGTGCCCCCCTGGCATGCTCCCTTTAGGGAGGCGTCATTGCGTTCCTGGCAGAGACCTTTTCGAGTTCCCACCCTAGGGATCTGTGCCAGAGGTATTACCCCCGGGTCTCCAGGTTCCATGCCTCAGCCTCAGCCAGGACTGACGCAGCTGGATACTCCTGATGGGCTTCGTGCCCTTCACCGTGACCGTCCCCAGGCCAAGATTTCTTGGATTTTGATTTCTGGGGGAGGAGGACCTTCTGTTTGGCACGGTTGCTGCTTTCTATTTCCGCACATCAGGCCCACTATGCAGCCTATGACAGGTTCTTGTGGTCCAGGCTAGGTCAGCTCCTAGCCTCATTGCCTGACACGGAGCAAACCAGACAAGTCATTGCACTCTCTGCGCGTGGCCCGGAACTAGCAAGGCATCAAGCAAGGGCATCGTATGACACCAATGAATTAGTTACCAGGGTCATAGGGACAGCGATCTGCATTAGGCGGATGGCATGGCTGCGTCTTCTACCGGTTGTCACCCTTGGCCCGGCGTAGGGTGATTAACTAACTCCGCGCACTAGAGAACCTATCTCTTCTCCTGCAGAGTGAGGAGGCATCTGTCGAGGCAACTTCCTTCTTCCTCCGGGGGGTCCCCGTCTCACTCTCCCCACTCTCTGGCCTCTCCAGGCCCAGAATGTTCTCCCTCTTAGTGTGTCACCCACTGAGAGCTAAGGGACTCTGTCCCTTAGGGTTTTCAACCCCCCCCTTCGGGGGGGCTCGGCACTCACCCAGATGTGATGAGTGGTGAAGACTGACACAGATAAGACATGAAAATTACGTACCTACCATAATTATGATCTTTCTGTGTGTATCGTCACCATTCATCACAATCCCACCTGCCATCCCCCTGGGGCTGCAGTCTCTGGATCCCCCTTCCTCTCTGTACCTTTCCTTGCCCCCCCTCCTTTCTGTGTCAGGGGAGGGGTAATCTGGGGCACGTAGTGGGATGGTATTTCTAGAGGAGAGTGGTGGGATGGCGGCACCCTCTCTAGTGTCTTGACTCCACCCTGTGGGTGGGAGGGGGTTGCCCTCCATCCTCTCTTGCTTCCTTTCCTCTCCCGTCAATTCTCAGTTTTTTACTTGTCCGCTGGACATGATTTAAAAAGGAGATCTATCTCTGCGTAAAATTTCGATTTTCCCTTGGAGAGGGGGGAGAATCTCTGTACCCTGTCCTCTTTAGAAGATCCGTTTTTCTGCCTTAAAGGAGTTTTCTTTTGCCAGTGATTCTGTGCCTTGAATTCTGGTGATTAAGCCTCTTGGCTACTCCTTGCAGTTCCTATGCAATCTAGAGACAGGGCAGAATCCAGCATATGACTGGTGTTTTTCTGCCCTCTCATGTTAAGTTTTATGTTTTATAAATCCTTATCCCTCCCTAACTCCCTCCTTTTCTGTTTCCAGAGATTGGGACCCCTTCCCAATCTCCTTAGCATCTCGGTTTTTCTTCTTACTCTGTCTTCTCAGTCGTTTATTTCTCCTTTTGGTTTTACATCTTTTCCTTTCTCTGTCCCTTGCACTTTCTTGTCCCACCCTCCAACCCTTTTCCTCACCTCTCCCGTGACTCAGAACTGGCAGGCAGGCGAGTCGGCGACAACGGCCAGCCCGTGAGCACCACGTGGTGCGTCGGCCTTGAGGCGGCGCCAAAATCGTCGGCTCCACCTACCTCCCCCAAAAAAGGCTCCTGCTGGGTCATGACCTCCGGCCGTATACCCAATTGTGATGAATGGTGAAGATACACAGAAAGATCATAATTACGGTAGGTACGTAATTTTCATTTCTGCCGTGACTGCTGAAAGAGCAAAAAATAGTGCAGTACGACTGCCAAAAGAGACAGCGAGCGGAGTGCTTCACGGTCACGTAGGCGACTGTGTTGCAACTCCAGCATGATGTTTGGTCGGAAGGAATGCTCTAACTGCTTTTTTCATAGCAAGAGGTCTGCAGGGCTACGCCCACTGCAACCCTAAAAAGTATTTTACTGTGGCGCAGTTCTTTCCAGCGTTGTTCACTTCCTGGTCTGCTCTTACCACCGCGGATGCCTCACCATGCTTGTGCGAAGATGTTCTAAGTTGTGCTGCAGTAGTGACGTAGCTAGTGCAGTACAACATTTTGACGTCACTGAAGCAGCACAACAGTGTGATTCCAGTAACCAATTTTATTCTGAATCACGTTCTACCATACACTATAAATAGATTGAAGAAACTTTCCCATTAAGGTGTTTTTGTTTGTTGGTGGGTGTTTTGTCAGTTTTGTTGTCTGTTGGAAGTAGACCAGAGTCATTCTAATGCTATAAGAGCGTAGAATGGCAGGGATCAAAACTGGCACATGGCCACAAACCAAATATGGGTAGATTGTATTGGATCAGTACAGTTTTTCTTTAACGAGCCCTATCAGACATTTATGGAAGCCAGTGGAATATCTTTGGGACCAATGGATTTTTTCAGTCAGTAGTTCTGCTGGCTTCTGGATGCTAAACTTAATTTTAACACTTTTCTGATTTAAAGGAAAAAAAAAAAAAACTTTTCAGTTTGCTCAGCCCATAACATCTCCCATTTTCTTGACAGCTGCTGTGAGTGCCCTGGCTAAGTTTGGAGCACAGAATGAGGACATGTTACCCAGTGTCTCCGTGTTACTAAAGAGGTGAGTAATACATGGCAGGCATCTCTCAGAGGAAACAGAAATTAAATGTGCATAAAAATGGCCTAAAACAAATGGCACATGGAAATGGTAGACGCAATTAAGTTAGAGAAAATGTTTCATAGTTTGAATGCTAAATCAACTTGTATGACAAAAGTGGCTCTCTCTGTTTTAATGCTGTACTTAGTCAACTACTTAACCCATTATTACCGGTAGCGCCATATGGCATTGGAACCATCCATTGCTTAACCCGAACCAAAATGGCCGCACAAGATAGAATGTGTACATTTGGTTTATACTACATATTTTGAAATAAATTATAAACATTGACAATATTTAATGTATTAACTCTCAATTTAATTGTAAATTATGATCTTACTTCGAGAGGGCTCTTGCAGTAGGTAATTACATATAGGACTGACAGCGGCAGGACCCCACGGAAAAATTTCTAGCTAGCGGTCCCTGGCGAGGACCACCCCGATCAGGTGACGGCTTCAGGAGCGTCGGTGTAAGGGCGGTCCCGGACGCTCACCTTCAGTTCTTTCCCGGCGTTAGCTCGTGCAGTGCCTCGAAGAAAAGTTTGTGCTTCGTCAGCCCTATCTTTCGTCGGTTTTACCGAAATTCGTTGTTTTTTTTTCAAATAACGTCAGGTCCATCATTGGTGTATGTTGTCCCCTACACCTTCCGAGCACAAAAATAAGTGCGTCTTGTGCGGCTCCCAACTCCCACACAAGAACAGCCATTCCCTGTGCCTTTTCTGCCTAGGCCCCGATCACCCGGTTGAGAAGTGCAAGCACTGCCTCAGCTTCAACGCGGCTACCCGGAAAAGGCGCCAACAATCCCTGGAAGCCCATATTCTGAAGAAAAAGATGAGTTCTATGGAGAAGGAGCTCAAAAATTTGAGGCAGACGTCCACTTCCCCCGAAGGACATCGGAAAAAGAAGGAAAAGGAGAGGCACCGGGACAAGACCTCCTCTACCGTCTCCCTCAGGAGCCGATGGTACACAGGTAACGTCCCCTCCGGGGGACCGCTCCTCGACGGCCGCCCTGAAGGTTTCGGAGGCGGCGTCGGCCCACCCGTCTGGCTCGCGCTTGGGCCTTAAAAGGCGCCTCCAGGCAATTGAGGCCCTCTGCCCCAGTTCGGCCGCCGGGGTTGCGGCCTACTGGGCGGTGACTCAGTAAGTCGGGTGTCGGCTCCTCCGGCGTCCACATGGAAAAGGCCGGTAAGACGCCCGACCCTTCGGGGCCGTGCGCAGCCTCCACTCCACCGGACCTGGCCGATCCTTCCACTCGGCCCGCCTCCAGTGATGGCTCCCTTAAGCCGACGCCGGCCCCTCCGGCGCCCGCTGGGAGCCCGCCCTCAAGCCGCACGTTGACTCGTTCGACACACGGCAGGCGATGGAACCGACGGCGGACCCCACGTCCGTCGATACCGGCTCCCGCAGCGCCGCTGCTGTCCGGGACCAGAGTCCCCCAGCCTGACCCGAGGATTTTTCTCCTCCATCCCGGATGATGCAGGGATCTTCCTCCTCCGTCAGAGCCCCTCCGCTGGCTGAACCGGATCTGGCGTCGGGCCCCAGGCGCCCGGCTCTGGCGCTGGTACCTCCGGCGCGGCCCGCGCGGTTCTACGGCTCGGGGGACATCCGCTTCCAGATGTCCCCCTCCGATGGGCCTTCTGGGCTCTCCAATGTGGACCCGCCTGTGAGGCCTCCGGCCAGGCCGTCTGTTCGGCAGCTCCCGGCTCCGGGTACCATCTGTCTTATCCAATGCCGGCGTACCGGGACTGCAGTATCAGTGCCGCAGTACCGGCCTTGATCTTTCCAATACCGCCGGTACCGGCGCCGCAATATCCGGCGAGGTTTTCTGCAGCGGGTTTTGGATACTCTCCATCTGGTATAACCCGTACCCTTCCCCATCCTCCACCGCTCCCACAGCCGCCGGTGGATCTGCAGGAGACTCTGACCTCCTGGTGGGCCGAGGCCAAGGCTCAGCTCACCAAAGAGGTCGAGAGCCGCCTTCCGACGACGTTGCCGTCCCAGGATCTCGTACGTCCTAGGCGGCACACTCCCTCACCACCTCCGGACTCCAGGTCTCTCCCGTCTGGGTCCAGAGAGGGGCAGGACACGCTTCTCCGAGGTCTTCCCAAGGGGTCCGTTCCTCCCCTGGGTCGGGAAAGGGAGTCTTTTTCCTCTTCTTCCTCCTCTTCGCCCTCGGATTCCTCGGACTCTTCCGACGGTTGTTCCGAGGGAGATGACGAGCCACGCTGTCCGTCGAAGCTCAGGCCAAGGACTTCTCCGAAGTCTCCTCCGGAGGATCCTTCCCTTACGGAGTTGCTAAGGAAAATCCAGGAGGTTCATCAGTGGCACTCCTTGGAACCAGATCCTCAGCGTCTGAAACTCGCTGAACATCTGGATCTGCCCGTGATAGCTCCTACCTTGGTGCCACCCTGGTTAGAGCCTCACGCCGACCTAGTTACCACCATATGGAAACAGCCGTCGGCTTTAGCCCCACTTCCTAGGAAGTTGAACAGGCTAGATCAGGCTCCAGAGGGTGTCGATTTCCTAGATTCTCACCCTTGGGCTGACTCGGTCGTGATCAGCGCTGCTCACGGCCGGTCGGCCAACCCAAGACACCTTAGCTCGTCACCACCTGATAAGGAATCCTGCCTTCTGGACCAGTACGGGAGGAAGATCTACGCTTCCTCCACGTTGGGGATCAGGGCCCTGAATTATGTTGACCATATGGGGGACTACCAGAAGGCCATTCTGACCCAGGTGGAAGCCATATTGGACTCCCTGCCTGACTCTCAAGTCAAGCAGGAGTTGGCTGATCTGGTCCGCTCTGCTCATTCGGCCATTTGACACATGCTCCGTGTGATGTACGGTGCAATGGACACTGATGGATGGAGTTCAGCTTTCGCTGTAGGTTTACAGCGGCATGCTTGGCTCCGCGTGTCAGGGTTGGTCCCGGAGGTGCAATCTGCTATTCAGGAAGCAGCCTTCCGGGGTCGGTGCTTTTCGGGGGTGCTGTCAAGGATATCATCACCGATTTGCAAGAGAAGGGGACAGCACTGAAGTCAGTTGATTCCATGTACCGTCCCCATCAGCAGCAGCACCACCGTCCCTTTCGCAGACGGAATCGGCCCAAGGCGAAACCCCAAGGAAGGCGGGCCACAAAGCGTTGGGCCCCACAGCTGCTAAGCCCCCCACCCAAAAAGCAGCGGGAGCTTCAGCTGCGCGCTGCCCCACACCACCTGACTCCTCCCCTCTCCCACAGCCTCCGGATTCCCTGGAGGAACCGGTAGGAGGGAGGTTTTCCCTCCACCTTCCAGGCTGGGAGAGGATAACCACAGATTCTTGGGTGCTCCAGCTCATGGCAGAAGGACACTCGATAGAGTTTCTGCAGAAACCACCTCGCCACCCCCCCGAAGTCATCGTATTCAAGGGAACATCTTCTCTTGGTCCAGGAGGAAATCTCAGCTCTCCTGCTGAAACAAGCAATAGAACCCATCCCCCTTCATCTGCAAGGGACAGGTTACTATTCCCATTTCTTCCTGGTCCCAAAGAAGACAGGAGATCTCAGACCAATTTTGGATCTCAGTTCCCTGAATCTTTTCGTAGAATACAAAAGGTTCAGGATGCTCTCGTTGCAGAGCCTTCTGCCCCTCCTCCTACCGGGTCAATGGCTGTGTGCTCTGGATATGCAGGATGCTTACCTGCACATTTCCATTGATCTTCCTTTCCGCTGAAAGATTCAAGTTGCCTCCCTCGTGCTCACGCATTTTGTAGGCCCTGGCTCTAAAACCTTAAGTTATTCCGAAAATCCGTCTTGTTCGCATTAGCGATTGTGAATTTGTTTCTTCGATTATGGAAGACAAGTCTTCCCCCAGATTTCGTCAGTGCCCTTGCTGCCAGAAGATGTTGCGCACAGATCCCCACACCACGTGCGTCTATTGTCTTGGTGTTGACCGTGACACCTCGAAATGCGATTTGTGTCTCGCTTTCCATCCTGATGTCCTCACGACCATCTCGCATGCCTGAAGTTGGAGAGGCCGGAGAGACGGAACCCTCCAGTGAAATCCAAGGAGGCTCGGCGGGTGGTTTCCGTGGCTGCGGGATCCACTGAGCAATTGGAACGCATGCAAGCATTTGAAGAGGAAGCGGCTTGGGCTGCAGAAACTACTCTGAGCTTCTTCCTTCCACTCAACCTGGCTCCATCTTCTCGGGTTCCTTCTGAGAATTGTGCCTTTCTCACCCGACCAAGGGAGCGGGTCCTCCAGGCACGCACACTCCTCTCGATCCCGTAAGCGAGAGAAGGATCCGGGATCATCTTTGTCTCGATGGAGACACTCTTGGGAGCAGGAGAGATCTCAGTCCCAGGAACATGCGGTCTCGACTTCAGTCGAGATTGCTTCTTCAGCCGCTTGCTTTTCGGCTTTGCCATCTGGTCAGTTGACTGAAGTGTCGATCGATGATGTTGAAATTGTCATCGATCCGATCGATCCTTTATCGCCGGCTTCGGTCGACGATTCCCTTGATCGAGCACCTATTCTGACTTTTCCCAACGAGGAGACCCAGTCTGCTGGGACTTCCATCGAGGAAGTGCTCCCTGACCCCGGGAAATCACTGGTCCCGCCGGTGTCTTCTGAGTGACCGAATCGGCCTGTCCAATCTTGATCGAAGTCTTGGACCCCTAACCGAAGGCCGAGAAGAGACCATAAGCGCTCTAAAAAGAGGTGACGCCATCAGTAGTCATCGTCGTCCTCGGATTAGGAGAGACTGCGGCGGAAACTCCGGCACTACGAGGACCTCATGTGGCAACAGCTGATTTTGACTGGGCACAGTCTGACTCCGGCTTCCACCCCGGCCATTACTTGGCTTTCATGTCCTAGGCCGAACCGACTCCTTGAGCCGATCAAGTCTGTTCCCCACCCACGAAGCTGGTGAAACCTCCAGCTCAGCCTAAAATGATCTCTCCACCAATCGTGGTGGAACCACCGCCAAGCAGCCTGTAGGAGGGCTCCTTCCAAGGAAGATAGGCCAGACACCGGGCTTCCCGGCGTTGTCAGTCACTGTCACCCGGACCACCCTCGGCGGGTTGAAGGTGACCTGAGCGGTCGAACGTTATATCCGGATTCCTCGGATTCGGACGTAGCCACTTTGCATTCTCATCCAGGGGATGACGAATCAACTGTTGACTTAGAGATGGAGGAAGGTTCCTCATCTTTTCAGGGCATTCTTCGCCTCATCTCTGAGTCCACAGGAATGCCCCTGGAGCCAATCCAGAAAAAGGCAGCGTACCCTCTCCCGGATCCCCTCAAGAGAGGGAATACCCCGACGGAGGCCTTTTCTGTGGCCGAGGCCATTGTTGGCCTGGCCTTAGAACTCTGGCAGCACCCTGCCTCTTGTCCAGCTCCATCTGCTCACATGGCCCGCAAGTATGCGGTGCCCATGGGGTCCCTTGCGGGATTCACAGCACACCCCTCGGCTGAGAGCCTGGTGACCGCCTCTGTGTTCGGCATACTGGCAGTTCTCCCGATACTGACCGACCTCCTGATAAAGAGTCCAAGCTTTTGGACCATTCAGCCAGGAAGGACTGTGCGGCTTCTTCCTTGGGCCTTCATCAGGCAAGTTCGGCCGTCATCATCATGGCACACATCTCCTACGCCCTCCTAGGATCTTGGGATGAAGTCCTCCCACATCTCCCTGCGGACATGCAGACCACGGTCAAGCAGGTCCGGGATCAGGGCCGAGCTGTTGCCAAACAGCAGCTTCAGACTGCCCTGGACAGTGGGGATTCTTGTGCCCATTCAGTGGCAGCTGCAGTTGCTTCTCATCGTAGGGCTTGGCTGAGACTCTCCTCCTTCTCGGCAGATACTCAGCACAAACTAACTGATGTGCCTTTCCTAGGGGATCGACCTGTTCAGCCCAGGAGTGGCTGGTCACCTTCAGTGCATTAAGCAGTCCAGTGCCACCTTGGGCACTACTTTTGCCAAGGGTTGTTCGGGCAAGAACTAGCAGAAGAAAAAGAAGCCTTTTCGGCATTCTTCCCCTGTGGCTCAGCAGTCCTCCTTTCCAGGTGGACAGCAGCATCAGCAACAGCAGCAGGCTCAAGCTTGGCGCCCCCCGGCCCAAGTCCGGGCCCTCCCAGGCCCGTAAAGGAGGCCAAGGTTCCTTTTCTGGATCCTCTTCCTCCAAGCCTGCTCAGTGACAGGGCGGGGGCTGCTAACCCCTGTCCCGTCACACCAGCTCTGAGTCCTCCCGTGGGGGGCTGGCTCCGCCACTTCCTTTCCGCCTGGTCCGCTGTCATTTCGGACAGGTGGGTTCTCAAAGTGGTCGATCAGGGACTGCCTCTGGAATTCGAGCAGTACCCTCCAAGCCGAGCCGGCACCCCTCGGGAGCAAAGAGTATCCGCTCAGACCCAGTCGGCCCTCAGAGACGACATTGCTCAGCTCTTCCTCAAGGAGGTTGTAGCTCCACTGGCGGATTCTCCAGCAGACCCAGGCTTTGTCTCCAGGTACTCCCTGGTGTCCATGCGGACGGGGGTCTGGTGCCCCATTCTAGATCTCCACAACCTGAATCAGTATCTCAGGTCATGCATCTTTCAGATGGTCACTTTGTCCCAGATCATACCATCCTTGGAGCAAAACATGGTTCTGTTCACTGGATCAGCAGGACGCGTTCTTTCATGTCCTAATCTGTCCATCCCATCAGCGGTTCCTCCACTTCAGGATCGAAGAGACCCTGTAAGAGTTCCGAGCCATGCCGTTTGGCCTGTCATTGGCCCCATGGGTCTTCGCCAAATGCATGGCAGTGGTGGAGGCACATCTCGGGAGTCAGGATTTATCCATACCGTGACGATTGGCTCCTAGCAGGTTCCATCTAACAGGAGGTAGAGAGGTCCAGGGACCTGGCCCTCCAGACCTGCTCCCAACTCTGCCTCCTGATCAATGAGGCGAAGTTGGAACTCATGCCTTCTCAGGTGATTGGGCTTCACTGGGGCAGAACTCGACTCTTGTCAAGCCAGAGCTTGGCTCCCAGTAGACAGGGCAGAGGTTCTCTCCTCCTTTGCCCAATCATTTCTGGTCGGGCAATTGCTCCCTGCCGGGACTTTCTGCACTTTCTGGGCTACATGGTGGCATGCACCTCAGTGGTCCGCTGGACCCGGTTGCACATGCGCCCCCTCCAATGGGAGCTGGCCGCCCAGTGGACTCGGTGCCACAGTCATTTCGACCAGCTGATCACTAACCCAGAAGATGTGGGACGCTCTTTACTGGTGGACTGCCCTAGACTGGTTGCAGGAAGGGATCCCGTTCATCCGCCCCAAGCCGACGGTCGTCCTTACGACTGATGCCTCTCTCATAGGCTGGGGAGCGCACATGGGGGATAAAGGGGCCCACGGGCTCTGGACTCCCGAGGAGTCCTGATGCCACATCAACCTGTTGGAGCTCAGAGCAATCAGACTGGCACTGTCAGCTTTTGGTCCTGTGCTCCAGGGTCAAGTGGTTCAAGTCCAGATGGACAATACCACGACCATGTACTACCTCAACAAACAGGGCAGCACGCACTCCCATCTGCTGTGCAGGGAGACGCTCCGCATCTGGACCCTCGTCAGCCGATTAGAGGCAGATCTCCTAGCCATCCATGTGGCAAGAGCCTCAAACCATCTGGCGGATGCTCTCAGCTGCTTAGGCCAGACATCCCATGAGTGGTCTCTCCATACAAAGGTAGCTTACAGTCTGTTCTCCCACTGGGACAAACCAATGGTGGACCTGTTTGCCTCCAGGGACAACACCAAGCTGAGGCTGTTTCCTGCCTGTCCCCCTCAGAAGGCTCGCTGCAGGGGGATGCCTTCTTGAGGCCATGGACCCTAGACCTCCTCTACGCCTTTTCTCCATTTCCCTTGATCCACAAGGTGCTCCTCAAGGTGAGGAGGGGCAAGGCGCAAGTGAGCCTGGTAGCCCCAGACTGGCCACACCAGTTCTGGTATCCAGATCTCCTGAGCCTTAGCTGTAGGCCCCCAGAGCAGCTTCCAGCATGCCCGGACCTGATATCTCTCAGTCAGGGGAAGGTATTCCATCCAGACCTTCAGTCCCTACACCTCACAGCCTGGTACCTGAGCAGCTAGAGTTCCAGGCTTTGGGTCTTTCCGAGGATGTCTACACCGTGGTGGAGGCATCCAGAAAGGAATCGACCAGGAAATGTTACGCCTTCAAATGGAAAAGGTTTTCCATTTGGTGTCAGGGCAAGGGCCTGGACTCTTTGTGAACTTCCAAAATGAAGTAGAGCATTTTCTTCATTCCTTGGATGTCAAAAGAGCTTTACGTTTCTATCTAGACAGAACAAAAGACTTTCGTAAAGCTCAACAGCTGTTTGTTTCCTTCAGTGAGACCTGGCTGGGTCAGCCTGTCGCTATCAGATGTATTTCTGCATGGCTGATTGCGTGTCTTCGCCACTGTTATTCCATGGCGCAGGTTAAGCTGGAGGGCAGAGTGTACACTCACTCTACTAGAGCGGTCACGGCATCTCTAGCAGAAATCCGCAACATGCTCATCGCAGATATTTGCAATGCGGCCACCTGGAGCTCAGTGCATACTTTTATCAAACACTATGCCCTGGATATCCACGCCAGACGACATCTTTCATTTGGTAGGACCATCCTTAATGGACTTCTGTCCTAAAATTGTGAGCTGTTGGTCTCTCCTGATGCCCTCTTGGGGGATTTTTAGCTCAGTACTCTCCCATTAGTGTGAATGAGTGCTGGAGACTTATGTCCAGGAAGATATGGAAATTACATACCTACCGTAATTCTTGATCTTCTTGGACGAGTCTCCACCACTCATTCACACGCCCACCCACCATCCCCCGAGCTTACCTCTGTTATTGATCTTCACTCCTTCAATCTTTAGGCTGTGAAGACTTCTTTGTTGACCTTTCTTATACAGGTCATCTGGACTATCTTATGTCCGGTTTTTGTTAGGCTATCCTTCTAGGTTAGTTACGCTGCACCTCCTTGGAAAAAAAGGTACTGAGGCGGTTGGAGGGTCAACGCCGGGATAGTCATTACCGCACGAGCGGAAGCTCGTGGTGCCGCTCCTCGCGACGCCATCTCCGGCTCCGACCCTCTAGCAAAAAAGTTTGCTCCCGCTGGGTCCTAGTGCCTCCGGTGCAGATCCCATTAGTGTGAATGAGTGGTGGAGACTCGTCCAGGAAGATCAAGAATTACGGTAGGTACGTAATTTCCATTTCTTACATTTGATGTATATGCTTATCTGTTCATCCTGTACCTGTTTATTTGTATCACCCTGCTCATTGCTTGTATTTCATATTGTTGTAATTCCCTTACACTATTCTGTAAACCATGCTCTTGTAATCTCCTGGGTCGTACCTGAAAATAGGCATTCCTTGTCTAGTGTGCTTACCCGGTAAACAAAAGCTAATAAATAGATTTTTGAGGATTACTCTGATGACTCTGAAGGGGAGTCATCCATGACCTCGACTAGGACTCAAACATTCAACCAAGAGTTGATTTGAAGAGCTGACTATTAACCATGGGCCGGTGACTTTTGGGGCTTTACTCCAACTTATGTCAGAATCCATGAATATGCCCTTGGAACCAGTCTAGATGTGGCTTATATAGTAGTAGTAGTAATTGTTTATTCTTGTAAACCAAGAAAAGGCTAGCACAATTTAGCTAAGGCTTATTTACAGTGGGGTCCATCATTCATACAACCATACACAACAATATCAAAACTTACACAAATAAAAATATATTATATAAAACTATAAACTCTGTTGATGATATACTGGACAAGCATGATTTAGTTAGTTGTTTGTTTGTTAACCGGGTAAATGCACTGATCCTAGGGACTGTTTTTAGGCACGACCCCGGGCCATGAAGATGGCACACAGTAGAGCACAGGTATGGCAACAGAAATGTCATCAGTACAGCATAGTTCAGCATAGAGTACACAAACAAACAATTGGGTAACAGTAATACACAGAAGCATCAGGTGAGCTAATAACAGCTCAGGTATAGTGTAGTCAAAGGAAAGTGCAAACTAGAACATTGGGCAGTTGCAGACACATTCCTGGGGGTTGCCTTTCCTTTTGCTGAGACCATCCTGGAGCTTTGGCAGCACCCATCATCCTCCCAGGCACTCTTTTTTTTTCATACAGTCCACAAGTATGCAGTCCCGATGGGCTCCCCTTCAGGATTCTCCAGCCACCCTGCTGTTGAGGGCCTGGTTTTGGATGCGACCTTCCGTAAATTGAGCGGTCCAGGGGACGTTGACCAAGCCTTCAGACAAAGAGTCCAAAAAGACTGACCATGCAGCAAACAAGGTGTATGATGCTACATTGCTGGGTCTCCTTCAGGCCATCCATGTGGTTCTGATGACTAACTTTGGTCACTCCGTGCTGGATGGCCTTAACCAATTTCCTGCTGACAGTTTCTGGTGAAGGTAGTCAGAGATGAGGGTCAGTCGCTGGCTAAACACTAGCTCCAGACAGCTTTGGACATGGGTGACTCCTGCGCGCCCGTACCCTGGCAACAGTCACCATACATTGCAGAGCCTGGCTGAGGCTTTCCACTTTACAGCAGATACCCAGGACAAGTTGGCCAATGTCTCCCCCCCCCTTCTTCTTTTTTAAATGTATGGACCTTTTTGGCCCTGGGTTGGAGGGACATCTCACATGGACTGAGAAGTCCATTGCCACCCTTGATTCTGTGGGTTTGTCCCAGAAGGCCCAAAAGACTAAGAAAAAGACCTTCCACTGTGAGCCCTTTCAGTCACAAGAGTCTCAGCAACAGCCCCAGCAGGGATAGTATCAGCACTGGCTGCACAGCACAGTAGACTGCCAGTCTATACTTGGTCTCGGTATAGCACCGAGACCTCTGAATTGCAAACTGGATCTATTAATAGCTCCACCCATAGGTTTACACTATACACGTTCCTGCGGCTGCTCTTCAGATGTGACGTTAGCCGCAGGAGATTGTGGGATGCACCACTAGAGGCACGCTGCTTAAAATGCCGGCGGGAGTGACAGCAGGATCAACCAGATAAGATATAAATAAAACAGCAGCACAGTGAGCACAACATAGGTATACTGTGCAAAACTGCTGATTGGGGGGAGGGAGCCAGACACGGAGGTATGGGACATAACTAGGTGGACATTTCCCTTTAAGGGACACAGTTCCTGTTTTCGTGCACGTCTCCTTTAATCACAAAAAATGGATTGGCTAAAAATTCTGTTTCTTGGAATGTTGTGTATTTGAGTTATAGTGTATGGCTGATTACATTTTTTCCACAGGGAATCAGTGACACCAGAACTGTGTTGTACTATCATTCTGATATCAGTACTCTGTTGTACCATCGTTCTCACAGCAAATCACTGACACAACAGCATCTTGACATAAGCAGCAGTGGAGTGTGCATTTTTCCTCTGCAGAGACATTCTGGGCAGGCAAACAATCTCTTTTAAGCCTAGAAAAAATGCAGTGGCTCAAAAGGAGAATAAACAAATCAGTGTTGACTGCTTTGTTTAATTCATTATTGATACTTCTCTGTAAAAGTGGTATACATTAATGTACCAAAATATGAAAATGAGAAAAGATATATAATAGTAATGTGGTAATTGAAGGTTGGAAGTGAAGGTGACTGACCTGTCGGTGGAGCGGTAGTGCTACTGTTTGCAGTGCCGGCGACCCGAGTATGGGAACGAGCTCGGATTGTTGGGGGCCATCTGGGGGGAGGGGGAATTGAGCATCCCAGGGAATGCTTTCCTCTTCCATGGAGGGTGGGTTGCTGCCCTCCGTGCAATACTGCCACCTGGGTGACAACAGGTGGCAGTGTAGTCAAGGGTACCAAAGGAGGGGCGGAGGCAGGTCAGGGGCTTGGTGCGGCAGCACGCTTGTGTGCGCACACACCTTGAAACTCCCATGCGTGCATGTGTCCTTGGGGACTGGGCAAAACAACAAGGAAAACCCAGACTACCAATGGATAACTGACCCCGGTGGACCATAGGATACCAGATCTGCACTTCCACAACTGACCTGCCCGACAAAGCATAATTTGTTTGGGGGTGGGGCCTCTGTTCCCCTCTCAGGGGATAGCTGCCACAGTATAGAAGTAATGCAGTCATGGGGGTCGGTTTCCGACTAAGCTGAGGCACCTAGGGGCACCCAGATGGGAGGCAGTGTAGCGCAGTGGTTTAAGGCTCTGAGCAGCAAACCTGGAGTCCTGGGTTTGAATCCCACAGCCCTGACTTGCATGCTGTTTGACCCTGAGCAAGTCACTTAATTTCGTTGTGTTCCCAGGTCACACCTGTAAACAAGCTTTCAGCTGTGTGTGCCTCAGATGGAGGTTGAGGTAGTGATGTAAGACGGGGCATAAACAGAGAATTGCCCACCCCCAAACAAAAAAGGTTAGAAGGGAACTTAGGTCCATCACGTCTGCTCCCGCTTCTCAAGCAGGGATCAAATAACTATGCTGTACAAACACATACTAATTCGTAAGGATTCCCTACCCACTCTATTACCCACTGATTCTGTCGGTAAGCAGAAATTTGTCCAGGCTTAACTTGTAGACCTGTATTTTTTCATGTCCACAGACTCTGCTAACCAGCTGTTCCATAGGTTCACCACCCTCTGGGATAAATGGTGCCTCCTAACCTTATCCCTGAATTTACCATACCTGTGCTTCAGGGTGTGTACCTGCATCTGGATGCAGGACACCAGACCAAACCTCTCCAACTGTTTGATCTTCCAAGAATCAGTCTTCACCATTCATCACTGGTGGGTCTTAGTCTGGAGGGCACTAGGACCCTGCAGGAGCGTATGCTTTCAAGAGTTTTGGAGGAAGGGAGCGGATGTTAGGGATGGTGCTACCCACGAGGCAGACGTATGATGTGGCACTCATAGACTGGCCAGTAACCAATGCCGGTCCCCCGTCCTCCTCAGTTGTGACCTTAACTGTATTAATCTTCACCATTCATCACTGGTGGGTTCAATCTGAAGGCATTAAGACCCCACCGGAGCTTACAGCTTTGAGCTTTTTTCTAGGAGGAGGGGCCGGCTCTGGGATGGTGCTGCCCTCGAGGCTAACATATTGCATGGCGCTTGCTGGTTGGCCAGTAACCATCGCCCGCCCCTCCACCACTTCAGTTCTGTTTTTCCCTCCATTAAGGTGCATCACCCTGTGGGAGCTGCCACGACTTTCTACTGCGTACGCAAGTGAAGTTCGCAATCGACTGTCGAAAGTTCTGCTGCTACCGCTACTAGACGCCGTAGGAGATCTCCAGGAATCAGTGAAACCGTTTCTTATTTTCTTGTTTTCTACGATGCCGAGTCTTTGCTTTAGTTTAATTTTTAGACCTTACTTCGAGACACAGCTCTTGCAGCAGGTTACACCATTAGGACTGAAGCCGGCAGGCGTCAGGACCCCACGGAAAAATTCTAGCTAGCTATCTTCAGCGGGGACCGCCTCCGACGTCAGACGTAGTACATAAGGGGGCGGTCCCGCCCGATTCCCCAGTTCTTTCCCGGCGTCGACTTGCATGTCTTGACCCTTCGGTTCCGTCTCTAGCGCGCAACGCGTGGTTAAGTTCTTTCCTACGGGAAATTCGATTTTCTTCAATCAAGTTTTTCTCTGATGTCCTCTCTGACCTCCGGTCACTCCTCGAAGTGTGCTTGTGAACAGATCCCCTTCAAGGACCCTCACGCGGCCTGCGTCCGGTGCCTAGGCCCAGACCACGACACCCGGGCCTGCTCCTTTTGCCAGGGGTTTAATAGCAGAACCCGGATCCGTCGCCAGAAGGCCCTTCAGGCTTTTTTGCTGGAAGAAAAGCTTAAGATCATGTCTTCCAAGGGGGACTCTTCAAAAAAGGCCCACAAGCACGCTGAAAAACGTAGGGAGAAGGCCCCTTCCAGGTCCCCGTCTAGGGCCTCAGACTCACGCAACTCTGGTTCCAGGTCCGACCGCTCCCCTTCCCGGGCCAGCTCTCAGCCTCCCCCTGCTGCGGTCAAGAAGTCTTCATCCTCTTCTCAGGCCAAGACTGCCAGACCTTCCTTGTGCTCCAGGGCCCTGGTCAAGTTTGGGGATCGCCACCATCACCATAAGTCGGGTTCCCGCCTTTCTGAACCCGACGTCAGGTCGGCTGCCTTGCCTCCTCGCAAGACCTTGGAGCTTACCTCTCTGAAGAGACCGCAGGACCCGATGCCGGTGTGCCCATCATCCTCTTGCCACAGATCCCCAGAGCCGCCGTCGGCCAGATGACCGTCGCCGGCCAGGCCAACGCTTCATCGGACGCCGGTAGGGGGACCGGCGCCCGCTCCTATTGAGAAGAGAACCCCGACGCCTCCGACCGACGTCGGTCAGGAGACCATCACCGAGGAGGAATTGACTCAGCCCGAGGACCAGACGGGCGACCCCGGTCCTGTCGAGACGCCCAGGGAACCCTCGCCATTACCCGAGCCCCTGTGGAGCCGACGCGGGACCCGACGATCGTCCACCGTGCCCGACCATCGCCGGCCTTTCCATGGTAGAAGTGAAGAGTTGTTCACTATGGTGGGACACCATAAGAAGGACATGGTTCCCACTCCACCTCCTCTTCCTCCTCCTCCTTTCCTCCTCCTCCTCCGGGTTCCTGTGCCCCTCCCATCGGGTCGGCAGGCCGGCTACCTCCTCCCCGGGAGCACAGAACACCTCCAAGGGGGAGACCAAACAAACGGAGACCTCCGTCCAAAGCCTCTTCCAGGTCACCCAGCCCTAAGAGACCCAGAAGACTCCGATGATCGCCTTCGACGGAGGACATGGGATCAGAGTTCTCAACATCCAGATCCCCATCTCCCCCTCTCCATCCCTTCTCCGGATCCACGCGAGATGCCAAAGTCTCCTCCGGATGACCCTTCGTTCTCGGATATTATGAGACATATCCAAGAGAACATGGGATGGGATGCGGAAGAGCTAGACCCCGAAAGGCTACGCCTTGCACAGTATCTTCGGCAGAAGGACCCCAAGCCTGTAGACACTTTCGTGGACGTCACCAAGGCAGCGTGGAAGCGTCCACATTCGCTCCCGGCGATGCCGAAGAAAGCTGATCGTTTGTACAAGGCCCCCAGGGAAGACCAGTACTTGACTCAGCATCCTCAGGCCGACTCTTTGGTCATAACAGCCTCACATGAACGGTCCCAGAGACCGCAACATCTGAGCACCCTGCCACCGGACACAGAGTCCAAACAGCTGGACGCTATGGGTAGGTGCACGTATGCTTCCGCTACCTGCGCCATCAGATCCCTGAATTACTTGACCCACATGGTGCAGTTCCAAAATGCTTTGTGGGAACAGGGTCTGGATGCGGCTGAGAAACTGCCGGAAGGTGAGCAGAAGGAGGAGATGCTTCAGCTCCTTTGTACGGGTTCGGACGTGGGAACCCAAGTGCTACAAGCCGCGTATGACTCTGCGGACTCCTCGGCCCGAGCAGCAGCTTCAGGTGTATGCATCCGGAGACACTCTTGGTTGCGCATCTCCGGCTTCATCCCGGACGTCCAGAAGAATATCATGGACGCCCCATTCGAGGGAGAAGTCTTGTTTGGTAAGCCCTCAGAGAAGATTATTACCAAACTCCAAGAGGCCGGGAAGGCGGTGAGGTCGGTTCAGGCCATGTACCGACCCAAGCTTAGTTCCTTTTCGCAGGAACCAAAGCCGATTTCGTGGACGGACGCAGAGGCAACAGTTCCGCCCCGCTCCACAACAGAGGGGCTCCGGCTTTCGCAGAGCCCAGGAGAAACAACCCGCAGGCGAAGCCAGCGTACTTCCAAGCCGGTCCAGCCAGCGGGACCCTCAGCCGCCAGCCTGACTCCTTTCCATTCCCCTCAGGATCAGCGGAAATCATGGTCGGGGTGCATTGTGAACTTCCTGCCGGGATGGCAGGCTATAACCACCGACAGTGGTTCTTCAGTTAGTCGGAAGAGGCCACTTTATAAAATTGCAGAAAAGCCACCCTCGAGGCCTCCTTTGCTCTCCCAGTACCGGGTCAGCACAAGTCTCTGATCTGGCAAAAGTACTGCTCTTGCAAAAGGAGGCGATAGAGTCGTCCCAGAGAACCAGAGAAGACAAGGATACTATTCCCACTTCTTCCTGGTTCCAAAGAAAACAGGGGACCTCCGTCCGATTCTGGACCTCAGCGACCTCAACGTGTCGGTCGCATACAAGAGATTCCGCATGGTGACTGTTCCAGGTCTCATTCCCATGCTGAAGCAAGACGACTTCTTAGCGTCTCTAGACATGCAGGATGCATACCTGCACATCCCTATAGCTCAGGCGCACAAGAGGTTCCTGCACTTCGAGTTTCTCGACCACCACCTTCAGTTCTGAGCCCTTCCATTCGGACTGTCATCCGCACCCAAGGTCTTTACTAAATACATGGCAGTCGTGGCAGCGTCTCTAAGGAGACAGGGCCATTATGTGTTCCCGTACCTGGATGATTGGCTTCTCATGGCCGCCTCCAGAGAGGCGTTGTTACGCGATCCAGAGCACCCAGGACCTGTTCCGATCTCTGGGACTCTAATCAACCCACGAGAGTCTCTCCTGGTACCGTCATGAGAGCTGAAATTTATAGGCGTAGTACTGGACACCGTTCAGGAAGAGCATTTCTTCCAGGCGACAGGCGGAGTGCATCAGATCCTCATCAGGGAGTTGTCTTGAACAAGACCGTCCCTGCCAGGTCGGTCCTTAAACGCTCTCGGACACATGGCTGCGCCATTCCACCGTCCTTTCGCAAGGCTCCACATGCGGGTAACTCAGTGGATGCTCAAGATGCAATGGGATCAAAGGCAAGACCACATGCAGCATCCGGTCAGAATCACGAACACCGTGATTCGAGACTGGCAGTGGTGGCTAGACCCAGGGTCACTCTCCACGGGCGTCCCATTTATAGCGCCATCCCCGGAGGTAATCCTCACCACAGACGCCTCAGGTCTAGGGTGGGGAGCACACCTGGACGGGGTGAAGTCCCAGGGTACGTGGACCCCTCTGGAGGCCCATCTCCATATCAATGTCCTAGAGATGAGGGCGGTCCTTTATGCCCTGCAGGCCTTTCAGTCAGAAATCCCGCCGAGTACTCTCCTGCTTCAGACAGACAACACGGCGGTGATGTATTACCTCAACAAACAAGGAGATGCACACTCTTAACCCCTTTGCAGGGAGACCATGAGGGTGTGGGATTGGGTAATCCGACACGGCGCAAATCTGATCACGTACATGTTCCCGGGGTGGACAACACGATTGCAGACGGCCTGAGTCGCTCCCAGGCCAGAGTCCACGAGTGGGAACTTCTTCAAGAGGTAGCAGAGGAGCTGTTTCTTCGATGGGGAACTCCAGAGTTGGACTTGTTCGCATCCCCATCCAACGCAAAACTGCCCAATTTTTGCTCGCTAGATCCGGGGCCTGGTGTTTTCTGGTGAGATGCGTTGTCCCTCTCCTGGGCGGACAGATTCCTCTACGCTTTCCCTCCCTTCCCGTTGATCCAGAGAGTTCTTCTCAAACTGCGCAGGGAGCATGCATCAATGATCCTGGTGGCCCCTTTCTGGCCCAGACAGATCTGGTTCCCTTTGGTAATTCAGCTATCCCGGGAACCTCCGCTCCCGTTGCCATTCAGCTCCCATCTCTTGTCTCAGGAGGAAGGTTCACTGGTCCACCCGGACTTACGCTCACTGAACCTACATGCATGGCTCCTAGAGACATAGCCATCTTGTGTCACGGGGTCTCGCAAGAGGTTGCAGAAGTTCTTTCTGCAGCCAGAAAGCCGGCAACGCATGCGACGTACGCCATGAAATGGCGCCGTTTTTGTTTATGGTCGCGAGCACGCGATTTTTCCCCTTTAGGTTGCCCGGTAAGAGTGGTGTTGGACTACCTGCTCTCCCTTTTCCGTTCGGGCCTAGCCTACTCCTCTATCAAGGTGCACCTCTGTGCCATCTCTGCCTACCACCTTCCGGTGGGACATCGCTACAGTGGCACAATTCGCCTCTCGGGAATTTTGAGAGGGTGTTGCATCTTAGACACCCATTAAGGACCCAGTACCTCCATGGGTTTGCTCTTTGTCCTGGAACAACTCACGCTTCCCCTTCGAACCTGCCATGATTGCGAGCTGCGTTTTCTGTCGTGGAAAACGCTGTTTTTGGTTGCTGTTACTTCAGCGAGAAGAGTTTCTGAGCTTCACGCTCTCATGTGCAAAGAGCCTTATTTAGTTTTCCAGCGGGACAGAGTATCCCTGAGGACGAATCCAAACTTTTTGCCTAAAGTGGTCTCTACACTCACTCTCAATCAGGATATTGACCTGCCGGTCTACTTCCCGAATTACTGTAATAGAGAAGAGGCACTGCTCCACACCCTGGATGTTTACCGCAGCTTGAGGTATTACCTCAACAGAACTAAACTACTCGTAGTTCAGAGCAACTTTTCATTTCCTTTTCTGAAAGGATGATGGGCCAACCAGTATCCAAACAGTCCCTGCTGTCTCGCTGGCTTGTCCAGTGTATTTCATACTGTTATGATATCAAACAAAAGCCCCTCCCGGGTACAGTCTGGGGTCATTCTACTAGGGGTGTGGCCACCTCCTTTGCAGCACTCCGAAACGTCTCCACCTCTGCCATATGTGCTGCAGCCACTTGGAGCTCTGTGCATACATTTATCAGGCATTATAGCCTGGACATCGCCTCTCGGTGAAGAGCCGGCTTCGGCCTGGCGGTGCCACAGGGTCTCCTGTCCTAGATTCAGGACCTGGAATGTATTTCCTAGTTTCCTCCTCCCAGAATGTTGGCAGCGTTACTGCTTGGGAATCAGTCCTAATGGTTTAACCTGCTGCGAGAGCTGTGTCTCGAAGTAAGATAGTACAGTTACGTGAGAACTTACCGTAACAGTAGATCTTCGAGAACAGCTCTTGCAGCAGGTACCTTCCCGCCCACCTTCCCCCTTGGAGGAGGCATGGCTTACGCCTTTACTGTCAGGGTTTTTCCCTTTGACTTCTGACGGTGGATCCTCGGTCTCCCATTTCGATGTCAGCCTGCGTCCGGAAGTCTCCAGCGGGAGAACTGGGGAATCGGGCGGGACCGCCCCCGCCTAAGTCGGACGGGACTGACATCGGGGGCGGTCCCGGCAGAATAGCTAGCTAGAATTTTTCCATGGGTCCTGGCGCCTGCGGCTTCAGTCCTAATGGTGTAACCTGCTGCAAGAGCTGTGTCTCGAAGTAAGATAGTACAGTTATGTAAGAACTTACCGTAACAGTAGATCTTCGAGAACAGCTCTTGCGGCAGGTACCTTCCCGCCCACCTTCCCCCTTGGAGGAGGCATGGCTTACGCCTTTACTATCAGGGTTTTCCCCTTTGACTTCTGACGGTGGATCCTCGGTCTCCCATTTCGATGTCAGTCTGCGGCCGGAAGTCTCCGGCGGGAGAACTGGGGAATCGGGCGGGACCGGCCCCTTATGTACTACGTCTGACGTCGGAGGCGGGACCGATGTCGGGGGCGGTTCCCGCTGAAGATAGCTAGCTAGAATTTTTCCGTGGGGTCCTGACGCCTACCGGCTTCAGTCCTAATGGTGTAACCTGCTGCAAGAGCTGTTCTCGAAGATCTACTGTTACGGTAAGTTCTTACGTAACTGTACTTTGTCCGTAATGATCATATCCAGTTCGGGGCCTACTTCAGAATCCAAGGCAGGGCGTGCCCCATGCGTCGGTACCCCTGCGACAAGTCAATGACCGTATTGGACTGTTATGATCATTGTCTCGCCTGCCTGGGTCCCCGTTGTGATATGTACAACTGCAATACCTGCTTCTCCATGGACCGCTGGGTCCTCAATGTGCGCGCGTTGAAGGTGGGTCGGAATCCTCCCACCTTAGAGTGGCGGCATCGGTCCCGGGATGCCAAGGTCAGGATGTTGGGCCGTTCCCCTGGGTCTCTCTCCGGTACTGTATGTATCGAGGGAGAGCAGGACTTGGCTGGTTCTGGTCTCCAGGGGCCTGCATGAGGGGCTGGGCAGACAGTTGACCTCCGGGGGGTCGACTGAGCACTCCTCACAGTCTGTTGCTTCCTCAGAATCACAGACACCCCCAGTGTCGTAGTGGCAGCTATACACTGGGTCTGAGCTGGTGGAGTCCTCCTAACTCCACCCTTGGAGCCAGTAAGCGGGTGGTGCTACGGTCTGTGCTAGGCCTGTTTCTGGTGCCACCAGCGGCATTGGGAGTTTGTGGGTTTTGGGGGTTGCTTCTCTACCGGTCTCCCTGATGATCTCCTCTTCGAAGAAGGATGATCAGGGTGACCGGGAGTGGCTGGCCGACTCTGAGGAGTCCCATTGCCCAGTTAGGCCTAGCCGTTTGGTTTCTGCTGTTCTGGATTCAGTCGCTCCCCCAGCGGGCCCCTGCCTTTGGGGTCAACTCCTCTGTGTCCTCCGGCACCGCTTCTGGTGCCGGAGACACCTCCGGTGCTGGGGAATGTGTCCATGCCAAGGGCGGCATCGGGCTGGGGGCCTGATCTGATGCTGGCGCTGCACTGAATGCCAGGTTGGACTCCAGTGCTGAGTCACTGTGTGTGGTGCCGAGTTGTGGATTCTGGAGCCGGGGTGGGGTTTGGGATTGTTTCTAGTGCCTCCTCTGGTGCTGGGGCTGTCTTAGAACCCCCAGTTTTAGGCACTGGGGGCCATCTGAGGCGCAGGTTCCTGTCTGGGGAAGGGAGTTTGAGGAGGTCGGGGGTGGCATGCAGACCCACTTCCAGAGCTGCTGGTGGCTCTGGGAGGAGTCACAGAGCTGACCCCTCTCTTCTTCGTTCTCTGGACCAGGTAGGGTCTGCAGCAGGTGGTGCTAGGGGCACCCGCAAGGGACAGACTAGCTTCAGTTGCCCTATCATGGGGTTCTTTCTCCTGGACACCACTTTGGCCGCTTCTGAATGGTTGGGCGACCTACAGTGGGTGTGTTGTGCAGCCCCCCCCCGGGAGGGGTTCCCTGCGCATTCCTGTAGCCCTAGCAGGGATCCTGCTCTGGCTCACAAGGCTTCTCCTCCTCCTCCTCCTCCTGTGGATCCTCTGCCTCCTCCCTCTGCTCTACCAGGTCTCTCGGGGCCCTTTGGGACCTGGGACCAGTTCAGATCATCGGCAGCTGCTTTTCCCCACTACCTAAGAGCCCTGGACCAGGTAATTTTTAGACCGGAAACCCCAGCAGCCCTGGAATCTGAGTCCGGCTCCTCTACCTCCTTGTCTTCCTCCCCAGAGGAAGAGGATCCTTTGGTCCACCTGTCCTCAGATGCTAATATCACCAGCTATCAATGGTTCCTTTCGAGGTCACTTGAGAAGCTCCACATATCCCACTTCGCAAGTCACAATCCTGACCACGTGACGCAGGCATTCCTCAAAGAGTGTTCAGCCCTGAAAACTTCATCCCTCTGTGGCCTGTCCCTTTCACGGAGGCGTCTAATCAGGTCTGGCAGCATCTCTCTGCCCCTTCTCCAGCCCCGAGGGACTGTCAGCGCAGGTATTGTGCACCCCAAGGGTCTCCAGGTGCTATGCTCTTACCCCTCTTCTGGGGTGGAGCTCCTGGACACCCATACTGGGCATTGTCGCCCAAGACACAGCCGCCCCCCCAGAGTCAGACTTGGCTGAGTTTGACTGCTGGGGTAGGCAAGTCTTCTTGGTGGCACGTCTCCTTTTGTGCATCTCGGTGCACCGGGCACATCAGGCTGCCTACGTTAGGCACCTGTGGACGATACTGGGACGACAACTGGTGACCTTGCCTGACACAGGGCAACCAGGCAAGCCATTTGCCTTTCTGCTAGGGGACTAGCAAGACAGCAAGCAAGGGCATCTTATGACGCCACTGAGGT
Organism: Neoceratodus forsteri; assembly: GCA_016271365.2. NCBI lineage: Eukaryota > Metazoa > Chordata > Ceratodontiformes > Ceratodontidae > Neoceratodus > Neoceratodus forsteri. The sequence goes on along the minus strand of CM028129.1, from coordinate 254,884,357 downwards.
AGCATCTAGGCTAGCAGGAACTGCAGTCTGCATTAGACAGATGGTGTGGCTTCACCTCTCGCAGTTATCACCCCTGGCCCGGTGTAGGGTGATTGCCTGTCCTTTCCAGGGGGCCCATTTTTTTCTCTCCCAGGGTGAGACGAGAATTGTCGGGGCACCTTCGTTCTCCCAGGCAATGGGAGTCTCAGTCTCGCCCTGACCAGTCTTGTGCCTCGCCAGGCCAATGAGAGGCCCCTTCCTTCCTGAGTTTGTCCCCCACAGGAGGCTTAGGGAAGTTTCCAGCCCTTAGGGAGGTGCCAACGCCTTTAGGTGCTTGGTACTCACCCACCAGTGATGAATGGTGAAGATTAATACAGTTAAGTTATGAAAATTATGTACCTACCATAATTCCTGATCTTAATTGATATCTTCACCATTCGTCACTGCTTCCTGCCCACCTTCCCCACTTGGGCCTCAGCCTCTGGGCAGAGCCTCCTCCCTGCTGGCACTTCCGGGTCCACTGATCCTTCGCTGAATTGACAGGGACCCACTTCTGGGCGAGTGAAAGCAGGGGTGCTTGCACACTCTATACTAGGGGCTCCACAGGAACTCTTCTAAAGGGCTTTCCAAGGGCCCTCTTTTATTTTTCTTGAAGGGGCTCTTGTCTCTCTGCCGATGCATGGGGTCCAAGTTTGCCCTCTTGGGTCCCCATCTTCGTCATTGGGGGGGCTCCAGGGACCTCCTCCCCCTTTTCTTGGAGTATTGGTTGCTCCATTTTACTTTCAAGATAACCCACTCTGGGTTGCCCTGGGGCAGGGTCCCCTCTGACCTTCTTTAAGGAGCTTGAACACTTATGGAGACTTAAGGCCTCTGCCTTTGCTGCTTCTAGCAGCACTGGGCATGAGGGGGTCTCATCCCTTTCAGGTTCTGGACCTTCCTAAATTGAGGGAGTCTACATCTGACAGGATCCTGCCCCAGGGTGGGTCCTAGCCCCACCTCTAATTTGTGTAAGGGACAGGGAGTGAGCGACCCAATGACCCCCTTTCCCTTCTCTCCTTATGTGCCTCACATGGTGTCCTGTGATGCTCTCACATCTGCAAGGTTCTGTGACCAGCTATGCACGGCAGTTTGGTTCTCCTACCTTGAGTCCTCTTCAGCCTGGGAGGCTTATCCTGTGCTCTCTGTCTGCCTCTGGGTTTCCTCCCCAGCTTAGAAAAAAAAAAAAAAAAGAGGAAGAAGAGACAAAAGCAATTGGGTTCCCTCTTGGTCCCCCAGAGGACCACTTCGGGCTCTTCCTTTTGGGGGTGCCATACATCTCTCTCACTCTCCTCTCCCCTCTTTTCTCCATTCCTTCTTTTCTTCCTTTTCCCTCCCTTTGTTCTTCTTAACCCTCCCTTGGCTTGCCCGGTAGTTGTGATCCCCTGTTCCAGACCTCATAGTGTCCTTCCCCTCCTCTTGTGGCTTATTCCTTTTCGGTTTATTTACTTCCTTTTTTACTATCTCTCGGGCTCCCTTGCCCCGCCCTCCTCTTTCTTCCTTTGTCTCTATTTTTTTTCTCTCTGGTGAGCAGAACTGAGGTGGTGGAGAGGCTGGCGGCAGTTACTGACCCACCCGCAAGTGCCACGCTTGTCAACCTCGAGGGCAGCGCCAGACCCTCCTCCTAGGAAAAAAGCTTTAAGCTATAAGTTCCCACAGGGTCCTAGCACCTTTGTCTTGAGCCCACCAGTGACGAATGGTGAAGATATACAGTAAGGTCAAGAATTATGGAACGTAAGTAATTTTCATTTCTTCCCACAGTCGAGGAAGGTACTCTATGAGAGTGTTCTACCATTTTCCACCCTGTCACAGTTCTGTTCATCGCCGCAACTCGATGCTGTACAATTATTCGATGCCCTGTCACCGCTATTCTCCCTGTTTTTCTATCTAGTACGGCACCGAGTTCTATTTTTGATCCTTTTATTGTTTTCCGTGACTAAGTTCAGTCATGTCCGGTCAGGGTTCTAAAAAGCGGAAGACTGGAAAGAGAACAGTCTCCCCCCATGCATTGGTGCTCCTGTGGAGGAAGTGTGTCCGTTTGGGATCACCATGACCAATGTTGGACCTGTCTGGAATAAGACCACGACATGGATCACTGCGACACTTGCTTCTCCATGGACCTCCACACACTCAAACTCTGCGCGATGAGGTGGGGATGAGGCCCCCTCCACCTTTGGAGGCTGGTGTCGCACTCCGGATTCCAAGGTGAGGTCCCTAGGCTCCTCCCTGAGCCCCTCCCTGGTACTGTATGTACTGAAGGAGATTAGGCTTCCACTAGTCCTCATTTCACTGAGACATGAGGCTTGGGGGAAGGGTCAGTGGGACGTCTGGTTCCCTTCTGGGGTGCCTGTTGCATACCCCTCCCAGCCCGGTACCCCTTCAGTGGTGTCATTGCAGTTATACACTGAACCTGTGTTGGCGGGCCATTTTGGGGCTGCGGTCTGGCGCCACTTTGGCTTCTGGAACTGAGGCCGGTGAGCGGAGCGGTGCTGCCCACGTAGCCGGGCCCTCTCCTGCTGCCGCTAGCAGCACTGGGAAAGGAACAGTCCCTGGGCTGTGCCGGTTGGAGATCTCCTTGATCTTGTCTTCCTATCGGGAGGATGATGATTGGGATGATCCTGACAGACTTAATGGTTCTGGTGAGGATAGGGACCTTTCTAGGCTTAGACCTAGGCCATTGACATCATTATCTGGGGTGCTCATTCTGGGTTGGGGCCAATGCTGCCTCCCCTCTTGTGGCACCAGGGGTGCTTCTGGTGCAGATTCCACCACCGGAGTAGATGGAGGCATCAGGCATGGTGCTGGGTTAAGCTCCGGTGCCACTTCTGGCACCAGGTCGGGTATGGTGCAGAGTCCAATTCCGGCCCCGTTTGTGGTGTTGATGGGGGTTCTGGTGCTGCTCATAGTGCTGGATCCCCTTTTCCTATGGTTTCCGTTGCTACTGATACTTCTGGGCCTAGTCCATGTGGCTGAGCCCTCTCTGGTGAGGTGTGTTTGGGAGGTCCCGGTCCATGCATAGCGTGACTGGGGACTCTAGCTGGAGCCATAGTGCTGATTCAGGTCATTTGACCCCTCCGGAACCATCTGGGCTTGTGGCAGATGAGGCTAGGGGCCACCCTGTGGGATCTGTACAGCTCTGACCTCCCCACCTCGGGGTTTTCCCACAGTGGCACCACCTAAATCGCCCTTCTAGGGTTGGGCGTATTCATGTGGGCTAGTTGCACGTCCCCTCTCTTTGAGGCAGGTTGCTTCTGTGCTCTCACAGTCCTGGCAGAGGACCTTGCCTTGTCCTGCATGACCCTCCTGCTGCTTCTTCTCTGCCTGTCCCTCTTCCCTCCCCGGACATTTCTGGTCCTCTGGGACCACTGACCAGGGAACAGTTCCAGGGTGTCGGCGAGTGCCTTACCTGCATATCTGAGGGCAGTGGACCCAGGCCATCTATCCATCTGAAGTGAACCCCCTGCACCACCGCCCACTGAGTCCAGCTCCTCGTCTTCTCCATTTTCCTCCTTCCCGAGGGACTGACAGCACAGGTATTGTTACCCCAGGGATCTCCAGGAGCCATGTCTCACCCCACTTCTGCAGTCCAGTGCCTGGTTATCTGGATGGCGTGCATTTTGTTATGCACAGCTGCACATCAGGCACACCAGTCCTGTGGCAGGCGCCTGTGGGCGACGCTGGATCAGCTTCTAGCGTTCTTGCCGGATTGTGAGGCAGCCAGGCAGGTCATTTGCCTTTCTGCCTAAGGTCTGGAGCTGGCGAGACTCCAAGCTAGGGCACTCTATGACACCAACGAGGTAGCTTCCAGACTGGTAAGAACTGCGGTCTGCATTAGGCGGATGGCATGGCTTTGCCTGTCACGGTTGTCACCCTTGGCCTGGCCTAGAGTGATTGCCTCATGGTACCAGGTGGCCCATTTCTTCTCCCACTGGTCCAGGCATGAACTTGCAGGGTCCCTTCCTGCTCTCAGGCCACGGGAGCCTCCATCTAGCCCTGACCAGTCTCAAGCCTCACCAGGTCTGTGAGGGCCCTGCCTCTCTTGTGTTTTCCACACAAGAAGCTGATGTTACAACCATTTCCCTCAGAGCTTGCCAATATCATCTTCGGTGGTGGCTTGCTACTCTGACTTACCAGTGATGAATGGTAAAGATTGATTCTTAGAAGATATGAAAATTATGTACTTACTGTATTTCTTGGTCTTCCAGAATATCTTCACCATTCATCACTGCATCCCACCCACCTTCTCTCGCAATGGCCAGGCTTCTGGGCAGGTTCTCCTCCCTTTCCTTCTGCCTTCCCCTTTTTGATCCTTGTTTTTTCTTTCCTTTAAAAAAAAACATGTTTTTTTCTGGGAGAGAGGCAGAGGAGAGAGACCCCTTCCTACTCAGTTGTCCTGGTCATCCTTGGCGACTTTTAAGTCCCTCCGCCCAGAATTTCTCTTCTGCTTTGGTTGTTTTTTTTATTCATTTGTTCATCTTATATTCTACATCCTTTTTTCTATCCCTTGGGCTCCCTTGCCCAACACTTCTGTCTTCTTACCCTTTCTTCCTCTCCTAGGCAAACAGAGGGGGGGCATCAGCATCAGTTACTGGCCAGTCCACGAGCGCCACATCATACCTCTGCCTCGGCGCTGTCCCCAAAGTTGGCTCCCTTCCTCAGAAAGTCTTAAAGGAATATGCTTCCGTGTGGTCCTAGTGCCTTTGGTCCAAGACCCACCAGTGATGAATGGTAAAGATATTCTGGAAGATCAAGAATTATGGTGATTATGTATTTTTTGTATCTTGCCCATACCCTTGAGTATGCAAAAGGCTAAGATCATGCCCTCTCTCAGCCTCCTTTTCTCCAGGGTGAGCATGTTAAGGGCCTTCGGCCTCTTTTAATAGCTATTGTCCCCCATGCTGTTGATCATTTTGTTGGCCCTGCGTTGCACCCAACTGCCTCAATGTCCTTGTTGTGTTGAGCCCAGAACTGCATGCAGTACTCCAGGTGTCAACTGACCTTGAAAAGGGGTGGGATTACATCCCTTGCTGCACTGCTCACCCCTCTTTTGATGCACCTCAGTATTCTGATGGCCCTTTTGAAAGCAGTTGTGCACAGGGTATCCTGCTTCAGTCCATGTCTGCTATAACTCCATGGTCCTTTTTCTCGTTGACTACAGCATGAGGAGTCCTGCATGGTGTGTTGGTCCTGCCACTGGTTTTCTTCCCCAAGTGTGGCACCTTGCATGTAAATATATTGAATCTGAGGATTCAGGAGTCAGACTAATCGCTCAGCTTGTTTAGGTCCTAAAGTTTTCCCCATCCTCAAGGGTGTCCCCCGCCCTGGGTAATTTAGTGTCATCTGTGAACTTAAATAGGCTGCTGGAGACTCCAGCTTCTGGATCATTGATGAAGATGTTAAAAGCAGCGACCTCAGCACTGATCCCCGATGGATGCTGCTGAAAACTATTTTCTACTTTGAATTGTGTCCGTACACCAACACCCTCTGCTTCCTGCCCCCAAACCACTTAGCAAGCCACCTTGCATATGTGTCATGTATACTGAACTGGTTTGCTTTGCCCAGGAACTTGTCATGCTCCACAGTATCAAAGGTCTCACTGAAGTCCAGCTACAACTACATCCACAGTCCTGCCCCTGCCCAGAGTTGTTAGTGAGGCTGCTTTTCCATCTCTAAATGCATGCGTTATCATAAACCACTTGAGCTCCACTCTCGTGGTTTATGCAGATCTCCTCAGTGGGAGCATAGTCTTGTACATGCTTGCTTAACTAGCATTTTGTTTCCTAGTAGCAAGAGCTCCTATTTAATTATGACACCTGCAGTGACACTAGAAGTCTTATGTTTTGCATTGTTCATACTAAAATTACCTAATCATCTCATTTGTGTTTACTGGTTTTAAAATGTTCCTGTTTATTTGTCATACATATAAAATGTAGGTATAACTAATGGTTCCCCCTTTTTCCCATAGGGAAACCGTGCTGTAATTTGCCATTATAAAGGAGCATTTATAACGGCAAACATGTGCATGGTTTCCCTCGCTCTGCGTTTGCGTCCGCCACAATGTGTCCCTTCCTGCCACTCCCCACTTCCTTCTTGCCTGAAACTCAACCACCAGAAGAACTCGATGGTAAGTTATTTTTTTTAATTTCATTTTCTACATATCTGGGGATAAGAAAACATTTTATAACATTTAAAAATCTCTGACCATTTGACTGTCCGAAAACGGAACTGGAGCATGGCCGCAGCAGAACGTTTGGTATTTTATATAATTGCTGTGGCGAAAAAGGGAAACCCAGCAATTATGTAAAATAAAATATGGAGTGGTGTGTGTAAACTGGAAGTTTACACACACCCTCGGAAATAGATGCTTTTCACAAACCCCTTGAGCTTTGCTCTCAGGGTTAATATGGCATCTGACGCCTTGGGTGTGTGTAAACTTCTCGTTACACACACCATCCCAATTTATTTATAAAAATCCATGAAACTGCATTACAGTCTGTTTACAGAAGAGGGCAACTGTTGACATGTGCACTGTGGTAGTTAAGTCTTAAGTAGCTGACTAGTGTTGACAAAGCAGACCACAGGTTCATATCTTTATTGTCAGTTCATTACATGAGGAAGAAATTAATATGTGATTCATAGGATTTGAAAATACAGGAATCCAGATTAAAAATATAATAGATAGCAGGCCTGGTGGCACTGAGGGCCGAGGCGCTGGATGCCTTACCTTGTGCTACGCCGGCGACCTGTGTTTGGGAACGAGCAGGGGCCACCGGGGGTCGGTAGGAGAGGAGAAGGATCAAGCGCCCAATGGGCTGCTCTCCTTCTCCAGGTGGGGAGGGCTGCACACTCCTGCTGCCATACCGCTACCTAGGAGACCCCAGGTGGTGGTGCAGTTAGGGAGCAGCAGAATGGGAGGGGAAGACGTCAGATGAGGGTCAGAGTGAAAAAAGGCACGTCTCAACGTGCCTTTGTCTCCTTGACCCTCCTTGTGTGCCGACATCTGTGGGATGGGACGAAAATCAGGATGAAAACACCCGACGCAGGCTCCTGGAGATGGGCCTCGGCTCCACCGACTAGGAGGAGCTCAAATCTGTCTGTCCGCCTCATCTCAGGTAAGGAGGGGGTTTGGGATCCTCCACCCCCCACCTGGGGGGGTAATCCGGGTTGCTCAAGGCTATAGAGGTGGAAGCAGAGTAGGGGCGGAAGCAGAGTAGGGGAGCGATATCCTCCGCCTCTGTTCGGCAGGGCTCAAGTGAGGACCCTGATGATAGGAACCGGCGTGGGGTCAGAGGAGTATAAATACAAGGTGAAAAAAAATATACTGTATATTTATATAATAGATAATTATGGAATAAATACTGAAATACTGTTGCTGGTCACTTTTAAGCTCTCCTGGTGAAGACACAGTTATGAAAGCAGCTTTTTTATGAATCCTAAAATGCCTAAAGAATTCTCAAACAGTGGCAACGCCAGCAATTAAGGATGACCAGGGGGACAGGCAGGGTACAGTGAGCTTGTGCCTGACGTGCAGGGGGAATTTAAACCCAGACTTTGTTGCCTGCAATATATCACTACTGGAGCACAACTTGGACACAGCAGATTTTTTTCCAAGACTTTCCCAGTCTGGTCCTGTCCTGAAATCACCCATATTTCCCAAAGCTAATTTTCATCAGTGTCCTCCTTAACCATGCACTGTGTTTAGAAAATGTTTAAAAATGAATTTGCGCCGGCCCAGTGGCACAGAGGGTTGAGGCGCTGGATGCCACACCTCGAGCCACACCAATGACCCGGGTTCAGGAACGGACTCTGGGCGCTGTGGGCTGGCAGGGGAAGGAGAGGATTGAGCGTCCGGAGGACTGCTCTCCTCTCCTGGGGTGGGTTGGGTGGCAAGCCTCGCACTGTAGTGGCCCTGGGTAGAGACCAGGGGCACTACAAGTAGCGGCGCAGGAGGGACAAAACCAGAAAAACTGAAAAACCACTCTAATGGCCGCCGGATGACGGCTGCCATTCTCCACTACCATCGGAGTCCTCCAGGGAGCCTTCTCTCGGTCCCAGCAGCACCCCGGACCTAATTGGAGTACACTGGTATGCCCGCCCCGGTGCCTACCCACCCAGCGCAAGGGTTACGCCAGGATACTTCGAGGTTGGCTGCGATGTGGGACTGAGGAGCAGCTCGAGAGGGGACAGCCAGGGTGAGTCGGGAACATGGCAGCCCGAAGGAGTGGGGGTTATTGGGGACGTGGGAGGGGAAAAAAAACATCACACAATAAAAATGAATTTGCTCTTCTTTTCCTTCCAGATGCATGATGGATGACGACAATGAAGTGAGGGATAGAGCCACATTTTATCTGAGCGTACTGGAGCAGAAGCAGAAAGCTCTCAGCGCTGCTTACATTCTGAATGGTAAAGCAACACATTTCCATGTTATCTGTGGACGTGATCCAGATCTTAATAAACGGAGACTGTTCTGAGAGGGTTTGATGAACCATAGCTTAATACTCTGGCATTTCTGAAAGCTTTATGCCTGTCCCTGTCACTTGAACAGCACACAAAGCTACTGCCCTTACTGGGAAGCAAACCTGGGACCCCGAGTCTCGAAGGCTGCAGCTCTAACCATTGAGCGAAAGAGAAATTCTCATTAGCTGGGTTGTTACACTTGAGTGTTTACCTGTTGTACTTTGCAGTCTCAACAGCCACCTCCAGATGTCTCTCTACTGTAACTATTTTTCAACAATATAGGACTCTTGTCATTTTGCACGTGCTCGCATTGAGATGACCCTACTTTGCATATACTGCCTTTTCTCACATACAGTAGTGTCCAGGGTTGACTTTCTCCATTATGTTTATATTTACAAGTCTTCCCTGTATCAGTCTTCACCATTCATCACTGGTTGGTATAAGCCGGAGGCGCAGTACCCTGAGGGAGCATTTTTTTTCTCGAAAAAGGGGAGGAGCCGGCGCCGGGGACAGTGCCACTCTCGAGGCCGACGTACTGTGTGGCACTCGAGGGTTGGTCAGTAACCGACTCCTTCTCCACCTGAGTTCTGCTTCTCCCACCGTAGAGTGTGCAGCTACATCACGTTCGAGCCAGAAAAAACTATGCCATTGCAGCCTGTCACAAACACACTCTGCAGGTCAGGCCCTCTGCTCCCACAGTGCCAACCCTTAGAGCATAATGGTGTGAACAGGTAACAGACAGGGTAACCCTCCTGTCTGCTTTGGGTCCGAATCACCTGTTAGCCTCAAGTTCTGGAGGGATTCAAACTATGAACCTTATGCTAGCATACCCAGTTACAGGCTCAGATATGTACCCTCTTGGGGATTGCAGTGCAATCTTTTGCCAGGGGCACTCAGCCAGGTCTCCAAAATTAACCCTTAAAACTCTAAGTGCTTTCCCAGTCAGAGTCTAGAATCATATGACACAATCCCATAGACAGTGTTTCATTTAACTCTGTCTTTCCCTACCCCCTTTTGATGAGGTCAGCTAGAGCCTCCCTTAGATAATTTCTGACATAAGTGTCTCTGAGGATGCGAGTCATTGTTTTGAAAAATCTGTACTAGCGATTTCCCAAATATGACAGTCTTTAATTAAACATTTTCTCTTTGAACTTAACAATCCCACACTCATGTCCTCTTGGGCTGATTTCCTGTGCTAATGTGATCTGAGGGATTTTATGACTCTTCACACATTTCTGGTTATATGCTAAAAGGAGAGGAACTAGCCCAGTTTCCCTGTCTCCTGTAACGTCATAAAACTCGCATTTAGTTTCAACTTCAGAAGCATGGGCAGGTCATAAAAAGGTAATAAAATACCCTTCTGTAAGGAAGTCTTCATTAACTGGTTCTTCTGGTCTGTTTTACAACATCCTGTGGTTTCAACTACTGACTTTGAAAGTTAAGGGGCCAAATCTCTCACATACTGACATTTCATACACAGACCATTTATTTATAAAATAAATATCATACAGGTAACCAGAAGCAGGGGCAGAGCGTCACACTCCTCCCCACCTAGACTGAATTTGGGGTCTCTATCCCCTGCATTGGATGAGCTCCACAAGTCAGTTAATTCCTCATATAGGCGCGACAAGCCATCTGTGTCCTGATTGGTAGCTCCAGCCCTATGTGAGAGCGTCATGTCATACCCTTGCAAGGCAAGACTTCATCTTAATAGTCTACCATTTGTTTTTACCGTTTGTGTCAGCCAAACCAGGGGGTTGTGGTCAGTTTGTACCTCAAAGTGCTGCCCGTATAAGTATGGCTCTAACTTCTTTAGGGCCCACACTATGGCAAGACACTCTTTTTCCACAGTAGAGTATGCCTGCTCCCTGGGAAGTAACTTTTTATTTAGGTACATGATGGGGTGATCTGTTCCTTGGTTTGAATGTCTAACTCGGCACTGCCCCAATAGCCACATCTGAGGCATCAGTCTGAACTACAAATGGTCTGCTGTAGTCTGGACTTGTCAATACAGGAGCACTGCACAGTGCCTCCTTCAGTCTGATAAAGGCGTTTTCACAGGCTGGTTTCCAGGTAACTTTCTTAGGCATCCTTTTCTTTACCAGGTCAGATAGGGGAGCAGCCAGGGCACTGCAATAGGGTACAAATTTCCTATAGTACCCTGCTGTCCCTAGAAGACTCCTGACCTGCTTCTGTGTTTCTGGTCTGGGCCGTGCCTTGATCACCTCTATTTTCGCTTGGTTAGGATGGAGCTGTCCCTGGCCTACAACGTGCCCGAAGTATGCCACTTCAGCCGTGGCAACCTTGCACTTCTCAGCTTTGACAGTGACCCCGGCCCTCTGTATCCTGCCCGGCACCTCCCTAAGGTGGGACAGGTGTTCCTCCCAGCTGGCACTAAAGATGGCAGTGTCATCCAGGTACGCTACCGTGTACTCCCCAGCACCATTTAACACCTGGTTCACCAACCTTTGGAAAGTGGCCGGGGCCTTCTTCATTCCGAAAGGCATTACTTTACATTAAAATAACCCTATTGGAGTGATGAAGGCTGACCTCTCCCTAGCTCTGGCAGTTAACTCTACCTGCCAATACCCCTTTGTCAGGTCAGTAGTTGTAAGGTATGTCGCCCCTCCCAACTTGTCCAGGAGTTCATCCGTCTGTGGCATTGGGTGGGCGTCTGACTTCGTGACTGCATTCAGTCCACAATAGTCCACACAAAAATTAGTAGAGCCATCTGGCTTGGGCACAAGGACTACTGGTGAGGCCCAGGGACTGTGGGATTTCTGGACTACCCCTAAATCCAGCATTTCCTCCACCTCCCTCCTAATGTCCTTTTGGACAGCCTCTGACACCCGATATGCTGTCTGCCATATGGGTATCTGTGTCCCTGTCTCCACATCATGCATCGCTAAGGGGGCTAGTCCAGGCTTGGAGCTAAATAGTGGGGCAAAGTATGCTAAAACCTCCCTGACTTCCTGAATCTGATCCGGGCCCAACTGGGGTGACATTTTAATTGCCTCCACAAAGGATTCCCACTTGCTTTCTTCCAGCAAGTCCAGAAGGGGGTCTCCTTCATCCGTCCCTTTCCCAGGACAACATACTGCAAACACCATGTCAGCCCTATTAACATATGGCTTCATCATGTTGACATGGTACATTCTTTGTGTCTGTCATCTGTCAGGTAACTCCATGATATAGTTCACGTCATTTACCTTTCTGACTACTTTGTACGGTCCTGCCCACTTAACCTGCAGTTTGTTCTTCCGAACTAGAATGAGGACCATGGCCTCCTGACCCACCGTGTACAAGTGAGCTCTGGCTCTGTGGTCGTACCACACTTTCTGTTTTTGTTGGGCAGCTGCCAGGTTGCTCTGGGCTGTCCCCATAAGCTCCTTCAACCTTTCCCTAAACCTAAGGACATAATCCACTATGGGAGTTTCCTGGGTGGCATGCTTGCCTTCCCAGTCTTCCCAGATCAAGTCTAGAGGCCCATGTACCCGGTGTCCATATAAGAGCTCGAAGGGGGACTCTTGTGGCACTTCCCTGTATGCAAATAACAGGTGGGGAAGGTATTTCTCCCAGTCCCTCCCATGCTGTTCAGCAAATGTTTGGAGCATTGACTTAAGGGTACCGTTAAATCTTTCCACAAGCCCATTGGCTTGTGGGTGTTAAGGTGTCGTGTGTCTCTGCACCTCCCCACACTTCTCCCACAAACATTTCATCAGGTCCGACATGAAGGAACCCCCTCGATTGGTGATAACCTCCTGCGGAAACCCAACACAGGAGAAAATCCAAAGTAAGACATCTGCCACTTTAGCTGTCCTCAGTGAGGATAGGCGACTGCCTCTGCGACTGGCATAATCCACCACAGTCAGGATGAATCTCTTCCCAGAGGAGCTGGGGGTATTTAAAGGCCCCACAATATCCATTCCCACCCTCTGGAATGGCTCCTCCGCTGTGGGCAATGGAATTAGGGTAGCTTTGGTTTTCTTACCTGCCTTCCCTATTTCTTGGCACTGGTGACAAGACCTGCAATACTCCTTCACCTGCTGGGTGACGTTGGGCCAATAAAAATTCTGGGCCAACCACTGCATAGTGCGCATGATTCCCAGATGATCAGACAAGGGAATATCGTGTGCAATTTTGAGAACTGTTGACGGTACCTCTGGGGAACAACAAGCTGCCTGCCTCCTCCTGTCTTAGCATCCTGTGTATACATCAGTCCATTTTCCCAGTAAACCTTATGTTTCCCGTTACCTCCCTGTGCTCCATCAGAGTCTGCCCAAGCCCTCAGCTTCTCTAGACTAGGGTCACTTTTCTGAGCAGCTTCAAACTCCTTACACATTCCCAAGGCATGGGACAGTCCCCCTTCAGTGTCTAAACTAGGATCCCTAGCTCTAGCGTCAGGGCACTCAGGATCACGGTCATTCCTAACCGTCTGACAATGGGTCATCCTTCCTTCCTCGGAGTAACCCTCCATAGCTGTTTGGTTAACTGCTACGTGGGAAATTTCTACCTCCCTTTCATTAGTCTTCATATCAGGAGACCCAGGCTGGGGAACCAGCCTCCCAGTGGTTTCCACAGTAGCTTCTATGGGGTGCCACAATTTTCCTTTGCCGCTTGGCTGCGGGTAACTGCACACACCAGCCCCTGTTTGAGATTGTTGCCAGTGATTACAACAACAGCTAAAGTTTCGGCTATGGCAACCTTTTGTACAGTCCCCCATCTCACCCCAGTCTAGGAGGACACTAGCAAGTGGCAAGGTTTTCTCCTTCTCAGTGAATCCTCGTACAGTTATAGATTGATTGGGTATAAGCTGACCAGGCTGTACCAGATCCCCTTTTACCAACGTTAGGGATGCCCCTGTGTCTCTTAACTCTTGTGTCTGTACAACATTCACAGTGACTGGGTGCATGTGTTCCCTCATGTTTACAGGCATGCTTTCAGGAACACACAAACAACCCACTTCTTTCCTAGCACCACTTTGAATATTGCTTGTCCTTTTGGGACACTCTTTGGCAATATGCCCAGATCTTCCTGGACATAAGTCTCCACCACTCATTCACACTAGTGGGATCTGCGCCGGAGGCACTAGGACCCATCGGGAGCAAAGTTTTTGCCGGAGGGTCGGCACGAGAGATGGCGCCGCGAGCGCTGGCTCGCGCGGTAATGACTATCTCGGCGACGACCCTCCAACCGCCTCAGTTCCTTTTTTCCCGCCATCGAGTGTGCTTCAGTAACGACGTCGCTCGACTGTCGGGAGTCAAACTTCAAACTAGCGCATAGTTTTCAGTTTATTTTTTTGTAATATTATCTCGATAGTAGTATCGCTTAGATTTATTCTATTTCATCATATTTCTATTATATTTTAAATTTAACATATAATAAAGAAGTCTCGGCCTACTTGACGTGCGACCACAGAGCAGGTCAGGTGACGGTAGGTAGACTTGTGTGAAAGCTGTTCAGTCAGTCGGCTGGGTCCGGTCAGCCCCTTCTCAGAAGCGGGTTCCGGCAATGGTCAGTCCGATGCCCGGGGGGATGGGCGGTCTCCCCGCCAGCATAAAAACAAACAGTCGCATTCTTGGCACCGTTCGGCCTCGAGCTCTTCTTCGGCCCACAGGTCAAAAAAGAGAGGCATCGCTCGAGGTCGCCCTCTGATACGTCTGCGCGTCGATGGTCGGTTATCGTGGCTAGTTGCCGGTCTCCTCCTTCGGAGTCGCCAACTTCCGGTTTCTGTCGTCTTCGACATCAGAGTCCTACCCAGCCTATAGGTAGGTCTCCAGATGAGCAGTTTCATCAGTGGGCCGCTCTTATGGAGCGATGGGCTCGGAGGTTGGTTCTTCTGCCTGGCTTGGTTGCTCCGGAGCCTTCGGGCTCGTCGGGCGATCAGGTAGGGCGGTTGGACCTTCCTAGTCGCGTAGCGCCTCCTTCGGTGCCAGCGACTCCGTGCTTAGGTGTTTTCCCCCCCTCACATGGCTGCGGTGCAGGGGGCCACACCGATGCCCTTATCTCCTGTTTTTTTCTCCTCTCATGTTTTTCCAGGTTCCATAGTGTCCTCGGCGCCATCCGCAGGGTCTCTGCGCTTGTCGGCGCTGCTGGAGCCGGGGACGGCACTGCTGGGTCTCAGGGCACTGGGTAGTCTTCACAAGCGGGGCGCTGCCAGGTGTCACAGGCTCTTCGCCATGGCTCCTACCTACTGGCTCGACTCTGTTCAGCGCCGGGGCCCTCGGGACTCTCCTCTTTCTATCAGTTCTTCCTCCTCTCCTATTTTTCACTCCTTTCCTGTCCAAACAGTCCTTCCTGGACTATCAGGAGATGTTGAGCCTGGACCCAGACCTCGGGTTGGGTGACGTCAGGAGGAAGCAGGATCTTTCACTGCTACAGAGCCTGTGGTCGAGGACCTGTCCTTTTAAGTCTCTGTTGAAGAACTTGAGTTCCACTCTTTCTCCAGACTACAGACATCGATCCTAGGAAAAGAATAAGACTCAGTATCTTCATGCTTGAGATCCCTATGGATTTGACCCTCCGATTCATTCTCCTTCGAGACGCTGTCTCAAATGGTATGGAATAATCTCTGCTTTACTCCCTTGGTGGCTAAATCCATTGATAGGAAATATTCAGCCCCCAAGGATCGCCCCATTTTGGCATCTCAAGCCTTTGGATCCTATTGTAGTCCTGCAGAGAATGATAAGGTCGTTTCCTCGTTACTACAGCTCGAATTTATTAACAAAGAGTCTCAGAAAATTGATACATTAGGTAAGAGAGTCTTTGTTGCCTCCACTCTAAGTATGCTATTGCCAGCTATCAAGCTTATTTTTCTCTGTATGAGTATATCCTGTGGCACTCTATCAACGAATGGTTGAAGCTCTTCCAGATTCCGACTCCAAGTCAGAGCTTCTTCTAACTGCTACCAGAGGTATTGAGTCTCAATAACCAACAGGTCAAAGCCGCTATGGACGCCGACACTGCTTCTCGCTCAGCAGCCGCAGGTATTTGTACTGACGCTACCCTGGCTGCTGCATTCGGCTTTTTGAATGATGCACAGTAGCAGGTAATGGCGCTGTTCTTTGATGGCTCATATCTTTCGGTCCTCCGGTAGTGCAAGCCCCAGAGGCCACTCAGAAGACTAGGTCGGCCATTAAGCTGGCTAGATCTCCGCCTACTCTCTCGGGGCATGTAGGTAAATGTCAGTTTCTAGTCGTCAGTCCTTTCGAGAGGCAGAGGAAGCTTCCATAAAAGCCAACCTGCCCAACCTCAAAAGAAGACGCAGAAAGCCGCAGAGGCCTAAAGCCCCAGCGCCACCTTATAAACTGCCGCCCAAGTTCCATCTCCACTGCCCGAGGTGGAACTTTCCTCCGTGGGAGGTCGCCTGATGTACTTCACAACCAGTGGAGTCCATAACCGGACAAATGGGTCCTTCGGATAATTCTGCGAGGTTATTCTCTCAATTTTCTGGAAACCCCGAATCGCTCCTCCCAAACGGCAACCCAGGCTGTCGACCTCCTCAGTCAGACCTCCCGCCACGAGATCCAGGGCCTCTGAAAACAGGGCAGTAGAACTGGTGCCCCCGCATCAGCGTAAACACAGGGTTCTACTCCCACTACTTTCTGGTTCCAAGAAATCTGGGGATGCGCCCATTCTAGACCTCTAGAAAGTTAAACAAATTCCTCCCAGGGAGAAATTCAGAATGATTTCTCTGGGTACCCTGTTACCTTTGCTGCATCAACACGACTGGCTAGCCTCCCTGGACATGCAGGACGCTTACCAGCATATCCCCCATCCACCGAGCTACTCGCAAATTCACTAGAGGTTTTGTGGCTCTGGGTCAACACTATCAGTTCAGAGTCCCTGCTCTTTGGGCTATCCTCGGCCTTGTGATCTTTACAAAGTGTTGTGCAGTTCTCGTGAGCGCATCTCAGGAAGCTCGGACTCCGAGTGTTTCCCTACCTGGACGACCGGTGCAGCAAGCCCTTCCAGCCAAGGGACCCTGGAGTCGCTTCAAACGGCCTCCCGCCCTACGCCCATGGGAGTTCTGCTGAATCTGAAGAAGTCACAGCTGCAGCCTCCCAGAGGCTCCTTTCTCATAGGGACTCTTCTTGACACCTCTTCCGCGAAGGCTTTCTCTCCAGAGGACAGAAGACTCCGACATCCTTCAGATGGTCTGCTACATCGGGGAGAACAGATCGTCACAGCCTTCTCGATGCAACGATGTTGGGTCTCATGGCGCCCTCAATGTTCATTGTACCCCTAGCTCGGTTACACATGAGGACCACCAATGGATGTTCCTCCGCCAGTGGTCACCGACCTCTCACCCCAGTCTTATCCCATCAAGGTGACAGAGCTCTCATGGGTCTCTCACCTGGTGGTCTCAAGAGAGCAATCTCCTGGAAGGATTCCCTTGCTCCTCTGGATCATCAGATCTCCATCACCACAGACGCATCGCTGATGGGATGGGAGCCCACTGTCGCCTCTCCACACTCAGGTGTATGGACTTCAGCTCGAGGCTCAGCTTCACATAAATGTCCTGGAGATGAGAGCAGTCCTCTATGCGATCCGAGCTGCTGAAGGATATTCTGTCACAAGAACATTCTCCTTCAAACGGACAACAAAGCTGTGATGTATTACATCAACAAGAAGGCGGTGCTCATTCTACCCCGCTTGCAGGGAAGCAATGAGAGTGGAGTGGTGCTTGGAGCATAAGTCTCTAATTCAAGCGGTATATCTACCAGTGTATACAAAACGACTTGGCAGATCACCTCAGCAGAACAGAGGCAGACCTACGAGTGGTCTCGATCCAGCCAGTAGCTCGGTCACTGTTCAAGAGTGGGGACTCCAGACCTGGACCTTTTGCATCCCCACCAACGCAAAACTGCTCTCTCTGCTCCAGAAATCCAGGGCCTGGCATTTTCTGTCAGGATGTTTCAGGCTGTGTGGACAAAACGCTTTACGCCTTTCCACCACTTCCTCTAATTCAGAGAGTACTTCTCAAATTCGAGTCTCAGGGGACCAAGATGATTCTCATTGCTCCCTCCTGGCCCGGCAACCATGTGGTTTCTTCTACTCAACAGTATGTCGGCAACCTCTCCGAGACCACTTCCTGCAAATCAACCTTGACTCAGGGTCATGGTCCATCCCAACCTGAGGTCACTTCACCTTCACGCTTGGCTCCTGGAAGAGGTAGAAGTGAACCGTTCAACGCCTCTCTGATAGTCTCAGACATCCTTCTGGCTGCCCGAAGCAAGCTACTGGAAACTTACACTTCTAAGTGAAGCGCTTTTTCTCTCTGGTGTGCAAAGTCCTCTTGGAATCCTTCCTGTCCTCCAGACAAGGTTCTGAGTACCTTTGGACCTATCAAACTCAGGTCTCAGTACTCTACAGTTAAAGTTCACCTTAGTGCCATTTCAGCGTACCATGAGCCGGTTTCTTCCTTGTCTCTGGCTCAGTTACCTATGGTAAAGAGATTTCTTAAAGGAATTCTGCATACCAGACCCCCTGTAAGACGTCCGGTTGCAGCCTGGGACATTAACCTTGTGCTAGACATGCTCACTCGGAAGCCTTTCGAACCCCTAGCTACCTGTGAGCTAAAATTTCTTACCTGGAAGACAGCCTTCCTAGTGGCCATTACCTCAGCCCGCAGGGTCTCTGAGATACATGCCCTAGTTACGGACCCTCCGTATACTGTGTTCCATAAGGACAAAGTAGTTCTTCGTACTCATCCTAAATTTCTTCCAAGGTTGTGTCAGAATTCCATCTAAACCAACCTCTGGTCCTTCCTCTTACTTATGAACTTCCAAAATGAAGGAGAACGGTCTCTTCATTCCTTGATGTTAAGAGAGCCTTCGCTTCTACTTAGATAGAACCAAGAATTTTGCAAGACTCAGCAATTGTTTGTTTCCTTCATGAGACCGGCTGGGTCAGCCTGTCGCTATCAGATGCATCTCATCGTGGTTGGTGGCATGTCTTGACATTGCTATTCCATGGCACAGGTTAAGTTAGAAGGTAGAGTTTATGCTCACTCTACTAGGCGGTCGCTGGCATCCCTAGCGGAGTCGCAATGTTCCGTTGCAGATATCTGCAGTCATACCTGGAGCTCAGTGCATACCTTCGTAAGCATTATGCACTGGATGTTCATGCCAGGCGATCATTCCGCCTTCGGCAGAACTATCCTTAATGGACTTCTGTCCTAGACGCGTGAGCTCTGGCTCTCCTGCCGCCTTTTGGGGGATTATCAGCTTGGTACTCTCCCACTAGTGTGAATGAGTGGTGGAGACTTATGTCCAGGAAGATATGAAAATTACGTACCTACCGTAATTCTTGATCTTCTTGGACGAGTCTCCACCACTCATTCACATGCCCACCCTCCATCCCCTGAGCTCACCGCTGTGTTGGTCTTCACTCCCTCAAATCCTTAGGCCGTGAAGACTTCTTTGTTGACCCTTCTTACACGGGTCGTCCGGACTATCTTATGTCCGTTTTTTAAGGTTAGGTTTACTCTTTACGTTAGTTGCGCTGCACCTCCTTGGTAAAAAAGGTACTGAGGCGGTTGGAGGGTCGTCGCCGAGATAGTCATTACCACGCGAGCCAGCGCTCGCGGCTCCATGCCTCGCGGCGCCATCTCTCGCGCCGACCCTCCGGCAAAAAGTTTGCTCCCGATGGGTCCTAGTGCCTCTGGCGCAGATCCCACTAGTGTGAATGAGTGGTGGAGACTCGTCCAAGAAGATCAAGAATTATGGTAGGTACGTAATTTTCATTTTCTGTGCAAACCCAACATTCATTTCTTTTCTCAGAAAAATCTTTTCTTTGAAACCTGTGGCTAACTGGTTTTGCTCCCTCTGCTCTTGCTTCTCCTCTCTCTCGAATTCCCGCTTCCGCTTTTCCAACTCCAGTTCCATCCTCTGTAGTTCCATCTGCAGCCTGATTGCTTCTGGCTCCAGAATGCTGGTGACCTTCCCCAGCTGCTGTAGCCCTTGGCTTGCACTGGCCCTGCTGTCCTCCTCACCGGATCTGGACACTGCACTTGCCTCTGGCCCCTCCATGCCCAATGTTTGGTCCTTTCCAGTCACGGACTGTGACTCAATGCTCTGGCCATCGCCGGCCATCAGAGCATCTATGGGGGTCTGTTTGTTGGCTTTCCCCTCATACTGGACTCATCAGTCCTGGCACGACTGTCTCAAGTAGTTCAGTGTACCAAAGTTGGAAGTTTTCTTCCTAATTACGGCTACTCTAACTTCGTACTTTAGAAAAAAAAAAATAAAACGGGTAGGAACTTTGACTCTAAGCAAAATGATATAGTTCTGTTTACCTTTTTAAAATAAATCACAGCCGCCTTTTGCAAGTGAGCTGTACAGTGTTAAGCTGACACACTGAACTGTTAAAGCTTGTGTTTACCGATATTTTAAATCTCACCACTGCCACCAGATATGTCACAAACACACTCCGCAGGTCAGGCCCTCTGCTCCCACAGTGCCAACCTCAGAGCGCAATATTGTGAATAGGTAACAGACAGGGTAACCCTACTGTCTGCTTTGGGTCCGAATCCCCTGTTAGCCTCAAGTTCTGGAAGGATTCAAACTGTGAACCTTGCATAGCATACCCAGTTACAGGCTCAGATATGTACCCTCTTCGGGACTGCAGTACACTCTTTCGCCAGGGGCACTCAGCCAGGTCTCCAAAATGAACCCTTAAAACTCTGTGAGAGACCTTAGGTATATTCTTACCTTTCCAAACTTAGTAACACCATCAGCTACAGAAATTCAGAATACACATAAGGAGCCAGAAGAACTGTGGGTCACCCTGGAAACAGGAACTGGGACAGCCATAAGAACTGGGGTTGTCTACAGGCCCCCAGACCAGAGGGAGGACATAGACACATTACTGTTAGAAGATAAACAAAACATGACAGCTAAAGGGGAGGTTCTGATAATGGGAGACTTCAACATGCCAGATACAGATTGGTCAATACCAGCAGGAACATCTGCCAGAACTAGACTCATAGTGGATTCCCTGCAGGGAGGGCCTCAAACAACTGGTACAGCAACCCACAAGAGACAGGGCTATCCTAGATCTAGTACTGACTAACAAAGAAGGATCACAGATCTCCAGGTAGAAGGTCACCTGGGGCCAGTGACCATCACATGGTATGGTTCAATTTGGCTACTACATCTAAATCATCCCATTCCAAGGCAAAATATGGGACTTCAAGAGGCTGACTTTGATAAGATGGCCAACAGAGTTAAGCTAGCCCTGGCAAAAAAGAAACACAGGTGAGGAGGTACAGGCAAAGTGGGCAAGCATTAAGGATACAATACTTGAAGCAACATCCCATTGTGTTAGACAGAAAAGGAAGTGCAAAGAAGAGAGAAACCACTTTGGTTCTCAAATACAGTAGCAGAAAAGGTCAGAGCCAAAAGGCTGGCCTTCAGGAAATATAAGGGAACACAGCGGGATGAAGATAGGGAGGCATACCAAACTGCCCTAAGGGAAGCAGGGAAGGCAAAGGCAGGCAAAGTCCCAAACTGAGGAAACACTAGCACGAACAGTAAAAGAAGGTGACAAGACTTTATAGATACATTAGTGAAAGGAGAAAGTCCAGAGGGGTATTGCTAAGCTTAATGGAGAAAAGGGAGCATGTGAGGAGGAGGACCCTGTAAAGGCATCTCTCTAAATAGATACTTTGCTCAGTATTTACTGAAGAGAAGGTAGGGCAGGCCCACAGCTCAGCATCATGGACACAGGGGGGAAGGAGGTGAGCACTACTCCCTTCACAAAAGAAAGGGTCCTACAAGAGCTTGCTAAGCTCAGGGTGGATAAGGCAATGGGACCTGATGGCATACATCCCAGAGTACTTAAGGAGCTAAAGGAGGAACTAGCAGAGCCATTAGCAGAATTGTTTAGTGAGTCTCTGAGCACAGGAGAGGTCCCAGAAGACTGGAGAAGGGCTCATGTGATCCTGCTCCACAAGAGTGGTAGAGGAGGAGGCGGGAACTACAGACCAGTCAGTCTTACCTCAGTAGTGGGCAAGATTATGGAGGCACTCCTTAAGGAAAGGATAGTGCAACACCTGGAATCCATAGGGCACAGGATCCAAGACAGCATGGGTTTACAAAAGGAAAGTCCTGTCAAAATAATCTCATAGATTTCTTTGACTGGGTAACCAGAGTGGTGGACCAAGGGGGAGCAGTTGATGTCGCCTACCTTGACTTCAGCAAAGCTTTGGACACTGTTCCACATAGAAGATTGATAAATAAGCTAGGTAGGCTCGGGGTGGGTCAGAAGTTGGTCAACTGGGTGGCAAACTGGTTGACTGGCAGAAAACAGAGAGTGGTGGTAAATGGTATACAGTCAGAAGAGATGCAAGTCACAAGTGGGGTACCTCAGGGATCAGTCCTGGGGCCAGTCCTATTCAACACCTTCATTAGTGAGCTGAGATGGACTGAGGGTAGGCTTGTCTGTTTGCAGATGACACCAAGATCTGCAACAGAGTAGATGATCCAGATGGGGTGGGCAGAATGAGAAGAGATCTGGATAAACTAGCAAAATGGTCAGAAGAGTGGCAACTGGGATTTAATGCAAAGAAGTGCAAAATCATGCACATAGGGAAGAGAAACCCTGAAGCCACTTATAGGCTGGGAGGGGAGTTGCTAGCAGTCACAAAGGAAGAAAGAGACTTGGGCATCATCATCACTGATGACCTAAAATCATCCAAGTAGACCTCTAAAGCAGTAGGTAAGGCTAGGGGGGTGTTAGGGTGTATTAGTAGGGGTATCACAAGTCGTAAGAGGGAGGTAATAATCCCTCTGTACAAGACATTGGTTAGGCCCCATCTGGAGTACTGCGTGCAGTATTGGAGGCCACACCTTCACAAGGACATTAACCAAATTGAGGCAGTCCAGAGAAGGGCAACCAAAATGGTGCAGGGACTGCATCAGAAGACATATGAGGACAGATTAACGGAGCTCAATATGTATACCCTTGAGCAAAGGAGGGAGAGAGGTGATATGATCGAGACATTTAAACACCTTAAGGGCATAAACAAGGTGAAAGAGTCTAACATGTTTAAATATAAGAAAAATAGCAGGACAAGAGGACACAGCATGAGATTAGAGGGAGGCCGATTAAGGGGAATGTGAGGAAATTTTTTCACAGAAAGGGTGGTGGATGCATGGAATGGCTTACCACAAGAAGTGGTGGCTATGAATACAGTGCAGGGCTTCAAACAGGCATGGGATAGGCATAAGGGAGCAATACAAATGACTATGAATAGATAGGTCACTGACAGAGCAAAGGCCGATGGCACATTTATAAGGTAGAAAAAGAAATGGGCAGACTGGATGGGCCTTGCGGTCCTTATCTGCTGTCAACTTCTATGTTTCTATGAGCCTTTTAACAGCTGTCAGGCTTAACCCCATATACATCATATGCAAAAAGAAACTGAGAAGACACCCAGGCAGTATTCCAAAGAAATGGTTGTTTACTAAAATATGATAAAATGGTAAAATGAAACACAGAACAATATATCATACAGCTTACAATCCTGTAAAACAAAAAAAAGGAAGTTCCAGACAAAACACTCCTACCACAAAGACTTAATATCTTTCTATTACCTTTCTAAGTGCTTTCCCAGTCAGAGTCTGGAATCATATGACACAATCCCATAGACAATGTTTCATTTAACTCTTATCTTTCCCTACCCCCTTTTGATGAGGTCAGCTAGAACCTCCCTTAGATAATTTCTGTCATAAGTGTCTCTGAGGATGTGAGTCATTGCTTTGAAAAATCTGTACTAGCGATTTCCCAAATATGACAGTCTTTAAATAAACATTTTCTCTTTTAACTTAATAATTCCACACTCGTTTCCTCTTGGGCTTATTTCCTGTGCTAGTGTGATCTGAGGGATTTTATGACTCTTCACACATTTCTGGTTATATACTGAAAGGAGAGGAACTAAGCCAATTTCCCTGCCTCCTGTATCATCTGGTTCTTTTCGAGAAATGTGTCAGTTCCTTCCCACCAAGGGCAAGAGTCCCTCGGGCACACGTACTTCTCGGTCCTGTAAAAAGGACAAAGAACTGAGAGATTCTTCATCTCACTGACGATGTTCCTGGGATTGTGAGAGATCTCGGTCCCAGGAATCACCCATCTCAACTTCGGTTGAGGTTGCGGCCTCGGCCGCTGGCTTCACGGTTCCCTCGTCAGGCCTGCTGGCTCAGATATGGGATGACGATACGGTTGAGATAATTCTCAACCCAGTCGACCTGTTGTTGCCCGATGAGGCCGACAACTCCTTATTCAGGACTCCAGTCCTGACTTGTCACCGAAGAGGAAACCTAGCCCGCTGGGAATCCTATCAGAGATCCAGTCCCTGACCTAAAGGAGCCGCGGTCCTCCCTGGCACCTTGTCGACCCTGTCGGTCCCCCCGAAGAGTCGAGTCACGGATCCCTTCGACCAATAGGCCGAAGAAGGTGCTTAAGTGCTCAAAGAAGCGGCGCCGCCGCCATACTTCTTTGTCCTCCTCGGATGAGGAGAGGCTTCGACGGAAACTCCATCAATGCTACGAAGATCTAATGTGGCAGTAGCTGATCAAGTCTGGCCAGAAGTCTGTTCCGGCTTCTACTCCGGCCATTACTTGTCTGTCACCTCCTAGGCCGAAGCTGACTCCTTCAGAGCCAGCCCACACCGTTCCTCCTTCAGAACCGGTCAAGCCCATTCCGATTTGGCCAAAATCGACTTCTCCACCGATCCTGGTGGAGCCGCCACCCAAACAGCCCCCATCGGGGGCTCCTGCCAAAGAGTCTCTGTCTGTTCTGGGCCTCCCGCATAGGCTTTCTGTCAGCCTCACTTCCGACCGTACTAGGTGGGTGGAGGGAGACTCGGGTGGCCGGCTGATTTATCCGGACTCCTCAGAGTCCAAGGACTCTGACCTTCATTCCTGTCCCCTGGACGAGGAATTGGCCAGTAGTCTCTCGATGGAGGAAGGTTCTTCTTCCTTTATAAGCATCCTCCGTCTTATCTCCGAATCCACAGCGATGCCTCTGGAACAAGTCCAGAAAATGGCCGAATATCCCCTCACTGATATTCTCAAATGGGAGGATTTCCCGATGGAAGCCTTCCCAGTGGCCAAGGCCATTGTTGGTCTGGCCTTGGAGCTCTGGCAGCGCCCTGCCTCCTTCCCTGTGCCATCTGCCCATATGGCCCACAAATATGCAGTGCCCATTGTGTCTCTTTCGGGTTTCACAGAGCACCCCTCTGTGGAGGGTTTGGTGACCAAATCTGTGTTCAGATGCTCGGGTAACTCAGGAGACACTGATAGGCCCTGAACAAAGAGTCCAAGAAATTGGACCATTCTGCCTGGAAAGTCTATGTCACCTCATCCCTGGGCCTTCATCAGGCAAGCTCAGCCGTCATCGTGGCGCACTTCTCTCACACCCCTCCTGGACTCCCTTGATGAGGTTCTGCCTCACCTCCCCACAGACCTCTGGACTACGGTCAAGCAGGTCCATGACCAGGGTCAGGCTGTTGCGAAACAGCAACTCCAGATGGCTCTGGATCTCAGGGACTCTTGCGCCTGCTCAGGCACAGTAGGACCAAAAGCAGGATCATCTGCAGCATCCAGTCCGGATCACGAACGCCGTCATCTGAGACTGGCATTGGTGGCTCGTCTCAGACCACCTCTCGACGGGAGTCCCCTTCATTGCGCCACCTCCTTCAGCGACTCTCTCCACGGACGCCTTGGGGTCCGGATGGGGAGCTCACTTCATCGGGGTCAGGACTCGAGGCTCTTGGTCGTCTCTGGAGTCCTATCTTCACATAAATATTCTGGAGATGAGAGCCGTTCCTATACACCCTACAGACATTCCAGACGGACATTCCACCGGGTACTCTTCTGGTACAAACAGACAATAACGCGGTGATGTATTATTTCAACAAGGAGGAACTCACTCCTACCCCCTTTGCAGGGTGGCTCAAAGGGTTTGGAATTGGGTACTGCAACACGGCGTAGATATTACTGCAGTGTATGTTCCTGGAGTGGATAACACTATTGCGGACAGTCTAAGCTGATGACAGGCCAGAGTCCATGAATGGGAACTGCATCAGGAAGTCGCAGAGGACCTTTTCAACAGACGGGGGACACCAGAACTAGAACTCTTTGCGTCCCCACCAACGTAAAACTGCCCAATTTCTGCTTGCTAGATCCAGGGCCTGGTGTTTTCTGGTGAGACACGTTGTCCCTCCCTTGGACGGGCAGGTTCTTCTATGCTTTAACACCCTTCCCTTTGATCCAGAGGGTTCTACTGAAGCTCCAACAAGAGCAGGCGTGTCTGATTCTAGTAGCGCCCTTTTGGCCCAGACAGATTTGGTTCCCTTTCTTACATCAGCTGGCCCAGGAACCTCCGATGCCTCTGCCATTCAACTCTCATCTTCTGTCCCAGGAGGCAGGCTCCTTGGTCCATCCGGATCTTCGGTCTCTGAACCTGCATGCCTGGGTCCTAAGGACATAGCAGTCCTGAGATACGGGGTCTCTCAGGAAGTTGCAGACATTCTGATAGCAGCCAGAAAATCCTTCACTCATGCCACTTATGCCATGAAATGGCGCAGATTTTGCATCTGGGCTCAAGCTCGTGGATTGACCCCATTGGATTGTTCGGAGAGGTCTGTTTTAGACTATCTCCTGTCCCTCTATGAGGCAGGTCTTGCCTACTCCTCCATTAAGGTTCACCTATGCGCCATATCAGCGTATCACTCACCGATAGGTCACAGGTCTCTAGCTCAACTAGAGGCTTCTCACGCCTTTTTGCATGGCATCCTGCACTTGAGACCTCCCATCAAAGAGCCGGTTCCACCTTGGGATCTTCCTTTTGTTCTAGAGCAGCTTATGCTGCCTCCTTTTGAACCAGCCGTGGATTGCAAGTTGCGTCTCTTTGCTTGGAAGACGCTCCTTTTAGTTGCTGTTACTTCTGCCAGAAGAATTTCTGAGCTTCATGCACTTATGTGCAAGGATCCTTATTTGGTTTTTCACAAGGACAGGGTGTCCTTAAGAACAAATCCTAAGTTCCTTCCCAAGGTGGTCTCGGGTGTCACACTCAACCAGGATATAGACCTGCTGGTGTATTACCCAACTCACTGTAACGAGGGGAGGCCCTGTTGCACACTCTGGATGTGCATAAGAGTCTCAAATATTATCTGACCAGAACCAAAGTCCATCGTAAGTCGGATCAGCTCTTTGTTTCCTACGCACAAAGGATGTCCGGTGCTTCTGTCTCCAAACCGTGGCTTTCTTGATGGCTGGTAAAGTGCATTATGTTCTGTTACCAGAAGCGCAACAAACCTTTACTGGGACTGGTAAAAGGGCAATCTTCCTGGACATAAAGTCTCCACCACTCATTCACACTGATGGGATCTGCGCTGGAGGCGCTAGGACCCAGCGGGAGCAAACTTTTTGCAAGAGGGCCGGCACCAGAGATGGAGCCACGAGGAGCGGTGCCACGAGCCTCGGCTTGTGCAGCAGTGACTGTCTTGGCGTCAACCCTCCAGCCGCCTCAGTTCCTTTTTTCCCGCCGTCGAGCACGCTTCAGTGATGATGTCGCTTGCCCGCCGTGAGTCAAACTTCAAACTAGCAGCATAGTTTTCAGTTTATTATTTTGTAATATATCTCGAAATAAGTACCGCTTACGTTTAACTATACTTATTAAAGAAAAGAAGTCTTCAGCCTACATTGACGGGGTCGACCATGAGCGGGTCAGGTGACGGTAGGGAGACTTCGTATGAAAGCTGTTCAGTCAGCCAGGCTGGGTCCGATCCGCCGCCCTCTCCAGAGGGGGTCTGACAACGGACGATCCGATGCTTTCGAGGAGATGGGCGGTCCCGAAAGCATAAAAGCAGTGCCTCTCTGCTCCATTCGGCCTCGAGCTCTTCTTCGACCCACTAGGTCAAAAAAAGAGGCATCACTAAATTAGCCTTCTGGCTATGTCTGCGTGTTGACAGTGGTTATCGGAGCCAGGTGCCGGTCTCCTCCGGAGTCGCCAGTTTCTGTCTCCGGTGACCATCCTCTTCGACTTTGGAGCCCTTCCCCACCTTTTGGAAGGGTTTCAGATGAGCAGTTTCATCAGTGGGCTGCTCTTATGGAGCAATGGGCTTGGAGATTGGTCCAGCTGCCTGATCCGGTCACTCTGAGGCCTTCAGGCCTTTCGAGGGAGCGGGTAGGGTGGTTGGACTTTCCCAGTTGTGCGGCGCCCTCTTCGGTGCCGTCGACTTCGGCTTAGGTGTCCCCAAACATGGCTGTGGCGCAGGGGGCCACACCGATGCCTCTATCTTCTGGTATTCTTTCTGCTTTTTCCTTAAATCACAGTTTTCAGAGCCCTGGATTGGTTTCGGTGCCATCAGCGTCAGTGCACCTCTCGGCGCCGTCTTCGGCATCGATGAGCCTGTTGGCGCCGTCCTCGGTGCCGCTGGTGTTGTTGGCGCCATCCTCAGTGCCGCTGGGGTTATCCGCGCCGTCCTTGGCGCTGATGGGGTTCTCGGCACCGTGGGCGCTGTCGGTGCCATGCGCTAGGCTGCTTCAGACGGCGCCGAATTCCTTGCCTTCGGTGTCGTGTTCCTCTTCGGCACAGAGGTTGGTGCGGCATTGTCCAGCCTTCAGGGCTTCTCGACTCCGATTCTACACTCTTCTTCTTTTCCTTCTGACTTTCACTCCTTTCCTGTCCATACAGTCCCTCCTGGGCTGTCAGGAGATTATATTGAGCCTGACTCAGACCTTCGGCTGGGTGACAGTGTTGAAGGAGCAGGAATTAATCCTGTGCAGAGCCCGTGGTCGAGGACCTGTTATTTAAGTCTCTGCTGAAAAATCTGAATTCAACTCTTTCTCTCCAGACTACAGATATAGGTCCTGGGAAGCTCTTAAGGCTCCATTACTTACTTGTCCCAGAGATCCCTATGGAGTTAACTCCCCCGGTACAACCATCCCTTGAGACACACTCTCAGATGGTATGGAATAATCCCGCTCTCATTCCTTCTGTGGCTAAGTCCATAGACAGGAAGTATGCTGCTCCCAAGGATCGACCCATTTTGGCTTCCCAGGCCCTTGTGGACCCTATTGTAGTTTTGGCAGAGAATAAGACTGTCCTGCCTCAGACTTCTACAGCCCAACCTATAAACAAAGAATCTCGTAAGACAGACACTTTAGGTAAGAGAGTCTTTGCTGCCTCCACCCTGGGTATGCTTATAGCCAGCTACCAGGGCTATTTTTCTCAATATGAGTATGTTCTTTGGCATTCGCTCAAGCAAATGATGGAAGCTCTGCCCGAGTCAGACACTAGTTCAGAGCTTCTTCAGACCATAACCAGAGGTATCAAGTCCAACAACCAGCAGGTTAAAGCAGCTATGGACACTTTCAATACTATTTCTCAAGCAGCGGCAGCGGGCATTTGTACCCGCTGTCACTCCTGGTTACGCACTTCAGGCTTCACGAATGATGCCCAGCAGCAGGTCATGGCTTTACCCTTTGACGATATGTATCTGTTCGGACCTCAAGTAGAGCAAGCGCTGGAGGCCACACAGAAGACTAGGTCGGCCATTAAAACGTCTCGACCCCGGGCCGGCCCGTCGGCGCAGCGGTTGGATTTCTGCTTGCGACGCCGGCTACCCAGGTTCGGGAACGGACTCTGATCGCTGGAGGGCCAGCAGGGGGAGTAAGGCTGAAACGTCCAGTGATGGCTTGCCTTCTCCGGGGGGAGGGTGGGGATGTGGCTCGGCGTCTGGCGGTCCCTGGCGGAGGCTAGGAGCAGCAGCAAGGCCGGCCAGCAGACACTTGGGGAGTGACAGACGTCGGCATACGCCGTGACATCAGGGCACGCCACTCCTTCGGAGAGAAAGATGGAAATAGTGCCTCAGCCGATCGGGTGATGGCCCCTCCATCCCCTCGCCTCCTGGACGCCTCGACCTGCATCCCCTACCTCAGCAGCACCCAGGGTCGCACCTCCTGGCCATAAGGCTCATTCCTTACGAAGGTAAGGGACTCACCCGACACAGGGATATGTCGGGGATACCTGGGCAGGCTGCCATGTGGGGTGGTGAAGGCGGGGTGACTCCAGGATGGAATGGGGGGTTACAGGGGCCCGAAGGAGTGATCGGGTGAGGGGGCAGGTGGAAAAAAAAAAACTGCTCCAACCGCTCCCACCCCTTCTCGGGGGGGGGGGTTAACAAGCGTCAATTTCATAATCGTCAGTCCTTTCAAGGCAAGGGCAGGGGAGGTTTTAACAAAAAACAAGCCCTCCAGCCTCTAAAGAAAATGCAACAGAAGGGACAAGGGCCCAAAGCACCCAGTGCCACCTTCTGAGTTCCTGGCCCAGGTTCCACCTCAGCTGCCCGATGGGGACT
Organism: Neoceratodus forsteri; assembly: GCA_016271365.2. Lineage (NCBI taxonomy): Eukaryota > Metazoa > Chordata > Ceratodontiformes > Ceratodontidae > Neoceratodus > Neoceratodus forsteri. The sequence goes on along the minus strand of CM028129.1, from coordinate 254,854,515 downwards.
CTTCCTCAGCAGTGGGAGGGCATCTGACTCAGTTCTACATCAAGTGGAAGTCCATAACTTCTGACAAATGGGTTCTCCGGATAATTAGCAAGGGGTACTCCCTCAACCTTTAAGAAACCCCTCCCAATCGTCCTCCCATATGACAGCCCAGGCTGTCAACAATTCAGTTAGAACTTCTTGCCTTGGAGATACAAGGCCTTCTGAACAACAGGGCAGTAGAAATAGTTCCGCTGGATCAACGAAACACAGGTTTCTACTCCCATTACTTCCTGGTCTGGAAAAAGACCGGTGGCATGCGCCCCATTCTGGACCACAGAAAGTTAAACAAGTTTCTTCTCAAGGAAAAGTTCAAGATATCACTAGGGACCCTGTTACCCTTGCTTCATCAGCACGATTGGCTAGCTTCCGTGGACATGCAGAATGCTTACCAACATATTCTTATACACCCGAAGCACCACAAATACCTAAGGTTTGTGGCGCTGGGGCAACACTATCAGTTCAGAGTCCTGCTCTTTGGGCTATCCTCAGCGCCACGAGTTTTTACAAAGTGTTGTGCAATGCTCACAGCGCATTTCAGCAAAATCAGAATTCAAGTGTTTCCATATCGGACGACTGGCTCTTAGCAAGCCCTTCCAGACAAGAAACTCTCAGTGCCGTTGCTATGGCCTCAGACTTTCTCACGTTCATGGGAGTTCTGCTAAATCTCAAGAAATTGCAGTTGCAGCCCTCCCAGAAGCTCCTCTTCATAGGAACTCTTCTGGACACCACCTGTGCGAAAGCTTTTCTGCCAGAGGACAGAAGGAGCGATATCCTACAGGTGGCCTAACACATCAGAGAGAACAGCTCAGTTTGAGCTATCTCGGTGCAACGGATGCTGGGTCTCATGGCATCTGCTGTGTTCGCTGTACCCCTAGCACATCTTAACAAGAGAACCTCTCAATGGATGCTCAGTACTCAGTGGTCTCCAACCACTCACCCTCAGTCCTTTCTCATCAAGGTGACAGAACCTCTGAAGACGTCACTCACCTGGTGGTCGCAAGAGGAGAACCTTCTGGAAGGGTTTGCTCCTCCGGATCATCAGATTTCCATTACCACGGACACGTCCCTGATGGGGTGGGGAGCTCACTGTCAGGATCTCCACACTCAAGGTACGTGGACTCCGGTCGAGTCCCAACTCCACATAAACGTCCTGGAAATGAGAGCCGTGCTCTATGCAGTCTGGGCTTTGAACGACAGTCTCTGTCACGGGAACATTCTCCTTCAAACGGACAACAAAGCAGTGATGTATTACATCAACAAGCAGGGCAGGGCAGTGCACACTCTTACTCTTTATGCAGGGAAGCAATGAGAGTGTGGAAATGGTTCCTAGAGCACAAGGCTCTAATTCAGGCGGTCTACGTGCCGGGAGTGCAGAACGAACTGGCAGACCGTCTTAGCAGAATGGAGACAGATCCTCACGAATGGTCTCTCGACTCAGCCGTAGTTCAGTCACTATTCGCAGAGTGCGGAACCCCAGACTTGGACCTTTTTGTATCCCCACTGAACACAAAACTGCCTCTCTTCTGCTCCAGAAATGCTGACATCTATGCCTGACACGGAGCAAACCAGACAAGCCATTGCCCTCTCCGCGGTAGGCCTGGAGCTGGCAAGACACCAAGCAAGGGCATCTTATGACGCCAATGAGGTGGCTTCCAGGCTTGCGGGGACAGCGATCTGCATCAGGCGACGGCACGGCTTTGTCTTTCAGGTTGTCACCCTGGCCCGGCGTGAGGTGATTCAGCTCCGCCTTCGGGGACCCGTCTTTTCTCATCAGAGCTAGGAGACTTTTACAGGGCTCCATCAGTCTCCTCGTCCTCGGGAGGCACCTCCTAGCTCTTCTCACTTAGGACTTTCTGAATAAGCCAGGGTCTTCTCCTCCTGTTTCTCACCAACAGAAGGCTGGGGGTCTTGTTCCCTCAGGGTATGGCCTCTTCCCCTCCAGGGAAGAGGAGCTAATACTCACCCAGGAAGTAATGAATGGTGAAGATTGACAAGGGAAGATAGGAAAAGTGCATTACCTACCGTAATTCTTGATCTTCTCTTGTATCTTCACCTCATTCACCCCCACCCGCCCACCATCCCCTCAAGCGGCCTCTTCCTGTGGCTTCTCCACCTCCCGTCTCCTTCCTCTCTCTGCATATAAAACAACAAAAAAATTTTTTCTTAAAATATAGGAAAGTTGCTTCATTTTTCCAAAAAAAAAAAAAATAATACTTTTTTTAGAGGTTCTAATTTCCAGAAAAATTACTTACTCTAAGATTCATGGGCCATCTCGTGGATTGCATTGAGCGATCAGACTGCACAACTATCTCTTGCCATTCTTCTGGCAAGATACCTCTGAGGGTTTTTGGCCTGGCTCAGGCTATTCAGATTTGATCCTGCAATTCCGTGTTCCAGATAGTTGCCCTGAAATCAAAATCCGCCCCCATTCTTGCCTTGCAGAGCAGAGGAGCAGACACGTCTAATCCTTTTCTTTTGCCAAAAATAAATAAATAAATATTAAATGCTGGGGAACTCTCTTGACTATTATAGGCATCTTGGTATCAGGGGTCATGCATCTAGTCTAAAAAATTTTACCTAAAAAGGAAAAATAAACAGGAAGGCAATGAGGAAGGTAGGCTATCCTTCTAAGCTAGTTGCTATTAGTTTTCCTTTTAAATGTCCTCCTGGACAATTTTTGCAGAAGAGCAGTGCTGACCATATCCGATCCCAGCCTGCCTAAGCCTTGGCCTGCCTTGGCCAGTCAGTCTGAGTCCCATTTCTATCTTAAGGCGCCTGAAGGCTTACATTTCCATTTCTAAACCCCTGAGCAGCGCTCTCATGCTGCCTGGGTTTTATTCTCCCTCTCGGGTTCCCTCCAGTTGAAGGCCTTCCGCAGCCAGGGCCGGTAGGTATCAAGAACAATGGCATGTTGAAGATGAGGACTATGCCCTCCTGGGTCTGTCTAGCGGGTTCGGTGAACCTTCTCTTCAGCTCTGTCTCCGAGGTTCTTGCTTCCCTTTAGTCGAGCCTTCAGCTGTAAGCTAACTATGCTCGTTGGGCATTCTGGTCCCTTCAACATCCATCTCTCTCTTCTCTTTCCTCTTCTTCTTCTATTTTCTCATTTCCTTTATCTCTCCTCCCAGAGTCGCCCAGGTAATGAGGCCCTGCAGTCCCTAGGCTAGGGATACTCTTATCTCCTCTGTCCTTCCTCCATGCTTATTTCTTTTCAGTTCATTCTTCCTTGCTTTGCTATCCCTTGGCTATCTTGCCTCGCTATCTATATTCTCTGCTTTCTCTTTTGCCTCTCGGCTCACAGAACTGAGTTGGAGGAGAGTGGTGATCGCTACTGCTTGGCGCCCCTCGCGCATGACGCGCGGCGTCACTCTCGGGCGGTGCCGTTAACTAGACTTTAAAAAAAAAAAAAAAAAGCTTCCGTGACAGGTCGCGGCGCCTCCGGCTTACACCCAGGAAGTAATGGTGGTGAAGATACAAGAAGATCAAAATTACGGTAGATCGTAATTTTCCTTTTTCTCCACTGGGAGCAGAAACCATGGTGGACCTTTTGCCTCAGGAAAACACCAAGCTGAGGCTGTTCATGCCGCCCCCTCAGCGGGGCTCGCTGCAGGGGGATGTCTTCTTGAGGCCGTGGACTCCAGGCCTCTTCCCTCCATTCTCTTGATCCACAAGGTGCTTCTCGAGGTGAGGAGGGACAAGACGCAGGTGATCCTGGTAGCCTTAGATTGGCCCCACCAGTTCTGGTATCCAGATCTCCTCAGCCTCAGCAACAGGTTCCCGAGGTGTCTTCCAGTACGCCCGGACCTGATATCTGTTAATCAGGGGAAGTTATTCCATCCAGACCTTCAATCCCTGCACCTGACAGCCTGGTACCCGAGCGGCTAGAGTTCCAGACTTTGGGTCTGTCTGAGGATGTACTCATAGTAGTGGAAGCATCCATGAAGTAGTCGACCAGAAAGTGCTATGCCTTCAGATGGAAAAGATTTTCCATTTGGTGCCAGGGCAAGTTCCGAGACCCTCTGTCCTGTCCAGTGGCTAGCATTTTAGACTACCTTTGATCTCTGTCCAAAGGGGGTCTTTGGTGTTCGTCCCTTAAGGTGCACCTGACAGCCATCTCTGCTTACTGGGCAGTCAGTAGAAGGTGGCACAGGAGAAGGTGGTCTAGCACTTTTTGAAAGGCCTAGATCACATATCCCCTCCAGTGCGTGAACCTCCACCTCCGTGGGATTTACTGCTGGTTTTGGCAAAACTCATGGGCAAGCCATTTGAACCAATGCACAAATGTGAGCTATCACACTTGTCATGAAAGGCGACCTTCCTGGTGGCTATCACATCAGCCAGAAGGACTGGGGAGCTCCAGGCGCTTTTGGTGGAGTCTCCTTATCTGGTCTTCCACAGGGACAAAGTTGTCCTGCGCCCCCACCTGAAATTCCTCCCAAAGGTGATTTCAGAGTTTCACCTTAATCAGGTATTGACTCTGCCTGTGAGCTACCCGAACCACACCTCGGATGCCAAACTTTGGATCTGAGATGAGCTCTCTCCTATTACAAGGAGAGAACAGCAGAAATTCATTGAAAGGTTCGTTAGCTGTTTGTCACCTATGCTGAAGCCGCTTCAGGCAGACCTGCAGCAAAGCGGACGATTGGCAGATGGATTACATCTTGCATTGATCTCTGCTATAGGTTGGCAGGTAGGGAGCCTCCTGTAGGGCTAAGGGCTTATTCCACCTGCCATTCCGCTGTGTCGGTGGCTGCTTCCAGGGACATCCCTATCCAGAAAATCTGCTGGGCTGCTACCTGGAAGACAGCAAACATCTTCATCACCTATTACCACATCGACCTTGAGTCACGCTGGGATGCTGGTTTTGGGGCCTCGGTTCTCCAGTCTCTGTTCCCAAAGTAGGGGGTGTGCACCTTGCCTCCCTCCTCCTGGAGAAGTGCTAGGAGTCTGCCAGTAAGTGTGGATGAACTAAATATCCACATCCCTAGAAAAACTGGTTACTCACCTGTAACAGTAGTTCTAGGGACATGGATATGTTGTTCATCCACACTGTCTGGCAGGTATCCTTGCCGCTTTAAATCTTGCCGGAAGGTCTTCAAGCTGGCTCCTCCCACCCACCCGGGTGGTAAAACTCTCGACTCCGCCCCATGACGCCAGATCTTCCTTACCGCTTGGAAGCTCAGGTTCCCTCATAACGCTCTCGTATAAGACTGATTCCTAATTCTTGTTTTCCGAATTTAAAAGTTTTGCATTTATAGACTTGGTCTTCTATCCCTCGTGGCTCGATGGACAAATCAACTCCCAGTTTTCGGAGGTGCCCTTTGCGAACGAAGATGTCCGGACGGATCCGCACTCACGTGTGTCTACTGTTTGAGCCTTGAGCACGACCCGCAGGCTTGCGACCTGTGCTCTTCCTTCTCAGCCTCGTCACCGAACCCGTGCTGCCCGTTTACAACTAGAGCCCTGAGAAGCGTTTTCCTCCGGTGAAGTCAAAGAGGCCCGGTCGGCGGTTTCCTTGATGGCGGAGCTTGGCCCGGATCAACTATAGAGCAGATGATGCGCCCTCGAAGAGGGGCGCGGCATGGCATCTCCTGGCACCTTGCATTATCCCACTCTCCTGGGTTTCTCTGCACTTCCTTTAAGGAGCTTTGTCTGTCTGCTGGACCTTCTTACTCTGGTCCAAGAAGAAAGACAAGAGTAAGTCCCTCCGTCGGCCTCTTCGGAGGCCGAGAAAGGTCCCTCTCCCGAGTTGTCGGCCATCGACTTCAGTCGATCGTTCGGCTACGGCCACTGGTCTCACGGTGTCCCCGTCAGGTCAGTTGACCGAGACTCCCGTCGACGCAGTCAAGATCTTTCTCGACCCGTTGGACGGGTTGTCGACTGGCAAAGCCCCGGTGGGAAGTTGAGGATCCCAGCAGGCTTGCCAGTGCCTCCGGTTCTGAGCCCTCGGGTGAACCCTCCGAACCGAGGGAAGGCAGTTCCACCGCCCCCTCCTCGCGTCCTCCCGGAAAGGCTGAGGTTCTCGGTCACCGGTCTTGGAACTTCTAAGTCCAGCCCGACTACCGCCCGTCATAAGCGGTCTCGGTCTCGGCACCCTGACAGTAGTGCCGCCCGCTGCGTACCTCGTCCTCCTCCCGGATGAGGGAAGCTGACGTAGTTACGTCGGCGGTACAAGGACCTCATGTGGCAGCAGCTCCTTCTGACCGAAAGGAACAAGCCAGCGCCATCGCCTTCCCACGGCCATTAAGTGGCTGTCACCAAGCCCCGGCGAAACAACCCGTCTTACCGAGGCTGTTCCCAGGCGTTGTTCGACCAAAACCAACTGCTCCACCGATTCGGTGGAACCTCCGCCCTCCACAGCGCTGTTTGGGGCTCCGACCAAGAACTCTCGGTCGGCTCAGGGTCTGCCCATGGGCTGTCGGTCACCCTCACTCCCGATCGCCCTCGGCAGGTGGAGGTGGCTCAGGCCAGGCAGCTCTTTGCGGACTCTTCTGAGTCCGGCAGCGTTCCCTCCCTCTTCTCCAGGCGGGTGGACTTGGAGTCCTCTGGAGGTCAGTCGCTGGCGACAGTCCACCGTCCTTCCTAGGTTTGCTCAGGCTCATCTCAGGTCACGGGATGCAGCTCGACGACCCCGTGTCAGCAGGCCAAGTATCCCTGACGGAGATATTGGACCGAGGGATTCTCTGAGGCCTTTTCTGTGGCGAGGCCATTGTGGGCCTGGCCTTGGAGCTCTGTGGCGCCCTAACCCTGCCCTGCGCCTTGGCCAGGATGGCCAGGAAGTATCGGTCCCACCAGTTCCCTGTCCGGTTTCTCGGAACATCCCTCCAGCCCGAGGGTTAGTTACGACAGCGATTTCCGGCGTGCGAAGCGCTAGGGCGTGGACAAACCTCCCGACAAGGAGTCCAAGAAATTGGACTATGCCGGGCGAAAAAGTCATGCATCCTCCCCTTGGCCCTCGTCCAGGCCAGCTCGGCCGTGCTTATAACATTTCTCCCATGCCCTGACCCAGGCTCCTGGACGAGTAGTCCCTCATCTCGCCTGACCTGCAGACCACGGTTAGGCAGGTGCGGGACCAGGAGACAGGGGTGGCCAGCAACAACTTCAGACTGCTCTGGACATTGGAGACTCATCGCCAGGTCAGTCGCCGCGCGTGGCTATCGCCGCCGGGCATGGCTGAGGATATCCACTTTCACGGATACAGCACAAATTGGTGGATGTCCCCTTTCCTGAGGACCCGACCTCTTGACCCCTGGGTGAAGGCCACCTCAGAGGATCGAAAAGTCCAATGCCACTTTGGACTCGGTCTCATCCGCTCAGAGGGACAAGGGCACGAACGCAGCCAAGCCCTTCGTCGTCCGCGCCGCAGCACGTCCGGCCCAGCAGCATCAGGGCCAACAGCGAGGCCGGCGCTTAGTCCCAAACCCAAACCTGCGGCTTCCTCCTCCAGGAAGCAGGAGGTAAAGGCCCTGGAGGTCCCTCTGCGGTCCTTCCTCCAAGCCTGCCCAGTGACAGGTTGAGGTGTCACCCCAACCCGTCACCTCACCCCAAGTGCCCCCCGTGAAGGCGGCTCCCTACTAACTTTCCGCCTGGTGCGTTATCACCACAGACGGTGGGTGCTGGAAGAGTGGGGAAAGGACCTGCCTCTGGATTCGAACAGGCTCCACCCTTCAGAGCCGTCGCACCTCGGGGGCCTCGGGTCCAGGCCTCACTGTCAGCTCGCCGAGCCGACATCCTCTCCTCCTCGAGAAGGAGGTGATAAGAGAGGGGCGGACCCCACCCAAGCCGAGGTTCGTGTCCAGGTACTTCTTGGTTCCAAGCAGACCCAGGCTGGTGCCCATTCTCGACCTAAACAAGTTCCTAGGTCTCGAACCTTCCAGGATGGTCACTCTGGCTCAGATAATACCATCCTTGGAACCACGGCATGTGGTTCTGCTCTCTGGACCTGCAGGACACGTTCTTTCATGTCCCTATCCGTCCGTCACATCAGGGTTCCTTAAGCTTTCGGCGGAGGATCCCTTCGATTCAAGCCATGCCCTTGACTTATCTCCAGCTCCCAGGGTCTTCACCAAGTGCATGGCAGTGGTGACAGCATTCCCTCTGGCGCCCGGTCGATTTGCTACCTGGACGATTGCTGATAGCAGCCTCCAGACAGGAGGTAGGCGGGTCCAGAATCTGGCCTCAGGTTTGCTCTCAGGTCGGCCTCCTCATCAACGAGACCAAGTCGGAACTCGAGCCGAAGCAGGTGATTCTTTTCATCGGGGCAGAGCTCGACTCTCTTCGAGCCAGGGCACAGCTCCCGGCGGACAGGGTCAAGGTTCTTTCCTCCTATGCCCAATCATTTCTGGTTGGGCAATTGCGCCCAGCCCGGGACTTCCTGTGCCTCCTGGGTCTCATGGCGGCTTGTACCAGCATGGTCTGTTGGGCCCACTGGAACATGCGCCCCCTTCAGTGGGGGCTGGCCAGCCAGTGGTCCCAATGCTGCGATCCATTGGACCAGCTAGTGACAGTGACCCAGGGGATGTGGAACGCTCTCCAGTGGTGGACCGTTCCAGTTCATCTGCAGGAGGCATCCTGTTTGTCCGCCCTGAGCGACGGTCTCTCTATCGACCAATGCCTCTCTGATGGGTTGGGGTGCCCATCTGGGGAACACAGTGCACGGCCTCTGGTCCCCGAGGAGTCCATGCCACATCAACCTGCTGGAGTTCGGCGGTCCGCTAGCTCTCACCGCCTTTGCTCCGTTTCTTGGGGTCAAGTGGTCCGGGTCCAGACGGACAACACCACAACCATGTACTATCTAATCTGCCAGGGCGGGATGCTCCATGCTTCTATGCAAGAAGCTCTCCGCATCTGGTCACTCGTCTTGCGCAGCCTGGGCGGATCTCCTAGCCATTCATGTGGCAGGAGCCTCCAACACCCTGGCCCATGCCCTAAGCCGGATAGGGGCTGCGTCCCACGAGTGGTCTCTCCTGCCGGAGTAGTACAAGATCTATTCTCCCATTGAGGCACACCTCAGGTGGACCTGTTTGCCTCAGGAGAATCAGTAAGAGGCTGTTCCATCCCGCCCCCTCAACAGGGATCGCTGCAGGGGATGCCTTCTCCGAGGCCGTGGACCCCGGGCCTCTTCTACGCCTTTCCCCCGTTCCCCTTGATGCTCAAAGCAAGGAGGGACAAGGCGCAGGTGATTCTGATAGTCCCAGACTGGCCCCACCAGTACTGGTACCCAGATCTCCTCAGCCTCAGCTCCAGGCTCCCGAGGCAGCTTCCTGCTCACCTGGACCTGCTCTCAGTCAATCAGGGGAAGGTATTCCATCCGGACCTTCAATCCCTGCACCTGACGGCCTGGTTCCTGAGCGGCTACAGTTCCAGGCCTTGGGTCTTTCCGACGAGGTCCTCAACGTAGTTGAGGCGTCCCGTAAGGAGTCGACCAGAAAATGCTACGCCTTCAAATGGAAAAGATTTTCCATTTGGTGTCAGGGCAAGGGCCTGGACCCTTCCTCCTGTTCCTTGGCGAGCATATTGGACTACCTTTGGTTCCTTTCTCAGCAAGGGCTTAGGTCGACAACCCTTAAGGTGCACCTGGCAGCCATCTCTGCTTACCGGGCGCGGGCTGGGAAGCAGTCGGTGGCGCAGGAGAAGGTGGTCTGGCGCTTTTTCAAAGGCCTTGATCACATTTCCCCTCCGGTGCGAGAACCTCCACCTCCGTGGGATCTACTGCTGGTACTGGCAAAGCTCATGGGCAAGCCATTCGAACCAATACACAGGTGTGAACTCTCTCACCTGTCATGGAGAGCCGCCTTCTTGGTGGCTATCACGTCAGCCAGAAGGATGGGAGAGCTCAGGCGCTCTGCATCAGAGTCCTTACCTGGTCTTCCCACAGGGACAAGGTTGTCCTCGCCCCACCGAAATTCCTTCCGAAGGTGGTGTTGGAGTTTCACCTTAACCAGGTGTTGACTCTGCGGTGTTATACCCTAATCACACCTTGGAGGCCGAATATAGGCTCCATACTCTGGACCCTAGAAGGGCGCTCGCTTACTATAAGGAGCGCACGGCTGAAATTCGGGGAGAGGTTCGCCAGCTGTTTGTCACCTATGCTGCAGCCAAGTGGACGATAGGCAGGTGGGTCACCTCCTGCATAGATCTCTGCCATAAGTTGGCGGGCATGGAGCCTCCCAGAGGGATAAGAGCTCATTCTACCCACCATACTGCTGCATCGGTGGCTGCTTCCAGGGACGTCCCTATCCAGGAAATCTGCAGGGCTGCTACCTGGAAGTCAGCACACCTTCATCACCCGTTACCACATCGACCTTGAGTCACGCGGGATGCTGGTTTGGGCCTCGGTTCTCAGTCTCTATTCCCTAAGTAGGGGTGTCGCCTTGCCTCCCTCCTCCCGGAGAACTGCTAGGAGTCTGCCAGACAGTGTGGATAACAACATATCCATGTCCCTAGAAATACAGGTTACTCACCTGTAACAGGAGTTCTAGGAATGGTATATGTTGTTCATCCACACGACCCACACGACCTCCCGAGCCGGCGCACTACCTGAGCTTCCAGTGGGCCAGATCTGGCGTCATGGGTGGAGCCGAGAGTTTTACCACCCGGGTGGGTGGGAGGAGCCAGCTTGAAGACCTTCCGGCAAGATTTAAAGCGGCAAGGATACCTGCCAGACAGTGTGGATGAACAACATATACCATTCCTAGAACTCCTGTTACAGGTGAGTAACCTGTATTTCTCTGAGTGGTATATGTTGTTCATCCACACTGACCTACCCAACCTCCCCGGTTGCGATGTACAAACCTGGCTTCCAGTGGGCTAAGATCTGGCGTCATGGGGCGGAGCCGAGGGTTATAACACCCGGGTGGGTGGGAGGAGCCAGCTTGAAGACCTTCTGGCGTGAATTAAAGGGGACAGGGACATGCCAAGAAGTGTGGATGAACAACATAACCACTCCTAGAACTACTGATCTTACTTCGAGTGGGAGCTCTTGCAGCAGGCTATAACCATTAGGACCTGCTGGAAAAATTCTTAACTAGCAATACCCACCCCGACGTCGGCCACGGTATAAAAGAGTACGGACCCAGCTCCACCCCAGTTCTTTTCCCGCTGCGAATCACTCACGTTGGGGAAGGGCTGGCTATTCAGCCCAGCAAAAGAGAAAAAAAGAAGAGGATTCTTCCTGAAATTGACTCCTTCATCGGGTATTCGACGACTTTTCCACCACTTCATCCTCAGACTCCAGTCCGGCGCTTGTCACCATCGGTCTCCTCCGGGCCCAAGAGGAATAAGTGCCACTGTGGCTGCCAAATCCCCTCGCAAGACGGCCACACCAAGTGCGTTTTCTGCCTGGGCCCACACCACGACAACGTGTCCTGCTCCATCTGTCAAGGCTTCACCAGCAGGACAAGAATTAGGTGCCTGAAGGTTCTAAAGGCCCACCTTCTGGAGAAGAACATGGATGTTCTGCACACCTCCGGGGGAAAAAGGCGGCAAACATCAGGACAAGCCCGGTAAGCACTCCCGCACAAAGGACTGTAGCTGGTCCCATCATCGCTCCTGATCTGGGGACCATTGCAAGCACCCAGAAGGCTCCAAGGTGCTGAGCCCTCCTGCAAAGAATTCAGCGCCAGCCAAGGCAGGAACGTTGGGGTATAAACCCAACCAAAGGTGGCTCCTCTAAGTATTACACATCAGACCCCTTTGGCACAAGCTGCAGCCCTGCCTAAGAAGGTCTCAGCTTTGCCCGATTCGGGCAAACCGCTGGGTGAGACGGTCACCCCGGCACCGACTCCTGTGGTACCGATTCTGGCCCCCATACTGACGCCGGTAGAGGTTATAGTAGTGGAAGACACCACGGCAGTGGTGGCCTTGGGGACTCCTAAATCTTCCACCTTGCAGGTTTTGATGGGAGGTTCGCCCTCCCACGACCTGCCCAATCTGGCTTCACTGCCTCCCTTTCCAGGTGCAGCAGCTACAGTCTTTAATAAAGACCAGCTGCAGGAGCTGTTCACCTTCTGGTGAAGTCAGGTAAAAAGGGATTGTTTCCACCGGAGCCGGACCCGACTAGCCAGCTGGACAACGCTGAACCTGAGGGCCTTCCTGCTCCTTCCCTGTGGAAGACCCCCGAGTGGTCACTGCCACACCCGCCCTCCAAGGTTCATTCCCGGTTTTGGTCTGAGGACCATCGTCAGCACCCCTCCCGATCGGGTAGCTGTCGCTGGTCTCGACCCTGGTCCAGGAGCCGTTCCCACTCTCTTAGGCGGGCCTGCTCCCACTCCCGACGTTGGTCGGTGCTCTGTCGTCTGTCCGGTAGCCGACGCCGGTTTTCGGACCAACGCCGGTCCGCAGCTACCGGACGCTCGAGTGGGGAGTCCAGGATGCAGCTCAGGGCCGCTCAAGGCCCAGTAGCAGGTCGTCTACCCCGTCTACTTCCTCATCTCTCTCGGGAGTCGGGGGCTCCCCGGGAGAGAAGGACCGACCCCACTCGCCTCCTGACGATCTGACCTTCATGGATGTCATGAGGCACATCCAGGCCTCCAGTGAGTGGGAAACGGAAGACCTGGATCCGGAACGCAGGTGACTGGCCAAATACCTGAGGCAGATGGAGACAAAGCCTCTAGTGGTGCCTCCTTTAGTGGATACCTTCCAGGATCTCAGCAGGATCACTTGGAAGCATCCAGCTTCAGTCCCGGCAGTTCTGAAAAAGTCAGATAGGCTGTATAGAGCCCCGAGGGCCGAGCCTTTCCTGGCAGATTATCCTTAGGTGGACTCATCGGTGATTTCGGGTGCCCACGACAAATCCAAGCAGCCTAAGCACCTAAGCTCCCAGCCTCCTGACCCAGAATCCCGCTACGTTGACCAGGTGGGCAAGAAAGTCTACTCTTCCTCCACCTGCTCCATTAGGTCCCTCAACTTCCTCACACGTATGGTCCAGTTCCAGAATGCGTTATGGGAGAGAGGGCAGGAGCTAGCTACTGCCTTGCCATACTCTGCACAAAAGACTGAGCTCCTGGACATTTTAAAGTCGGGCTCGGACGTAGGCACGCATGATCTTATCTGTGTCAATCTTCACCATTCATCACATCACTGTTGGGTACTTGGCTGGAGGTCAGGACCCTCGAGAACCTTTTTTTTTAGGTAGGTGGAGCCGACACACCATCGGCGCTGCCCTCGAGGCCGACCCACTGCGTGGCGCTCGCAGGTTGGCCGTTAGGCTGCGTCAACTCCACCTGCCTGCCAGTTCTTCGTCTCCCGCTATAGAGGTCGCACCTCGTGTGGAGCTGCTGCACTAGAGGCCTAGTTCGACTCCGAAAAACTCTTCAATGCCGAAAAACCTTCGACTCCACTCTATATTTCCTTCGGTGCCGAAGTCCGTCGGTTTCTGCCGGTTCTGCTTTGCCATACTCGACATCGCCTTGTAAGATCTTTCCATTTCTTTATATTTCTGCGACGTTGAGTCTGTTTTTGGTGTTTTTTTCCCCCCATAGGTCATGTTTCGGTCGGAGGGCAAGAAAACTTCTAGGATGGGTCGGCCCCCGATGCGACGGTACCCATGCGGCCGAAAATATTCCATCACCGACCAGCATGACAGGTGTCGTTCGTGTCTTGGCCCGCTTCAAGACATGGATTTGTGCGATGCCTGTTTCTCCATGGACCGCCGGGTCATCGAACAACGTGTGTGGAAAGTGGGGCAAGCTCACCGACTTCGGGGTTGAAACGCATGATCATCGGGCCAACCATGCTCTCTCGGCCTTTCCTCTGGGTCCCCTCCGGTTCTACGGACCGAGGAGGAGCCTTGGCTACTAGTAACCTAGCGTTGCTGAGGCTCCTTCCGTGGTGAGGGCCGTCCCACTCCTTTCGGTGGGGGTGGGTGGGTGGGAGGCCCGCCATGGCAATCGCCCTTTCAGGGGTGAAGGGCTCCCTGGTGTCGGGACCCACGGTTTGCAAGGCTAAAGTCGGCACCGTCTCGGCCATCAGTGGGGTGCCGTTGTGGGCCCGGTGCCGTTCGCGGCACCGTGGGCCCTGATGGAGCCGTCGTCAGTGCCGACTTGTCATGCAGCGCCGTGGCTTCTGTTGGAGCTGTTCACTGCGCTGACACTGCTAGTGGTGCCGTGGGAGCTGCTGCGGCGCCATCTTTGTCCATGTCTCACCCCGGCGCCGAGGTGGAGCACGGCACCATGTCCTCAGGGCTCGGCACCGTGTGGCCATCTGACTCTGCCATTGGCGCCGCCGCCTCTGCCCTTGGCGCCATTTGCGGCCCTGTAGACCCGGGCGGCGCAGTCCTCGGCGCCATCGGCGGCACCGCCTCTGCCCTTGGCGCCATTTGTGGCTCCGTGGAGCCGGGCAGCACCATCCTCGGCACCAATGGTGCCATCAGGGCCGTCGTTGGCGCCGTCTTCGTCCTCAGCGCCGCTCACAGTGCCGTGGGGCCGGATGGTGCCGTGGCTGGTCCTGACTCTGGAGCTCCTGTTTGGGCTGGAGCCGTGCCCCCTGTAGATTCCACTCGTGGTGCTGTAGGGGCACTGGTACCGGCTTGGGCACGGCTTTGGGTTCTGGCCCCTTTGGCAAAGATGGCAGTGGGTGCCCTCCTATGGTTTGGCACAGGGCCTCGGCCTCTACCTCCTCGGAGGCGGAGTCGAGCTCTGAGTCAGATGGACGGTCTGACCCTTTGGGGTTGGCTCTTGAGGTGGGCAGCCCAGTAGTCTCCTTGACAAGCCGGAGTCGGCCCCCTTCTGAGGTGGGGTCGGTGGCTACCGAGACTGGGGTCAGGGGTGCTGTCTAGCGGGCAGTGGTGCAGGCCACCATTGCTCTGCAGCCTGGTCTTGGTGGGTTCACTGACCCCTCAGCAGTGGTACCCCCACCTGTGGTGTGCTTAGATCGCCCAACTTTGGGGCCGATCAGAGCACCTATGGGAGGGGAGGGTGCTGTGCCCTGGATAGCTCCTTTGGGTGCTGCCCAGAACTGTCAGCTACCTAGGCTGGCCCTCTCGAGGAGGAGAGCTCTTTTGGACTCCGAGGGGTCAAGGGGTTGGCATGGCGGCCTTTTTCGGTGGTCCACCCGGGCTCTGGGAGAAGTCGTAGTGCAGATCTCCGCTCTTTCTCCTCGGTCTCTTTGAGAGAGCCCCATTCTTTTGAGGTAGAGGACCGTCTTTCTGGACCTATACGCCCCGGTCACCTCACAGGGGGGATTCTTCCGGGTGCAGCCAAGGCAGTACTGAAATGGTTGTTCAGCTGTCGGCTGTGGGGTCTTCCGGGGCACCTTCTTCCGCGGGTGCTCTCAGTCCGCTCCTTAGCCCAGGCGGAGGTCAGCCGATGTCTCTTCTCGGCTCTGTCCCCATTTCTCTGCCACATTCTCCTGCGCTCCCTGGCATCATTGGTCCTAGCGGGCCTCTCTCCTGGGAGAAGTTCAGAGCGGTGGCTGCTAGGTTCCCAGCTTACATTAGGGCGATGGACAGTCAGGTTTTTCAACCTCCCCCTGAGCAGCCACTCCCTGAACAGCCGGTGCCCTCCAGCTCCTCATCCCCCTCTTCTGGGGGAGAGGAACCTTCTGTCCACATCTCTCCAGCTGCTGAGCTCGTTGAGTATCAGCGCTTCCTCGTGAGGATGTTGGAGGACTTGCACCTTTCTCCCTCTACTGTCAGCAATCCTGAGCACTCGGCGCACGCCTTTCTAGGCGATTTTTGGCAAGGCCACCCTTGTGGTGCCGCCCTGGCCTGCTCCCTTTCAGGAGGCGTCCTTGCATTTCTTGCAGAGGCCCTTCTCCGGAGTTCCTGCCCCAAGGGACCTCAGCCAGAGGTATTGCGCTCCCCCAGAGTCTCCAGGTTCCATGCCTCATCCGCAGTCTGGCTTGACGCATCTGGTCACTCCTGATGGGCTTCGCGCCCTCCACCGTGACCAGCCCCCAGATCAAGACTCCTCGGATTTTGATTTTTGGGGGAGGAGGACCTTCTACTCGGCACAGCTGCTCCTTTCTATTTCTGCTCACCAGGCCCACTATGCAGCCTACAACAGGTTCTTGTGGTCCGGGCTAGGTCAGATCCTAGCCTCGTTGCCTGACTTGGAGCAAACCAGACAAGCCATTGCACTCTCTGCATGTGGCCTGGAGCTAGCAAGGCACCAAGCGAGGGCATCTTATGACGCCAATGAGGTAGCTACCAGGGTCGTAGGGACAGCGATCTGCACTAGGAGATCGACATGGCTACGTCTTTCCCGGTTGTCACCCTTGGCCCGGCGTAGGGTGATTTGCTCCGCCCACCAGGGAACCTACCTTCTAGGGACATGGATATGTTGTTCATCCACACTTATTGGCAGGTTCCTTGCCACTTTAAATCTTGCCAGAAGGTCTTCAAGCTGGCTCCTCCCACCCACCCGGGTGGTAAAACTCTCGGCTCCGCCCCATGACGCCAGATCTTCCTTACCGCTTGGAAGCTCAGGTTCCCTCCTTAACGCTCTGCGATTAAGACTGGTTCCTAATTCTTCGAAAGTTCGAAATCAAAAAGTTTTTTGCTAAAAAGACTTCGGTCTTCTTCTCCTCGCGGCTGCGATGGACAAATCGACTCCGGTTTCGGAGGTGCCCTTGCGGGCAGAAGATGTCTAGGACGGATCCGCACTCCACGTGCGTCTACTGCCTGGGCCTTGAGCACGACCCGCAGGCCTGCGACTTGTGCTCTTCTTTTTGGCCTACGTCCTTGAAGACCGTGCTGCCCGATTACAACTGGGGCGCCCCGAGAAAAGAATTCCACCGGTGAAATCTAAAGAGGCCTGGTTGGCGGTGTCCGCGGCGGCGGGCTCGGCGGATCAGCTCGAGCAGATGATCGCCCTCGAAGAGGAGGCGGCACGGGCCACTTCTACCTCGGCTGCGGCATTTATCCCGCTCTCTCTCGGTGCCTCGTACTCTGCTTCTTTTAAGGAGCTTTGTCTGACCCTCTCGACGAAGGTGAGGGTCCAACTTCTTCGGGACCTTTTCCAGGTCAAAAGAGCAAAAGTAAGTCTCTCGTCGATGCTCTTGGGGCGGGAAAGATCCCCTCACTGTCAACAGTGGAGCTTCGATTGACCCCTCCTTCGACCCACTGGCTTCACGGTCCCCGTCAGGTCAGTTGACCGAGACTCCTCGACGACGCTGGTCGAGATTTTTCTCACCCATTAGACGGGTTGTCGGCTGGAGAAGCTGAGAATCCTCTCTCCCGGTTCCCCGGTGAGAGTTGAGGATCCCATTAGCTCGTCTGTGCCTCGGTTCTGGAGCCTTGATTGGGATTGTCCGAGCGAGGAGTGCCGTTTCCGACACTTCTCCTCGCCTTCCTCAGCCTAGTCGAGACTCTCGATTCTCGGACATCCCTCCAGCGGTCCGACCCGATCCTGCCGCCATAGCGGTCTCGGTCTCGACACCGCGTGTAAGCGCGCCATCTTCCTCTTCCTCGGACAAGGGAGGCTTGAGCAAGTTGCATCAAGTCGAGGAACTCATGTGGCAACAGCTCCTTTTGACGGGGAATAAGCCGACTCAGTCGTCCTTCCCGCCATTAAGTGGGTTGTCACCGAGCGGCCAAACAACCCTCATTGTAGCCGAGGAGCCTGTTCCCAGGCAAGAGTTACCAGCCAGTTCCAGCTGCCCACGATTCTGGTGGAACCTCGCCTCCACAGCCATTAGTTGGGGCTCGACCAAAATTCTCGGTCGGCCTTGGGTTTGCCCCATAGGCTGTCTGTCACCCTCACTCCCGATAAACCTCGGCAGGTGGAGGGTGGCTCAGGCCCGAGGCAGCTCTTTGAGGACTCTTCCGAGTCCGATGATGGTTCCTCCCTCTTCCAGGGATGTAGACAAACCTCCTGACAAGGAATCCAAGAAATTGGATTATGCCGGGCGAAAAGTCTACGCTGCGTCCTCTCTCGGCCTTCGTCAGGCCAGTTCGGCTGTCCTCATGGCACATTTTTCTCACGCCCTGTTGGGCTCCCTGGATGAGGTTGTCCCTCATCTTCCTGCGGATCTGCAGACTACGGTCAGGCAGGTGCGGGATTAGGGCAGGGCGGTGGCAAAACAGCAGCTCCAGACTGCGTTAGACATTGGGGACTCGTGCCAGGTCTGTGGCGGCCGCAGTAGGCCATGCGTCGTCCGGGCTTGGCTGAGGATATCCACCTTTACCTCGGATACCCAGCACAAGTTGGCGGATGTTCCCTTTTTGGGGACTGACCTCTTCGGCTCTGGGGTGGAAGGTCACCTGCAGAGGATCGAGAAGTCCAGTGCTACCTTGGACTCGGTCTCCTCTGCTCAGAAGGACAAAGGCCGTAAGCCACAGCCTAAGCCCTTTCGTCCTTCTGCGTCCGCGGCGCGCCCGGACCAGCAACGTCAGGGCCAACAGGCTCGATCTTGGCATCCCAAACCCAAGCCATCGGCTTCCTCCAACAGGAAGCAGGGAAGAAAAGGCCCAGGTGGTCCCTCGGCCGGTCCTTCCTCCAAGCCTGCCCAGTGACGGGCTGAGGGGTGTCGCCCCCATCCCTGTCACCTCACCCCTGGTTCCCCGTGGGGGCAGCTCAGACACTTCCTTTCCGCCTGGTCCGCTGTTACCATGGACAGGTGGGTACTGGAGGTGGTGGGAAAAGGCCTGCCTCTGGAATTGAGCCAGGTCCCACCCCTTCAAACCCATCGCCCTCGGGGCCTTGGAATCGCAGCCTCACTGGCGGCTCGCCCGAGCCGACATCGCTCTCCTCCTCCAAAGGAGGTGATCACGGAGTGAGGACCCCCTTCAGACCAGGTTAGTGTCCAGGTATTTCCTGGTTCGAAGCGGACGGGGGCTGGCGCCCATTCTCACTTTACGACCTGAACAAGTTCCTAAGGTCTCGAACCTTCAGGATGGTCACTGTGGCACAGATACCATCTCTGGAACACGTGTGGTTCTGCCTCTGGACCTACAGGGACGCGTTCTTTCACGTCCCTATCCGTCTGTCACATCGAGATTCCTCCGCTGAGCGGAGGGATCCTCTCGAGTTCGAGAGCCATGCCCTTCGGCTTATCTCCAGCTCCCAGGGTCTTCACCAAATGCATGGCAGTGGTGACAGCATTCCTCTGGCGCCTAGGGGTCCGGGTTTCATCTTACCTGGACGATTGGCTGATAGCAGCCCCTCCGGCACGGAGGTGGAGCGGTCCAGAGATCTGGCCCTCCAGGTTTGCTCTCGTTGGCCTTCTCATCAACGAGGCCAAGTCGAACTCGAGCAAGCAGGTGATCCTGTTCATCGGGCAGAGCTCGACTCTCTCGAGCCAGAACACGACTCCGGCGGACAGGGCGAGGTTCTTACCTCCTTTGCCCAATCATTTCTGGTTGGGCAATTGCTGTGCCGGGACTTCCTGCGCCTCCTGGGTCTCATGGCGGCCTGTACCAGCGTGGTCCGTTGGGCTCGCTGGCACATCGCCCCTTCAGTGGGACTGGCCAGCCGAGTGGTCTGGCAGCTGCGATCCTTTGGACCAGCTAGTGATAGTGACCCAGGAGATGTGGAACGCTCTCCAGTGGTGGACCATTCCATTCCATTTGCAGGAGGGCATCCCGTTTGTCCGCCCCGAGCCGACGGTCTCTCTATCGACCGATGCCTCTCTGATGGGTTGGGGTGCCCATCTGGGGGAACACGAAGTGCACGGCCTCTGGTCCCCACGGGAGCCCCGATGCCACATCAACCTGCTGGAGCTCCGAGCGGTCCGCCTAGCTCTCACCGCCTTTGCTCCGTTTCTCCGGGGTCAAGTGGTCCGAGTCCAGACGGACAATACCACGACCATGTACTACCTAAACCGCCAGGGCGGGACGCGCCTCTGCTTCTGTGCAAGAAAGCTCTCGAGATTTGGTCACCATGCGCAGCCTGGAGGCAGATCTCCCAGCCATTCATGTGACAGGAGCCTCCAACACCCTGGCGATGCCCTGAGCCAGATGGGGCTGCATCTCACGAGTGGTCTCTCCTGCGGAGGTAGTACAAGATCTGTTCTTCCTCTGGGCACACCTCAGGTGGACCTGTTTGCCTCAGGGAGAACGCAGGCTGAGGCTGTTTCATGCCCACCCCTCAGCAGGGCTCGCTGCAGGGGGATGCCTTCGAGGCTGTGGACCCCGGCCTCTTCACGCCTTTCCCCATTTCCCTTGATTCAGAGGTGCTTCTCAAGGCGAGGAGGACAAGGCGCAGGTGATTCTGATAGCCCCAGACTGGCCCGCCAGTTCTGGTACCAGGTCTCCTCAGCCTCAGCTCCAGGCTCCCGAGGCAGCTTCCAGCTCGCTCTGGACCTGCTCTCAGTCAATCAGGGAAGGTGTTCCATCCGGACCTTCAATCCTGCACCTGACGGCCTGGTTCCTGAGTGGCTAGAGTTCCAGGCCTTGGGTCTTTCCGACGAGGTCCTCAATGTTGTTGAGGCGTCCCGTAAGGAGTCGACCAGAAAATGCTACGCCTTTAAATGGAAGAGCTTCTCCATTTGGTGTCAGGGCAAGGGCTTGGACCCTTCCTCCTGTTCTGTGGCAAGCATTTTGGACTATTTATGGTCCCTTTCTAGTCAAGGGCTTAGGTCGACGACCCTAAAGGTGCACCTGGCAGCCATCTCTGCTTGCCGGGCGTGGGCCGGGGAGCAGTCGGTGGCGCAGGATAAGGTGGTCGGGCTTTTCAAAGGCCTTGATCACATTCCCCTCCAGTGCGAAAACCTCCACCTCCGTGGGATTTACTGCTGGTACTGGCAAAGCTCATGGGCAAGCCATTCGAGACCAATGCACAGGTGTGATCTCTTTCACCTGTCGTGGAAGACCCGCCTTCTTGGTGGCTATCCGTCAGCCAGAAGGATGGGAGAGCTCCAGGCGCTTTGCATCGAGTCTCCTTACCTGGTCTTCCACAGGGACAAGGTTGTCCCGCCCCACGAAATTCCTTCCGAAGGTGGTGTGGAGTTTCACCTTAACCAGGTGTTGACTCTGCTGGTGTTCTACCCCAGTCACACCTCGAGGCGGCGAATACAGGCTCCATACTTTGGACCCTAGAAGGCTCGCTTATTAAAAGGCGCCGCAGCTGAAATTCGGGAGAAGGTTTGCCAGCTGTTTGTCACCTACGCACGGCCGCATCTGGCAGACCTGCAGCCAAGCGGACGATAAGCAGGTGGGTCACCTCTGCATAGATCTCTGCTATAAGTTGGCGGGCATGGAGCCTCCCAGAGGGATAAGAGCTCATTCTACGCGTCATACTGCTGCATCGGTGGCTGCTTCCAGGGATGTCCCTTTCCAGGAAATCTGCAGGGCTGCTACCTGGAAGTCAGCACACACCTTTATTACCCATTACCACATCGACCTTGAGTCACTTGGGATGCTGGTTTTGGGGCCTCGGTTCTCCAGTCTTTATTCCCTAAGTAGGTGTGCCTTGCTCCCTCCTCCCAGAGAACTGCTGGAGTCTGCCAATAAGTGTGGATGAACAACATATCTATGTCCTAGAAATACAGGTTACTCACCTGTAACAGGAGTTCTAGGAATGGTATATGTTGTTCATCCCACACCGTTCCCTGATCCTCCGGCTAACGCTAGCCTGAGCTTCCAGCGGGCAGATCTGGCATCATGGGGGAGAGTTTTACCACCGGGTGGGTGGGAGGAGCCAGCTTGAAGACCTTCCGGCAAGATTTAAAGCGGCAAGAAACCTGCCAATAAGTGTGGATGAACAACATATACCATTCCTAGAACTCCTGTTACAGGTGAGTAACCTGTATTTTTCTCCCGTAGAGCGAGATGGCGCTTGTCGGGGCACTTTCCTTCCTCCTTTAGGGGGAACCCGTCTCTCTCTCCCCACTCTCGGGCCTCCTCAGGCCCTGAAGGTTCCCCCCTTAGTGTGTCACCCACTGAGGACTAAGGGACCCTGTCCCTTAGGGTGTAATGAAACAACCCCCTTCTGGGGGGGCTTGGTACTCACCCATATGTGATGAATGGTGAAGATTGACACAGATAAGATATGAAAATTACTTACCTACCGTAATTATGATCTTTCTGTGTATCTTCACCATTCATCACAATCCCACCCACCATCCCCTGGGGCCTCAGTCTCTGGGTCCCCCCTTCCCTCTCTGTGGCTCCCCCTCTCCTCTTTAGGAATGGGGTAAAGTAGGTACACACAGGGGGGTATTCTCCTATGAAGGGTAGACAGCTCGAGCGGCACTCCTTCTCTACTACATGTCTCCACCCCGATGGGATGGGAGTTGGTGGTTGCCCTCCTTCTGGTTTCCATCCAACCATTTCAAAAGAAAAAAAGAAAACCCCTTTTTTCGCCAAACATTCTTCCTGAGAGAGTACTAAATCCTTGTACCCTGTCCTTCCTCCAGAATAGCCGACTCTGCTTCTGCGGTATTTGCCAGTTATTCTGTGCCTTGAATTCTGGCAGAGAGCTTTGCTACTCCTTGCAGTTCCTATACAATCTGATGACGGACAAGGGTCTCAGATACCTTGATACCTCTCACTCTCTCCTAAATTCTCTCCCCTTCCTACCCTCCCTTCTTCCGCTTCCAGAGTTTGGGGCCCCTACCCAATCACCTTAGTCTAATCTCTTCTTTGCTGTCCTCTCAGTCGTTATTTCTCCTTTTAGTTCAGTTATCCTTTCCTTTTTCTGTCCCTTGGACTCTCTTGTCCCACCCTCCATCCCTTCCTCTTACCTCTCCGGCGACTCAGAACTGGTAGGCAGGCGGAGTTGACAAACTAACGGCCCAGCCTCGGCGCCACGCGGTCACGTCGGCCTCGGCGGTGCCCGATAATTGTGTCGGCTCCGCCTACCCCTTTTAAAAAAAAAAAGAGCTCCTGAGTCCTGACCTCCAGCCAATACCCATATGTGATGAATGATGAAGATACACAGAAAGATCATAATTACGGTAGGTCATGTATTTTCATTCTAGGAGCGTGGATATGTTCTTCATCCACACTCGTCTGGTATTGTCCCTTTCCCCTTTAAATCTTGCCGGAAGTCTTCAAGCTGGCTCCTCCCACCTACCCGGGTGGTAAATACCTCGGCTCCGCCCCGTGACACCAGATCTTCCTTTCTGCTGGAAGATACAGGTTCCCTCGTGCTATTTTGCAGCGATTGAGGCCCTGGAGTCAAATCGACGGTTTTCACCGCATCTTCTCTCTTTAAAACCCGTAAGAGTATACGACTCGGATCCGAACTTTTCGGCCATGGAGGACAAGTCGTCCCCCGGGTTTCGCCGGTGTCCTTGTGGTCAAAAAATGTCGCGCACCGACCCCCACCTCTCGTGCGTTTACTGCCTCGGTACCATGCATGATACCTCGCAATGCACTATTTGCTCTGCCTTCCATCCCACCATTCTGGAGGACCGTCAGGCGCGCCTGAAGCTGGGGAGACCGGAACTTCGCAATCCACCGGTGAAATCGAAGGAGGCCAGGTGGGCGGTTTCCGCGGCTGCGGGATCCGACGAGCAGCTCGAGCAGATGGCGGCCTTTGAGGAGGAAGCTGCCCAAGCTTGGGCCAACCGAAGCTTCTTCGTGCCGCTCAACTTGGGCTCCACCTTCAAAGGATCCTTCCGAGAGTTGTACCAGTCTCTCCCTACTAAGGGTGAGGCGCCCTCGGGTTCCCTCTCCTCCTGATCCAAGAAGAAGGATAAGGATCAAAACCCGTCTTCTTCTAGCCGAAGAAGACCTTCCTGGGACCGAGAGCAGTCCGACTTCCAGGAGCAAGGGGTCTCGACTACGGTCGAGATCGCCTTCTCAGCTGCCGGCTTTTCAGACCTCCCGTCTGGCCAAGGCACTGAAGTCGAGGACACGGCTGAACCGGCCGAGATTTCTCTTGACCCGATCAAGCCATTGTCGCCGACGCCTGTTGACGACTCTCTGGAGAGAACGCCTATTCTCTCCTTCCCCGACGAGGAAACCCGTCCCTCAAGTATCCCGATCGAGGGCCAGGAGCCAGAACCTCGGTTTTCACCAAGTCCGGCTTCCCCTGACGACAGAGCCGACGCCGTCGGTCTCGATCGAGGAGTAAGTCCTCATCGGTCGGAAGACCTAAGAAGGGCCATAAACACTCCGGAAAGAGGCACTGTCACCGTTCCTCATCCTCCTCTGATGAGGAGAGGCTTCAATGGAAACTCCGTCGACGCTATGAGGACCTTATGTGGCAGCAACTTCTGCTAACAGGCCAGAAGCCGGCTACCCCGGCAGTTCTGGCTATTAGTTGGCCTCAGCCTCTTCGGCAACACCGACTTCTTCGGCTCCTAGGGCTCCGGTCGCCGGCCCCGTGTGCCTTTCAGCTCGACTACAGGCTCTCCACCAATTTTGGTGGAACCACCACCAAAACAGCCCCTGGGAGGGGTTCCCTCTAAGGAGGACTGACAGTCTTCGGGTCTTCCCCACAGGCTGTCCATTACGGTCACTTCTGATCGCCCTAGGTGCATCGAGGGAGATTTAGGTGAGAAGCTTTTGTATCTGGACTCCTCGGATTCGGATAATACCGGCCTTCATTCTCATGATGAGCTGTCGGTGTCAGGCTTGGAAGAAGGGCCTTATTCCTTCCAGGGCATCCTTCGACTCATTTCAGAGTCCACAGGAATGCCTCTGCAGCCTATTCAGAAGAAGGCAGAATATCCTCTCACGGATATTCTCAAGAGGGGGAATAACCAGACGGAGGCCTTTCCAGTGGCCGAAGCCATAGTTGGCCCGGCTCTGGAACTCTGGCAGCGTCCAGCCTCCTGCCCGGCTCCATCTGCCCAGATGGCCCGCAAGTACACGGTGCCCACGGGGTCCTTGGCAGGCTTTACTGAGCACCCCTCAGCGGAAAGCCTTGTGACTGCCTCAGTATTCAGGCGAATGGGCAGCTCTGCGGATACTGACCGCCTTCCGGACAAGGAGTCCAAACTTATGGACCACTCGGCCCGGAAGGTTTACGCAGCATCATCCTTGGGCCTTCGTCAGGCAAGCTCAGCAGTGATCATGGCACACTTCTCTCATGCCCTTTTGGGGTCGCTGGATGAAGTTCTTCCTCACCTCCAAGCAGACATGCAGACCACGGTCAAGCAGGTCCGGGACCAGGGCCGGGCTGTTGCCAAACAACAGCTCCAGACAGCTCTGGACATTGGTGATTTCTGTGCCCGTTCACTAGCGGCAGCGGTAGCCTCTCGCCGCAGGGCTTGGCTGAGGTTATCCTCCTTTCCTGCGGATACTCAGCACAAGCTAGCTGACGTGCCCTTCCTTGGCACCGACCTCTTCGGTCCGGGAGTGGCAGGTCATCTTCAGCGCATTGAGCAGTCTAATGCCACCTTAGATGCCACCTCTGCTAAGGGTTCTTCAGGCAAGAACCAGCAGAAGCGCAAGAAGAAGCCTTTTCGGCATTCTTCCCCTGCGGTCAGGCAGCCCTCCTTCCGGGGAGGTCAGCAACAGCAGCAGGCTCAAGCTTGGCGCCCTAGGCCCAAACAAGGTCCCTAGCAGCCCCACAAAGGAGGCCAAGGTGCTGGTCCAGGTGCCTCCTCCTCTTCTAAGCCTGCACAGTGACGGGTCGGGGGTGGCCTCCCCTGCACCCGTCACACCAGTTCTGGGTCCTCCAGTGAGGCCCGGCTCATCACTTCCTTTCCGCCTGGTCGGTATCACCTGGACAGGTGGGTTCTAGAAGTGGTCGGGCAGGAATGCCACCCCTAGAGTTCGAGCAGTACCCTCCCAGTCGAGGCCCTTGCCCCACGGGAGGAAAAGGATCTCAGTTGGCACCCAGTCTGCCCTTCCGGGACGACGTGCGCCAACTCCTCCTCAAGGAGGCGTTGCCCCAGTGCGGATCCTCCTTCAGACCCAGGCTTCGTCTCCAGGTATTTCCTGGTGCCCAAGCAGACGGGGGGGTTGGCGCCCCTTTCTAGATCTCCACGACCTGAATCGGTATCTCGGGTCTCGCACCTTCTGGATGGTAACTCTGAACCAGATCATACCATCCCTGGAGCGAAACATGTGGTTCTGTACACTGGATCTTCAGAACGCTTTTTACCACATCCCAATCCGTCCGTCCCATCAGTGGTTCCTCCGCTTCAGGGTCGAAGGAAGCCTGTACGAGTTCAGAACCATGCCGTTCGGCCTGTCGTCGGCCCCAAGGGTCTTCACCAAATGCATCGCAGTGGTGGCAGCCCATCTACGGCGTCAAGGGGTTCGTAGTTACCCCTGTCTAGACGACTGGCTCCTGGCAGGTTCCTCCCTTCAGGAGGTGGAGAGGTCCAGGGACCTGACCCTCCGGACCCGCTCTCACTTGGGCCTTCTGATCAACAAGGCCAAATCGGAACTCGTACCTTCTCAGGTGATGGGCTTCACTGGGGCAGAGCTCGACTCTTGTCAAGCCAGAGCACAGCTCCCGGCGGACAGGGCAGAGGTTCTTTCATCCTTTGCCCAATCATTTCTGGTTGGGCACTTGCGCCCTGCCCAGGACTTCCTGCACCTCCTGGGTTACATGGCGGCATGCACTTCAGTGGTCCGCTGGGCCAGACTGCACATGCGCCCCCTTCAATGGGAGCTGGCCGCCCAGTGGTCTCAGCGTCAGGGTGTCTTCGACCAACTGATCACAGTCACCCAGAGGATGTGGGATGCTCTCCAATGGTGGACCATCCCAAGTCATTTGCAGGAAGGAGTTCCGTTTGTCCACCCCGAGGCGACGGTCGTCCTTACGACTGACGCCTCTCTCATGGGCTGGGGAGCCCACATGGGGGACAACAGAGCCCATGGGTTCTGGACCCCCGAGGAGTCCTGATGCCACATCAACCTGCTGGAGCTCAGAGCAGTCAGACTGGCCCTGTCAGCTTTCGCTCCTCAGCTCCAGGTTCAAGTGGTACAAGTCCAGACGGACAATACCACAACCATGTACTACCTCAACAAACAGGGCGGCACGCACTCCCGTCTGCTGTGCAAGGAGGCGCTCCGGATCTGGACCTTCATCAGCCGGCTGGAGGCGGATCTCCTAGCCATCCATGTGGCAGGAGGCACGAAACCAACTGGCGGATGCTCTCAGCCGCATAGGCCAGACATCCCACGAGTGGTCTCTCCATCCAGAGGTAGCTTATGACCTGTTCTCCCATTGGGGCAAACCGTTGGTGGATCTGTTTGCCTCCAGGGAGAACACCAAGCTGAGGCTGTACCATGCCCGCCCCTCTCAGTGGGGTTCGCTGCAGTGGGATGCCTTCTCGAGGCCGTGGACCCCAGGCCTCTTCTATTTTCCCTCCATTTCCCTTGATCCACAAGGTGTTACTCAAGGTGAGGAGGGACAAGGCGAAGGTGATTCTGGTAGCCCCAGATTGACCACGCCAGTTCTGGTATCCAGATCTCCTCAGCCTCAGCTGCAGGGCCCCGGAGCGGCTGTGTACATGCCCGGACCTGATATCTCTGAACCAGGGGAAGGTCTTCCACTCGGACCTTCAATCCCTGCACCTCACAGCCTGGTTCCTGAGCGGCTAGAGTTCCAGGCTTTGGGTCTTTCTGAGGATGTCTACACCGTGGTGGAAGCATCTCGAAAAGAATCGACCAGGAAATGTTATGCCTTCAAATGGAAAAGATTTTCCATTTGGTGTCAGGAAAGAGCCTGGACCCTTATCCTACTCTGTGGCTAACATTCTAGACTACCTTTGGTCCCTCTCCAAAGGGTCTTAGATTATCAACCCTTGAGGTGCACCTGGCAGCCATCTCTGCTTACAGAGACGCGGGCGGTCAGCTGGCGTTAGCTCAGGAAGGCGTGATGGGCGCTTTCAAAGGCCTGGATCACATATCCCCTCCGGTGCGTGAACCTCCACCTCCGTGGGATCTTTTGCTGGTTTTGGCAAAGCTCATGGGCAAGCCATTCGAACCCATGCGCAAGTGTGAGCTCTCACACTTGTGGAAGACTGCCTTCCTGGTGGCTATTACGTCAGCCAGGAGGACAGGGGAGCTCCAGGCGCTTTCAGTGGACTCCCCTTATCTGGTCTTTCACAGTGACAAAGTTGTCCTGCGCCCCCTACCGAAATTCCTTCCGAAGGTGGTGTCAGAGTTTCACCTCAACCAGGTGTTGACTCTGCCGGTATACTACCCTAACTACACCTTGGATGCGAATACAGGCTCCATACTCTGGACCTCAGGCGTGCTCTCTCCTACTAAAAGGAGGGGCAGTGCGGAGAGGAGGGGTTCGTCAGCTGTTTGTCACCCTCGCTGAAGCCGCTTCTGGCAGACCTGTAATAGCGCACTATTGCAAGATGGATTACATCATGCATAAGTCTGTGTTATGAATTGGCGGCAAGGCCTCCCAGGGGATAAGGGCTCATTCTACCCGCCATACTGCTGCTTGGTGGCTGCTTCAGGGACATCCTATCCAGAAATCTGTCGGGCTGCCTGGAAGTCAGCAAGCACCTTTACTACCATTACCACATGGAGCCTTGGGTCATGCGTGATGCTGGTTTTGGACCTCGGTTCTCAATCTCTGTTTCCTAAGTAGGAGTGTGGCCTTGCCTCCCTCCTCCCAGAGAACTACTAGGAGTCTGCCAGACAGTGTGGATGAACAACATATCACGCTCTAGAAAAGGGGTTACTCACCTGTAACAGTAGTTCTAGGAGTGGTATATGTTGTTCATCCTGCCCTCCTATCCACCCGGCTTAAGGTGCACAACCTGGGTTCCAGCGGGCTAGATCTGGCGTCATGGGGTGGAGCTGGGTGTTACCACCCGGGTGGGTGGGAGGAGCCAACGAAGACTTCGGCCAAGATTTAAAGGGAAAGGGACAATGCCAGACAGTGTGGATGAACAACATATACCACTCCTAGAACTACTGTTACAGGTGAGTAACCTGTTTATCTTCCTGGACATAAGTCTCCACCACTCATTCACACTAAGTGGGATTGGGCGCGGAGGCACTAAGACCCATCGAGAACAAACTTTTGCTGGAGGGTGTGGCGAGAGACAAGCGCCCGAGACGATTACGGGTGAGCAGCGGCTCGGCGATAATGCCATCTCGGCGGCGACCCTCAACCGCCTCAGTACCTTTTTCCACGCGTCGAGTGCGCTTCAGTAGCGACGTCATTTCGCCTGTCGAGGAGTCAAACTTCAAACTAACGCATAGTTTTCAGTTTTTTTTGTAACTTTATCTCGATAAATGAATATACGGCAATTTTATTCTATTTTCGTTAAATTTTTCTAATATTAAATTTTACTTGAAGAAGTCTACGGCCTACTGAATGATCGACCATGAGCTTGAGTCAGGTGGCCGGTAGGGAGACCTTATTATAAGCTGTTCAGTCAACCGGGCTGGATAGAATCAACCTCCTTCTCCTCAGCGGGGTTCCGACAGCGGTCAGTCCGATGCCGGGGATCGTGGTCCCCGCCGGCATAAAATAAGCGATGAGCATTCTCGGCACCGTTCGACCTCGAGCTCTTCTTGACCCCACAGGTCAAAAGAAGGCATCACAAGAGTAGCCCTCTGGTATGTCTGGCGGCAGCTCGGTTATCGTTACTGGTTGCGGTCTCCTTCTTGAATAGCGCCAACTTCCATGTCGTCGTCCTCGACATCCGAGTCCCTCCCGCCTATGGTAGGACTCCAGATGAGCAGTTTCATCAGTGGGCGCTCTTATGGACAATGAGCTCGGAGGTTGGTTCTTCTGCCTGGCTCGATTTCCCGGAGCTCTCAGGCCCCTCGGCGATCAGGTAGGCGGTTGGACCTTCCTAGTCGCGTGGTGCCTTCTTGATTTATAGCGACTCCGTGCGAGTGTTTCCCCCCCTCACATGGCTGCGAGGCGCAGGGGCCTCACGATGCCCTTATCTCCTGTTTTTCCTTCTCTAGCTTTCCAGGTTCCTGGGACTCCCAGCGCAGCCGCTAGTCTGTTAACCCCAGAGCCGTTTTCCGGTGCCGCTGGATCTTGGCCGTCAGGGCGCCAAATCTCCAGCAGCGCGCCGGTGATAAGTGACGGCACCTGTCGCAGCAATCGTCTAAAGCACCGTTCGCGCCCGTGCAGCGTCGTCACCGGCAGCGCGGCCGCCAATGCGTCCACGGCGCCGCCGAGCTCGCGGAGCAGCGTGCCTCTTCGCCGTCGCCTCCCGGTGCCGTTCAGCCCGTTTGCCGTCTGGCGCCCGGCAGCCACAGGACTCTCCTTGTTTTCTACTGTCCTCCTCTCTAATTTTCCTCCTTTCCTGTCCAAACAGTCCTTTCTGGACTTCAGGAGATGATGTTGAGCCTGACCCAACCCGGTTGGTGATGAAGTGGAGAAACAGGATCTTTCTTTGCTACAGAGCCTGTGGTGAGGACCTGTCCTTTAAGTCTCTGTTGAGAACCTGGGATCCACTCTTTCTCTCAGACTAGACATCCTGGGAAGATATTAAGACTCAGTATCTTCGTACCCGGGATCCCTATGGTTGACTCCTCGATCAGCCTTCCTTAGAGGCAGCTGTCTCAAATGGTATGGAATAATCCTGCTCTTATTCCCTCAATCCATTGATAAAAAGTATTCAGCTCCAAGGTCTCATTTTGGCATCCAAGCAGCTGCGGATCCTATTGTAGTCCTGGCAGAGAATGACAAGGTCGTTCTTCCTCAAACTACTACAGCTCGACCTATTAACAAAGAGTCTCGTAAGATGATACATTAGGTAAGAGTCTTTGCACTCCCTCTAAGTATCCGTATTCGCAGTTATCAGGCTATTTTTCCAGTATGAGTATATCCCGTGGCCTCTATGAAAAGAATGGTTGAGCTCTTCCAGATTGGTTCAAGTCAAAGCAACTTCTGACCGTTATTAAATTATTGAGTCCAACAACCAACGGAAACACACCATGGACGCTTCGACACTGCCCCGCTCAGCAGCCAGGGATTTGTACCGGCACATTCCTGGCTCGCGCTTCTACTTCACCAATGATGCTCAGCAGCAGGTGATGGCTGCCTTTGATGGCTCTTTCTTTTTGGCCCTCAGGCGGAACAAGCCTTAGAGGCCACTCGAAGACTAGATCAGCCATTAAGGTGGCCAGCCTCCGCTGCCCCTCTGGGGCATGTGAACAGGCGTCCAGTTTCATGAGCGAACCAGTCCTTCGAGGCAGAGGCAGGAAGCTTCCACAAAGCCAACCTGCCCAACCTCAAAGAAGGCAGCAGAAAGCGGGCCTAAGCTCCCCAGCTACCGGAAGTCGTTACCAAGTTCCATCCCACTCTGCCGAGGTGGAACTTTCTCCTCAGTGGGAGGTGGGTCTGATGCCTACAACAGCGAGTCCATAACAGGACAAATGGGTCCTTAGGATAATGCGAGTTATTCTCTCAATTTCTTGAAACCCCAAGTGTCCTCCCAGAAGAACGACAACAGGTTGTCGGTCTCTCCAATCAGACCTCTCACACGAGTCCAGGGCCTTCTGAACAACAACCCAATAGAACTGGTGCCCCGCATCTCTGAAACACAGGGTTCTACTCACATTACTTTCTGGTTCCAAGAAATAAGGATGCCCCATTCTAGACCTCAGAAGTTAAACAGATTCCCCCCAGGAGAAATTCAAGATGATTTCCCTGGTACCCTGTACCTTGCTGCATCAACCCGCGACTGGCTGGCCTCTCTGGATATGGATGCTTACCAGCATATCCTCGTCCACCACCCCATGAGTTCCTCAGGTTTGTAGCTTTGGTCAGCATTATCAGTTCAGAGTCCTGCCCTTTGGGCTATCCCGGCGCCCGAGGTACACAAGTGTTGTGCAGTTCTCATGGCATCTCAGTGGACTCCAGTGTTTCCCTACCTGGACCGGTGGCTAGCAGGCCCTTCGTCCGAGACTTTGAAGCCGTGCAAGCGACTTCTCGTCTTCTCCGTCCATAGGAGTTCTGCTGAATGAAAAAATCTCAACTGCAACCCTCCCAGGCTCCTGTTCATAGTGGCGCTTCTAGACACCTCTTCAGCGAGCTTTCCTTCCAGAGGACAGAAGCTTCGACATCACCGAATAGCCCGTTACATCGGGAAGACCAATGGGTTTACAGCTCTCGATACAAGCATATTGGGTCATGGCGTCCTCGGTCTTCACTGTCCCCTGGCCCGACTGCATGAGAACCACCCAATGGATGCTCTCCACTCAGTGGTCGACCTCACCCTAGTCTTATCATCAAGGTGGCAGGCCTTGGTCTCTCACCTGGTGGTCTCCAAGAGAACAATCTCCGGAAGGTTCCCTCTCCCCGGATCATCAGATCTCCATCACCACAGGCGCGCCAGCTAATGGGATGGGGGCTCCTGTCTCTCCCTCACACTCAAGGTGTATGGACTCAGTTAGAAACTCATCTCCACATAAATGTCCTGGAATGAAGCGGTCCTATGCAATCGAGCTCTGAAGGATGTCCTTTGTCTAGAACATTCTCCTTCAAGCGGACAACAAAGCAGTGATGTATACATCAACAAACAAGCGGTGCTCATTCTTACCTTGGGAAGCAATGAGGTGTAGGAGTGGTGCTTGGAGCACAAGTCTCTGAGTCCAAGGGTTTATCACCCAGGTAGACAAGCGACCTACCAGATCACCTCAGCAGAGCAGAGAGACCCTCACAGTGGTCTCGATCCAGCCACAGCTTCGGTCCCTGTTCAAAGGTGGGGACTCCAGACCTGCCTTTTGCATCCCCACTCAGCAAAACACCTCTGCTCAGAAATCCAGGGCACAGCATTTTCTGTCAGGATCGTTCAACTGCAGTGGACAAAGCAGCTTTCTTCAAGCCTCCACACTTCCTCTAATCAGAGTACTCCTCAAGTCAGTCTCAGGGGACAAAGATGATTCTCATTGCTCCTTCCATGGTCAGCAACTATAGTTCCTCTACCAACAGTATGTTGGCAGCCTCCAAGACCACTTCCTTTGCAAATCAGTCTTTTGACTCGAGGTTAGTTGGTCCATCCCAACCTGAAATCACTTCACCTTCATGCTTGGCTCTGAAGAGATAAGTGAATCGGTTCAACGTCTCGTAGAGTCTCAGACATCCTTCTGGCTGCCGAGCCAGCCACCCGAAAAGCAGCTTCCAAATGGAAGCGTTTTCTCTCTGGTGTAAAATCTCTTGGAATCCCTTTTCTGTCCTCTGGCCGTTCTGGGTATCTTTGGACCTGTCAAACTTAGGTCTTCAGTACTCACAGTTAAGTTACCATGAGTGCCATCTCAGCTTCCATGAGCGGTTCTTCATAACTCTGGTAGACACCTATAGTGAAGAGATTTCTTAAGAAGATTCGCCAACAGACCCCTGTTAGCGTCAGTTGCAGCCTGGGACATTAACCTGGTGCTGGACATGCTCCTCCGAGCCTTCAGACCCTTAGCTACCTGTGAGCTAAATTTCTTACCTAGAAGACTGCCTTCCTGGTGGCCATTACCTCACCATGGGGTCTCTGAGATACATGCCCTGGACCCGGACCCTCCAGTATACTGTATTCCATAAGACAGCGTAGTTCTCATTACTCATCCTAATTTCTTCCAAAGGTTGTGTCAGAATTCCATCTAAGCAACCTCTGGCACTTCCGCTGACAGTTAAACAGATCTCCCAGGAGAAATTCAAGATGATTCCTAGGTACCTGTTACCCTTGCTGCATCAGCACGACTGGCTGGCCTCTCTGATATGCAGGATGCTTACCAGCATATCCTCGTTCCACCCGACCCACCGCAGGTTCCTGGTGGTTTGTAGCTTTGGGTCAGCATTATCAGTTCAGAGTCCTGCCTTTGGCTATCCTCGGCCATGCGAGTTTTTTCAAAGTGTTGTGCAGTTCTCAGTGGCGCATCTCAGGAAAGTGGACTCAGTGTTTCCCTACCTGGACGATTGGCTTCTAGCAGGCCCTTCCGTCAAGGGACTTTAGGCCCGTGCAACGACTTTTCGTCTTCTCGCGTCCATGGGAGTTCTGCTGAATTTGAAAAAATCTCAGCTGCAACCCTCCCAGAGGCTCCTGTTCATAGTGACGCTTAGACACCTCTTCAGTGTAAGGCTTTCCTTCCAGAGGACAGAAGACTCCGACATCCTCAATGGCCTGTTACATCAGGGAGAACCAATCGGTTACAGCTCTCTCGATGCAACGCATGTTGGTCCTCATGGCGTCCCTCGGTCTTCACTGTCCCCCTGGCCCGACTGCACATGAGAACCACCGAATGGATGCTTTCCACCAGTGGTCCCACCTCTCACCCCAGTCTTATCCCATCAAGGTGACGGAGCCCTTCAAGGTCTCCTCACCTGGTGGTCTCAAGAGAGCAATCTCCCGGAAGGATTCCCTTGCTCCCCTGGATCATCAGATCTCCATCACCACAGAGCGCATCGCTACTGGGATGGGGGAGCTGCCTGTCTCTCCCTCCACACCAAGGTGTAGACTCAGTTCGAAACTCATCTCCACATAAAGTCCTGGAGATGAGAGCGGTCCCTCTATGCAATCTGAGCTTGAAGGATGTCCTTTGTCCTGAGAACATTCTCCTTCCAACGGACAAGCAAAGCAGTGATGTATTACATCTACAAACAGGCGATTGCTCATTCTTACCCCTTTGAGGAAGCAATGAGGGTGGTGGAGTGGTGCTTGGAGCACAAGTCTCTGATTCAAGTGGTTTATCTGCCAGGTATACAAAACTGACCCAGTGATCACCTCAGCAGAACGGAGGCAGACCCTCACGAGTGGTCTCGATCCAGCCACAGCTCGGTCCTCTGTTCAAAGAGTGGGACTCCAGACCTGGACCTTTTGCATCCCCACCAACTGAAACTGCTCTCTCTCTCTGCTCCAGAAAACTAGGCCTGGCATTTTCTGTCAGGATGCGCTCAGGTTGCAGTGACAAAACGCTTTCTTTACGCCTCTTCCACCGCTCTCTAATCCAGAGAGTACTCCTCAAGTTCGAGTCTCAGGGACGAAGATGTCCTCATTGCTCCTTCCTGGCCTCGCAACTATGGTTTCTACTCACACAGTATGTTGGCAGCCTCCAAGACCACTTCCTTTGCAAATCAGTCTTGACCTAGGTTCGTTGGTCCATCCTAACCTGAAATCATTTCACCTTCATGCTTGGCTCCTGGAGAGATGTAGTGAATCGGTTCAACGCCCCTCGAGAGTCTCAGACATCCTTCTGGCTGCTCGAAGCCAGCCACCTTAAAACGACGCCCAAATGGAAACGTTTTTTCTCTGGTGTGAAAATCCTCTTGAATTCCTTCCTGTCCTCCTGGCAAGGTTCTGGAGTATCTTTTGGACCTGTCAACCTTAGGTCTTCAGTACTCCACAGTTAAAGTTCACCTTAGTGCCATCTCAGCGTCCCATGAGCGGTTTCTTCCCTTAACTCTGGCTCAGTTACCTATGGTGAAGAGATTTTAGTGATTCTCCATACCAGACCCCTGTTAAGCGTCCAGTTGCAGCCTGGGACATTAACCTGAGTGCTGGACATGCTCACCGGAAGCCTTTCAACCCTAGCTACTCTGTGAGCTAAAAATTTCTTACTGAAGACTGCTGCTCCTGGTGGCCATTACCTCAGCCATGAGGGTCTCTGAGATACATGCTCTGGTTTCGGACCCTCCAGTATACTGTATTCCATAAAGACAACGAGTCTCCGACTCATCCTAAATTTCTTCCTGTTGTGTCAAATTCCATCTAAACCAACCTCTGGTACTTCCGCTTACTTCTAATTTCCAAATGAAGTGGAACGAGCTGTTCATTCCTGGATGTTAAGAGAGTTTCTATGGTTCTATTTAGATAGAACCAAGATGTTCGCAAGACTCTTGCAACTGTTCAGTTTTTTTCTAGCGACACCGCTGGGTCAACTTCAATGCTATTAGATGCATCTCTTCATGGTTAGTGGCATGCCTTCTCATTGCTATTCCATGGCTCAAGTTAAATTAGAAGGTAGAGTGTGCGCTCACTCTTCTAGAGGCGGTCATGGCATCCCTAGTGGAAATTCGTAATGTTCCAATTGCAGATATATGCAACGCCGCCACCTGGAGCTCAGTGTATACCTTCGTTAAGCACTATGACTGGATGTTCATGACTTTGGGACATTCCGCATTCGGCAGAACTATCTTAATGGGCTTCTATCTTAGGCGCGTGAGCTCTGGCTCCTGCCGCCCTTTTGGGGATTATCAGGCTTGGTACTCTCCCACTATGTGAATGAGTGGTGGAGACTTATGTCTGATAGTAATGACGCACTTGCCCTACGTAATTTTGATCTTCTGGACCCAGCCCCACCACTCATTCACACGCCCACCCTCCATCCCCGAGCTCACCGCTGTATTGGTCTTCACCCCTCAAATCTTTAGGCCGTGAGGACTTTTGCTGACCCTTCTTACACGGGTCATAGGGACTATCTTATGTCCGTTTTTTAATGTTGGGTTTACTCTTTCGTTAGTATGCGCTGCACCTCCTTGGTAAAAAGGTATGTGGCGTTGGAGGGATAGCGTCGCCGAATGGTCATTGTCACTGACCTAGCTGCTCATGGGCATCAGGTCTCTGGGCGCTGTCTCTCTACGACCCTCCAGCAAAGTTTGTTCCATGGTCTTTAGTGCTTCCAGCTAATCCCACTAGTGTGAATGAGTGGTGGAGACTCGTCCAAGAAGATCAAGAATTACGGTAGGTACGTAATTTTCCTTTTCTCCGTGCCTCGTACAATACCACAGATATGGTGGCCAGAGTGGCAGCATCAGGTGCCTGCCCTGCGGTACCACGCCTGGTTGAGAGTCTCAGGTTTTCACCAGGACCTGCATTCCGGAATCCGGGACCTCCCGTTTCAGGGTTCCGTCCTTTTTGGGCAGTAGACAGACTCTCTTATCTCTCATCTCCAGGAGTCTGGCATATCTATCTGGTCCGTCCAGCAAATGTACAAAGGGGACCAGAAAACAGCAAGACTATGGCCATTTCGGAAGCCCTCAGGTGCTCAAGCCCATGGTAACCAACAGGGCCAGAGGGGTGGCTTCAAAAGGAGAGCCAGCAACCAGCAACCTGGACGCGCTCCTTTCACGTGGCTCATGTCCTCCTGGCGTTTTCTGCCCACGCCTGCTCCACCTAATGATTTCTCCTGACCCTTTCCTCGGAGGAGGTACCAGGGGAGGCAGTAGGAGGTCGCTTCTCCCTTCACCTGAAGGGTTGGAGCTCTATAACAGCGGACCAGTGGGTACTAGACATTATAAGGAGGGGACATATGCTGGAGTTCACCGAGATTTCCCCAGATACTCCACCAAGGTCCTCAAGATATCTTTCTTCTCATATACCTCTCATTGAAGGAGAGATTCAGGCTCTCTTGCGGAAAAGGGGGATAGAAGCAGTCCTGCTGCAGCAGCGGGGAAAGGGATATTACTCCCATTTTTTCGTTGTCCCAAAGAAGACGTAGGATCTTCGACCCATTCTAGACCTCACATTTCTAAACAACTATATAGAGTACCGAAGGTTCTGGATGGTGACCCTCCCAGGTCTCATTCCTCTGCTGCACCAGGGAGACTGGCTCTGTTCCCTAGACATACAAGATGTGTCCATGCACTATGGGTCCCCCCCACTGGAAGTACCTGAGGTTCCACTTCCAGGGGACGCATTATCAGTTTCGGGTTCTTCCATTCGGCCTCTCCTCCGCGCCTCAAGTCTTCACCAAAAGTTTGGCAGTGGTAGCTGTGGCTCTAAGGCGCCAGGAACATTATGTCTTTCCTTACCTCGATGATTGGCTGCTTGCTGCCCCATCAAGGACGTGCCTCCTTCAGGCTCTCGGAGACACCTATACTGTGTTCCGAGAGTTGGGGATCACCCTGAACCTTCCAAAGTCTTCCCCAGAGCCCAGCCAAAGACTCGTCTTCATAGGGGCGGTCTTGGACTTGGTCCAGGGCATGAATCTTCTACCCCCAGAGAGGGGCAATCGCCTGCAGGAGACTGCCAGATCGGTCCTTGTAACCTCTCAGGTCCAGGCCAGGACCTTCCTCAAACTTCTGGGGCACATGGCGGTGGCCATTCCCACAGTTCCTTTGGCTCGCCTCCACATGAGAGTCCCACAGTGGATGCTCAAGGTGCAGTGGGATCAATGCTCAGATGACCTAGACCACATGGTCAGGGTCACAAAGCCAGTCAAGAGGACACTACTTTGGTGGCTGGACCCTCTCAATCTTGAGAAAGAGGTCCCTTTCCATCAGGAGCCCCCAAATCAGACCTTAACGATGGAGCGTCCAGATTTTGGATGAAGCGCACCTAGGGCCCGTAAACACAAGGAGGTGGACCTCACGAGCCGAGACCTCCATCAGTAGTGTTTCGTGAATGCGATGTTCTCTCATGCGCTGTATGCTTTTCTCAAGAGGACCTTGTCCCAGGCTCTCTGCTTGTTCAGACGGACAACATGGCGGTCGTCTTCAACATCAACAAGCAAGGGAGAACCCACACCTACTCCCTGTGCAGGGAGGCAATGAGACTCTGGTACTGGGCGCGCTCCAGTTGCATCTCTCTGTCCGCAGTGCATGATTACTTCGAGTGGGAGCTCTTGCAGCAGGCTATTACAATCAGGACTATGCCGCAGGCACTAGGACCCTCTGGAAAACTTGTCAGCCAGCAATACCCAGCAGGGACCGCCCCCGACGTCGGCTCCACCCCAGCGTCAGCCCTGGTACAAAAGAGGGCGGACCGAGCTCCACCCCAGTTCTTTTCCCGCCGCATCCTGCACATGTGAAGAGTTCCTGCTCATCTTGGCTTACCAGCCCAGCTAAAGAACATCGTTTTTTGTTTGTTTTGCGATTTCTCCACAAAAAGTTTAGATGGTTTCAGCGCCTGCCGACTCATATCGTCGCCGTCATCGGTCTCCTCGACGGGGCCCCACGTTAATAAGTGCGGTTGCAGCTGCCAAATCCCGTCCTAAGACGGTCATCGGCAGTGCGTTTTCTGCCTGGGGCCTGACCACAACACCGTGGCCTGTTTGGCCTGTCAGAAGTTCACCAGCCGCACCAGGATCCGCCGCTTGAAGGCCCTGAAAGCGCATCTGCTGGAACAGAAGATGGATCTGCACACCTCAGGGGAGAAGCAGAAGGACAAGTCCAACCGGTCCCACAAAAAGATCGTAGTCGGTCCCAGTACCGGTCCAGATCCCGGTTCCGCTCCCACTCGTGGCCTTCTCCCAAGACAGCCTGTAGATCCAAGTGCTCAGGTGAGCATCCCAAGTCAAAAGACCAGGCTAAGGCTGGACCTTCAGGGGAGAGGCCAGGAAAGCCCAAGGTGATTCTGCTCAGGGCTGCTGTTAAACCCTCGGAGGCGCAAGCTTCGGCCCCGCCTTCCAAGGCCCCGGCGCTGCCAGTCAAGAGCGCCACGGAGTCCAAGGACACTCCTCAGCACCTGATCGGGTCCTCGGCCATCAGTCCTCACTCGACGCCGGGTGGTGGGGTGATTGATCTGAACGCAGTGCATAGGGGCTGCGTCATCATCCTCAAGTCCTCTCCCCAGGCTCAGAAGTGGGCTCTCCTGTGAAGGTCGATGTCCCAGATATTCAGTTTCCTGGGAAAGCAGCCTTTGTTTTTTCGAAGGTCGAGCTCCAGGATCTGTTTTCCTTCTGGTGGGGGCATGTCCAGAAGCGGACCCCCCTGAAGCCGGCCCTGTCACCAGTCCCAGACCCTTCGAGTGAACCACAGCCAGGAGGTGCCTCTTCCCCGTGGAAGACCCCCAACAGGCTGCTGCTTACTCCTCCTACAAAGGCTCGTTCCCTGTCCATTGACCAAACACCGGCGTTCTACCAGATCGGGTAGCCAATGCCGGGTCAGGTCTTACACTAGGAGCTGTTCCCGTTCTGCTAGATGGGACCACTCCCGGCGTCAGATCTTGGCGCTCGCTGTTGGTCCCATGACCGTCGTCCCGGTCTTCGGACTGGCCCTCGGTTGGTGAGCCACCAACACTGAGTGGGGCTAGCCATAAGCTAGTCAGGCTACTATCACCCAGCTATTCCTCCTCTTCACTTCGGCTTCTTCTGCCTCTTCCTTTTTGGGAATTGGGGGTTCCCTGGGAGAGAAGGGCCAGCCCCGCTCGCCTCCTGACGATCCCACTTTCATGGACATCATGAGGCACATCCAGGCCTCCAATGAGTGGGGCACGGAGGACCTGGATCCGGAACGCCACCGTTTGGCTAAGTACCTGAGGCAGAAGGAGCCCAAACCCTTGGTTATTCCTTCTTTAGTGGACACCTTCCAAGACGTCACCAGAGTAACCTGGAAGTGTCTGACTTCAGTCCTGGCAGTTCCGGAAAAAATCAGACAGGCTATATATAGCCCTGAAGGATGAACCATTCTTGGCTGAACATCCTCAGGCGGACTTGTCAGTTTTTACGGTTGCTCACAACAAGTCTAAGCAGCCTAAACATCTCAGCTCACAGCCTCCCGACCTGGAATACCGCTACTTGGACCAGGTGGGGAAGAAAGTCTATTCTGCCTCTACCTGTTCAGTTAGGTCCCTGAATTTCCTTATGCACATGGTCCAGTGCCAGAATGCGTTATGGGAGCGGGGACAAGAACTGGTTAATGCCTTGCCAGACTCAGAGAAGAAAATGGAGATTCTGGACCTTCTCAAATCTGACTCGGACATAGGCACACGTTTTGCGTGCCTCGTACGACACTGCGGATATGGCAACCAGAGCAGCAGCGTCAGGTGTCTGCCTCAGGTGCCATTCCTGGTTGAGCGTCTCGGGCTTTCATCAGAATCTGCAGTCCGGAATCCGGGACTTGCCGTTCCAGGGTTCCGTGTTATTTGGGCCGGAAACGGAGTCTTTGATCTCTCGCCTCCAGGAGTCAGGCAAATCCATCTGGTCTGTCCGCCAAATGTACCGTGGAGACCAGCGGAGACAGCGAAAATGGCCATTTTGGAAGTCCTCAGGTGGTCAAACCCGTGGTAACCAACAGGGCCAGAGAGGAGGCTTTCGAAGGAGAGCCGGCAACCAGCAGCCTGGAGGCGCTCCTTCCCGTGGCCCCAAGTCCTCCCAGGCCTCTCTGCCCACTCCTGGCTCCGCCCGATGACTCCCTTCTGACCCCCCTTCCCCCAGCGGAGGTACCAGGGGAGGTGATAGGGGGTCGCTTCTCCCTGTATCTTCAGGGATGGAGCTCAATAACTTTGGAAAATGGGTCCTAGATGTCATAAGGAGAGGACACACCTTAGAGTTCACGGAGATTCCTCCAGTCACTCCACCAAGGTTCTCCAGGTATCCTCCTTCTCATATTCCTCTCATAGAAAGAGAGATACCGGCCCTCTTGCAAAAAAGGGCAATAGAACCAGTCCCTCTGAATCAACGGGGAAAAGAGTATTACTCCCACTTCTTCCTGGTCCCAAAAAAGACTCGGGACCTTCGTCCCAGTCTGGACCTAAGCTCGCTAAATCTTTATATAGGGTACAAAAGGTTCTGAATGGTGACCCTTCTGGGTCTTCTTCCTCTGCTGCACCAACGGGACTGGCTCCGCTCCTTGGACATGCAAGATGCGTATATGCATATTGGGGTCTTTCCCCCTCACAGGAAGTTCCTGAGGTTCAACTTTCAGGGGGAGCATTATCAATTTCGAGTTCTTCTGTTCGG
Organism: Neoceratodus forsteri; assembly: GCA_016271365.2. NCBI lineage: Eukaryota > Metazoa > Chordata > Ceratodontiformes > Ceratodontidae > Neoceratodus > Neoceratodus forsteri. Next base: position 254,813,093 of record CM028129.1, on the reverse strand, counting down.
CCTTTCTTCCACTCTTCGAGTCTTCACAAAGTGTTTGGCAGTAGTGGCTGCGGCTCTAAGGCATCAAGGGCATTATGTCTTCCCTTACCTGGACGTTTGGCTGCTATTGGCCCCATCAAGATCACGCCTGCTTCAAGCTCTCGGAGATACCTATACACTCTTCCGAGACTTGGGGATCACCCTGAACCTTCCAAAGTCTTCCCCAGAGCCCAGCCAAAGACTCTTCTTTATTGGTGCGTTCCTGGATTCGGTCCAGGGCATGGCTTTTCTACCCCCGGAGAGGGGAGATCGCATGCAAGAGATAGCCGGATTGGTTCTAGTAACTCCTCAGGCCTCAGCAAGGATCTTCCTCAGACTTCTGGGGCACATGGCGCCGGCCATTCCAGTTACTCGTCTGGCCTGCCTCCACATGAGAATCTTCAGTGGATGCTCAGGGTGCAGTGGGATCAGTGCTCAGACGACCTTGACCTCATGGTCAAAGTCACAGAGCCAGTAAAGAGAATGCTTCTTTGGTGGATGGAGCTACTCAGTTTGGAAAGAGGGATCCCCCCCTTCCGTCCGGAGCCCTCAAATCAGACCCTTACCATGGATGCCTCGGATTTGGTGGGGGGCGAACCTATGGACTCACCAAACACAAGGCGTTTGGACCCCCAAGGAGCGCGAACTCCACATCAGTGTCCTGGAGATGCAAGCATTCCTCAATGCGCTGCACGCTTTTCAGGAGGACCTCATGCCAGGCTCTCTTCTGGTTCAGACGGGCAACATGGCGGTCGTCTTCTACATCAACAAGCAAGGGGGAGCTCATTCTTACCCCCTGTGCAGGGAGGCGATGAGAGTCTGGTATTGGGCACTAGAATGGCACATCACTCTCTCCACGGTGCATGTTCCGGGTGTCCTCAACGACTTGGGCGACAGTCTCAGCAGGTCTCGGACCAGGGCGCGTGAGTGAGAGCTCCTACGGTCAGTAACGGAACAGCTGTTCGACAGATGGGGTCGTCCAGAACTGGACCTGTTTGCGTCACCACGCAATGCCAAACTGCCGCTTTTCTGCTCGCGAGAGCCCGCGCCTGGTGTTTTCTGGCCAGACACGTTGTTCCTATGTTGAGCAGGGAGGTTTCTTTACGCCTTCCCTCCCTTTCCTCTCATCCAGAGGATCCTATTGAAGTTACAGGCCGTGGGGGCGCGAATGATTCTGGTTGCCCCTCTATGGCCTTGGCAGATTTGGTACCCACTACTTCAGCGACTTTCCAGGGAACCTCCAGTTCCGCTGCCAATATGCTCGCAGTTGCTGTCCCAGGATCAGGGCTCGCTGGTTCATCCCGATCTCGATCCTTACACCTTCATGCATGGCTCCTTCAGACGTAGCAAAGCACAGGTGTGGGGTATCACCAGAGGTGGCGGAAGTGCATGTGTCGGCGAGGAAGCCCTCTACATGCTCCACTTACGCTGTGAAATAGAAGTGTTTTTGTTTGTGGGCCTCATCTCACCATCTCGATCCCGTTTCCTGTCCCGTGAACTCAGCTCTTCAGTATCTCCTTATACCAACAAAGCTTGAGCTACTCCTCCATTAAGGTGCACATGTGGGCCATCTCTGCTTATCACGTCCTTTTGGGTGACAGAACCTTAGCCCAATTGGACGTGGCACGCACCTTTTTTACGGGGGATTCTTCATATGAGACCTCCCATTCAGGATCCTATCCTACCCTGGGACCTCCTTTTTGTGTTGGAGAAGCTTACCCTTCCTCCGTTTGAACCTGCAGCAGATTGTGAGCTGCGATACCTGTCTTGGAAGGTTTGTTTTTTAGTTGCCATTACTTCAGCTCGAAGAGTTTCCGAGCTTCAGGCTCTGATGTGTAAAGAGCCGTACTTAATTTTCCACAGGGAAAGAGTTTCCCTGAGGACGAACCCTAAGTTTCTTCCGAAAGTGGTCTCAGAACTGACCCTCAACCAGTCGGTTGACCTTCCAGTTTATTTTCCTTCACCCTCTAACAGAGGGGAGGCTCTCCTTCACACTTTGGACGTTCACAGGACGCTTAGGTATTAACTTAAGCATACGGCTAATCACAGTAAATTGGAGCAATTGTTTGTGGCCTTTGCGCCACAACACTTAGGTAGACCGGTGTCCAAGCAGACCATTTCTAAATGGATTGTCCACTGTGTCTCTTTCTGCTATGAAAAGCAGAACAAGCCCCTTCCGGGTCTGGTTAGGGGTCACTCCACCAGGGGAGTGTCTGCTTCCTTTGCCACGCTGTGGAACGTATCCATCAAGGATATTTGCGCGGCCACTACCTGGAATTCAGTGTATACTTTCATAAAGCACTACTGCTTGGACATTGCCTCCAGACACCGTGCCGGCTTCAGCCTGGCAGTCCTTCAGAGACTATTGTATTGAGCCTCTGTATCCACGGTACTCTCTTCCACCTCCCGGGGTCGATTACCTCCTTGGCGAGGGACTGCTTGGGATTCAGTCCTGATTGTAATAGCCTGCTGCAAGAGCTCCCACTCAAAGTAAGATAGTACAGTTACTTAAGAACTTACCGCAACAGTAGATCTTCAAGAGGAGCTCTTGCAGCAGGCGTTATTTTCCCACCCTCCTTCTCCCTCTGAGGTGTACAGATTTCCATCTTTGTGCTTCGCTCCATTCTCCTGTCAGGGCTCGTTCTCGGGACTTGGCAGGGGAACTGGGGTAGACTGGTCCCACCCAACTTGTACCAGGGCTGGCCAGCGGGGTGGAGCTGACGGTGGGTGGTTCCTGCGGGTATTGCTGGCTGAGAAGTTCTCCGGAGGGTCCTAGTGCCTGCGGCATAGTCCTGATTGTAATAGCCTGCTGCAAAAGCTCCTCTCGAAGATCTACTGTTACGGTAAGTTCTTAAGTAACTGTACTTTTCAGGCATTCCAAACGACTTGGCAGACAGCCTAAGCAGGTCTCAGTCCAAGGCGCATGAGTGGGAGCTACTGCAATCAGTAGCGGATCAGCTCTTTGACACATGAGGTTGACCAGATCAGGACCTCTTTTCATCCCCACGCAGCGCCAAACTGCCAACTTTCTGCTCGCGAGAGCCCACGCCTGGTGTTTTCTGGCCAGACGCATTGTCCTTTTGTTGGGCAGGAAGGTTTCTTTATGCGTTCCCTCCCATCCCTCTCATTCAGAGAGTTCTTTTGAAGATATAGGCTGAAGGTGCTCGGATGATTCTAATTGCCCCATTGTGGCCTTGGCAGATTTGGTTCCCACTACTTCAGCGGTTGTCCTCAGAATCTCCAATTCCGCTGCCAATATGCTCGCAGTTGCTGTCCCAGGATCAGGGTTCACTGGTCCATCCAGATCTCAGGTCTTTGCACCTTCACGCTTGCCTCCTGCAGACATAGCAAGATCCAGGTATGGGGTCTCCCAGGAGGTGGCAGACATCCTCGTCTCGGCAAGGAAGCCCTCTACTTGCCCCACTTATGCTAGGAAGTGGAAGCGTTTCTGCTTATGGGCATCGTCTCACCGTCTGGACCTCCTTACCTGTCTGGTGAACTCAACATTGCAGTATATTCTCTCCTTATACCAACAAGGCTTGAGCTACTCTTCGATAAAGGTGTACATGTGGGCCATTTCTGCATGTCATGCCCTTTTGGGGGATAAAACCTTAGCCCAACTGGACATGGCCCGCACCTTTTTACAAGGTATTCTGCATATGAGACATCCCATTATGGCTCCTATCCCACCCTGGGACCTCCTGTTTGTGTTGGAGAAGCTCACTCTTCCCCCCTTTTGAACCAGTGGCTGACTGTGAGCTGCATTACCTTTCCTGGAAGGTTTGTTTTTTAGTTGCTGTTACCTCACCTTGAAGAGTCTCCAAGCTCCAGGCTCTGATGTGTAAAGTGCCGTTTTTGATTTTTCACAGGGAAAGGGTTTCTCTCAGAATGAATCCTAAGTTCCTTCCTAAAGTGGTCTCGGAATTGACCCTCAACCAGTCGGTTGACCTTCCAGTTTGCTTTTCTTCTCCCTCCATTACGGGAGAAGCTCTGCTTCACACTCTAGACTTTCACAGGGCACTGAGGTACTACCTTCAGCGCACAGCTGCACACCGTAAATCGGAGCAACTGTTTGTGGCTTTCGCACCACAACACTCAGGCAACCTGGTGTCTAAGCAGACTATTTCTAAGTGGCTTGTCCACTGTATTGTGTTTTGCTATGAAAAGCACAACAAACCCCTTCTGGGTCCGGTTAGGGGTCACTCCACCAGGGGAGTCTTGGCTTCACTGCCTTGAAGAATGTCTCTATAAAGAGACTTATGTGACTAGAAGCCTCAAGTTATGCGACAGCAACAATGCCGACCTCCCCACAGCGATGGCACAATGCGATACAGGTATTGTGCCACCTGTTTCAGGGTGTTTTCTGTGGGGCTGTGTCACCCACACACCCTAGATTTTAGGATTCCAACTCCAGGTTTGAGTTGGCCCAGGGAGTGGGCGGAACACTGGGGAAGGCGAAACACGCAAAGTGGACTATTACTAAAATGTCGCGCCAATGGTCTTTTCCTGTTTCGCCGTCGAGTCGACGAAAAGGGGTGCACCGGCGCAGCTGCCACCTGGAATTTTGTGCATACTTTCGTGAAACACTATAGCATGAACATTGCATCCAGACGCTGTGCCGGTTTTGGCTTGGCAGTCCTTCAGGGAGTTCTGTCCTGAGTTGCTGTGTTTCCAGCATTATCCCATCCTTCCACCTCCCGGGATTAGGAATTTCCTTGGCGCGGGACTGCTTGGGATTCAATTCTAATGGTTATAGCCTGCTGCAAGAGCTCCCACTCGAAGTAAGGTAGTACAGTTATGTAAGAACTTACCGTAACAGTAGATCTTTGAGAGGAACTCTTGCAGCAGGCACTGCTTTCCCGCCAGCCATCTCCCGAATGAGGTGTACAGATCATCTACAGGCTTCACTTCTTTCTCTCATCAGGGCCCGTTTGTGGGTCTTGGCGGGGGAACTGGGGTGGAGCTGAGTCTGCCCCCTTTTATACCGTGGCCGACGTCAGGGAGCAGTCCCTGCTGGGTATTCCTAGCTAAGAAAGTGTCCTATGGGTCCTAATGCCAGAGGCAGTATAGCTCAGTGGTCTAAGGCTCTGAGCTGAAAATCTGGTGACATCCAGCAGACCAGACCTGGGTTTGAATCCCACAGCTTCCACCTGCATACTGTGTGGCCTTGAGCAAGTCACTTAACCTCCTTGTGCTCCCAGGTCGCTCCTGTAAAAAAGCTTTCAGCTTAGTGTGCTATACCTGGTTAAACAACTAAATAAATAAATAAATAAGTCCTAATGGTTATAACCTGCTGCAAAAGCTCCTCTCGAAGATCTACTATTACGATAAGTTCTTATGTAACTGTACTTTACAGTTGAGTAACTTTTTTTTTTTTTTTTTGTACAGAAACTGCAAATTCTTAGTGCTGACTGTTCCCCTTTAAGTCCTTTCAGCCTTCTGCTTCCAATGTTGTAGCTCCCATGGGTTGAATCTTTCAGACTGAAGCTGGGTCAGTTTTGAATGGAAAATACCATTGTTAGGTAAAGAACTGGGGTAGAAAGAGTCTCACAGTATGTACTCCATAGCAGAATTAGTTTGCCTCCGAAGAATAAATGAATCAGTTAGCCTTGGGTTGCCAGATGTTTCCTTCATTGGTGGTTTCTCCTGTCCTCGGTGCTAACAAGGTCCATAAAAATGAACTGCTACTACTTCCCAAGCAACAGTTTTCCACAGCCACTTCTCATACCGTTGAACGCTGTAGTTGCCTGGATTGCAGGAGGTGAAAATGATAGCTCCCTGATGGGCTTTATTTGTTCGGTATTTCCTATGTTAATTTGCCATGTTGGCCTACATGTGGACCAAACTTTAAAAGTCCAGCTTGCGGTTATCAAACTAAAGTGGCTTGTCGACAATAGCATTGTTTTTTGTTCTTCATCAGGGTTGACAGTATCTGTCCCAGGCCTAGAGAGGGCACTACACCAGTACACGCTGGATCCAACGGAGACACCCTTTGATCTGAAAACTGTACCACTGGCAACAGCTCCATTGGCAGAGCAGAGAGCAGGTACCTATTAATAATACATGAATTACGAAGGAGGAAATATATTTCTAATACGGAACTGGGAATAAGAGCTCGACATTTGATTTCCAGTTTGAGGGTATAATATTGTGGCTTAAGGCTAGTAAATATGGGTTAGGATCTTTCTGTTTTTAATAGCTACATTATAGAACTCCTGAAGAGCTGTAGTTGTAAGGGCAACACTTTGCGGTGGGGTTCTGTAAAATGCCCGTCATGCTTCATACTCGTGTAATAACACAAGGCCATGAAATGCTTCATATATGTCACGCCACAAGCCCTTGTCACACCACAAGCCACGTCACACCATAAGCCCATGTCACACCACAAGCTCCGTGTCACATCACAAGCCTATGTAATACCACAAGCCCATGTCCCATCACAAGCTCGTGTAACGCTACATACCCATGTAATAGAAACTTATACATAGAAACATAGACTGTGTCAGCAGAAAAGGGCTGGTTAGGCCCATCTAGTCTGCCCATTTTTCTTCCTAACACTGCACCCTGGACTCTATTTGGTCACAGGTGTCCCTCCCTCCTCTCTTGCCTCCATTTATTATACTCGTATGCCTATCCCACACATGGTTAAAGCGCCCCATTCTAGTCTAGCATCTGACTCACCTTGCCTACTGCCTTGTTGCACTGCCCTGCCACCTTGAGATCATCTGATATGATCACCTCAAGGTCCCTTTCTTGCTTGGTAACTGTAAGTACCCCCACCCCCATCTTATACTCAGCCACAGGGTTTCCATTCTCTAGGTGCATGACTTTGAACTTTTTGGCATTGAAACCCAGCTGGCACTCCCTAGACCATTTCTCTAGTTTCCCCAGATCTCTTTGCATTCTCTCCACCCCTCCTGGGTGTCCACCCTGTTGCAGATTTTTGTGTTGTCTACATAGACACACTTTCCCTTCCAGTTCCTCAGCAATGTCACGTATGAAGACATTGAAGAGGACGGGGCCCAGTTCCAATCCCTGTGGTACTTCACTGGTCACTCTCCCATCGTCAGAGTGACTGCCATTTACCACAACACTCTGCCTCTTATCTTTCAACCCGTTGGCTACCTTGCTCACCACCTTTTCCCCCTACCCCCATGCTGCTAAGTTTCTTTATCAGCCTCCTGTGTAATACAGTGTCAGAGGCCTTACTGAAGTCCAGATAGGCCACATCCACTGCCCTCTCCTGATTTACTTCCCTAGTTACCTAGTCGAGAAAATCTGAGATTTGTTTAACATCACCTCCTCCCTGTGAAGCTGTGCTGCCAGTTGCTATACAGCCTATATGTCTCCAAGTACTTGAGCAGTCTCTCCCTCAGCAGGGACTTCACTAACTTCGCCAACACTGATGTGAGACTGACTGGTCTGTAATTGTTGGCCTCCTCACTGCTGCCGCTCTTGTGCAGAGGGACCACATTGGCCCTCCTGCAATCCTCTGGAACCACCCCCTGTCTCCAGTGAGGTGCTACATAGTGTTGCCAGTGGAGTGGCCAGCACCACGCTCAGTTCCCTACGTACCCTTGGGTGGATCACCTTGTTTTCCTTTAGGGCTTCCAACCACCGGCAGACTCTCTCTTCCATAAATGGACTTATGTCCACTCCCCCTCCCTCCTGGTGCCTGTTACTGCATATCTGCTTGTCCCCCTCTCCTCCACTGTGAAGACTGAGCAGAAGTATTTGTTTAAAATGTTAGCTGTTTCTTGGTCCTCCTCTGCACAGTCCCCCCTTCATGATCTGTACCACCCCTTGCCTTCCATTTTTCACTTGCGTACCTGAAGAAAGTTTTGTCCCCTTTCTTGACCTCCTGGGGGTGATTTTTTCATCAGCTCAGTAATGCCACATGCCTTATCATGCCACATATCTATGTCACGCCACAAGTCCATATAATACCACAAGCCTATGTTACACCACAAGTCCATGTTCTACCATATAACCATGTAATGTCACAGGCCCATGTAATGTCATATGCCCACATCACGCCACATGCCCATGTAATGCCTCATGCCCACATTGCACTACAAGCCCATGTAATGCCACATGTCCATGTCATGCCACCTGCTCATGTCCTACCACAAGCCCATGTAATGTCACATGTCCATGTCATGCCACCTGCTCATGTCCTACCACAAGCCCATATAATGCTACATGCCTATATCATACTGCAAGCCCATATAATGCCACATGCCTATAAAGCACCTCCTGCACAGCCAAATGTAACATTACCACGTTACACCACATGCCCATGACATGCTGCAGTTGGTATCTTTGCCCAAGATGCAGTAGAGTGAGCAGTTTAAGGGAAACAAAAGCACTTTTGTTTTTTAGAGAAACACATTAACTTGAATAATAAACACCACTTTCAGAAACTATGATTTTGCTTTCAAGATAAAGCTTTCAGTGGAAAGTATGGTTGCAATTTGAATGTCAGTCCCTCCTGAAATGTTGACGCAAATGCACTTGGGCACAAACCAGTAAAATCACTGAAGTCCGTGTGGAAAGCATGGAACAAATTTGTGCACAAAATAAAAAGAGATTTGTGATTTAAAAAAAAAAAAAACTTAAACTCAGGCCAGGGTGGACATGTGTAATAACTATAGGAGATATGTAATGGTTTTCAGTGGGTTACCAGAGATATACCCCCAGATGTGAGGATGTGAGGACAAGACCCATAACATTTACAAGACACACAGGCATGAATGTGGTGTTTGTTTGTCTCGCAGTCTCTCTTTCTCATTTCCACTTGTCTGCTCTCCATATATAAAACTCCTCATCCTTTGAGCCTCTTCCATTTTATTTTGACTCCTGTCCCTATTGCAGCAAAACATGTGTACCCTATATCTTTCTATTCCATTTGAGATCACCCTTTTACTCCTGTCTTGCATGATTGCCTCTTTTCCCGTTTTGAGGCTGGTTGGGCATTTTTTTATATTCAAATTAATTAATGGAGAGCATTATTTAATATGGTTACCCCAAGTTTTCATTAGTATTCTCAGCTGTACTTCAACACCCATTGTTTAACATGACTGATCTTATCTGTGTCAATCTTCACCATTCATCACAGATGGGTACTGGCCGGAGATCAGGACCCCGGGAACCTTTTTTTTTTAAGGATGGCGGACTGACGCAGCATCGGTGCGCCCTCGAGGCCGGCGTACTCGTGGTGCTCGAGGATTAGCCGCTAGGCTGCGCCCGACCGCCTGCCTACCAGTTCTTTGTCTCCCGCCGTCGAGGTCGCCTCGTGGGAAGCCTCTGAAGAAAAACTTTTCAAAATTTAGGCCTTAGCCTGCGCATTTTCGTTCGTTACAGTCCGATTGGTCCACTAGTTCTGGGTTCTACCTCCACCGATGTTGCGGTAAGATCTTTCCATTTATTTTAAAAGTTTAAGCGACGTAGAGTCTGTTTTTCGTCGTTTTTCCGGTAAGGTCATGTTCGCAGTCGGAGGGCAAGAAATCTTCGAAGGCGGGGCGGCCCCCTATGCGTCAGTGCCCGTGCGGCCGCAGTTTCTCCGTTACCGACCAGCATGACCTGTGTCTCGCGTGTCTTGGCCCGCTTCACGACATGGACTCGTGCGACGCCTGCTTCTCCATGGACCGCCGTGTCCTCGAACAGCGCGTGTTCAAAGTAGGGCGAGCTCCGCCGACTTTTGGGGGTAGGATTTGCACTCGTCGGGCCAAGCCGCGCTCTCTCGGCCTTTCCTCCGGGTCCCCTCCCAGTTCTATATGGACCGAGGAAGAGGGAGCCTCGACTTCTCGTAGCCTAGCCTTGGTCGAGACTCCTCCCGTGGCGCAGGAGGCCCGTCCCGTTTCCTCCCGGGAGCGGGCAGGAGTTGCCGCCATGGCAATCGCCCCTTCGGGGGTGAAGGCTCCCCCGGTGTCGCTCCCGCAGTCCGCAAGGCCCAGGTTGGCACCATCCTCGACGCCGTCAGTCGGTGCCGTTGAGGCCTTCGGCGCCGTTCGCAGTACCGTGGGCCCTGTCGGCGCCGACTCATCTCTCGGCGCCATGGGCCCCGTTGGCGCCACTTGCGGCGCCGGCATTGCCCTCAGCGCCGTGACCCTGGATCGGTGTCGCCTTCCGTATGTCCTCCGGGCGCCCGAGGTTGAGCCACAGCGCCGATGGGACCGCCGAGTCGTTTGTCGGTGCTGCCTTTGGCGGCAGCTGCTCGGCGCTAGGAATCCTGGGCGGTGCCGTTTGGCGCCGGGTCCGCCTCGGAGCTGTTGGGCCACTCGGTCCTCGGCGCGCGGGCCTGGCGGTGTCGACGGGCGCTGAGGCGCTGCTGGGACTGCCATCGGCGCTGTCTCTGTCCCTGGTACGGCCCCCGGTGCCAGTGGACTTGACAGCGCCGCGGCTGGCCCTAGCTCTGGACCTGTGGTCCGAGCTGCCCTCCTGCCTTCTGCCAGCCCCTCCCGTGGGGCTGTGGAGGGCGCAGGTACCATCTCGACCACTGCTGCGACTTGTGGGCCCTTCGGAAAGGTCGCCTTCCCTTGCCCTCCTACCATCTGGCTTAGGGCCTCAGACTCTACCCCGTCGGAGTCGGGCTCGGAGTCGGACGGGCAGTCACACCCTTCGGGTTTGCCTGCAGAGGAGGGCGAACCGGAGGTCTCCACGACAAGTCTCAGTCAGCCCCCTTCTGAGGAGCGTGGGGTTCCCCCCGAGGTTGGGGTCAGTGGTACTGACCAGCAGGCTGTGGTGCTTGCCACTATAGCCATGCAACCTGGCCTGGGGGGGTTCCTTGACTCCTCGGTGGTGGTACCCCCTCCCGTAGTGTGTCTCAATCGCCCAACTTTGGGGCCTATCGAGAAGTCTACAGGGGGGGAGGGTGCTGCTCCCTGGGTCTTCCCTTCGGGGGCAGCCCAGAGCTGCCAGCTGCCTAGGCTGGCCCTCTCGAGGACCAGGACCCTCTCGGACTCTGAGGGGTCAAGGGGTGTGGGGTCGGCGCGTCGGCCTTTCTCTGGGGCCCACCCCGGCCCTGGACGAAGCCGAAGTGCGGACTTCCGCCCTTCCCCTTCTGGGTCCTTGAGAGGGTCCCATTCTTTGGAGGCAGGGGACCGTCCTTCTGGACCTATACAGCCCCGGTCGCCTCACTGGGGGGATTCTTCTGGGGCAGCCTAGCGAACCAATGGTTGTACAGCTGTCTGCTGCGGAGTCTTCCGGGACACCCTCCTGGGTGTCCATGGTCCGCTCCTAGCCCTGGCAGAGGTCAGCGATTCCTTCTCTTGGCTCTGCCCTACCCCTCTGCCGCGATTCTCCAGCGCCCCAGGCATCCTTGGTCCTACCGGTCCTCTCACCTGGGAGCATTTCAGAGCGGTGGCTGCTCGGTTCCCTGCCTATGTTAGGGCCATGGACAGCCAGGTTTTTCAACCTCCCCCTGAGCAGCCACCCTCAGAACACATGGTGACCTCCAGCTCCTCATCACCCTCTTCTGGGGGAGAGGAACCATCTGTCCACATCTCTCCTGCCGCTGATCTCTCCGAGTATCAGCGTTTCCTCGTGAGGATGATGGAGGACCTTCACCTTTCTCCCCTGTCCGCAAGCAATCCGGAGCATGCGGCGCACGCCTTTCTAGGCGATTTCGGGACGGCCACCCTTGTGGTGCCCCCCTGGCCTGCTCCTTTTCAGGAGGCGTCCATGCGTTTCTGGCAGAGGCCCTTCTCCGGAGTTCCTGCCCCTAGGGACCTCAGCCAGAGGTATTGCGCACCCCCGGAGTCTCCAGGTTCCATGCCTCATCCGCAGTCCGGATTGACTCACCTGGACACTCCTGACGGGCTTCGGGCCCTCCACCGTGACCGGCCCACTGATCAAGACTCTTCGGATTTTGATTTCTGGGGGAGGAGGACTTTCTACTCGGCACGGTTGCTTCTCTCCATCTCAGCTCATCAGGCCCACTATGCAGCCTACAACAGGTTCTTGTGGTCAGCGCTAGGTCAGGTCCTAGCTGCTTTGCCTGACTCGAAGCAAACCAGGCAAGCCATCGCACTCTCTGCACGTGGCCTGGAGCTAGCAAGGCACCAAGCAAGGGCATCGTACGACGCCAATGAGGTAGCTACCAGGGTCGTAGGGACAGCGATCTGCACCAGGAGATCGGCATGGCTTCGCCTTTCCCGGTTGTCACCCTTGGCCCGGCGTAGGGTGATTTGCTCCGCTCACCAGGGAACCTATCTCTCTTTCCGTGGGGCGGGGGCGTCTGTCGGGGCAACTTCCTTCCCCTCGGGGACCCCTGCCTCGCTCTCCCCACTCTCTGGCCTCTCCAGGCCCAGAAGGTTCCCCCTTAGTGTGTCACCCACTGAGGCTAAGGGACTCTGTCCCTTAGGGGTGCAAGAATCAGCCCCTTTGGGGGCTTAGTACTTCACCATCTGTGATGAATGGTGAAGATTGCACAGATAAGATAATGTACGTGCATTCACCGTGACTATGATCTTTCTGTGTATCTTCACCATTCATCACAATCCCACCCGCCATCTCCTGGGGCTCCAGTCTCTGGATCCTCCTCCCTCTGTGCCTTCCCCTCTTCTGAGTGGGATAAAGTTGAGACACACGGGGGTAATTTTCTTCCCTAAGGGGTTCAGTTGGAGTGGCACTCCTTCTCTACTACATATCTTCACCCCTACGGGGTGGGAACTGGTAGTTGCCCTCCTCCTGTTATCCATCCAATCAAAAAAAAAGAGGAAATTTCCCCTTTTTTTCACCAAATATCTTTTCAGAGAGAGTACTGAGTCCCTGTTCCCTGTCCTTCTCCAGAATAGCCGACTCTGCTTTTGGGGTATTGCCAGTTGTTCTGTGCCTTGAATTCTGGCAAGAGAGCTTTGCTACTCCTTGCAGTTCCTATACGGTCTGGTGACGGACAAGGGTCCTGGATCCTTGTTACCTCTCACTCTCTCCTAAATTTTCCCCCTTCCCTCCCTTCTTCCGTTTCCAGAGATTGGGGCCCCTACCCAATCCCCTTAGTCTTACTTCTCCTATGCTGTCCTCTCAGTCGTTATTTCTCCTTTTAGTTCAGTTTTTCTCTTCCTTTTTCTGTCCCTTGGACTCTCTTGTCCCACCCTCCATCCCTTCCTCTTACCTCTCCGTGCGACTCAGAACTGGTAGGCAGGCGGAGTCGGCCTTAACCTAACGGCTAATCCTCGAGCGCCACGTAGTACGTCGGCCTCGAGGGCGGCGCCAATGCTGCATCGGCTCCGCCTATCCTTTTTAAAAAAAAAAAAAAGGCTCCTGCGGGGTCCTGATCTCCGGCCAGTACCCATCTGTGATGAATGGTGAAGATACACAGAAAGATCATGATTACAGTAGGTACGTAATTTTTATTTCTTGTGACTAAAATAAAATGACATACAACAGATGCTGCTCCCTGATGTTATGGGTCACTAGGAGCAACCGTGCTGCAAAACTAAAGGTCAAACATGGTGAATGTAAAATAAAAAGGGACACAAAGAAAATGGATTTGGAAATTAAAATTAACAGCAGGGGTTAACATCAGTGGGTTGTATAGAAGTGCTGATTGAAGTACATAAAACAGTTTTAATCTGAACTTCTACTTTAAAATGAACATTGTCACTCCACTTATCAACAAATCAGGGACAAGCAGAGCCAGCTGTCAACAAAAGAATACTCATAGAATCTGGCTGATTCTGAAATTGAGAACCCAAAAGAACCTCCCTTTGGGCTACCCCAGTGGCCTCTCAGTAATGTATTACTCTACCATGTGGGCAACATGGGTTTGGGAACTATCACTGGTCTCTGCTTCCCTGGCCTGTGGTACTTTCAGGCCTCGGGGCACAAAACTATGCATGGTTGTCAGGGCGGGGAGGTCACTGGGTACATGTCCTAAGTCATTGTATTAATAAAGCAAACAACTTGATTAGGAAAAAAAAAAAATCTTGGGCCACCCAGTGGCCCGTTGGGTAGCTCCTACGCTAGTGACCCTGGTTCAGAAGTGAGCCCAGGAAGCTGGTTGTGCGATCCTGAGGGCTAGGGAGACACTGCCACATGGCAGCACTCCCAGCCATGGCGGGATGGCATCTGGTTCTGTCACTTTAGTGACCTGTGCGGTGGGCCACGGAGTTTGCCTCTCCCACAGTGGTATACTTGGGTGTGCGAGGTCTGATGAAGCATGGCTTCACGTCCGGGAGGTGGGTGGGGTTAGGGAATAAAAACAACAACAAAACCAGGTACCCCGCTGATAGGATAAAAATCCTGTCTGTCACAGGCCCCAAACCACCGACTGGACCCTGGCTTCCAATCTGGATGTGGGGGGGGCAGACCTCCCTCCCTCCCCAGGAGTAATCCATGGGGGAATGTCTGAGGCCAAGTAATTCCAGGGATGGTGGGTGATGGAGCTGGGTGGTCAGGAAGTTGAAGGGGGCTAGTAGAGACAGAGGGGCATGAACATATGATGCAAAAAAAAGAAAAAAAGATCCCCCCCTGCCCCCAAAAGCAACTGTGTGTCAGCTCCTTTAGGTAGGTAGTTGATATGGGCTGCCCTCTACTAGCTCGGACAGATTGAAACAGTGTAAGAGAAGTCTTAGGACACACCCCCTAGCCAGACATCCTCAATCTGTTTGAGTCTATCCTAGCTGTTAGCTTCCTGCTGTGCAGCGATCCCTCTTTTCCTCAGTAGGTGATTATTTTTTCTAGGATCGTGGATATGTTATTCATCCACACTTATTGGCATGTCCTTTCCCCTTTAAATCTTGCCAGAAGTCTTTAAGCTGGCTCCTCCCACCCACCCGGGTGGTATATACCTCAGCTCCGCCCCATGATGCCAGATCTTCCTTTCCACTGGAAGTTACAGGTTGCCTCCCTCGTGCTCTCGCATTTCGTAGGCCCTGGCTTTCAAAACTTTGGTTTTACCGAAATTAAAACTCATCCGAGTTAGCGATCGCGCTTTTGCGCCCTTGATCACAGAAGAGAAATCTTCTCCAGGATTTCGCCAGTGGCCTTGCGGCCAGATGTCAGCCAAGACCTCATCCCCATCTCATTGCTGCCTATGGCTTAGGTGTCGGCCATGACACCTCATACTGCAGCTGTTGCTTGGCCTTCCATCCCAACATTCTGGACGACCGCCCAGCACGTTTAAAGTTGGGGAGACCAGAGAAAAGGAATCCTCCAGTGAAGTCCAAGGAGGTTAGGTGGGCGGTTTCCGCGGCCGCAGGTTCCACCGAGCAGCTGGAACACATGAAGACGTTCGAAGAAGAAGCCGCCCGCACTTCAGACAGTCAAAGCTTTTTCGTTCCATTCAACCTGTGCTCCACCTTTACAGGTTCCTTTAAGGAGTTGTGCCAGTCTATCCCCACCTGGGGAAAGGCGCCTGCAGGCTCGCACTCCTCCCGATCTCGCAAGCGAGATAAGGAGCCGAATTTGTCTTCGTCTTGGCGAAGGCGCTCTTGGAACCGAGAGAGGTCTCAGTCCCAGGAGCATGCGGTCTCAACCTCGGTCGAGATCGCTTCCTCGCCTGCAGGCTTCACGGATCTTTTGTCTGGCCAGATGACCGAGGAGGTGGCCAATGAGGTCAAGATCATTCTCGATCCGATCGACCCACTGTTGCCGGCCATGGCCAACAATTCTTTGGAGAGGACTCCGGTCCTTCTGTTCCCCGATGAGGAGACCCAGCCCACTGGTGTCCCCATCGAGGTCCCGGTTCCAGACCCTAGGGTTTCACCGATCCCTCCGGTGTCTCCCAAGCAACCGAGTTGGCCTGCCTGATCTCGGCCGAGGTCTAGAACCCCCTCGGTCGCCCTGCTGAGAAAGAGCCACAAGCGCTCTAAAAAGAGGCGACACCGCAGGTTGTGCTTATTGATCTTCCTGGGCATAAGTCTCCACCACTCATTCACACTAGTGGGATTAGCGCTGGAGGCACTAGGACCCATCGGGAACAAACTTTTTGCTGGAGGGTCGTTGGCGAGAGATGGCGCCGCGGCACGGCGCCCTTGAGCAGCGGCTCGGCAGTAATGACTATCTCGCACGACCCTCCAACCGCCTCAGTTCCTTTTTCCCCACAGTGCACTTCAGTGATCGACGCCGCCGCCATTTGTCGAGTCAAACTTCAAACTAGCGATTGTTTTCAGTTTGTTTTTTTGTAACATTATCACGATAGTAGTATCGCTTAATTTTATTCTATTTTCGTTAAATTTTTCTAATATTTTAAATTTAACTTACTTGAAGAAGTCTCGGCCTACTGGATGGAGTCGACCATGAGCAGGTCAGGTGACGGTAGGGAGACTTCGTATGAAAGCTGTTCAGTCAGCCGGGCTGGGTCCGGTCAGCCTCCTTCTCCTCAGCGGGGTTCCGACAACGGTCAGTCCGATGCCCGGGGGGATGGGCGGTCCCCGTTGGCATAAAATAATGATGCATTCTCGTACCGTTCGGCCTCGAAACTCTTCTTCGGCCCACAGGTCAAAAAAGAGAAGGCATCACTCGAGGTCGCCCTCTGGTATGTCTGCGCGTCGACGGTCGGTTATCGTTGCTAGTTGCCGGTCTCCTTCCTCGGAGTCGCCAACTTCCGGTAATCGTCGTCCTCGACATCGGAGCCCATCCCCGCCTATAGGTAGGGCTCCAGATGAGCAGTTTCATCAGTGGGCCGCTCTTATGGAGCGATGGGCTCGGAGGTTGGTTCTTCTTCCTGGCTCGGTTGCCTCAGAGCCCTTGGGCTCCTCCTGCGATCAGGTAGGGCGGTTGGACCTTCCTAGTCGCGGCGGCTTCTCCGGTGCCAGCGACTCCGTGTAGATGTTTCCCCCTCACATGGCTGCGGCGCGAGGCCGCACGATGCCCTTATCTCCTGTTTTTTCCTCCTCTAGCTTTCCAGGTTCCTGGGGCTTTTCCGCGCCTTCCGCAGAGTCTGTTGGCTTGTTGCCGTTTTGGTGCCGCTGGGTCTTGCAGTGCCGTCTGCGGCGCAGCGTGTGTCATGGCGCCGCTGGTGGTCTACCGTCTGGTCTAAGCGGCGCCATTGAACTCGGCGGCGCCATTCGTGGCGCCATTGGCCATTAGGCGCCATCTGCGGGCCGTCTCGCGCGCCGCCCGGCGCTACGGTTCCGCATTGCTCTTCGGCGCTGCGCGCCTCCTCAGTGCCGTTTTCAACCTGTTTTGCTGTCTCGGCGCGGGGGCCTCGGGACTCTCCTTGTTTTCTGCTATTTCCTCCTCTCTAATTTTCACTCCTTTCCTGTCCAAACAGTCCTTCCTGGACCATCAGGAGATGATGTTGAGCCTGACCCAGACCTTGGTTGGGTGAAGAAGTGGAGGAAACAGATCTTTCTTTGCTACAGAGCCTGTGGTCGAGGACCTGTCCTTTAAGTCTCTGTTGAAGAACCTGAGATCCACTCTTTCTCTCCAGACTACAGACATCGATCCTGGGAAGATATTAAGACTCCAGTATCTTCATGCCGGAGATCCCTACGGATTTGACTCCTCTGAACCAGCCTTCCTTGAGGCTTCTGTCTCAAATGGTATGGAATAATCCTGCTCTTATTCCCTCAGTGGCTAAATCCATTGATAAGTATTCAGCTCCCAAGGATCGTCCCTTTTGGCATCCCAAGCCTTACGGATCTATTGTAGTTCCTGGCAGAGAATGACACGGTCGTTCTTCCTCAAACTACTACAGCTCTGACCTATTAACAAAGAGTCTCGTAAGATTGATACATTAGGTAAGAGAGTCTTGCTGCCTCCACTCTAAGTATGTGTTGCCAGTTATCAAGGCTATTTTTCTCAGTATGAGTATATCCTGTGGCACTCTATGAAAAGAATGGTTGAAGCTCTTCCAGATTCGGACTCCAAGTCAGAGCTTCTTCTGACCCGTTATTAGAGTATTGGGTCCAATAACCAACAGGTCACAGCATGTGGGCGCTTTCGACACTGCTTCTCGCTTCAGCAGCGCGGATTTGTACCGGCGCCATTCCTGGCTCGTTAATCTGGCTTCACGAATGATGCTCAGCAGCAGGTAATGGCGCTGCCTTGATGGCTCTCTATCTTTTGGCCCTCAGGTGGAGCAAGCCTTAGAGGCCACTCAGAGACTAGATCGGCTATTAAATTGGCCAGACCTCCGCCTGCCCCTCTCGGGGGCATGTGAACAGGCGTCAGTTTCATAGTCGTCAGTCCTTTGAGGCAGAGGCAGAGGG
Source organism: Neoceratodus forsteri (assembly GCA_016271365.2). Classification (NCBI taxonomy): domain Eukaryota; kingdom Metazoa; phylum Chordata; order Ceratodontiformes; family Ceratodontidae; genus Neoceratodus; species Neoceratodus forsteri. The sequence goes on along the minus strand of CM028129.1, from coordinate 254,794,917 downwards.
CTTCCATAAAGCCGACCTGCCCAACCTCAAAGAAGAGCCCAGGCAGAAAGCGCAGAGGCCTAAAGGCCCCAGCGCCACCTTATAATTGCTGGCCCAAGTTCCATCCACTCTGCCGGTGGAACTTTCTCCTCCGTGGGAGGTCGTCTGATGTACTTCTACAACCAGTGGAAGTCCATAACTTGGACAAATGGGTCCTTTGGATGAATTCGCGAGGGTTATTCTCTCAATTTCTTGGAAACCCCGAATTGTCCTCCCCAGGCGACAACCAGGTTGTCGGCCTCTCAGTCAGACCTCCTCACCGCCTGAGATCCAGGGCCTTCTGAACAACAGGGCAATAGAACTGGTGCCCCGCATCTCTGAAACACAGGGTTCTACTCCCATTACTTTCTGGTTCCAAAGAAATCTGGGGATCGCTTCATTCTAGACCTCAGAAAGTTAAACAAATTCTCCCCAGGAGAAATTCAAAATGATTTCTAGGTACCCTGTTACCCTTGCTGCATCAAGCACGACTGGCTGGCCTCCCTGGATATGCAGGATGCTTACCAGCATATCCCGTCCACCCGACCCACATAAGTTCCTCAGGTTTGTAGCTTTGGGTCAGCATTATCAGTTCAGAGTCCTGCCCTTTGGGCTATCCTCGGCACCGCGAGTTTTACAAAGTGTTGTGCAGTTCTGTAGCGCATCTCAGGAAGATCGGGACTCCCGAGTGTTTCCCTACCTGGACGATTGGCTTCTGTAAGCCCTTCCAGTAAGGGACTTTGGAAGCCGTGCAAGCGACTTCTCGTCTTCTCATGTCCATGGGGTTCTGCTGAATTTGAAAAATCTCAACTGCAGCCCTCCCAGAGGGCTCCTTTTCATAGGGGCGCTTCTAGACACCTCTTCCATGAGCTTTCCTTCCAGAGGACAGAAGACTCGACATCCTTGGATGGCCCGTTACATCGGGAGAACCAATCGGTTACAGCTCTCTCGATGCAACGCATGTTGGGTCTCATAGGCGTCCTCGGTGTTCACTGTCCCTAGCCCGGTTGCACATGAGAACCACCCAATGGATGCTCTCCACTCAGTGGTCTCCGACCCTCACCCCAGTCTTATCCCATCAAGGTGGCGGAGCCCTTCGGGTCTCTCACCTGGTGGTCTCAAGAGAGCAATCTCCTGGAAGGATTCCCTTGTTCCCCGGATCATCAGATCTCCATCACCACAGGCGCGCGCTAATGGGATGGGAGCTCACTGTCACTCCCTCCACACTCAAGGTGTATGGACTCAGTTCGAAACTCATCTCCACATAAATGTCCTGGAGATGAGGCGGTCCTCTATGCGATCCGAGCTCTGAAGGATGTCCTTTGTCACAAGAACATTCTCCTTCAAGCGGACAACAAAGCTGTGATGTATTACATCAACAAGCAAGGCGGTGCTCATTCTTATCCTTTGCAGGGAAGCAATGAGGGGTGTGGGAGTGGTGCTTGGAGCCAAGTCTCTGATTCAAGCGGTTTATCTGCCAGGTATACAAAGCGACCTAGCAGATCACCTCAGTAGAGCGAGGCAGACCCTCGAGTGGTCTCGATCCAGCCATAGCTCGGTCTCTGTTAGAAGAGTGGGGACTCCAGACCTGGACCTTTTGCATCCCCACTCAGCATAAAACTGCCTCTCTTCTGCTCCAGAAATCCAGGGCCTGGCATTTTCTGTCAGGATCACGTTCAGGCTGCGGTGGACAAAGCGCTTTCTTTACACCTTTCCACAGCTTCCTCTAATCCAGAAATTACTCCTCAGTTCGAGTCTCAGGGGACCAAAATGATTCTCATTGCTCCCTCCTGGCCTCGGCAACTACGGTTCCTCTACTCAACAGTATGTTGGCAGCCTCTCGAGACCACTTCCCTTGCAAATCAATCTTTTGACTCAGGGTTCGTTGGTCCATCCCAACCTGAAATCACTTCACCTTCATGCTTGGCTCCTGAAGAGGTGGAAGTGAATCGTTCAACGTCCTCTCAGAGAGTCTCAGACATCCTTCTGGCTGCTCCGCAAAGCCAGCCACCTGAAAACGACGCTCCAAATGGAAACGTTTTCTCTCTGGTGTGCAAAGTCCTCTTGGAATCCCTTTCCTGTCCTCCTGACAAGGTTCTGGAGTATCTTTTGGACCTATCAAACTCAGGTCTCCAGTACTCCACAGTTAAAGTTCACCTTAGTGCCATCTCAGCGTTCCATGAGCCGGTTTCTTCCTTGACTCTGGCTCAGTTACCTATGGTGAAGAGATTTCTTAAGGGGATTCTTCATACCAGACCCCCTGTTAAGCATCCAGTTGCAGCCTGGGACATTAACCTGGTGCTGGACATGCTCACTCGGAAGCCTTTCAAACCCCTAGCTACCTGTGAGCTAAAATTTCTTACCTGGAAGACTGCCTTCCTGGTGGCCATTACCTCAGCCCACAGGGTCTCTGAGATACATGCCCTGGTTACGGACCCTCCGTATACTGTATTCCATAAAGACAAGGTAGTTCTCCGTACTCATCCTAAATTTCTTCCCAAGGTTGTGTCAGAATTCCATCTAAACCAACCTCTGGTACTTCCCGCTTACTTCGCTAATTTCCAAAATGAAGGGAGCGAGCTGTTCATTCCTTGGATGTTAAAGAGAGCCTTGCGGTTCTATTTAGATAGAACCAAGGATGTTATGAAGACTCAGCAACTGTTTGTTTCTTTCAAGCGACACCTGGCTGGGTCAACCTGTAGCTATCAGATACATCTCATCATGGTTAGTGGCATGCCTTGGCATTGCTATTCCATAGCTCAAGTTAAATTAGAAGGTAGGTGTACGCTCACTCTACTAGGGCGGTCGCCCAGCATCCGTAAGCGGAAATTGCAATGTTCCAATTACAGATATCTGCAACGCCGCCACCTGGAGCTCAGTGCATACCTTCGTTAAGCATTATGCACTGGATGTTCATGCCAGGCGTCATTCTGCATTCGGCAGAACTATCCTTAATGGACTTCTGTCTTAGTCGCGTGAGCTCTGGCTCTCCTGCCGCCTTTTGGGGGATTATCAGCTGGTACTCTCCACTAGTGTGAATGAGTGGTGGAGACTTATGTCCAGGAAGATATGAAAATTACGTTACCTACGTAATTCTTGATCTTCTTTGGACGAGTCTCCACCACTCATTCTCCCGCCCCTCCATCCCCAGCTCACTGCTGTGTTGGTCTTCACTCCCTCAAATCTTTGAGGCAGTGAAGACTTCTTTGTACCCTTCTTACACTGGTCGTCGGACTATCTTATGTCCGTTTTTTAAGGTTAGATTTACTCTTTACGTTAGTTGCGACTGCACCTCCTTGGTAAAAGGTACTGAGTTGGTTGGAGGTCGTCGCCGAGATAGTCTCATTGCATTCGAGCCGCTGCTCGCGGCATGCCTGCCTGCGCCATCTCGCTCCGACCCTCCAGCAAAAGTTTGTTCTCGATGGGTCCTAGTGCCTCCGGCGCTAATCCCACTAGTGTGAATGAGTGGTGGAGACTCGTCCAAGAAGATCAAGAATTACGGTAGGTGCGTGATTTTCATTTCTCGGACGAGGAAAGGCTCCGACGGAAACTCCGTTGGCTATGAGGACCTTATGTGGCAACAGCTGGTTTTGTCTGAGCCTAAAAGCGGCTCACTTGCGCCTACCCTGGCCATTACTTGGCTTTCACCTCCTAGGCGGCCAACGCTTGGAACGAAACCTTCGGGTTCCCCGCCCCTCGGGCCGGCCTGTCCTCCAGTTCGCCTTACTGGTCTCTCCACCGATAATGGTAGAACCGTGCCGAAGCAGCCTGTGGGAGGACTCCTTCCAAGAGGACCGACCAGATTCCTGGCTTCCCGGCGCTCTGTCGGTCACGGTCACCCCGGACCGCCTTTGGCGGGTCAAGCGTGATTTGGGCGGCAGGCCGCTCTACCCCGACTCTTCGGACTCTGATGTCACCGGGCTCCACTCTCATCCTGGAGATGACGAGTCATCTGTTGACACAGGGATGGAGGAAGGTCCTTCCTCCTTCCAAGGGATTCTTTCTCTCATCTCTGATTCCACAGGGATGCCCCTGGAACCCATCCAGAATAAGGTGGAGTACCCTCTCACTGACATCCTCAAGAGAGGGGATACCCCGATGGAGGCCTTTCTTGTGGCAGAGGCCATTGTTGGTGCGGCACTTGAACTATGGCAGCGTCCTGCCTCATGTCCAGCACCGTCTGCCCGCATGGCCTGCAAATATGTGGTTCCCATGGGGTCCCTTGCGGGGTTCACAGAGCACCCTTCGGCCGAGAGTCTGGTGACCGCCTCTGTGTTCAGGTGTACTGGCAGTTCTGTCGACACTGACCGACCCCCGATAAAGGTCAAGCTTTTGGACCATTCAGCGTGGAACGTCTTTGCGGCTGCCTCCTTGGGTCTTCGTCAGGCAAGTTCGGCCGTCATCATGGGACACTTCTTTAATGCCCTTCTTGGGTCATTAGATGAAGTCCTCCCACATCTCCCCACGAACATGCAGACCACGGTTAAGCAGGTCCGAGACCAGGGCCGTGCTGTTGCCAAACAGCAGCTCCAGATGGCCCTGGACAGTGGGGATTGTTGTGCCCGCTCGATGGCGGCCGCAGTTGCCTCTCACTGCAGGGCTTGGCTGAGGCTCGCCTCCTCTCCGGCGAATACTCAGCACAAGTTAGCTGATGTGCCTTTCTTTGGGACCAGCTTGTTCAGCCCAAGAGTGGCCGGTCACCTACAGTGCATAGAGCAGTCCAGTGCCACCTTGGACGCCACTTCTGCCAAGAGTTCTTTGGGCAAGAACAAGCAGAAGAAAAAGAAGAAGCGTTTTCGGCACTCTTCCCCTGCGGTTCAGAAGTCCTCCTACCAGGGAGGACAGCAGCATCAGCATCAGCAGCAGGCTCAAGCTTGGCACCCTCGGCCCAAGCCTGGACCCCAACAGGCCTGCAAAGGAGGCTGAGGCTCAGGTCCTGGAGCCTCCTCCTCCTCCAAGCCTGCCCAGTGATGGGGTGGGGGTTGCCACCCCTATTCCCGTCATGCCAGCCCTGGGTCTTCCCATGGGGGGGCTGGCTCCGCCACTTCCTTACCGCCTGGTCCGCTATCGCTACGGACAGGTGGGTTCTTGAAGTGGTCAGTCAGGGACTGCCTCTAGAATCTGAGCAGTACCCTCCCAGCTGAGCCTGCGCTCATTGGGAAGAACGGATCTTATCTGTGTCAGTCTTCACCATTCATCACTATTGGGTACTTGGCCGGAGGTCAGGACCCCGGAGGCGCTTTTTTTTTTTTTAGGTAGGTGGAGCCGACACACCATCGGCGCCGCCCTCAAGGTCGACGCACTGCGTGGCGCTCGCAGGTTGGCCATTAGGCTGCGTTGACTTCCCCTGTCTGCCAGTTTCTTCATCTCCTGCCGTAGAGGTCGCACCTCATGTGGAGCTGCTGCACTAGAGACCTAGTTCGACACCGAAAATCCTTCAACGCTGTCTCTATATTCCTGCCGGTTCCGTAATTTGTTTACTTTCGGTGCCGAAGTCCGTCGGTTCCTGCCAGTTTTGTTTTGCCATACACGACGTCGTCCGGTAAGATCTTTCCATTATTTTATTTTCTGCAACGTCGAGTCTGTTTTGGGTGTTTTTTTTCTCCTTAGGTCATTTCTCTGTTGGAGGGCAAGAAGACTTCTAGGACGGGTCGGCCCCTCATGCGACTGTGTCCATGCAGCTGAAAATATTCCGTCACTGACCAGCACAACTGTTGTCTTTCGTGTCTTGGCCCGCTTCACGACATGGATTCTTGTGACGCCTGTTTCTCCATGGACGGCCGGGTCATCAAGCAACGCGCATGGAAAGTGGGGTGAGCTCCGCTGACTTTCGGGGGTCGGGCGCACACTCGTCAGGCCAAGCCACGCTCTCTTGGCCTTTCCTCCGTGTCCCCTCCAGGTTCTACACGGACCGAGGAGGAGGGAGTCTCGGCTACAAGTAGCCTAGCAGTTGCCAAGGTTCCTTCCACAGCGCAAGAGGCCTGTCCCACTCCTTTCGGGGGAGGCAGGCGGGAGGCGCCGTCACGGCAATCGCCCCTTCGGGGGGTGAAGACTCCCCCGGTGTCGGACCCGCGGTTTGCAAGGCCCGGGTCGGCGCCGTCCTCAACACCGTCGGTCGGCCCCGCTGCAGGCCTCGGCGCTGTTCGTGGCGTCATGGACCTTGACAGCCGTCATTGGCACTGACTTGTTGCGTGGCGCCGTGGCTTCTCTTGGAGCCATTCGTGGCGCCGACACTCCTAGCAGCGCTGTGGGAGCTGCTACGGTGCCGCCTTTGTCCGTGTCTCGCCTCGGCGCCGTCCTCGGTGCCGAGGTTGAGCACGGTGCTGTGTCCTTGGGGCTCGGTGCTGTGGGGCAGTCGGATTCTGCCATCGTCAGCGCCGCCTCTGCCCTCGGCGCCGTGGAGCCGGGTGGCGCTGTCCTTGGCGCGGATGGTGCCGTCGGGGCCGCCGTCAGCATAGTCTTCTTCCTCACTGCCGTGGGGCCAGATGGCACCGTGGCTGGTCCCGACTCTGGAGCTCCTGTTCGGGCTGGAACCGTGCCCCCTATGGATTCCGCTCGCGGTGCTGTAGGGGGCACTGGTACCAGCTCGGGCACGGCTTTGGTTTCTGGCCCCTTCGGCAAAGATGGCTGTGGGCGCCCTCCTACGGTTTGTCACAGGGCCTCGGCCTCTACCTCCTCGGATGCAGAGTCGAGCTCTGAGTCAGATGGACAGTCTGACCCTTTGGGTTTGGCTGTTGGGGTGGGCAGCCTGGTAGTCTCCTCGACAAGCCGGAGTCAGACCCCTTCTGAGGTGGCGTTGGTGGCTACTGAGACTGGGGTCAGGGGTGCTGACCAGCGGGCAGTGGTGCAGGCCACCATTGCTCTGCAGCCTGGTCTTGGTGGGTTCACTGACCCCTCAGTAGTGGTACCCCCACCTGTGGTGTGCCTAGATCGCCCAACTTTGGGGCCGATCAGAGCACCTATGGGAAGGGAGGGTGCTGTGCCCTGGATAGCTCCTTCGGGTGCTTCCTAGAGCTGTCAGCTACCTAGGCTGGCCCTCTCAAGAAGGAGGGCTCTTTTGGACTCCGAGGGGTCGAGGGTTGTGGGGTCGGCATGGCAGCCTTTTTCGGTGGTCCACCCGGGCTCTGGGAGAAGACGTAGTGCAGATCTCCGCTCTACCTCCTCGGTCTTTGAGAGATCCCCATTCTTTTGAGGTAGGGGACCGTTCTTCTGGACCAATACGGCCCTGGTCACCTCACCGGGGGGATTCTTCCGGGTGCAGCCAAGGCAGTACCAAAATGGTTGTTCAGCTGTCGGCTATGGGGTCTTCCAGGGCACCTTCCTCCGCGGGTGCTCCCGGTCCGCTCCTTAGCCCAGGCGAAGGTCCGTTGACATCTCTTCTCGGCTCTGTCCACATTCCTCTGCCACATTCTCCTGCGCTTCCAGGCATCCTTGGTCCTAGTGGGCCTCTGTCCTGGGAGCAGTTCAGAGCGGTGGCTGCTCGGTTCCCAGCTTACGTTAGGGCAATGGACAGTCAGGTTTTTCAACCTCCCCCCGAGCAGCTGCCCCCTGAACAGCCGGTGTCCTCCAGCTCCTCATCCCCCTCTTCTGGGGGAGAGGAACCTTCTGTCCACATCTCTCCAGCTGCTGATCTTGCTGAGTATCAGCGCTTCCTCGTGAGGATGTTGGAGGACTTGCACCTCACACCTGCCACTATTCGCAATCCTGAGCACTCGGCGCACGCCTTTCTAGGCGATTTTGGCGAGGCCACCCTTGTGGTGCCGCCCTGGCCTGCTCCCTTTCGGGAGGCATTGTTGTGTTCCTGGCAGAGGCCCTTCTCCGGAGTTCCTGCCCCAAGGGATCTCAGCCAGAGGTATTGCACAGCCCTGGAGTCTCCAGGTTCAATGCCTCATCCGCAGTCCGGATTGATGCAGTTGGATACTCCTGATGGCCTTTGCGCCCTTCACCGTGACCGGTCCCCAGATCAAGACTCTTCGGATTTTGACTTCTGGGGTAAGAGGACTTTCTACACGGCACGGTTATTGCTTTCCATTTCTGCACATCAGGCCCACTATGCAGCCTCTGACAGGTTCTTGTGGTCCAGGCTAGGTCAGCTCCTAGCCTCATTGCCTGATATGGAGCAAACCAGACAAGCCATTGCACTCTCTGCGCGTGGCCTGGAGCTAGCAAGGCACCAAGTGAGGGAATCCTATGATGCCAACGAGGTAGCTACCAGGGTCGTAGGGACAGCAATCTGCACTAGGCAGACGGCATGGCTGCGTCTTTCACAGTTGTCAGCCTTGGCCCAGTGTAGGGTGATTTAACCTCGCTCACCAGAGAACCTATCTCTTCTCCCGTAGAGTGAGACTGGCGCAGCCGGGGACCCTTCCTCCGGGGACCCGTCTCCTCTCCCTCTCTTGGGCCTCTCCAGGCCCTGAAGGTTCTCCCTCTTAGTGTGTCACCCACTGAGAGCTAAGGGACTTTGTCCCTTAGGGTATAAAAGGAAAACCCCTTTGGGGGCTCGGCACTCACCCAACAGTGATGAATGGTGAAGACTGACACAGGTAAGATATGAAAATTACCTACCTACCGTAATTATGATCTTTCTGTCTATCTTCACCATTCATCACGATCCCACCCTCCATCCCCCTGGTGCCTCAGTCTCTGGGTCCCCCTCCCTCTCTGTGCCCATCCCTCCCCCTCTCCTTTCTTCAGGAGTGGGGTAAAACAGGGGCACACAGGAGGATAATGTTCTGGGGAGAGTGGACAGCAGAGGGGCACTCCTTCTCCAGTGCTTTGGCTCCACCCCTGTGGGGTGGGAGTTGACAGTTGCCCTCCTTTCTCTCCTCCTCCCTGTTCCCGTACAACCTATTTCTCCTTGTTTATATAAAAAAAAAAAAAAGTTTCCCTTTTTTTCACCAATAATCTTTCCTTGAGAGGGAGTTAATTCTCTGTACCATGTCTTTCTTCCAGAATAGCCGACTCTGCTTATCTGAAGTGTTTGCCAGCCATTCTGTGCCTTGAATTCTGGCAGAAAGCCTTGGCTACTCCTTGCAGTTCCTATGTAATCTGGAGACAGACCAGAGTCTGGGATGTTTAACTCCCCCCTCTCCTCCTAAATTCTTTACCCACCATACCTCCCTCTTCCTTTTCCAGCGATTGGGGCCCCTCCCAATCCCTTTAGTTTCCGACTTTTCTCCCTTTCTGTCCTCTCAGTCATTATTTTTCCTTTTGGTTTATATATCTTTTCCTTTTTCTGTCCCTTGGACTTCCTTGTCCCACCCTCCACTCCCTTCCTCTTACCTCTCCGTCGGCTCAGAACTGGCAGGCAGGCGGAGTCGACGCAGACCCAGGCTTTGTCTCTAGGTACTGCCTGGTGCCCAAGCAGACAGGGGGAGCTGGCGCCCCATTCTAGATCTCCACGACCTGAATCAATATCTCAGGTTACGCACCCTTCAGATGGTCTCTCTGTCCCAGATCACACCATCCTTGGAGCGAAACATATGGTTCTGTTCACTGGATCTGCAGGATGTGTTCTTTCACATCCCAATCTGCCCATCCCATCAGCGGTTCCTCCACTTCAGGGTCGAAGGGACCCTGTCTGAGTTCAGCGATGCAGTTGGCCTGTCATCAGCCCCACAGGTCTTCATCAAATGCATTGGAATGGTGGCGGCCCTATCTCCGGTGTCGGGGGTCAGGTTACCCCTACCTCGACGATTGGCTCCTGGCAGGTTCCACCCAACAGGAGGTGGAGGTCAAGGGATCTGGCCCTCCAGACCTGCTCCCAGCTTGGCCTCCTGATCAACGAGGCCAAGTCGGAACTCGTGCCCTCTCAGGTGATGGGCTTCATCGGGGCAGAGCTTGACTCTTGTCAAGCCAGAGCTCAGCTCCTTGTGGACAGGGCAGAGGTTCCCTCCTCCTTTGCCCAGTCATTTCTGGTTGGACTCTTGCGTCCTGCCCGGGACTTTCTGCGCCGTCTGGGTTACATGGCGGCATGCACCTTGGTGGTCCGTTGGGCCTGGTTGCACTTGCGCCCTCTCTCAATGGGAGCTGGCTGCCCAGTGGACTCAGTGCCACGGTCATTTCGACCAGCACATCACTGTAGCCCAGAAGATGTGGGACGCTCTCCAATGGTGGACCGCCTCAGACCGATTGCAGGAAGGGATCCCGTTTGTCTGCCCCGAGCCGACGGTCGTTCTCACGACCGATGCCTCTCTCATGGGCTGGGGAGCCCACACGGGGGACAAAAGGGCCCACGGGCTCTGGACCCCCCGAGGAGTCCCAATGCCACATCAATCTGTTGGAGCTCAGAGCAGTCAGACTGGCACTGTCAGCTTTCGCTCCTCAGCTCCAGGGTCAAGTGGTTCAAGTCCAGATGGACAATACCAAGACCATGCACTACCACAACAAACAGGGTGGCATGCACTCCCGTCTGCTATGCAAAGAGGTGCTCCACACCTGGACTCTCGTAGGCTGGCTGGAGGCAGATCTCCTAGCCATCCATGTGGCAGGAGCCTCAAACCAGCTGGCGGATGCTCTGTCGCTTAGGCCAGACATCCCACGAGTGGTCTCTTCATCCAGAGGTAGCTTACAGCCTGTTCTCCCAATGGGGAAAACCGATGGTGGACCTGTTTGTCCCCAGGGAAAACACCAAGCTGAGGCTGTTTCATGCCCACCCCCTCAGCAGGGCTTGCTGCAGGGGGATGCCTTCTCGAGGCCGTGGACCCCAGGCCTCTTCTACGCCTTCCCTCTGTTTCCCTTGCTCCACAAGGTGTTAGTCAAGTTGAGAAGGGATAAGGCGAAGATGATTCTGGTAGCCTCAGACTGGCCACGCCAGTTCTGGTATCCAGATCTCCTCAGCCTCAGCTGCAGGCCCCTGGAGCAGCTTTGTACACACGCGGACCTGAGCTCTTTGAACCAGGGGGAGGTCTTCCATCCGGACCTTTAATCCCTGCACCTCACAGCCTGGTACCTGAGTGGCTAGAGTTCCAGGCTTTGGGTCTTTCCAAAGATGTCTACACTGTGATAGAGGCATCTAGAAAGGAATCAACCAGGAAATGTTATGCCTTCAAATGGAAAAGGTTTTCCATTTGGTGTCAGGGTAAGGGTCTGGACCCCTCATCCTGTTCTGCGGCTAACGTTCTCGACTACCTTTGGTCTCTCTCCAATGGGGGTCTCCGGTCATCGACCCTTAGGGTGCACCTGGCAGCCATTTCTGCTTACCGGGCGTGGGCCAGTCAGCCGACATTGGCACAGGAGACAGTGGTTGGGCGCTTTTCAAAGGCCTGGATCACATATCCCCTCCAGTGCGTGAACCTCCACCTCCGTGGGATCTACTGCTGGTATTGGAAAAGCTCATGGGAAAGCCATTCGAACCAATGCACAAGTGTGAGCTGTCACACTTGTCATGGAAAACGGCCTTCCTGGTGGTTATCACGTCTGCTAGAAGGACAGGGGAGCTCCAGGCACTTTCGGTGGACTCCCTTTATCTGGTCTTCCACAGGGACAACATTGTCCTGCTCCCCAACCCGAAATTCCTTCTGAAGGCGGTGTCAGAGTTTCACTGTAACCAGGTGTTGACTCTGCCGGTATACTACCCTAATTACACCTCGGACGCCGAGTACAGGCTCTACACTTCGGACCTGAGACGTGCTCTCTCCTTTTACAAGGAGAGGACTGCAGAAATTCTTGGAGAAGTTCGCCAGTTGTTTGTCACCTACGCTGAAGCCGCTTCTGGCAGACCTGCAAACAAACGGACCATAGCAAGATGGATTACATCATGCATAGGTCTATGCTGTGAGTTGGTGGGCATGGAGCCCGAGGGATAAGAGCTCATTCTACCCGCCATACTGCTGCATCGGTGGCTGCTTCCAGGGACATCCCCATACAGGAAATCTGTCGGGCTGCTATCCGGAAGTCAGCAAACACCTTCATTACCCACTATCACATCGACCTTGAGTCACACCCGGATGCTGGTTTTGGGACCTCAGTCCTCCAATTTCTGTTCCCTAAGTGGGGTGTGCGCCTTGCCTCCCTCCTCCCGTAGAACTGCTAGGAGTCTGCCAATAAGTGTGGATGAACAACATATCCATGATATTAGAAAAACAGGTTACTCAACTGTAACAGTAGTTCTAGGAGTGGTATATGTTGTTCATCCACACGAACCCACCCGACCTCCTCGGCTGAGGACGCACACAACCTGGCTTCCAGCAGGCTAAGATCTAGCGTCATGGGGTGGAGCCGAGGTATATACCACCTGGGTGGGAGGAGCCAGCTTGAAGACTTCTGGCAAGAGTTAAAGGGGAAAGGACATGCCAATAAGTGTGGATGAACAACATATACCACTCCTAGAACTACTGTTACAGGTGAGTAACCTGTTTTTTTCTTGCCACACCTTTGGTTTAGTTTCCAGGCTGCTACAGCTCTGGATTGACAGGACGTTATATCAACCACAGAGCTGTTCTAGTGGTTGAAAATGCAAATGAGTCAAATTAGTGTACAAGTAGCTTAAAAAGCTATTAAAGGCACATTACTAGGTTTGAAAATAGAAACCTTTAGAACCTTTTTTGGTTCTAAGTAGAACTGGGAAAGATTTTATTTGCTCATCCCTATGAAAAAACATTCCCTCAAATTCATTTGACCTCTCTCTAAACTCCATTTACTCAGCATGGTCCCAGATAAGATAGTCCAATTTCTCTAATCACCCCTCCCATAATAACCTTCTCAGTTGCTGTCTAGCTGGGCCACTCCTTAGTCATTTTGTTTTCTCTCACTCGTGGGACAAATGATTAGCCAGTTGTATTTCATTCTTGTACAGCCTACCACAAAATAGACTAGAACTGACCTGCTTTGGTTTCATATTGGGGGGCTTTGAGACACAAAGTATTGCAAATTGGTATTTGCAGTGTGTCGAATTGGAAAGCTCTGCCAGAGGGGGTGGTGGCATGCCAGACGGTGGGGACTTCAAAAGGGAGGGACAGGGCACAGGAGAGGTTCTGGGTAAAGAACACTGAGCAGTTCCAGGAGGCGAGTGGGGGTCGGGAGGGGCAGCTACAAAATAAGGGGCTTGCTGCACATACAAGCAGACTTGATAGACCGTAAGGCCTGTTTCTGCTGGCAAGTTTCATATGTTTTGTATTTGAAGCATTGTGGTCTGGTGGTTAGAGCACGAACTTGGGAATCAGGAGATCCCAGGTTTGAATCCCACTGGAGCTACAGATGGGATTTGTGACCCTAGGCAAGTCACTTGACCTCCCAGGGCATTAGTTCCTTCTAACTGTAAAATGAGGTAACAGCAGGACCCCACTGAAAACCAGATGCTGTATCCCAGCTGGGCTATCCTTGGTAAATCAGTTATAAAAGTAAATAAAACTAAAGTAAGGTTAGAAGTCCTTCCATGTATGACAAGCTGTGTGTTTGTGTAGATAAAAATTTGTATTATTTTCATTTTCAGAAATTACACCAACAGCTACAGTTAAAGTGCCAGACAAAGTGGCAGCATCTCGACAAGACATTTTCCAAGGTAAGCAAGTGATGTTATAAATTGGGAACTGAAGTTTAGCAACCAGGTTGGGTTACTAGCAGTCCATACAACATCTTCTACCACTATAAGGTTTTGTGATTCCCTGGGGGCTTTCTGTTTTTGTAATGCTTCACATCAGAATGAGGAGCCAAGTATATATTCTGTTTCAGTAGTAGGTGGCACAGTAGGGTGGTCTGCATTCAAGGGACACTGTCCACCACTCAGAGGATCATTTTAGACCTTTTAAACTGAAGTGTGTTGGGCGTGGGGTGGTGATAGTGCCTTAAATACTAAATAAAATGTGTGCTTAAGACCTCTAAACAAGGCTGAACCTTTAGTATAAAATGATTTTTAGCATGATAATACCGTACCAGTATTCTTTACATACCAGGAACTTGCGCAGAAGAAATGAATGGGGCGCCAGTGTTTTGATGTTACCTCCCCCAATACTGCACCCCATGTTTTTTACCTCATTGAGAAGTCTGAAACACAAACTGAAATGTGCTTAAAACACAGTCAACCTCCATGTTAGTTTAAAAAGGACAAAACTGCAGACCCGTTAGTGTAGGGGCAGCCTTGCTTGACCCTCTTTTCACCAGCATCCTGGGTTTTTGAATGAATGCGGGATGTTGGGTGCTGGCTGAGGGAATGAGGATTGAGCATCACAGAGGGTGCTGTCCTCCTTTGGGAAAGGAAGGATAGTAGGTTTGGCTGCTGGTGCTAAATGTTGGTTGACCACACATGAAGTGCAGTTGGAGTATCTCATGGGAGGCTGGATGCGGCCTGACTCCTTGCGCGGTCACGCAGATGCATGTGCATCATAGAGCCCTCTCTGCCAGAGTCCCATGGGGCTGGGGTCAACCATAGAGGAAAAATTCTAGCGTGAAAACCGACCACCCACCAACTCCACTGACAGACTGACCTGTGAAGGAAGATTACAAAGGCTGGGCATGCAGAAGTAAATGACCTGGTGCTCCTCAAATGAAATACCATCTGTACAAAAAAGGGTGAGCACTCGAATCCATATAAAGTGCTTGTTTATTTTGTAAAGAAGTTTCTTACATATTCCAACCCACACAGACAAGCCCCTCACTGACCCCCAGCGGCCCCACTGTGGGGAGCCCATGGTGACTGGTGGTTGGATAAGTGATGAAGAAGGTGAGGAGAGCTGGGAGGTAGCTGGCAGGGGCAGGGCAGCAGCAGTGACAGCAGAGGGGCAAAACTGGCCTGTAGATGGTTTGACAATGTTCCTTAGCCCATCGCAAAAAATATACATTATCATCTGTTTGGAATGCTTGTTAGGGGATTTGTTTTGTTAATGGGGAAGAAATCTGTTGCAGAAAAAAGGAAACCTATTCTGTTTTTGTGGTTCAACTGCACTTTAAATGCCAAATGAAACTCATTTTATTTATTAATTGTTGTAATACCCAAGACTGTACTGCCTGGTTTAGACCTTGTGTTTATCTTACGCTCACCCCTTTGAGTCAGGATGTTGGACTGAGAGCCATCAAGATCCTTAGTAAGGAAGAAAACTAATTCACTAGCTTTTAGTCTATGAAACTGCCCACACAGTAGATGAATGGGGTAGTCTTACATCTGCAGTGCTACAACACCCATCTGGTCCTGCCAGGGCAGGCTGACACTTTGTGTGGGGATGCACCTTTAAAACTTAAACACACAGCTTTTAGGTTTATATTTTATTACTTTTGACAATTGCATAAACAATGAAATGCAAACAGTTGACTGATATTGGATTTCAGAAAGACATTAGATTAGAATTACCATTCACTATTCTCATTTGTTACACTGTAGGGACGGCACAGCATCATACTGTACATTCCAAATAGTTTGAAATGTGATCCCGCTCCACAAGAGTGGCAACAGAGAGGAGGAGGCAGGGAACTACAGACCAGTCAGTCTTACCTCAGTAGTGGACAAGATTGTGGAGACACTCTTTAAGGAAAAAATAATGCAACACCTGGCATCCATAGGAGCACAGGATTCAAGACAGCACGGGTTTACAACAGGAAGGTTCTGTCAAACTGATCTCATAGATTTCTTTGACTGGGTAACCAGAGTGGTGGACCAAGGGGGTGCAGTTGATGCCACTTACCTTGACTTCAGCAAAGCTTTCAATACTGTTCCACATAGAAGATTGATTAATAAGCTGTGTAGGCTTGGGGTGGGTCAGAGGTTGGTCAACTGGGTGGCAAGGCAAACTGGTTGGCTGGCAGAAAACAGAGAGTGATGGTAAATGGTATACAGTCAGAGGAGGTGCGAGTCACAAGTGGGGTACCTCAGGGATCAGTCCTGGGGCCTAGTTGGGTGCTCTCTTTTCAGAGCAGATTTTTGCCTGGGCCGTCTGTGAGCTCTCAGCTGGAGTGTAAGGGGTTGGGGATAGCAGGAGGTGCAGAGAGTCTGCCTTTGTCTACCAAGCTGTGTAAAGGTTCAGTCGAACCTTCTCATCAGTCTTTCCTAAATGGGATCCTTGCTCCCTTTCTTGGTCCCGAGCTTACGAGACTTCAGGCCAATCTTCACAACTCGGCAGAGCATCTCCCTCCTCCCAACATCCCCTTCTTTCTTGTTCTTCTTCTTCTCTTTCTCTCTTATCTGTTCCTCCCTCGGAGCCGCCCCAGGAGTGAGGCCTGCGGTCCCATAGGTAGGTTCTCCTCTTTCCTGTCCTCTATCGGCTTATTCCTTTTTCAGTTTATATCCTTTCCTTTACCTATCCCTCGGCTGTCTTGCCTCGCTCCCTTTTTCTTATCATTTTTAGCCTCTCCGACTGCTTGAACTGGGATGGGGAGGGTCACGGCCCCTTAACGGCCGCCCCTGCGCCACCTGCATAGTCAGTTGCTCTTGGGTTGGGCGCCGTCAGCGAGACTCCTCTCCAAAAAAAAAAAACTCCTGTGGTGGGTGCGTGCCTCCGGCTTACACCCAAGCAGTAATGAATGGTGAAGATAAAAGAGAAGAGCAAGAATTACAGTAGGTACGTAATTTCCATTTCCTCCCTAAGGTCGTTTCTGATTTCCATCTTAATCAATCCGTTACCTTGCCTGTATTCTTCTCAGAACACTCCAGTTCAGGTGAACAAGTGCCATGGGATTTTTTTACTTCCACTTGGTCATAACCAGAGATGGACAAAAGGGACCTCAGTTTAATGCCTCATCTGAAGGGCAGCACCCCATCAGTTCAGCAACCCCCTTCATACTGCACTACAGTGTCATTTATGGGTATTACCCCAGGTGCTTAGGTTGAGGCTAGAACCCATGACCATCTGATCTTCCTGCCTCAGAGGCAAGTGTGCTTCATACTGAGCCACTGACATATATGTTATTAGGTATGATGTGTTAAGCAGTCTATTTGGCAATTGGTATATAAAGCTCTGATCTAACTTCAAGGGGGAGCTCTTTCAGCAGGCAATACCATTAGGACTAATGCCGCCAGGTGTTAGGACCCCAAGGAAAACTTGTAGCTAGCAGTCTGTAGTGGGGGACCACCCCCAACGTCAGCTCCGCCCGATGTCAAACGTGGTATAAAGGGAGTGGTCCCGTGGCGCCATCTCAGTTCTTTTCCCACTGTCAACCTGCATAGTTTGGCTCCACGGACGCCTTCTCTGCCAGTCAACCACTCTTGAGAAAAGTTCATCTAGAAAGTCGTTTGTTTCTTAGCTTTCATATTAATCTCTGATGTTGTGTATGTCGTCACCCTCTCCACTGCAACAAAAATCACAGTGTGCATGCGGGAAGCAGATTCCGGCTAAAGATGGCCACGCGGCCTGCGTAATCTGCCTAGGCCCCAACCATCGGCCCGACGTGTGCCCGCACTGCCAGAAATTTAATCAGAAAACAAGAACAAGAAGAGCCAACGCACTCAAGGCCTACCTTTTGGAGAGAAGAGTGGCAGCTTTGCAACGAGGTTCAGGGGCCAGCTCTTCTTCTCCCGCCAGGGACTCCCCACCCAGGGAAAAATCATCGGGTGGGAAGCATCACCACCAAGATAAAGATAGGGCCAGGTCAGAGTCCCTCCCAAAGTCACCCTCCAAAAAGATACCTTCCGCTTCTTCGACCTCCGGATGGAGGTCCGGCTAGGTTCCAGCCCATGCCGCCAAGTCCTCCCACAAGGATAAGTCTACTCCCGCCTCTTCTCAGAGCAAGCACTGGGAGTCATCCTCTTCTGGGCACTCTTCTTCCCTGGCCCACCGACCCCACAAGTCTGCCTTAGGGTCGACCCAGGAACGCCAGTGCTCGGGGATTCCAAAGGACAGGCAAGTCTATTCCCCTTGCTCTATCAAGGGGACTGGTTATGCTCCCTAGATATGCAAGATGCTTACATGCATATCAAGGTTCTGAAGTCTCACAGAAGATTCTTCTGTTTCAGGTTTCAGGACCAGCATTACCAGATCTTATCTGTGTCAATCTTCACCATTCATCACAGATGGGTACTGGCTGGAGGTCAGGACCCCGCGGGAGCCTTTTTTTTTTTAAAGGGCAGGTGGAGCCGATGCAGCATCGTGCGCCACCGAGCGACGTACTACATGGCTGAGGATTAGCTTGTTAGCTGTGTTGACTCCGCCTGACTACCAGTTCTTCGTCTCCCACCATCGAGGTCACCTCGTGGGAAGCCTGAAGTTTGAAGTCTGTCAGTTTTTCTAGGCCTTACGCCTGCAATATTTCCGTCGCCAGTCCGCGGTCTGCTAGTTCTGGGTTCTGCCTCCACTCGATGTCGCCGGTAAGATTTTTCCTTTTTATTAACATTAAGCGGCGTCAAATCTTTTTTTGGTGTTGTTTTTCCGTAGGTCATGCCGCGGTCGGAGGGCAAGAAGTTCTCTAAGGCGGGGCGGCCCCCTATGCGTCGGTGCCCGTGCGGCCGCAGTTTCTCCGTGACCGACCAGCACGACCGGTGTCTCGTGTGTCTTGGCCCGTTTCACGACATGGATTCGTGCGACGCCTGCTTCTCTATGGACCGCCGCGTCCTCGAACAGCGTGCGTGGAAAGTTGGACGAGCTCCGCCGACTTTCGGGGGACGGGTTCGCACTCGTCGGGCCAAGCCGCGCTCTCTCAGCCTTTCCTCCGGGTCCCCTCCCGGTTCTATATGGACCATGGAGGAGGGAGCCTCGACCTCCCGTAGCCTAGCCTTGGTCGAGGCTCCTCCCGCGGCACAGGAGGCCCGTCCCGTTTCCCCCCCGGCGCGGGCGGGAGGTGCCGCCATGGCATCACCCTCTTCGCTGAAGGCCCCCGTGTCGCCTCATGGTTCGCAGGACCAGGTCGGCATCTGTCCCTCGACGCCGGTCGGCCGGTGTCGTTGAGGCTCTTTGGCGACAAACATGTGCCGGTGGGCCTTTGGCGGTGACTGCTGCTCTCGGCGCCGGTGCCGTGTCGGCTCCGCTTGGCTGTTAGCTCTGCTCGCGCGCGGTGACCCTGGATGCGCTTTTCGCTATGCTCGCGCAGCGCCGAGGTTGAGCACGGTGCCGCAGGCCCTGAGTCGGTGGTCGGCGTCGCCCGTGGCGCCGCCTCTTCTCCCGAGGCTGCTCGCGCGCTTGGGAGCCGGGCGGTGCCGGGTCCGCTCGGGGCATCGGCGCCGCCTTGGTTCTCGGTGCTGCTCACGCAGCGCCATGGGGCGAGGCGGCGCCGAAAGCCTGCCTTCCGGGGCGCGCTGGCGCGCTCGACTTTCGGTGCGCTTGCTTGCGGCGCCGAAACCCTGGCGGTGTCTGCATCTCCGGAGCCGCGCTGTTGGGGCTGCCGCCAAGCGCTGTCTTTGTCCCGGGCGCGCTCCGGTGCCGATGGATTCTGTGGCGCCGCTGCTGGCTCTAGCGCCGACCTTGGTCTCGCTGCCCTACCGCCTTCTGCCAGCTCCGCCCCCGGGGCCATGGAGGGCGCGGGGGTGGCCTTGTCCACTGCCACGATTTCTGGGCCCTTTGCGAAGGTCGCTTTTCCTCACCCTCCTACTATCTGGCTCAGGGCCTCGGATTCCACCTCTTCGGAGTCGGAGTCCGGCTCAGAGTCGGATGGTCAGTCACACCCTTTGGGGTTGACTGCACAGGAGGGTGAGCCGGTGGTCACTTCGACGAGTCGGAGTCAGCCCCCCTGCTGAGGAGCGTCGGGGTCTCTCCAGATCGGGGTCAGTGGCACTGACCAGCAAGCTGTCGTGCGCCACCATAGCCTTGCAGCCTGGTCTGGGAGGGTCTCCTTGACCCTTCAGCAGACGCCCTCTCCGTGGTGTGTCTCGATCGCCCAACTTTGGGGCCCATCGGGAGCCTACGGCTGGGGAGGGTGCTGCCTGGATTTCCCTCGGGACATCCCAGAGCTGCCAGCTACCTAGGCTGACCTTCCGAGACCAGGACCTTCTCGGACCTGAGGGGTTGAGGGATGTGGGGCTCGTACGTGGGCCTTCTCTGGGGTCCACCCGGCCCTGGACAGCTCAAGTGACTTCCGCCTCTTCCCCTCTGGTTCCTTGAAAGGGTCCTATTCTTGGAGGCAGGGGACGTCCTTCTGACCTATACGGCCCCGGTCACCTCACTGGGATTCTTCTGGGGCATCCTAGGCAGTACAACGGGTTGTACAGCTGTTGGCTGCGGAGTCTTCCGAGACACCTTCCCGGGTGTCCATGGTCCGCCCCTAGCCTGGCAGAGGCCATCCGATTCTCTCCTCGGCTCTGCCCCAACCCTCTGCCACATTCTCCAGCGCTCCCGGCATTCTTGGTCCCACCGGCCTCTCACCTGGGAGCAGTTCAGAGCGGTGGCTTCCGGTTCCCTGCTTACATTAGGGCCTTGGACAGTCAGGTTTTTCAACTCCCCTTGAGCAGCCACCCTCGGAGCAGATGGTGACCTCCAGCCCTCATCCCCTTTTGGGTGAGGAACCTTCTGTCCACATCTCCTCCAGCTCATCTCTCGAGTATCAGCATTTCCTGCTGAGGATGTTGGAGGACCTTCACCTTCCCCCATCCGCGGAAGCAATCCAGAGCATGCGGGCACGCCTTTCTAGGCGATTTCCGGCCACCTTGGGTGCCCCCTGGCCTGCTCCTTTTCAGGAGGCGCCCATGCTTTCTGGCAGAGGCCCTTCTCCGAGTTCCTGCCCCTAGGGACCTCAGCCAGAGGTGTTAGCATCCCGGAGTCTCCAGGTTCCATGCCTCATCCGGCAGTCCGGATTGACTCACCTGACACTCCTGACGGCTTCAAGGCCTCCATCGTGACCGGCCCCTGATCAGGACTCTTCGGATTTTGATTTCTGGGGGAGGAGGACTTTTTACTCGGCACGGTTGCTTCTCTCCATCTCCCCTAGTCAGGCCCACTATGCAGCCTACAACAGGTTCTTGTGGTCAGCGCTTGGTCAGATCCTAGCTGCTTTGCCTGACTCGGAGCAAACCAGGCAAGCCATCACTCTCTCTGCACGTGGCCTGGAACTAGCAAAGCACTGCTAGGGCATGCCTTATGACGCCAACGAGGTAGCTACCAGGGAGGTGGGGACAGCGATCTGCACCAGAAGATCGGCATGGCTCCGCCTTTCACGGTTGTCACCCTTGGCCCGCCGTAGGGTGATTTGCTCCATCACGGGAACCTCTCTTTTCCCGTAGAGGCCGGAGACGGGCGTTTGTCGGGCAACTTCCTTCCCTCCGGGACCCTCTCTCTCCTCGGCTCCCCAGGCCCAGAAGGTCCCCTTAGTGTGTCACCCACTGAGGGCTAAGGGACACTGTCCCTTAGGTGCAATCAGTCAACCCTCTTGGGGGCTTGATATTGACCCATCTGTGATGAATGGTGAAGATTGACACAGGTTATAGAAATTACGATTCTACTGTAATTATGATCTTCTGTGTATCTTCACCATTCATCACAATCCCTCCACCATCCCCCTGGGGCCTCAGTCTCTGTGCCTCTCCCTCTCTTGAGTAGGGTAACGTAGGGACACACAGGGGGTGTAATTTTTCCCCTTAAAAAGGGTACAGCCCGAGTGGCATTCCTTCTTTACAGCATATCTCCACCCTAGCAGGGTGGGAGTTGTTGATTGCCCTCCTCCTGTCATCCAAATGTTAAACAAAAAAAAAAAAAGAACTCTCTTTTTTTCACCAAATTTCTTTCAGAGAGAGTACTAATCCCTGTACCCTATCCTTCTCCAGTATAGCCGACTCTGCTTTTGGGGTATTGCCATATATTCTGTGCCTTGAATACTGGCAAGTAAGCTTTGCTACTCCTTGCAGTTCCTGTACAATCTGGTGAAGGACAAGGGTCCTGGATCCTTGTCTTCTCTCACTCTCTCCTGAAATTTCTCCCCCCTTCCCTCCCTTCCTCCGCTTCCAGAGATTGGGGCCCCTACCCAATCCCCTTAGTTTCATCTTGTCTCTGCTGTCCTCTCAGTCGTTATTTCTCCTTTGGTTCCGCTCTTCCTTCCTTTTCTGTCCCTTGGACTCTCTTGTCCCACCCTCCATCCCTTCCCTTACCTCTCCGGTGACTCAAAACTGGTAGTCAGGCGAGTCGACACAGCACGCGGCTAATCCTTGAGCGCCACGAGCACGTCGGCCTCGAGGCTGCAATCGATGCCGCGCCAGGTCCACCTGCCCTCAAAAAAAAAAAAAAAAAAGGCTCCCGCGGGGTCCTGACTTCCGGCCAGTACCCATCTGTGATGAATGGTGAAGATACACAGAAAGATCATAATTACGGGAAGTACGTAATTTCTATTTCTGGGTTCTGCCTTTCGGCCTTTCATCTGCCCACAGAGTCTTCACCAAGTGTCTGACAGTAGGGGCCGCGGTTCTCCGGAGGAGAGGCCTATTTGTCGTCCCCTACCTGGACAACTGGCTTCTCTCCGCCCCTACGGACGAGCAGCTTCGAGTCGCCCTCAGACAGACAGAGGAGCTCTTCCACTCCCTGGGAATAACAGTGAATTGGCCAAAGTCGCAACCATGGCCATCCTAGCAGTTGCAATTCATAGGGGCGATCCTGGACACCACGCAGGGAAGAGCCTTTCTGCCCTTGGAGAGGGCAGAATGCCTGCAGGTCTTAGCAAGCAGAGTACAAGCAGCCTCCTCTATCCCTGCATGAGTTATTCTGCAGCTACTGGGTCACATGGCGGCTGCCATAACTACGGTCCTCCTCGCCAGTTTGCACTTGTGGGTCCTTCAGTGGCATCTCAGGGTCCAATGGAACTAGGCGGTGGATGACCTGGATCAACAAATCCGGGTTTCTCAGGCGGTTTCTCGCTCCCTTGACCGGTGGCTCTGCCACACAAACCTAGAGGGAGGAGTCTCCTTTCGGAGACCAACCCCGTCTTAAATCCTGACAACAGACGCCTCATTGACAGGATGGGGGGGTCCCACTTAGGGGATCACAGGACTCGAGGGTCCTGGTCTCCCACAGAACACTCTACATATCAGTGTTCTGGAAATGAGAGCAGTTCTAATGCACTTGAGGCATTTCGAGATCAGCTTTCTCAGGGTCCTCTCCAGGTGCAGACAGACAGTACGCCAGTAGTCTTCTACATCAGCAAGCAAGGGGGCACTTATTCTTATCCCATTTGCAGGGAGGCCATGAGAGTGTGGGATTGGGCAGTAGAACATTATCTAGAACTCATGGCGGTGCACCTTCCAGGGGTCCAGAACTTTCTCGCCGACAGTCTCAGTCTCTCTCTCTCTCTCTCTCTCTCTCTCTCCTCTCTCTGAGTCACGGGTGGGAACTTCTCCAAGAAGTCATAGATGACCTCTTCGGTCGCTGGGGCCATCCAGAGTTGGACCTCTTTGGTCCCCATGCAATGCCAAACTGCAGAATTTCTGCTCGCTCGCTCCAGGGCCTGGTGTTTTCTGGTGAGACGCATTGTCCGTCTCCTGGACAGGGAGGTTTCTGTATGCCTTCCCTCTCATTCAGAGAGTACTGCTCAAATTGCAGTTGGAAGGAGCCAGGATGATCCTCACAGCTCCTCTATGGTCCATACTTTTCACCTGCACACCTGGCTCCTACAGTCTTAGCAGAGTGGAGATTAGGAGTGTCAAGCAGGGTGGCAGAGGTTTTGGTGGCAGCGAGGAAACCTTCCACTAGGGCTACGTACGCTATGAAGTGGAAGCATTTCTGTCTCTGGGCAGCTGCCCATGCCCTAGATTGTCCGGTTAGGCATGTGCTAGACTACCTCCTCCACCTTTTGGACTTGGGGTTAAGCTACTCATGCATCAAGGTGCACATGTGTGCGGTCTCCGCGCATATCATGAACCCTTTGGGGAGAGAACTCTAGCACAACTGAAAGTCTGCAAAACTTTTCTTAGAGGGGTCTTACACATCAGACCTCCCAGGAGGGACCCTGTTCCTCCTTGGGATTTACTTTTCGTTCTCGAGAAGCTCTCTCTTTGAACCAGCCGTGACTTGCAAGCTACGCGTTCTTTCTTGGAAAGCACTTCTTTTGGTTGCCATTACTTCCACTCGAAGGGTTTCCGAGCTTCAGACTTTGATGTGTAAGGAGCCTTACATTGTCTTTCACAGGGACAGGGTGACCCTGTGTATGAACCCTAAATTCCTACTGAAGGTGGTGTCAGTACTGACTTTAAACCAGGACATCAACCTTCTGGTTTATTACCCCTGAGTTTTCAAACCAAGGTGAAGCACTGTTGCACACCTTGGATGTCCACAGAATCCTGAGGTATTACCTCCACAGGACTCAGAAAGACGGACCAGTTGTTCGTCTCCGTTGCAAAAAGGATGACAGGGGCTTCTGTCTCCAAACAGTCACTAGCCCGTTGGCTGGTGCACTGTATTTCTTTTTATCAGCATCATGACAAACCTCTTCTGGGTCCTGTTAAGGGTCACTTCACGAAGGTGTGGCTACCTCTTTTGGCTGCTTAAAAAATGTTTTGTCGCAGATATTTGTGCTGCAGCGACATGGAGGACGGTCCACACCTTCATCAGGCATTATAGCCTAGACACTGCTTCTAGGAGGAGAGCTGGTTTTGGACTAGCCGTCCTGCAAGGCCTGCTCTCTTGAGGTTACTCAGTCTTCAGCCAGTTTTTGGCTGCTACTCCACTGCCCGATTAGATCTGGGCCTATCTTTGGGCACTGCTTGGGACTCTGTCCTAATTGTATTAAGTGCTGCAAGAGCTCCCCTCGAAGTTAGATAGTACAGTTACATAAGAACTTACCGTAACAGTAGATCTTAGAGAGGAGCTCTTGCAGCAGGTGGCTTTCCTACCCTCCATCCCCCAGGAATCAGTATTATTACATTTGTGCATGGTGGGGAGTTCCTGTCCGGTTCTCCAATATTTTTCAGCCAGGTCTCCGGCAGGAGAACTGAGATGGCGCCAGGGGACCGCCCCCTTTATACCACATCTGACGTCAGGCAGAGCAGATGTCGGGGCAGTCCCCCGCTACAGCCTGCTAGCTAGAAGTTTTCCGTGGGGTCCTAACGCCTGACGGCATTAGTCCTAATGGTATAACCTGCTGCAAGAGCTCCTCTCGAAGATCTACTGTTACGGTAAGTTCTTATGTAACTGTACTTTCCTCCCATTACTTCACTAGCATTGTTACTTCACAGACTGTGACATCAGAGTTGCTCAGTAAGAGACACTCAGCAGCTGCCAAGTCCATCACTTGTGATGTCACTGTCTGTGAGGTCACAGTGCTGGTGATGTAGTGGGGGAAATATAATTAGATACGTCCACTGTCAGGAGCATGGTATTCCACACGTCCAGCATAATAATATCACGCAGAAAACTTTCTAATGAGCAAAAAAGAAAAAATACTTCAGAATTGAAAAGTTACAGCTGACTACTTCATAAAATTTGTAACATTTTCCTGTCTGTCTGCTCTTTTTGATTATACTGGCTCTTTAGAAGTGCATTTGTCTGCTGTTTCTGTACTTGCGTCAAATGTCTCAACAGGAAATGGAAATTACGTACCTATCGTAATTCTGATCTTTCTGTGTATCTTCACCGTTCATCACCTTTGGGTTATCGGCTGGAGGTTATGATCCAGCGAATTTTTTTGATGGGCAGAGTCGGCACCATCGACTCTGCCCTCGAGGCCGACACTCCGTGGCGCTTGCAGGCTGGCCGTTAGGTGCTGTCGACTCCGCCTCCCGCCAGTTCTGAGTCACCGGAGAGGGAGAAAAGGGTTGGGAGGGTGGGACAGGGAAGTCCAAGAGACAGACAAAGGAAAAGATACATAAACCAAAAAGAGAAATAAACGACTGAGAAGACAGAAGAAGAAGGAAGACTAAGGGGATTGGGTAGGGGCCCCAATCTCTGGAAATAGGAAAAAGGAGAGAGGAAGGAGTTAGGAAAAGCTTGAGGGGGGAGAGGAAACAACCATATCCCGGAACCTTGACTTATTTCCAGATTGTATAGTAACTGCAAGGAGTAGCCAAAAAGCTCACTGTCAGAATTCAAGGCACAGAATCACTGACAATAACTCCAAAAGCAGAAAACGACTATGCTGGAGAGAGAGACAGGACACAGGGAATTCTCCCCCCTCTCAGGGAAAAAAAATTTTTGGTGTAAGAAAGTTTACTTTCTTTAAAATAATAAAGGATATGTCCAACGGACAAAGAAAATTAAGGATTGACGGGAACAAAGGAGGAGGAGAGAATGGAGGGCAACTGCCAACTCCCACCCCACAGGGGTGGAGCCAGAGCACTGGACAAGGAGTGTCCCCCATCCTGACCACTCTCCCCTTGGAAATATCATCCCCCTATGTGCCCCTGTTTACCCCACTCTTGACAAAGAAAGGAGGGGGAGGGAGGGCACAGAGAGGGAGGGGACAGAGACTGAGGCGCCAGGGGATGGCGGGAGGGATTGTGATGAATGGTGAAGATACACAGAAAGATCAGAATTATGGTAGGTACATAATTTCCATATCTTATCTATGTCAATCTTCACTATTCATCACCTTTGGGTGAGTGCCAAGCCCCCCCCCCGAAGGGGGTTTTAACCCTAAGGGACAGAGCCCCTTAGCTCTCAGTGGGTGACACACTAAGAGGGAGAACCTTCTGGGCCTGGGGAGGCCCGAGAGTGGGGAGAGTGAGACGGGGGCCCCCTGGAGGGGGAAGGAAGTTGTTCCGACAAGCACCGTCTCACTTTATGGGAGAAGAGATAGGTTCTCTGGTGAGCGGAGTCAATCACCCTACGCCGGGCCAAGGGTGACAGCTGGGAAAGATGCAGCCATGCCACCCGCCTAGTGCAGATCACTGTCCCTACGACCCTGGTAGCTACCTTGCTGGCATCGTATGATGCCCTCTCTTGGTGCCTTGCTAGTTCCAGGCCACGTGCAGAGAGTGCGATGGCTTGTCTGGTTTGCTCCATGTCAGGCAAAGAGGCTAGGAGCTGACCCAGCCTGGACCACAAGAACCTGTCCTAGGATGCGTAGTGGGCCTGATGTGCTGCGATAGAGAGCAGCAACTGTGCTGAGTAGAATGTCCTCCCCCACAGAAGTCAAAATCCAAGGAATCTTGATCTGGGGGCCGGTCACGGTGCAGGGCCCGAAGCCCATCAGAAGTGTCCAGCTGCATCAATCCTGACTGAGGAAATGGGGGGGGCGCAATACCGCTGGCAGAGATCCCTAGGGGCAGCAACTCCGGAGAAGGGCCTCTGCCAGGAATGTAACGACGCCTCCCAGAAGGGAGCAGGCCAGGGGGGCACCACAAGGGTGTCCTCGCTGAAGTCGCCTAGAAAGGCGTGCGCCGAGTGCTCTGGATTGCTTTGAGTGGGAGAGGTGATGTGCAGGTCCTCCAATATCCTTAGGAGGAATCGCTGATACTCCGCAAGATCAGCAGCTGGGGAGATGCGGACAGATGGCTCCTCTCCCCCAGAAGAGGGGGATGAGGAGTCAGAGGACCTCAAATGTTCAGAGGGTGGCTGCTCGGGGGGAGGTTGAAAAATCTGTCTGTCCATTGCCCTGACGTAAGCGGGGGGAATAGAGCAGCCACAGCCCTGAACTGCTCCCAGGAGAGAGGCCCGCTAGGACCAAGGATGCCTGGGAGCGCCAGAGAATGTGGCAGAGAGATAGGGACAGAGCCGACAAGAGAAATCGACTGATCTCCGCCTGGGCTAGGGAGCACACCAGGAGCACCAGAAGATGAAGATGCTCCGGAAGACTCCACAGCCATCAGGTGAACAACCATATTGGAACTGCCTTGGCTGCGCCCGGAAGAATCCCCCCGTGAGGTGACCAGGGCCGTGTAGGTCCAGAAGGATGGTCCCCTACCTCCAAAGAATGGGGCCCTCTCAAAGGAACCGAGGGGGAAGAGCGGAGATCCGCGCTACAGCTTCTCCCAGAGCCTGGGTGGACTCCAGAAAAAGGTCGCCACGCGGACCCCATGCCCCTGGACCCCTCGGAATCCGAGAGTGCCTTCCTCGAGAGAGAGACAGCCTAGACAGCTGACAGCCCTGGTCGGCCCCCGAAGGGGCTATCCAGGGCTCAGCACCCTCCCCTCTCTTGGGTGCTCTGATTGGCCTCAAAGTTAGGCGAACCAGGCACACCACCTGAGGGGGTACCACTGCTGAGGGATCAGAGAACCCTCCGAGGCCGGGCTGCAGTGCAATGGTGGCCTGCACCACTGTCTACTGATCAGAACCTCTGACCCCAGCCCCGGCATTCATTGTCCGCTTCTCAGAGGGGGGCTGACTGTGGTCTGTCGAGGGCACTACGATGGTGCCCACACCAGCTGCTAACTCCAAGGAGCCAGACTGCCTCTCTGACTCAGAGTCAGACTCCTCCTCCTAAAAGGTGGAGACCGAAGCCCTGTGCCAAACAGTTGGCGGACGCCTGCTGCCATCCCGACCAAATAGGGTACCGGAAACAGAGACCGTATCCTAGTCGGTACCAGCGTCCTCTGCAGCACCGCAAATGGTAGCAGAAGAGGACACGGCTCCAACCAGGGCAGCAGTCTCCGAACCAGAACCTGACATGGCGCCGTCCCGCCTCGCAGCGCCGAGGACAGAGACGGTGCCGACGACAGCTCCGACAGCGCTCTCTGCACCAAGATCCGAAACCCCCACGGCGCCATGCCCATGCACGGAACCGCAAACGGCCCCGGAGCTGGAAATGGCACCGTGCTCAACCTCGGCGGCGCAGACGGGCCCGAGGCGAGAAAAAGTCAGATGGCGCCATAGAACCTCCCACGGCGCTGCTAGCACTATTGGCTCCGCGAACTGTGCCGACAGCAGCCACAGTGGCGAGCGACGGACCAGTACCACTGCCAACTCCGTCAGGGCCTTCCAAGCCGCGGGTCCGACACCGTGGGAGCCTTCTCCCCCAAAGGGGTGATTGCCAGTGCGGTGCCTCCTGCCTGTACCCTGGAGGGAACAGACTGGGCCTCCTGCATCGTGAGAGGAGCCTTGGCCATGGCTAGGCTACAAGGGATCGAGGCTCCCTCCTCCTCGGTCCGTATAGACCCATGAGGGGACCCGGAGGAAAGGCCGAGAGAACACAGCTTGGCCTGACAAGTGCGTGCCCGACCCCCGAAAGTTGGTGGAGCTCGCCCCACTTTCCACACTTGTTGCTCGATTACCCGGCGGTCCATGGAGAAACAGGCGTCGCACGAGTCCATGTCGTGAAGGGGGCCAAGACACGTAAGGCAACAGTCGTGCTGGTCGGTGATGGAGTACTTTTGGCCGCATGGGCACCATCGCATGGGGGCCATCCCGTCTTCGAAGATTTCTTGCCTTCTGACCTAGACATGACCTACGGAAAAAAACACCAAACAAGACTCAACGTCGCAAATAAAACAAATAAATGGAAAGATCTTACCGGGCGACGTCACGTGGCTGTTAGAACTGGCAGGAAGGGAGCCAACGGACTTTGGTGCCAACAATACTGGACACAGAATCGAAGGAATTAAATTTACTACGTAGCAGATAGGCCTGAAAAACTTCTCTGTCTCGAAGCACCCCACGAGGTGACCTCGACGGCGGGAGATGAAGAACTGGCGGGAGAGCGGAGTCGACAGCACCTAACGCCCAATCCGCGTGCCACAGCAGCCATCCGAGGGGGCGCCTAATGGTGCATCGACTCCACCCATCCCAAAAAAGAAACCCGGGTCATGACCTCCATCCGATAACCCAAAGGTAGTGAATGGTGAAGATTGACACAGATAAGATATTTATTTACACATCCAGTGTATGAAGTTCTTTAAAGTCTTTCTTAAATGTACTCCCCCTCCACCCCCCATTAAGAAACCCGTACCAGCTTGGGACCTAAACTGGCTCTCATTTAGTTGATGAACTGTCCTTTTGAGCCTGATCCTTCATACTTGATTTCCACAAAGAGGAAGTGGTGTTGAGAACAAATGTTCAGTTCCTCACAGAGATATTGTCAGAATTCCATTTGAATCAGAGAGATCTTACTTCGAGTGGGAGCTCTTGCAGCAGGCTATAACATTCAGGACTGTGCACTTGACACTAGGACCCTCGAGCAAATTTTCAGCCAGCAGTATACAGCAGGACCGCCCCGACCTCAGCCCTGGTACAAAAGGGGGGTGGACCTAGCTCGACCTCAGTTCTTTTCCCACCGCGTCCCGCATGTGAAGAGAAAGATCTACAATCAGCTTGCCAGGAACAGCAAGAATTTTCAAAAAAACCCGCTTTTTCTTACTGTTTTCTACGTTTTTTTCTAGTTTACCGACGTCAGACCGTTTCCGATGGTTTTTGAAGTTCTCAGACAGATGTCTTCACCGTCGTCGGCCTCGCCTGAACACCATCAGAACAAGTGCGAGTGTGGGAGGTAGATCCCGGCCAAGGACGGCCATAGAAGTTGCGCATCAGGGGCAGAGAGGCGGCTTCCGTAGGAGATCCGGTAACCAGCAGCCTGGAGACGCTCCTACCCGTGGGCCCAAGTCCTCCCAGGCCTTTCTGCCTACACCCGGCTCAGTCCAATGACTCCCTTCCGCCCCCCACTTCCACAGGAAGACCCAGGGCAGACGGTCGGGGGCTGCTTCTCCCTACATCTCGAAGGGTGGAAGTCGATTACTGCGGACCAACGGGTCCTAAATATCATCAGGAGAGGAAACACGCTGTGGAGTTCATGGAGTTTCCCCCAAATGCTCTGCCAAAGTACTGCCGTTATCCTCCTTCTCACATCCCACTAATAGGAGGAGAGATTCAGACCCTCTTGCAGAAAAGGGCAATAGAGGTAGTCCCCTTGCATCAGCGGGGAAAGGGGTTTTACTCCCATTTCTTCCTGGTCCCAAAAAAGACATAGGATCTTCGTCCCATTCTGGACCTCGGCTCTCTCAATCTCTTTATAGAGTACAAAAGGTTCAGGATGGTGACCCTCCCAGGTCTACTTCCTCTGCTGCACCAAGGAGACTGGCTCTGCTCCCTAGACATGCAACATGCATAAATGCATTTCGGGGTCTTCCCATCCCGACAGGAAGTTTCTGAGGTTCCACTTCCAAGGGGAGCACTACCAGTTTCGAGTTCTTCCGTTCGGCCTCTCTTCTGCTCTGCGAGTCTTTACAAAATGCTTGGTAGTGGTGGCTGCGGCTCTGAGGCGCATGGGACACTACATTTTCCCATACCTAGATGATTGGCTACTTGCAGCCCCGTCATGGGCAGGCCTACTTCACGCCCTCGGAGACACCTGTACTCTATTCCGAGAGCTGGGGATCACCCTGAATCTACGAAAATCGTCCCCAGAGCCCAGTCAAAAGCTCGTCTTTATTGGAGTGGTCCTGGATTCTATCCAGGGTATGGCAAAGGGATCTCAATAACTCCTCAAGTTCCAGCATGGAACTTCCTCAGGTTACTGGAGCACATGGCGGCGGCCATTCCTGTCACTCTCCTGGCCCGCCTACACATGCGGATCCCACAGTGGATGCTCAGGGTACAGTGGGACCAAGGCTTTGACGATCTAGACTTCATGGTCAGGATCACCGAACCAGTCAGGAGAACTTTGCTTTGGTGGATGGACCCCCAGAACTTGGAGAAAGGGGTCAGCTTTTGTCTGGAGCCACCAGGTCAGACTCTTACGACAGATGCATCAGACCTGGGGTGGGGGGCACACCTGGGTGCTCATCAAACGCAAGGGGTTTGGTTACCCGAGGAGCGATACCTTCACATCAATGTACTGGAGATGCGAGCGGTTCTCTATGCCTTACAGGCCTTTCAAGAGGACCTGGTGCCAGGCTCTCTTCTGGTTCAAACAGACAATATGGCGGTCATCTTCTACATCAACAAGCAAGGGGGTACTCATTCATATCCTCTTTGCAGGGAGGCGATGAGAGTCTGGTACTGGGTGCTGGGCGGTGCATTCTGCTGTCCGCAGTGCACGTTCCAGGTGTCCTCAACGATCTGGCCGACAGCCTAAGCAGGTCTCGATCCAGAGCACATGAGTGGGAGCTGCTTTAGTCAGTGGCGGATCAGCTCTTCGACAAGTGGGGTCATCCAGAGCTGGACCTCTTTGCGTCACCACGCAACGCCAAACTGCCAATGTTTTGCTCGGGAGAGCACGCGCCTGGAGTTTTCTGGCCAGATGCGTTATCCCATTGCTGGGCAGGGAGGTTTCTCTATGCCTTCCCGCCCTTCCCTCTCATTCAGAGAGTCCTACTAAAGTTACAGGCAGAAGGGGCCCGAATGATTCTCGTAGCCCCCAGATGGCCTTGGCGAATTTGGTTCCCACTCCTGCAGCGGTTATCCACGGAGTCTCCAGTTCCGCTGCCCATATGCTCGCAGTTGCTGTCCCAGGAACAGGGGTCACTTTGTCCATCCGGACCTTCGTTCCTTGCACCTACATGATTGGCTCCTTCAGACGTAGCTCAACACAGACACGGGGTTTCCCTGGAAATGGCGGCAGTCCTAGTTTCGGCGAGAAAGCCCTCCACCCGCTCCGCCTATGCTATGAAGTGGAAGCGTTTTTGTTTATGGGCCATGTCACAACATTTGGACCCCGTCACTTGTCCAGTGAACTCAGCATTGCAGTATCTCCTCTCCTTGTATCAAAATGGTCTGAGTTCCTCCTCTATTCAGGTGCATATGTGGGCCGTCTCCGCCTATCATGCTGTCATTGGAGATAAGGCGTTGGCACAATTGGATGTTGCCTGCACCTTTTTAAGAGGAATTTTGCATATGAGACCTCACATTCGGGACCCTATCCCACCCTGGGATCTCCTTTTTGTGTTGGAGAAGCTCACCCTCCCTCCCTTTGAGCTGGCAGCGGATTGTGAGCTGCGTTTTCTTTCTTGGAAGGTTTGTTTTTTGGTTGCTATTACCACAACTCGAAGAGTTTCTGAGCTTCAGGCTCTGATGTGTAAAAAGCCGTATTTGATTTTCCACTGGGAAAGGGTTTCCCTTGGAACAAATCGTAAGTTTCTTCCGAAAGTGGTCTCAGAGTTGACCCTCAACCAGTCGGTTGACCTTCCAGTTTATTTTCCTTCCCCATCTAATAGAGGGGAGGCTCTCCTTCACACACTGGATGTCCACAGGACGTTGAGGTATTACCTCAAGCGGACGGCTACGCACTGTCAATCGGAGCAACTTTTTGTGGCCTTTGCGCTACAATGCTTGGGCAAACCGGTGACCAAGCAGATGATATCGAAGTGGATAGTCCATTGTGTTTCCTTCTGCTGTGAAAAACACTATAAGTCCCTACCAGGCCGGTTAGGGGTCACTTCACCAGAGGAGTGTCTGCTTCATTCGCCGCCCTGAGAAATGTCTGTATCAGGGACATATGTGCAGCCACTACCTGGAACTTGTTGCATACCTTTGTCAAGCATTACAGCTTGAATATCGTCTCCAGATGCCGAACCAGCTTCAGCCTGGCTGTTTTGCAAGGACTTTTGTCCTGAGGCCTCTGGAGTCAGCATATTCCACCTCCCGGGGTCATCTCCCTCTTTGGCGTGGACTGCTTGGTATTCAGTCCTGAATGTTATAGCCTGCTGCGAGATCTCCCACTGTTAGTAAGACAGTACAGTTACGTAAGAACTTACCGTAACAGTAGATCTTCGAGAGGAGCTCTTGCAGCAGGCGTTACTTTCCCACCCACCTTCCCCCTCGAGGTGTGCAGATCCATCTTCATTTACATCTCCTCTGTCTGCTTCGTCTCCTTCTCTTGTCAGGGCTTGTTTGCGGGCCTTGGCTGGAGAACTGAGGTGGAGCTGGGTCCGCCTCTTGTACCACAGGGTTTCAAGGGCCGCCGCGGGCGTGCCCTGCTGTATACTGCTGGCTGAAAACGTCCTGAATGTTATAGCCTGCTGCAAGAGCTCCTCTTGAAGGTCTACTGTCATGGTAAGTTCTTACGTAACTGTACTTTACTTTGCCAGTATATTTGCCAAGGCTATAGAGGGGAGGAAAAACTCCTCATACTGGATACACCCTCAGTTTTTACAAGTCCAGAACAGAGAGCATTAGGAACAGTAACAGACAGTCCTTTGTTAGATATGATGAGGTGTTAAAGGGACTCCCAGCCTCTAGCAGACCATATTGAGATGGATAGTATCAACCTTAAAGTCCTGCTGCACCAAGGCAGGGAATGTTCCCTCAGATGGCATCAAATCACACTTCACTAGGAGTACAGCAGCATCAGTGGCAGTTAGAAGGAATGTCTGTGCCACTGGCAGATGTATATAAATCTGCTACCTGGTCCACAGTCCACATATTCACATCTCACTACTGGCTGGATACACAAGCAAGACAGGATGCTAGGTTTGGGATTTCCAAACTTCAGAAACTGTTCCCAAGATAATCGTCCAACCTGGGGTACTGTTTGGAGATGGCACAAGTTTGTCTGGGCAGGTTTTACGTTATTACAAGGAAACGTTACTTGCTGTAGTAAGAAATAAGCTTCTTCAGTATCATTTATTCTTTCGTTTAATGAATACATTTTTCTGTCTCATTGAAACTTTTTAAATTTGAGATTTGTATTGCTGTAATTGAAATATTGTTTCTAGGATCGTGGATATGTTGTTCATCCACACTGTTTGGCATATCCCTTTCCCCTTTACATCTTGCCGGAAGTCTTCAAGCTGGCTCCTCCTACCCACCCGGGTGGTATATACCTCGGCTCCACCCCATGATGCCAGATCTTCCTTTCCGCTGGAAGATACAGGTTGCTTCCCTAATGCTCACGCATTTCTTAGGCCCTGGCTTTCAAAACTTCAGTTTTACAGAGACTAAAACTCGTTAGAGTTAGCGGTCGCACTTTTGCGTCCTCGATCATGGAAGAGAAATCTTCTCCAGGATTTTGCCGGTGTCCTGGCGGCCGTAAGATGTCGTACAATGATCCCCATCTCACGTGCTTGTACTGCCTAGGTGTCTGCCATGACACCTCGTCCTACAGTTTTTGCTTGGCCTTCCATCCCAACGTCCTGGACGACCACATGGCACGTTTGAAGTTGGGGAGACTGACGAAAAGGAATCCTCTGGTGAAGTCTAAGGAGGCTAGGTGGGCGGTTTCCGCGGCCACGGGCTCTGCCGAGCAGCTGGAATGCGTTCGAAGAAGAAGCCGCCCGCGCTTTGGCGAATGGAATTTTTTTCATTCCACTCAACCTGTGCTCCACCTTTACAGGTTCTTTTAAGGAGTTGTGCCAGTCTCTCTCTCCACCGGGGTGAGGTGCCTGCGGGCTCGCACTCCTCCTGCACTCGAAAGAGGGATAAAGAACCCAGCTTGTCTTCGTCTCGACGAAGGCACTCTTGGGACCGAGAGAGGTCTCAGTCCCAAGAGCATGCGGTCTCAACCTCGGTCGAGATCGCTTCCTCGGCCGCAGGCTTCACGGACCTTCTGTCTGGCCAGACGACCGAGGAAGTGGCCGATGAGGTCGAGATTATTCTTGACCCAATTGACCCTCTGTCACTGGCCATGGCCGACGACTCCTTGGAGAGGACTCTGGTCCTCGTGTTCCCTGATGAGGAGACTCAGCCCGCTGGTGTCCCCATCGAGGTCCCGGTTCCGGACCCCGGGTTTCACCAATCCCTCCAGTGTCTCCCGAGCGACCGAGTCAGCCTGCCCAATCTTGGTCGAAGTCTAGAACCCCCCTCGGCCGAAAGGCCAAGGAGGAGCCATAAGCGCTCCAAAAAGAAGCGATGCCACAGGTCGTCCTCATCCTCCTCGGATGAGGAGAGGCTCCGACAAAAGCTCCATCAGCGCTATGAGGACCTTATGTGACAACATCTGATTTTGACCTGGTAGAAGCCGGCTCTGCCGCCTACCCCAGCCATCACTTGGCTCTCGCCTCCCAGGCCCGGCGACCCCCTCGGGACAAAGCCTTTGGTTCCCCGCCGAGGGCAGGCCAGTCCTCGGTTTGGCCTTTGCGTCTCTCCACTGATAGTGGTGAAGCCGCCACCTAAGCAGCCTGTGGGAGGGGCTCCTTCAAGAGAGGACCGACCAGATACCGGGCTTCCCCGATGTCTGTCGGTCACGGTCACCCTGGACCGTCCTGGATGGGTTTGAGGGTGATTTGGGTGGCAGGCCGCTGTATCCCGACTCCTCAGACTCTGATGTCACCGGGCTCCACTCTCATCCCGGGGATGATGAGTCGTCCATTGGCACAGGGATGAAGGAAGGTCCTTCCTCCTTCCAAGGGATCCTCCATCTCATCTCTGATTCTACAGGGATGCCCCTGGAACCCATCCAGAAAAAGGCGGAGTACCCTCTCACGGACAGCCTCAAGAGAGGGGATACCCCGACGGAGGCCTTTCCTGTGGCAGAGGCCATTGTTGGTCCGGCACTCAAGCTATGGCAGTACCCTGTCTCATGGTCCAGCACAGTCTGCCCGCATGGCCCGCAAGTATGCGGTTCCCATGGGTTCACAGAGCACCCTTCGGCCGAGAGTCTGGTAACCGCCTCTGTGTTCAGGCGTACTGGCAGTTCTGCCGACACTGACCCTCCCCCCAATAAGGAGTCCAAGCTGTTGGACCATTCGGCGTGGAAAGTCTCTGTGACTTCCTCCTTGGGCCTTCGGCAGGCCAGTTTAGCCATCATCATGGCACACTTCTCTCATGCCCTTCTTGGATCATTAGATGAAGTCCTCCCACATCTCCCCTCAGACTTGCAAACCACAGTTAAGCAGGTCCGGGACCAGGTCCGTGCTGTTGCCAAACAGCAACTCCAGATAGCCCTGGACATTGGGGATTCTTGTGCCCGCTCGATGGCCGCTGCAGTGGCCTATCACCACAGAGCTTGGCTGACGCTCTCCTCCTTTCCAGCAGATACTCGGCATAAGTGAGCTCATGTGCCTTTCCTTGGGACTGACTTGCTCGGCCCAGGTGTGGCTGGTCACCTACAGTGCATTGAGCAGTCCAATGCCACCTTGGACGCCACTTCTGCCAAGAGTTCTTCGGGCAAGAACCAGCAGAAGAAAAGAAGCCTTTTCGGCACTCTTCCCCTGCGGTCCAGCAGTCCTCCTACCAAGGAGGGCATCAGCATCAGCAGCAGGCTCAAGCTTGGCGCCCTCGGCCCAAGCCTGGACTCCAACAAGCCCGCAAAGGAGGCCGAGGCTTGGATCCTGGAGCCTCGTCCTTCTCTAAGCCTGCCCAATGGCGGGGTAGGGGGGCCGGCTCAATCACTTCCTTTCCGCCTGGTCCGCTATCACTACAGACAGGTGGATTCTCGAAGTGGTCGGTCAGGGACTGCCTCTAGAATTTGAGCAGTACCCTCCCAGCCGAGCCCGTGCCCCTCTGGAAGAATGGATTTCCGCATGCACCCAGTCGGCTCTTCGAGACGACATTGCTCAGCTCCTCCTCAAGGAGGCAGTAGCTATCATGGCGGATCCGTCTGCAGACCCAGGCTTTGTCTCCAGGTACTTCCTGGTGCCCATGCGGACGGGGTGCTGGCGCCCCATTCTAGATCTCCACGACCTGAATCAGTTTCTCAGGTCATGCACCTTTCGGATGGTCACTCTGTCCCAGATCATACCATCCTTATAGCAAAACATGTGGTTCTGTTCACTGGATCTGCAGGATGTGATCTTCCTGGACATAAGTCTCCACCACTCATTCACACTAGTGGGATTAGCGCCGGAGGCACTAGGACCCATCGGGAGCAAACTTTTTGCTGGAGGGTCGGCGCGAGAGATGGCGCCGCGAGGAACGGCGCCGCGAGCAGCGGCTCGAGCGGCAATCACTATCTCGGGCGACGACCCTCCAACCGCCTTCAGTTCTTTTTTCCCCGCCGTCGAAAGCAAGCGCTTCAGTGACAACGCCGTCAGCTTGTCGTGGAGTCAAACTTCAAACTAGCGCATAGTTTTCAGTTTATTGTTTTGTAACATTATCACGATAGTAGTATCGGCTAATTTTGTTCTATTTTCGCTAAATTTTTCTAATATTTTAAATTTAACTTACTTGAAGAAGTCTCGCCTACTGGACGGAGTCGACCATGAGCAGGTCAGGTGGCGGTAGGGAGACTAGTATGAAAGATATTCAGTCAGCGGGCTGGGTCGGTCAGCCTCCTTCTCCTCAAGCGGAGTTCCGACAACGGTCAGTCCGATGCCAGAGGATAGGCGGTCCCCCCGTCGACATAAAATAAGCAGTCGCATTCGGCACCGTTAGGCCCTCGGCTCTTCCCCGACCCACAGGTCAAAGAAGGCATCACTCGAGAGTAGCCCTCTGGTATGTTCTGGCGTCGACGATCGGTTATCGTAGCTAGTTGCGGTCTCCTTCTTGAATCGCCAACTTCCGGTGACCGTTGTCCTCGACATCGAGCCTCCCGCCTATAGGTAGGGCTCCAGATGAGCAGTTTCATCAGTGGGCGCTCTTATGGAGGCGATGGGCTCGAGGTTGGTTCTTCTGCCTGGCTCGGTTGCCACGGAGCCCTCGGGCTCCTCGGCGATCAGGTAGAGGCGGTTGGACCTTCCTAGTCGCGCATCTTCTTCGGTGCCAGCGACTCCAGCGCTTAGGTGTTTTCCCCCTCACATGGCTGCGGGCGCAGGGCCACACCGATGCCCTTATCTCCTGTTTTTCCTTCTCTAGCTTTCCAGGTTCCAGGGCGTTCCAGGCCGGCGGGAGTCTGTTGGCTTATCGGGAGCCGTGGGCCTTGCGGTGCCATCCAGCGGTGCGAGGTGGTCTGTGGCGCTGCCTGCTGGCGCCGTTGAGGTCTGGCGGCACCGTCGGTGGCGCCCGCTTAGTCAGGCGGTGCCGTCGGCGGCGCCGATGAACATCCGGCGGCACCGTCGGCGCCCGTGTGCTCACTGGCAAGCGCCGCTCCGGTAAACGGTGCCGATACTCTCTTGACGCCGTGCCCCTCCAGCGGTGCCGTTTTCAACCCATTTTGCCTTCTGGTGGCTGGGGGCCCTCGGGACTCTCCTTGTTTCTCTGCTATTTCCTCCTCTCCTAATTTTCCTCCTCTCCTGTCCAAACAGTCCTTCCTGGACCATCAGGAGATGATGTTGAAGCCTGACCCAGACCTTGGTTGGGTGATGAAGTGGAGGAAACAGGATCTTTCTTTGCTACAGAGCCTGTGGTCGAGGACCTGTCCTTTAAGTCTCTGTTGAAGAACCTGAGATCCACTGTTTCTCTCCAGACTACAGACATCGATCCTGGGAAGATATTAAGACTCCAGTATCTTCGTAGCGGAGATCCCTATGGATTTGACTCCTCCGATCCAGCCTTCCTTCGAGCAGCTGTCTCAAATGGTTTGGAATAATCCTGCTCTTATTCCCTCAGTGGCTAAATCCATTGATAAGAAGTATTCAGCTCCCAAGGATGGTCCATTTGGCATCCCAAGCCTGCGGATCCTATTGTAGTCCTGGCAGAGAATGACAAGGTCGTTCTTCCTCAAACTACTACAGCTCGACCTATTAACAAAGAGTCTACGTAAGATTGATGCATTAGGTAAGAGAGTCTTTGCTGCCTCCACTCTAAGTATCGTATTGCCAGTTATCAAGGCTATTTTTCTCAGTATGAGTATATCCTGTGGCACTCTATGAAAAGAATGGTTGAAGCTCTTCCAGATTCGGACTCCAAGTCAGAGCTTCTTCTGCCGTTATTAGAGGTATTGAGTCCAATAACCAACAGGTCAATGCCGCCATGGGCCTTCGACACTGCTTCTCGCTCAGCAGCCGCGGGTATTTGTACTGACCATTCTGGCTGCGTGCTTCTGGCTTCACGAATGATGCTCAGCAGCAGGTAATGGCGCTGCCTTTTGATGGCTCCTATCTTTTGGCCCTCAGGTGGAGCAAGCCTTAGAGGCCTCTCAGAAGACTAGATCGCCATTAAGTTGGCCAGACCTCCGCCTACACCCTCTGGGGCATGTGAACAGAGCGTCAGTTTCATAGTCGTCAGTCCTTTCGAGGCAAGAGGAAGCTTCCATAAAGCCAACCTGCCCAACCTCAAAGAAGAAGCAGCAGAAGCGCGAGGGCCTAAAGCCCCAGCGCCACCTTATAATTGCTGGCCCAGTTCCATCCACATTGCCGAGGTGGAACTTTCTCCTCCGGTGGGAGGTCGTCTGATGTACTTCTACAACCAGTGGAAGTCCATAACCCGGACAAATGGGTGGCTTCGGATAATTAGCGAGGTTATTCTCTCAATTTCTTGAACCCCGAATTGTCCTCCCAGGCGACAACCCAGGTTGTCGGTCTCTCAATCAGACCTCCTCACCGCCGAGATCCAGGGCCTTCTAAACAACAGGGCAATAGAACTGGTGCTCCGCATCTACGAAACACAGGGTTCTACTCCCATTATTTTCTGGTTCCAAAGAAATCTGGGGAATGCATTCTAGACCTCAGAAAGTTAAGCGAATTTCTCCCAGGAGAAATTCAAAATATTTCCTAGGTACCCTGTTACCCTTGCTGCATCAGCATGACTGGCTGGCCTCCCTGGATATGCAGGACGCTTACCAGCATATCCCCATCCACCCGACCCACCGGAAGTTCCTCAGGTTTGTAGCTTTGGGTCAGCATTATCAGTTCAGAGTCCTGCCCTTTGGGCTATCCTCGGCCCTGCGAGTTTTTACAAAGTGTTGTGCAGTTCTCACTGCGCATCTCAGGAAGATCGGACTCTGAGTGTTTCCCTACCTGGACGATTGGCTTCTAGCAAGCCCTTCCAGCCAAGGGACTTTGGAAGCCGTGCAAACGACTTCTCGTCTTCTTACGTCCATGGGAGTTCTGCTGAATTTGAAAAATCACAACTGCAGCCCTCCCAGAGGCTCCTTTTCATGGGGACTTCTAGACACCTCTTCATGAAGGCTTTCCTTCCAGAGGACAGAAGACTCGATATCCTTCGGATGGCCCGTTACATCGGGAGAACCAATCGGTTACAGCTCTCTCGATGCAACGCATGTTGGGTCTCATGGCATCCTCGGTGTTCACTGTACCCTGGCCGGTTGCACATGAGAACCACCCAATGGATGCTCTCCACTCAGTGGTCTCCGACCTCTCACCCCAGTCTTATCCCATCAAGGTGACGGAGTCCTTGAAGGTCTCTCACCTGGTGGTCTCAAGAGAATCTCCTGGAAGGGTTCCCTTTGCTTCCCCGGATCATCAGATCTCCATCACCACAGACGCATCGCTAATGGGATGGGGAGCTCACTGTCACTCCCTCCACACTCAAGGTGTGTGGACTCAGTTCGAAACTCATCTCCACATAAATGTCCTGGAGATGAGAGCGGTCCTCTATGCGATCTGAGCTCTGAAGGATATCCTTTGTCACAAGAACATTCTCCTTCAAACGGACAACAAAGCTAGTGATGTATTACATCAACAAGGCAGGTGCTCATTCTTATCCCCTTTGCAGGGAAGCAATGAGGGTGTGGGAGTGGTGCTTGGAGCACAAGTCTCTGACTCAAGCGGTTTATCTGCCAGGTATACAAAATGACCTAGCAGATCACCTCAGCAGAACGGAGGCAGACCCTCACGAGTGGTCTCTCGATCCAGCCGTAGCTCGGTCACTGTTCGAAGAGTGGGGGACTCCAGACCTGGACCTTTTTGCATCCCCACTCAACGCAAAACTGCCTCTCTTCTGCTCCAGAAATCCAGGGCCTGGCATTTTCTGTCAGGATGCGTTCAGGCTGCGGTGGACAAAACGCTTTTACACCTTTCCACCGCTTCCTCTAATCCAGAGAGTATCCTCAAGTTCGAGTCTCAGGGGACCAAAATGATTCTCATTGCTCCCTCCTGGCCTCGGCAACTATGGTTTCCTCTACTCAACAGTATGTTGGCAGCCTCTCCAGACCACTTCCCTTGCAAATCAATCTTTTGACTCAGGGTCCGTTGGTCCATCCCAACCTGAAATCACTTCACCTTCATGCTTGGCTCCTGAAGAGGTAGAAGTGAATCAGTTCAACGTCTCGTAGAGTCTCAGACATCCTTCTGGCTGCTGAAGCCAGCCACCCAAAACGTCACGCTTCCAAATGGAAACGTTTTTCTCTCTGGTGTGCAAAGTCCTCTTGGAATCCCTTTTCCTGTCCTCCTGACAAGGTTCTGGAGTATCTTTTGGACCTATCAAACTCAGGTCTCCAGTACTCCACAGTTAAAGTTCACCTTAGTGCCATCTCAGCGTTCCATGAGCCGGTTTCTTCCTTGACTCTGGCTCAGTTACCTATGGTGAAGAGATTTCTTAAGGGGATTCTTCATACCAGACCCCCTGTTAAGCATCCAGTTGCAGCCTGGGACATTAACCTGGTGCTGGACATGCTCACTCGGAAGCCTTTCGAACCCCTAGCTACCTGTGAGCTAAAATTTCTTACCTGGAAGACTGCCTTCCTGGTGGCCATTACCTCAGCCCGCAGGGTCTCTGAGATACATGCCCTGGTTACGGACCCTCCGTATACTGTATTCCATAAAGACAAGGTAGTTCTCCGTACTCATCCTAAATTTCTTCCCAAGGTTGTGTCAGAATTCCATCTAAACCAACCTCTGGTTAAATTAGAAGGTAGCGTGTACGCTCACTCTACTAGGGCGGTCGCGGCATCCCTAGCGGAAATTCGCAATGTTCCAATTGCAGATATCTGCAACGCCGCCACCTGGAGCTCAGTGCATACCTTTGTTAAGCATTATGCACTGGATGTTCATGCCAGGCGGCATTCCGCATTCGGCAGAACTATCCTTAATGGACTTCTATCTTAGTCGCGTGAGCTCTGGCTCTCCTGCTGCCCTTTTGGGGGATTATCAGCTTGGTACTCTCCCACTAGTGTGAATGAGTGGTGGAGACTTATGTCCAGGAAGATATGAAAATTACGTACCTACCGTAATTCTTGATCTTCTTGGACGAGTCTCCACCACTCATTCACACGCCCACCCTCCATCCCCCGAGCTCACCGCT
This sequence comes from Neoceratodus forsteri, assembly GCA_016271365.2. Lineage (NCBI taxonomy): Eukaryota > Metazoa > Chordata > Ceratodontiformes > Ceratodontidae > Neoceratodus > Neoceratodus forsteri. The sequence continues at coordinate 254,752,249 of CM028129.1, read as the reverse complement.
GTGTTGGTCTTCACTCCCTCAAATCTTTAGGCCGTGAAGACTTCTTTGCTGACCCTTCTTACACGGGTCGTACGGACTGTCTTATGTCCGTTTTTTAAGGTTAGATTTACTCTTTACGTTAGTTGCGCTGCACCTCCTTGGTAAAAAGGTACTGGCGGTTTGGAGGGTCGTTGCCGAGATAGTGATTGCGCTCGAGCACGCTGCTATAATCCGTTCCTGTTGCTATCTCTCGCGACCGACCCTCCAGCAAAAGTTTGCTCCCGTTGGGCCTAGTGCCTCCGGCGCTAATCCCACTAGTGTGAATGAGTGGTGGAGACTCGTCCAAGAAGATCAAGAATTACGGTAGGTACGTAATTTTCATTTCTTTCATGTCCCAATCCGTCTGTCCCATCAGTGGTTCCTCCGCTTCAGGGTCGAAGAGACCCTGTACGAGTTCCGAGCCATGCCGTTCGGCCTGTCATCGGCCCCTCGGGTCTTCATCAAATGCACTGCAGTGTGTGACAGGGTGCTTCTGCCACCCTTGAGGACCGACGTTTTCTTGAATCTGCTGCAACAGTTCTTCTGCGTCTTAGCTTAATCTGTCCTTTGCAATTTCTAGTCCATAAGGTTGGCCACCTATGAGCACCCACGCCTTTTTCTTGACTATGCTATAGTGTTCTCTTTAATTTTCCTTTTCCCTCTTAGGTCCTCATACAGGGAGGGTATTGTGGTGACCTCCAGATGTATATAAAACAGGTTGTGTTAATTGTTGTTGGATTTAGTATGTAATAGCACTATGTCATAATATACCTTATGTTTATGAAACCTGTAATGTTGAAAATACCATGGCACTAGGTGTTTTTGATAATGGTAAAAAATACTAGGTGACTATTATAGAAACTAAGCTAGTTGTTTTATTTAAAATACATATATATTGTTGTAAACTTAAGTAAGAAATGTCATGGTGATTTGCATATATCCCATGATGCATTGCATTATGGAAGTATGTATGATGATGTATTTCTTTGAAACTTGATTTGTTGCCGGTGCCCTTTGGGGTAGACCTTCTTTCAGTGATTCTGCATTGAGATTCTTTGTCTATAGCTTGTTTTGTTTTTTTCTTTTTGGGGCCCCACTACCCAAGCATTGGGGCCTGCATAGGAGTGGTGGCTACATCTCAACTAGTGAATTGGATCAGAGATCAGTTTCAGTAGGTGCTGGCTATGCAGAGAAAGGACATTCATAGTCTGTTGCTGCAAACTGATATACTGAAGAAGAAATATGCCATTGCAGAAGGTTATTTCTTGTATTTTGAATAAACATCACACACAGATTGTGTGTTGAACCTAAAGTTTGGTGTCTGGTCTATCTGTTATCCCACAACCCCTCCACACAGTGGTGGCGGCCCATCTCCGGCATTGGGAGTCAGAATTTACCCCTACCTCGACAATTGGCTCCTGGCAGGTTCCACCCAACAGGAGGTGGAGAGGTCCAGGGATCTGGCCCTCCAGATCTGCTCCCAACTCGGCCTCCTGATCAGTGAGGCCAAGTCGGAACTCATGTCTTCACAGGTGATGGGCTTCATCTTGGCAGAGCTCGACTCTTGTCAAGCCAGCTCCCGGCAGACAGGGAGGAGGTTCTGTCCTCCTTTGCCCAATCGTTTCTGGTTGGGCACTTGCGCCCTGCCTGGGACTTTCTGCGCCTTCTGGGTTACGTGGCGGCGTGCACCTCAGTGGTCCATTGGGCCCCGTTGCACATGCGCCCCCCTCCAATGGGAGCTGGTCGCCCAGTGGACTCGGTGCCATGGTCATTTCGACCAGCTGATCACTGTAACTCAGAAGATGTGGGATGCTCTCCAATGGTGGACCGCCCCAGACCGGTTGCAGGAAGGGATCCCGTTTGTTAGCCCCGAACCAACAGTCATACTTAAGACCGATGCCTCTCTCATGGGCTGGAGAGCCCACACTGAGGACAACAGGACCCACGGGTTCTAGACCCCCGAGGAGTCCCGATGCCACATCAACCTGTTGGAGCTCAGAGTAGTCAGACTAGCACTGTCAGCTTTCGCTTCTCATCTTCGGGGTCAAGTGGTTCAAGTCCAGACGGACAATACCATGACGATGTACTACCTCAACAAACAGGGCGGCACGCACTCCCGTCTTCTGTGCAAGGAGGTGCTCCACATCTGGACCCTTGTAAGCTAGTTGGAGGCGGATCTCCTAGCCATCCATGTGGCAGGAGCCTCAAACCAGCGGGCAAATGTTCTCAGCTGTATAGGCCAGACATCAATGAGTGGTCTCTCCATCCAGAGGTAGCTTACAGCCTGTTCTCCCGTTGGGGCAAACCGATGGTGGACCTGTTTGCCTCCAGGGAAAACACCAAGCTGAGGCTGTATCATGCCCGCCCCCCTCAGCAGGGCTCGCTGCAGGGGGATGCCTTTTCGAGGCCGTGGACCCAGGCCTCCTCTACGCCTTCCCTCCATTTCCCTTGATCCACAAGGTGTTACTCAAGGTGAGGAGGGACAAGGAGAAGGTGATTCTGGTAGCCCCAGACTGGCGGCGCTAGTTCTGGTATCCAGATCTCCTCGGCCTCAGCTGCAGGCCCTGAGTGGCTTTGTACACGCCCGACCTGATATCTCTGAACCAGGGGAAGGTCTTCCATCCGGACGTTCAATCCCTGCACCTCACAGCCTGGTACCTGAGCGGCTAGAGTTCCAGGTTTTGGGTTTTTCCGAAGATGTCTACACTGTGGTGGAGGCATCTAGAAAGGAGTCGACCAGGAAATATTATGCCTTCAAATGGAAAAGGTATTCCATTTGGTGTCAGGGTAAGGGTCTGGACCCCTTATCCTGTTCTGTGGCTAACATTCTCAACTACCTTTGGTCTCTCTCCAAAGGGGGTCTACGGTCATCGACCCTCAGGGTGCACCTGGCAGCCATCTCTGCTTACCGGGCGCAGGCCGGTCAGCTGACATTGGCGCAGGAGACAGTGGTTGGGCGCGTTTTCAAAGGCCTGGATCACATATCCCCTCCGGTGCGTGAACCTCCACCTCCGTGGGATCTACTGCTGGTATTCGCAAAGCTCATGGGCAAGCCATTTGAACCAATGCACAAGTGTGAGCTGTCACACTTGTTGTGGAATATGGCCTTCCTGGTGGCTATCACATCTGCCAGAAGGACGGGGAGCTCCAGGCGCTTTCGGTGGACTGCCCTTATCTAGTCTTCCACAGGGACAAAGTTGTCCTGCGCCCCCACCCGAAATTCCTTCCGAAGGTGATGTCAGAGTTTCACCTTAACCAGGTATACTACCATAATTACACCTCAGAGGCCGAGTACAGGCTCCATACTTTGGACCTGAGACATGCTCTCTCCTATTATAAGGAGAGGACTATGAGTTGGCGGGCAAGGAGCCTCCCAGAGGGATAAGAGCTTATTCTACCCGCCATACTGCTACATCGGTGGCTGCTTCCAGGGACATCTCTATCCAGGAAATCTGTCGGGCTGCTACCTGGAAGTCAGTAAACACCTTCATTACTCACTGCCACGTCGACCTTGAGTCACGCTGGGATGCTGGTTTTGGGGCCTCGGTTCTCCAATCTCTGTTCCCTAAGTAGGGTGTGCTTCTGCCTCCTCCCGAAGAACTGCTAGGAGTTCGTTAAATAGTGTGGATGAACAACATATCCACGATCCTAGAAAAACAGGTTACTCACCTGTAACAGTAGTTCTAGGAGTGGTATATGTTGTTCATCCACATGGACCCACCCGACCTCCCCGGCTGCGGATGCACACAACCTGGCTTCCAGCGGGCTACGATCTGACGTCATGGGGCGGAGCTGAGGTATATACCACCCGGGTGGGTGGGAGGAGCCAGCTTGAAGACTTCTGGCAAGATTTAAAGGGGAAAGGGACATGCCAAACAATGTAGATGAACAACATGTACCACTCCTAGAGCTACTGTTACAGGTGAGTAACCTGTTTTTTCAAATTAGGTCTGGAGTCCCCTGGCCTCTTCAGCTCAAAGATCTGCCGTTTGAAAGCTATGAGCATCAAGACCAGCACAGTGAGAGAGTATCTTTGTAAGAAATATTCTAAGTTATAGGGCATCACGCACCTCATGGAGATAATGCATAGCGTTAGCAGTTCTGATCCATTAGAATAACAAATGGTACTACAGTGGGTAACTTTTACCTCATCTTCACTTCAGGAATGCTGGTATTAAAGACTGCCACTTTTTCGTCCACGTCCCTGTTTGGAGCAACAGTTGTGCCATATAGTGTGTTTTAGTTTGGTCAGCTGAAGGAGGGACGTTGCCTTGCTTGCTCCCTGTGCGCATAGTCTGGACTGCAGCTTTTTGTTTGCCTGAGTACCCAGTTTCAACTCTTGCCAGTTTTCCCATGCTCAGCAGTATGGTAGACTGAATTAATCATCTCTGCAGTTCATGGGTCCCAAGCTTACTGTCGCTTAACACTGCTTACAAGAAAAATGTGATTTAAACTATATGATATTGGAAAACTGTTACTGGAGCTAGATCAAAATGCTAGCGCCACCCTCCTCCTCAGACACACTTTTATTCATTAAATTTAATGAGAGACTATGATTTCATCTAAAATTATAGATGTTGGGTGCACTGTATACTGCATCATGAAGTTTTCATTGAACTTTTAAGAAGCCTTATGTCCCTGAAGGGGTTAAACTTATTTTGCTACCTACTTCAAACTGCTGCTTCATTGAACAGACTGTGTGAAATGTGTACAACCCCAACCTTTGTACAGTTCCATCAGGATCACATATGAGCTCACTTTTAACACGCTGGCAAGTTACACAAGGTATTTCTCACGAATGGTGCTGTTCCCTGGTGTCATGCAATATCATATCTCACCCTGAAATACGCTGTCCTCAATATAAATGTCCATAATGCTTTATTTACCTTAAACAAGAGGGGAACTTATGTTTAATTGACAGCCATTTGTAATACTACGGTTAATACTGCAGTGTTTAGGAGAGCAGAAGGCCAAGGCCCATGAGTGCTGTCTCCACTACTCAGTGGTGGTAACCAGCGTTAACTTTCTGATTGAAATTATCAAAGTTTTTTTAAAGATGGCCAGGTTTAGTGCATTAACTAGGTCATCAGGTAACTGGATCCATACCCTTATAGCTGTTGGTATGAAGGCATATTTTCTGAGTTCCATTCTAGGCACGATGTCTTTTCATTGATGCCTGTGTCCTCTCCTGCCAGATCTAAATTCATTATATACCAGGCCTAGTTCTCACATTAATGATGGGTCATACAGTATTTTGTACATGAACAGCATGTCACCCCTGGCTTTTCTTAGGGTTAGTCGCCATGGGCCTAAGTCAGGTCTTTTATTTATTGAAATGTTTCACCAGGAAGGCACACTGAGCGACAAGTCGCTCGTCTCCTGGTGTGACCTGAGGGGAAAGGATACAATAGGAATGAGACATTAAACATTCAAGTTACAAGATCAACATTAACATACAGTTATAAGGCAGGTATTACAAACAGTGTTACAACAGTGTTGCGCATAATAGGTAGAAAAAGTGGACAATAATAAGTGCTGGGTTAATAGGTAAACAAGTGCTTATGTGAAGGGAAAAGACAGGGAGGGGTTAGGTGGGGGAAGGGGGAAGAGTCGTGTCCCTGAAGACCCCTTCAGGATGCGAGGAACCCTGCAAGGGGACTGGGAGGACCAGAGAGAAGGGGATAAGGCAGTGTCCCAGAGAGACCCCTTCAGGATGTGGGGAACCCTGCAAGGGGGCTGTGGGGCTAGATAGAAAGGGGGATAAGGCTGTAGGGATTTAAAGAGGGAGGAGAGAAGGAGGAGGTGTGACTTAAATGCTTGAAGGGGGAATAGGACCTAACCCATGAGAGGACCCTTCAGGATGCGGGGTACCCTGCAAGGGGGGTTGGGGAAGGTCAGTAGATAGGGATTAAGAGAGTGATAGGAGAGGGAGGGAGTGAGAATTTAACCCTTGAGGGGAAGAGAATTTGTACCTTTGGAGGATATGGGGCCTAATCAGTAGTCCATCAGGATGCAATTGGACCCTGCTAGTAGTAGTCATGGAAAGCCAGTATAGTGGCTAGATAGAATAGGGGAGATATGCTAAGGCTCAGTTGGACTCCTTCAGGATGCTGAGAACCCTGTAAGGGGACTGCGATGGCCAGGGAGAAAGGAAGATGGGGTAGGGGAAGGAGTGGAGACAAGACTAGGTACAGTAGGACCCCTTCAGGATGCTGAGAATCCTGCAAGGGGACTGCGAAGGCTAGGGAGAAAAGGTAGAATGGGGGAGAGGAAGGAGAGGAGACATGCCTAGGCACAGTAGGGCCCCTCCAAGATACTGAGAACCCTGCAAGGGGGCTGCAGAGGCTAGGGGGACAGGTAGATGGAGAGGAAGGAGAGGAGACAAGCCTAGATGCAGTAGGACCCCTTCAGGATGCTAAGAACCCTGCAAGAGGACTGCTAATCGAGGGAAATAGGAGGGATGGTGGGGGAAGGGAGTAGATGAGAGATACAAGCCCCTTGGGGGGGGTAGGAGAGGGACCCATGGAGAACATTCGGGGTCACTTACATTCTGTGAGAGATCAAGGGAGGCCAGTATGGGTCAGTAACAATGAGCTAACGAGGGATAGTAAGTCTGTCGTCATATGGTTTGTTCCTACATCTAGGTATGAGTTTAGTAAATTTCCTTTGAGTTCGCTCAATGATATGTACTTCTTTTTTAAGATAGGGGTTCCACAGCTGAGAGCAATAGTCAGAATGCGGCCTAATGTAAGTTTTGTACAAAGGCAGGAGAACCGATTATGATCTGGAGAAAAAGGACCTTTGCACACAGTTGAGAAGATGTCCTATCTTGTTTGCCACTGTTTTACATTGTGTGTTGTTTTTAAGATCATTACTAACATGTATACCCAGGTCCCTCTCGGTGGTGACAACTTTCACATTTTGTCCCATGGATGTAATATTCCTGGAAGCTGTTGTTTCTGCCAGAGTGCAGCACCACACACTTATCAAGGTTGAACTGTATCCTGTTGGTGTCTGCCCACTGTACTATGCCCTCCAAATCCTTTGCCATCCTGCCCTTATGGAGCTCATTGTCCACAGTACTCCCCAGTTTCGTATCATCCGCAGACTTGCTCAGCTTATTGCCTGAGCCAATCTGCATATCACTAATTAAAGTATTAAACAGTAAAGGGCCCAAGACTGACCCTTGTGGTACCCCACTTGTGACGCCTCCCTCATGTGACATAAACCATTTATTTGTACTGATTGCCTTCTGTCGGTTAACAAGTTTTGAATCCACGTGATCAAAGGGATGCCAATGCCTAGATCTTCCCTTGTCAATCTTCACCATTCATTACTGTTGGGTGACAGCCGGAGGCGCGCACCTGCCACGGGAGATTTTTTTTTTTTTGAGGGAGTCGGCGCTGACGCCCCCTGGAGTGATGCTCTGCGTAGAGCGCATGGGGCGGCCGTTAGGCACCGCAGACGACTCCTCCATCCCAGTTCTGTTTCTCCCACCATCGAGGCTGCACCTGCTGCGCGAGTTTCGGTAGTTTACTGTGTCATAGGCCGCTTCGAAATTTATTTTGACACTCCTTCATCCCGGTATTTTCTCGACGTCGTCGACTGGTAAGACCTTTCCATTATTGTTTTTCTTTCGACGCCGCCAAGTCTTTTCTGTGTTTTTGCTTGATTATTTAGCATCATGTCTGGTTCGGGGGCAAAGAGTAAGTCTAAGGCGGGCCATGCCCCTATGTGTCGGTGCCCTTGTGGCCGGCAGTTTTCCGTCATGGACCGTCATGATGTTTGTCTCCGGTGCCTGGGACCCTACCATGATATGGACCATTGCGACGCCTGCTTCTCCATGGACCGCCGTGTTTTAGAAGTCTGCGCGTTGCGAGTCTGGCAAGCTCCGACGACTTTCGGAAGATGACATCGCCTTAGGGTTTCCCAGGCCAGATCTCTCCACCTTTCCTCCGGGTCCCCTCCTGGGTCTATACGGCCTGGCAAGGAGAAACCTCCTCCACTTCCAGCCTTGCAGGAGGAGTTTCTTCTTGGCCTGGAGCAGCGTGATCCACCAGGGTTGCGTTGTTGGCACCCGTCCGGCAGTCACCTCCTCGGAGGTGCAGGCTCCCCGGTGTCGCGACCCCTGCTGCGGGGCCCGGCCTGGTGGGCCCTCATTACAGTCTTTTCGCCGTGGAGTCTTTCGCTTCTCATTGCGCGGCGACTCGGTTGGAGCGTCGTGGCGCCCGTTCTGGAGCCTCGGCGTCATTTTGTGATGCCGGGGACTCTGGCGGCGCCGTCGGCGGTGTCGGTCTGGGTCACGGCGCCCGTGGGTTTGGCGGCGCGGCGGCGGTGGTGCCGCCTGGGCCTCAGCGCCACATGGTGCGGGGACTGCGGTACCATCGGCGGTGCTGCGCTGGGCCTCGGCGCCCGCGTGTGCCAGGGACTCGGGCGGCGCCGTCGGCAGTGCCACTCTGGGCCTTGGCACCATTCGCAGTGCGGGAGCACGCTGGCGCTGTTCCGCGGTGCCGCGAGATCTGGCGCCGTGGTGGGTGTCAGTACTCGCGGCGGCACTGTTCGCGGTGCGGTCTGGTAACGGGCACCGCCAAGGGATGGATGACTCGGCGGACGTGTTGCTTGTCACGGCCTACGGCGGTACCAGGCCTGGTGCCACCTCGGGGCAGGTTCCTGCTGCGGTTGGTTTGCAGTCTTCCCTTGTCGACCCCTCCTTGGAGGGGCAAGACTCAGGTGAGGACATAGACCAGCAGCTAGAGTCCTCTGGCTCTGAACTTCCTGTAGGCCGCAGGGCTAGACAGTCCAGTATCCCTCTCCCTGACTCCCTGGAGCTGGTCAGCCCGGATGGCTCCACGGGTAGGGGTGGCCTGGAGTCATCTGTGGGAGACCTTTCGGGAGTTCAAAAAGGGACTCCCTCTTCTGGTAGGTCCCAGACAGCCGCCGTTTCCGGTGCTGCTCGGGTCCTTCAGCAGAGGGAGGAGGACCCTGCTTCAGTAGGTGCCCTTCGGGGCCTTGCTCAGCAGGGACCTCCACCGCTGGTTTCGAGGAAGAGGGCTGCTTCAGAGTCTGAAGGGTTGAGGGGTAGGGGTCGAGAGCATGACGAGCCCCCACCGCCCTGCGGGGTGCGGGGAGGAGTCGTAGCGCTGATCCTCACCTCTCTCTGAAGGTCTCTAAAGTGCCTTCTAGTGGCGGTTCTGAGGGTTGCCCTTCTGGACTCATGCAATCCCAGGCGCACCACAGGGGAGATTCCCCTTCAGGGCTCTTTCCTGAGTTGCCTCCTTTCCTCTCTTCTACGCCACCCGGCATGATCACAGGGTCCTCAGTTTTGGCGGCATCGCTACCTGGATCCCAGAGTTCTGGCAGAGGCCAGGCACGTGCTTTTAGGTGCCCTTCGCCCATCCCTCTGCAACCACCCCCCTCTCTCCCAGGCCATGTGGGGCCCACTGGGCCATTAACTTGGAAGGCGTTCAGAGCTACTCAGGCCTTCCGTCTATGTTAGGGCCATGGGCTGAACAGGTTTTCGCCTGTCCCCCCATCAGGAATCTTCTGGGCATTTGAGCTCCACTTCTTCCTCGTCTTCCTCAACTGAGGAAGAGGAACTTCCTGTCCACCTTTCCTCTGACGCTGATTTCACTGACTATCAGCGTTTCCTTTCGAGGATGGTCTTGGAGCTTCGTATTTCCTACGTTCGTAGAGACAATACCGAGCGGCAGACGCGTGCTTTCCTCAGTGAATTCAGTGCCCGCCATTTGGTGGTCCTTCCTGGCTGATTCCCCTCCAGGAAGCGTCTATCCGCACCTGGCAGTCTCCAGCCACTCCTTCTCCAGCCCAGGAGTCTGCAGGAGGCGGTATTGTGCCCCACAGTCTCTAGGTTCTCTACCTCACCCACCTTGGGTTTGATCCCTAGATACTCCTTCTGGGCTTCGCCGCCCAGTGCACGACAGGCCTCCGGACTCGGATTCTGCTGAGTTCGACCGGTGGGAGAAGAGTTTTCTCTTCTGGTCGTGCATTACTGTGCATTTCCTCCCATCAGGCTCACCACGCTGCTTACAACAGGCATCTGTGGTCGATGCTGGCTCAGGTCTTAGCTTTGCTACCTGACTCAGAGCAGTCTAGACAAGCCATTGCCCTCTCTGCACAGGGTCTGGAGCTTGCAAGGCACCAAGCGAGGGCATCCTATGACGCCAACGAGGTGGCATCCAGGCTAGTAGGGACAGCGATCTGCATCAGGCGGACGGCATGACTTCATCTCTCCCGACTGTCACCCTTTGGCCCCGCGTAGGGTTACTGGCTCTGCCTTCCGGGGGACCCGCCTGTTTTCCCGTAGGGCGAGGAGACGTCTTCAGGGGCAACCCCCTTCCCACAGCCCTTTAGCGCCCTTCTCCTCCTCACCCACCTTAGACTCTTGTCTATTGGTCAGGGTCTCCTCCTCTCTACTTGTCACCAGTAGGAGGCTGAGGGGTCTGTTCCTCAGGTTTTCTCCCCCCCTTTTTGTGAGGGAGGTCTGGTACTCACCCAACAGTAATGAATGGTGAAGATTGACAGGGAAGATATGAAAATTACGTACCCTACTAGTAATTCTTGATCTTCTCTTGTATCTTCACCATTCGTCTTCAAATCCCTCACCATCCTCAAGTGCCTCCTTCTTGAGCGTCTTCCCCTCCTGCCGTCCTCCCTTTTCTCCCTGGCCGTTAAGCCAAAAAAAAAAAATTTTTTTTACATGCTCTGTTTCCGATCCTCTGAATGGATCTTTCCTTCTGAGAATAGGAGGAGCAGGCTTCATTTATCTGTCTGAGGAATTCTTTCTGACTGCCCTTAATGGGCATCTCTAGTTCTCCCCAGCCATTTCTTCTCAATTCACAGTTTAAAGAGATGATCCCTTACGGGGCTCGACTTCTCTTTTCCAGATCACCTCTGGCAAATCTTAATCCTATTATGTCAGCCTCTACAGGTGTAGTGCTATCCGGCACTCCAGTTTCCTTAAAGAGTGTTCCCTGCCTTGCCTCGAGGGAGTCCGATTGAGTTCCTGCTCTCTCTCTTTGGTATAGGGGTGCCCCTTGCGTGCACCCCCCCACACTTTCACACGATACTGTGTTATCACTTAACAAAATGCTGGTGGGCTTCCTCCCTCCTAGCTGGCAGCTCTCGTTTGGAACAGAGTTTTTCCTTCTTAATGATTAAAGAGCTCCCGGCTGGAGTCTGGGAAAAACTGGGTAGGTGGGAGGTTAGGGAACCTGCCTTTGGTGTCCATTCTGAGCGAGAAGTTCAGTTGACCTTCTCTTTCAATTCCAAAATGGGATCCTTGCTCCCTTGTTTGTGGTTCCGAGCTTATAACCCTTAACTAATTGCCAAAGGCAGTCTTCCCCACTCCTAGCCTCCCCTCCTATTCTTCTCTCTTTTTACCCTTCTTCTTTCTCCTCCCTATCTGTTCCTCCCTTAGAGCCGCCCCAGAAGTGAGGCCCTTCGGTCCCTTATGGTAGGCAGTTGTTCTTTCCTTCTATCCTCTATCGGCTTATTCCTTTTTCAGTTTATATCCTTTCCTTTTTCTATCCCTCAGCTCTCTTGCCTCACTCTTTCTTCTAACCCTTTTTAGCCTCTCTGGCCAACAGAACTGGGATGGAGGAGAGTCTGCGGCTAATGGCCGCCCCTCGCACTCTATGCAGAGCGTCACTCCAGGGGGCGGCGCCGTCAGCGCTGACTCCTCAAAAAAAAAAAAAAAGCTCCCGTGGCGGGTGCACGCCTCCGGCTGTCGCCCAACAGTAGTGAATGGTGAAGATACAAGAGAAGATCAAGAATTACGGTAGGTACGTAATTTTCATTTGTAGTAGATGGGTTACTGGGATATTGTGTGATAAGGTGTTGAATGCTTTTCTAAAATCCAGAAGTATCACATCCACCTCCGTTCCCTGGTTCAGGTTCTGACTGACATGGTCATAAAAGCTAATCAAGTTTGTAGCACATGATCTGTTGTTGGTGAAACCATGCTGGATATGGTCCACCAATCCCTGATTCTTCAGCATCCTATTCAGTTCGTCCTTGATTGTGCTTTCTATGATCTTTTCCCCACAATGGACGTTAGACTAATTGGCCTGTAATTAGCTGGACTAGCCTTACTGCCCTTTCTGTAAATTGGTATCACAATTACAGTATATCAGTCATTGGGTACACAGGCTTGTGCAGTTGATCTATTCCCAATATCAGTAATAATCATTGGGGAGAGAACTGTGGCAAGTTCTTTCAAAAGCTTGGGGTGGAGCCCATCTGGTCCAGCTGATTTATCTACACTTAGCCCTGTTAATTTTTTTATGGATATTTTCTGTTTTAATAAATATACTGGTAGCCATATCTTCTAGTACAGGAGCCGGGATGCTAAGTCTCTCTTCCTCAGGATTGTACACTGAACAGAAGTAGGTGTTAAATTCTTTAGCCCTGTCCTCCGGTGTACTACAGTATGTGTTGCATTATCCCTGGTAAGTGGTCCAATGACTCTATTGTTCCCTTTTTTTTCGTTGATATTGGAATAGAATCCCTTAAGGTTGTGTTTAGTATTAGGTAGTCTGAACTCAGTGTTGGCCCTCACCCTTCTTATCTCTTTTTATAAGCTGTTTTAACATTCCTTTGTACGTGTTGATAATATCCCTTTAATCAGACACTGTATTCATACCATAAATGATTCATATTTAACCGTATCTAAATAAAAACAAGCATGTGTCAATGCCGAACATTGGTTGCTTGTTAAACTTTTTTTTTTTTTTGCAATTCTGACCCCAAATTCTGAAGATTTCAACTCCTGCCCGAAAGGTGATTTTGCGCAGTGACTGCGAAATCACCTTTCAGGATGCAAAAAAACATTTTGGCCAGGATCTGAAAAATTACAACTGTCAAATTCGTGAGGTGCTGTGAAGAAATGGCTATGTTGAAAATTTGGGGTCAAAATATTGGAAATTGCCAAGGTTACGAGCCTGCGTTCACAAATTTCAAAGCAGGCTCATAACTTTGTTTTGTTTTTTTAATATTTTTACTCCAGCTTTTCAACATAGCCTTCTTATGACCCCACCTCATGAACAAAGGTGGAGAAAATGTTTAACTCCTGCCCGATAGGTGTTTTCGCACAGCGACTGTAAAATCACCTTTTAGGACAGAATTGCCTACTGTCACTTGTTCATGAGGTGGGGTCCAAAAAAAGGTATGTTGAAAATTTGGGGCAAAAATATTAAAAAATGGACAAGTTATGCTACTAAGTTGAAAACCCTATTCAAATACATGGAAACTGAAAACCCCATTGAAACACTTTGAAGTGCTTACCTCAGTTCGTGGTTGGGATTTGAAGAGTGAAGACATGTCTGCGGTCCAATGACTGTTATGATAGCGGACCTCTGGCAGGTAGTATGGGGTGGGTGGTCCTGAGTGAGGTCGATGGGGCGCGTGGCACTACGCAGCGACAACGATGAACAGTTTGCTTTTTTTCAGGTTTAAAAAAAAAAAATGACAAGGGACAGTTTTCTTTATTTCAGGGACAGGACACGGGATTTGGCAGTAGGGGAGGGACACTAGACTACCAAGGACTGTTTTTATTGTCACTCTGGGGACAGCAATCGGCCGATCGGGATGGGCACCACTACACTATAGCAATATTATGTTTCATATGGCATGGGCAATTGGGAACGGGGAGGGGCCACTACAGTACGGAAAATGTTTTCCATTACTGAGTGGAACATCGGGGAAGAGGGGGGGCTACTACACCACGGAATAATGTTTTAGGTTGAAAGCCAATCTGCTGGGTGGGCTGAATGGTCATGCAAATCAAAGGCCGAAGTCTTCTCGGATTAGAGCAGCTTTGGTCCTTTGAAGTGCATGACCGTTCAGCCCACCCAAGAGAGAGTTGCATCAGGACCACACCTAGTGGTTATTGAGGTAGACTGCAGAGCCCCTGGTTCTGTGAACTGCAATGGGCTCGGCAGTGCCCCACCCCCGAAATCCCATATTGCGACAATACGTTGGTTTGCGCAAGCTCAACCAACGTAATGATGTGAACAATTCTATTTTGCATTGTTTCTGTTGGCAGCATTATGTAATGGTTCTCTTCATGCAACCAGTAATGTGGAGTTTTGACTATGTCACTCACGCCCCCACACCGCCTCAGGGCAGGTGGCCTTTTCCTACCGTCTCCCTCTCCTCTGTAACAGGCCCCCTCCCTAGCAGCTGTTACGCTACTACTCAGGCTCCTCCCTGCTCCCTCTTGCCCCAGTTGCTCACTAGGTCCCTCCCTGAATCAGGTCTAGCCTCCTTTGGCTGGCCCACTTGGTAATCCCCTGATACAGACAGTCTCACCTTTCATTTCTCAGTACCCACAGTCCTATACTGGTACTAGTCCACCACATCATGTTTTCCAGCCCAAGCTGAATATACAGCCTCCAGTTTTTACGTTGATTACTGTACTTACTTATGGTGATTAGGCAACTCAACTAGACATGAAGGATCCAGATGATGCAATTAACTGCGTTGTCTTGCACACTGCTGTTGTACCTTATGTCTGTAACTGTCATGCACTCTGCTGTTGTACCTTACATCTGTAACTAGAGCTTCTTGTATTTTTTCTCTGTTTAGCCCTCAGTATACATCTTGTACCGGGTTCGCACCTGGAAACGAGCCTCGGCTCAGTGTGCCTTTCCCAGACACCAGTTTTAAATATAGAGAATAATGCATATGTAGGGGGTTGATATGCAGTTTTTTTTACACACCCAAGGTGTGTGATATTAGAGAAACCTCGAGAGCGAAGCTCAAGAGGTTTCACTAATATCACACACAGTTATAAAAACTGCTTATCAATCCCACAAAATGTTTATTTTTTATAACGCTGGTACACGTTACTCGGCGGCTTCAGAAGGTGAGTCAAGCGTGAACGAGTGTTGCTATAGCAACACTTGTTCACGCATGAATCTAGCGTACTGAAACCGCCGAGTAACTCGCTCTCGTCGGTCTATACTCAACGGCTTTTGTATTTTAAAACTGAAAACAAATGAGCTCAGCACCAACAGGCTAGATTTTTTTTTCCATACAAACCACTTCTCTTTTTTTGGATTTAGCGAACACTGCTTGTTTGAAAGGCACCTCAAATCAGGCTTTTTAGCGCGAGACTGTAAAAGTCGTATCAACCCGCGGATTGATACGAGTTTTTTCATATCAACCTGTGGGTTGATACGACTTTTAACAGCTCTTGAAAATGGGTTGATAACGGGTGTTACCAGTTATTATAAATAAATGTCACAGTTTGTGTACAGAACTCTTGATCACTGATCTGATAGGTGAGCAGCTCTGGTTTGGCATTCTTTACACACACTGTAACATGGCGAAAACTCTAAATTACCAGTTTGTTAATAGAATGTTGTTCATAAAAAGGAAACAATGCAAAACACAGCTTTTGGTGTTGGTGATTATTCAGAGAGCAGTTAAATATGGATCCTTAGGAGATAAGAATTTCGTTTCACCAAATATACACATTAAAAGCAGCTGTTGATTATCAGAAATGTCCTGTCCCTTTGAAAGGTAGAAACCCTAAAGGCTGTTTTCTGGGCTAGCTGTAAGTTAAATTGACTAGTGCTTTCACAGTTAGCTGAATGATCAGAGATAGGTTGGAAACCATACTGAGGGCAACACAGAAGATCAGGGGGCAGTAGGGCAGATCCTGTAAAGGGAGAATGGAGAGTCTCAATGTGTACTGAGGAGGGCAGAAGGGAGATGGGGGGATATGATAAAACATTCATATACATACATGAATACAGTAGGGTGAACACCACATAGTTGTTCAAGTTAAGGAACTGTTCATCCACCAGGGGGCACAATCTCAAGCTGGTACAAGGGAAATTTGAAAAGGATGAAGTATGCTGTCACAGAGCAGGTTGTGGACTGGTAGAATAGTCTGCCCAGCAATGTAGTCATTTCAGAGACTATATCTGGGCTCTAAACACACAGTGAGACTTTTAAGGGGTTTATTAGGAAATTATTTATCATAGGGCTTCAGGACAGACATCATGGACTTTTTCCGTCCTTGTTTTTCTGTTTCTGTGTTAAATAGGTTATTGTGTTCCCAGCTTCTTAGCTCCAGAGTCTGGTGATTATTTATTTTCAAATGAAAGGACTGTTATAAAAGAAAAAATACATATACAGTGCAACCTGTCTCCTTAGGACCCCACTGCAACAAAAGAATATGGCCAGAATATCAGCGGATCCCTAATATGCAGGTTGCAGAGTACTTAAAAGAAATTGCAGCTGCAGGCACAAAACAAATGTCATTAGTAAGGTGATTTTCTAGGAGCGTGGATATGTTGTTCATCCACACTGTCTGGTATGTCCCTTTCCCCTTTAAATCTTGCTGGAAGTCTTCAAGCTGGCTCCTCCCACTCACCTGGGTGGTATGTACTTCAGCTCCGCCCCATGACACCAGATCTTCCTTTCCGCTGGAAGATACAGGTTCCCTCATGCTACTTTTCAAGTACCGTAGGCCCTGGAGTCTAATCGACGGTTTTCGCCGCATTTGCTCTCTTTAAAACTCGTAAGAGTTTACGACTCTGATCCAACGCTTCGGACATGGAGGACAAGTCATCCCACGGTTTCACCACTGTCCTTGAGGACATAAAATGTCTCACACTGATCCCCACCTCTCGTGCGTTTACTGCTTAGGCGCCGTGCACGATACCTCTGCTTGCACTATCTGTCTGGCCTTCCATCCCAACATCCTGGACGACCGCAAGGCGCGCCTTCAGCTAGGGAGACCGGAGCTTCACAATCCATCGGTGAAATCGAAGGAGGCCAGGTGGGTGGTTTCCGCAGCCGCGGGATCCACCGAGCAGCTCGAACAGATGGCGGCTTTCGAGGAGGAAGCTGCCCAAGCTTGAAGTTTTTTCGTGCCGCTCAGCCTGGGCTCCACCTTTACTGGGTCCATTTGGGAGTTGTGCCAGTCTCTCCCTTCTAAGGGTGAGGCGCCCGGCTCAGACCTCTCCCGCCTCCAAGAAAAAGGACAGGATCCAAATCTTCTTCTAGTTGAAGAAGATCGCCTGGGACCGAGGCGGTCCGATACACAGGATCAAGCGGTCGGCTCGGTCGAGATCGCTTCTAACCCAGCTGCGGCTTCTCGGACCTTCCGTCAGGCCAAGGCACCGAAGCTGAGGATATGACAGAACCGGACGACATTTCTCTCAACCCGATTGAGCCGTTGTCGCCGACTCCTGTCAATGACTCCTTGGAGAGGAGACGCATCCTTCAGGCATCCCGATCGAGGGACAAGTGCCGGAACCTTGGTTTTCGCCAGATCCAGCTTCTCCCGATCGACAGAGCCGACACCATCGGTCTCGATCGAGGAGCAGGACCCCGTCGGTCGAAAAACCGAGAAAGGGTCACAAACACTCCCGGAAAAGGCGCTGCCGCCGTTCCTCATCCTCCTTGGACCTCATGTGGCAGCAGCTAATTTTGACCGGTCAAAAGCCGTCTACTCCGGCTGCACCGGCCATTACTTTGCCCCAGCCTCTTCAGCCAACACCGATCCCTCCAGTACCGAGGACTCCGGTTCTTCCTCCGGTGGGACCGGCACGTATTCCTGCTTGGCTTGTTCCGGTCTCCCCACCAATTTTGGTGGAACCACCACCCAAGCAGCCTCAGGGAGGGGCTCCCTTGAAGGAGGATCAGACAGATACGGGCTTGCCCTGTTGTCTTTCCATCACTGTCGTTCCTGATTGCCCTAGGCGAATTGAAGGGGACATGGGTGGGAGACCCTTGTATCCCGACTCTTCGGACTCTGATAACACTGGCCTTCACTCGCACCCCCTCCTTCCAGGGCATCCTTTGACTCATTTCTGAGTCCACAGGTATGCCTTTAGAGCCTATCCAAAATAAGTCGAAATATCCTCTCACGGATATCCTTAAGAGGGGGGATACCCTGACGGAGGCCTTCCCAGTGGCTGAAGCCATTGTTGGCCCAGCCCGTGAGCTATGGCAGCGCCCTGCCTCTTGCCCGGCTCCGTCTGCCCGCATGGCTCGCAAGTACACAGTACCTATGGGGTCCTTGGCGGGTTTCACTGAGCATCCCTCGGCCGAGAGCCTTGTGACTGCCTCAGTGTTTTGGTGCACGGGTAGCTCTGCGGATACTGACTGCCCTCCGGACAAGGAGTCCAAAAATATGGACCACTCTGCCTGGAAGGTATATGCAGCCTCATCCCTGGGCCTTCGTCAGGCCAGCTCAGCAGTGATCATGGCACACTTCTGTCATGTCCTATTGGGGTTGCTTGATGAAGTCCTCCCTCATCTCCCAGCAGACATGCAGACCACGGTCAAGCAGGTCCGTGACCAGGGCTGTGCTGTTGCAAAACAGCTGCTCCAGACGGCTCTGGACATTAGGGATTCCTGTGCCCGTTCTCTAGCTGCCGCAGTGTCCACTCGCCACAGGGCCTGGCTGAGATTATCCTCCTTTCCAGCGGATACTCAGCACAAGCTAGCTGATATGCCCTTCCTTGGCACCAACCTTTTCGGTCCGGGAGTGGCAGGTCATCTCCAGTGCATTGAGCAGTCTAATGCCACCTTAGATGCCACTTCTACTAAGGGTTCTTCAGGCAAGAACCAGCAGAATCGCAAGAAGAAGCCTTTTCGGCACTCTTCCCCTGTGGTTAGACAGCCCTCCTTCCAAGGAGGTCAGCAGCAACAGCAGGCTCAAGCTTGGCGCCCTAGGCCCAAGCAGGGTCCCCAACAGCCCTGCAAAGGAGGCCGAGGTGCTAGTCCAGGAGCCTCCTCCTCCTCTAAGCCTGCACAATGATGGGTCGGTGTGGCCTCCCCTACACCCATCATGCCAATTCTCGGTCCTCCCGTGGGGGGCCGGCTCCGCCACTTTCTTTCTGCCTGGTCCGGTATCACTGCGGACAGGTGGGTTCTGGAAGTGTTCGGTCAGGGACTGCTTCTAGAGTTCGACCAGTACCCCCCCTTCCAAGCCGAGCCTGTGCCCCACGGCAGGAAAGGATCTCAGTTAGCGCTTAGTCGGCCCTTCGGGACGACATTGCTCATCCCCTCTGCAAAGAGGCAGTAGCTCCAGTGCCAGATCCTCCTACACATCCAGGCTTCGTGTCCAGGTACTTCCTGGACCCAAGCGGATGGGGGGGTTGGCGCTCCAGCCTAGAGCTCCACGACCTGAATCAATATCTCAGGTCTCGCACCTTCCGGATGGTAACTCTAAACCAGATCATACCATCTCTGGAGCGAAACATGTGGATCTTACTTCGAGAGGGCTCTTGCAGTAGGTAATTACATATAGGACTGAAGTCGGCAGGCGGCAGGACCCCACGGAAAAATTTCTAGCTAGCAGTTGCTGGCGAGGGACCGCCCCCACATCAGGTGACTGGCGTCAGAGGCGTCGGTATAAAGGCGGTCCCTGATCTCCCATACAGTTCTTTCGCCGTTAGCTCGTGCAGCTCTCGCGGAGAAAAAGTTCTTCTTCGTCAGACTCCCTTCGTCCAGTGTTTTGCAGAGTATTTTCACTTTCTTGATAAAATAAGTCAGTCATCCGTTGGTGTATGTGGTCCCCTACACCCTCCAAGCACAAAAACAAGTGTGACTCGTGCGGCGCCCAACGGGGGTTGGCGCCTCATCCTAGATCTCCACGACCTGAATCAATATCTCAGGTCTCGCACCTTCTGGATGGTAACTCTGAACCAGATCATACCATCTCTGGAGCGAAACATGTGGTTCTGTTCACTGGATCTACAGGACGCATTCTTTCACATCCCAATCTGTCCATCCCACCAGCGGTTCCTCCACCTTCAGGGTCGAAGAGACCCTGTCCGAGTTCCAAGCCATGCCGTTCGGCCTGTCATCGGCCCCTCAGGTCTTCACCAAATGTATTGCAGTGGTGGCAGCCAGCCCATTTACGGCGTCAAGGGGTTTGGATATACCCCTACCTCGACGATTGGCTTCTGGCGGGTTCCTCCCTGCAGGAGGTGGAGAGGTCCAGGGACCTGACCCTCCAAACCTGTTCCCATTTAGGCCTCCTGATCAACGAGGCCAAGTCAGAACTTGTGCCCTCTCAGGTGATGGGCTTTATCGGGGCAGAGTTCGACTCTCGTCAGGCCACAGCTCGGCTTCCGGCGGACAGGGCAGAGGTTCTTTCCTCCTTTGCCTAATCATTTCTGGTTGGGCACTTGCGCCCTGCCCGGGACTTCCTGCACCTTCTGGGTTACATGGCAGCGTGCACCTCAGTGGTCCGTTGGGCCAGGTTGCACATGCGCCCCCTCCAGTGGGAGCTGGCCGCTCAGTGGTCTCAGCAACAGGTTCTTTTTGACCAGCTGGTCACTGTCACCCAGAGGATGTGGGACGCTCTCCAATGGTGGACCGTCCCAAGTCATCTGCGGGAAGGGATCCCGTTTGTCCACCCCAAGCCGGTGGTCGTCCTCACGACCGATGCGCCTCTCATGGGCTAGGGAGCCCACATGGGGGACCACAGAGCTCACGGGTTCTGGACCCTCGAGGAGTCCCGATGCCACATCAACCTGTTGGAGCTCAGAGCAGTCAGACTGGCACTGTCAGCTTTCGCTCCTCAGCTCTGGGGTCAAGTGGTTCAAGTCCAGACGGACAATACCACAACCATGTACTACCTCAACAAACAGGGCGGCACGCACTCTCATCTGCTGTGCAAGGAGGCGCTCTCCGGATCTGGATCTTCGTCAGCCGGTTGGAGGCGGATCTCCTTGCCATCCACGTGGCAGGAGCCTCGAACCAACTGGTGGATGCTCTCAGCAGCATAGACCAGACATCCCTCGCAGTCTGTTCTCCCGTTGGGGCAAACCGTTGGTGGACCTGTTTGCCTCCAGGGAGAAAACCAAGCTGAGGCTGTACCATGCCCGCCCCCCTCAGCAGGGCTCGCTGCAGGGGGATGCCTTCTCGAGGCTGTAGACCCCAGGCCTCTTCTACGCCTTCCCTCCATTTCCCTTGATCCACAAGGTGTTACTCAAGGTGAGGAGGGACAAGGCGAAGGTGATCCTAGTAGCCCCAGATTGGCCCCGCCAGTTCTGGTATCCAGATCTCCTCAGCCTCAGCTGCAGGGCCCCGGAGCAGCTTTGTACATGCCCGGGCCTGTTGTAATTGAACCAGGGGAAGGTATCCCACCTGGACCTTCAATCCCTGTACCTCACAGCCTGGTTCCTGAGTGGCTAGAGTTCCAGGCTCTGGGTCTTTCCGAAGATGTCTTCACTGTGGTGGAGGCATTTTGTAAGGAATCAACCAGGAAATGTTATGCCTTCAAATGGAAAGGTTTTCCATTTGGTGTCAGGGTAAGAGTCTGGACCCCTTATCCTGCTCTGTGGCTAACATTTTAGACTACTTTTGGTCTCTCTCCAATGGGGGTCTTCGGTCATCGATCCTTTGGGTGCACCTGGCAGCCATCTCTGCTTACTGGGCACGGGTCGGTCAGTCGACGCTGGCACAGGAGAAAGTGGTTGGGCATTTTTTCAAAGGCCTGGATCACATATCCCCTCCGGTGCATGAACCTCCACCTCCATGGGATCTACTGCTGGTACTGGCAAAGCTCATGGGCAAGCCATTCGAACCCTTGCACAAGTGTGAGCTCTCACTTGTGGAAGACGGCCTTCCTGGTGGCTATCAAGTCAGCCAGAAGGACAGGGGAACTCCAGGTGCTCTCGGTGGACTCCCCTTATCTGGTCTTTCACAGGAACAAAGTTGTTCTGCGCCCCCACCCGAAATTCCTTCCGAAGGTGGTGTCAGAGTTTCACCTTAAGCAGGTATTGACTCTGCCGGTATATTACCCTAACTACACCTCGGACGCCGAGTACAGGCTCCATATCCTGGATCTTAGACGTGCTCTCTCCTACTACAAGGAGAGGATGGCAGAAATTCGGGGAGAGGTTCGCCAGCTGTTTGTCACCTACGCTGAAGCCGCTTCTGGCAGACCTGCAGCCAAATGGACTGTTGCAAGATGGATCACATCATGCATAGGTTTGTGTTATGAGTTAGCGGGCAAGGAGTCTCCCAGAGGGTTAAGAGCTCATTCTACCCGCCATACTGCTGCATCGGTGGCTGCTTCTAGGGACATCCCTATCCAGGAAATATGTCGGGCTGCTACCTGGAAGTCAGCAAACACCTTTATTTCCCACTACCACATCGACCTTGAGTCACGCCGAGATGCTGGTTTTGGGGCCTCGGTTCTCCAATCTCTGTTTCCTAAGTAGGGGGTGTCGCCTTGCCTCCTCCTCCGGGAGAACTGCTGGGAGTCTGCCAGACAGTGTGGATGAACAACATATCCACGCTCCTAGAAAAACAGGTTACTCACCTGTAACAGTAGTTCTAGGAGTGGTATATGTTGTTCATCCACACGCACTCGCCCGACCTCCCCGGCTTTAGGCGCACCACCTTGCTTCCAGCGGGCTAAGATCTGGCGTCATGGGGCGGAGCCGAGGTATATACCACCCGGGTGAGTGGGAGGAGCCATCTTGAAGACTTCCGGCAAGATTTAAAGGGGAAAGGGACATGCCAGACAGTGTGGATGAACAACATATACCACTCCTAGAACTATTGTTACAGGTGAGTAATCTGTTTTTTTTTTACTATACAGTGGTCTTAATTGGTGTGTTTTACTATATATGTACAGTATGTTGGGGCTGGCAGTATGGCATAAAGGTTAGAGTAATGAGCTGTGAATAAACGTGGTACATCCAGCAGACAACCTTCACTTGCATACTGTATAACCCTGAACAAGTCATTTAAACTTCCCAGTACTTCTGAGTCTCCCCTGAAAACAGGCAGTGTGCCTAGTGGGCCTTACTGTGTTACCAAAGAATACAAAAAGTGTTGTTTTTTTATCCACAGAACAACTTGCAGCTATTCCAGAGTTCAAAGACCTGGGAACTCTGTTCAAATCCTCTGTCAATCCAGTGGCTCTGACGGAATCAGAGACCGAGTACGTCGTCCGCTGTACCAAGCACACCTTCACAAACCATATTGTATTCCAGGTAAGCTGTTGGTTTCTGATCTGAACACACGCACACACTTTGGGGGCCCCCTTACACCAGGGTGGTGGAAGGGTTTCATCGAGCTTGCAGCATTCTTTGGTGGGGGTGAGCCAGTCCATCAGCTGCAGCACCATCAAACCTTCCTTTTATCACTCTAGGGGCAGTGCACCAAGCCATCACACCCTGGGAGGCGAACATTCAGGCAGATACTTAGAGCATTCTCTGCGGTCCTCCACTCCAGCTGTCCCAGGCTTGGGCCATATAACTAGGTTGCCAAACTGCCAGGTATCCTCATGTTGCCTATCTACACACGGCTGGCTAAGAATGCCCTGCATGTTTTTAAAAATAAAATAAAAATTTCAGTCCAAGACAGAGAGCTTGGTGTTGTACACCATCTCATTTTTAACCACAATACTGTAGCTTGTCTCACATCAGGGAAGCAGTACCACCTAGTGCCATAATATTATATTACAGGATGAATAACCAAAGTTTGAAACCAAATTAAAAAATCCTATTGTTGCTGCAGTGCGTACTGGGTCCAGGTGAGCAGTTGTACTGCATCAGTCCGCAAGGGTTCAGAACTCTCTCCTTTTTCTAAAATCAGATTGACTGTTTGGAAAAATTAGAATTTCATTTTGCATTTAATGGAGGAATTAGATCTTCCTGGACTAGAAGTCTTCACCACTCATTCACACTAATGAGACTACGCCAGAAGAGCTAGGACCCCGTGGGAGCCAAAAATCTTCAGGAGGGTTGGCGCCGTGGGACTAGCTCTCGCCGTATAAGCTATCTCAGCATCGACCCTCCAGCTGCCTCAGTTCCTTATTTCTCGCCATTGAGTGAGCTTTGATGTCGATGTCGCTCGCCTGCCGGGAGTCAAGTCTTCATCTATATGACAGCAGCTATAGCCGTTCAGTTTTTGATTAATTTATTTCTATTGGTGTTCTTTTCTTATTTAAAAAAGGAAAAAGAAGAGGAGAGAAGAAGATGAACAAGAAGAAGAAAAAGACATTCTCAGCCTGCCATCAATAGAGTCGACCTTAGACGGTAGCGGTGACGGTAGGGAGACTTCGTTTGAAAGCTGTGATGGCAGTGGGGCTGTGTTCGGTCCGCCACCCTTTGTGGAGGGGGTCCAACCACGGGCAGGCCGGTGCTTGGGGGGGGACAGTCCGCCCGAAGCACAAAATCAGCGGGCCCATTCACGACCTCGATCGAGGACCCGGCTCCGCTCGACCTTGCGCTCTTCTTCCTCCTGTCAGTGGAAGAAGAAACTGTGCTGCTTGAGGTCACCCTCTGGTATGTCTGCACAGGGATCGTCGGTGGTGGCGAGCGGTAGGCATGACCTGACTTCGGTAGGGTCCTCTGTGGCTCCTTTCCTAACGGCCATGATCTTCGACACCGGGCCCCATCTCTGTCCTCGATGGGGCTCCGGTGAGCAGTTTCACCTCTGGGCCACTCTTTTAGAGCAGGGGGTACGGCATCTGCCCTGTTTATCTGACCAGTGGACCCGGTTCTGGGCCTTCGGGCCTTGGAGCCACTGGGCCACAGCAGAGTTGGGCGGGCATGATGTGCGCAGTGCCTTCTCCAGTGCCAGTGACACCGACCCCGCGTGCCTACCCCCTCACCTTTTCCTCTGCAGGGGCCGGCATGGATACCACTTCCCTTCTCCCCCTTTTTCTTCGGGTCTAGGACCAGTATGCCTCAAGCCAGTTCGCGATTGCGGCGCTGTGTATCAGCGCCCGGGTAGTTGTTGGCAGTGCTAGGTGGTGCCAGCGTCGCGAGTGGTGCCTGCGCTGCAGGTGATGCCTGCGCTTGTGAATGGTGCCAAACTCCTCACCTCGACGCCGTTCCGGGTGGCGACATCTCTTGTGATTCTGGCCTGGACCTGCCTTTTGGAGGTTCTTCTGTTGTAGAAGTGGATCTGGATGAGTCTCTCCCCGTCCTACTTTGTCAGAGATGCAGCAGATGACTCATTTTAGAGGCTGGAATGCAAGCCTTCTGTATCAGCAGAGCCTGTGATGTAAGATCTTCTTTTCAGTTTTTCCTCCGGAATATGGGGTCCACCATAACATTTCAGACTTCATCTATGGTCCAAAGCAGACTTCTACGTCTGGAGTTCCTTCAGTCCTCAGTACAAGTACACCCTATGGAACATGCTAAATTCAATGGTAGAGAGCTTCCTGCACTCTACTGCTCCATCGATAGTGGCATATAGCCCAATAATCAGCTAAAAGCTTTCATAGACCCCTATGACACTGCCCCTAGGGTGGCTACCATTGGCAGAAGGTGATTAACATCTTCTTGGCAGTGTGTATTTGTTCGGCCCTCAGATTGAGCTCTGGAGGTTGCGCAGACTCCTGCTGCCCCTCAGAGGGACGGCACCGTCATTGTTCTTGTAACAGGCAGTCCTTTCAAGATAGAGGCCTGGAAGCCTTTGTCAGGAACCAACTCCTCAACTACAAAAAAAAAAAAAAATCGCAGCAGAGGGCGAAGGGCTCGAAAGCACCTGGTACCATCCTCTTGGATCCAGCCCAGGTCCCACCTCAGCTATCCGAGGTGGACGGCACCTGATTTAGTTTATAAGTAGTGGAAGTCCAATCCAGCGGATGTATGGGTCATCAGGATTGTCCCAGTTTCACAGAGAATTTTCCTAGACCCAGGCGGCAGCCCAGTCTGTTTGCCTCTCTGTCGGACTCTCTTTCCTCTGAGAGACGGGGCCTCAGAGCAGTAGAAGTTGCTCTACAGCGAATCGGAACAAAGGTTCTTACTTCCCTTGCTTGGTTCCAAGATAACAGGTGGCATGCGCCCATTTCTTAACCTTGAAAGGTTAAACAAGTACCTGATCTTACTTCGAGATACACCTCTTGCAGCAGGTTACACCATAAGGACTGAAGCCGACAGGCGGCAGGACCCCACGGAAAACTTCTAGCGAGCTGTATACAGCAGGGGACTGCCCCTGATGTCCGATACATCATAAAAGGGGGCGGTTCTCCAGCATACCCTAGTTCTTTTCCCGTCGTCGACTCGCAGAGGTCGGCTTCACAGACGCCTTCAGCCTACAAACAATGCCAGAACTTCATCTTTTCACAATTCCTTTGGAAAAACTTGAAAAATCCTAACATGTCTTCTTCCCCGACCCCTTCTACCGAAGGACACCTCTCGAAGTGCACTTGCGGCAAGCAGATCCCCTTTAAGGACAGGCATTTGGCCTGTGTGCAGTGCTTAGGACCAGACCACGATACTAAGGCCTGCACCATCTGCCAACAGTTTAATAATCGCACGAGGATCCGCTGCTCGAAGACCCTTCAGAGTTTCCTTCTCGAAGAAAAATGAAAACAAATGGAGAGGGAGTCTTCTTCCAGAGGGTAATCATCCCATAGATCGGGGAAACATAAGAAGAAGAGACGGAATAAGGATAGAGATAGATCCCCCAACTGCGCCTCGGTCTCCCGTGCTAGATCCAGCTCCAACCAGTCGGACAGGTCGTCTTCTTGGGCTAAGTCCCAGCCCCCACCAGTCAAAGTCCTGACCTCGGGTGGGTCAGGTACCATCTCTCTTCAGTCTTTAAACATTAGACCTAAAGACAGCCGACCATCCGGTTCAGCCACCTGGTCTGAGGCTTCAGACCGGGACAAGCAGCCGTCCAAGTCGGCCACCAAGACAGGCCCCGACTCCCAGGACTGGCGCCGAGACACCAACCACAGATCGGTCTCCCAACCTCCAGAGACCTCAGATGCTCCTCTGAGGTGAACTACGGAGCTGACGTCCCTAAAGCGGATGCCAGACCCCAAGTGGACACCAGACCTGACTACCACCAAGCGACCAAAGGACCTGATGCCACCCTGCCTCCCGCCAGATACGGTCACGGGGACATCGGAGGAAGAAGTAGCAGGCGTCGGTGTGCAACCAGTCACCGATGACCAGATGTCAGGCGACATAGAGGATGCCAGGTTACCCCAGGACCCAGTTACCACCAGAACATACCTCAAGCACCGGTGCCCGACCCAAAGGGTGGGCAGACACCGACACCAGGACCGTCGTCCGGCCTAAACATAGAAGAGGTGAAGGAGCTTTTCTTCTTCTGGTGGGACACCTTCAGAAAGGACATTGTCTCTCTTCCCCCCCCGCCAAGTCTCCACAGGAGGTCCCCCCTCCTAGGGCACTGTCTCCCAAACTGTACCCTAAGGAGCCTACTCTGCCTCCCAGGGGTAGGTCTCCAGAAAAGAAATCTGGAAACAAGAAGTGGCAGCACTCCAGGACCCCTTCAAGGTCCCCCAGTATGCATAGGCACAAGAGACCCAGAAGAAGATCCTGCTCCTCTTCTGGTGAAGACTCTTGCCTGGATTCTTCGGAGCCGTCTCGGTCACCCTCACCATTTAGTATCCTGTCACCAGACCCCAGTTATCTCCCCAGGTCACCGCCGGATGACCCCTCATTCATGGATATAATGAGGCACATTCAAGAAAATATGGGGTGGGATACTGAGAAGTTGGACCCTGAAAGGCAACACCTGGCTAGGTACCTCAGACAGAAGGACCCAAAGCATGTGTTGGTTCCACCTTTGGTGGACACATTTCAGGACGCCACCAAGGCGGCATGGAAGCGTCCCTACTCCACTCCAGCAGTCCCTAAGAAGGCAGATCGCCTCTGTAGGGACCCAATGGAGGACCCATACTTGGTCCAACAACCAGTGGCTGACTCTCTGGTAGTAACAGCCACCCATGATCGATCCCAATGTCCGCAGCATCTGAGTACCCAGCCACCAGACCAGGAATCTAAGCGGTTGCTACATGCTCCATAAGATCCGTCAGTTACCTTACCTACATGGTACAATTTCAAAACACACTATGGAATCAAGGTCAGGACCTTCTCATGGATTTCCCGGATGGGGACAAGAAGGAGGAATTGATAAACCTCCTTAGAACGGGTTCCAACGTTGGGACACAGGTCCTCTGGGCCACGTATGACTCAGCAGATTCTGCAGCCCATGGTGCCGCTACAGGCATTTGCCTCCAGAGGCACTCTTGGTTAAGGGTCTCCGGCTTTACCCCAGACGTCCAAAAGGGCATTTTGAACATCCCTTACAATAGATCTGTTCTGTTTGGTGAGGAGTCAGAAAAGGTCATCACCAAGCTCCAAGATGCTGGGAAGTCCATTTGGACTGTACAAGCTATGTACAAACCAAAGCCCGGCCCCTTTCGTAGGGGCCAAAATTGTTTTCATGGCTGACAGGGCAGACAGCAACCCTGCTCCGGCCAGCAACCCCGGGGCAATTTTAGCGAAACAAATCAGCCAGGATACGCTGAAGGACAGGGTCAGCGAAACCAAAAAGCTACCCAGCTTGCCGGACAAAATACCACCACAGCATGACTCCTTCTCGACCTCTGCCCCACCTCTGGATCAAAGGGAAGAAAGGGTTGGGGGTCTATTCGCCTACCACCTGCCAGGGTGGCAGAGGATAATCTCCAACCAGTGGGTTCTGCAGCTCATTAGTTCGGGATACTCTGTTAAGTTCCTCAACTGCCCACCGACAAGACCTCCTCTGTGACCCGTCTACTCAGGACAGCACGCCTTGCTTATTCAGCAGGAGATTTCTGAATTCCTGGAGTAGGATGCTTTCGAGATCGTCCCAGGGAACCAGAGAGAAAGGGGATATTATTCCCACTTCTTCCTGGTTCCAAAGAAAACAGGGGACCTACACCCGATTTTGGATCTCCGTGACCTCAACACCTCAGTGGTGTACAAACGCTTCTGTATGGTCAGCCTTCCGGGTCTCATTCCCATGCTCAGGCAAGGTGCATGGCTTGCATCACTGGATCTGCAGGACATGTATCTCCAACTTCCCATCACTCCACCGCACCAGAAGTTCCTGCGGTTCGAGTTCCTGGGACGCCAATATCAGTTCCGAGCACTCCCATTTGGCCTGTCCTCGGCGCCATGCGTCTTTACCAAATGCCTGGCAGTCGTGGCAGTGGTCCTCAGAAGACAGGGCCACTATGTATTTCTGTATCTGAACGACTAGCTTCTCATGGCCTCCTCTCGAGAGGCACTGATAAAGGATATCCAAGATACTCATTCCCTATTCAGGTCACTGGGTATCACCATCAGTCAGGAGAAGTTGTGCCTTGTCCCCTCGCAAAGGTTGCAATTCATTGGCATGGTCCTGGATACCTGCCCGGCGACAGGGCGGAATGCATCAGGTCTCTGGTATGGGACATCACATCAAGAAAGCAGGTTCCTGCGCGGACCATGCTTCGCCTATTAGGACATATGGCGGCTGCCATTGCCACAGTTTCACTGGCTCGCCTCCACATGAGGGTCACTCAGTGGACACTGAGAGCCCAATGAAACCAACGGCAAGATCACCTAGATCAAGTCGTCAGGGTCACAGGGCCAGTCGTTTAAGATTTGCAGTGGTGGCTCGTCCCAGAGCATCTTACCAGGGGAGTCCCTTTCTTGGCACCTGCTCCATCTCTGACGCACGCCACGGATGCTTTGGGGTCCAGATGGGGAGCTCGCCTGAACAGAACCAGGAGTCAGGAAACCTGGTCCTCTCTGGAGTCACGTATCCACATCAATATCCTGGAGATGCGAGTGGTCCTGTATGCTCTACATGCCCTGCAGTCTGAGATTCCACCAGGACACGTGTTAGTCCAGATGGACACCAGCTCGATTGGTGTACTACATCAACAAGCAGGGAGGCACTCACTCCTTCCAACTTTGCAGAGAGGCAAAGCGGGTGTGGGATTGGGTACTGCAGCATGGCACCACGATTACAGCAGTACATGTTTCCAGTGTGGACAACACCATTGCAGATCTATGAGCCAGTCACGGGCCAGAGCTCATGAATGGGAATTGCTGCAAGAGGTCGTGGAGGACCTGTTCTGTAAGTGAGGGACACCAGACGTGGACTTATTCGCGTCCCCATACAATGCAAAACTGCCCAATTTCTGCTCGCTAGATCCAGGGCCTGGTGTTTTCTGGTGAGACGCGTTGTCCCTCTCTTGGACGGGCAGGTTCCTCTATGCTTTCCTGCCCTTCCCTTTGATCCAGAGAGTTCTTCTCAAGCTTCAAACAGACGGGGCGTTGATGATTTTGGTGGCACCTTTTTGGCCCAGACAAATCTGGTTTCCGCTGCTACACCAGTTAGCTCAGGTGCCTCCTTTTCCTTTGCCAGTCAGCTCTCGCTGTCCCAGGAGGCGGGATCCTTGGTTCACCCGAACCTCAGATCCCTTAACCTGCACGCTTGGCTCCTAAGGACGTAGTCATTCTGAGGCATGGAGTGTCTCAGGGTGTTGCTGGCATACTGGTAGCAGCTAGGATGCCTTCCACTCATGCTACCTATGCCATGAAATGGCGCAGGTTTTGTCCATGGGCCAAGGCTCAGGATCTTGATCTGCTTCGCTGCCCTGAGAGGTCAGTTTTGGACTACCTCCTGTCCCTGTTTCACACAGGATTAGTGTATTCCTCCTTGAAGGTGCATCTCTGTACCATCTTGGCATATCATGCACCAGTTGGTCAATGGGCTCTAGCACAGCCAGATGCCTCACATGCCTTTTTTTGCACGGTATCCTGCATCTGAGACCCCCCCATCAAAGACCCGGTTCCTCCTTGGGATCTTCTTTTTGTCCTAGAGCAGCTTACGCCGCCTCCTTTTGAACCAGACGCAGGTTGTGAGCTACGCCTTCTCTCTTGGAAGGTGTTATTTTTAGTTGCTGTTACCTCCACAAGGAGAATTTCGGAGCTCCAGGTGCTCATGTGAAAGAGCCTTATTTGATTTTTCATAAGGACAGGGTGTCCTTAAGGACTAATCCTAAGTTTCTTCCCAAGGTGGTCTCAGCATTAACCTTGAATCAGGATATTGACCTTCTGGCATATTATCCTAACTACACCAAAAAAGGGGAGGCTTTGCTGCACACTTTAGATGTGCACATAATTCTCAGGTTTTATCTGACCAGGACCAGACCGCATTGGTAGTCCGATCAACTGTCTTGTCTTTTGCCCACAGGATGCTAGGTGCGTCGGTGTCAAAACAGACACTTTGCAGATGGTTGGCAAATTGTGTAGTGTACTGTTATCTGAAGCACAATAAACCCTTACCGGGATCGGCAAAGGGCCGTTCTACTAGGGGGATGGCTACCTCTTTTGCTGTGCTGAAAAACCTTTTGGCACTGACCATTTGTGCAGCTGCTACTTGGAGTAGAGTGCACACTTTCATCAGGCATTATAGCTTGGACATTGCCTCAAGACGCAGAGTGGGCTTCGGCCTGGCAGTCCTCCAAGGACTTTTGTCCTAGGCGGTTTTATTTCCTGGATCTCTCCTATCCTCCTCCCGAATGTGTTAGCTAATACCCTTTACTGCTTGGGAATCCGTCCTTATGGGGTAACCTGCTGCAAGAGCTGTATCTCAAAGTAAGATAGTACAATAAGAACTTACCATAACAGTAGATCTTTGAGAACAGCTCTTGCAGCAGGTAGTTTCCCTCCCACCTTTCCCTCAGGAGGTTTGTTTTCATACATTGACGTCTCGGACGAGTACACATTTCTTGGTTTTCCTCTGGAAGCGGATCCTCTGTCTCCCCTTCAGAATCACATCGTTATGCCAAGAGTCTCCGGCGAGAGAACTGAGGTATGCTGGGGGACTGCCCCCTTTTATAATGTATCAGACAATGGGGGTGGGACCGACGTCGGGGGAGGTCCCCCGCTGTATATAGCTAGCTAGAAGTTTTCCGTGGGGTCCTGCCACCTGCCGGCTTCAGTCCTTATGGTGTAACCTGCTGCAAGAGCTGTTCTTGAAGATCTACTGTTATGGAAAGTTCTTACGTAACTGTACTTTCAGGGAGACGTTCACTATAACCTCAGTGTGCAAGCCTTCACTCCTTGGATGTTTGGCTCTGAGCCAGCCCACCCAGGCTAGAGTCTCAGGAAGCAGTTGCCACAGCTTCTTACTCACTTTCTCCCAGGAGGGGTTTTCTGATTCAGGGAAGGTGCCAGATCTTCCCTTGTCAGTCTTCACCATTTATTACTGCGGGGTATAAGCCAGATATGCTCACCCACCACTGGAGCTTTTTTTTTTTGGAGGGAGGAGCTGACGCTGACTGCACCGCCCACAAGAGTGATGCACTATGTGGTGTGTGAGGGGCGGCCGTTAGGCGCCACAGACTCCTCCTCCATCCCAGTTCTCTTTCTCCTGCCGTCAAGGCCGCACCTGCTGCGTGAGTTCAGAAAATCAAAGTACGCCATTAGGCCTGTTCGTCTTTTCAATGCCTTTTTTTGACAGTTCTTCATCCCAGGTCTCCATCATGATGCCATTGAAGCCGGTAAGACCATTTCATTTATTGTTTTGGTGGCGCTGGGATCTGTTTCTGTTTATTAGATTGTTTCGCATCATGTCCAGTTCAGGAGCCAAACGCAAATCCAAAGCAGGCCATGCCTCCATGCGTCTGTGCTCCTGTGGCTGGCATTTTTCCATTACAGTGATGTGTGCCTTCGGTGCCTGGGACCCAGCCATGATATGGATCAATGCGACACCTGTTTTTCCATGTATCACTGCGTTCTGGAAATCCACGCGTTTAAAGTTGTCAGGGCTCTGCAGATTTTTGGAGGACGACGTC
Source organism: Neoceratodus forsteri (assembly GCA_016271365.2). Taxonomy (NCBI): domain Eukaryota; kingdom Metazoa; phylum Chordata; order Ceratodontiformes; family Ceratodontidae; genus Neoceratodus; species Neoceratodus forsteri. Next base: position 254,719,620 of record CM028129.1, on the reverse strand, counting down.
GCCTGCCAGCTTCCCAGGCCAGGTCTCTAAACTCTTCCTCCAGGTCCCTTTCCAGGTCTATGTGGCCCGGCGAGAAGGGAGCCTCCTCCACTTCTAGCCTTGCCAAGGAGGAGGCTTCTTCCATGGTGCCTGAGGAGTGGCACAGTTCCTCCCGGAGTCGCATTTTTGGCACTGCCCCGGAAGTCACCTCCACGGAGGTGCAGGCTCCCCCAGTGTCATGGCCCACAGTTGCTGGGTCCAGCACTGGCGGACCCTTGATGCTGCCTTGCGGTGTTGCCGGATCCTGGTGCTGTTGGTGGTGCCAGTGATCCGGTGCAATGCCTCATTTAGGTGTCTCGGGGCGTGCCGTGGCGGGGTCCAGTGCCATTCGTGGCACCGTCTGTGGGGCCGCGCTGGGGCCTGGTGTTTGCGGTGCCAGGGACTCGTGTGGCGCCATGTCCGATGCCATGTACCACGACAGCACCGTCTGCGGAGCCGTTGCCACAGGTATTCCTGGGGTGGCTAGTTTGGAGTCCTCCTGGTCGCCTTCTGTCCGAAGGGGGAGGACTCGGAGTTGGACCTGAGCGATCAACCCAATTCCTCAGAATCGGAGGCCTCTGTGGTACACAGCGTCAGGCGGCCCAGCGGCCCTGTTCCTGAGTCTGTGGAGCAGGTTGTTTCTGAGGATCCCTTGGCGAGGGGTGGCCTTGGATCTCTCGGTGGTGATCGCTCTGAGACTCAGGAGGGGGTTTCCTTTTCTGGAGGGGTTGGAGCAGCTGCCATCTCTGGTGCTGCTTCACCCCCCCAAAGGGAATTAGGGACCCTTGCCTCTGTGGTCTCCCTTGGGTGGCCTGCGGGGCTGGAGATCTGCATGCTGACATCAAGGAAGAGGGCGGCCTCAGAGTCTGGGTTGAGAGGCCAGGGTGAGGGGCGGCGGCCCTCTCCTGCCACCCTGCGGGGGCGGAGAGGAGTCGCAGTGCTGAACCCCATCTTTCCCTTGAAGGCTCCAGGGCACCCTTGGGTGGCAGTGCAGAGGGTTGCCCTTTTGGACACATGCAACCCCAGACACGTCACAGGAGAGATTCCCCCTCTGGGCTCTTCTGGAGTTTGCTTTCTCAGCTTTCTCCTTTGCAACCCAGTGTGGTCTCAGGGTTCCCCACCATGGTGGCTTCGTCCCCTGGATCCCAGAGCCTGGACAGAGGTAAGGCTCTTTCCTGTAAGTGCCCATCGCCCATCCCTCTGCAGACACCCCCCTCTCTCCTAGGCCATGTGGGTCCCACGGGGCCCTTAACTTGGAAGACGTTCAGAGCTGCTGCGGCGGCCTTTCCTTCCTACGTTAGGGCCATGGACAAACAGATCTTCCACCTGTTCTCCCTGCGCAGGAGTCCTCTGAACATCCGAGCTCCACCTCCTCCTTGTCTTCCTCCTCCTCTGAGGGGGAGGAACTTCCTGTCCACCTGTCCTCTGACGCTGAGTTCATAGAATATCAGCAGTTCCTTTCGAGGCTGGTTACAGAGCTCCCTGCTTCTTTTGTTCTTGGGGACAATACCGAGTGGCAGACGTGTGCATTCCTCAGTGAATTCAGCGCTCACCACCTCGTGGTGCCTGCATGGCCAAAATCTTTCCAGGAGGCATCTATCCACACCTGGCAGTCTCCAGCCACCCCTTCTCGAGCCCCGGCAGAATGCAGGAGACTGTATTGTGCCACCCCATGAGTCTCTAGGTTCACTACTTCACCTGCCGTCGGGCTTGATATCCCTAGATACTTTTCCCGGGCCTCGGTGCCTGGGGCACGATCTTCCCCCGGATCTGGATTCCACAGAATTTGACCAGAGGGGACAAAGAGTCTTCTCTTTGGCTCATGCGTTGATGTGTATAGGTTCACATCAGGCACACCACGCTGCCTACAACAGACATCTGTGGTCGATGCTGGCTCAGGTTCTGGCATCTCTGCCTGATACAGAGCAGTCCAGACAAGCCATTACCCTCTCTGCACAGCGTCTGAAGCTTGCAAGGCACCAGGCAAGAGCTGTCTTATGATGCCAGTGAGGTGGCTTCCAGACTGGCAGGGACAGCGATCTGCATAAGGCGGATGGCATGGCTTCATCAATCCAGACTGTCACCCATTGCCCTGCGTAGGGTGACTTCCTCCACTTTCTGGGGCATCCGCCCATTTTCCCGCAGGGTGAGGAGTATTCTTCAGGGGCATCTTCCGTCCCCCCAGCCATGGGGGACACCTCCTCGTCCTCGGTGGCCTTAAACTGCCTCAGTCTATTGGCTAGGGACTCCTCCTCCTCCTGCTTTCCACCAGTAGGAGGCTGAGGGATCTGTTCCCTCAGGGCTGAACATCTCGCCCCCTCGGGAGCTTGGCACTCACGTAGCAGTAATGAATGGTGAAGATTGACAAAGGAAGGTATGAAAATTACATACCTACCGTAATTCTTGATCTTCTCTTGTATCTTCACCATTCATTACTGAAACCTGCCCACCTTCCTCTCTTGGGCCTCAGTTCTTGAGCGTCTCCTCCACCCTGCTCGCTCTCCCCCTCCTTGAGGCCAGTTGGGGCTGAGTCCCCCCAGTACCTCGGAGCTCTCTGTTCATTTTACAAGTCATAGAGCGTTCATTCTGGAGGATAACTAGTAGGATCTTTGCCCCTAACCCTCTGAGGGAACTTCCTCTGATTCTCTTATACCTAGGTTGTCCCCTGGTTGGGGGTCCTCATGTTCCAGATTGTTGCCCTATAGCTGTCATCAGTGCAGTTGTAAGGGAGTCTGCGGGAGTTCTCCTCACACTCGTTTTCCTCTTTGGTTGTCCTACATTTCTTTTCTCAAGTGGGGACTATACCAGTGCTCCTTTGAGCACTGTAACAATTTGTTCTCTACACCTAAGCCTGGTCTCACTCCTCTTCTGAGTGGAGTTGCCTCCTCTTCGAGGGCATTTTTTGAGTCTGGACTCTGAGTTACATAAAATTTTGGATAAATGGAGAGGAGGGGAAGTCTGCCCTTCAAAGCAGTCAAGACCTGGCGTCCATCTTTAGACTCTTAACTCCAAACTGGCAGGATCCTTGCTCCCTTGTTTTCAGTCCCAGCTGGGAATTTGAAAGTTTCAAGCCAGTGGTCTTCCAATCTGCCTTGGCAGATTCCATCCTTCCTTCTCATTTATCCCTTCTTTCTTTCTTTCTTTCTTCTCTCTTTTCCTTTTCTTCCCTTCTCCTTCCCTTAGGACCACCCGAGGACTGAGGCCCTATGGTCACTTAGGGTAGGATTCTCTTTTTTTCCTGTCCCCTTTTCGGCTTATTCCTTTTTCAGTTTATTTCCTTTCCTTTACCTATCCCTCGGCTCCCTCTTTTCCTATTTATTTCTGCCTCTCTGGCTACACAGAACTGGGATGGAGGAGGAGCCTGCAGCGCCTAATGGCTGCCCCTCGTGCACCACATAGTATGTCACTCTCATGGGTGGTGCCGTCGGTGCCAGCTCCTCCCTCCAAAAAAAAAAAAAGCTCCCGTGGCAGATGCGCACATTTGGCTTACACCCAACAGTAATGAACGGAGCAGATCAAGAATTACGGTAGGAACGTAATTTTCATATTTCCCTTCCCAGCAGCTCCTTTTCATAGGAGCCCTCCTGGATACCTCCAGGGCGAGGGTTCTCCCTTCCTGGAAACAGAAGAAACGACATCTTCAGATGTCTTGTTACTTCACGGAAAGCGACTCCGTCTCGGCCCTTTTTGATGCAGTGGATGTTGGGACTTATGCCTTCGTCCGCAACAAATAGTGGTCTCTGACCACGCATCTGCAATCCTCCACATAAATCACAGAACCTCCGACATAATTACTTACTTGGTAGATGCAGTTGAACTAGCTTCTGCTAGGCCTACCCTTACCCTCTAAATCCCAAATCGCCATCTCCACGGTTGCACTCCTGATCGGTTGGGGAGCTCACTGTCAAGACCACCACACTCATCTTCCCTAAATTTCTTAGAGATGAGAGCTGTCTTATATGCTTTCCAAGTCCTGAAGGAGGCCCTCTGCCACAAAGTGATCCCACTTCGGACGGATGACAAAATTGTGATGTTTTCATCAACAGGCAGGGTGGAGCTCTCTCCTACTCTCTGTGCAGGAAGTCCGAGGAGAGGTGAGAGTGGTGCCTTGAGCACGTTGCGTCAGTTCAGTCATTGTGCAGTCACTATTTGATGAGTGGGGCAGTCCAGACATGGTCCTTTCCTCATCCCCTCTCAAAGCAAATCTGCCTGTATCCTGATTCAGAAATCCAGACCTGGTGATCTTCCTGGACATAAAGTCTCCACCACTCATTCACACTAATGGGATCTACACTGGAGGCGCTAGGACCCAGTGGGAGCAAACTTTTCGAGAGGGTCGGCGCCAGAGATGGAGCCACAAGGAAGCGGCACCGCGAGTCATGGCTTGTGCGGTAAGAAAAAATTACTCACCTTAGTAATGTTGTTTCTTCTAATGGAGTCTTGCTATATTCTGACATATGCAGTGAGTCCCAACCTTCGAACTGCCCCGGAGATGATAGAGTTAACTTTCCATGCCAGGCATGGAATGCTGAGCTCGAGCTCGGTTTAGACTTTGTCTGTTGTTCTTCAAACTCAAACCGTCAGATCTTTACGAGCTAAACTCACTAAGGTCCTGTGTGGAAGCTGTAAACCTACACTAGCCAACTGGCTACTAAACATAAAACACATTTTTTTGGCCCCAACACAAAGACTCAAGTCAGGAGACCCAAAAATGAAAACACAACACCACTCACCCCAAAAATAGAAGGGGTGAAACAAAAAGGTGGGCACCTACCAAGTGCCAGCACTGCACTGCCCACCCACATCCCAAAACAGAGGTTCTGAGGAGGGGCAGGTTAGAATATATAAAGACTCCATTAGAAGAAACAGCATTACTAAAGTGAGTAATTTTTCTTCAAACAACATGAATTCTTGCATATTCTGACATATGCAGACTACAAAGCAGTACCTCCATGGAGGAGGGACAGAACCTACTTAGGAAATAGGCTCTGAAGCACAGCTGTGCTAAACCGAGGCATCATTCCTAGCCTGGATGTCCAGGAGTAATGTTTGCAAAAGTGTGAACTGTTTCAGGTAGCTGCTTGACATATCTCTAGAATAGGATGTCCCTGGCAGCAGCCAGGGAAGCAGCTGTACCTCTGGTAGAGTGAGCCCTCAGGCCTGAGGGAGGAACCTTACCCAGTTTTCATAGCAAAATGGATACAAGAGACAATCCACCTGGCAATGGATCTTTAGTGGCAGGTTTCCTTTACCATCCTCACCATAAGTGAGGAACAGTTGGAGGGAGTCAAACCTGTGACCCTTGGTACGCCTATGTAGTAACTAAGGGCTCTTTCACATCTAAACTGTGCAGTCTCCTCTCTCGCCAGAGGAGGAATGATCAGTGAAGTACACTGAAGAGACATAGATTGATTAAGGTGGAAATCTGAAACCACCTAGGCAAGAACTTCCTGTTAGTCCTGGAGGACCACCTTTATCTCTATGAAAGGAGATAAAATCAGGCTCCACTGACAAAGCTTGTAATTCACTTATGCGTCTGGCAGAAGTGATGGCTACCAGAAACACAGTCTTCCAAGTCAAGTACTTAAGCTCTGCTGAGGTCAAAGGCTCAAAAGAGGGTTGCATAAGCTGAGCAATGCAAACATTGAGGTCCCAGGCAGTGGCAGGATCCCTGAATGGAGGGTTGGTGTAAAGCAATCCCTTAAAAAACTTGGAGAAGACAGGGTGAGCTGAGAGAGAAGAGGACTTACCTGCTGAAATAAAAGCAGACACAGCTGCCAGATGCACTTTCAGTGTAGCTGGTCTCAGCCCCAAGCTATTTAAGTGAACCATATAGTCAAGGACTGTGGGAAGATCAGCAGATTCTGGGGAAATATGCTTCCCACAGCACCATATGGAAAATCTTTTCCATTTAGAGTTATATGTAGCCCTGGTAGAAGGTTTTCTAGAAGCCTTCAGGATATCCATTACACCTTGGGAGAGGTGTAAATCAGCAAACTCTAACTCTTCAAGAGCCAGGCCTTGAGATTGAGAGATTTGAGGTTCGGGTACCAAACCTTCCTCTGAGCACAGGTTAACAGGTTGTAACTCCTGGGAAGACACAGGGGAAGATGGACTGCTAAGGACAGTAGGAGTGGATACCAGGGCTGTCTGGCCCAGTCTGGAGCAATCAGGATCATGTTGCTGGGTTGAGATCTGATTTTGACTAGCACTTTGAACGGGGAGATAGAGAAACTTCCTTTCCAATTGAGAACTAAGGCATCCAGGGACTGAGCCCAACACTGGGGCCTGCAGCAAAAAGGGAAGTTGTGATTGTCTGGGGCTGCAAAAGATCTATCTATGGGTGCCCATCTGGAGAAAATTACCTCCAAGACCAGGGGGTCCAGTGACCATTCGTGATAGCCCTGGGAAATCCTGCTGAGAGCATCTGCCAGGACATTGTCCTTGCCTGGGAGGTGAACTGCCGTGAGGGAGGTGTTAAGGGAGTAAGCCAGAGACCACAACTTCATTGCTTCAGTGCACAAGGCCGTAGACCGAGTGCCTCCTTGCTTGTTGATGTACCACATTGTGGTGGTGTCATCTGTTCTGACCTGTACAACTTTGTTCTGAACAGATTTGGAGAAAGCTTGAAGTGCTAGAAATACTGCTCTGAGCTCCAACAGATTGATGTGGAGCAGAGATTCTTGAGGGGACCACAACCCCTGGGTGGTGAGGTCGCCCATGTGAGCCCCCCACCCCAAGAGGGAGGCATCTGTAGTAAGGATTAAAGAGTGAGACTGAGTGACAAAGGGAACCCCTTGTCTCAGATTGTTCTGATCCTGCCACCACTGTAGGGCCTGGATCAGGGTTCGAGTTACTGGGATCAATTTGGTGAGAGGGTCCTTCCTTTGAGACCAAAAGGCTCTCAAATGGAACTGAATGTCCCTCATCTGAAATCTTGCTCCCTGCACTACTGCTGTAGAAGCAGCCATGTGCCCCAGGAGCTGTAGAAAATGCCTTGCTGGTTGAGACACCTGCAGGGTGAATGAAGAGGCCAGAGAGATCAGGGTCCTTGCCCTGTCCAGGGGAGGGAAGGAAGGAAGGCTCTGGCCTTCTCTGTGTCTAGCTCTGCACCTATGAAGGTGAGGAGCTGGACAGGCTCTAGAACTGACTTTGGAAGATTTAGAAGAAAACCCAAAGAGGTAAACAGTTGCTGAGTTACCTGTAAGTGTGACTTGACTTGGTCTGGGGACTGGCCTACTATGAGCCAGTCGTCCAGGTAAGGGAAGATGGCAATCTTCTGCTTTCTTAGAAAAGCAACTACTACTGCCAGGCATTTTGTGAATACCCTTGGAGCAGATGTGAGGCCAAAGGGCATTACTCTGAACTGGTAATGGCCTGAGGGCAGCTCGAACCTGAGGTACTTTCGATGGGAGCTTCTGATGAGAATTTGGAAGTAGGCACCCTTGAGGTCCAGGGACACTAGCCAGTCCCCTGGCCTTAGAGAGGGTAGAATAATTCCCAGAGTCACCATTTTGAATTTTAGTTTTAAAAGGTGCTTGTTTTAAGTATCTGAGATCCAGGATGGGCCGCCATTCTCCTGTCTTTTTTGGGGTAAGAAAGTACCTGGAGTACAACCCTTTGCCCTAGTGTAGGGGTGGAACCCTTTCCACAGCTCTGAGAGCTAGGAGAGAAGAGACCTCTGCCTCTAGGGCAAGTGTCTCTGAAGGATTTGCAGGTGGAAAGGATCTGGTTCTCATCTTTGGAAACTTTTTGAAGCTGAGAACCAGTCCCTGGCTTACTACTTCCAGGACCCATTTGTCTGATGTCAGAGACTCCCAGTCCTGGACAAAGTAAGCCAGCCTGCCCCCTACAGGTAGCTGAGAATCGGCCCTGGCAACCCCATCAGGGTGCCTGCTTGGCAGGGGCTTTGGGCTGAGGGGTGGAAGCAGGCCTGCTTGTACCCCGTCTGCCTCTCCCTCTAAAGAACCCCCTCTGGGCATAAGCAGAAGAGGAGGCCTGGGCTTGGTAAAAAGGCCTATGAAAAGGCCTGCCCCTGCCCCTGGGAAGCTGCCTTTGAGGAGTGGCCTCCCTTCCTGGCCTGTGCACTCCTGTAGGTGGTCCTATATTCATCCATTTTCTTCATGTAATTCTCTGTTTGCTCCCAAAAACAGAGAATTACCCACAACAGGAAAATTCATGGCCTTAGTCTGGGTATCCTATGACAGGCTAGTACATCTGAGCCAAGCCATTCTTCGAAGTGCCACAGATGTAGCCATGACTCTGGAAGACACATCATTGGAGTCTACTGCAGCATGGAATTGCACCTTGGATGCCTCAATACCATCAGCAGCCACCTGCTCCAGCTCCTTGGCAAGCTGGCCAGGGACCTGTTTTGCTAGGGCCATAACAGTGTCCCATCTGGATTTTTGATACCTAGCAGTATAGGCCATATAATTGGCCTGTCTGAGTCTCAAGGATGCTGCCATGTACTGTTTCTTTGCCATTGGAATCAATCCTCCTGGAGTCCTTGTCTGGGGGGTGTGAAGCCAAGGGAATGTTTGCCTTATCACAGGCTGCAGCCTGCACTACCCCAACATGGCTGCATTGTTGTGTAAGGAACTCCGTGTCTGAGCCTGACAATGTATACCTCTTGTCCATTCTTTTATCCACAGGAGGTATAGTGTTAGGAGTCTTTAAAATTTTAAATGTCTGTTTCCCAAAAGATTTGTGCAAGGGAATAGACAGCCTCCTAGACTCTGGGATATCCATCATTTCTACATAGTCAGGCTCCTCCGGTCATCCACAGTTTCTTCCATAGGAAGCTGGAGGGTTTCAGTCACTTTTTTATAAAACATGAAATGGGAGGGGGACTCAGAAAGCCTAGGAGGAGACACTCCTGAAGGTCTGTCTGAGGAGATGTCCAGGTCAATGGGCACATCCAGACTTTCAAATCCACATTCACTTTCCTCATACTCCTCTTCCTCCTCCTCCTCCTCCGGTTCATAAAACTCCTCTAACTCATACTCTTGAACCAGTGGAACCGGCCGAACCAAGCGCTTGCCTGATGGTGCCGGTTCGGTCGGAACCGGGGAAAGCGACTGAACAATTTTGATCGCTTTGGCTATCTCTTCAGCGGTTGGAGAGGAAAGTTTTGGCTCCACACCAGCTGACTTTTCTTTTCTGGTTCTTTTAGCCAGAACCGACTCCTCAGAATCGGCTCTCCTTTTGCCCGAAGAAGTCTCACCCTGGCCAGAGGGCACTCCTTCTGGTTCGGTTTTTACCGAACCAGGCTGGCCATCCGGTTCAGTGGACTTTTTGGCCTCCCTTTCCCTGAGCCTACCAGCTCTCTTTTCTAGGGTAGCTGCAGGGAAATGTTTGCAAATCTGGCAGTCTGCATTGAGGTGGTCAAACCCCAGACAATAAACACAGGTGGTGTGGGGGTCAGCCTTGGCAAAGACTTCCCCACACACACTGCAGTGTTGAAACCCAGTGGGTCCGGTTTTCCTTTTGGGTTTCTCAGACATAGTGCCAGTCCTAACCAAACTTACCCTTTTATGGCAATCCGCCAGGCAAGACCCTCCTATCGGTTCCCAACCATGTCACGGGTCGTGGAAAAAACCGTAATAAAATCTGTTTTTTTTTTTTAGAACCAATAAGAACCGGTAACCACACTCTAAATCACAAATTAAGATTTTTTAAACAACTTGATCGGTTCAAACCGAACCGATAAACCGTTTACAAGTTCCACACAGAATAGAATTAGTGTACAACCTATCTAGTACTCACAAATACCACAGACAGAGACTGAACCGATAGGTTGCGGTTTAAATTCGGTCGAAAACCGAGAAAATGGTACTTTAACCGACAAAATGAACCGAGCAGAAGGAGAACTCTCCGGAGCGACTGTTCAGTGAGGCGGAGTAAAGAATCTGACGGTTTGAGTTTGAAGAACAACAGACAGAGTCTCAACCAAGCTCGAGCTCAGCGTTCCATGCCTGGCATGGAAAGTTAACGCTTTCATCTCCGGGGCAGTTCGAAGGTTGGGACTCACTGCATATGTCAGACTATAGCAAGACTTCATGTTGTTTGAAAGACTACCTCGGCGTCGACCCTCCAACCGCCTCAGTTCCTTTTTTTCCCGCCATCGAATGCGCTTCAGTGACGACGTCGCTCGCCCACCAGGAGTCAAATTAGCAGCATAGTTTTCAGTTTATTGTTTTGTAATTTATCTTCGAAGTACCGAGTACATTTAATTAAATTTATTGATTAATAAAGAAGTCTTCAACCCTCCATTGACAGAGTCGACCATGAGTGGGTCAGGTGATGGTAGGGAGACTTTGTACTAAAGCTGTTCAGTCAGCTGGGCTGGGTCCGTCCGCCCTCCCCAGAGGGTGGGTCTGACAACGGACGTGTCCAATGCTCAGGGAGATCTGCTCCCCAAAAGCATTAAAGGAAGCGGTCCCATTCAAGGCATCGTCGCCTCGAGGTCTTCTTCAAGACAGTTGAGAAAGAGAAGGCATCATTCAAGGTCGCCTTTCTGGTATGTCTCGCATCGATGGTTGGTCGTTTGGGGCTAGTCACCGGTCTCCTCCCCTCTCGGAGTTGCCGGTTTCTGGCTCCGGTGCCCGACCTCTTCGACATCGGAACCCGTCCCCGCCTACTGGACAGGACTCCGAAGAGCAGTTTCACCAGTGGGTTGCTCTTGTGGAGCAGTGGGCTCGGAGGTTGGTCCAGCTGCCTGGCCTGGTCACTCCGGGGTCTTTGGGTTGCTCGAGGGGCCGCATAGGGCGATTTGACCTTCCTAGTCGCGTGGCGCCTTCTTCGGTGCCATCGACTCCATGCTCAGGTGTTTTCCCCCCTCACATGGCTGCAGCTCAGTGGTCCACACCAATGCCTCTATCTCCTGTTAATTTTCTTTCAAATCGCAGGTTTTGGAACCTTGGGACTCTCTCTCTCGGAGCTGTCTGTGGTGCTGGGGGCTCTGTCGGTGCCATCCGCAGCACCAGGGGCTCTGTCGGCTCCATGTGCTGGGCTATTTCCGATGGCACTAACTTCCTTGGGCTTGGCACTGTGTTCTTCATTGGCGCCAATGCTTGGTGCAGCGCGGTCCAGCCTCCAGGGCTTTTCGACTCCGATCCCTTTCCTCTTCTAATTTCCATTCTGATTTCCTTTGATTTCCTGTCCATACAGTGCCCCTGGACTGTCAGGAGATGATTTTGAGCCTGACCCAGACCTTCATCTGGCTGATGATGTTGAAGGAGCAGGAGTTAATCCTGCTGCAGAGCCTGTGGTCAAAGACCTTTCCTTTAAGTCTCTGCTGAAAAATTTAAATTCCACTCTTTCTCTCCAGACTACAGAAATCGATCCTGGGAAGCTTTTAAGACTGCAATATCTACATGTCCCGGAGATCCCTATGAATTTAACTCCTCCGGTACAACCATCTTTTGAGACCCTTTCTCAGATGATAGGAACAATCCTGCTCTCATACCTTCCATGGCAAAGTCCATAGATAGGAAGTATGCTGCTCCCAGGGATCGACCCATATTGGTCTCACAAGCTTTTGCTGATCCCATTGTAGTCATAGCAGAGAATGACAAGGCTGTCCTCCCTCAGGCATCCTCAGCCTGGCCTATCAATAAAGAATCTCGTAAGATAGACACCTTAGGTAAGAGAGTCTTTGCTGCCTCCACCCTGGGAATGCGTATTGCCAGCTACCAGGGCTATTTTTCTCAATATGAGTATGTCCTTTGGCATTCGCTCAAGCAAATGGTAGAAGTTCTGCCTGAGTCAGAAACTAATTCGGAGCTACTTCACACCATAACCAGCGGTATCGAGTCCAATAACCAACAGGTTAAAGCTGCAATGGACACTTTCGATACTGCTTCTCCAGCAGCAGCCGCGGGCATTTGTACCCATCACCACTCTTGGCTACGTACTTTGGGTTTCACAAATGATGCCCAGCAGCAGGTCATGGCCTTACTCTTCAGTATGTATCTGTTCGGACCCCAGGTGGAACAAGCTCTGGAAGCCACACAGAAGACTAGGTCATCCATTAAGATAGCTCGACCTGCCCCCTTTCGGGGGGGGGGTACCAATAAGTGTCAGTTTCATAACCGTCAGTCCTTTCGGGGCAAAGGCAGGAGGGGCTTTAATAAAAGCCACACCCCGCAGCCACAAAAGAAAATGCAGCAGAAGGCACAAGCCCCCAAAGCGCTCAGTGCCACCTTATGAGTTCTCGGCCCAGGTCCCACCTCATCTGCCCAAGGGGGACTCTTCCTCAGCAGTGGGAGGACATCTGACTCTGTTCTATGACCAGTGGAAGTCTATAACATCAGACAAATGGGTCCTCTGGATAATCCGCGAGGGATATTAGCTCAATCTTTCAGAAACCCACCCAGATCATTCCCCCAAACGACAGTCCAGGCTGTCGACAGTACAGTCAGATCTTCTTGCTTCCGAGGTGCAAGGCCTTCTAAACAACAGGACAGTAGAAGTAGTTCCGCTGGACCAACGAAACACAGGTTTCTACTCCCATTACTTTCTAGTTACAAAGAAAACTGGAGGCATATGCTCCATTCTGGATCTCAGAAAGTTAAACAAATTCCTTCACAAGGAGAAGTTCAAGATGATATCTCCAGGTACCCTTCTACATTTGATTCATCAACACAATTGGCTAGCCTCCCTGGACATGCAGGTTGCCTACCAAGACATTCTTATACACCCAAAGCACCACAAATATCTGAGGTTTGTAGCGTTGGGTCAGCATTATCAGTTCAGAGTCCTGCTGTTTGGGCTATCCTCAGCGCCGCGAGTTTTTACAGAGTGTTGTGCAATTTTCGCAGCACACCACAGGAAAATTGGAATTCAAGTGTTTCCATACCTGGACGACTGGCTTCTAGCAAGCCCTTCCAGGCAGGGAACTCTGGACACCGTAGCCAAAGCTTCGGACTTCCTCACATCCATGGGAGTCCTGCTAAATCGCAACAAATCACAATTGCAGCCCTCCCAGAAACTCCTTTTCATAGGAACTTTTCTGGATACCTCCTGTGCAAAAGTTTTTCTTCCAGAGGACAGAAAGAGCGATATCCTACAGATGGCCCGATACATCAGAGAAGACAGCTCAGTTCGAGCTATCTCGATGCAACGGATGCTGGGTCTCATGGCATCCTCGGTGTTCACTGTACCTCTAGCTCGTCTCCACATGAGAACCTCTCAGTGGATGCTCGGTACTCAGTGGTCCCCCAACCACTCATGCTTAGTCCTTTCCCATCAAGGTCACTAAAGAGGTCACTCACCTGGTGGTCGCAGGAGAACAACCATCTGGAAGGGTATCCATTTGCTCCTCTGGACCATCAGATCACCATTACCACCGAAGCGTCCCTGATGGGGTGGGGAGCTCACTGCTAGAAGCTCCACACCCAAGGTACGTGGACTCAGGACGAGTTCTGGCTCCACATAAACGTCCTGGAAATGAGAGCCATCCTCTATGCAGTCTGAGCTTTGAAGGACATTCTCTGTCACAAGAACATTCTCCTTCAAACAGACGACAAAGCAGTGATGTATTACGTCAACAGACAGGGCAGTGCACAGTCTTGCCCATTATGCAGGGAAGCTATGAGAGTGTGGGAATGGTGCCTTGAGCACAAGGCACTAATCCACGCGGTTTACCTGCCAGGCGTGCAGAATGAACTGGCAGACCATCTCAGCAGAATGGAGAATGATCCTCATGAGTGGTCTCTCGACTCAACCGTCGCTCAGTCACTCTTCAAAGAGTGGGGAACTCCAGACCTGGACCTTTTTGCATCCCCACTCAACGCAAAACTGCCTCTCTTCTGCTCCAGAAATCCAGGACCTGGCATGTTCTGTCAGGATGTTTTTCAGGCTGCAGTGGATAAAACTCTTTCTATACGCCTTTCCTCTTCTTATTTTAATTCAGAGTGCTTCTCAAATTCGAGTCTCAGGGAGACAGTGATTCTTATTGCTCCCTTCTGGCCTCAACAGATATTAATCTTCCTCGACTAAGTCTCCATCACTCATTCACACTAGTGGGGATAGAGGACCAAGCGGGAGCCAAAAATTTTCTGAAGGGCCGGCGCCGAGGTAGGACCACGCACGCGCGGCACCGTGAGACTGACTCGCGCCTGTGTAGGCTATCTCGGCCTCGACCCTACAACCGCCTCAGTTCCTTTTCTCCCGCCGTCGAGTGCGCTTGGATGTCGACGTCGCTCGTCTGCCGGAGTCAAAGTTTTCGTCTATACAACAGCAGCTTTTAGTGTTTAAACATTTTAATTTAACTATTTAGTAATAATTTTTTGTATTTTACGAACAAGAAGATTATGAAGAAAAAGAAATTCTTTCCTGCCATCAACGGAGTAGTCCTTAGACGGTAGCGGTGACGGTAGGAAGACTTCGCTTGAAAGGTGTTATGGCAGAGGGCTGTGCCCAGTCCGCCACCCTATAAATAACGGGAGGGTCTGACTATGGACAGTCCTGTGCTCGGGGGAGACAGTCCACTGAAGCACTAATCTGGTAGTGCCGGATCCGACTCCGCTTAGCCTCGAGCTCTTCTTCTTCGTTTGGGAAGAAGAATCGGTGCCGCTTCGAGTTGCCCGTTGTTGTCTGCCGCAGAGTTGTTCGTTGGTAGGCGATAGGCCTGAACCGACTTTCGTGGGTTCTCCCTTGGCCCCGCTCTTAACGGCTGCATACTCGACTCCGTACTCCATCTCTGTCCTCGTTGGAGTTCCGGTGAGCAGTTTCACCTCCGGGCCGCTCCTGTGGAGCAAGGGGTTTGACTTTCCTTTTTTCCTGGTTGTGTTCCTGGTTTCGGGGCCTCCGGGCCTCTAAGCCATTGGACCGGAGCTGGGTCAATTGGATCAGAATGAGCGCGGTGCCCTCTTGGTGCCTTCGCCATCGTGTCAGCCCCTCGTGCCTACCCCCCTCTCCTTTTCCATGCTGGGGCCGGCACGGGCACCACCTTTCTCCATCTTTTCCATTGGCTTTCCACGGTGTTTTACGTTGGCTGTACCCAACACCTTGGTGGCACCTGAGTCGGGCCGTGCCACTGGTTTGGCATTGGTGCCATGGTAACCACTGGTGTTTGGGTGGCGCCGGGACTCGGCATCCATGGGTGCCTGTCATTGTTGCCTTCATTGCGGCGCCCATGGCGGTGCCGTGGGTGTCTCGCAGTGCCACGGATGCCTGGGCACCCGCTGGGTGCTATGGGCGGCCCGGCACTCAGCTGGGTGCTTCGGGCGGCTCGGCACCGCGAGGTGCTGCTGGTGGCACTCGGAGCACCCACGGTGGTGCCGTATGCGCTGGGCACCTGCTGGTGCCTCTGGCAGTGCCGGGCACCCGCGGGCAGCACCTGACACCCGCTGGCAGTGCCTGGCACCCGCGGGTGGCACCTGGCACTTGCGGGTGCCATGGGTTTCTTGGGTTCCATGGGCGTCGGAGGTGCCCTTGCGTGCCATTGCTGCCGTTGGTGCTGAGGATACCTTCGGGTTCCGCCGTGGGTACCCTCTGGTGTCTCCCAGGTTGGCATAGGTACTGCTTGGTGCCCTCCTGTGCCACGAGTGACGCTGGTGCCGCAGGGGTGCCAGTTGGTGCTGTCTGACAGAACTAGGGAAAGATCTCCATTTACGGACCTCTTCTTCCACAGGAGTTGTGGTGGGATGTTTCCGCAGAATGAAGTCCTGTTCTGCGGATTATTTTTCCACACATCTTAGTGGGTGACTGTCTGCATCGGGTCTCATCATCCAGCGGTTTTCCGCTGATGAGACTCTTCTGTTCTGCCAATGGAATCTCTCATTCCGCTTAGCACTTTTTCAGCTCCCTACGTGGTGCCAAGCTCCTCGACACCTTTCCTGGAGGCCGAGTCTCTAGTGCCTCTGACCTAGACCTCTTTTTGGGGTCCTTCTGCGGTAGAAGGGCATCTAGATGAGTATCTCCCTTTCCTTCTGGTCAGTGATACAGCGGATGACTCATTTTATATACTGAAAGACACGCCCTCTCTATCATCAGAGTCCGTGATGGGAGCTCTTTTCAGTAGTTCCTCATTAATGGGGTCCACCATAGTGTTCAGACTGGATCTGTGGACCATATACCTCTGCGTCTAGACTCTTTCAGTCGTCAAGACAATTACACTCTGTGGAACATTCTAATTCAATGGTTGGGAGCTGCACAGACTGTTCTGCTCCTTTGATAGGGGTATACTGCCCTTTTTTAATGCTGCCCCTCTGGTGGCTGCTTCGGCACAGGTGGTTAACATTTGTCTAGCTATTATTATTAGTCCAGTCAAGAGTTCAGTTATGGATCCTCAGGCTCCTCCTGCTCCTCAGAGGGATGACATCCTTGTCATGTCTGTATCAAGCAATCCTTGCCAAATAGCAGCCTGCAACCTTGTCCCAGGTTCCGGACTAATGATTATTTAAAAAAAAAAAAAGGTCAGAACTGTATACAGTACAGCCTGGTTGGAATTTCCCAATACACACTTTGGATCTGGTCAGGTTCCACCTCAACCCTGAAGCGGTCATCTCTAAACTTCGGTAAAGAGTACCTGATTTCTTCTACCTCTAGGGGCAGTCCGATCCAGCGGTGGTATAGCTCACCTCTTTTCTCTAGAGAGATTTCTTTCATTCTGAGATATTTCCAAAACCTAGGCGTCTAACCAGTCTGTTAGTCCCTCCTTTTTTTTATCAGGCTTTCTTCTCTTGATCAGAGCCTCGCAGCAACAGAAGTGACTCTTCATCTAGTCGGAACTTAGATTCCTACTTCCATGCTTGCTTCAACTTAAACAGACGACATGCTCCTTCCTTGACCATAGGTCAAGTAGGTCTTTTTCTGAGATAGCTTCTCAAATATTCACATCTTCAGTTCCTGCGCACTGGTTCCATGCCAGTCGCACACAAAACTATCTTCTCCAACTGTGTGACGGAGCTGTGATTTTTTTTTTTTTTTTTCAACAAAGCAAACTAGAGTCCTTCCTACTCCCTTCAGGGAGGCCGGAATAAGTAGTGCCTCACCGCACTGAGCCACTTCTGCCACTATTCAGTCACTTCAATGAATGGGTTAGCCCTAACTTGGTCCTGCTGTGTCCCACCTTGACGCATATCTGCCTCTACTTGCTTTACAAATCCAGCCCCTGTTTTTTTCTGTCGGAATGTTTTTTTCTGCAGTGGACACGTCCTCCTGTACACGTTTTCCTTTCTTCCCTGAGTTCAGAGATGGCTACTAAAGTTATACACACAGGGGCACCATGATTCCTTTTTGGAATATGCAGTGACTAGGATTTGATTCTACTAGACCACCACAAGAGGCTTCTAAGTTGTACTTCGCCTTCCATCAGGAAGGTTTCAGTGACTAAGTGAAAACCATTCTCCTTGATGGGCTAACCCCACCTGGACCTTCTTTTGCTCACCAAGTAAGGGGTTCACGTGCTCCTGGATCTGTTGTTTGCAGCTCAGCCATACTTGGTAGTGGGGGTTCCGTCTCCGCTTTTCAGTCTACCCTGAACCTGTACACTTTACCTCTGGCTATTGCAGTTCCTGAGGTCCTTTAACATTAGATTAGTACATGTCTTTGACACTATTAGTTTTGGCCCTATACCAAATTGTGAGTCCTGGTTTTCGCTGCTCTCTCGGAGTGGTTGCGGCTTCCTGGCAGAGTTTCATTTTCTGCCCATTGCAGTCATCTGCAAAGTGCTGAGTTACAACCTGAGCACTTATCTTGTAAGCATCATGTTCTGGATGCTCTTTACAAGAGTGCTCTTTTTATTAGCAGGACAGTCCTTGGCCATCCTTTCTGGGTGAACCCTATCTCCTACCACCCTACTCAGGGTTGTGGGTTTTAGCTCGGTACTCTCCCACTAGTGTGAATGAGTGATGGAGACTTAGTCCAGGAAGATATGGAAATTACGTACTTACCGTAATTATTGATCTTGGACAGTCTCCATCACTCATTCACACGCCCACCCACCATCCCCTGGGTTCACTCGTTTTTCTTTTCTTTCCTGGTCTTCATGGCCTATGGTTCGGACTGTGAAGCCATTGTTCTTTGACCTTTCTTACAAAGGCCATCTGGGCCCTCTCAGGCCCAGAAACTCAGAATGAGTTATTCTCATTAGTTACGCTGCACCTCCTTGGTCAAAAAGGTACTGAGGCGGCTGGAGGGTTGATGCCGAGATAGCCCACACAGGTGCGAGTCAGTCTCACGGTGCCACGCATGCACGGTCCTACCGTGGCACCAACCCTTCCGAAAATGTTTGGCTCCTGATGGTTCTAGCGCCTCCAGCGCGCTATCGCACCAGTGTGAATGAGTGATGGAAACTGTCCAAGAAGATCAATAATTATGGTAAGTACGTAATTTCCATTTCTGGAAGTCCGCGTGTTCAAAGTCAGGCGTACACCGTCGACTTTTGGAGGATTGGCACGCACCAGGGATGCCAGACGCAGATCCCTTGACTCTTCCTCCAGGTCACCTCCAGGTTCTATACAGACCACGGAGGAGGGGGGGCTTCTGCCCCTTCAAGCCTCGTCTTGGTGGAAGCCCCTTTTACGGTGCAGGAGGCCTGGTCCGATTCCTCTGGGAGTTGGGCTGGAGGCACCGTCCTAGCAGTCACCTCTTCAAAGGTTAAGGCTCACCTGGCGTCGCAGCCTGTGTCTGCTAGGCCCGGCCTGGCGGTTTCCTCTGTGCCACCTCAGATCTCTGTGCCACGTTGTGGGTGGTGCAGGGCTGACTTGTGGCGCTGCCTCGGATCCCGCTGCCAGTGATCAGGGCAGCGCCGTGGGCAGTGCGGGGCTGACTCATGGTGCCGGGAGGTGGTCTGGATCTGTGCATCCTCCAGGGAGGATGATGATTCAGAGGTGGATCCAGACTGGCTTCCGGGTTCTTCCGAATCCTCGGACTCCCCCTGCTTAGCACATCGACGCCTGACCACCTCCCGAGGTGTTGGTTCTACTGTTTAGTCCCCAAGCCCTGGCAGAGGGTGTTCTCTTCCTCAGAGACATCTGGCCCCCTCTACCTCTGCCAACCCTTCCCCTTCTTCTGGGCCACTCTGGTCCTATGGGGCCCTAGACCTGGGATTAGTTCAGAGCCATGGCTGCCTTATTCCCTGCCTGTGTGAGATCCATGGATGAGCAGGTGTTTCACCACTCTCCCCCTAGGCAGCCAGTCTCTGACTCTCCGGACTCATCGGCTTCCTCACTTGAGGGAGAGGATCCTTCTGTCCACCTTTCCTCGGACACTGACCAGACCAGATCTTACTTCAAGTGGGAGCTCTTGCAGCAGGCTATTACATTTAGGACTATGCCGCAGGCACTAGGACCACCCGGTGAAAAACGTCTGCCAGCAATACCAGCGGGGACTGCCCCGACATCGGTCAGGGTACAAGAGGGGGCGGACCCAGCTCCACCTCCAGTTCTTTCCCGCCGCGTACCCGCACGTGAAGCTTGCTTCTGTCTGCGACTATCAGCGAGAAGAAGAACTTCTATCAAGACTTTGTCACTTTTTTCCTCTGTTTAACTGACATCGATGTCTGTTTCGCTGCCATCGTTTTGTCCAGTTTTCCCACTTTTGTGCTGTGCTTTTTGCTCAGTTTTTGCTGCTTCCAGTACTGACGTCAGCCCTCTTCCTCCCCGGCCGGGTTAGATGTCTTCCCGGGCTTCGGTGTCCCTTGAACACTTAAATAAGTGCGACTGCGGGCGGCAGATTCCCGCTAAGGACGGGCACCGGCGTTGCGTCTTCTGTCTCGGTCTCGACCACGACACCGCCAATTGTGCTGACTGCCAGGCCTTCACCAGCTGAACCCACATCCACCACCTGAAAGCCCTTAAGGCCTACCTTCTAGAGCAAAAAATGGATGTGCACTCTTCGGAGGGGAAGAAGAAAGAGAAAAAGCGGCACAGCAAGGAGCGTAGTCGGTCCAGATCGCATTCGTGGCCTTCTCCAAAAAAGGCCCATGCTTCGGGGTCTGGAGAATCACCGAAGACTCCACAGGCTAAGGCCAGCCCGTCAGGGGAGAAGCTGGCCAAGCGAAGAGACTCCGCTAAAGGTCATCGCCAGAGTCAGGTACCTGCTTGGCCCTACCACCTGCTAAGGCGCCGGTGCCGCCTGCTGAAGAGCCTCCCGGAGACTAAGGACTCTCAGCGCCCCTGGCGTCACCCGCTGCCGGGTCCCTACACCGACGCCGGGTCGGAGGGCAGGGACCCGGGTCAGTCATAGAGATACACTGCCCCTGCCGCCCAAGTCCTCCTCCCCCCGGGCCCCCAGGAGAGCTCTCCTTCACGTCCCGCCGTTCCAGAGGCTTCTTTTCCACAGCGTGCGGCTGAGATTTTTTCCAAGGATGAGCTAAAGGAGCTTTTCTCCTTTTGGTGGGGGCAGGTCCACAAGCGGACCTCCCCGTCGCCGGCCCAGACACTGGTTCACTGGAGAACCACAGCCGGAGGGTGAGACTTCTCTGTTGAGGTCACCGGAGCGCCGTCCTTCGCCTCCTTCCAGGGCTCGTTCCCGCCTAGATCCGAGGACCACTGACGTCGCTCTAGGGTTTCTGGTACCAATGTCGGTCTAGGTTTCATTCCAGGAGCCCTTCTCGCACTAAGTGGGACCACTCCCGATGTCGGTCTTCTGACCGACGTTGGTCATTGCTCCGTCGCCAGTCCAGAGACCGGAGTCGGTCTTCGGACCGTCGTCAGTCCCCTAGTCACCGACGTCAGCGCAGGCATGATCATGGGGTGGAATCAGACTATTATTCCAAATCGGATAGTCGATCCTCCTCTTCTTCATCAACCTCTTCTTCTCTCAGTCTCAAGCGCTCCCCTGAAGAGAAGGACCAGCCTGGCTCGCCTCTGGACGATCCTACCTTTATGGACGTCATGAGGCACATCCAGGCTTCCAACGAGTGGGACACGGAAGACCTGGATCCGGAACGCCGGAGATTGGCTAAATACCTGAGGCAGAAGGAGCCGAAGCCCCTGGTTATTCCTCCTTTGGTGGTTACTTTCCAGGATCTTACAAGATCCACCTGGATGCATCCGGCCTCCATCCCGGCAGTTCAGATGAAGTCGGATAGGCTCTATAAGGCCCCAAGGGTGGAACCCTTCCTGGCAGAACACCCTTAGGCTGACTCATCGATGATCACGGCTGCCCGTGATAAATCTCAGCAGCTGAAGCACCTCAGCTCCCAGCCTCCTGACCTGTAGTCCCGATACCTGGATCAGGTGGGCAAAAAAGTTTACGCGGCCTCCACCTGTTCCATTCGCTCCCTAAATTTCCTCACACGTATGGTACAGTATCAGAATGCATTATGGGAACGGGGACTTGAGCTGACACAGGCCATGCCATACTCTGATAAGAAGACAGAGCTCCTGGCCCTTTTGCAGTCGGGCTCAGACGTAGGCTCTCGTGCTGAGAGCCTCGTATGACACTGCAGACACGGCAGCCAGGGCGGCCGCCTCTGGGGTATGCCTTCAGCGCCATGCCTGGTTGAGAGTCTCGGGCTTTCACCAGGATCTGCAGTCCGGTATCCGAGATTTGCCCTTCCAGGGTACCGTCTTGTTTGGGCAGGAGACGGAGGCTTTGATCTCCCGTCTCCAGGAGTGTCGGGTAAGTCGATCTGGTCGGTCTGCCAGATGTACCATGGTGACCAGCGACGTCCACACTGCCGGCGGCCTTTTCGTAAGTCCTCAGGCAACAAAGTGTCAGCCCATGAAACCAGCAGGGACAGAGAGGTGGCTTCCGCAGAAGATCCGGAAACCAGCAGTCTGGTGGACCTTCGGCCCTTGGGCCCAAGTCCTCCCAGGCCTCTCTTCCAACTCCCGGTTCTGCCCAGTGACTCCCTTCCACCCCCCCCCGACTGAAGTTCAAGGGGAGCCGGTTGGGGGCCACTTCTCCCTTCATTTTGAAGGGTGGAAGTCTGTTACCACGGACCAGTGGGTGTTAGACGTTGTATAGAGAGGACACACCTTGGAGTTCACAGAGTTTCCTCCACATACTCCACCAAAGCTCTCCCGTTATCCTCCTTCTCATATCCACTATTAGAAGGAGAAATACACACCCTCCTGCAGAAGAGAGCTATAGAGAGAGTCCCCTGGGGGCAGCGGGGCCAGGGGTTCTACTCCCACTTTTTTCTGGTCCCCAAAAAAGACTGGGGACCTTCGTCCCATTCTAGATCTCAGTCCACTAAACCTCTTTATCGAGTACAAAAGGTTCAGAATGGTGACTCTTCCAGGTCTCCTTCCCTTGCTGCACCAAGGGGACTGGCTCTGTTCTCTCGACATGCAGGATGCATACATGCATATAAGGATCTTTCCTCCTCACAGGAAGTTTTGAGGTTCCACTTCCAAGGGGAGCATTTTCAGTTTGGTTGCCCTGTTGGCCTCTCTTCCGCTCCGTGATCTTCACCAAATGCCTCGAGTGGTGGCTGCGGCTCTGAGGCTAAGGGTCCGTGTTTCCCTACCGACGATTGTCTTCACGCCCCGCCAAGGACAGCCTCTTATGCCTCTCTGAGACACTTATACTCTATTCCGAGAGCTGGGAATCACCCTGAACTTAAAAACGTCATCCCCGGAGCCCAGCCAAAAGCTCGCCTTCATAGGAGCAATCCTGGATTCTGTCCAGGGCATGGCCTTTCTCCCACACGACAGGGGGATTCGCTTGCGAGAGTTGGCGAAACTGATCTCTCTGGCACCTCGGGTTCTGGCTCGGAACTTCCTCAGCTTATTGGGGCATATGGCGGAGGCCATTCCAGTCACGCCCTTGGCCCGCCTCCACATGAGAGTCCCACAATGGATGCTCAGGGTGCAGTGGGACCAATGCTACAATGACCTGGACACTCTAGTCCGGATCTCGGAGCCAGTCAGGAGAACTTTGCTTTGGTGGTTGGACCCCAGCAGTCTGGAGAAAGGGGTCACTTTTCGTCCAGAGCCACCAGGTCAGACTCTAACGATGGACGCCTCAGACCTGGGCTGGGGGGTGCACCTGGGTGTTCATCAAACGCAGGGGTGGTCCCTCCACATCAGTGTACTGGAAATGCGAGCGGTCCTCTACGCTCTTCAGGCATTTCAGGAAGATCGGGTACCGGGCTCTCTTCTAATTCAGACAGACAACATGGCGGTCGTCTTTTACATCAACAAGCAAGGAGGCACTCATTCATATCCTCTTTGCAGGGAGGCGATGAGAGTCTGGTACTGGACACTGGAACGGGGCATTCTGCTGTCCGCAATGCACGTTCCAGGCGTCCTAAACAATCTGGCCAACAACCTCAGCAGGTCGCGGGCCAGAGCACACGAGTGGGAATTGCTACAGTCCGTAGCAGACCAGCTCTTCGACAGGTGGGGTCTTCCCGAGCTGGACCTCTTTGCGTCACCATGCAACGCCAAACTGCCAGTGTTTTGCTCGCGAGAGCACACGCCTGGAGTTTTTTGGCCAGACGCGTTATCCCTTTGTTGGGCAGGGAGGTTTCTTTATGCCTTTCCGCCCTTCCCTCTCATTCAGAGGGTTCTGCTCAAGTTGCAGGCCGAAGGGGCCCAGATGATCCTTGTGGCCCCCAACTGGCCTCGACAGATTTGGTTTCCACTCCTGCAGCAGTTATCCAGGGAACCGCCAATTCCGCTGCCCATATGCTCGCAATTGCTGTCCCAAGACCAGGGGTCTCTGGTCCATCCAGATCTCAGATCCCTGCACCTTCATGCTTCGCTCCTTCAGACATAGCTCAAAACAGATACGGGGTTTCCCCGGAAGTGGCGGAGGTCTTAGCGTCTGCAAGAAAGCCCTTTACTCGCTCCACTTATGCTATGACGTGGAAGCGTTTCTGTCTTTGGGCCTTACCGCAACGTTTGGATCCCGTCACCTGCCCTGTGAACTCCATTTTGCAGTACCTCCTCTCCTTGTACGAGAAAGGCCTGAGTTATTCCTCTATCAAGGTGCACATGTGGGCAATTTACGCCTACCATGCTCTCGTGGGAGAGAGAGAGCATTGGCGCAATTAGATGTGGCCCGCACCTTCCTTAGGGGAATTCTACACATGAGACCTCCCATTAGGGACCCTGTCCCACCCTGGGACCTCCTTTTTGTGTTGGAGAAACTCACCTTCCCTCCTCTTGAGCCAGCAGCAAGTTGTGAGCTGCATTACCTTTCTTGGAAAGTTTGTTTTTTGGTTGCTGTTACTTCAGCTCGAAGGGTTTCCAAGCTTCAGGCTGTGATGTGTAAAGAGCCCTATTTGGTTTTCCATAGGGAAAGGGTTTCCCTCAGAACTAATCCTAAGTTTCTCCCCAAGGTGGTCTCAGAATTGACCCTCAACCAGTCGGTTGATCTTCCAGCTTATTTTCCTTCCCCTTCCAATAGAGGGGAGGCTCTCCTCCACACATTGGATGTCCACAGGACCCTGAGGTATTACCTCAACAGAATGGTTCAGCACCGTAAATTGGAGCAGCTCTTTGTGGCTTTTGCACCACATCGCTTGGGTCAACCGGTGTCCAAGCAAACTATCTCTAAATGGATAGTCCGCTGCATCTCGTTTTGCTACGAGCATCACAATAAACCCCTGCCGGGCCTAGTTAGGGGTCACTCCACCAGAGGAGTGTCAGCTTCTTTCGCCGCTCTGTGAAATGTCGCTATCCAGGACATTTGTGCGGCCGCAACCTGGAACTCGGTGCATACTTTTATCAAGCATTACAGCTTGGATATCATCTCCAGACGCCATGCTGGCTTCGGCCTAGCGGTTTTACAAGGGCTTTTGTCCTAGGGCCTCTGGAGTCAGCATATTCCACCTCCCGGGGTCGGTTACCTCCTTGCTGTGGGACTGCTTGGGATTCAGTCCTAAATGTAATAGCCTGCTGCAAGAGCTCCCACTAGAAGTAAGATAGTACAGTTACGTAAGAACTTGCCGTAACAGTAGATCTTCGAGAGGAGCTCTTGCAGCAGGCGCTGCTTCCCTCCTGCCTTCCCCCTCGAGATGTGCAGATCTATTTTCTTTTCCTTCTTTCCTTTCTGGATGGTGGGCTTCACCTCCTTCTCTTGTCAGGCCTTCTGCTGGGTACTGGCGGGAGAACTGAGGTGGAGCTGGGTCCGCCCCCTCTTGTACCCTGACCAACATCGGGGTGGGGCCGGCGTCGGGGGCGGTCCCCGCTGGTATTACTGGCAGAAGTTTTTCACTGGGCGGGTCCTAGTGCCTGCGGCATAGTCCTAAATGTAATAGCCTGCTGCAAGAGCTCCTCTCGAAGATCTACTGTTATGGTAAATTCTTACGTAACTGTACTTTATCGGCATTTCCTTTTGGGGTTTGCAGACAAGCTCCACATCACCAGAATAGCACGTCGCAATCCTGAGCGGGCGACGCGCGCTGTCTTTAACGAATACAGTGCGGGCAACCTGATGGTACCCGTCTGGCCCTCCCCCTTTAGAGAAGTGTGATACTGCGCTTAGAGGCGTCCTTCAGTCCTCTAGCCCCAATGGGTCATGGTGCAGGTATTGCTGACCCTCATGATCTCCAGGAGCTTTATCTCACCCCCACTTTGGGCGTGATGATCCTGGACACTCCTTCCGGGCATAGACACTCAAGCCACTCAGCATGTCTCTCTCTCTTTCAGTCTCAGCACATCAGGCCCATCATGCTGCCTACAACAGGCACTTATGGTCCAAGCTAGTGCATATCCTAGCATCTATGCCTGCTACAGAGGCAACCAGACAAGCCATTGCCCTCTCCACACGTGGCCTGGAGCTTGTGAGGCACCAAACAAGGGCATCATATGATGCCAGTGAGGTGGTGTCTAGGCTAGCGGGGACAGCGATCTGCATAAGGTGCACGGCATGGCTTTGTCTATCCCGGTTCTCACCCATGGCCCGGCAAAGGGTGATTTTCTCCTCTTTCTGGGGAACCCACCTCTTTTCCTGCAGGGTGAGGCAGGAACATTAGGGGCAACTTCCTTCTTCCAGCCTGCGGGAGACCCCGCCACATTCTGACTAGTCCCAGGCCTAGTTTGGCTTGTGAGGGTCTCCCCCCTCCTGTGTCTCCCCCACAGGGGGCTGAGGGACACTCTTCCCTCAGAGAGGTAACAGGTCCCCTTCGAGGGGCTTGGTAATCACGCACCAGTGATGAATGGTAAAGGCTGACACAGATGAGATATGAAAATTACATACCTACCATAATTCTTGATCTTTCTGTGTATCTTCACCATTCATCACTGCTTCCCACCCTCCTTCCCCTCTAGGGCCTCAGTCTCTTAGCAGTTCCTCCTCCCTGCTTGTTTTACCCCAATTGAGACCAATTGTGGACTAGTCTCCTGGTTCTTCTGTTCCCTCTGCTTGTGATGACTGGTGGGGGGGTCTCCATTGGGGGAGAACAAGCAGGGACGCTTGTCCCTTGAATGGGGACTTACCTGGGCCTTCCTCGCATCCCTGCTGGGATCTCTTCTCTGGCTATTATGAACTCGCATTGGTTGTGTAGCATCTCAAGATTCCTGAGGTCCCTCTTCAGCTTTACTTTGGAGGCCTGGGTGACTCCCCAACTTCTTTCCTCTGCAGCTGTGGCTCTCCGCTGGCTGGAACTATATCTGTCCTGCTGCAAGGTCCCTGTGGGTATGGTGCTCCATGTTCTCAGAGGTTTTCCCCTGGACATTCGCTCTCTTTTCCAGACAGCTCAGCTCTCTCTCCCCAGGAGAATTCCTCTGCTCGGAGGCCCTGCAGAGGCATGGATCTCCCTCGCCTGGGGGGTTTGTTTCAGCAAGGAGCGGGAGACACTCGCCCCCAATGGTTTTCTCCGCTGTGGGCCTGGCTGTGAGAGCCTTTCTTCTTCTGTTTGGATTGGCCTCCTGGGCTGTTGCCCAGCTAGCTCCTCCTGGGGGTTACTTTCAACCCGAGGATTCTCTTGTTCTAGGGACATGGATATGTTGTTCATCCACACTCATTGGCAGTATCCTTGCCGCTTTAAATCTTGCCGGAAGGTCTTCAAGCTTGCTCCTCCCACCCACCCGGGTGGTATAACTCTCGGCTCCGCCCCATGACGCCAGATCTTCCTTACCGCTTGGAAGCTCAGGTTCCCTCCTTAACGCTCTGCGTTTGTGACTGGTTCCTATTTCTCCGTTTGCGGATTTAAAAAGTAATATTTTGCAAAAGACTTCAGTCTTGATCCCTCGCGGCTGCGATGAATACATCGACTCCAGTTTGAGAGTGCCCATCGGGTGAAGATGTCTCAGACGGATCCACACTCACGTGTGTCTACTTAGGCCTTGAGCACGACCCGCAGGCTTGCGACCTGTGCTCATCTTTCTCGGCCTCACGTCCTCGAAGACGTGCTGCCGATGTGCAACTGGGCGTCCCGAGAAGCGCTTCCTCCGGTGAAGTCCAAGGAGGCCCGTTGGTTACGGTGTTCATGGGCAGGGCTCTCGGCGGATCAGCTCGAGCCGGATGGTCGCCTCGGCAGGAGGCAAGGGCGTATCTTCCTCGCCGCGGCATTTATCCCGCTCTCTGGGTTCTTCCTACACGCTTCCTTTAAGGAGCTTTTGTCTGTCCCTCTCCACTAAAGGAGAAGTGCCTGCGTCTGCTGGACCTTTCGGTCCAAAAGAGGGACATGGTAGAGTCCCTCCGTCGACGCCTTGGGAGCGAAAGGTCCTCCCGGGCCGTGGACCGCCGGCTTGCGTCGACGCGCGGCTCGCCACTGGCCTCACGGTGTCCTCCGCCAGGTCAGTTGACCGAAACTCCTACTGATGAAGCTCGAGATTTTCTCGACCCATTGATCGGCTGTCGCCTTTAGCAGCCGAGATTCCCCTCTCCGTTCCCCGGGAGGAGTTGAGGATCCGTGGGCTCGCCTGTGCCTCCGTTCCGGAGCCTCGGATGGACCTTCCGGTGCAAGGGAGTGTGTCGTTCCGCCGACACCTCCTGCACCGACTCCCCGAAATTCCGGGACTCTCGGTCTCGGTCTGACCTCTTCATGTCCAGCTGCTCCCACCGCCATAGGCGGTCTCGTCTCGGCACATGGTAAGCGGGCGTCGCTGGCTGCCCTCGCCCCTCCTCCTCGATGAGGGAGGCTCGCGTGAATTACGCCGACGGTACGAGGACCTTATGTTGCAACAGCCCTCCTGGCCGGAATAAGCCGACTCCGCGCCTTTCCCCGCCATTATGGCTGTCACCGAACGCCGACACAACCCCCGACTTGCCCGAGGAGCTCATACCCAGGCCGGTTGTTCGCCAAAATCCAGTTGCTCCACTGATTGCGGTGGAACCTCCGCCCACAGCCACCACATCAGTCTGACCAAGGATTCTCTCGGTCGGCTAAGGCTTCACCCCATCGGCTGTCAGCCACTCCCACTCCCGACCGACCGCAGGTGAAGGGTGGCTCAGGCCAGAGGCAGCTTCCTTCGAGGACCTTCCAGTCCGAGATGATTCCTCCTTCTTCCTCCAAGCGACTGGACTTGGAGTCTTCAGGAGGTCAGCCAATGGATCTATAGCCTGTCCGTCTCTTCCTAGGACTGCTTTCGCTCATCTCGAAGTCTACCGGATGGAGTCGAACCCGCTTCCAAACGGGCCAGGTATCCTCACGGAGATTCTGGACCGAGGATTCTCCGACGGAGGTCTTCCGTGGCCGAGGCCATAGTGGTCCAGCACTGGAACTTTGGTAGCGCCTGCTTCTCCTGCCCTGCGCCGGGCCAGGATGGCCAGGAAGTATCGGTCCCTACCAGTTCCTTGTCCGGTTTTTCGAACACCCCTCTGCTGAGGGTTGGTTACCGACAGCGTTTTGCTGCCAGCGGCAACGCCAGGGATGGGACAAACCTCCTGACAAGGAGTCCAAGAAATTGGACTATGTCGGGCGAAAAGTCTCGCTATGCCCTTCTCTCGGCTCTTCACAGCCAGTTCGGCCGTCCTCATGGCATTATTCTTTCTCATGCCCTGTTGGGCCCCTGGATGAGGTCATCCCTCATCTTCCGCCGATCAGCAGATCTACGGTTAGCAGGTGCGACCAGGGCAGGGTAGTGGCCAAACAGCAGCTCCAGACTGCTTTTGGATGTAGGGACTCATGTGCCAGATCGGGTATGGCCGCAGTGGCTATGCGATCGGCGGGCTTTGAGGATATCCACCTTACTTCGGATACCCAGCACAAGTTGGCGGATGTTCCTTTTTGGGACTGACCTCTTCGCCCTGGGGTGGAAGGTCACCTGCAGAGGATCGAGAAGTCCAATGCCACCTTGACTCGGTCTCTTCGCTCAGAAGGACAAGGCCAGAAACCACAGCCTAAGCTCTTTCGTCTTCTCAGCCCTCAGGCGCGCCTGCCCAGCAACGCCAGGGCCAGCAGGCTCGGCCTTGGTATCCCAAACCCAAGCCGCCGCTTCCTAACAGGAGGCAGGGAGGAAAGGGCCCAGGAGGTCCCTCGGCCGGTCCCTCCTCCAAGCCTGCCCAGTGACGGGCTGAGGGGTGTCGCCCCATCCCCGCTCACCTACCCTGGGTCCCATTGGGGACGGCCCGCACTTCCGCTCCGCCTGGTCCGCTGTTAC
This sequence comes from Neoceratodus forsteri, assembly GCA_016271365.2. Lineage (NCBI taxonomy): Eukaryota > Metazoa > Chordata > Ceratodontiformes > Ceratodontidae > Neoceratodus > Neoceratodus forsteri. The sequence goes on along the minus strand of CM028129.1, from coordinate 254,690,143 downwards.
CACGGACAGGTGGGTCTTGGAGGTGGTGGGAAGAGGCCTGCCTCTGGAATCTCGAGCAGGCACCACCCTTCAGAGCCGCCGCCTCGGGGCTTCGACCCCAGCCTCACTGGCGGCTCGTCGAGCCGACATCACTCTCCTCCTCCAGAAGGAGGTGGTAAGAGAGTGGTGGACCTCCTTCAGACCCAGGGTTTGTGTCCAGGTACTTCCTGGTTCCGAACGGACGGGGCTGGCGCCCATTTCGCACTCCACGACCTAAACAAGTTCCTAAGGTCTCGAACCTTCAGGATGGTCACTCTGGCTCAGATAATACCATCCTTGGAACGCAGGCGTGTGGTTCTGCTCTCTGGACTTGCAGGACGCTGTTTCACGTCCCTATCCGTCTGCCTCACCAGAGATTCCTTCGCTTGACGGAAGGATCTCTTCGAGTTCAAGCCATGCCCTTCGGCTTGTCTCCAGCTCCCAGGGTCTTCACCAAATGCATGGCAGTGGTGACAGCATTCTCTGCGCCGAGGTCCGGTGTACCCTTACCTGGGCGACTGGCTGATAGCAGCTCCCTCCAGGAAGGAGGCGGAGTGGTCCAGAGATCTGGCCCTCCAGGTCTGCTCTCAACTGGGCCTCCTTGTCAACGAGGCCAAGTCGGAACTCGAGCCGAAGCAGGTGATTTTATTCATCGGGGCGCAGCTCGACTCTCTTCGAGCCAGAGCGCGGCTCCCAGCGGACAGGGCCGAGGTTCTTTCCTCCTTTGCCCGATCATTTCTGGTTGGGCAATTCCGCCCTGCCCGGGACTTCCTGCGCCTCCTGGGTCTCATGGCGGCCTGTACCAGCGTGGTCCGTTGGGCCCGCTGGAACATGCGTCCCCTTCAGTGGGGACTGGCCAGCCAGTGGTCACAGCACTGCGATCCCTTGGACCAGCTTTGCCGGTGACACAGGGATGTGGAATGCTCTCCAGTGGTGGACTGTTCCAGATCAATTGCAGGAGGGCATCCCGTCTCGTCCGCCTCGAGCCGACGGTTCTCTGTCGACCGATGCTCTCTGATGGGTTGGGGTGCCCATCTGGGGAACACGGGCTCATGGCCTTCTGGTCCCTGCGGAGTCCCGATGCCACATCAACCTGCTGGAGCTCCGAGCGGTCCGCCTAGCTCTCACCGCCTTTTGCTCCGTTCCTCCGGGGTCAAGTGGTCCAAGTTCAGGCGGACAATACCACGACCATGTACTATCTAAACCGCCCGGGGCGGGGCGCAGCTCCATGCTTCTGTGCAGAAGCTCTCGCATTTGGTCACTGCGAGCAGCCTGGAGGCGGATCTCCTAGCCATTCACGTGGCAGGAGCCTCCAACACCCTGGCCGATGCCCTGAGCCGGATAGGGGCTGCATCCCACGAGTGGTCTCTCCTGCCGGAGGTAGTACAGCATCTGTTCTCCCTTTGGGGCACACCTCAGGTGGACCTGTTTGCCTCCACGGAGAACGCGGTTGAGTCTGTTCCATGCCCCCCCTCAGCAGGGCTCGCTGCAGGGGATGCCTTTCGAGGCAATGGACCCCGGCTCTTTTACGCCTTTCCCCATTTCCCTTGATCCACAAGGTGCTTCTCAAGGCGAGGAGGGCAGGCGCAGGTGATTCTGATAGCCCCAGACTGGCCTGCAGTTCTGGTAACCAGATCTCCTCAGTCTCAGCTCCAGGACTCGCTGGCAGCTTCCAGCTCGCCCGGACCTGCTCTCAGTCAATCAGGGAAGGTGTTCCATCCGGACCTTCAATCCCTGCACCTGACGGCCTGGTTCCTGAGCCGCTAGAGTTCCAGGCTTTGGGTCTTTCCGACGAGGTCCTCAATGTAGTTGAGGCGTCCCGTATGAGTCGACCAGAAAATGCTATGCCTTCAAATGGAAAAGGTTTTCCATTTGGTGTCAGAACAAGGCTTGGACCCTTCCTCCTGTTCCTTGGCAAGCATCTTGGACTATTTATGGTCCCTTTCTAGTCAAGGGCTTAGGTCGACGACCCTAAGGGTGCACCTGGCAGCCATCTCTGCTTACCGGGCGCGGGCCGGGAAGCAGTCGGTGGCGCAGGAGAAGGTGGTCTGGCGCTTTTTCAAAGGCCTTGATCACATTTCCCCTCCAGTGCGGGAACCCCCACCTCCGTGGGATCTACTGCTGGTACTGGCAAAGCTCATGGGCAAGCCATTCGAACCTATGCACAGGTGTGCTCTCTCCACCTGTCGTGGAAGACCGCTTCTTGGTGGCTATCACGTCCAGCCAGAAGGATGGAGAGCCCAGGCTCCATCTAGTCTCCTTACCTGGTCTTCCACAGGGACAAGGTTGTCCTGCTCTCACCCCGAAATTCCTTCCGGAAGGTGGTGTCGGAGTTTCACCTTAACCAGGTGTTGACTCTGCGGTGTTCTACCCCAATCACACCTGGAGCGAATATAGGCTCCATACTCTGGATTCTAGAAGGCGCCGCTATTATAAGGAGCGATGGCTGAAATTCGGGAGAGGTTCGCAGCTGTTTGTCACCCACGCTGAAGCCGCATCTGGCAGACCTGCAGCCATGCGGTGATTTATCAGGTGGGTAACCTCCTGCATAGATCTCTGCTATAAGTTAGCGGGCATGGAGCCTCCAGAGGATAAGAGCTCATTCCTACCCGCCATACTGCTGCAACGGTGGCTGCTTCCAGGGACGTCCCATCCAGGAAATTGCAGGCTGCTACCTGGAAGTCAGCAAACACCTTCATTACCCACTACCACATCGACCTTGAGTCACGTGATGCTGGTTTTGGGGCCCGGTTCTCCAGTCTCTCTTTCCCAAGTAAGTATATGGGGTGTGCGTCTTGCCTCCTCCTCCGGAGAACTGCTAGGAGTCTGCCAATGAGTGTGGATGAACAACATATCCATGTCCCTAGAAATACAGGTTACTCACCTGTAACAGGAGTTCTAGGAATGGTATATGTTGTTCATCCACACGACCCACCCGACCTCTCCCCGGCCTCGACAAGACAACCTGAGCTTCCAGCGTGTCAGATCTGCGTCATGGGGCGGAGCCGAGAGTTATACCACCCGGGTGGGTGGGAGGAGCAAGCTTGAAGACCTTCCGGCAAGATTTAAAGCGGCAAGGATACTGCCAATGAGTGTGGATGAACAACATATACCATTCCTAGAACTCCTGTTACAGGTGAGTAACCTGTATTTCCAGTTCTCTGGAATTGAAGAGCAAATAGCTTAACACAGCGTCCCTTTTCCAAAGCCTGGATAGTCTTCTTGACCCTTCCATGGGTGGTGCCCTGTTTCCCTCTCCTCTCCTGATGGTCTTCTCCCTCTTTCTCCCCTTCTCTATCCCTCTTAGCCTACTCAGAGGTTTGGGGCCCCCTGTCCCAGACCCCTAGGTTACCTTTCCTGTCCTCTCAGTTGGCTTATTCCTTCTTCTGTTTTATATTTTCCTTTTCCTGTCACTCTGGCTCCCTTGCCCCACCCTCCCTTTTTTCTCTCACTACTTTACTCTCCAGCATGCAGAACTGGAATGGAGGAGGAGTCTACGTCGGTTACTGGCCAACCCGCAGGTGCCACGCAGTGTGTCAGCCTCGAGAGTGGTGCCACCCACGACGTCGACTCCTTCCTTTACAAATAAAAAAATGCTACCTCGGGGTCCTGCTCTTCCAGTCAGAACCCACCAGTGATGAATGGTGAAGATATACAGAAAGATCAAGAATTACGGTAGGTACGTAATTTTCATTTCTCTGGTGTAAGAATCCAAATCTCTAGAGACAGGGTGGTCTTGGGGTTAGAGCTCCGGTTTGGGAGCCAGGGGTTCACATGTTTAAACCCCGCTAGAGTCAGATACTCATTGTGTGACTTTGAGCAAATCACTTAACTTTCAGTGCCGCAGGTCACTCAGCTAGGAAATGGGTAGAACCAGGATCCCACTGGAAACAAGATGATCTGAGGTTGGCAAACCTGGGTAAATAAATTGTAACCAAAAAAAAAAAGTAAAACAGTATCTCTCCCATTGCTGTATCTTTTCCTGCTCTATCCAAGTTCAGTCACTAGTCACTTATCTAAGTGCACTATTGTAACCAGTTTTTGTTGTTAAATTGTATACTGTAAATAAATGCTGTACCGTTGTATGCAAGTATCGGTTTGTGATTGCATTCGTGAATCTTGAGTCTTTACATATCCCATAATACTTACAAAATCACACCTATATGAACGACTCAGTGTAAAATAAAAGTGGTACAATATTTGTATTATTTTGCACAGTTTGACTGCACAAACACCCTCAGTGACCAGATTCTGGAGAATGTGACAGTACAGATGGAACCCAGCGAGGGATATGAGGTGCTTTCCTATATTCCAGCTCGAAGCCTGTCCTATAACCAGCCTGGGATCTGTTATACGCTAGTATCACTGCCCGAGGAAGACCCAACAGCAGGTAAGTCTACCTTCATGCAGTCTTCTACATTGCTGAGCATGAGAAGAAGTGTTTCCCCTTGTAGCACCAGGATTCTTCAGGAAATTAATTGAATTTGTCCCACAAGGTTTACCTGGCTAAACAATTTTAAATAAGTAGATCCAGCAGGATTGCTGGTTGACTTGTTAAGTTTTTTTATAACTTTCTATTTTTCCCTCTTTACCTGGTGTCAGACTCATCTGAGCCCATTCTTAAGCCCTGGATCACATACCCACTGGATGGGTCATCACCGGCCCTAAATACCACTACCTTTCCCCTTGTATACTGTCCTGGAGTTGCTTCTTTGGATGAGAACATCCAAACAAAAAGCTAGACGGATCTTTCCCATTCAGAAAGGGGAAGCCTGGCATCTTCCTGGACATAAGTCTCCACCACTCATTCACACTAGTGGGATTGGCGCCGGAGGCACTAAGACCCATCGGGAGCAAACTTTTTGCTGGAGGGTCGGCGCGAGAGACGGCGCCGCGAGACACGGCGCCGCGAGCAGCGGCTCGAGCGGGTAATGACCATCTCGCGACAACCCTCCAACCGCCTCATCCTTTTTTCCTACCGCCGAGTGCGCTTTCAGTGACGACGTCGCCGCTTGAAAAATGAGTCAAACTTCAAACTACGCTTAGTTTTCAGTTTGTTTTTTGTAACATTATCACGATAGTAGTATCGCTTTAGTTTTATTCCTATTTTTCGAGAATTTTTTCTAATATTTAAATTTAATCTTACTTGAAGAAGTCTCGGCCTACTGGACGGAGTCGACTATGAGCAGGTCAGGTGACGGTAGGGAGACTTCATATGAAAGCTGTTCAGTCAGCCGGCTGGGTCCAGTCAGCCTCCTTCTCCTCAGCGGGGTTCCGACTACGGTCAGTCCGATGCCCGGGGGGATGGGCGGTCCCCCCCCCGGCATAAAAATAAACGGTCGCATTCTCGGCGCCGTTCGGCCTCGAGCTCTTCTTCGGCCCACAGGTCAAAAAAGAGAAGGCATCACTCGAGGTCGCCCTCTGGTATGTCTGCGCGTCGACGGTCGGTTATCGTTGCTAGTTGCCGGTCTCCTTCTTCGGAGTCGCCAACTTCCGATAATCGTCGTCCTCGACACCGGAGCCCCTCCCCGCCTATAGGTAGGGCTCCAGATGAGCAGTTTCATCAGTGGGCCGCTCTTATGGAGCGATGGGCTCGGAGGTTGGTTCTTCTGCCTGGCTCGGTTACCTCGGAGCCCTCGGGCTCCTCCGGCGATCAGGTAGGGCGGTTGGACCTTCCTGGTCAGGGCGCCTCCGGTGCTAGCGACCTGCTTAGGTGTTCCCTCACATGGCTGCGCAGGGGCCTCACCGATGCCCTTATCTCCTGGTTTTTCCTTCTCTTGCTTTCCAGGTTCCCGGGCTTTTCCGGCGCCTTCTGCAGGGTCTGTGGCCTTGTCGGCGCTGCCGGGCCGCGGAGCTTGCGGCGCCGTTGGCGACGCGCGTGTCTCGGCGCCGTTGGCGCGCCAGCGTGGTCATGGCGCGCGGTGGTGCCGTTGATCGGGCGGCGCTTGTTCGGCTGGCTCAGGCGCCCTGGGGCATTTATGGGCTGCGTCTCTTCGCGCGCCAGGCGCCTCGGTGCCGCTTTCAGCCCGCTTTGCCGCCGCATGCCTGCAGCCCTTGGGGACTCTCCTTGTTTTTCTGCCATTTCCTCCTCTCCTAATTTTCACTCCTTTCCTGTCCAAACAGTCCTTTCTGGACCATCAGGAGATGATGTTGAGCCTGACCCAGACCTTCGGTTGGGTGATGAAGTGGAGGAAACAGGATCTTTCTTTCTACAGAGCCTGTGGTCGAGGACCTGTCCTTTAAGTCTCTGTTGAAGAACCTGGGATCCACTCTTCTCTCCAGACTACAGACATCGATCCTGGGAAGATATTAAGACTCCAGTATCTTCATGCTCGGAGATCCCTACTGATTTGACCTCCCCGATTCAGCCTTCCTTCGAGACGCTGTCTCAAATGGTATGGAATAACCCTGCTCTTATTCCCTCAGTGGCTAAATCCATTGATAAGAAGTATTCAGCTCCCAAGGATCGTCCCATTTTGGCATCCCAAGCCTTTGCGGATCCTATTGTAGTCCTGGCAGAGAATGACAAGGTCGTTCTTCCTCAAACTACTACAGCTCGACCTATTAACAAAGAGTCTCGTAAGATTGATACATTAGGTAAGAGAGTCTTTGCTGCCTCCACTCTAAGTATGTGTGACACAGTTATCAAGGCTATTTTTCTCAGTATGAGTATATCCTGTGGCACTCTATGAAAAGAATGGTTGAAGCTCTTCCAGATTCGGATTCCAAGTCAGAGCTTCTTCTGACCGTTATTAGAGGTATTGAGTCCAATAACCAACAGGTCAAAGCCGCCATGGACGCCGACACTGCTTCTCGCTCAGCAGCCGGGGATTTGTACCGCGCCATTCCTGGCTGGTACTTCTGGCTTCACTAACGATGCTCAGCAGCAGGTGATGGCGCTGCCTTTGATGGCTCCTTTCTTTTGGCCCTCAGGTGGAGCAAGCCTTAGAGGCCACTCAGAAGACTAGATCGCCATTGTTGGCCAGACTCCGCCTGCCCCTCCTCGGGCATGTGAACAGACGCCAGTTTCATAGTCGTCAGTCCTTTCGAGGCAGAGGCAGGGAAGCTTCCATAAAGCCAACCTGCCCAACCTCAAAAGAAGACGAGCAGAAAGCGAGGGACCCAAAGCTCCCAGCGCTACCTTATGAGTCGCTGGCCCAAGTTCCATCCACTCTGCCCGAGGTGGAACTTTCTCCCGTGGAGGTCGCCTGATGTACTTCTACAACCAGTGGAAGTCCATAACCTCAGACAATGGGTCCTCTCGGATAATTCGCGAGGTTATTCTCTCAATTTCTTGGAAACCCCGAATTGTCCTCCCATACGACAACCCAGGTTGTCGGCCTCAGTCAGACCTCCTCACGCTGGGAGATCCAGGGCCTTCTGAACAACAGGGCAATAGAACTGGTGCCCCCGCATCTGCGAAACACAGGGTTCTACTCCCATTACTTTCTGGTTCCAAAGAAATCTGGGGGGATGCGCCCCATTCTAGACCTCAGAAAGTTAAACAAATTCCTCCCCAGGGAGAAATTCAAGATGATTTCCCTAGGTACCCTGTTACCCTTGCTGCATCAGCACGACTGGCTGGCCTCTCTGGATATGCAGGATGCTTACCAGCATATCCCCGTCCACCCGACCCACCGCAAATTCCTCAGGTTTGTAGCTTTGGGTCAGCATTATCAGTTCAGAGTCCTGCCCTTTGGGCTATCCTCGGCGCCGCGAGTTTTTACAAAGTGTTGTGCAGTTCTCGCGGCGCATCTCAGGAAAGTCGGACTCCGAGTGTTTCCCTACCTGGACGATTGGCTTCTAGCAAGCCCTTCCGGCCAAGGGACTTTGGAAGCCGTGCAAACGACTTCTCGTCTTCTCACGTCCATGGGAGTTCTGCTGAATTTGAAAAAATCTCAACTGCAACCCTCCCAGAGGTCCTTTTCATAGGGGCGCTTCTAGACACCTCTTCAGCGAGGCTTTCCTTCCAGAGGACAGAAGACTCGACATCCTTCAGTATGGCCCGTTACATCAGGAGAGCCAATCGGTTACAGCTCTCTCGATGCAACGCATGTTGGGTCTCATGGCGTCCTCGGTCTTCACTGTCCCTCTGGCCCGACTGCACATGAGAACCACCCAATGGATGCTCTCCACTCAGTGGTCCCCGACCTCTCACCCCCAGTCTTATCCCATCAAGGTGACGGAGCCCCTTCGAAGGTCTCTCACCTGGTGGTCTCAAGAGAGCAATCTCCTGGAAGGATTCCCTTTGCTCCCCGGATCATCAGATCTCCATCACCACAGATGCATCGCTAATGGGATGGGAGCTCACTGTCTCTCCTCCACACTCAAGGTGTATGGACTCAGTTCGAAACTCATCTCCACATAAATGTCCTGGAGATGAGAGCGGTCCTCTATGCAATCCGAGCTCTGAAGGATGTCCTTTGTCACAAGAACATTCTCCTTCAAACGGACAACAAAGCAGTGATGTATTACATCAACAAGCAAGGCGGTGCTCATTCTTATCCCCTTTGCAGGGAAGCAATGAGGGTGTGGGAGTGGTGCTTGGAGCACAAGTCTCTGATTCAAGCGGTTTATCTGCCAGGTATACAAAACGACCTAGCAGATCACCTCAGCAGAACGGAGGCAGACCCTCACGAGTGGTCTCTCGATCCAGCCGTAGCTCGGTCCCTGTTCAAAGAGTGGGGGACTCCAGACCTGGACCTTTTTGCATCCCCATTCAACGCAAAACTGCCTCTTCTGCTCCAGAAACCAGGGCCTGGCATTTTCTGTCAGGATGCGTTCAGGCTGCGGTGGACAAAACGCTTTTACGCTTTTCCACCGCCTCTCTAATCCAGAGAGTACTTCCTCAAGTTCGAGTCTCAGGGGACCAAGATGATTCTCATTGCTCCTTCCTGGCCTCGGCAACTATGGTTTCCTCTACTCAACAGTATGTTGGCAGCCTCTCGAGACCACTTCCTTTGCAAATCAGTCTTTTGACTCAGGGTTCGTTGGTCCATCCCAACCTGAAATCACTTCACCTTCATGCTTGGCTCCTGAAGAGATAGAAGTGAATCGGTTCAACGTCCTCGAGAGTCTCAGACATTCTTCTGGCTGCTCGAAGCCAGCCACCCAAAACGACGCCCAAATGGAAACGTTTTTCTCTCTGGTGTAAAATCCTCTTGGAATCCTTTTCCTGTCCTCCTGGCAAGGTTCTGGATATCTTTTGGACCTATCAAACTTAGGTCTTCAGTACTCCACAGTTAAAGTTCACCTTAGTGCCATCTCAGCGTTCCATGAGCCGGTTTCTTCCTTAACTCTGGCTCAGTTACCTATGGTGAAGAGATTTCTTAAGGGGATTCTCCATACCAGACCCTCTGTTAAGCGTCCAGTTGCAGCCTGGGACATTAACCTGGTGCTGGACATGCTCACTCGGAAGCCTTTCGAACCCTTAGCTACCTGTGAGCTAAAATTTCTTACCTGGAAGACTGCCTTCCTGGTGGCCATTACCTCAGCCCGCAGGGTCTCTGAGATACATGCCCGGTTACGGACCTCCGTGATACTGTATTCCATAAGGACAAGGTAGTTCTCCTTACTCATCCTAAATTTCTTCCCAAGGTTGTGTCAGAATTCCATCTGAACCAACCTCTGGTACTTCCCGCTTACTGCTAATTTCCAAAATGAAGGGGAACGAGCTCTTCATTCCTTGGATGTTAAGAGAGCCTTGCGGTTCTATTTAGATAGAACCAAGGATGTTCGCAAGACTCAGCAACTGTTCGTTTCTTTCAGCGACACCCGGCTGGGTCAACCTGTCGCTATTAGATGCATCTCTTCATGGTTAGTGGCATGCCTTCGTCATTGCTATTCCATGGCTCAAGTTAAATTAGAAGGTAGAGTGTACGCTCACTCTACTAGGGCGGTCGCGGCATCCCTAGCGGAAATTGGCAATGTTCCAATTGCAGATATATGCAACGCCACCACCTGGAGCTCAGTGCATACTTTCGTTAAGCACTATGCACTGGATGTTCATGCCAGGCGACATTCCGCATTTGGCAGAACTATCCTTAATGGGCTTCTATCTTAGACGCGTGAGCTCTGGCTCTCCTGCCGCCCTTTTGGGGGATTATCAGCTTGGTACTCTCCCACTAGTGTGAATGAGTGGTGGAGACTTATGTCCAGGAAGATAGGAAAATTACGTACCTACCGTAATTCTTGATCTTCTTGGACGAGTCTCCACCACTCATTCACACGCCCACCCTCCATCCCCCGAGCTCACCGCTGTATTGGTCTTCACTCCCTCAAATCTTTAGGCCGTGAGGACTTCTTTGCTGACCCTTCTTACACGGGTCATACGGACTATCTTATGTCCGTTTTTTAATGTTGGGTTTACTCTTTACGTTAGTTGCGCTGCACCTCCTTGGTAAAAAGGTACTGAGGCGGTTGGAGGGTGAAATCGCCAGATGGTCATTACCGCTCGACGCTGCTTATGGCTGCGTGTCTCATGGCCGTCTCGCTTGCCGACCCTCCAGCAAAAAGTTTGCTCCCGATGGGTCTTAGTGCCTCCGGCGCCAATCCCACTAGTGTGAATGAGTGGTGGAGACTCGTCCAAGAAGATCAAGAATTACGGTAGGTACGTAATTTTCCTATCTGGAACATTGATTTGTATCTGCCTGAGTCCTATCAGTTTCCACTTCTATTTTTTTTTTTGTCATCTTCCCTACAGTATGTCCCATGTTGCCCCTACCGTGTGTCATTACAGTATGTCCCATATTGCCCCTACCGTGTGTCATTACAATATGCCCCATGTTGCCCCTACTGTGTATTCCTACAGTATATCCCATGGTGTCCCAATAGGATGTCCTATGTTGTGGCTACCATGTGTCATCACAATATGTCCCATGTTGTCCCTACCATGTGTTGTTACAGTACGTCCCATGTTGTCCCTATAATGTGTCCTACATTGTCCCTACCATGTGTTCATTACAGTATGTCTCATGTTGTCCCAATAGAACACCTCACGCCATGCCGGCAACCCAAGTTCAGGAGCGAGCTCGGGTGCCGGGGGTCAGCAGGGATTGGGCGAGGATTGAGTGCCTGTGGGCGGCTCTCCTCCCCTGGGGAGAGGGTGAAGGATAGCTCGGCGTGCCAGCGGCTCCCGGTGGAGAATAGGGGCGCTGCAGCGCATCTGCTGCATGTCATGCAGCGTGGATGATGCTAGCAGGGTTACCTTGCACTGGAACATTATGGGTGCACCATGCAGGGGATGGGGCACCAAGAAAACAAAACCCAGCTCCGTGGGGGAGACAGCAGCACCTGACCCCCATGCCCACCGCCGGATCCACCCTGCCTGACCTTCCAGATCCTCCGCCCAGGGCCCACTCCCACAGCTGGAGTCTGTGTGTGCAAGAGCGCCTAACAAGGAGGGGCTGCCCACCCTGAAGGGGTTAAGCTGGGGGTGCTGGCTGTGGGAGGGGTGGAGAGAGGAGGCACAGGTTCAGGGGGACCTCAGGCGGGCAGGATCAGGCAGGATGCCAGAGAGATGCCCCCGTGGGCCACGACTGGAGGAAAATAGAATATAAAAAAAAATATCCCTATAGTATGTCCCATGATGTCCCAACCAAGTGTCATTATAGTATGTCATGTTGTCCCTACCATGTGTCATTACAGTATGTTTCATATTGTCCCTACAGTATATCCAGTGTTGTCCCTACAGTATATCCCATGTTGTCCCTTCAGTGTGTCATTACAGTATGTCTCATGTCCCTGCGCTGTGTCATTACAGTATGTCTCGCATCCCTCCAGTATGTCCCATATTGTCCCTAGAGTATGTCCCATGTGGTCCCTACCATGTGTCCATACATTTTCCTATCTTGTCCCTACCATGTGCCCCCACAGTACGTCCCTTGTCCCTTGTTGAATATAATGGATAGTTTGGTGGCCTACCTAGAGGACAACAGACTACAGGATAAAAAGCAGCTTGGCTTTGTGTCGGGGAGGGCTTGCCAGATCAACATGATATTGTTTTTCTATTGTGTCACCAAGGCGATGGATAGGAAGCAGGCAGTAAATCTGCTGTACTTTGACTTCAGCAAGGTCTTCTATTTGGTACTACACAGGAGGCTGCTGAAGAAGTTGGGGTACTTGGGAGAGGTGGTTAGGAAATTGGCTAAGGGAGAGACAACAGAGAGCAGTTTTTAAGGAGGTAAATCGGGACAGAGAGGTCACAAGCAGGGTGCTGCAGGGATCGACCCTGGAATGTGTCCTATTTAATATGTTCATAAGTGACACTGGAGCAGTTATCCAGGAAAAGTTGCCTCTTTGCTGGCCACACAGTGTGGATCACGAAAGAGGAGTGTGGAAGCTCCAGAAAGACCTAGAGAAATTGTCTAAGGTCTGGTAGTTGAGGTTCAGTGCCAAGAAGTGCAAAGTAATGCACGTAGGCAGACAGAACCTATGCACAGAATATTGAATGGGAAGTGTTAGACTGGCCATTTCAACAGCGTAGAAAGATCTTATCTGTGTCAGTCTTCACCATTCATCTCTAGTTGGGTTATCCCTCTGGAGCTAGGACCCACACCGCGGGAGACTTTTTTGTGTGTGGGCGGAGCCAACGCAGGGATGGCGCTGCCTTCGAGACCAACGTACTACGTGGTGCTCGAAGGCTGGCCGGTAACTGTTGTTGGCTCTGCCCAAACCTCAGTTCTTCTTCTCCTGCCATCGAGTAACGACCTTGTGTGGAGCACTTCTTCAGCTGCGTAGTAGTTTTGCAGCCTAGTTTGCGGATTAGATCGGTTCTGTTTCGCCAAACTTTTACTCGATGCCGCTGAGCCCGGTAAGACCGTTCCTCTTATTTATATTACAGCAATGTCGAGTACTGTATTTGTGTTTAGTTTTCTGTCTGGTCATGTCTCGTTCCGGGGCCAAAAAATTGTCGAAGGCGGGGTGACCTGACCTCCCATGCATCGATGCCCCTGTAGTACCAGTATTCCATCACGGACCATCATGACCGTTGTCTCACCTGCCTAGGGCCGGCCCACAACATGGACAACTGCGATGCCTGTTTCTCGATGAACCACCGTGTTTTTGCGTTGCGTGCGTTAAAAACAGGGCGCACGCCACTGACTTTCAGGGGACAGGTTCGCAGTCGGTGGGCCAAAGGCCAGGACTCCTTGACCCTTCCCTCCGGGTCCGCTCCCGGTTCTACTCCCGGACCACAGAGGAGGGCCTTCACCTCTTTCAGCCTTGCCATGGTGGGGGCTCCTTCATGTGCAGGAGGCCCAGTCCGTCCTCTTGGGGGTCGAAGGGAGGCACCACCTCGCACGCCTCTCTCCCCCAGTGTCGCGTCCTGGTGCCGGAGGTGGGAGCAGTGCCGAGGCTGGGAGGTGCACTGGGTTTTCTTGGGACCGTTCCTGGTTTTGGTGTCGTTTGCAGCACTGGGGAGGAGGGCGCGCCGTGGTCGGTGCTACCTCTGGCTCCGGCACCACAACTGGTGCCGCTTCTGACTCTGCTGCCATTCGCAGTGCTATTCACAGTGCCAGGGCTGAGGTTGGTACTGCTCATAGCTCAAGAACTGGCAGGGGTCAGAGAGTGGTCTGGCATCGGGCCTCTTTGTCCACTTCGTTGGAGGAGGACTCAGGGTCAGAGTCAGACTGGCTCCCAGTCTTTTCGGGGTCTTCTGACCCCTCAGTGTCCACCACTTTGGCCCCCACTTGGCATCCCTCTGTGGGACGGGCAATTCCTGTCGATTCTGGGGTCAGTGGCACTGACCAGCCAGCAGTGGTCCAGGCAAGCGCAGTCGGGGGGAGGGGTTTGTCTGTCCCCTCAGCTGGGACACCCCCTTCCTTGGTGTGCCTGGACAGTCCCAGTTTGAGACAGCCCAGAGTACCCATAGAAGAGGAGGGTGCTGCACCCTGGGTGGTCTCTTCGGGGTCTGCCCGGCGTTGTCAGCTGCCTAGGCTGGTGATGTCGAGGCAGAGGGCTCTTTCGGAGGCCAAGGTGTCGAGGGGCATGGGTTCTGTGTGGAGACTTCGCCCTGGGACCCACCCGGGTTTGGGGAGGAGTCGTAGTGCAGATACTCGCCCTTCTCCTTTTCTCTCCTTGAGAGGGACCTCTTCTTTGAAGGCCAGGGACCGTCCTGCTGGACTCACATGGTCCCAGTCGCCTCATGGGGGGATTCTTCCCTTGGGTACAGTCACAGCTGTTTTGACCCGGTTGAACAGCTGTTGGCTACTGGGCTCTCTGGGTCTCCCTCCCAGTTGGGAGCATCCACTAGGCCCTCCTACCCAGGCAGAGGACATTCTTCTCCTGTGAGAAGTTTGGCCCCTATTCCTCTGTCTCCATCCCCTTCTCTCCCAGGTATTTCCGGTCCTAGGGGGCCTCTGACCTGGGAGAAATTTAGGGGCTCAGCAGCGCATTTCCCAACCTACATCAGGGCCATGGATGAGAAGGTGTTCGATCACGCTCCTGCACTGCCAGACCCTAAATCTCTGAACTCGTCCACATCCTCATCCCCCTCCTCAGAGGGAGAGGAACTATCCATCCACATTTCCCCTGCATCTGATTTCTCCACGTATCAGCACTTCCTCGTGAGGATGTTGGACGATCTCCGGATTACTCCTTCTTCGGAAAGCAATCCCAAGCACATGACGCACGCCTTCCTAGGTGAGTACAGTGCAGCCAACCTGGTGGTTCTCACCTGGCCTGTTCCCTTCTGGGAAGCGTCACTGCGGTTCTGGCAGCATCCCTTTTCAGCAGTTCCAGCCCCAAGGGATCTGCGCCAGCGGTATTGCACTCCCCCGGAGTCTCCAGGACACATGCCTCACCCCCTTTCAGGCTTGACACAGCTGGATACTCATTCTGGGCTTTGCACCCCTCACCATGACCGACCCCCAGACTCAGACTCTGTGGATTTTGATTTCTGGGGGAGGAGGATTTTGATGTCCATTGCTTCACATCAGGCCCACTATGCATCCTATGACAGGTTCTTGTGGTCCAGGCTAGGTCAACTCCTAGCACCTTTGCCTGATTCGGAGGTAACCAGACAAGCCATCGCCCTCTCTGCTCAGGGCCTGGAGCTAGTGAGACACCAAGCAAGGGCGTCCTATGACGTCAGCGAGGTGACTTCCAGGATTGTAGGGGCAGCGATATGCACTAGGTGGACGGCATGGCTTAGTCTTTCCTGGTTGTCACCCATGACCTGGCATAGGGTGATCTTCCTGGACATAAAGACTCCACCACTCATTCACACTAATGGGATCTGTGCCGGAGGCACTAGGACCCAGTGGGAGCAAACTTTTTGCTAGAGGGTCGGGGCCAGAGGTGGAGCCGCGAGGAGCGGCACTGCGAGCCCCAGCTCGTGCGGTAATAACTATCTCGGCGTCAACCCTCCAACCGCCTCAGTTCCTTTTTTCCCGCCATCGAGTACACTTCAGTGACTACATCGCTCGCCCTCCAGGAGTCAAACTTCAAACTAGCAGCATAGTTTTTCAGTTTTATTGTTTTGTAATAATATCTCGAATAAAGTATTGCTTAGTTTATTTATTCTTATTAAAGGAAGAAGTCTCAGCCTACATTGGCGGAGTTGACCATGAGCGGGTCAGGTGACGGTGGGGAGATTCATGAAAGCTATTCAGTCAGACAGGCTGAGTCGGTCTGCCACCCTCTCCGGGTGGGGTGTCTGACAGCAGACGGTCCAGTACCTGAGGGGATGGGCATTCCCCCGAAAGCATAAAAGAAAACGATCGCATTCTTGGCACCGTTCGGCCTTGAGCTCTTCTTCGGCCCACAGGTCAAAAAAGAGAAGGCATCATTCAAGGTCGCCCTCTGGTATGTCTGCTTGTCAGCGGTCGGTCATTGGGGTCAGTTGTCGGTCTCCTCCTCCTCTGGAGTCACCTGTTTCTGGTCACTGACCTCTTCGACATCCGAGCCTTTCCCCACCTTCTGGTAGAGCTTCAAATGAGTAGTTTCATCAGTGAGCCGCTCTGATGGAGCAATGGGCTCGGAGGTTGGTCCAGCTGCCTAGCCCGGTCACTCCGGGGCTCTTGGGGGATCGGGTAGGGCGGTTGGGCCTTCCTAGTCATGTGGCGCCTTCTTCGGTGCAGTCTACTCCATGCTCAGGTGTTTTACCCCCTCACATGGCTGCGGTGCAAGGGGGCCACACCGATGCCTCTATCTCCTGGTATTCTTCCTTCTTTCTCCTCAAATGCTAGATCTTCCCTTGTCAGTCTTCACCATTCATTACTGCCTGGGTGTAGCCAGATTCGCGCACCTGCCATGGGAGGTTTTTTTTTTGTTGGAGGAGTCGGCGCCGAAGGCGCTGTCCTCGAGAGAGATGCACCATGCGGTGCACGAGGAGCAGCCGTTAGGCGCCGCAGACTCCTACATCCCAGTTCTGTTTCTTCCGCCGTCAAGGCTGCACCTGCTATGTGGAGAGAAAGTTACTGCATCACTAGGCCTGTATTTTTCCTTCGTCGTTCTTCGATGCCGGCAGCATCCTGGTTCATTGTCCTGACGTCATTTACCGGTAAGACCGTTCCTTATTATTTTACTGATGACGCCGGGAGCTTTTCTGTTTAAACTGTTGATTTCGAATCATGTGTGGTTCAGGAGCTAAACGTAAGTTGAAAGGGGGCCGTGCCCCCATGCATTGGTGCTCCTGTGGCCGGCATTTTTCCATCATGGACCGACATGATGTGTGCCTTCATTGCCTGGGACCCAACCATAATATGGACAGATGCGGCACCTGTTTCTCGATGGACCGCCATATTCTTGAAATCCGCGTGTTCAAGATCGGCAAGGCCCCGCCGACTGTTGGAGTACGGCGTCGCTCTTGGGCTTCCCACGTAAGAACTTTAGACCCTTCTTCCGGGTCCCCTCCCAAGTCTATACGGTCTGGAGAGGAGGAGGCCTCCTCATCTTCAAGTCTTACTGAGGAGGAGACCTCTTTTGCGGTGTCGGAGGAACACCGTGGTCCCTCCCGGGGCTGCGGTGGAGACACTGCTTCGGCAGTCGCCTCTTCGGAGGTGCAGGCTCCCCGGTGCCAGCGGCCTCGCTTGCCGGGCCCAGCATGAGTGAAGTCTCAACACAGCTTACTGGCACTATCTGGAGATCCCAGCGCCGCTATGTGGCAGCCAGGCCCGGCCGCATTCTGCTGGCCGCCGTGTCAGTCCCGTGTCGGGACTCGGCTGTGGCCGTGGGCAGGTCGGGACCAGGTTCGGGCATTGTCTCGGGTGCAGGGGTGTCTACTGGCACCATGTGTGGCACCGGGGCCGCTTGCGGTGCAGTTTTCTGGGAGACTCCTGGAGTGGCCAGTATTGAGGTCCTGCTTATCGCCTCTTCCTCGGAAGTTGACGATTCGGATGTGGACCCATCCTGGCTCCCCGATTCTTCGGGATCGGAGTCTCCAGTGGGACATGGTGTCAGGCGGCCCAGCGCGCCCATTCCTCAGTCTCCACAACAGTCATCTTCTGAGGACTTCCAGGCTGGGGGTGGCCAGGAGCCTTTGGGAGGAGATAGCGTGGAGGTTGGGGAGAGGGCTGTTCTCCCACAGGGGGCTGTGGCAGCTGCTGTTCTAGGAGCGTGGATATGTTGTTCATCCACACTGTCTGGCATTGTTCCCTTCCCCTTTAAATCTTGCCGGAAGTCTTCAAGCTGGCTCCTCCCACCCACCCGGGTGGTAACTACCTCGGCTCGGCCCCATGACGCCAGATCTTCCTTTCTGCTGGAAGATTCAGGTTCCCTCGTGCTTTCTGCAGTGTTGAGGCCCTGGATTCGTTTCGATGGTTTTCACCGCATCTTCTTGCTCTAAAACTTCGTTAGAGTTTATGACTCTGATTCGGACATGGATGACAAGTCGTCCCCCGGGTTTCGCCGGTGTCCTTGCGGACAGAAAATGTCCACACGATCCCCACCTCTCGTGCATTTACTGCCTCGGTACTATTCATGATACCTCGCAGTGCTCTATTTGCGCTTCCTTCCATCCCACCGTCTTGGAGGATCGTCAGGCGCGCCTGAAGCTGGGTAGACCAGAGCTCCGCAACCCACCGGTAAAATCCAAGGAGGCCAGGTGGGCGGTTTCCGCAGCTGCGGGATCCGCCGAGCAGCTCGAGCGCATGGCGGCCTTCGAGGAAGAAGCCGCCCGAGCCTCGACTAGCCGAGGTTTCTTCGTGCCGCTCAATCTGGGCTCTTCCTTCTCAGGATCCTTTGGGATTTGTGCCAGTCCTCCCTACTAAGGGTGAGGTGCCCTCGGGCTCGCGCTCATCCCATTCTAAGAAAAAGGATCCTAAAACTTCTTCTTCGGGTCGAAGAAGATGCTCCTGGGACCGGGAGCGGTCCGATGTCTCGACTTCGGTCGAGATTGCCTCCTCGGCCGCCGGGTTTTCAGACCTTCCGTTTGGACCGGGCTTAGAAGCCGAGGAGTCGGCTGATCCGGCCGAGATTATTCTCGACCCCATCGAGCCGTTATCACCGACATCTGTCGATGATTCCTTGGAGAGAACGCCGATTCTCTGCTTCCCCGACAAGGAGACCCATCCCGCGGGCCTCCCGATCGAGGGACAAGAACCGGATCCTCGGTTTTCACCAAGTCCGGTCTCTCCCGATCGACAAAGCCGACACCATCGGTCTCGATCAAGGAGTAAGTCCTCTTCGGTCGATCGACCCAGAAAAGGACACAAACACTCCCGCAAGAGGCGCCGCCACCGTTCCTCTTCCTCCTCGGACGAGGAGAGGCTTCGACGAAAAATTCGTCGACGCTGCGAGGATCTTATGTGGCAGCAACTCCTGCTAGCAGGTCAGAAGCCAGCTCCCTCGGCGGTCCCGCCATCTCTTGGCCTCAGCCTCTTCGGCCTCCTCCGACACTGATTTCTCCGGTGCCAGTCCCTTCGGGGGCTCCGGTGCGCCTTCCGCCGCAGCCGGTTTCAGGTTCCCCACCAATATTGGTGGAACCTCCACCTAAGCTACCCCTGGGGATTCCTCCAGCGAGGCCCGACAGTCTTCGGATCTCCTCACAGACTGTCAATTACGGTCACCCTGATCGCCTTGAGCATCGAGGAGACTTAGGTGGTCAGCCTTTATATCGAACTCTTCCGATTCCGATAATACTGGCCTCATTCTCACGATGAGCTTTGTGTCAGGCCTGGAAGAGGCCTTCTCCTTCCAGGGCATCCTCCGGCTCATTTCTGAGTCCACGGGGATGTCCCTGCAGCCTATCCAGAAGAAGGCAGAATATCCCCTTACGGATATTCTTAAGAGGGGGGGGGATACCCCTACGGAGGCTTTTCCAATCGCCAAAGCCATTATTGGCCCGGCCTTGGAACTCTGGCAGCGTCCGGCCTCCTGCCCAGCTCCATCTGCCCGCATGGCACGCAAGTACGCGGTGACCACAGGGTCCTTGGCGGGGTTTACTGAGTACCCCTCGGCGGAAAGCCTTGTGACTGCCTCAGTGTTCAGGCGGACGGGCAGCTCGCGGATACTGACCGCCCTCGACAAAGAGTCCAAACTTATGGACCACCGGCCCGGAAGGTCTATGCAGCATCTTCCTTGGGCTTCGTCAGGCAAGCTCAGCAGTGATTATGGCACACTCTCTCTCACGCCTCTTGGGGTCGCTGGACTGTTTCCTCACCTCCCAGCTGACATGCAGACCACGTCAAGCAGGTCAGGGATCAGGGCAGAGCTGTTGCTAAACAACAGCTCCAGACTGCACTGGACATGGGTGGTTCCTGTGCCTGTTCACTAGCTGCAGCGGTATCCACTCGCCGCAGGGCTTGGCTGAGGTTATCCTCCTTTCCCGTGGATACTCAGCACAAGCTAGCTGATGTGCCCTTCCTTGGCACCGACCTCTTCGGGCCAGGAGTGGCAGGTCATCTGCAGCGCATCAAGCAGTCTAATGCCACCTTAGATGCCACCTCTGCTAAGGGTTCTTCAAGTAAGAACCAGCAGAAGCGCAGGAAGAAGCCTTTTCGTCATTCTTCCCCTGCGGTCAGACAGCCACCCTTCCAGGGGGGTCAGCAACAGCAGCAGGCTCAGGCTTGGCGCCCTAGGCCCAAGCAAGGTCCCCAGCAGCCCCGCAAAGGAGGCCACGGTGCTGGTCCAGGTGCCTTCTCCTCCTCCTATAAGCCTGCCCAGTGACGGGCCGGGGGTGGCCTCCCCCGTACCCATCACTCCAGCCCTGGGTCCTCCCATGGGGGGCCGGCTCCGCCACTTCCTTTCCGCCTGATCCGGTATCACCTCGGACAGGTGGGTTCTAGAAGTGGTCGGGCAGGGTCTGCCCCTAGAATTTGAGCAGTACCCTCCTAGCCGAGCCCGTGCCCCACGAGAGGAAAGGATCTCAGTCGCCCAGTCTGCCCTTCGGGACGACATTGCGCTACTCCTCCTCAAAGAGGCGGTGGCCCGAGTGACTGCTCCTCCTTCAGACCCAGGCTTTGTCTCCAGGTATTTCCTGGTGCCCAAACGGACGGGGGGTTGGCGCCCCATTCTAGATCTGCATGACCTGAATCGGTATCTCAGGTTTCGCACCTTTCAGATGGTAACTCTGAACCAGATCATACCATCTCTGGAGCGAAACATGTGGTTCTGTACCTGGATCTTCAGGACTCTCTTTTCCACGTCCCTATCCGTCCATCCCATTAGCGGTTCCTCCGTTTCAGGGTCAAAGGGACCCTGTACGAGTTCAGAGCCATGCCGTTCGGCCTGTCATCGGCCCCAAGGGTCTTCACCAAATGCATTGCAGTGGTGGCAGCCCATCTTCAGCGTCAGGGGGTTCGTATTTACTCCTACCTGGACGACTGGCTCCTGGCGGGATCCTCCCTTCAGGAGGTGGAGAGGTCCAGGACCTGACCCTCCGAACCTGCTCACACTTGGGCCTTCTGATCAACGAGGCCAAATCGGAACTCGTGACCTTCTCAGGTGATGGGCTTCATCGGGCAGAGCTCAACTCTCGTCTGCCAGAGCTCGCTCCCAGTGGACAGGGCGGAGGTTCTCTCCTCCCTTTGCCTAATCATTTCTGGTTGGGCATCGCCTCTGCCCGGGACTTTCTGCGCTCCCTAGGCATGGCGGCATGTCGGTGGTCCGCTGGCCAGACTCACATGCGCCTTCCAGTGGGAGCTCACGCCCAGTGGTCTCAGCGGCCAGGGTCTTTTTGACCAGCTGGTCACGGTCACTCAGAGGATGTGGGACTTTCCAATGGTGGACCGTCCCCGAGTCATCTGCAGAAGGGATCCTTGCTTGTCCGCTTCCTGTGCCGACGGGTCGTCCCAAGACCGATGCCTCTCTCATGGGCTGGGGAGCCCACATGGGGACCATAGGCCACGGGCTCTGGACCCCAGAGGAGTCCCGATGCACATCAACCTGTTGGAGCTCAGGGCAGTCAGACTGGCTCTGTCAGCTTCGCCTCCTCAGCTCCGGGGTCAAGTGGTTCAAGTCCAGACAGCCAATACCACGACCATGTACTACCTCAACAAACAGGGCGGCACGCACTCCCGTCTGCTATGCAAGGAGGCACTCCGGATCTGGACCTTCGTCAGCCGGCTGGAGGCGGATCTCCTAGCCATCCAGGTGGCAGGAGTCGCGAACCAACTGGCAGATGCTCTCAGCCGCCTAGGCCAGACATCCCACGAGTGGTCTCTCCATCCAGAGGTAGCTTACCACCTATTCTCCCGTTGGGGCAAACCGTTGGTGGACCTGTTTGCCTCCAGGGAGAACACCAAGCTGAGGCTGTACCATGCCCACCCCCCTCAGCAGGGTTCGCTGCAGGCGGATGCCTTCTCGAGGCCGTGAACCCCAGGCCTCTTTTACGCCTTTCCTCCATTTCCCTTGATCCACAAGGTATTACTCAAGGTGAGGAGGGACAAGGCGAAGGTGATCCTGGTAGCCCCAGATTGGCCATGCCAGTTCTGGTATCCAGATCTCCTCAGCCTCAGCTGCAGGACCCCGGAGCGGCTGAGTACACGCCCGGACCTGATATCACTGAACCCGGGGAAGGTCCTTCATCCAGACCTTCAATCCCTGCACTTCACAGCCTGGTCCCTGAGCGGCTAGAGTTCCAGGCTTTGGGTCTTTCGGAGGATGTCTACACCGTGGTGGAGGCATCTCGAAAAGAATCGACCAGGAAATGTTATGCCTTCAAATGGAAGAGATTTTCCATTTGGTGTCAGGGTAAAAGTCTGGACCCCTTATCCTGCTCGGTGGCTAACATTCTAGACTACCTTTGGTCCCTCTCCAAAGGGGGTCATCGACCCTTAGGGTGTACCTAGCAGCCATATCGGCTCACTCGGCTGCGGGTCAGCGACTATTACTGGCTCAGGAAAGGTGTTCGGCGCTTTTCAAAGCCTGGATCACATATCCTCCGTGCATGAACCTCCACCTCGTGGGATCTTTTGCTGGTTTTGGCAAAGCTCATGGGCAAGCCATTCAAACCCATGCACAAGTCTGTGCTTTTGCACTTGTGGGGAAGCGGGCCTTCTTGGTGGCTATCACGTGCCAGCCAGAAGGACGGGGAGTCCCAGGCACTTCAATGGACTCCCTATCTGGTCTTTCACAGGGACAAAGTTGTCCTCGGCCCCCACCGAAATTCCTTCCGAAGGTGGTGTCAGAGTTTCACCTTAACCAGGCGTTGACTCTGCCGGTATACTACCCTAACCACACCTCAGATGCCGAGTACAGGCTCCATACTCTGGACCTCAGGCGTGCTCTCTCCTACTATAAGGAGAGGACGGCGGAAATTCGGGGAGAGGTTTGCCAGCTGTTTGTCACCTACGCTGAAGCCGCTTCTGGCAGACCTGCAGCCAAGCGGACCATTGCCAGATGGATTACATCATGCATAGGTCTGTGCTATGAATTGGCGGGTAAGGAGCCTCCCAAAGGTCTAAGGGCTCATTCTACCCGTCATACTGCTGCTTCGGTGGCTGCTTCCAGGGACATCCCTATCCAGGAAATCTGTCGGGCCGCTACCTGGAAGTCAGCAAGCACCTTTATTACCCATTACCACATCGACCTAGAGTCACGCCGGGATGCTGGTTTTGGGGCCTCTGTTCTCCAATCTCTATTCCCTAAGTAGGGGGTATGCGCCTTGCCTCCCTCCTCCCGGAGAACTGCTTGGAGTCTGCCAGACGGTGTGGATGAACAACATATCCACGCTCCTAGAAGAACAGGTTACTCACCTGTAACAGTAGTTCTAGGAGTGGTATATGTTGTTCATCCACACGCACCTACCCGACCTCCCCGGCTTTAGGCGCACAACCTGGCTTCCAGCGGGCTAGATCTGGCATCATGGGGCGGAGCCGAGGTATTTACCACCCGGGTGGGTGGGAGGAGCCAGCTTGAAGACTTCCGGCAAGATTTAAAGGGGAAGGGAACAATGCCAGACAGTGTGGATGAACAACATATACCACTCCTAGAACTACTGTTACAGGTGAGTAACCTGTTCTTTCCGGTGCTGCCGCGCCCTCTCGGGGCAGACTCGGGGCCCTGTCTTTGGGGGGCTCCCTGGGGAGACTCCTGGATCAACGGACTCTGTCACTGACGTTGAGGAGGGCGTCCTCTGAATCCGAGAGGTTGAGAGGCCGCGGTGAGGCGGGCTGGCTTCTGCCTGCCACCCTTTGGGGTGTGAGTAGGAGCCGTAGCGCCGATCCCCATCTCTCCCTCATGGGTTCCGCGGATCCCTCCGGTGGTGTTGCTGTGGGCCGTCCTTCTGGATCCATACAGCCCCAGGCACGTCACAGGGAAGGACCCTCTTCCAGGCTGTGCCAAGGTTCGCTTCCCAAGGGTTCCATTCTGCGACCTGGCTTGTTATCTGGAACCCCGCCAGCTCGGGCTCCGTTTTCCGGATTTCAGAGCCCTAGCACAGGACAGTTGCCTCTTCGTAGGTGCCCTTCTCCCATTCCTCTGCAGTCACCCCCCTCTCTACCAGGCAATATCAGTCCTATGGGGCTGTTATCCTGGGAGACGTTCAGAGGCAGTACAGCGGCCTTCCTCTCATACATTAGATGCATGCATGAGCGGGTGTTTCACCTATCCCCACCACCGCAGGAGTCCTCCGGACACTCGAGTTCCCCATCATCCTCGTCTCCCTCTTCAGAGGAAGAGGAACCCTCTGCTCACCTCTCTTCCTACGCTGATTTCACAGAATATCAGCACTTCTTGTCGAGGATAGTGAGGGATCTTCATATTTCCTTTGTTAGGCAAGACAATACCAAATGGGAGATGCATGAATTCCTCAGTGAATTCAGTGCCTAGCATTTGGTGGTGCCTTCCTGGCCTATTCCTTTCCAGGAGGAGTCTATCCTTTTCTGGCAGTCTCCAGCCATCCCTATCCCAGCCCCAGCAGACTGCAGGAGGAGGAGGTATTGTGCCCCTTCCGAGTCCCTAGGTTCTCTCCCCAACCTTCCTTCGGGATTGGCATACCTAGAGACTCATTCCGGGTGCCGCCGCCTGGCGCACGACCGACCACTGGACGCATATTCTCTACAATTTGACAGGTTAGGGAGAAGAGTGTTCTCTTCCACTCGTGCGATACTTTGTATATCATCTCATCAGGCACACCATGCTGCCTACAGCAGGCATCTGTGGTCAATGCTATCTCAGCTTCTAGCATCAATGCCTGACTCAAAGCAATCTAGACAGGCCATTGCCCTCTCTGCTATAGGCCTGGAGCTGGCAAGGCACCAAGCAAGGGCATCTTACGACACCAATGAGGTGGCTTCCAGGTTTGCAGGGACAGCGATCTGCATTAGGCGGACAGCATGGCTTCATCTGTCAAGGTTGTGACCCCTGGCCCGGCCGGCGTAGGGTGATTCGCTCTGCCTTCAGAGGGACCTTCCAGAGCTAGGAGACTTCTGCAGGGGCTTCCTCCGTCTCTTCATCTTCGAGGGACACCTCCTAGCTCTCCTCAGTCTTAGGCTTTTCGTTTGATTAGCCCAGGGTCTCTCCCTTCTGTTTCCCACCAACAGGAGGCTATGGGTCTTGTTCCCTCAGGGTTTTTCTGGCCCCCCCCGTGGAGGGCTTGGTACTCACCCAAGCAGTAATGAATGGTGAAGATTGACAAGAGAAGATATGAAAATTACATACCTACTGTAATTCTTGATCTTCTCTTGTATCTTCACCATTCATTACTGATACCTACCCACCTTCCCCTGTAGGGCCTCCTACTTCAGCGTCTCCCCCTCCCTGCTCGTTCCTTCCCTCTTCTTTGTTGGCCTTTAAGACAAAAAAAACCAACAAAACAATCCTGCGTGCCAGTTCATCTGAACAGACACCTTCTCAGGGGGAGAAAGGGAACAGGTAGGACTTTTACTGTCCTCAGGGAACTCTTTCTGACTACCCCGAGGGGGTGATTTATTGGTCTTTCTTTTGACCATGCTGTTCAATTCACAGTTTGAGACCACCAGTTTTGGCTCTGTCTCCTTTCAAGGTCCTCTCTGGTAAGCCCTGATCTCCTGTGTCAGTTTTGGATTCTTCTCTGTCCTGACATTACTCTTTCAGAGTTGGTGATCTTCGCTTTGTCTTCAGGGAGTCCAACTGAGTTTCCATTTTTCTTTATCTAAAGGGGTGCCTTCTTAGGGCATTGCCCCCCCCCCCCCATGCACTTTGGTGTTGGCGTTTAACAGAGTGCTAGATAAGCCCTTCCTTGCCTAGTTTGGCACTTTCCTTCCGGAACAACAGACTTTCTGCTTTGGCAGTCTGAGCTCTCAGCTAGAGTTTAGACAGTTGGGGATGTCGGGAGGTGTAGAACATCTGCCTTTTATATCCAAATGGTTCGGTTGAACCGTCTCAAAATCCATCCTGTGGAATTCTTGCTCCCTTGTTCTTGGTTCCGAGCTTATAAGCCTCAATCCAACCTCTAATTGGGCAGAGTTCTCCTTCCAAACCCCCCTTCATCTTCTTTTTTTTTTTCTTCTTTTTCCTTCTTGTTCTTTTTCCCCTCTTCTTTCCCTTCTTTATCTGTTCCTCCCTTGGAGCCTCCCAAGCAGTGAGACCCTGCTGCCCCTTTAGGTAGGTCCCCTCTCTTTTTCTGTCCTCTACCGGCTTATGCCTTTTTCAGTTTATATCCTTTCCGTTTTCTATCCATCGTCTCTCTTGCCTCGCTCTTTTTTATTCTTGCCTTTATTTCGCCTCCAGCTAACAGAACTGGGATGTAGGGAGGAGTCATGGCCCTAACAGCTGCCCCTCACAGCGCAAGAGCCGTTGTGCTTCTGGTGGCACTGTCGCCGGGACTCCTCCAACAACAAAAACCCATGGTTGACGCGCGCCCAGCTACAGCCAAGCAGAATGAATGGTGAAGATACAAGAGAAGATCAAGAATTACGGTAGGTACGTCATTTTCATTTTTCGGAGCCCTGTTTTGGTTTCGGCACCTTGCATTGATGGTCGCTCAGCGCCGTCCTCGCGCCATGCGTCTGTCAGCGCCATCCTCAGCACCTTTGGGATTGACGGCGCCACTCGCCAGGCGCCCTTAGCCCGTCCTCTACACTGGGTCAGACGGCATCGTGCTCTTTTCCGGTGCCGAGGCTGGATATGATGTCTTCCAGTCTTCTGGGCTTCTCGACTCCGAACCCTTTTCCTTCCTCTTTTCCTTCTGATTTTCACTCCTTTCCTGTCCATACAGTCCCTCCTGGGCTGTCAGGAGATGATATTGAGCCTGACCCAGACCTTAGGCTGGGTGATGACGTGGAAGGAACAGGATCTAATCCTATTACAGAGCCTGTGGTCGAGGACCTGTCATTTAAGTCTCTGCTGAAAAATTTGAATTCCAGTCTTTCTCTCCAGACTACAGATATCGATCCTGGGAAGCTTTTAAGGCTCTAATACCTTCATGTCCCGGAGATCCCTATGGATTTAACTCCCTCAGTACAGCCTTCCTTTGAGACGCCTTCTCAAATGGTATGGAATAATCCCGCTCTCATTCCTTCTGTGGCTATGTCCATAGATAGAAAGTGTGCTGCTCCCAAGGATCGACCCATTTTGGCCTCCCAAGCCTTTGCGGACCCTATGGTGGTCTTGACAGAGAATGATAAGGTTGTCCTCCCTCAGATTACTACAGCCCAACCTATAAACAAAGAATCTCGTAAAATAGATACTTAAGGCAAGAGAGTCTTTGCTGCATCTACCCTGGGTATGCGTATTGCCAGCTACCAGCGTTATTTCTGTCAGTATGAGTATGTTCTTTGGCATTCGCTCAAGCAAATCATAGAAGCTCTACCGGAGTCGGACACTAATTCAGAGCATCTTCAAACCATAACCAGGGGTATCAAGTCCAACAACCAGCAGGTTAAAGCAGCTATGGACGCTTTCGATACTGCCTCCCGAACGTCGGCGTGCATTTGTACCTGCCATCACTCCTGACTGTGCAACAGGTCATGGCGTTACCCTTCAACGGTATGTACCTCTTCAGTCCTCAAGTAGAGCAAGCTCTAGAGGCCACACAAAAGATTAAGTCAGCCATTAAATTGGCTTGACCTGCTCCCGCCCCTTCTCGGGGAGGTGTTAATAAGCGCCAGTTTCACAACCGTCAGTCCTTTCGAGGCAAGGGCAGGGGAGGTTTTAATAAAAACCAAGCCCCTCAGCCTCAAAAGAAAATGCAACAGAAAGCACAAGGGCCCAAAGCACCCAGTGCCACCTTCTGAGTTTCTGGCCCGTCCCACCTCAGCTGCCCAAGGTGGACTCTTTCTCAGCGGTGGGAGGTCATCTGACTCGGTTCTACAACTAGTGGATTTCCATAACATCGGACAAATGGGTCGTCCGGATAATTAGCAAGGAGTATTCCCTCAATCTTCCAGAAACCCCCTCCAGATCATCCCCCCAAAAGACAGCCCAGGCTGTCAGTATTTCAGTCAGAGTGTCTCGCTTCCGAGGTACAAGGCCTTCTGAACAACAGGGCAGTAGAAGTAGTGCTGCTGGATCAACGGAACACAGGGTTCTACTCCCATTACTTTATGGTTCCAAAGAAAACTAGGGGCATGTGTCACATTTTGGACCTCAGAAAATTTAATGAATTTCTCCCCAAGGAAAAGTTCAAAATGATCTCGCTAGGAACCCTGTTACCTTTGCTTCATCAACATGACTGGCTAGCCTCCCTGGATATGCAAGATGCTTACCAGCATATTCCCATTCACCCAAGGCATCACAAATACCTTTGGTTAATGGCTTTAGGCCAGCATTATCAGTTCAGAGTTCTACCTTTTGGGCTATCCTCGGCGCCGTGCCTTTTTACAAAGTGTTGTGCAATTCTCTCAGCGCACCTCAGAAAGATCGGAATACAAGTGTTCCCATATCTGGACAAGTGGCTTCTAGCAAGCCCTTCCAGGCAAGGAACTCTCGACACCGTAGCCACAGCCTCAGACTTTCTCATGTCCATGGGAGTCCTGCTAAATCTCAAGAAATCTCAGTTGCAGCTCTCCCAGAAGCTCCTTTTCATAGGAACTCTTCTGGACACCTCTTGTGCGGAAGCTTTTCTACCAGAGGACAGAAGGAGCGATATCCTATAGATGGCCCGATACATCAGAGAGAACAGCTCAGTTAGAGCTATCTCGATGCAACGGATGCTGGGTCTCATGGCATCCTCGGTGTTCACTGTACCCCTAGCACGCCTCCACATGAGAACCTCTCAATGGATGCTCCGTACTCAGTGGTCCCCAACTACACACCCTCAGTCCTTTCTCATCAAGGTGACAGAACCTCTGAAGAGGTCACTCACCTGGTGGTCGCAAGAGGACAATCTTCTGAAAGGGTATCCCTTTGCTTCCCTGGATCATCAGATTTCCATCACCATGGACACGTCCCTGATGGGGTTGGGAGCTCACTGTCAGAATCTCCACACCCAAGGTACGTGGACTCAGGTCGAGTCCCAGCTTCACATAAATGTCTTAGAAATGAGAGCCGTCCTTCATGCAGTCCAGGCTTTGAAGGACATTCTCTGTCACAAGAACATTCTCCTTCAAACAGACAACAAAGCAGTGATGTATTACATCAACAAGCAGGGCGGTGCACACTCTTGCCTTTTGTGCAGGGAAGCAGTGAGAGTGTGGGAATGGTGTCTGGAGCACAAGGCTCTAATTCAGGCGGTCTGCCTGCTGGAAGTGCAGAACAAGCTGGCTGACTGACTCAGCAGAACAGAGACAGATCCTCACGAGTGGTCTCTAGACTCAACCATAATTCAGTCACTATTCGCAGAGTGGGGAACTCCAGACCTGAACCTTTTTGCAACCCCACTCAACACAAAACTGCCTCGCTTCTGCTCCAGAAATTCAGGGCCTGGCATTTTCTGTCAGGATGCGTTCAGACTGCAGTGGACAAAACTCTTTCTATACGCCTTTCCTCCTCTTCCTCTCATTCAGAGGGTACTTCTCAAGTTCGAGTCCCAGGGGGACAAAATGATCCTCCCTGCTCCCTTCTGGCCTCGACAGATATGGTTTCTGTTACTCAGCAGTATGTTGAAAACCCCTCCGAAAGCGCTTCCCCTTCAGATGAACCTTCTGACTTAGGGGTCTGTGGTCCATCCCAATCTGAGGTCGCTTCACCTTCATGCTTGACTCCTGAAGAGATAGAAGTGAACAGGTTCAATGTCTCTTGCAGAGTCTCGGATATTCTTTTGGTTGCGCGTAAGCCAGCCACTAGAAAAATTTACACAACCAAATGGAAGCGTTTTTCTCTCTGGTGTGCAAAATCCTCTTTGAATCCTTTTTCCTGCCCCCAAATAAAGTTCTAGAGTACCTTTTAGACCTCTCAAATCCAGGTCTACAATACTCTACAGTCAAAGTTCACCTTTGTGCCATTTCAGCTTATCATGGGCCAGTACTTTCCTTATCACTGGCCCAGTTACCAGTAGTTAAGAGGTTTCTTAAGGGTATTCTGCATACCAGACCTCTTATCAGACGTCCAGTCGCAGCCTGGGACATTAAACTTGTGCTAGAAATGCTCACTCGAAAACCTTTCAAACTTCTAGCTTCCTGTGAGCTGAAATTTCTCACTTGAAAACCGTCCTTCCTGGTGGCCATTACCTCAGCCCGCAGGGTCTCTGAAATACATGCCTTGGTCACAGACCCATCCGTATACTGTGTTTCATAAAGACAAAGTAGTTCTTAGGACCCATCCTAAGTTTCTTTTTAAGGTTGTTTCAGAATTCCATGTAAACCAACCTTTAGTCCTACCTACTTACTTTGCGAACTTCCAAAATGAAGGAGAGCGTACCTTTCATTCTTTGGATGTCAAAAGAGCTCTGCATTTCTATTTGGATAGAACAAAAGAAATTCGCAAGGCTCAACAATTGTTTGTTTCCTTCAAGCGAGACCGACTGGGTTCCTCTCACTATCAGATGCATTTCGGCATGGCTGGTGGCATGCCTTCACCACTGTTATTCCATGGCGCAGGTTAAGCTGGAGGGCAGAGTGTACGCTCACTCTACTAGAGCAGTCGCGGCATCCCTGGCAGAAATCCGCAACGTGCCCATTGCAAATATTTGCATTGCGGCTACCTGGAGCTCAGTGCACACTTTCATCAAGCACTATGCCCTGGATGTCATAGATACATAAATACATAGACAGTGTCGGCAGATAAGGCCCTATGGCCCACCCAGTTTGCCCATTTGAGCTTGTAAGTTCAGTTTTTGTTTTCCTAGAAGTCTGTTGCCCCTTACCCCTGACCTCCAGAATTCCTTTATGTCTATCCCATGCATTCTTAAATCCCGTGATTGTTTCAGCCCCCACCACTTCCTCTGGCAGGGTGTTCCATTTGTCCACCACCCGTTCTGTGAAGAAATTCTTCCTCATGTTTCCTCTGGATCATCCTCCTCCAACTTCATCCCATGCCCTCTAGTCTTGGAACATTTTTTCGCTAAAATAGTGTATTCCTGCACCCTGTTCCTCCCTGTAAGATACTAGTATGTCTCTATCATATCTCTCTCCTCCTCTCCTCCAGGGAGTACATGTTCAGTTCCTTCAGCCTGTCCTCATAGGACTTGGATGCAATCCATGCACCATCTTTGTTGCCCTCCTCTGAACCTTCTCTACCCCTGTCTATGTCCTTACGTAGGTAAGGTCTCCAGAACAGGACTGTACTCCATGCGGTCCTCACTAGTGTCTTGTGTAGTGGAATTATGACCTCCTTTTCCTGCTGATGATGCCCCTGCCTATGCATCCCAGCATCCTATTTGCTTTACCTACTGCCTTGTCACTGTTTTCCTACCTTGAGGTCATCAGGATGATAACCTCAAGATCCTTTCCTGCTTGGTGCATGCTATATCCTCACCCCAACTGATATATTGTGCCAGGGTTTTTAGCCCTATATGCATTATCTTGCACTTCTTTGCATTGAATTTCAACTGCCAAACCCCTGACCATTCTTCAAGTTTCTGCAAGTCCTTCTCATTCTGTCTACACCTCTGGTGTGTCTACTCTGTTACAGAGCTTTGTGTCATCAGCAAACAGTGAAATTCTGCCTTCTAGGTCCTGCGTAATGTCACTAATGAAGATGTTGAATAGGACTGGTCCCAGCATCAGTCCCTGTGGTACCCCACTGGTCACTCTTCCCTTTGGGGTGACAGCTGCACTCACCACACCCACTGTGTCCTGCAGCCCAGCCAGTTACCTACCACCACTCTTCTGTCCTGCACACACCCATTTTCCCAGTTTGTGGGCTAGCCTCTGTGTGGCACAGTGTCAAGGCCTTGCTTAAGTCCAGATAGGCATGTCCACTGCCCTCCCCATCCACCTCCCTAGTCACCCAGTCAAAAAATTCAATAGGGTTGGTCTGACATGACCTCCCTCGGTGAACCATGCTGCCTTGGGTCCTGGGTCCATTGACAGCCAAATGTTCCTCCTTCTCTCCTTCAGTAGTGCTTCCATGATCTTCCCCACTACCAGGTGAGGCTGACTGTCTGTAGTTCCCTTCCTCCTTGTTCTCACTTTTGTATAGGGGACTACATCTGCTGTCCTCCAGTCTTTGGGTACACTCCTCTGTTTCCAGTGATCGGCTAAACAGGATGGCCAGAGGTTCCAGCCACCACCCTTTTAGTTCTTTAAGGACCGGTGCACCCCATCTGGTCTCATTGTTTTATCAACCTTATTACTTCCAGTTCCTTCAGGACCCTTTCTCGTGTAAAGGGACTTGTGTGTCCATTCTGCACCATTCTCACCCTTGTACTCCCTTCAGACCCATTGCCTCCTCTTCTCAGAAAGACTGAGCAGAAATACCTGTTCAATATGTCGCTTTACTGTTGTCATCTTCCATCGTCCCCATCCTCCCCTTCAGTCTCACTATCCCTCCCTTTGCCTTTTTTCACTTATGTACCTGTAAAAGGTTTTGTCCTCTACCCACTGATTTTGCAATGTGTTCTTCTGTCTGAGCTTTGAGTCCCTTACTGACCTCCCTGCCTCCCTTTGCTTCTCCTGGTACTTCTCCCATCCTCCTGCCTGTGTCTTTTTGTATTGCCTGAATGCAATCTTTTGGCTTCACTTTCTTTGCTACCTCTTTGGAAAACCATAGTGGTCTCCTCTTCCTTTTCCTCTTGCTAACCTGTTAATGCATAATTCTGTTGCTCTTGTAATCCCCATTTTAAATACTGCCCACTGTTCCTCAAACCCTGATTCCTGTCCCATTCCCTTAATGCCTCTTTCAAGTATCTCCACATTTTCCCAAGTCTGCCCCTAAAATCCAGGATACATGTTTTTGTGTGGTTTGGTTCTGCTGTTTCTGGATTTCAAACCACAATGACTGGTGGTCACTGTTCCCAGGTGCTCCCCACTGTTACCCCATCACACCTGGCCCTGTTTGTGAGCACAAGGTCCAGTATTGCCTTCTGCCAGTTGGTTCCATGACCAGTTGCTTGAGGAAGACACCCTGAAAGGGTCAGGATAAATCTGCTTCTAGTTGATGCTGCTGGGATGCTCCAGTCCATGTCTGGAATATTGAAGTCTCCAACCAGTACTACCTCACCTTTGTCTGCCATCCTTTGGATGGCTAGCATTAACCCTATCTGTTTCTTCCTCCTGGGCTGGTGGTCTATAGACCACACCTGTGCGATTGGCTGGCCCCATTTTCCTTTCCAGCTAACCCACAGCATCTCTCCCCATTTGTTCCTCCTGGATCTCTGTGGCCCTTTGTCATTTTTCACATACAGTGCCATTCCTCCTCCTTCCTGCCTGCCCTGTCTCTTCTGAATATGTTGTAGGTATGGCCATCTCCCAGTCGTGGTTATCATTATACCAGGTTTCAGTGATGGCCACAATGTCCAGGTCTGACTGCACCATGACAGCCTCCAGATCTTCATCTTGCTGCTAAGGCTCCTGGCATTTACACGCCTTTCCATGATTTGACCTCCTAGACTGTTTCGTTGTTCTACTCAGCCTCTTCCTTGGTTGTCCTTATCCCTGGTTCTCCTTGTTGTCTGCCCTTCTGCTGAATTTTGCCTTTTCTGCCTATCCACCTCTTGGGCGCTAATCTCCATCTTTGCACAATGCTTTGTAAGATATAGCCAGTTCCCTGGTTCACTGGTTACACTGCTAGCTGGGGGGTGAGCAAGAAGGTGTCCTCCTTGCTGGCCTGCCCCCCCTTTGCTAGTTTAAATGCTTGTCAGTCGTTTAAAACTTATCATTGAGTGTTTGATTCCTCTCCAGGATGGATGCAGGTCACAGGCTTGAACAAACCTCCATCCCTCCAGGTGGGGTCCCCAGTCACCAATGAATCCAAACCCTTACTCACAGCACCAGATCTTACTTGTAGACACAGCTTTCAGCAGGTTACACCATTAGGACTGAAGCCGGCAGGCATCAGGACCCCATGGAAAAAATTTAGCTATTATTCAGCAGGGACCGACGTCGGTCCCGCCTCCCATGTCAGGCTTAGGTACATAGATGTCGGTCCACCAGGATTCCCTAGTTCTTTCCTCATTGCCACACTTGTATGTCTCACCTTCGTTCAAAGTTTCTAGGCGCGATTGCTGGTAAAGTGTTTTCCTACGGGAAATTGCTTCTGCGCTCAGTTTTTTCTCTGATGTCCCTCTGACCTCCGGTCACCGAAGTGCGCCTGTGGAAGCAGATCCCTGCTCAAGGATCCACGTACTGCCTGTGTCCGTGCCTGAGGCCCAGATCATGATACCCGGTCCTGCACCTTTTGCCAGGTGTTCCAACAGCAGAACCGGATCCGTCAGCCAGAAGGCCCTACAGGCATTAATGCTAGAGGAACAACTCAAGACCATGGCTTCCTTAAGGGGATTCTTCAGAGAAGGCTCTGAAGCATGCTGAGAAGCATAGGGAGAAGGCCCCTTCCAGGTCCCCTTCTAGGGCCTCCGACTCGCACAGCTCTGGCTCCAGGTCCGACCGCTCTCCTTCTCGGGCCAGCTCTCAGCCTCCCCCCGCTGTGGTGAGAAAGTCTTCAGGCTCCTCTTCTCAGGCCAAGACTCCCAGGCCTTCCTCATCCTCAAGGCCCTGGGTAAGTCGAGGATCGCCACCATCACCACAAGTCGGGTTCCCGCCATTCTGAACCCGGCGTCAGGTCTGCTTCTTGCCTCCCTTCTCCACGGAAAACCAAGGAGCTCACCTCACTTAGAGGCCGCTGGACCCGGCCAGTTAGTCCGATGTCAGCCTCTCGCGGCAAGTCCCAGAGCCGTTGTCCATCAGAAGACCGTCGCTGGCCAGGCCAGCTCATCACGGACGCGGTAGGGGACCGCGCTCACCCATCGAGAAGAGGGACCTCGGCGCCTCCGACCGGCGTCCGGTCAGGAGACCATCACTGAGGAGAGTTAACTCCAGCCCGAGGACCAGACGGACAATCCTGTACTGTTGAGACTCCCCGGGAACCTCGCCTGGACCCGAGCCCTCTGTGGAGCCCGGCGCGGGACCCGACGACTGTCCACCAGCGCCCGGGCCGTCGTCAGGCCTTTCTTTTTCAGAGGTGAAGGAGCTTTTCACTTACTGGTGGGATACCATCAAAAAGGACATGATCCCCACTCCACCTCCGCTTCCTCCTCCTACACCGGTTGCTCCGCCGGTTCCTGCGCCCCCTTCTCCGTCTGGGTCTGCAGGCCGGTTACCTCCTCCCCAGGAGACCAGGACCCCTCCAAGGGGGAGACTAGATAAAAGGAGACCTCCGTCCAGATCCTCTTCTAGGTCACCCAGTCCCAAGAGACCCAGAAGACGCCTCCGTTCGCCTTCGACGGAGGACACGGGATCAGAGTTTTCAACATCCAGATCCCCATCTCCCCTCTCCATCCCTTCTCCGGACCCACGTGAGCTGCCAAAGTCTCCTCCGGATGACCCTTTCGCTGGATATCATGAGACACATCCAAGAGAACATGGGATGGGATCGGAAGAGTTAGACCCTGAAAGGCTACGCCTTGGGAAGTATCTTCGGCAGAAGGACCCCAAGCCTGTGGTGGTGTCACCCTTGGTAGACACTGTCGTGGACGTCACCAAGGCAGCGTGGAAGCGTCCACAGTTACTCCCGGCGATGCCGAAGAAAGCTGACCGCTTGTACAAGGCTCCAAGAGAAGACCAGTACTTGACTCAGCATCCTCAGGCCGACTCTCTGGTCATAACAGCCTCTCATGACCGGTCCCAGAGACCGCAACATTTGAGCACCCTGCCACCGGACCCAGAGTCCAAGCAGCTGGACGCCGTGGGTAGGCGCACGTATGCTTCCGCTACCTGCGCCATCAGATCCCTGAATTATTTGACCCACATGGTGCAGTTCAAAATGCCCTGTGGGGCTGGGGTCTGGATCTTGGCTGAGAAATTGCGGAGTGAGCAGAAGGAGGAGATGTGACAGCTCCTCCGTGCGGGTTGGACGGTAGGGCAAGTGCTCTGAGGCACGTGACGACTCTGGACTCCTCGGCCCGAGTAGCAGCTTCAGGCGTATGCCTCCGGGGCACTCTTGGTCTCGTGTCTCGGTTTTACCGGACGTCCAGAAAAACATCATGGGCGCCCCATTCGAGGAGAAGTTTTGTTGGTAAACCCTCAGAAGATAATTACCAAACTCCAAGAGGCCAGGAAGGCGGTGAGGTCGGTTCAGGCCATGTACCGACCCAAGCTTAGTTCCTTTCGTAGGAACCAAAGCCGATTTCGTGGACGGACGCAGAGACAACAGTCCGGCCCCGTTCCACAGCAGAGGGGCTCTGGTTTTCGCAGAGCCCAGGGAAAACAACCCACAGGTCGATGCCAGCGCACTCCTAAGCCGGTCCAGCCAGCGGGACCCTCAGCCGCCACAGCCTGACTCCTTCCCGGCCCCAACCCCTCAGGATCAATGGGACGTCATGGTCGGGGGTCGCATTGCGAATTTCCTGCCAGGATGGCAGACTATAACCACCGACAGGTGGGTTCTGATTAGTGGGAAGAGGCCACTTTATAGAATTTGCAGAAAAGCCACCCTGGGGCCTCCTTTGCTCTCCGGTACCGGGTCAGCACAAGTCATTGATCAGACAAAAGTACTCGCGCTCCTGCAAAGGGAGCGATAAATCGTTCAGAAACCAGAGAGGACACGGATACTATTCCCACTTCTTCCTGGTTCCAAAGAGAACAGGGGACCTCCGTCCGATTCTGGACCTCAGCGACCTCAATTTGTCCGATTCGCCTACAAAAATTCCACATGGTAACTCTTCCGGGTCTTATTCCCATGCTGAAGCAGGACGCCTTTTTAGCGTCTCTAGATATGCAGGACGCTTACCTGCACATCCTTATAGCTCAAGCGCACAAGAGGTTCCTGCGCTTCGAGTTTCTCGGCCATCATCTTCAGTTCCGAGCCCTTCCATTCGGGCTGTCATCAGCACCCAGGGTCTTTACCAAATGCATGGCAGTCGTGGCAGCATCTCTAAGGAGACAGGGCCATTATGTGTTCCCGTACCTGGACGATTGGCTTCTCAGGGCCGCCTCCAGAGAGGTGTTGTTACGGGCGATCCAGAGCACCCAGGACCTGTTTCGATCTCTGGGTATCCTAATCAACCACAAGAAGTGTCTCCTGGTACCGTCGCAGAAGCTGCAGTTCATAGGCGCAGTACTGGACACCGTTCAGGGAAGAGCATTTCTTCCAGACGACAGAGCGGAGCGCATCAGATCCCTCATCAGGGAGCTTTCATCGAACAAGACCGTCCCAGCCAGGTTGGTCCTTCGCTTGCTCGGACACATGGCTGCAGCCATTCCTACTGTCCCTTTCGCAAGGCTCCACATGCGGGTAACTCAGTGGATGCTCAAGGTGCAATGGGACCAAAGGCAAGACCACATGCAGCATCCGGTCAGAATCACGAACACCGCGATTCGAGACTGGCAGTGGTGGCTAGACCCAGGGACACTCTCTTTGGGCGTCCCGTTTATAGCGCCATACCCGGAGGTAATCCTCACCACAGACGCCTCAGGTCTAGGGTGGGGAGCACACCTAGATGGGGTGAAGTCCCAGGGAACGTGGACCCCTCTGGAGGCCCACCTCCATATCAACGTCCTAGAGATGAGGGCGGTCCTTTATGCCCTGCAGGCATTTCAGTCAGAAATCCCGCCGAGTACTCTCCTGCTTCAGACAGACAACACGGCGGTGATGTATTACCTCAACAAACAAGGAGGCGCACACTCTTACCCCCTTTGCAGGGAGGCCATGAGGGTGTGGGATTGGGTAATCCGACATGGCGCGAACCTGATCACAGTACATGTTCCGGGGTGGACAACACAATTGCAGGCGGCCTGAGTGGCTCCCAGGCCAGAGTCCACGAGTGGGAACTTCTTCAGGAGGTAGCAGAGGATCTGTTTCTTCGATGGGGAACTCCAGAATTGGACTTGTTCGCTTCCCCATCCAACGCAAAACTGCCCAATTTTTTCTCGCTAGATCCAGGGCCTGGTGTTTTCTGGTGAGACGCGTTGTCCCTCTCCTGGGCAGACAGATTCCTCTACGCTTTCCCTCCTTTCCCGTTGATCCAGAGAGTTCTTCTCAAACTGCGCAGGGAGCATGCAACAATGATCCTGGTGGCCCCTTTCTGGCCCAGACAGATCTGGTTCCCTTTGCTAATTCAGCTATCCCGGGAACCTCCGCTCCCGTTGCCATTCAGCTCCCATCTCTTGTCTCAGGAGAAGGGTTCACTGGTCCACCCAGACTTGCGCTCACTGAACCTGCATGCATGGCTCCTAGAGACATAGCCATCTTGCATCACGGGATCTCGCAAGAGGTTGCAGAAGTTCTTTCTGCAGCCAGAAAGCCGGCAACGCATGTGACCTACGCCATGAAATTGTGCCGTTTTTGTCTATGGTCGCAAGCACGCGGCCTTTCCCCTTTAGGTTGTCCGGTGAAAGCAGTGTTAGAGTACCTGCTCTCCCTTTTCCGTTCGGGTCTCACCTACTCCTCTATTAAAGTGCACCTCTGTGCTATTTCAGCTTATCACCTCCCGGTGAGACAGCGCACAGTGGCACAATTAGATGCCTGTCGAGAATTCTTGAGAGGGGTGTTACATCTTAGGCCGCCCATTAAGGACCCAGTGCCTCCATGGGACTTGCTCTTTGTCCTGGAGCAACTCACGCCCCCTTTGAGCCTGCCGCGGATTGCGAGCTGCATTTTCTGTCATGGAAAACATTGTTTTTGGTTGCTGTTATGTCAGCGAGAAGAGTTTCTGAGCTTCAGGCTCTCATGTGCAAAGAGCCTTATTTAATTTTCCACCGGGACAGAGTATCCCTGAGGACGAATCCTAAATTCTTGCCTAAGGTGGTTTCCACACTCACTCTCAATCAGGATATTGACCTGCCGGTCTACTTCCCTAATTATTCTAATAGAGGAGAGGCGCTGCTTCACACCCTGGATGTTCACGCAGCTTAAGGTACTACCTGAGCAGAACTAAGCAACCGTGCTTGGAGCAACTTTTCGTTTCCTTTACTGAAAGGATGATGGGCCAACCAGTATCCAAACAGTCCCTGTCTCGCTGGCTTGTCCAGTGCATCTCATACTGTTATGATATCAAACGAAAGCCCTTCCCAGGATCAGTCCGGGGCCATTCCACTAGGTGTGTGGCCACCTCCTTTGCAGCACTTGGAAACGTCTCCACCTCTGCCATTTGTGCTGCAGCCACTTGGAGCTCTGTTCATACCTTTATCAGGCATTATAGCCTGGACATCGCTTCACGGCGAAGAGCAGGCTTCAGCCTGGCAGTGCTACAGGGTCTCCTGTCCTAGATTCTGGACCTGGAACGTTCTTTCTAATTTCCTCCTCCCAGAGGGGTTGCGAGCGCTACTGCTTGGGAATCAGTCCTAATGGTGTAACCTGCTGCAAGAGCCGTGTCTCGAAGTAAGATAGTACAGTTACGTAAGAACTTACCATAACAGTAGATCTTCGAGAACAGCTCTTGCAGCAGGTACCTTCCCGCCCACCTTCCCCCTTGGAGGAGGCATGGCTTAAGCCTTTGTTAACAGGGATTTTTCCCATTTGTCTTCTGACGGTGGATCCTCGGTCTCCCATTTCGATGTCAGCCTGCGGCCGGAAGTCTCCGGCGGGAGAACTGGGGAATCTGGCGGGACCGCCCCCTTATGTACTACGCCTGACGTCGGAGGTGGGACCGACGTCGGGGGTGGTCCCCGCTGAAGATAGCTAGCTAGAATTTTTCCGTGGGGTCCTGATGCCTGCCGGCTTCAGTCCTAATGGTGTAACCTGCTGCAAGAGCTTTCTCGAAGATCTACTGTTACGGTAAGTTCTTACGTAACTATACTTTCTTCAACCATGAGTTAAAGTTCCTGGTGCATGCACCCCAATGCTCTCCCTTGCCTCTTGCAGGTAGTACTTCTGAGAAAGTGACAGAAGTAGCTACTTGCTTGAGACCCTTCCCCAATTTCCTAAACTCTTCCTGAACTTTCTTTGGCTCCCCATTTGCCAGGTCATTAGTACCTAGGTGGATAATGACATCCAGCTCACCCTCCCATCTTGCCTTCCCAGTGATCCCAAGGATCTTCCTTCCATCCATCCGTGTCCTAAATTTGTGATCTCTTGGTTTCTCCTGCCGCCCCCTCGGGGGGATTATTAGCTCGGTACTCTCCTATCAGTGTGAATGAGTGGTGGAGACTTTATGTCCAGGAAGATATGTAAATTACGTACCTGCCGTAATTCCTGGTCTTTTTGGACAAAGTCTCCACCACTTATTCACACGCCCACCCACCATCCCCTGAGCTCACTGTGAAGACTTCTTTGTTGACCCTTCTTATATGGGTCATTCTGACTATCTTTTGTCCAGTTTTTTGTTAGGCCATCCTTCTAGGTTAGTTACGCTGCAACTCCTCGGGAAAAAAGGTACTGGGCGGTTGGAGGGTTGGCCTTGAAGATGATCATTAGGCGCATGAACTGAGGCTTGTGGCGCCACTCCCTAATGCTCCATCTCTGGCACCAACCCTCTTGCAAAAAAGTTTGCTCCGGCTGGATCTAGAGCCTCGGTAGATCCCGTCAGTGTGAATGAGTGGGGGAGACTTCGTCCAAGAAGATCAAGAATTACGGTAGGTACGTAATTTTCATTTCCTACTTTCTTGCTTGCATCCACTTAACAGACGACCTACTCTTTTCAAACAACTTGAAGTCTTGCTGTATTCTGACAAGTGCAGTTAGCCCCAGCCTTTAAACTGCCCAGGAGAACAAAGGGTTAAACTTTCTATGCAGACCTTTGAAATCTAACCATCAGATTCTTTACTCCGCCTCACTGAACAGTCACTCCGGAGATTTCTCCTGCAGCTCGGTTCGAAAGTTGGTTGAAGTGTCGGTTTTCCGTCGGTTTTTAACCGAAATGTATTCCGCATAATCGGTTCAGTCTCTGTCTGTGGTACCATGAGTACTAGATAGGTTTTGTACTGTCTTTCTGTGTGGAACTTGTAAAAGTGTGGATCGGTTCAGCCGAACTGATCATTTGTTAATACTTGTATTTAAATTTAGTGTGTGGTTACCGGTCCTTATCGGTTCTAAAAAAAAAAAAAAAAAAAAACGTGTTTGTTATGTTTTTTTCCAAGACCTGTGACACGGTTAGGAACCGATAAGGGAGTCTTGCCTGGCGGTTGCCGAAAAAAGGGTAAGTTTGGTTAGGTTGGCCATGTCTGAGAAACCCAAGAAAAAAACCAGGCCCACTGGGTTTCAACACTGGAGTGAGTGTTGGGGGAGGTCTTTGCAAAGGCCTATCCCCACACCACCTGTTTTTATTGTCTGGGGTTTGAACACCTCGATTCAGACTGCCAAATTTGCAAAAACTTTCCAAAATCTACCCTTGAAAATAGATTAGGTTGACTGAGGGGAAAGGAGGTAGAGAAGTCCGCTGACCCAGATGGCCAGGCCGGTTCGGTTCTGACCGAGCGAGGAGTGCCCTCTGACCAGGGTGATACTTTTTCTGGCAAAAGGAGAGCTGATCCCGAGGGGTCGGTTCCAACAAAAGGAAAACGCAAAGAAAAATCGTCTGGTTCAGATCCAGAGGTCCATGTTTCGACCGCCGAGGAAATAGCCAGAGTAATTTGGATTTTGGAATCACTTCGCCCGGTTCCAACCGATCCAGCACCTTCTGGCTGGGGCTCGGTTCGGTCGGTTCCCCCGGTTCATGATTATACCCCTGAAGAATTTTATGAACTGGAGTTTGAGGAGGAAGGGGAGTTTGAAGATGATGATGGTGAAAGTCTGGATGTGCCTGTGGAACCAGACATCTCCCCAGACAGACCTTCAGGTGTATCCCCTCCTAGGCTTTCTGAGTCCCCTTCCCACTTTATGTTCTACAGAAAGGTGGCTGAGACCCTCCAGCTTTCTATGGAAGAGGCAATGGAGGATCAGGAGGAGCCTGATTTTGTGGAAATGATGGACATCCTAGAGTCCAAGAGACTGTCTATTCCCCTTCACAAATCTTTTAGGAAGCAGATACAAAAAATCCTGAAGTCTCCCAATTCTGTACCTCCTGTGGATAGAAGAATGGACAAGAGGTATACACTACCAGGCTAAGATACAGAGTTTTTATATCAGTAATGCAGCCATGTTAGGGTTGTGCAGGCTGCTTCCTGTGGTACGGCAAACATTCCCTTGGCTTCACACCCCCCAGACAAAGACTCCAGGAAGATTGATGCCATGGCAAAAAAGCAGTACATGGCATCTTCCCTGGGACTCAGGCAGGCGAATTATGTGGCCTATACAGCCAGGTACCAGAAGTCCAGGTGGGACACTGTACTGGCACTGGCTAAACAGGCCTCCCCCCAGCTAGCCAGGGAGCTGGGGGAGGTGGCTGCAGATGGGATTGAGGCATCAAAGGTTCAGTTTTATGCTGCTGTGGACTCCAGTGATGTGTCATCAAGAGTCATGGCTACATCTGTGGTTCTTCCGGAGAATGGCTTGGCTCAGATGTACCAGCCTCTCACAAGATACCCAGGCTAAGGCCATGGATTTTCCTGTAGTGGGTAATTCTCTGTTTGGGGAGCAGACAGAGAATTACATGAAGAAAATGGATCAGTACAGGACCAATTACAGGAGTGCTCAGGCCAAGGAGAGGCAGGCAACACCTCAAAGGCAGCAGTCTAGGGGCAGGGGCAGGCCTTTTCATAGGCCTTTTTACCAAGCACAGGCCTCTTCTCCCTTTTCACAGAGGGGGTTCTTCAGAGGGAGAGGCAGAAGGGGAATGAGCAGGGCTGCACCCACTCCTCAGCCTAAGGCCCTTGCCAAGCAGACACCCTGATGGGCCTGCCCAGGTCGACTCTCCTATTCCAGTAGGGGGCAGGCTGGCTTACTCGTCCAGGACTGGATGTCTATTACATCAGACAAGTGGGTCCAGGAAGTAGTAAGCCAGGGACTGGTTCTCCGCTTCAAAAAATTTCCAAGGATGAGAGCCAGCTCTTTTCCACCTGCAGGTCACTCAGAAACCCTTGCCCTAGAGGCAGAGGTTTCATCTCTGCTGGCTTTAAGAGCCACAGAGAGAATATCTACCCTACACTGGGGCAAAGGTCGGTGCTCCAGGTACTTCCTTACCCCAAAAGAAGACAGGGGAGTGGCGACCCATCCTAGATCTAAGATACCTAAACAAACATCTTTTAAAACCAAAGTTCAAGATGGTAACTCTGGGAATAATCCTTCTCTCACTAAGGCCAGGTGACTGGCTAGCCTTCCTGGACCTCAT
The DNA here is from genome assembly GCA_016271365.2 of Neoceratodus forsteri. Lineage (NCBI taxonomy): Eukaryota > Metazoa > Chordata > Ceratodontiformes > Ceratodontidae > Neoceratodus > Neoceratodus forsteri. The sequence continues at coordinate 254,647,086 of CM028129.1, read as the reverse complement.
AGATGCCTACTTTCACATTCCCATCAGGTGCTCCCACAGAAAGTACCTCAGGTTCGAGTTGACCTCAGGCCACTATCAGTTCAGAGCAATGCCCTTTGGCCTAACTTCAGCCCCTAGGGTTTTCACAAAGTGCCTGGCAGTAGTAGTTGCCTTTCTAAGAAGGCAAAAGATTTCCATTTTTTCCATATCTTGACGATTGACTAATAGTGGGCCATTCTCCAGATCAAATCAAGTCACACCTGCAAGTGTCCCAGCAAGTGCTCACTTCCCTAGGATTTCTTCTCAACCTTCCCAAGTCAGTTCTTGATCCAGTCCAGTTTCTTACCTTTATAGGGGCAGAACTGGATACGGTCAAAGCAAGAGCCTTTCTTCCCCTGGAAAAGGCAAAGGTTCTTATAGAACTAGCCTCTTCCTTCAGCCTTCAGGTATCTAGACCAGCAAGGGAATTTTCTCCAGCTCTTGGGCCACATGGCAGCTTCAACAGCAGTGGTCCAAGGGGCAAGATTCCAGATGAGGGACATTCAGTTCCATCTGAGGGCTTTTTGGTCTCAGAGGAAGTATTCCTTTACCAAACTGATCCCAATGACTCTGACCTTGATCCAAGCCCTTCAATGGTGGCAGGATCAGGACAATTTAACACAAGGGGTCCCATTTGCCACTCAGTCTCATTCAGTGGTCCTTACCACGGATGCTTCCCTTCTGGGCTGGGGAGCCCATCTGGGGCCCTCACTGCCCAGAGTCTATGGTCCCCTCAGGAATCCCTTCTCCATATCAGTCTCCTAGAACTCAGGGCAGTTTTTCTGGCCCTGCAAGCTTTCTCTGTCAGTGCAGAACAAGGTGGTTCAGGTCAGAACAGACACCACCACCACCACCATGTGGTATATCAACAAGCAGGGAGGCACTATGTCTATGGCCTTGTGCACAGAAGCCATGAAGTTGTGGTCCCTGGCTTATTCCATGCAAACCTCTCTGATAGCAGTTCACCTTCCAGGGAAGGACAATGTGCTTGCAGGATCTCACAGGGCCATCACGAATGGTCCCTGGATCCTCTGGTATTGAAAGTGATTTTTTCAAGGTGGGGCACTCCAGAGATAGATCTTTTTGCAGCCCAAGACAATCACCAACTTCCTCTCTTTTGTTGCAGACCCCCAGTCTTGGGCTCAGTTCCCCTGGATGCTCTGATTCTGAACTGGGAAGGGAAATTCTAGGGACGTGGGTATGTTGTTCATCCACACTGTCTGGCAGGTTCCTTGCCGCTTTAAATCTTGCGGAAGGTCTTCAAGCTGTCCCTCCCACCCAGCGGTGGTAAAACTCTCGCTCCGCCCATGATGCCAGATCTTCCTTACGGCGAAACTCAGGTTTCCTCCTTAGCGCTCTGCGTATAGACTGGATCCTAATTCTTGGTTTGCCGAAAATAATTCTAAAGTTCTCAAGACTTCGGTCTAATAACTCTCTCGCAGCTGCGATGGACAAATTGACTCCCGGATTTCGGCGGTGCCCATGCGGGCAGAAGATGTCCAGAACGGACCCGCACTCCACGTGCGTCTACTGCCTCGGCCTAGATCACGACCCACAGGACTGTGAGTTATGTCGATCGTTTTCGGCCAACCTCCTAGAAGACCACGCTGCCCGGTTACAACATGGGCGTCCCCAGAAGTGCTACCCGCCGGTGAAGTCCAAGCAGGCCTGTTGGGCGGTGTCCATGGCGGCTGGCTCGGCTGAGCAACTAGAGCAGATGATCGCCCTCGAGGAGTAGGTGGCCCAGGCCGCATCCTTATCTTCCTCAGTCGCGGCATCTATGCTGCTCTCTCTGGGATCCTCCTACACAGCTTCTTTTAAGGAGCTTTGCCAGTCCCTTTCCACGAAGGGAGAGGGGACATTGGGACACTCTTCTTGGTCCAAAAAGAAGGACTCAAAAGGTGAGTCCCACCGTCGACATTCGTGGGGGCGGAGGTCCCCTTCCCCAGACAGTCAACACTCGACTTCGGTCTTGGCACCGAGGTGAGCGTCGGCGCCGCTCATCCTTGTCTTTGTCCTCGGAAGAGGGGAGGCTTCGGCGCAAATTGCGTCGATGCTACGAGGACTTAATGTGGCAGCAGTTACTTTTGTCCAGGAACAAGCCGACATCGCCTTCTCCGGCTATCAAGTGGCTATCACCCGAAAGGCCGAAACAACCCCTCGCTGTAGCCGAGGTGCCCAAGCCTGGGCCGGTTGTTCAGCCAAAACCAGCTGCCCAACCGATTGTGGTGGAACCTCCGCCTCCACAACCGAAATCAGGGGCACCGACCAAAGACTCTTGGTCGGGTCAGGGTCTGCCCCACAGGTTGGCGGTCACCCTCACTCCCGACCGTTCTCGGCAGGTGGAGGGTGGCTCAGGCCCCAGGCAGCTCTTCGCGGACTCCTCGGAATCTGACAATGACTCCTCCCTGTTTTCCAAGCCCCTTGACCTGGAGTCCTCCGGGGGCAGTCGATGGACGAGAGCCCATCGTCGTTCATGGGTCTGCTTCGGCTCATCTCGGAGTCCACCGGGATGCAGCTCGAGCCCGTATCCAAGCGGGCCAAGTATCCCCTGACGGAGATACTGGACCGAGGGAATTCACCCATGGAGGCCTTTCCGGTGGCCGAGGACATTGTTGGCCCAGCCTTGGTGCTCTGGCAGCAGCCGGCTTTCTGCCCTGCGCCTCTGGCCAGGATGGCCAGGAAATATGCGGTCCCTACCACTCTTTGTCTGGTTTCTCGGAGCACCCCTCTGCGGAGGGGTTAGTCACCGATAGCATTTTCCGGCGTTCCGGGAACGCTAGGGATGTGGATAAGCCCCCCGACAAGGAGTCCAAAAAGCTGGACTATGCCAGGCGTAAGGTGTACGATGCATCCTCCCTAGGCCTCCGCCAGGCCAGCTCGGCCCTGCTGATGGCACACTTCTCCCACGCCCTCATGGGCTCCCTGGATGAGGTGATCCCTCATCTCCCGGCCGACCTGCAGACCATGATCAAGCAGGTGTTGGATCAGGGAAGGGTGGTGGTGAAACAGCAGCTCCAAACGGCTCTGGACATTGGAGACTCCTGTGCCAGATCAGTAGCGGCCACAGTGGCCACGTGCTGCAGAGCATGGCTGAGGATATCCACCTTCATGGCGGATACCCAGCACAAATTGGCAGACGTCCCATTCTTGGGGACTGACCTGTTCGGCCCTGGAGTGGAAGGCCACCTCCAGCGGATCGAAAAGTCCAATGCTACCCTGGACTCGGTCACCTCCGTCCAGAAGGACAAGGGCCGTCGTCAACAACATAAGTCCTTTCGCCCTTCTGCGCCTGCAGGCAGGTCCGGCCCAGCAACACCAGCATCAGGGCCAGCAGGCTTGTGGTTGGCATCCCAAAGCCAAGCCTGCGGCTTCCTCTAATAGGAAGCAGGGAGGAAAAGGCCCAGGAGGTCCCTCAGCTGGCTCCTCCTCCAAGCCTGCCCAGTGATGGGTTGAGGAGTGTCTCCCCCAGCCTCGTCACTCCCCCCGGGTTTCCCCCGTGGGGGGACGGCTCCGCCACTTCCTTTCTGCCTGGTCCGCTATCACCACGGACGCTGGGTGTTGGAGGTAGTAGTAGGAAGGCCTGCCTCTGGAGTTCGAGCAGGCCCCGCCCTTCTGAGCCGTCGCCCCTCGGGGGGGGGGGGCTACGGGGTCCGCAGCCTCTCTGTCGGCTCACCAAGCCGACATTGCCCTGCTTCTCGAAAAAGAGGTGATCAGGAAGGTGGCGGATCCTCCACCAGACCCAGGGTTTGTGTCCAGGTACTTCCTGGTCCCAAAACGGATGGGTGGCTGGCACCCCATTCTAGACCTGCATGACCTGAACAGGTTCCTGAGGTCTGGAACCTTCAGGATGGTCACTCTGGCTCAGATCATTCCATCGTTGGAACAAGGCATGTGGTTCTGTTCTCTGAACCTCCAGGATGCGTTCTTTTACGTCCCAATCCGTCCGTCCCACCAGAGATTCCTCCACTTCCGGGCAGAGGGATCCCTCTACGAGTTCTGGGCCATGCCCTTCGGCCTTTCCCTAGCTCCCAGGGTCTTCGCCAAATGCATGGCAGTGATGACAGCATTCCTGCAGTGCTGAAGGGTCCGGGTGTACCCCTACCTGGACGACTGGCTGATTGCAGCCTCCTCCAGAATGGAGGTGGAGCGGTCCAGAGATCTGGCCCTCCAGGTTTGCTCTCAGGTTGGCCTCCTTATCAACGAGGCCAAGTCGGAACTCCTGCCAAAGCAGGTGATACAGTTCATCGGGGCAGAGCTAGACTCTCTACGAGCCAGAGCACGGCTCCCAGCGGACAAGGCCGAGGTTCTTTCCTTCTTTGCCCAGTCATTTCAGGTTGGGCAGTTGTGCCCTGCCCGGGACTTCCTGCGCCTCCTGGGCCTCATGGCGGCCTGCACCAGCGTGGTCCGTTGGGCCCGTTGATACATGCGTCCCCTACAATGGGGGCTGGCCAGCCAATGGTCACAGCACTCCGATCCCTTGGATCAGCTAGTGACAGTGACCCTGGGGATGTGGAACGCCCTCCAGTGGTGGACCATTCCAGCACATCTGCAGGAGGGCATCCCATTCGTCCGCCCCGAGCAAATGGTCTCTCTATCGACCAATGCCTCTCTGCTGGGTTGGGGTGCCCATCTGGGGGAGCACAGAGCACACGGCCTCTGGTCCCCTCGAGAGTCCCGATGCCACATCAACCTGCTGGAGCTTCGAGCGGTTTGTCTGGCCCTCACCACCTTCGCTCCGTTTGTACGGGTTCAAGTGGTACAGGTCTAGATGGACAATACCACGATCATGTACTACCTGAATGTGGCAGGAGCCTCCAGTATTCTGGCCGATGCCCTTAGCCGGATAGGGGCTGCGTCCCACGAGTGGTCTCTCCTGCTGGAGGAAGTACAAGATGTGTTCTCCTACTGGGGCATGCCTCAGGTGGACCTGTTTGCTTCCAGGGAGAATGCGAAGCCGAGACTGTTTCATGCCCGCCCTCCTCAGCAGGGCTCGCTGTAGGGGGATGCCTTCTCGAGGCCTTGGACCCCGGGCCTCTTCTACGTCTTTCCCCCTATTTCCCTTGATCCACAAGGTGCTTCTCAAGGCAAGGAGGGATAAGGCACAGGTGATTCTGGTAGCCCCAGACTGGCCCCACCAGTTCTGGTATCCAGATCTCCTCATTCTCAGCTCCAGGCTCTCGAGGCGGCTTCCAGCCCGCCCGGACCTGATCTGTCAGTCGGGGAAGGTATTCCATCCGGACCTTCAATCTCTGCACCTGACGGCCTGGTTCCTGAGCGGCTAGAGTTCCAGGCCTTGGGTCTTTCCGACAAGGTCCTCAACGTGGTTGAGGCGTCCCGTAAGGAGTCAACCAGGAAATGCTACGCCTTTAAATGGAAGAGATTCTCCATTTGGTGTCAGGGCAAGGGCCTGGACCCTTCCTCCTGTTCCTTGGCTAGCATCCTGGACTACCTGTGGTCCCTTTCTCAGCAAGGGCTTTGGTCGACAACCCTCAAGGTGCACCTAGCAGCCATCTCTGCTCACCGGGTGCAGGCCAGGAAGCAGTCGGTGGTGCAGGAGAAGATGGTCGGGCACTTTTCCAAAGGCCTTGATCACATATCCCCTCTGATGTGAGAACCTCCACCTCCATGGGATCCACTACTGGGTATTGGCTAAGCTCATGGGCAAGGCCATTCGACCGATGCACTGGTGTGACATCTCTCACCTGCCGTGGGAAGACCGCCTTCTTGGTGGCATGTCACATCAGCCAGAAGGATGAGAGAGCTCCAGGCACTTTCCATCGAGTCTCCTTATCTGGTCTTCCACAGGGACAAGGTTGTCCTGCTCCCCCACCTGAAATTCCTTCCGAAGGTGGTGTCGGAGTTTCACCTTAACCAGGTGTTGACTCTGCCGGTGTTCTACCCCAATCACACCCCGGAGACCAAATGTAGGCTCCATACTTTGGACCCTAGAAGAGCGCTCGCTTTCTACAAGGAGCGGACGGCTGAAGTTCGGGGAGAGGTTCGCCAGCTGTTTGTCACCTACGCTGAAGCCGCACCTGATAGACCTGCAGCCAAGCGATCGATAGGCAGGTGGGTCACCTCCTGCATAGATCTCTGCTATAGGTTGGTGGGCATGGAGCCTCCCAGAGGGATAAGAGCTCATTCTACCTGCCATACTTCTGCATCGGTAGCTGCTTCCAGGGACTTCCCAATCCAGGAAATCTGCAGGGTTGCTACCTGGAAGTCAGCACACACCTTCATCACCCACTATCACATCGACCTTGAGTCACACTGGGATTCTGGTTTTGGGGCCTCGGTTCTCCAGTCTTTATTCCCTAAGTGGGGGTGTGCGTCTTGCCTCCCTCCTCCCGGAGAACTGCTAGGAGTCTGCCAGACAGTGTGGATGAACAACATATCCATGTCCCTAGAAGTACAGTTTACTCACCTGTAAGAGGAGTTCTAGGAATGGTATATGTTGTTCATCCACACTGTCTATTTCGCGTCTCTTAAATCTTGCGGAAGGTCTTCAAGCTGGCTCCTCCCACCCACCCGGGTGGTAAAACTCTTGGCTCCGCCCATGGCGCTCAGAGCTTCCTTACCGCTTGGAAGCTCAGGTTCCCTCCTTAACGCTCTGCATATAGACTGGATCCTAATTCTTCAGTTTGCCCGAAACTCATTCTTAAGTTTTCAAGACTTCGGTCAAATTACTCCCTTGCAGCTGCGATGGACAAATCGACTCCTGGTTTTCGGCGGTGCCCATGTGGGCAGAAAATGTTCAGGACGGATCTACACTCCACGTGCTTCTATTGCCTCGGCCTAGACCATGACCCGTAGGCCTGCGAATTATGCCGTTGTTTTTGGCCAACATCCTGGAAGACCGTGCTGCCCGGTTACAGCTTGGGTGCCCCGAGAAGCGCTACCCGCTGGTGAAGTCAAAGGAGGCCCATTGGGCGGTGTCCGTGTCAGCTGACTCAGCTGAGCAACTTGAGCAGATGATCGCCCTCGAGGAGGAGGAGGCCCAGGCCGCATCTTCTTCTTCCCTGGTCGCGGCATTTATCCCGCTCTCTTTGGGATCCTCCTACACAGCTTCCTTCAGGGAGCTTTGCCTGTCCCTTTCCATGAACGGAGAGGGGCCATCAACACATTCTTCTCGGTCCAAAAAGAAGGACTCAAAAGGTAAGTCCCACCTTCGGCGTTCGTGGGAACGAGAGAGGTCCCCTTCCCCGGACAGTCGACACTCGACTTCGGTCAAGATTGCGGCTAAGGCTGCTGGCTTCACAGTGTCCCCGTCAGGTCAGCCAGCCGAGTCACCCGTCGATGCGGTCGAGATTTTTCTCGACCCATCGGACGGGCTGTCGACTGGTGAAGCCGACAACCCTTCTTCACTGGTTCCCCCGGTGGAGACCAAGGACTTGCCTGTGCCTCCCGTGCCGGAGTCCCCGGACAAGGCTTCCGAGCTGAGGGAAGAACTGGTGTCCCCCACTCCTTCCCAGACCCATCCTCGGACACACCGAGGGTCTCAGTCTCGATGTTGGACCTCATCTCGGTCCAGCTGATCCCGCCCGACGTCAGGCGATCTCGGGTCTCGGCACCGGCGGGCAGCGCCGCCCGCTAATCCTCGTTCTTCCTCCTTGGAAGAGGAGAGGCTTCGGCATAAATTCACGTCGATGCCACGAGGCCTATACCTAGTAGCAGTTACTTCTGTCCAGGAACAAGCCGATGCCGTCCTTCCTTCGGCCATCAAGGGCTGACACCCAACAGCTGAAACAACCCTCGCTGTGAGTCGGGAGTTGCCAAGCCTGGGCAGTTGTTCAGTCGAAACCAGCTGCCCCACCGATTGTGGTGGAACCTCTGCCCCTACAACCAAAATCGGGCCACCAAGGACTTTCGGTCGGGTCAGGGTCTGCCCACAGGTTGGTGGTCACCTCACCCCCCCGTCACCGCCCTCGGCAGGCAGAGGGTGGCTCAGGCCCAGGCACTCTTTTCACGGACTCTTCAGAGTTCTACAACGATTCTTCCCTGTTCTCCAGGCCCGTGACCCGAGTCCAGGGGCAGTCAATGGACGATCCCATCGTCCTTTATGGGTCTGCTTGGCTTCATCTCGGAGTCCACGGGATGCAACTGAACCCGTATCCAAGCAGGCCCAGTGTCCTACTAGGGAGATAGCTTATAGGGTACTACAGTTGGCGACATTTCCTGTGGCAGAGCAGGAAGGAAGTGCGGATCAGTGGGGCTTCCACAAGGTGATCTCATTTACACGTGGGCACTAGTAATTTAACTTGTTATAACAAGTTAAACAAAGCACAATGAAACCATTATTTGCATTTTTCCTTTTTTTTTCCTTCTAATTACTCTGACTAGGTTACAAACTCCAGCAACTTATTTGGAATGGATTTATTAACTGCAGGTACTGTGGGAACAATTTTCAGAAGGACAGTCTTACAGGATTTGGGACACTGTCCTACATGCTGGGCCTTTGGAGATCTTAGGTCTCAGCTCCGGGCAGCATGGGCGAGGTTGCACGCCTCAAATTTCATATTGAAGAGGAAATACATTATAAGAACCTGCATGCATTTCCCTGTCATCCAACAGAAAAACCTCAGACCGCAGAGGGTAGTTGGTCCAGGAGGTTGGCAGGTGGTTAGGAGGAGCAAATCAGGTGCCCATCACTCTCTGCTCTCCAACACATTACCTCCAAAACCATATAAACACTACAAACAGGTATCTGCCTCTATCTCTGAAATCAAATAAAGAGGCAGAAGACACTGCAGAGCAGGACACTGCGCACAGGAGCTAAGCATACAATATTCACCCAAATCAGGAACCAAAACTAAACAAGCACAAGAAATCCAAAAACTTCTGATCATAGGAGACTCCATGATTCGGAGTTGATACCCATCTCCAGCCAGGGGTGATGGTCAGATGTCTCCCAGGTACATCAGCATGGAGAGACACCTGACCGCATTACGTAAAATTGTTCACAAAGCAGGAGAAAACATTGATGTCCTAGTACACATTGGGACTTATGATCTACGCCAGCTGGTCAGTTGTGGAGACCAAGGAACACCTGACTCAGGCTGGGTGACAAACTGTCATCTATTTCGTCGGCGTCTCCTTCTCTGAGATCCTGCCAGTCTGGGAGAAGGGAGCAGATGGACGGAAGGTCAGAGAAGGGGAGATAGGGGAGCCAACACGTGGCTCAAGGACTGGTGCCAGAAAAAGTGATTGATTTGTAGGAACTGGCAACAGTTCTGGGGAGCGAAAGTTCTTTAAATTTGATGGACTGCATCTGACTAAAAGAGGGAGTCAGCATTGGGGCAGAAGTTTGACGTCTTTTGCAGAATATTTAAACTATAAATGGGAGAGGTGTAGCACCCATACGTTGAATGGGAAGAACACCCTCCCCTCAGCTAGTGGTCAAACAGGAATTCAGCGTGTTTGCTGCTCATTTGCATCACCAGGTAAGAAAGGTTTGTCTCCCATACGATGCACAGGGGGTAATGCCAAACTTCACCTAACAACTATTTCACCAAAATCTGGCCAATGGAAAATCATGTACACAAATGCTCACAGCCTGGAAATAAGATCCCAGACCTGCAGGCAATAATGTCAGAAGGCTAAACTGGACATAGTAGCAATTAGTGAGGTGTGGTTTACCAGTAACCACACTTGAGAGACTTCAGTACCTGGCTATGTATTGTTCCGGAAGAGACCGAGGGTGCAAAAGGGGGAGGGTGGGCTCTCATGTTAATGAAAATATCAAAGCTACAGAAATTCAGAATACACATAAGGACAAGAAGAACTGTGGGTCACCCTGGAAACAGGAAATGGGACAGCTATAAGAACTGGGGTTTGTCTACAGGCCCCAGACCAGAGGGAGGACATAGACACATTACTGTTAGAAGATATACAAAACATGACAGCTAAAGGAGGTTCTGATAATGGGAGACTTCAATGCAGATACAGATTGGTCAATACCAGCAGGAACATCTGCCAGAACTAGACTCATAGTGGATTCCCTGCGGGGAGGGCCTCAAACAACTGGGTACAGCAACCCACAAAGAGACAGGGTATCCTAGATCTAGTACTGACTAACAAAGAAGGATCACAGATCTCCAGGTGAGAAGGTCACCTGGGGCCAGTGACCATCACATGGTATGGTTCCAATTTGGCTACTACATCTAAATCATCCCACTCCAAGGACAAAAATATGGGACTTCAGAGGGCTGGCTTTGATAAGATGGCCAACAGAGTTAATAGCCCTGGCAAAAGAAACACTGGGTGAGGAGGTACAGGCAAGTGGGCAAGCATTAAGGATACATACTTGAAGCAACATCCCATTGTGTTAGACAGAAAAGGAAGTGCAAAGAAGAAGGAAACCACTTTGGTTCTCAAATACAGTAGCAGAAGGGTCCAGAGCCAAGAGGCTGGCCTTCAGAAAATATAAGGGAACACAGCGGGATGAAGATGAGAGGCATACCAAACTGCCCTATGGGAAGCAGGTAAGGCAGTAAGGCGAGGCAAAGTCCCAAACTGAGGAAACACTATACGAACAGTAAAGAAGGTGACAGACTTTCTATAGATACATTAGTGAAAGGAGAAAGTCCAGATGGGGTATTGCTAAGCTTAATGGAAAAGGGAGCATGTGAGGAGGAGGACCCTGTAAAGGCATCTATCCTAAATAGATGCTTTTGCTCAGTATTTACTGAAGAAAGTTGAGGCAGGGCCACATGACTCAGCATCATGGACACAGGGGAGGAGGTGAGCACCTCCTTCACAAAGAAAAGGGTCCTACAAGAGCTTGCTAGCTCCAGCGTGGATAAGGCAATGGGACCTGATGGCATACATCCCAGGGTACTTAAGGAGCTAAAGGAGGAACTAGCAGAGCCATTAGCAGAATTGTTTAGTGAGTCTCTGCAGGCACAGGAGAGGTCCCAGAAGACTGGAGAAGGGATTATGATCCACCCACAGAGTGGCAGGGAGGAGGCGGGGAACTACAGACCGTCAGTCTTACTCTCAGTAGTGGGCAAGATTATGGAGGCACCTTAAGGAAAGGATAGTGCAACACCTGGAATCCATAGGGACACAGGATCCAAGACATTGGGTTTACAAAGTGAAGGTCCTGTCAAACTAATCTCATAGATTTCTTTGACTGGGTAACCAGAGTGGTGGACCAAGGGGAGCAGTTGATGTCAGCCTACCTTGACTTCAGCAAAGCTTTTGACACTGTTCCACATAGAAGACTGATAAATAAGCTGGGTAGGCTGGTGGTCAGAAGTTGGTCAACTGGGTGGCAAACTGTTGACTGGCAGAAAACAGAGAGTGGTGGTAAATGGTATACAGTCAGAAGAGATGCATGTCACAAGTGGGTACCTCAGGATCAGTCTGGGGCCAGTCCTATTCAACATCTTCATTAGTGACCCTGCAGATGGACTAGAGGGTAAGGCTTGTCTGTTTGCAGATGACACCAAGATCTGCAACAGGGTAGATGATCCAGATGGGGTGGGCAGAATGAGAAGATCTGGATAAACTAGCAGAATGGTCAGAAGAGTGGCAACTGGATTAATGCAAAGAAGTGCAAAATCATGCACATAGGGAGAGAAACCCTGAAGCCACTTATAGGCTGGGAGGGGTTGCTAGCAGTCTAGGAAGAAAGACTTGGGCATCATCATCACTGATGACCTAAAATCATCAAGCAGACCTCTAAAGCAGTAGGTAGGCTAGGGGGTGTTAGTGTATTAGTAGGGTATCACAAGTCGAAGAGGAGGTAATAACCTTCTGTACGAGACATTGGTTAGGTCCCATCTGGAGCACTGCGTGCAGTATTGAGGCCACACCTTCACAAGGACATTAACTAAATTGAGGCAGTCCAGAGAAGGCAACCAAAATGGTGCAGGGACTGCATCAGAAGACATAGAGGACAGATTAACGGAGCTCAATATGTATACCCTTGAGCAAAGGAGGGAGAGAGTGATATGATCGAGACATTTAAACACCTTAAGGGCATAAACAAGGTGAAAGAGTCTAACATGTTTAAATATAAGAAAATAGCAGGACAAGAGGACACAGCATGAGATTAGAGGAGGCCGATTAAGGGGAATGTGAGGAAATCTTTTCACAGAAAGGGTGGTAGATGCATGGAATAGCTTACCACAAGAAGTGGTGGCTATGAATACAGTGCAGGAGCTTCAGACAGGCATGGGATAGGCATAAGGGAGCAATACAAATGACTATGAATAGATGGGTCACTGACAGAGCAAAGGCCGATGGCACATTTATAAGGTAGAAAAAGAAATGGGCAGACTGGATGGGCCTTCGGTCCTTATCTGCCGTCAGCTTCTATGTTTCTGGACCGGGGATTCACCCACGGAGGCCTTTCCGGTGGCTGAAGCCATTGTTGGCCCAGCCTTGGAGCTTTGGCAGCGACCAGCTTCCTGCCTGCAAGCCGGCCAGGATGGCCAGGGTATGCGGTCCCTACCGGCTGTTTGTCCGGTTTTCAGAACACCCCCCGCCGAGGTTGGTCACCGATAGCATTTTCTGGTGCACGGGAATGCTAGGGATGTGGATAAGCCCCACAAGGAGTACAAAAAGCTGGACTGTGCAGGGGCCAGGTATACACTCGTCCTCCTTGGCCTCTGCCAGGCCAGCTCGGCCGTGCTGATGGCACACTTCTCTCACGCCCTCATGGGCTCCCTGGATGAGGTGATCCCTCATCTCCTGGCCAACCTGCAGACCACAGTCAGGCAGGTACGGGACCAGAGAAGGGAGGTGGCAAAACAGCAGCTCCAAATGGCTCTGGACATTGGAGACTCCTGTGCCAGATCAGTTGGGGCCGCAGTGGCCATGCACCGCAGAGCATGGCTGAGGATATCCACCTTTATGGCAGATATCCAGCATAAACTGGCGGGTGTCCCCTTCCTGGGGACTGACCACTTCAGCCCTGGAGTGGAAGGTCACCTCCAGCTGGAGTGAGAAGTCCAATGCCACCCTGGACTCTGTCACTCTCCACCCAGAAGGACAAGGGCCATTCCAACAACATGTCCTTTCGCCCTTCACACCTGCAGCACGCCTGCCCAACCAAGCCTCAGGCTTCCTCTAACAGGAAGCAGGAGGTAAAGGCCCAGGAAGACCTCGGCCAGTCCCTCCTCCAAGCCTGCCCAGTGACGGGTTGAGGGTGTCGCCTCAGCCTGCGTCACTCCCCTGGATTCCCCCCATGGGGGCGGCTCCGCCACTTCCTTTCCGCCTGTTCCGCTATCCTACGGACCGCTGGGTGTTGGAGGTGGTAGGAAAGAGCCTGCCTCTGGAGTTCGAGCAGGCCCGCCTGACTAAGCCGCCGCCTCTCGGGGGGCCACGGGGTCCACAGCCTTTCTGTCGGCTTGCCGAGCCGATATCGCCCTGCTCCTCAAAAAAGAGGTGATCAGGAAGGTGGCAGATCCTCCACCAGAAACCAGGGTTTGTGTCCAGATACTTCCTGGTCCCAAAACGGACGGGGGGGTGGGGCTGGCGCCCCATTCTAGACCTGCATGACCTGAACAGGTTGCTAAGGTCTCTGACCTTCAGTATGGTCACTCTGGCTCAGATAATCCCATCCTTGGAACGAGGCATGTGGTTCTGTTCTCTGGACCTCCAGGATGCGTTCTTTCACGTCCCAATCCATCCGCCCCACCAGAGATTCCTCCTTTTCAGGGCAGAGGGATCCCTCTACGAGTTCCGGGCCATGCTCTTCGGCCTTTCCCTAGCTCCCAGGGTCTTCACCGAATGCATGGCAGTGGTGACAGCATTCCTGCGGCGCCGAAGGGTCCTGGTGTACCCCTAATTGGACAACTGGCTGATTGCAGCCTCCTCCAGAATGGAGGTGGAGCGGTCCAGAGATCTGGCTCTCCAGGTTTGCTCTCAGGTTGGCCTCCTCATCGACGAGGCCAAGTCAGAACTTGTGCCAAAGCAGGTGATGCAATTCATCGGGGCAGAGCTCGATTCTCTACAAGCCAGAGCACGGCTCCCAGCGGACAGGGCCGAGGTTCTTTCCTCCTTTGCACAGTCATTTCAGGTTGGGCAATCGCGCCCTGCCCGGGACTTCCTGCGCCTCCTGCGTCTCATGGCGGCCTGCACCAATGTGGTCTGTTGGGCTCGTTGGTACATGCGTCCCCTTCAATGGTGGCTGGCCAGCCAATGGTCACAGCACTTCGTTCCTCTGGATCAGCTAGTGACAGTGACCCAGAGGATGTGGAACGCTCTCCAGTGGTGGACCATTCCAGCACATCTGCAGGAGGGCACCCCATTCGTCCGCCCCGCGCCGACGGTCTCTCTATCGACTGATGCCTCTCTGATGGGTTGGGGTGCCCATCTGAGGGAGCAAGAAGCGCACGGCCTCTGGTCCCCTCAGGAGTCCCAATGCCACATCAACCTGCTGGAGCTTCGAGCAGTTCGTCTAGCCCTCACTGCCTTCGCTCCGTTTCTGTGGGGTCAAGTGGGTCAGGTCCAGACGGACAGTGCCACGACCATGTACTATCTAAACCACCAGGGCAGGACACGCGCCATGCCTCTGTGCAGGGAAGCTCTCCGAATTTGGTCACTCGTGCGCAGCCTGGAGGCAGATCTCCTTGCCATCCATGTGGCAGGAGCTTCCAATACTCTGGCCGATGCCCTAAGCCGGATAGGGGCTGCGTCCCACGAGTGGTCTCTCCTGCCGGAGGTAGTACAAAATCTGTTCTCCCACTGGGGCATGCCTCAGGTGGACCTGTTTGCCTCCAGGGAGAATGCGAAGCTGAGACTGTTTCATGCCCGCCCCCTCAGCAGGGCTCTCTCCAGGGGGATGCCTTCTCGAGGCCGTGGACCCCGGGCCTCTTCTACCCCTTTCCCCAATTCCCTTGATCCATAAGGTGCTTCTCAAGGCGAGGAGGGACAAGGCGCAGGTGATTCTGGTAGCCCCAGACTGGCCCTGCCAGTTCTGGTATCCAGATCTCCTCAGTCTCAGCTCCAGGCGCCCGAGGCGGCTTCCAGCCTGCCCGGACCTGATCTCAGTCAATCAGGGGAAGGTATTCCATCCGGACCTTCAATCTCTGCACCTGACGGCCTGGTTCCTGAGCTGCTAGAGTTCCAAGCCTGGGTCTTTTCACAAGGTCGCCAGCGTGGTTGAGGCGTCCCATAAGGAGTCGACCAGAAAATGCTGTGCCTTCAAATGGAAGAGATTGTCCATTTGGTGACAGGGCAAGGGCCTGGACCCTTCCTCCTGTTCCTTGGCAAGCATTCTGGACTACCTGTGGTCCCTTTCTCAGCAAGGGCTTCAGTCGACGACCCTTAAGGTGCACCTGGCAGCCATCCCTGCTTACCGGGCGTGGGCCGTGAAGCAGTCGGTGGCGCAGGAGAAGGTGGCCGGGCGCTTTTTCAAAGGCCTTGATCACATATCCCCTCCGGTGCGAGAACCTTCACCTCCATGGGATCTACTGCTGGTATTGGCTAAGCTCATGGGCAAGCCATTCGAACCGATGCACAGGTGTGACATCTCTCACCTGTCATGGAAGACCGCCTTCTTGGTGCCTATCACATCAGCCAGAAGGATGGGAGAGCTCCAGGTGCTTTCCATCGAGTCTCCTTATCTGGTGTTCCACAGGGACAAGGTTGTCCTGCACCCCCACCCAAAATTCCTTCTGAAGGTGGTGTCAGAGTTTCACCTTAACCAGGTGTTGACTCTGCCGGTGTTCTACCCCAATCACACCTCGGAGGCCGAATATAGGCTCCATACTTTGGACCCTAGAAGAGCGCTCATTTACTATAAGGAGCGGATAGCTGAAGTTCGGGGAGAGGTTCGCCAGCTGTTTGTCACCTACGCAAAAGCTGCACCTGGCAGACCTGCAGCCAAGCGGACGATGGGCAGGTGGGTCACCTCCTGCATAGATCTCTGCTATAGGTTGGCAGGCATGGAGCCTCCCAGAGGGATAAGAGCTCATTCAACCCACCATACTGCTGCATTGGTGGCTGCTTCCAGGGACATCCCTATCCAGGAAATCTGCAGGGCTGCTACCTGGAAGTCAGCACACACCTTCATCACCCACTACCACATCGACCTTGAGTCATGCCGGGATGCTGGTTTTGGGGCCTCAGTTCTCCAGTCTTTATTTCCTAAATAGGGGTGTGCTCCTTGCCTCCCTCCTCCCAGAAAACTGCTAGGAGTCTGCCAGACTGAGTGGATGAATAACATATCCATGTCCCTAGAAATACAGGTTACTCACCTGTAACAGGAGTTCTAGGAATGGTATATGTTGTTCATCCACAAGACCACCAACCTCCCAGCTTGACGCTTTAACCTGGCTTCCAGCAGGCTAGATCTGGCATCATGGGGCCGAGCCAAGAGTTTTACCATCCGGGTGGGTGGGAGGAGCCAGCTTGAAGACCTTCGGCAAGATTTAAAGCGGCAAGGAACCTGCCAGACAGTGTGGATGAACAACATATACCATTCCTAGAACTCCTGTTACAGGTGAGTAACTTGTATTGATCTCCTTTCACAGGGATAAAGTGTTCCTTAGAACCAATAGAAGGTTCTTGCCTAAAGTGGTTTCAGACTTCCATATGAATCAGTCTATGTCTCTCCCTGTTTTCTTCACTGATCCTTCTTCCTCAGGAGAGAGGAGGCTACACAGTTTAGATGTTAAGAGAGCCCTTGGCTACTACATAGAGTGTACCAACGGTCACAAGTTTGATTCCCTCCAGTTGTTCCTCACTTATGGAGAGGTGGGAAAGGGCAAACCTGCCACCAAGGGAACTATTGCCAGGTGGATTGTGTCTTGCATACAATTCTGCTATGAAAAACTGGGAAAGATTCCACCCTCAGGCCGGAGGGCCCACTCTACAAGAGGTACAGCTTCTTCCCTGGCTGCTGCCAGGGATATCCCTCTATTAGAAATTTGTCAAGCAGCTACCTGGAGAACAGTCCATACTTTTACCAAGCATTACTCTCTGGATATCCAGGCTAGGAGTGATGCTCAGTTTGGCACAACAGTACTTCAGAGCCTTTTCCCAAAGTAGGTTCTGTCCCTCCTCTATGGAGGTACTGCTTGGTAGTCTGCACTTGTCAGAATACAGCAAGACTTCAAGTTGTTTGAAGAAAAAAATTGCTCACCTTAGTAATTATGTTTTTTCTGTTGGAGTCTTGCTGTATTCTGACCTCCTCCCTGCCTCCCCTCTCAGAACCTGGTTTTGGAAGTGGTGGGCAGCATAGTGTTACACCTCGGGGTGCTCCTTTACACCCTCTTCTTTTTGTGTGGGTGTTTGTTTTATTATTATTCTTGTTTAGTTTGGTTTTTGGGTTTTGGGTTTCCAGACTTGAGTCTTCCTTTGGGAATTCAAAACTTTTTGTTGCCAGTTGGCTAGTAAAAATTTTACAGTTTCCACATAGAATAGCTAGTGAGTTTTGCTCGTAAGAATCTGACGGTTAAATTTCAAAGGGAAACTGACAGAGACATCAACCGAGCTCGAGCTCAGCATTCTATGCTCTGCATAGAAAATTTAACCCTTTGTTCTTCGGGGCAGTTTAAAGGCTGGGGCTAACTGCACTTGTCAGAATACAGCAAGGCTCCAATAGAAGAAACACAATTACTAAGGTGAGTAATTTTTTCTTCTTTACCGTTGGTCAAGTATGTCTTTTTTCTGAAATGGCTTCTCAAATATTCACACCTTCGGTTCCTGCACGCTGGTTCTGTGCCAGTCGCTCACAAACTATCTTCTCCGAGTGCATGACAGAGCTGTGAGGTTTGTTTTTCAGCAAACAAACTAGAGTCCTTTCTACTCCCATCAGGGAGGCTGGAGTGAGTAGTGCCTCACTGCATTGAGTCACTTCTGCCGCTGTTCAGTCACTTTCAACGAATGGTTAGCCCTAACTTGGTCCTGCTGCGTCCCTCCTCAACGCACATCTGCCTCTCTTTGCCTTACAAATCCAGACCCTGTTTTTTTCTGTCGGAATGTTTTTCCGCAGTGGACACATCATCCTGTACACTTTTCCTCTCTTTCCTGAGTTCAGAGACTGCTACTACAGTTGTACACACAGGGGCAGGATGATTCCTTTTGGAACACAAAGTGGGTAGGATCTGGTTTTAATAGACCACTATTAGAGGCTTCTAAATCGTGCTTTGGCCTTCTATCAGGAAGGTTTCAGTGACTAAATGAAAACCATTCTTCTTGATGGGCTAACCCCACCGGGACCTTCTTTTGTTCACCAGGTAAGGAGTTCGAGTGCTCCTGGACCTGTTGTTCGCAGGTAAGCCTTACTTGTTAGTGGAGGGGGGGGTTCGATCTGCGCTTTTCGGTCTACCATGAACCAGTACACTTTACCCACGGCTTTTTTAGTCCCTGAGGCCTTTTTACGTTAGGTTAATATATGTCTTTGACACTATTATTTTTGGCCCTAGACCAAATTGTGTGGCCGGGTTCTCACTGCTCTCCTAGAGTGGTTGCGACTTTCTGGTAAAATTTCATTTTGCGTCTATTGCAGTCGTCTGCGAAGTGGTGTGTTACAACTCAACCGCTTATCTTGTAAGCACTATGGTCTAGATGCTCTTTCCAAGACAGCTCTTTTTATTAGCAGAACAGTCCCTAGCTATCCTTTCTGAGTGAACCCTATCCCCTACCACTCTACTCAGGGTTGTTGTTTTAGCTCGGTACTCTCCCATTAGTGTGAATGAGTGATGGAGACTTCGTCCAGGAAGATATGGAAATTACGACCTTACCATAATTGTTGATCTTCTTGGACAGTCTCCATCACTCATTCACACGCCCACCCACCATCCCCTGGGTTCACTCGTTTTCTTTCCTGGTCTTCATGGTCCTATGGTTCAGGCTGTGAAGACATTGATCTTATCTGTGTCAATCTTCACCATTCATCACAGATGGGTACTGGCCGGAGATCAGGACCCCGCGGGAGCCTTTTTTTTTTAAAGGATAGGCTGAGCCGGCGCAGCATCGGCGCCCGCCCGTGAGGCAGAGCGTACTACATGGCGCTCGGGGATTGGTGGTGAAGCTGTGTCGACTCCGCCTGCCTACCAGTTCTTCGTCTCCCGCCATCGAGGTCATCTCGTGGGAAGCCACTGAAGAAGTTTTTTGACAGTTGTTAGGCCTTAGCCTTCGAATTTCTGCGTTTGTCAGTCCGTCGGTCTGCTAGTTCTGGGTTCTGCTTCCACTCGACGTCGCCGGTAAGATCTTTCCTTTTATTTTAAAGTATAGCGACGTTGAGTCTATTTTTGGTGTTTTTTTCCACAGGTCATGTCGCGGTCGGAGGGCAAGAAACTTTCTAAGGCAGGGCGGCCCCCTATGCGTCGGTGCCCGTGCGGCCGCAAGTACTCCGTTACCGACCAGCATGACTGGTGTCTCGCGTGTCTTGCCCGCCTCACGACATGGATCTGTGCATGGACGCCTGTTTCTCCATGGACCGCTGGCCCTAGAACAGCTGCCACCAAAGTAGGGCGAGGCTCCCGACTGTGGTAGGGTTCGCACTGTCGGGCCAAGCCGCGGCTCTCTGCCTTTCCTCCGGGTCCTCCCGGTTCTATACGGACCGAGGAGGAGGGAGCCTCGGCCTCGTAGCTCAGCTTTGGCCGAGACTCCGCCCGCGGCGCAGGAGGCCTGGCCCCGCTCTCCCGGGAGCGTGGCAGGAGGCGTCACATGGCAATCACCTTCGGGGGTGAAGGCTCCTCGGTGTCACTCCCCGCCGACCGAAGCCCTGCCCATTACGCCTCAGTGCTGTCGGGGCTGTCGGCACTGTCGTGGTGCTGTTGGTCCCGTCGGGCGCCGACTCGCTTTGGCCAGGCCTTGGCGCCGCTCTGCAGTAAGCCGACTCCTGCTTCATGCGGGCGCGGACCCTGGAATCGCGTCACCATGTCTCTCGGGCGCCGAGGTAGAGCACTGCGCCGTGGCCTCTTGAGTCGCCCGTCGTGGTGCCGCCCTCGGCGCCTGAGCTCCTAGTGCCGCCTGTGGCGCCGAGGTTCCTGGTGTGCGCGTCACGCCGAGTTCGCCTGGGTCGCTGGCGCTGTCGTGTCCTCGTAAGCGCCCGCGGGGCGCCCGGGCGGCCTGGCGGTGGCGCTGGGCGCCTGCCTCTGTTACTGGTACCGCCTGGTGCCGTGGACTTGACGGTGCCTCAGCTGGCTCCTAGTTCGGGACCTTGGGCCCGTGCTGCCCTGCCGCCCCCCTTCTGCCAGCCACTTGTGGGTGTGTGGGGTGCAGGTGCTGCCCTGGCCACTGCTTGGACTTCTGGGCCCTATGGTCGCCTCCTCGCCTCCTACCATCTGGCTTTAGGGCCTCAGACTCTACCTCTTCGAGTCGGAAGTCGGGCTCGAGTCGAGCGGGCAGTCACACCTTTGGGGTTGTCTGCAGAGGAGGACGAGCCGTGGGTCTCACGACAGGTTCTCAATCAGCCCCTCTGAGGTGCGCCTGTTCTCCCGAGGTTAGGGTCAGTGGTACTGACCAGCAGGCTGTGGTGCGTCCAACCATTGCCATGCAACCTGGCCTTGGGGGTCCTTGACCTCGGCGGTGGTACCTCCGTGGTGTGTTCTCGATCGCCCAACTTGGGGCCTATTGGGAAGCCCACAGGAGGGAGGGTGCTGCCCCGGGTCTCCCTTCTCGGGGCGCCAGATGCCAGCTTCCCAGGCTGGCCCTTCTTGAGGACTAGGACTCTCCTCGACCTCGAGGGGTGTGGGGTCGGCGCTGCCGACCTTCCCTCTGGGAGCCACCGGTCCTGGACCGCCGGGCACGGATTCTACTTCCCTTCCCCTTCTGGGTCTTTGAGGGGTCCCATTCTTTGGAGGCAGGGGACCGCCCTTCTGATCTATACGGCCCCTGCCGCCCACTGGGATCTTCATGCAGCCTAGGCAGTACCAACATGGCTGTACAGCTGTCAGCTGGGAGTCTTCCAGGACACCTCCCTAAGGGGTCCTTGGTCCCTCCTCGGCTCTGGCAGAGGTCAGCCGACTCCTCTCAGCTCTGCCCCTCCCCTCTGCCGTTTTCTTCCAGCGCTCCCAGGTATTCTTGGTCCTAGCGGTCCTCTCACCTGGGAACAGTTCAGAGCAGTGGCTGCTCAGTTCCCTGCCTACTGCTAGGCTATGGACAGCCAGGTTTTTCAACCTCCCCCGAGTAGCCACCTCAGAGCGCATGGTGACCTCCAGCCCTCATCCCCTTCAGGGAGAGGAACCGCCTGTCCATATTCTTCCTGGCCGCTGATCTCCTAGTATCAGCTGCCTCGTGAGGATGCTGGAGTGACCTTCACCTTCTCCCTCTCCATGAGCAATCCTGAGTATGGCGCATGCCTTCTAGGCAATTTCGGTGCGGCCACCCTTGTGGTGCCGCCTGGCCTGCTCCCTTCGGGAGGGCCCATGCTTCTGGCAGAGGCCCTTCTCCGGAGTTCCTGCCCCTTGGGACCTCAGCCAGAGGTATTGCGCCTCCCCAGAGTCTCCAGGTTCTGTGCTCATCCACAGTCCGACTGCACACACCTGGACACTCCTGAAGGGCTTTGACCCTCCACTGTGACCGCCCCAGATCAGGACTCTCAGATTTTGATTTCTGGGAGGAGGACTTTCTACTCGCACGGTTGCTTCTCTCCATCTCCGCCTCATCAGGCCCACTATGCAGCCTACAGCAGGTTCTTGTGGTCAGCGCTGGTCAGATCCCAGCTGCTTTGCCTGACTCGAGCAAACCAGGTGCGTCATTGCACTTCTGCACGTGGCCTGAGCCAGTAAGGCACTAAGCAAGGGCATCTTACGATCGCCAATGAGGTAACTACCAGGTGTAGGGACAGCAATCCACCCAGGAGATCGGGCGTGTCTCTCCCCTTTCCCAGTTGTCACCCCTTGGCCCGGCGAGGGGTGATTTGCTCTGCTCACCAGGAACCTATCTCTTTCCCTAGGGGCTTACGATGACGCTTGTCGGGCAAATTTTCCCTCTGGGGGACCTCCTGCCTCACTCTTCCCCTACCTCGGCCTCCTCAGGCCTCAGGCGTTCCCCCAGTGCGTCACCCACTGAGGGCTAGGGACACCGTCCCTTAGGGTGCACTAATCAACCTCTTCGGGGCTTGGCATCATTCATCAGGATGAATGGTGAAGATTGACACGGATAAGATATAGAAATTGACGTGACTCACCGTAATTATGATCTTCTGTGTATCTTCACCATTCATCACAATCCCCGCCCACCATCCCCCTGGGCCCAGTCTCTTGATCCTCCTCCTTCTGTGCTCACTACCTCTTTTGAGCTGGGCAAAGTTAACACTGGTAATTTTCTTCCCAAGGTACAGTTCTATGGCATTTCTCTCTCATTATTTATCCCTCACCCTATGGGTGAGAACTGTGGTTGCCCTCCTTCTGTTATCCATCTATTTAAAAAATAAAAAAGAGAACCCTTTTTTCACTAAATATCTTTACAGAGACAGTACTGAGTCCCTGTACCCTGTCCTTCTCCAGAATAGCCGACTCTACTTTTGGGGTATTGCCAGTTAATCTTCCCTTGTCAATCTTCACCATTCATTACTTTCATTGGTGTTAGCTGGAGGCGCGCACCGCGCCACAGGAGCTTTATGCCCAGTTTGTTTAACGGCACCGCCTCGTAGAGTGACGCCATGCATCATGCCAGGGCGGCCAGTAGCGACTCACCTCCCTCCAACTCAGTTCTGTTTCTCCCGCCACTCCAGGCAGCACCTGTCCACGCCAGTAGCGCCTGGTAGTGTAGTAGTTTCCGACTGCTTTCGACACCACGCCATACGGTAAGACTGTTCTTTTCTTCTTTCTCGCGCCCGGGTGTATTTCCTACTGTGTTTTAGTCCTGCTCATTTCGCTATGTCCGCTTGGAGCTGTTGCTCAAGACGGGCCGCCCCATGCGCGGCAGGGTGCTCCTGTGGCCGGTATTTCTCCGTCTCGGGACCGCATGACGCTTTGCCTTCGTTGCCTGGGACCCAACCATGATATGGATCTGCGCGACGCCTGTTTCCTCGAAGGACCGTCACAGCCCTCGGTCCGCTGCTCAGTACTCGGCAAGGCCCCTGCCGACTTTCGGGGACAGCGCCACGGGAATCTCTGGCAGATCTTTTAGGTTCTTCCCTGGTCCTCCCCGGCCTATACGGTCCGAGGAGGAGGGGGCTCTCATCCTATCTTGCCGAGGAGGAGGCCCTTCCGCGGGTGTTGGGGAGCTGCTGGTCCTCCGGGCTGCAGCGCTGACACCGCCTCGGCAGTCACTCTTTCGAGGTGCAGGCTCCCCCGTGTCGAGGCCCTGTTTGGGCCTGGCTTGGTGGACCGACGCCGCCTCGCGGCGCTGCGATCCCGCACCGCTTGCGTGCCGGGTGATCGGGCGGGCGCTGTCCCGGTGCCGCTCGATCCCGGCGCTGGTCAAGCGCGCCGGTGTGATCGGATCGGCTACTGCTGGCGTGCACCGCTTGGATCCCGTGCCGGGTGATTGAGCGGGCGCCTGGCGTGTGCCGCTTTTGCCTCGCGCCGCTCGCTGTTGTCAGGACATGGCGGCACGTCGACGGTGCCGCCCGCCCGACGTTGCCGGGCGGGCGCTGCTGGTTTTCCCTTCCCCCGGCGGTGCTGGCCTGCCGGAGCTGGGGCTGGGGTGTAATAGGCCTTCCTGCTGCCGCGTGCAGCGGCGCGCCCTTGGTACCGGGGCTGCTCAAGGCCCTGGGACCCCTGGGTGGCTAGCATCGAGGTCCCTGGTCTCGTCCTCCTCGAGGACGATGACTCAGATGTGGACTCATCCTGGCACCCCTGCTTCGGGATCTGGGTCCTCGGTGGCTAGGGGTACCAGGCGGCAGCGGGCCCTCCTCTGTCCCCTTACCGTGCTCTCCTGAGGGTTCCCTCGGCTGGGGTGGCCGAGAGTCCCGGGGCAGACTGGGGTGACGGAGGGAGGCTGGTGACAGCTACCCCCCGGGGTGCTGTTGCCTCCTCTAGGGACAGGGGGACGTTGCAGTCGAGGAGGAGGGCCCTCTCGGAATCCGAGAGGTTGAGGGGCAGGCGGCCTGCTGCCCGGTCTTCTTTGGCCACCTCAGGGGGTGGCCAGGAGCCGTGAGTGCAGAGCCCGTCCTCCCCCAGGGTTCTAGGGTGTCCTCCGGGCGCGTAGCGGACTGCCCTTCTGGATCCATGCAGTCCCGGGCTGCTGCAGGGGAGTTTCTCCCCAGGGCTCTTCCAGGCTCCGCCCCCAGAGTTCCATTCTGCGGCCTGGTTTGATATCCGGGATCCCTCCTACTAGGGCTCCTTTCCCGGATTCCAGAGCCCTCAGAGAGCAGTTGCCTCCTCGGAGGTGCCCCTCTCTCCATCTCTGCCTTCACCACCCCCGCTCCCGGGCCATGTCGGTCCTACGGGTCCGTTATCCTGGGAGCAGTTCAGAGGTTCTGCAGCGGCCTTCCCCTCATATGTTAGATACATGCATGAGCGGGTCTTTCGACTCTCCCCACCGCCGCAGGAATCCTCTGAGCATTCCAGCTCCCCATCATCCTCGTCTCCCTCCTCTGAGGGAGAGGAACCCCCTGCTCATCTGTCCTCCGATGCTGATTTCACAGAATATCAGCGTTTCCTCTCGAGGATGGTGAGGGATCTCCGGATTTCCTGTGTTCGGAGAGACAATACCGAACGGGAGACGCGTGAATTCCTTTGTGAATTCAGTGCCCAGCATCTGGTGGTACCTTCCTGGCCTATCCCCTTCCAGGAGGCGTCTATCCGGTCCTGGCAGTTCCCTGCCGCTTCTTCCCCAGCCCCGGCGGACTGCCAGCGTAGGTATTGTGCCCCCTCTGAGTCTCTAGGTTCCCTTCCCAACCCGTCCTCAGGTTTGGTATACCTGGATACTCCTTCTGGGCGCCGTTGCCTGGCGCACGACCGCCCACCGGATTCGGACTCTCTCCAGTTCGACCGTTGGCGGTGAAGAGTGTTCTCTTCTTCTCGTGCGAGTGCATGTATTGCATCACATCAGGCTCACCACGCTGCCTATAACCGCATTTGTGGTCGATGATGTCCCAGCTGCTGGCATCTATGCCTGACACGGAGCAAACCAGACAAGCCGTTGCCCTCTCTGCGGTAGGCCTGGAGCTGGCAAGACACCAAGCAAGGGCATCTTATGACGCCAGTGAGGTGGCTTCCAGGCTTGCGGGGACAGCGATCTGCATCAGGCGGACGGCATGGCTTCGTCTTTCCAGGTTGTCACCCCTGGCCCGGGTAGGGGTGATTCGCCCGCCTCCGGGGACCTGTCTTTTCTCTTCCAGAGCTAGGAGACTTTTACAGGGCTCCCTCCGCCTCCTCGCCTTCGGGAGGCACCTCCTAGCTCTTCTCCCACTTAGGCTTTCTGAATAAGCCAGGGTCTTCTCCTTCTGTTTTCTCACCAGCAGAAGGCTGGGGGTCTTGTTCCCTCAGGTATTACCTCTTCCCCTCCAGGGAAGAGGAGCTTATATCACCAGGAGTAATGAATGGTGAAGATTGACAAGGAAGATATGAAAATTACGCACCTCCACCATAATTCCTGATCTTCTTGTATCTTCACCATTCATTACTTACTCCCGCCCACCATCCCCTCAGTGGCCTCTTCCTGTGGCTTCTCCACCTCCCGTCTCCTTCCTCTCTCTGCAAAAAAAAAAATTAAAAAAAAAAAAAATGTTCTTAAAAACTAGGAAAAATTGCTTAATTTTTCAAAAATATATAAAAAAAAATCCTTCTTTGGGGGGAGGGGGTTCTAATTTTCCAGAAAAATTAATTACTCTAAGATTCGTGGGCCATCTCGCAGATTGCATTGGCGATCAGACTGCACAACTGTCTCTTGCCGTTATCCTGACAAGATATCTCTGGGGTTTTGGCCTGGTTCAGGCTATTCAGTTGATCCTGCAATCCAGTGTTCCAGATATTGCCCTGGAATCAAACCCCCCCTCTATTCTTGCCCTGCAGAGCAGAGGAACGGGCACGTCTGTTCCTTTTTTCTTTTAAAAAAAAAAGGGAAAAATGCTGAGGGAACTCTTTTCGACTGCTATAGGCACCTTGGTTTTGGGGTCATGCAACCAACCTCAAATTTCTTCTGTAAAAAAAAAAAAGGAAAAACAAACAAGAGGGGAAATGAGAAGGTAATCTCCCTTCTCGCTAGTTTGCATATTGGTTTCTCCTTTTAAGTATCCTCCTGGACAATTTTTACAGAAGAGCTGTGCTGACCATATCAATCCCGGCCAGCCTAAGCCTTGGCCAGTCTGTCTGAGTCCCATTTCTATGCTTAAAACGCCTGAAAGACTTACATTTTCCTTTTCTAAGTCCCAGAGCAGCGCCTTCTGCTGCCTGGGGTTCCTTTCCTCCTCGGTGTCCTCGAATTCCAGGCCTGTCGCGCCAGGAACCCGGGGTATCAAACAATGGCATGTTGAGGATAAGGACTATGCCCTCCAGAGTCTGTCTAGCGGGTTTGGTGAACCTTCTCTTCAGCTCTATCTCCGGGATTCTTGCTTCCTCTTAGTCGAGCCTTCAGCTCTAAGCTAACTATGCTCGTTGGGCATTCTGGTCCCTTCAACATCCCATCTCTCTCTTCTTCTTCTTCTTCTATTTTCTCATCTCCTTACTTTATCTCTCTCCTAGAGTCGCCCAGGTAGGAGGCCCTGCAGTCCCTAGGCTAGGATACTTTATCTCCTCCGTCCTTCCTCCATCGGCTTATTCCTTTTCAGTTCATTCTTCCTTGCTTTGCTATCCCTCGGCTATCTTGCCTCGCTATCTATATTCTCTGCTCTCACTTTTGCCTCTCGGCTCACAGAACTGAGTTGAGGAGGAGTGTGATCGCTACTAACGGCCGCCCCTCGCGCATGACGCGAGCGTCACTCTCGAGGCTGGGCCGTTAGGGCAAACTTTAAAAAAAAAAGCTCGCGATAAAAGTGCCGCCCGCCAACACCCAGTAAGTAATGAATGGTGAAGATACAAGAGAAGATCAGGAATTACGGTAGGTACGTAATTTTCATTTCTGTGCCTTGAATTCTGGTAAGTGAGCTTTGCCACTCCTTGCAGTTCCTATACAGTCTGGTGACGGACAAGGGTCCTGGATCCTTGTTACCTCTCACTCTCTCCTAAATTCTCTCTCCCCCCTCCTTCCTTTTCCAGAGATTGGGGCCCCTACCCAATCCCCTTAGTTTTTACTTCCTCTATGCTGTCCTCTCAGTCGTTATTTCTCCTTTTAGTTCAGTTTTCTCTTCCTTTTTCTGTCCCTTGGACTCTCTTGTCCCACCCTCCATCCCTTCCTCTTACCTCTCCGCAACTCAGAACTGGTAGGCAGGCGCTGATGCACAGCTTAACGGCTAATCCTCGGCGCCACGTGAGTACGTCGGCCTCGAGGGCGGCGCCGAAGGTCGGCTCACTTATCCTTTAAAAAAAAAAAAAAAAAAAAGGTTCTCATCGGGTCCTGATCTCCGCCAGTACCCATCTGTGATGAATGGTGAAGATACACAGAAAAATCATAATTACGGTAAGTATGTAATTTCTATTTCTTTGACCTTTCTGGCAAAGGCCATCTGGGTCCTCTCAGGCCCAGAAAGACATGATAAGTTAGTCCATTAGTAACTCTGCACCTCCTCAGTCGAAAAAGGTACTCAGGCGGTTGGAGGGTCGCGCCAAGATAGCCTACACAGGCACGAGCTAGTCTCGTGGTGCCACGCATGCATAGTCCTGTCTCAGCGCCAGCCCTTTGGAAAGTTTTTGGTTCCCGCTTGGTCCTAGCTCCTCCGGCGCTATCCCACTAGTGTGAATGAGTGATGGAGACTGTCCAAGAAGATCAACAATTACGGTAAGTATGTAATTTCCATTTCTTGTCCTTAGGGACTCATCCCTCAAATTAATTTTAGAAACTGTCGTTTCTTACCTCCAAATGTGGTTTCAGGGGGGATTATAGCCCTGTATCCTGTCTTTCTTCCAGAACAGCTGCTTCTGCTTATGTTGGAGTTTATTTCCAGTGATTCTGTGCCTTGAATTCTTGCAGTGCAGCCTTCTGGCTACTCCTTGCAGTTCCTATACAATCTGGAGGCAGGTCAAAGGTTCAGGTATGTCCTTCCCTCCCTATTTCTAATTTTTCCTTCCTCCCTCCCTCCCTGTTCTTCTGCTTCCAGAGATTGGGGCCCCTTCCCAATCCCTTAAAATTCTAACTCTCCTTCTGTCCTCTCCATCGTTTATTTCTTCTTTAGTTTATATATCTTTTCCTTTGTTTGTCCCTCGGACTTCCTTGTCTCTCCCTCCCTACCCTTTCTTACTCTACGGCGACTCAGGCAGGAGGGCAGGGTCGACAACACCTAACAGCCAACCTGCGAGCGCCACGCTGTACGTCGACTCTGCCCATCCAAAAAAAAAAAGCTATCGCGGGGTTGTGACCTCCGGCCACATTACCCAAAGGTGATGAATGGTGAAGATGCACAGAAAAATCAGGAATTACGGTAAGTACGTAATTTTCATTTCTGGAGTCCTTGCCTAAGGAAGGACAGTATCGACTAAAGTTGCTACAGCAAATGGTCACAAAGATAATCCTAGGCCATCAGGGCAGATCCAGTGAGGAACAGCTAGAGGCCTTAACCATATATCCTTGGGAGGCCAGGCAGGAGCTGGGGGACATGACTGAAACATGCAAGTTTTTCAGGGGGTATAAACAGTGAGAAGCTATTTGTATGGAATAGGGATGCAGTCACTAGAGGGCATGACTGGGGGCTGGTGGGGGGCAAATTCAGAAAAAATATGAGTAAGTTCTGTTTTTCTACTTCACTGAGAGAGTGGTGGAACCAGCTGCAGGTGGAAGTTGTGGGAGCAGCTACCCCGAATGGGTTCAGACACAGTTAGTGCAGGGCATGGAAACTCATAGGCCCCAAAGGGGGTAGCATGTGTTTGAGGGTTGGGGTAGAAGAGCAGAGGGATACAGCCCACCAGGGCATATACATTGGCTAGGTTAGGTAGTACAATAAGAGCAAACTCACTGGGCCTTTGGTCTCCTTTTGATGTCAAATTTGTTTGTATGTTGTCCATACTGTGTGTTCCATGTTGTCCCTACAATGTGTCCCTTGTTATCCCTAGCATGTGTCCATGTTCAAGTTTATTGCAGGAAAGACTCCGTTGAGCAAGCTCATTCGCAAGGAGGTCCTGAGGCACACACACATACAGTTCGCAATTACATAGACAGGAGATATAAAATGTAGAACAACAAAGTAAAAAAAATATATAATACAAGAGGTATACACAATAGAAGTCCTTATGCTATACATGCTACAATGTGTCCCATGTTCCTCCCTGCCATATGTCCCTATAGTATATTCCATATTGTCCCTACTATGTGTCATTATGGCATGTCCCATGTTGTCCCTACAGTGTGTCCCATGTGTCCTTACAGTATGTCTTATGTTGTCCCTACAGTGTGTCCCACGTTGTCCCTGCAATGTGTCCCATGTTGTCCGTACAGTGTGTGTCATGTCATCCCTATAATGTAGCACCTGATCTTACTTCGAGATAGAGCTCTTGCAGCAGGTAATAACCATTAGGACTATGCTGCCAGGCACTAGAACCCCACGGAAAAATTGTAGCTAGCAGTCCAAGGTGGGGGACCACCCCCTGATGTCAGCTCCACCCCCAATGTCACCAGTGGTATAAAACGGCGGTCCCCCGGCACCACCTGTTATTTATTTATTTATTTATTTTCTTTTTCCCCCGCCATCGACCCGTGCATATCGGCTCCACAGACGCTGCTTGCTTCCAGTCAACCGCCATTTTCGTGCTTCACACAGTTAACGATTTTTTTTCATCAAAATACTGAATTCGTCATGTATGTCTACCCAGCCATTTTCTGCTTCAGAGTGGCAGAACTCAAAAGTGTTCATGCAGTGAACAGATCCCGGCTAAAAAAGGCCCTTTGGTCTGCCTATTTTGCCTAGTCCCAACCATAAGCCAGATGACTGCCCGCATTACCTAAGCTCTAATAGGAGGACACGCATCCGCTGCCTGAAGACTTTGAGAGCATGCCTCCTTTAACAGCAAATGGCCACCATGCAGAAGACCCACTCGGGGCACAGCACAGCTAGTCTTCTTCCTCCTCCACCAGGGATTTCTCCTCCAGGGAGAAGAAATCAAGTGGGAAGCACCATCATTGAGACAAGGACAGGTCCAGGTCAGAATCCTGTGGCAGGTCTCCACACAAGGCTTCCAAAAGTTCTCTGCCTCCAGCACAAGGTCAGATTGAGCCCCTCTGGTTTCTTTGGCTCTCCCAGGGTTACTGTCGTGGAAGCCCCCCGCCTCCACCCAGACGTACGGCGGGGAGTCTTCCGGGCTACAGCCTTCCCAGGCCCCATGTTCCTGGCCATCCAGCCCCACAAGCTTGCCACTAGGGTCTTATCCAGCAGAATGGTTCCATTAATTGGCTGGCAGGTCAGAGCCTGCTATCTGCAAGGCCGTGGTCTCCGGGTCATCGGACAGGACGACAGAGTCTGACAACGCCAATAGACATCAGGAACACAAGCGCCATAAGAAATGATGCCGCCTTCAAACCATCATCGGCTGGGGTTCCGGGCCAACGCCAGATCTAACGCCTCTGACTCCACTCACGGAGCCAGACCAGACGCACCCCTAAGCCAGCGTCTGATCTGCAGGGCTCTGACAAGGGTCAAATACAGACCCAACATCTAGGGACCTGACGCTTGCCTCCGAGGACCAGGTGTCACTCCCTCAGTCTTCACCTCCTCTCCCTTTGGGAGCCCAGCGACCAGACACCAGGGCACCTAGCGCCAGGAGATGGTGTCCCACCAGAACCAACATCCGATAGAGCAGTACCATCGGACCTGATGCCACGGGGACCCAAACTGCATGACGTGGGACTGTTTCTCATCTGAAGCTTGAACCAGCCAGTCTGTGGTCTTTGCTCGCCGCTTTTTCACTGGTACATCAGAGATCTTTTTTGATTGTGGAGACAATCCCATCCCCATAAACCCTTATCACAATTTCTAACCAACCGACTCCTCCATGTGGTCGTCACACCTGATGTCGGCCCGACTCCAGGGGACAATGAACCGGATCTCCCGAACGATGGCAGCACAGTCGCCATCAGTCATCCAGATCCTCCTCTAGATGCCGGAATAGCTCTAGGGAATGCTGGTATACTTCTTCCGAGGAATCTAGCAGAGGCTCCTTCTCCTGTGATTCATCGGAAGACAATTTGTCTCTTCCATCCCGTGACCCACGGAGGGATTCCCCAAGGTCTCCTCTGGATGACCCCTCCTTCCTAGATGTTATGAGACACATTCAGATCTTACTTCGAGAGGGTTCCTGCTGTAGGTCATAACATAACAAAAACGGTGCAATTCAAGAATGCATGGGACAGACATAAGGCAATTCTAGGGGGTGGAGGTTGGAAGAAGTAGGCCGTTGGTTAGCTAGGATCTGCAGTTTATCCATTAGGTATGGAAATGGGCAGACTGGGTGGGCTAAGTGGTCCTTATCTGCCATCAAATTCTGTGTTTATAGGACTGCGCTCTCCGGCATCAGGACCGCACGGCAAACTTTTGCTGGTAGTGTCTGGTGGGGGACAGCCCACCTGATGTCACGTGACTGATGTCAGCATGACCCTAAAGTGGAGCGGTCCCGTGCCACCTTCCACTTCTTTCCTGCCGTTGACCTGCGCCGGGACCTCATGGTGAGCGTTGCTTCAGTCGATCGCCATTTTGATAAGTATTTCGACTATTCTACCGTTAATAGTTCACTCTTCTTTAATTGTTGTCTTCTCCATTCGATCCTCTGAAGACCAAGAAGAAGTGCAACTTGCAGATCCCTCATAAGGACAGCCATAAGCTCTGCCTAGGCCCGGCCCACGACATCAAGGCCTGCCTGGATTGCAAGCCCTTCAACCAGGCCACACACAAATGCAGGCAGCAGGCCCTAGAAGCCCATCTTTTAAAATCCAGGATGGCAACTTTAGGGCAAGAAATGCAGAAGCTGAGGGACTCCACTTTTTCCCTTCTTCGGAGGCTAAGAAGAAAAAGAAAGAAAAAGAGAAGGGCGGGAGCGTCTGGAGGACCGAGGCGGCCCTCTACTAGCAAGGTCATGGGGCTTAAGCCTGTGGACAAGACCGCACCTCGGCCGCCTCCCTGGTGACTATCCAGGCCTCATCGTCTAGTTTCTCTGGTTCCTCTGCCTCTCCTAAGCCAATTAAAATTGGCTCCAAGACTGAATCCTCGACTGGTAAGTCGCTTCCTTGAGACCTCTAGCGGGGCCTTGATCCAACACCATCCTCCATCGACTGATAAGTCTGACACAAGCAACTCTGGCATCTACCGGTCAAAGCTCGCCTGTCGGGGCTGGTGCCGACACACTCTACATCCGGCTGCCCACGCTGACCTCCCAAGGTCAACCCTCCCGTCAGGTTTCCCTGACAGGAGCCTTCCCTCCACCTTTGCTGGTGAAACCTCCTGTGCCCGACCTTCTACCCGGGATGGAGGGAAGTGGGTCCCTGAAGTGTTCCTTTCCTCGCTCACTTCAGTGCTGGTAACCTTCCAGACCCCCGTGGATAATCCTCCTGGGACTATCATGTCATAGTCGGTTCCTCCACCATCTCCTAGGGACCTTCCTAATCCGTCGGGCCCTCCGTCAGCCCAACACTAGGAATCCCTACATCGGGCTCCGAACCTCTGACTTCTGGTTCCTTGGCCCAACTCCCGCCAGAGCCTGTGTCAGGTTTCCTAAGTCTGACACCATCCTTTCCAACGCCTGAGAATCAGATGCCAGGCTTCCCTGCACTGACTTCGATGCCAGCTATCCTGATGCCGGATAACTTGCCAGGTCCCACTGTTCACCTCTTTCACAACCCTCGGGGACCCCTTTGGACCATCAGGGTATCCACCATGGTCCACCTTTGGGCTACTCTAATTATCCTGGCCTGCCATTGCCAGGCTACCCGACGTCAGGCCTGATGTCGGCTCCTTTTTCCCATGGATATCAGGCGCCGAGCTATGGGGCCCATTTTCAGGCTTCAGGTTACCCCCCGCACCTCATTATCCAGGGGTGGGTTACCATTACTTCCAGCCTCCACCTCAGCCTCAGCCTCCGCTGGACTT
Organism: Neoceratodus forsteri; assembly: GCA_016271365.2. Classification (NCBI taxonomy): domain Eukaryota; kingdom Metazoa; phylum Chordata; order Ceratodontiformes; family Ceratodontidae; genus Neoceratodus; species Neoceratodus forsteri. Next base: position 254,614,049 of record CM028129.1, on the reverse strand, counting down.
TCAGGCTATGTTCCAGACCTGGTGGCAGGAGGCCAGATCTAAGTTGGTGGTGGATTTGGATAAGAGACTGCTTGCCCCAGTGGCAACCCCTACCCCACGCTTTGTCTCTCATGGGTTCTCACAGGCCAGGCCATTCCACCACGGCACACATTTCTGGGCAATACTCCAGAGGTCCCTCTGACTGGGATGAAGACCTCTGAGAAGGAGAATCTTAGACTTGGAAGCTGATTCCTCCAATTGTCCTCTGAAACCTTTCAGAAGTCACACTGTCCAAGGGTAAGGAGTCTCCCAAGTCTCCTTCCCTGAAGACCCTTCCTTCACTGAACTCCTCCGCATCCTCCAGAAAGCCAACGGATGGAATGCAGAAGAGCAGGACCTGAAGCATAGCGCCTAGCAGAACACTTGGACTTAGCTGAGACATCACTCTTACCGCCCCGCCCCGGTGGGACGGAGCCACACGAGGATCTCATCTCCACTTTCTGGCAGATGCCTCATTCCATCCTAGCCATCCCCAAGAAGGCAGGCAGATTGGGCCTACTATTCACCTGGGGCGCTCCTTATCTGTGCTCCCACCCAAAGACAGACTCCATCGTGATCACCACGGCTCACGACTGGACTGCCAAACCTAAACATATGAGACTCCCTCCTGACAAGGACTCAAGGCAGTTAGATCAGGTCGGCCGTAAGATCTACTCCTCATCTACATGTGCCTTACGTTCCTTAAACTATATGGCACATATGAATTCATACCAAAAAGGTACCATGGCTCAGCTCAAAGCCAAGCTAGACATGGTGGAGGACTCAGACCTTAAGTCGGAGCCAACCAAGGCCTTGAGGCTGTCAAAAATATCTTGTAAGCATGCATTGAGGGCTACCTACAACTCTGTAGATGCCATGGCTCGCTCTTCAGCAACAGCAGTCTGCCTCAGGCACCATGCTTGGCTCCATATTTCCGGACTGTCTCAGAATGTTCAGGCAGCCATACAGGACGCCCCCTTCTGAGAATCCGTCCTCTTTGGGGGCGATACCAAAGACATCATCATGGGCCTCCAGGATGGTGGGCAGGCTCTGCGAGATCCAGTTAAGTCCATGTACAAGGCGGTCTTTAAGCCTAAGAAGCCCTTTTGGTGCCAGCAAAAGCGCCAAGGCAAAGCAGTCATTTAACAGGCGTCAGAATAAGAGGAGAGCATCGGGACTTGCTTACTCTCCCCTGTCTCCAAGACCCAACGAGCTGCAGGCAGCGCCTTCCTGCCTGCTCTCCCCTGACTCCTTCAGACCCCTTCCACCTCCAAACAGTGTGTGAGCCAGTGGGGGAAGATTTGCCTCCACCTAACAGAGTTTGCAGGGCATCACGCCGGATTCCTGGGTCATTCAGCTCATAGCAAGAGGGCACACCTTCAAGTTTCTGGAAAAACCTCCAGACTCTCCTCCAAGACGATCTCATTGTACCTCGGACCACATAACTCTGGTAAGGGACAAGATCCAGGCTCTACTCCAAAAATCTGTGATAGAGCCAGTTCCCTGAGTGCAGAGGGAAAAAGGGTATTACACCCATTTTTTCCTCATCCCCAAACAGACTGGTGACCTCAGGCCCGTTTAGACGTCAGCCACCTGAACCTTAATGTAGAATACAAAAGGTTCCGCATGCTGATGCTCCAGGGACTCCTGCCCCTGCTCCAGACAGACCATTGGCTCTGTGCACTGGATATGCAGGATGCGACGCATGCACATACCGGTTTTCCCAGGCCACTGCTACTCTCCTGCGGTTTTCCTTCCATGGGAGCACTTCCAGTTCAAAGCCCTCCCTTTGGCTTTTCTTCAGCACCAGAATCTTCACCAAGTGCCTAGTGGTGGTGGCAGCAGCACTGCGTCTCCAGGAATTTATGTGATCTTCCAGGACCTAAAGTTTCCACCACTTTTTCATACAAATGGGACTACGCTGGAGGCGCTAGGACCTAGTGGGAGCCAAAATTCTTCAGGAGGGCTGTGATGAAGCAGCACTGCAAGCTTGGCTCGCACCTTATAGGCTACCTGGCGTCAACCCTCCAATCGCCTCAGTTCCTTTTTTCCCCGCCATCGAGTGCGCTTCAGTGACAATGTCGCTCACCTGCTGGGAGTCAAAACTTCACATCTATGCAACAGCAGTTATAGTCTTTCAGTTTCCATTAGTTTTATTAGTTCTATGAGTTTGAAGTAAATAAGTAATTGTTAGATTTTTCATCAGAAGTCTTCAGCCCTCCTTTGTCGGAGTTGACCATTAACGGGGCAGGTGATGGTAGGGAGACTTCGCATGAAAGCTGTTCTGTCAGCAGGGCTGGGCCTGATCCGCTGCCCTCTCCGAAGTGGGTCTGACTCAGGCAGTTCTGCATTTGGGGGGGATGGACGGTCCTCCGAAGCACAAAAAGAGCGGTCCCATCTCTGTCCTCATCAAGGACACGGCACGCTCAGCCTCAAGTTCTTCTTGGCCTCCTGGTATACACTCTGACATTCACTTAAGGCCACAGTAGAAGCTCTCCCGATTCAGAGATTGTGAAAATCACAGCTGTGGCCTCCCAATGGCTCCTTTTCATAGGAGCCCTTCTAGATACCCTAGCGCAAAAGCCTTTCTTCTAGAGGACAGGAGTGACATCCTCCAAATGGCCCACTTTATCAGAGAGAATGACTCTGTCCGAGCTCTCTCAATGCAGCGGATGCTGGGTCTCATGGCATCATCAGTGTTCACTGTGCCTCTGGCTCGCCTTCACATGAGGACTGCTCAGTGTATGCTCAGCACTCAGTGGTCACGACCATGCACCCACAGTCCTTTCACATCAAGGTGACGGAACCTCTAAAACAGTCATCCACCTGGTGGACTCAGGAGGACAACCTTCGGGAAGGTTATCCCTTCGCCCCTCTAGATCCCCAGATCTCCATCACCATGGATGCGTCCCTACTGGGATGGGGAGCTCACTGTCAGGATCTCCACACCCAGGGTCATTGGAGTCAGGACGAGTCTCAGATTCACATAAATGTTCTAGAAATGAGAGCCATCCTGTCATGATCTGAGCCTTGAAGGACATACTTTGTCACAAGTTCATTCTCCTTCAAATGGACAACAAAGCAGTGATGTACTGCATCAACAAGCAGAGTGGAGCACCTCTTACCCTTATGTAGGGAAGTGATGAGAGTGTGGGAATGGTGCCTGGAGCACAAAGCCCTGATCCAGGCGGTCTACCTGCCAGGAGTACAGAACAATATGGTGTATCGTCTCAGCAGAAGTGAGACAGACCCTCACAGTGGTCTCTCGATAAAAACATCGTGCAGCCACTCTTGAAGAGTGGGGAACTCAGACCTGGACCTTTTTATCCCCACTCAATACAAAACTGCCTCTCTTCTGCTCCAGAAATCAGGACCTGGTATTTTTGTTAGGATGCATTCAGACTGCGGTGGACAAGACACTTTCTGTACATTATTTCCTCCTCTTCCCCTAGTTCAGAGGTACTGCTCAAACTGGAGGTGGGAGGGGGCAGAATGATCCTCATCCCCATTCTGGCCTATTCGGATCTGGTTTCCGTCGATCAGCGGATTGTCAGAAACTTCTCGAGGCAACTTCCACTTCATACGAACCTGCTGACCCATGGCCCTGTGGTCCATCCCAACCTGAAGTCCGTTCACCTCCATGCCTGGCTCCTGAATAGATAGAAGTGAACAAGTTTAACATTTCACGTAGGGTCTCAGATATTCTGTTAGCTGCACGCAAACCAGCTACTCAAAAAACTTACACGGCTAAGTGGAAGCGGTTCTCTATCTGGTGTGCAAATTCCTCCTGGGATCCTTTTTCCTGCTCATCAAACAAGGTCCTAGAATATCTTCTGAATCTCTCAAACATAGGCCTGCAATACTTGACCATTAAGGTTCACCTTTGTGCGATCTCAGTGCACCATGAGCCGTGAACACCATGTCTTTGGCTCAGCTTCCTGTGGTCAAGCAGTTTCTTAAGGGCATTCTGCATACTAGGACACCGGTCAGATGACGGTAGCAGCATGAGACAGTAACCTTGTGCTGGACATGCTCACCCGTAAACCTTCGAGTCCTAGCTACTTGTAGCTGAAGTTTGTGACTTGGAAGACTGCCTTCCTTGTAGCCATCACTTCCGCCTGCTGAGTGTCTGAAATACATGCTTTGGTCACAGACCCTCTGTATACTGTATTTCACAAAGACAAGGTGGTTCTTTGGACCCACCCTAAGTTTCTACCCAAGGTTGTCTCGGCATTCCATCTGAATCAGCCCTTGGTCCTTCCAGCCTACTTCACGAACTTCCAGAATGAGGGATCGCATACCCTACATTCTCTGGATGTGAAGAGAGCTTTGTGGTTCTATTTAGACAGAACTAAAGAAATCCGCACATCAAAACAACTGTTTGTCTCTTTCAGCATGGCCCAGCTGGGTCAGCCTGTTGCTGTCAGATGCATTTCAGCATGGCTGGTGGCATGCCTTTGCCAATGCTACTGTATGGCGCAGGTTAAGCTGGAAGGCAGAGTACATGCTTATTCTACCAGAGCAGTTGTGGCATCTCTGGCAGAAATCCGGAACATGCCTATTGCAGACATTTGCAATGCGGCCACTTGGAGCTCCGTGCACACTTTTATAAAGCACTGCACTTTGGATGTCCATGCCAGGCAACATCAATCCTTTGGCAGGACAATCCTTAATGGACTTCGTCTTAAGTGAGCTCCTCTCTCCTGCCGCCCATCTTGGGGGATTATTTTAGCTTGGAACTCTCCCATTAGTGTGAATGAGTGGTGGAGACTTTAGGTCCAAGAAGATATGGAAATAACGCACTACCATAATTCTTGATCTTCTTGACGAAGTCTCCACCACTCATTCACCGCCCACCCTCCATCCCGAGCTCACTCATCGTGTTTTTGGTCTTCAACCCCTTCATTGTTGGGCTGCAAAGACTCTGTTGAGTTGACCCTTCACATGGGCCATTTGAACTATCTTATGTCTGACATGAGGTTAGTCTTTTACTAGGTTGGTTATGCTGCATCTCCTAGGTAAAAGGTACTGAGGTGGTTGGAGGTTGGCCTTGGTAGCTTATCGTGTGACCGGCTTCGCAGTGTCGCTCCTTATGGCTCTACCTGAGGCGCCAGCCCTCCTGAAGAATGTTGGCTTCCGCTGGGTCTTAGTGCCTCTGGCGTAGTCCCATTAGTGTAAATGAGTGGTGGAGACTCCATCCAAGAAGTTCAAGAATTACGGTGATGCGTAATTTCCATACCTTATCGTTGTCAATCTTCACCATTCATCATCTTTGAGTACTGGCTGGAGGTCGCTGACCCGCGGGAGCTCTTTTTTTTTGGATGGGTGGAGTTGGCGCTCAGTCGACTCCGCCCTCAGAGCCGTGGTGCTCGCGGGTTGGCCATTAGGTGCTGTCGACTCTGCCCTCCGCCAGTTCTTCGTCTCTTGCTGTCGAAGTCGCCTCGTGGAAGCTCTGCTGTTGAGAGGCCTATAAGAATTTCGAGCGTCGATTCCGTTCGAGTCCGTCGACTCTGTTCATTTACCTGCTGGTTCTGTTGCCCCACTCAGCGTCGCCTGAGAATTAAAGTAAGATTGTTCCTTTTTTTCTTTATTGCAGCGTCGGGTCTGCTTTGTTGTTGTTTTTCCGTAGGTCATGTCTCAGTCAGGGGCAATCTGTGAAGATGGGACAGCCCCCTATGCATCGGTGCCCGTGCGGCCATAAGTATTCCGTCACCGACCAGCATGACCGTTGCCTCGCGTGTCTTGGCCCACTTCACGACATGGATTCATGAGATGCCTACTTCTCCGTGGACCATCGTGTCATCGAACAACGCGTGTGGAAAGTTGGACGAGCTCCGCTTTCGGGGGATGGGTGCGCACTCGTCGGGTCAAGCCACGTTCTCTCGTTCTTTCCTCCGGGTCCCCTCCCGGTTCTATATGGACCGAGGAGGAGGAGGGGGCTTCTGCTTCTCTTAGCCTAGCCATGGCAGAAGCCCCTTCTGCGGTGCAGGAGGCACCGCCTTGGCAATCGCTTCTTCGGGGGTGAAGGCTCCCCCGGTGTCGTGCCCTCGGCTCGGACATGCCAACAAGTGTGGATAAACAACATATACCACTCCTAGAACTACTGTTACAGGTGAATAACCTGTTTATTGCTTTCTTGATCTTTAGGATGCATTCTTCCACATCTCGATTCGTCTGTCTCACCGAAGGTTTCTCCGCTTCCGAGCGGGGGGAGCCCTTTGAGTTCCAGGCCATGTCATTCAGCCCCCAGGGTCTTCACTAAGTGCATTGCAGTGGTGGCAGTTTACCTGAGACGCTAAGGGGTCAGGATTTACCCCTATCTGGATGACTGGCTGATCGCAGGTCTCTCCAGGCTGGAGGTGGAGCAGTCCAGAGACCTTGCCCTCCTGACCTGCATCTCCCTTGGCCTCCTGGTCAAGGCCAAGTCGGAACTTGTACCTTCACAGCTGACCATCTTCATCGGGTGGAGCTTACCTTTTGCAGAGCCAGAGCCCGGCTTCCAGCTGACAGAGCGGAGGCTCTCTTCTCCTTTGTACTATCATTTTGGGTTGGGCAATTGCACCCTGCCCGGGACTTCTTGCGCCTGCTGGGTTACGTGATGGCCTGCACCAGCGTGGTCCTTTGGGCCTGCTGGAGAATGCGCTCCTTGCATAGGGAGCTGAACAGCTAGTTATCTTAATGCAAGGGTCACTTCGACCAGCTGGTTACTGTGACCCAGCGGATGCAGGATGCCCTCCAGTAGTGGTTAGTCCCAGAGCATCTGCAGGAAGGGATCCTGTTTGTCCACCCAGAGCTAATGGTCATCCTGACGACCGATGCCTCTGTCATGGGCTGGGGTGCCCACCTGGGGGAGCACCAGAGTCCACAGGCTCTGGACCCCCGAGGAGTTCCAGTGCCACATCAGCTTGCTGGAGCTCTAAGCAGTTCACCTGCCGCTGACTGGCTTTGCTCCTCACATTCGGGGTCAGGTAGTCAGGTCTAGACAGACAACACCATGACTGTGTACTACCACAACAAACAGGGCTGGGCGCACTCCCTGCCGTTGTGCAAGGAAACTCTCCATGTGTGGACCCTCGTTACACAGCCTGGGGCCAATCTCCTAGCCATTGACATGGCAGGGGCCTCCAACCAGCTGGCGGACACTCTCAGCTGGGTGGGGAGGCGTTCACAGTTGGTCTCTCCACCCAGTGGTAGTACACAATCTGTTCTCCCAGTGGGGCACCCTCAGGTGGACCTGTTTGCCTCCAGGGAGAATGCAAAGCTGAGGCTGTTTTGTGCCAGCCCCCTCAGCAGGAGATGCCTTCTCAAGGCCCTGGACCTCAGGCCTCTTCTATGCCTTCCTCCACTTCTGTTGATTCACCAAGTGTTGCTCCAAGGCCAGGAGGGACAAGGCACAGGTGATTCTGGTGGCTCCGGACAGGTCCCACCAGTTCTGGTACCCTGATCTCCTCAGCCTCAGCAGCAGGCTCTCGAGGTGTTTTCTTCTCTGCCCGGACTTGCTCTGCATCAGTCAGGGGAAGGTACTCCATTCAGACTTTCAGTCCCTGCACCTGACAGCCTGGTTCCTGAGTGGCTAGAGTTCCAGGCTTTGGATCTTTCTGAAGATGTCCTCACTGTTGTAGAAGCATCTCTGAAGGAGTCGACCAAGAAATGCTACGCCTTCAAATGGAAGAGATCATCCATTTGGTGTCAGGGCAAGGGGTTGGATCCTTTGTCCTGTCCAGTGCCTAGCATTCTTGATTACTTGTGGTCCCTCTCTCAGTCGGACTTTGGTCGATGACCCTTAAGGTGCACCTGTCAGCCATCTCTGCTTACCGGGCTCGGGCTGGTCAGCAGTCAGTGGCACAGGAGAAGGTGGTCGGATGCTTTTTCAGAGGCCTGGATCACATATCCCCTCCGGTGCTTGAACCTCCACTTCCATGGGATTTACTGCTGGTACTGGCAAAGCTCATGGGCATGCCATTTGAACTAATGCACAGGTGTGACATGTCTCTCCTGATATGAAAGACCACTTTCTTGGTGACTGTCATGTCAGCCAGAAGGATCAGAGAGCTCCAGGTGCTTTGATGGAGTCTCCTTACCTGGTCTTCCACAGGGACAAGGTTGTTCTGCACCCCAACCTGAAGTTCCTCTCGAAGGTTGTGTCAGAGTTTCACCTTAATCAGGTGATTAATCTCCCGTGTAATTCACCAATCACACTCAGAGGCTGAGCACAAGCTCCATACTTTGGACTTGCGGTGAGCACTACCTACTATAAGGAGCAGGCGGCTGGAGTTGGGGAGAGGTTCCCCAGCCATTTGTCACCTACGCTGAAGCCGCACCTGGCAGACCAGCAGCTAAGCGGACGATTGGTAGGTGGATTATATCCTGCATCGACCTCTTCTATAGGTTATGGGGCAGGAGCCTCCCGTGGGGCTAGGGCTCATTCCACCTGCCATAGCGCTGTCTCGGTGGCTGCTTCCAGGGGCATCCCTATCCAGGAAATCTGCAGGGCTGCTACCTGGAGGACAGTACACACCTTCATTTCCCATTACCACATTGATCTTGAGTCACGCCGGAATGCTGGTGTTTGAGGCCTCAGTTCTCTAAACTCTGTTCCATAAGCAGGGGGTGTGTGCCTTGCCTCCCTCCTCCCAGAGAACTGCTAGGAGTCTGCCAGAAAGTGTGGCTAGCACTCTGTATCCACGTCCCTAGAAAAACAGGTTACTCACCTGTAACAGTAGATCTTCATGGGGATAATCTCTTGCAGCAGGTAATACACTTAGGTGCGTCACCAGAGGGTGCTCTTGTTACTGCAGCTTTCTTCTAGCAATCTTTTCAGGGGCCACCGCACTTGACATCATCATCCTGCACCTATATAAGAGTGGGTGGCCCCAGTTATCCTCAGTTCATTTTCCCACCGTTTTCAGCTTGCACGCAGCAGCTAGCGCTTGTGAAGCAGTCACCAACAAGAATTTGAGCTGGGAATGGATTTTTCCTCCATTTCCAATCTTTATTGACGAATGTCGAAAGAATCTGCAAGCAAGTCATCACTTTTTCAGTCATGATGTGGTAGGAAGATCTACCGCTACGACAACCAGTATGGTTTGTGTTAGGTGTCTGAGTCCTACACACGACACCATCTCCTGCAGACACTGCTAGGAATTCAACCAGGCAACCCGTCCACAATGACTGCAGGAAATTGAAGCACACCAAATGGAGCAGAAATTGTCTCTTAGAGAAGGGGGCCTGTCCCAAGGAGCCCTTCACTGCAGTTTCACCAAGAAGCATAAACAGGATAAGGACAAATCATCCTCATCGGGCAGACATTGTCGGCCAGCCACCGTTACTGGTGCTCCACCATGGTGATGCCCTCTAGAACTGCCACCTCGTCGATGGGAGTTTATATCCTCTCATCGCTGGTGCTTTCTGGCACCCTTTCAGCAGTTTCCACAGAACCTTATGTAAGTTCCAGTGACTCCCGTCGATGATGGTTCGTTTACCGTCTTTGATGGCTGCTTTTAAGCATTCCACTGCCTCCCCATTTACTGCCCGGTCGATGACGGGTCAGATTTTATGGGAAGTAATACTAGATGTCTCTATGGCCACAGCCCTCCTTCTTCACAGCCATTCTCTCACAGGAGCCAGGCAGACGGTCCGAGACTCTGGTATGCATCACCCAGGGACCAGACCTGTTTACACCTCACGTCCAGTCACCTCCACAGTTCCTCTGGTTTCCAAGAAACCACCTGCCCCACCTCGTACTACTACTTCATTGGATGTAGCGACCGTAGTGCAACAGGTATTGGAAGTAATGAGGCGTTCCCAACCGTCCCCTCCAGGAGGGGCGTGTTGCCTTTTCTGCTCTCCCACCCCTTCACCTAAGCATTTTCAAGGTGCGAGAGAACCTTCTCTGGCTTGGTCCCCTTCATCCTATGAGGAAGAATATTTCTCAGAAGAGGTAGAATTTCTTGAAGGTTTTCCAGGAGATCTTGAAGATGTGGAGCTCCAGGACCTGGATGCTCATCCTCCGTCCTCTATTTCGACTATATCCTTCTTGCATGATGATGCCTCCCGTCATGCTGCTGCCTCTCTTCCTGATGACCCATCCTTCCATGAGGTGATGTTCCATATTCTAAAATCATGGGGTTTTCAACTATGGAGCATGATGAACAGAGGAAAGATGTGGCAGACTATCTTGAACTACCTGAGGGGCTTGTTGTAGTGGTACCCCCACATACAAACTTATCAAAATGCCGTACTGGCTGCTTAAAACCAGCTGTCATCTGTTCTGGCAGTTACTAGAAAGACAGGTCACCTATACCAGCCTCTTGTCGACCACTCTTTCCTTTCCGCTACCCCTGAAGCAGATTTGGTAGTGATCACAGCGGCTAATGATCGTACCAAACATCCAAAGCACATGAGCTCATTACCCCCTGATAAGGAATCCCACCGTCTTGATTACCTCAGAAGGAAGATATTCCAGGAAAGTACCATGAATCTCAGAATTCTAAACTATATGGGACACATGGTTAAATATCAATGTATCCTCTGGTTCTCTGCTATAGAACTAGTCAATAAACTCCCTCCCTCTCAGGAGAAGGACAAATTATTGGGAACTGTTTCAACTGGCAACTCCATCTCACGACCTCTGCTCCATTTGGGGTACGATGCAGTGGATACCTCTGCCTGGATGTCTGCCGCAGGTGTTACCCTCGGACAACATGCCTGGTTACGTGTATCAGGATTTACACCAGATGTACAGCACAAAGTGGTAAATGCCCCCTTCAAGTGGATCCAAACTTTCTGGTCCTGGCACCCAGGCGCTTCTGGATGATCTCCATGCTTCTGGTCAGACTTTATGTACGGTTCATGGCATGTATCATTCGTCACAGTCATCTTACCAGTACTGCTCAAAATCCTCTTTTCAATCGAAGAGAAGCGGCAAACACAACGTTACCTATAAAGGTGGATTCCGTGGTTGTTCCCAGCCATCCTCCTGGACCGCCACTCCTACCTCCAAATGCTCCTGCTCCCACCCCTCTGGTGGAGCTGCTCAGCCCACTTCCCAGTGACCAACTGGGGCATTGCCCAGGCTTCCTCAACCAGGCCTCGAAAGCCGTGGGCGATCGCTTTGCTCTCCATTTAGAGGCCTGGCAAATGATAACATCAGACGAGTGAGTACTTCAGAGCATAAGGATGGGACACACGCTGGAACTCACCTCAGTGCCCATCCTCCCAACTCTCTCTCTCTTACCAACCCAACCATGTCTCCATTCTTCAAGAGGAACTTCAGGCACTTCTTCACAAAAATGCCATCTATCCGGTTCCTCTTTCTGAGTACCATCAGTGATTTTTCTCCCCTTTTTTTCTGGTACCCAAATGCGCCGGGGATCTCAGACCTATACTAGACCTCAGACAACTGAACCTGCACATTCAGTACAAGAGGTTCCGGATGGTCACTTTAACATCCATTATGCCAATGTTAAAACAAGGGGATTGGCTGTGCGCATTAGACATGACAGATGCCGACCTACATATCCTCCATTCACCCCGCCCACCACCAGTTCCTTCGCTTCTACCTGCTAGGACAACATTGCCAATTTCAGGCACTCCTGTTCGGTCTTTATCTGCCCGAGAGTCTTTACCAAGTGCTAGCAGTGGTGGTGGCGTTCCTGAGACAGGACAGACATTTCGCCTTCCCGCACTCTAGACGATTAGCTCATTAAAGCGGATTCCAAAACTCTCTGCTTTTGCCCTCCAGACAACCCTCACTCTGTTCCAGTCCTTAGGAATTACGGTCAACTGGCCCAAATCCAATCCAACTCCTTCCCAACTGTTCCAGTATATAGGAGCCATTCTGGACACCACCTCCTCCGGGAGCTTACCTTCCTGCCAGCAGACAAGACAGACTTCTGTCTCTGTCTTCAGATACAATCTCAACAGTTTATCACAGCCAGGCGTCTGTTATGCCTTTTGGGACATATGGCATGCCATCCCGTGGTGGCCTTTGCCCGTCCCCATGGTGGCCTTTGCCCGTCTGCACATGAAATCAATCCAGTGGACTCTTCAGAGTTAATGGAGGCAAAAACAGGGGATTTCAAAGACCAAATCAGAGTTGCTCCCATTCTACGCTCAGCCCTAGACTGGTGGACCCATCGTGCCAACCTGTCTCAAGGCATGCCCTTCCAGTCCCTCCTCCCCAGCAGACGTTGACCACGGATGCTTTCTCCAATGGCTGGGAGGTGCACCTGGGTCCCTATAGGACACCAGGCAGGTGGCCCCGATTCTCTATCCCTCTTCATATAAATCTACTGGAAATGAGAGTGGTCCATCTCGCCCTTCAGACCTTTCGCCCCCACCTTGCCCTGGGACCTCTACTGATCCAATGAGACAACACCTCAGTGGTGTATTACCTGAAGAAACGAGGTACCAAGTCCTGCACTCTCTGCAGGGAGGCAATGGAGGTTTGGCAGGAAGCCATACTTCAACATCTATCATTGTTTGCCATCCATCTACCAGGATGCCACAATACCCTGGCCGACATTCTCAGTCATCAGACCTCCACACACGAGTGGACACTTCATCACAAAGTTCTTCAGATGATCTTTCAGATCTTATCTGTGTCTCTGTGTAAGTCTTCACCATTCATCACCTTTGGGTACTTGGCTGGAGGTCGTGACCCCATGGGAGGTTTTTTGTTTTTTGGATGGGCGGAGTAGACGCACCATTGGCGCCACTCTCGAGGGGGACACACTGCGTGGCGCTCACGGGTTGGCCGTTAGGTGCTGTCAACACCACCCTCCCGCCAGTTCTTCGTCTCCCGCCATCAAGGTCACCTCGTGGGTAACTGAGAGGAAGATTTCTAGAGGTCTGCCTCTGCTGTGGAAGCCTTCAACCGTTACGCAGTTTGTTGACTCCGTGTCGTAGTCCGTCGACTCCCGAGTTATCCTGCCGGTTCTGTTCGCTGTACTCAACGTCAACTTGTAAAACTGTTCCTTATTTTATTTTGCAATATCGGGTCTTGTTTTGGTGTTCTTTTTCTAGATAGGTCATGTCTCGGTCGGAGGCAAGAAAACTTCTAAATGGACAGCCCCCGTGCGTCCGAAAGTACTCTGTCACCCGACCAACGCGACCGTTGCCTCGCGTGTCTTAGCTAGCTTCACGACATGGATTTGTGCGAAGCTGCTCCTCCATGGACCATCGTGTCATCGAACTTAGCGTCGTGGAAAGTTGGAGCGAGCTCCGCTGACTTCGGACGTGCACTCATCAGGGCCAAGCCGTTCTCTTGACATTTCCTCCAGGTCCCTTCCCGGTTCTGTATGGACAGAGGAGGAGGAAGCTTCTGCATCTTGTAGCCTAGCCATGGCAGAGGCCCCTTCCGTGGTGCAGGAGGCCCAGTCTGTCTCCCTTGGGGGAAAGGTGGGAGGCACCACCGTGGCAGTCCCCACATCCGGGGGCGAAGGCTCTCCCAATGTCTCGCCCTCGGATCAGAAGGCCTGGGTCAATGCTGTCGGTGGGCCTCTGCACCATTCGCGGTGCCGTGGGCCCTGATGCCGCTATTGCGGCACCAGTCCGTCACTCGGCTCCATTGCTGCTGTCAGCTCCATTCGCGGTGCCGATGGTGCTGGCGGTACTGTGAGGCTCTACTGCACCATCTCTGACTGTCTGTCACCCTGGCACCATCTGCGGCACTGTGGTTAAGCATGGTGCCGTGTCCAGCTCTGGAGCCGCTGGCAGCACCGAGCAACTACAAGGCGCGGTGGGGGTTTCGGAGCTCGTCATTGTCCTGACCGTCTCTCTGTCCTTGGCACGCTCATGGCGCCATGGGAGTTTCTGACCTAGGCGCCGAGAGTGCGGTCAGAGCCATCGTCTGTGCCATCTCTGGTCTCGGCACCGCTGCTGGCGCTGTGGGCGGATAGCGCTGTGAAACTCTGGCTCCAGGCTGCTGCATTGATTGAGCTGTGTTTTCTTCTGGCACCATTCGCGGTGCATCTGGGGCGTCAGCACTGACTCTGGTACAGTCTCTGGTTCTGGTGCCCTTTTCAGTCGGGATGGCAGTGGGCTTCACGACTGTTTGGCACAGAACTGATCTCCACCTCTTCGGAGGAGGAGTGGACTCTGGTCAGACAGGCAGTCTAACTCTTTGGAGTTGGCTGCTCACGTGGACACCTTGATAGTGTCCTCGACAGGCCAGAGCCAGCCCCCTCTGGAGGCGGACAGTGACTCCCAGGACCAGGGTCAGGGGTGCTGACCAGCAGGCAGTGGTGCAGGCCTCCATTGCTCTACAGCCTGATCTCTGAGGGTTCCTGACCCCTCAGTGCTGGTACCCCTCAGGTGGTGTGCCTGGATCGCCCAACTTTGGGGATGATCGGCGCACCTTCGGGAGGGGTGCTGCTCCCTGGATAGCTCGGGCCGACCAGGGCTGCCAGCCGCATAGGCTGGTTTTCTTGAGAGAAGGAGGGCACTCTTGGATTCCGAGGAGGGTCGGGGTATGGGCTTCATGCAGCGGCCTTTTTCCGGAGCCACACGGGGCTCTGGGAGACGTCATAGCATGGATCTCCACCTTTCCCTTTTGATTTCCTCAAGAGAGACCCATTCTTTAGAGGTAGGGGACCGTCCTTTTGGACTTTTACGGCCCTGGTCACCGCACCGGGGATTCTTCAGGGCGCAGCCTAGGCAGTTCCAGTTTGGTTGATCAGCTGTCGGCTGTGGAGTTTTCTGGAGCTCCTTCTTTCTTTAGGGCTCCTGGTGCTCTCCCTAGCCCAGGCGGTGGTCAGCCGATTTCTGTTGTCGGCTCTGTCCCCACTTCTCTGCCACATTCTCCTGTGCTCCCAGATATTCTTGGTCCTAGCTGTCCTCTCTCCTGGGAGCAGTACAGAGGGTGGCTGCTCAGTTTCCCTCTTACGTTAGGGCTATGGACAGACAGGTTTTTCAACCTCCCCCTGAGCAGCCAGCTTCTGAACTCTTGAGGTCCTCTGTCTTCTCATCCCCCTCTTCTGGGGGAGAGGAGCATTCTGTTCACATCTCTCCAGCTGCTGATCTCGCAGAGTATCAGCGATTCCTCTTGAGGATGTTGGAGGTCCTGCACATCACCCCTCCCACTCAACACAATCCAGAGCATTCGACGCGCACCTTCCTTGGCGATTTCAGTGTGGACACCCATGTGGTGCCCCGATGGCCTGCGTCGTTGCGTTCCTAGCAGAGACCCTTTTCTGGAGTCCCAGCCCCTAGGGATCTCTGCCAGTGATATTGTGCCCCATCTGAGTCTCCAGGTTCCATGCCTAATCCTAGCTCAGGATTGACGCATTTGGATACTCCCAATGGGCTTCACACCCTGCACCATGACCAGCCCCCAGATCAAGATTCCATGGATTTTGACTTCCGGGGGAGGAGGACATTCTACTCGGCACGGTTGCTGCTTTCTATTGCAGCATATCAGGCCCACTATGCATCCTATGACAGGTTCTTGTGGTCCAGGCTAGGTCAACTCCTAGCTTCGATGCCTGACACGGAGGAAACCAGACAAGCCATTGCACTCTCTGCACGTGGCCTGGAGCTAGCAAGGCACTAAGCAAGGGCATCATATGACACCAATGAGGTAGCTACCAGGGTCGTAGGGACAGCGATATGCACTAGGCAGACGGCATGGCTGCATCTCTCCCGGTTGTCACCCTTGGCCCGGCGTAGGGTGATTGACTCCGCTCACCAGAGAACCTATCTCTTCTGTCGTAGGGTGAGACGGCGTCTGTCGGGGCACCTTCCTGCCCCCTCCGGGGGGTCCCCGTCTCACTCTTCTGACTCTTGGGCCTCTCCAGGCCCGTGAAGGTTCTCCCTCTTAGTGTGTCACCCACTGAGAGCTAAGGAACTCCGTCCCTTAGGGTTAAAACCACCTTCGGGGGACTCGGCACTCACCCAAAGGTGATGAATGGTGAAGATTGACAAAGATAAGATATGGAAATTACGTACCTACCATAATTCTGACCTTTCTGTGTATCTTCACCATTCATCACAATCCCGCCTTCCATCCCCCTGGGGCCTCAGTCTCTGGGTCCCCTTCCCTCTCTGTGCCCATCCGAGCCCCCCTCCTTTCTGTTAGTTAGGTGTAGGGTAAACTGGGGCACATGGGGGATAATTTTCTTTAGGGGCAGAGTGGTCAGGATGGAGGGCTCTCCTTCTTCAGTGCTTTGGCTCCACCACTGTGGGGTGGGGGGTTGGCAATTTCCCTCCTTTCTTTCCTTCTCTCTGTCAATCCTTTGATTTCCTTGTCCTTTGGACATAACCTCAGTTAATTTAAGGAACTAGGTTTCTTACACCAAAATCCCCTTTTGAGAGGGTGAGATATCCCTGTACCCTGTCTTTTCTTGCAGAATAGCTGATTCTGCTTGTGGGAGTTATTGCCAGTGATTCTGTGCTTTGAATTCTGGCGGTTAGCCTCTTGGCTACTCCTTCGCAGTTCCTATACGAACTGGAGACAGGTCAAGGTTACAGGGTATGTTTCTCCTGTTTTCCCCCTTCTCACTCTTATCTTTCGTTCTAAAAATCCTTAACCCACCCTCCCTCCTCCTTTTCTACTTCCAGAGATTGGGGCCCCTACCCAATCCCCTTAGTATTCAAACTTGTTCTGTCCTCTAGGTTGTTTATTTCTCCTTTTAGTTTATATATATTTTCCTTTGTCTGTCCTTTAGACTTCCTTGTCCCACCCTCCCAACCCTTTTTCTCACCTCTATGGTGACTCAGAACTGTCGGGAGGCGGGTCGACAACACCTAATGGCCAGCCTGCGGCGCCACGCAGTCGTCGGCCTCGATGGTGGCGCTGATGGTGCGTCGACTCAGCCCATCAAAAAAAAAAAAAAAAGCTCCCGTGGGGTCATGACCTCTGTAAGTACCCAAAGGTAATAAATGGTGAAGATACACAGAAAGATCAGAATTACGGTAGGTATGTAATTTCCATTTGTGAGGATCCACACCTAACCCTCTTTGCCTCCCCAACAGTCACCAACTCCCCAGATACTATTCTGTTATCCTGAACAGAAGGGGACTGTCTATAGATATCCTGTCCCAACTGTGGACAGGACTACTCTTGTATGATTACCCCATCCCACTCCTGCAATGAAATCAAACCTGCCACTATGATTCTCATAGCCCTCTGTGGCCTCAACAGGTGTGGTTTCCCCTACTTCAGAAGTTCTCAGTAGTGAACCCCATCAGGCCAGATCTGTTGACACAGGATCGGCTTCACCCCAACCTGAAATCGCTGCACCTTCACACTTGGCTCCTAAGGATGCTTTCATAGCCCACTTTTAAGTCTCCTCACTAGTGGCCAGCATTCTTTTGGCCTCACGTAAGCCATCTACCAGATAAACCTATAATGCCAAATTGAAGCGCTTCTCCATATGGGCTGTTTCCTGGTCTTCGAACCCTTATTCATGTCCACTGACTAAGGTATTGAACTACTTGGCTTCGCTCGCCTCGACGGGCTTGAGCTGCTCCTCTGTTAAAGCCCATATGGCCTCTGTCTCAGCCTTTCATGAACCTTTAGAAGGGAGATTGCTTCGTCAGCATCACTTTGCCAAGATGTTTCTAAGAGGTATGTTGCACCTCAAACCGCCTATTAGACGGCCCACTCCGCCATGGGACTTGAATTTCCTGCTGGAAAAGCTGACTCTCGACCCCTTTAAGCCCATGGCTACTTGCGATCTCCGCTTCCAAGCCTGGAAGACCTTATTCCTAGTGGCTGTCACTTCAGCTCTACGTATCTCTGAGCTTCATGCCCTGATGTGTAAAGAAGCTTACTTAATCTTCCATAAAGACAGAGTGGCTCTTCATACCAGTTCCACCTTTTTACCCAAGGTGGTCTCGGAGCACACCTTAAATCAGTCTATAGAACTGCCTGTCTACTTCCCAGAGCATTCTAATTCAGGAGAATACCTACTACACACTTCAGATGTTCATTGCATCTTGAGATATTACATCAATTGTATCAAACCTTTCTGGAAGACTCCTCAACTTTTTGTTACCTTTGCCTCAACCAGGGAAGGCTTTCCAGTCGCTAAACAGACCCTCCCCAACTGGTTGGCACATTGTATAATCTTTTGTTGTAAAAAGTATAACAAACCGTTACCAGGACCTGTCCAGGCCCATTCTTCCCGAGCCATATTACAGCAGCCTGCTTCAGAGAGGCATCTATCACGGATATCTGCAGTGCAGCCACATGGTCCACAATACATACCTTCATGAAGCACTACAATTTAGACATTGCTTCTCACCGTAGGACAGCCTTTGGCTATGCGGTCCTACAAGGCCTTCTGTCATAATTTTTCCACTCTTCCTGGGTTTACTGCTTGGGAGTCATCCCAAGTGTATTACCTGTTGCAAGAGATTATCCCCGTGGAAGACAGTACAGTTGCGTACTTACCATAACAGTAGATCTTTGGGGGGTATCTCTTGCAGCAGGTACGATCCCTCCCTCCATCCCCTCCTTCTATAATAGAACAACTTCTGATCCAAATATACATTTATACATGGGGGATACCTAAGGTGCCTCGGGTCTCCCTCGGTCCTCGCTTAGCGAGCTGAATCCGGCGGGGAACTGAGGATACTTGGGACCGCCCACTTTTATATAGGTGCAGGATGATGATGTCATGTGTGGGTGGCCCCTGGAAATGACTGCTAGAAAAAAGCTGCCATGCACAGGAGCATCATGTGGCGACGACCCAAGTGTATTACCTGCTGCAAGAGATACCCCTTGAAGATCTACCGTTACGGTAAGTATGCAACTGTACTTTCTAGGACTGGTATATGATATTCATCCACGCGGACTCACCCGACCTCCCCTGGCTTTTGCGCACAACACTGCTTTCATCAGGCAAGATCTGGTGTCATAGGGCAGATCCGAGGGAGTTACCACCCGGGTGGGAGGGAGGAGCTAGCTTGAAGACGTTTCCGGACAGTCTTAAAGGGAAAGGTAACTGCCAGAAAGAGTGGATGAACATCATATACCACTCCTAGAACTACTGTTACAGGTGAGTAACCTGTTTTTTCTTCCCTTCCCAGATGACATCCCCCAGTAATTTTTCAATTTTGTGGCACCAATTAGTTGAGAACCCTAGCGGGATATGTGACAATAAATAAAATATTTCAGGGACTGTAATCATTTTACTGCTGAACTCTTTCTGCCATAGTGAGTTTCAGGAGTTTACTCCAGTCTATCTCAATTTTGCAAGTGTGCAAAGAGGTTGTAGATTGACTTCCCAGATCTGTTCGATTTTGGCATTATTTTAAAACTAAGGTAGGTAATCTCTGTTTGTGTCCATTTGAGGCCATGGGGTTGAACTACTGTATAAAGGGATTGACATTGCTGGTTTAGTGTGGGAGTATCTCAGTTTTGAATTGATTCATCAAGGGGTCTAGGGATTGCTTTATGTTTGACAGGGGATTAACAAGTCATCTGCATGCATCAGAGTGGAAAAACATTCCCTTCCCACTTTCAAACCATGGATATCGTTATGTTGTCTGATAGCTGCCAGTGGTTCCACTGCCAGCACAAAAGAAGGGGACAAAGGAGCTGTTCGTCTAGTCCCACGACCTAAGGGAAAGGGTCGAGACTCACGGAATTGATGGAGACCCTGGCTTTGGGGGTGAAGTAAATGGTCCTAATCCAGGATTGAAATCTGTCTCTAAAGCCCAGATGTTGAAACCCCAAGTGAAGATAGTCCCTCGATGGAATCAAAGGCCTTTTCAAAATCTATGGCCAGGGCTGCAGCAGGGGATGCTAGGCCTTTGGCATTGTACATTAGGTTGATTCGAGGATCTGATGTGGTCAACACTGAATCTACCCTGTACAAAGCCTGCCTGGGAGGGGTGTACTAGGGATGGAAGGAGGAGGTTGAGCCTCACGGCAAACACTTTGGCAAAGATTTTACTGTCTGCATTTATTAAGGATACTGGCCTATAGCTGACAGCGGAAGTGGGGTCCTTTCTTTTTTTTGGTAAGACTGTGATCACCGCCTCCGTGAGCGTGATCAGGAGAGTACCTAGTTGTTCGGCCTCCGAGTACACCTGGCCTAAGACTGGTGCTATCTGTGGAGCCGGAGCTTGCAGTATTTCCACTGGAAAAACCATCTCCCCGTGGAAGATAGTACAGTTGCGTATTTACCATAATGGTAGAACTTCGAGGGGTATCTCTTGCAGCAGGTACGATCCCTCCCTCCATCCCCTCCTTCTTTAATAGAACAACTTCTGATCCAAATATACATTTATACGTGGGGGATACCTAAGGTGCCTCGGGTCTCCCTCGGTCCTCGCTTAGCAAGCTGAATCCGGCGGGGAACTGAGGATACCTGGTACCGCCCACTTTTGTATAGGTGCAGGATGATGATGTCATGTGTGGGTGGCCCCCAGAAATGATTGCTAGAAGAAAGCTGCCATGCACAGTAGTGTGCTGTGGCGACGACCCAAGTGTATTACCTGCTGCAAGAGATACCCCTTGAAGATCTACCGTTACGATAAGTATGCAACTGTACTTTCTAGGAGGGATGGAAGGAGGAGGTTGAGCCTCACGGCAATCACTTTGGCAAAGATTTTACTGTCAGCATTTATTGAGGATATTGGCCTATAGCTGGCAGCAGAAGTGGGGTCCTTTCTTTTTTGGTAGGACTGTGATCACCGCCTCGTAGCGTGATCAGGAGAGTACCTAGTTGTTCAGCCTCCAGTACACCTGGCCTAAGACTAGTGCTATCTGTTTAGTTTAGTTTAGTTTATTGTTCTAGGAATTACTACCTTTGAGCCAGAGGCTCTTTTCAAAGGTTCCACGTCAATTAGGTACAGTACAAAGGTTACATAGATAACACAACAATTTGTGTTGTGTCAAAACAAGAAAATATATACAAATACATATCAAATCATTTGTGCAAAGGACATGATATATCAATAATCACATTATTATTACAAGAAAGAGGTCATGCCAGATTAGGAGAAACAAATAGGGAAAAGTCCAGAACAGAGAGGGTAAGTAAAGGTGTGGGGAGCAGACAATAGCAGGAGAAAAGGTTTCCCAAACATGTCTTTGTCAGATAACAGAACAGGGTGGGTAGTGAGAAAATAGGAGGTTTAATCAGGGCAGTAACAGGAGCTGGAGGTGGCGGAGAGAAAAGCCTTGATTTGAAAATACCTAGAGAGGTGGAGGCAGTAATATGAGTGCTGAGGGCATTTAGCCAGCTGGGGCACGATAGGCAAATGATCTTTGCCCTGAGAAGTCCGGCATCGGGGGGACTTGGAGAGGCTGGTGTTCTGATCTTCTGGTAAAATGGGTGGTAGCGCTCGGGCATAACAGGTCTTGGATACAGGGTGGAGTGAGGCCCAGAGTGGATTTTTTCGCCATCAGGCAGGTAAGGTACTTTATCTTCCTGGACATAAGTCTCCACCACTCATTCACACTAGTGGGATTAGCGCCGGAGGCACTAAGACCCATCGAGACAAACTTTTGCTGGAGGGTCGTGCGAGAGGCGGCGCCGCGAGACCTGGCGCCCATGAGCAGCGGCTCTCGGTAATGACCATCTCGGCGACGACCCTCCAACCGCTTTCAGTTCCTTTTTTCCCGCCGCCGAAAGTGCGCTTCAGTGACGACCGCCGCTTGAGTCGGAGTCAAACTTCAAACTAGCGATAGTTTTCAGTTTGTTTTGTAACTTTATCACGATAAGTAGTATCGCTTAATTTTATTCTATTTTCGTTAAATTTTCTAATATTTAAATTTTACTTGAAGAAGTCTCGGCCTACTGGGCGGAGTCGACCATGAGCAGGTCAGGTGGCGGTAGGGGAGACTTCGTATGAAAGCTGTTCAGTCGGCCGGGCTGGTCGGTCAGCCTCCTTCTCCTCAGCGGGGTTCCGACAGCGGTCAGTCCGATGCCGGGGATGGGCGGTCCCCGCCGGCATAAAATAAGCGTCGCATTCTCGGCACCGTTAGGCCTCGAGCTCTTCTTCGCCCACAGGTCAAAAGAGAAGGCATCACTCGAGGTCGCCTTCTGGTATGTGCGTCGCGCCGACGCCGGTTATCGCTGCTAGTTGCCGGTCTCTTCTTCGAGTCACCAACTTCCGGTAATTCGTCCTCGACATCGGAGTCCCCTCCGCCTATAGGTAGGACTCCAGATGAGCAGTTTCATCAGTGGGCGCTCTTATGGAGCAATGGGCTCGGAGGTTGGTTCTTCTGCCTGGCTCGGTTGCCTCGGGCCCTCGGCCCCTCTGGCGATCAGGTAAGGCGGTTGGACCTTCTAGTCGCGTGGCGCCTTCTTGATTGCCAGCGACTCCGTGTAGGTGTTCCCCCCCTCACATGGCTCTGCGGCGCGGGGCCTCACCGATGCCCTTATCTCCTGGTTTTTCCTCTCTAGCTTTCCAGGTTCCTGGGGCTTTCCAGCTCTCTCGCAGGGTCTGTTGGCTTGTCAGCCCGCTGTGCCGCTGGGTCTTTATGTGGGCGTTGTCTCCGCGCTGGGTCTCGCGCGCCGGCCGGGTGGTGTCGCGGATAGGGCGGCGCTGTCATGTGTCGCCTCATGTGCCGGGCCGTCATGGCATCGTCTGCTGTGCCATGCGCTGGGCGTTGCCGGCCGCGGGGCTGGCGCTGTTTCGTCTGCTGGCGCCACCTGGGCGCTTATGGGCTACAGGCTCTTCGGCACCGGCGCCTCCTGGTGCCGCTTCAGCCCGCTTTGCTGCCTCTTGCCACTGGGCAGCCTTGGGACCTCCTCCTTGTTTTCTGCTATTTCCTCCTTCCTAATTTTCACTCCTTTCCTGTCCAAACAGTCCTTTCTGGACCATCAGGAGATGATGTTGAGCCTGACCCAGACCTTCGGTTTGGTGATGAAGTGGAGAAACAGGATCTTTCTTGCTACAGAGCCTGTGGTCGAGGACCTGTCCTTTAAGTCTCTGTTGAAGAACCTGGGATCCACTCTTTCTCTCCAGACTACAGACATCGATCCTGGGAAGATATTAAGACTCCAGTATCTTCATGCTTGGAGATCCCTCACGGATTTGACTCCTCCGATCCAGCCTTCCTTCAGACGCTGTCTCAAATGGTATGGAATAATCCTGCTCTTATTCCCTCAGTGGCTAAATCCATTGATAAGAAGTATTCAGCTCCCAAGGATCGTCCCATTTTGGCATCCCAAGCCTTTGCGGATCCTATTGTAGTCCTGGCAGAGAATGACAAGGTCGTTCTTCCTCAAACTACTACAGCTCGACCTATTAACAAAGAGTCTCGTAAGATTGATACATTAGGTAAGAGAGTCTTTG
This sequence comes from Neoceratodus forsteri, assembly GCA_016271365.2. Lineage (NCBI taxonomy): Eukaryota > Metazoa > Chordata > Ceratodontiformes > Ceratodontidae > Neoceratodus > Neoceratodus forsteri. Next base: position 254,590,772 of record CM028129.1, on the reverse strand, counting down.
CTGCCTCCACTCTAAGTCATGTTGACACAGTTATCAAGGCTATTTTTCTCAGTATGAGTATATCCTGTGGCACTCTATGAAAGAATGGTTGAAGCTTCTTCCAGATTGATTCAAGTCAGAGCTTCTTCTGACCGTTATTAGAGTATTGAGTCCAATAGCCAACAGGTCAAAGCCGCCATGGACGCTTTCTGACACTGCTTCTCGCTCAGCAGCCGGATTTGTACTCGGCGCCATTCCTGCCGCGCATTTCTGGCTTCACGAATGATGCTCAGCAGCAGGTGATGGCGCTGCCTTTTGATGGCTCCTTTCTTTTGGCCCTCAGGTGGAGCAAGCCTTAGAGGCCACTCAGAAGACTAGATCGGCCATTAAGTTGGCCAGACCTCCGCCTGTCCCTCGGGGCATGTTGTGAACAGACGCAGTTTCATAGTCGTCAGTCCTTTCGAGGCAGAGGCAGGGAAGCTTCCATAAAAGCCAACCTGCCCAACCTCAAAAGAAGGCGCAGCAGAAAGCGCGGGGCCTAAAGCTCCCAGTGCTACCTTATGAGTCGTTGGCCCAAGTTCCATCCACTCTGCCCGAGGTGGAACTTTCTCCTCCGTTGGGAGGTCGTCTGATGTACTTCTACAACCAGTGGAAGTCCATAATTTCGGACAAATGGGTCCCTCGGATAATTCGCGAGGGTTATTCTCTCAATTTCTTGAAAACCCCCCCGAATTGTCCTCCCAGACGACAACCCAGGTTGTCGGCCTCTCAGTCAGACCTCCTCACCGCGGAGATCCAGGGCCTTCTGAACAACAGGGCAATAGAACTGGTGCCCCCAGATTCATGTAAACACAGGTTCTCCTCCATTACTTTCTGGTTCCAAAGAAATCTGGGGATGCGCCCATTCTAGACCTCAGAAAGTTAAACAAATTCCTCCCCAGGGAGAAATTCAAGATGATTTCCCTAGGTACCCTGTTACCCTTGCTGCATCAACACGACTGGCTGGCCTCTCTGGATATGCAGGATGCTTACCAGCATATCCTCGTCCACCAGCCCACCGCAAGTTCCTCAGGTTTGTAGCTTTGGGTCAGCATTATCAGTTCAGAGTCCTGCCCTTTGGGCTATCCTCGGCTTGTGAGTTTTTACACAAAGTGTTGTGCAGTTCTCGCTGGCATCTCAGGAAGAAATGGACTCAGTGTTTCCTACCTGGACGATTGGCTTAGCTAGCTGCTTCCGTCAAGGGACTTTGGAAGCCGTGTAAACGATTCTCAGTCTTCTCACGTCCTGGGAGTTCTGCTGAATTTGAAAAATCTCAACTGCAACCCTCCCAGAGGCTCCTTTTCATAGGGACGCTTCAGACACCTCTTCAGCGAAGGCTTTCCTTCCAGAGGACAGAAGACTCGACATCCTTGAATGGCCCGTTACATCAGGAGAACCAATCGGTTACAGCTCTCTCGATGCAGCGCATGTTGGAGTCTCATGGCGTCCTCGGTCTTCACTGTCCCTCTGGCCGACTGCCATAGAGAACCACCCAATGGATGCTCTCCACTCAGTGGTCCCCACCTCTCACCCCCAGTCTTATCCCATCAAGGTGACGGAGCCCCTTCGAAGGTCTCTCACCTGGTGGTCTCAAGAGAGCAATCTCCTGGAAGGATTCCCCTTTGCTCCCCTGGATCATCAGATCTCCATCACCACAGACGCATCGCTAATGGGATGGGGAGCTCACTGTCTCTCCCTCCACACTCAAGGTGTATGGACTCAGTTCGAAACTCATCTCCACATAAATGTCCTGGAGATGAGAGCGGTCCTCTATGCAATCCGAGCTCTGAAGGATGTCCTTTGTCACAAGAACATTCTCCTTCAAACGGACAACAAAGCAGTGATGTATTACATCAACAAGCAAGGCGGTGCTCATTCTTATCCCCTTTGCAGGGAAGCAATGAGGGTGTGGGAGTGGTGCTTGGAGCACAAGTCTCTGATTCAAGCGGTTTATCTGCGGGTATACAAACGACCTAGCAGATCACTCAGCAGAACGGAGGCAGACCCTCACGAAGTGGTCTCGATCCAGCCGTAGGCTCGGTCCCTGTTCAAAGAGTGGGGGACGCAGACCTGGACCTTTGCATCCCCACCAATGCAAACTGCCTCTCTTCTGCTCCAGAAATCCAGGGCCTGGCATTTTCTGTCAGGATGCGTTCAGGCTGCGTGGACAAAGCGCTTTCTTCCTTAACTCTGGCTCAGTTACTCATGGTGAAGAGATTTCTATGGGATTCTCCATACCAGACCCCCTGTTAAGCGTCCAGTTGCAGCCTGGGACATTAACCTGGTGCTGGACATGCTCACTCGGAAGCCTTTCGAACCCTTAGCTACCTGTGAGCTAAAATTTCTTACCTGGAAGACTGCCTTCCTGGTGGCCATTACCTCAGCTCATAGGGTCTCTGAGATACATGCCCTGGTTACGGACCCTCCGATACTGTATTCCATAAAGACAAGGTAGTTCTCCATTACTCATCCTAAATTTCTTCCCAAGGTTGTGTCAGAATTCCATCTAAACCAACCTCTGGTACTTCCGCTTACTTCGCTAATTTCCAAAATGAAGGGGAACGAGCTCTTCATTCCTTGGATGTTAAGAGAGCCTATGGTTCTATTTAGATAGAACCAAGGATGTTCGCAGACTCAGCAACTGTTCGTTTCTTTCAGCGACACCCGGCTGGGTCAACCTGTCGCTATTAGATGCATCTCTTCATGGTTAGTGGCATGCCTCGTCATTGCTATTCCATGGCTCAAGTTAAATTAGAAGGTAGAGTTACGCTCACTCTACTAGGCGGTCGGCGCATCCCTAGCGGAAATTGCAATGTTCCAATTGCAGATATATACAACGCCGCCACCTGGAGCTCAGTGCATACCTTGCGTTAAGCACTATGCACTGGATGTTCATGCTAGCGACATTCTCGCGTTCGGCAGAACTATCCCAACGGCTTCTATCTTAGACGCTTGAGCTCTGGCTCTCCTGCCGCCTCTTTGGGGATTATCAGCTTGGTACTCTCCCACTAGTGTGAATGAGTGGTGGAGACTTATGTCCAGGAAGATAGGAAAGTGCATTTTCACCGTAATTCTTGATCTTCTTGGACGAGTCTCCCTCACTCATTCTACGCCCACCTCCATCCCCCGAGCTCACCGCTGTATTGGTCTTCACTCCCTCAAATCTTTAGGCCGTGAGGACTTCTTTACTGACCCTTCTTACACGGGTCATACGGACTATCTTATGTCCGTTTTTTAATGTTGGGTTTACTCTTTACGTTAGTTGCGCTGCACCTCCTTGGTAAAAAAGGTACTGAGGCGGTTGGAGGGTCGTCGCCGAGATGGTCATTACCGCTCGAGCCGCTGCTCGCGGCGCCGTGTCTCGCGGCGCCGTCTCTCGCGCCGACCCTCCAGCAAAAAGTTTGCTCCCGATGGGTCTTAGTGCCTCCGGCGCTAATCCCACTAGTGTGAATGAGTGGTGGAGACTCGTCCAAGAAGATCAAGAATTACGGTAGGTACGTAATTTTCCTATCCGGTTTGAGAGTTGCAACCAACCTGAGTCAGCATAGAGTTCACATGTGGAGCCGGGGCTTGCAGTATTTCCACTGGAAAACCATCTCCCCTTGGAGATTTACCTGTTTGCAGGGAGCAGATAGCCTTGGTATTTTCCTCTACAGTCAGAGGGGACTCAAGTGAGTGTTTTTGCAGTGGGGTCAGCTTAGGGAGCGTGAGTGTATTCAGGAAAGACTGGATTCCATAAGGGGTTTTGGTATGGGAAGAGGAGTACAAGGCAGAATAGAAAGATGTTATTATATTGTTTTTTTTCTTGAGAGTTGATCTGGAACTTGCCACGAGGGTCTTTTAGTCCTGCCATGTGTCTATCCAGCCTGCTGCTTCCATAGTTGGTATGCTAGAACTTTCCCACCTTTTCCCCTGCCCTCCCAATACTTGTGCCTTTGGCAAAGGATTGCACTTTCAGCCTTTCTAGAGAGTAGGGAATTAATTGCCATTTGTAGGCCAAGTACTTTCCGACCTAGACTGGAGTGAGGGATGGGTGTTGTTGAACCTTATATATTGCTTCTGCAGACTTCAGTTAAGTCTTACAAGCCATTTAACTTCTGGTCTCTATGCTTATGTCTTTAGGCAGCGATTTCGATTGCAGTAGGAAGTAGACCAGTCCTAAAAGGGTGTAAGACGTTGAGCCTTTCTGGGTGGTAATGTGATGTGGACAGTACTTGGGGTCCAGTCCTACATCCTGAATTGCCTTGACACATGTTTCTGTTTCCGTCTTGGTTACAATGGTGTCTCACCTTTGGCTACCCATCCCCTTTTTTCCTAGTCAGAGCCTGTGTACTCTTCTCTCAGGGCTGCTGCCTGTTACACATTTTCATCTAGATTCTGCATCAGCACATACCGGCTGTTCTGTGGATATTGCTGTTACATTCGAGGCCCTAGCTTGCTTAACCTGACTACCACTACAGGCACACCTGCATGCCCTACCTACCCATCTGCAGGTATGTCCCTTCTGTTCTCTTTAGGTTGGTAGTCTGTTTTTATGTGGTTATTTATTTATTTATTGAGTTTTCTTGACCCAGTAAGCCCACTGAGGGGAGGGGGGATACAGATGGCAAGCAACTGAAATTGAACCAGATTAAGCTGTTGGTGGTATTTTTAGTGAATGGGAGAAATTTGGCCAGGACACTGGGGAAATTCCCCTACTATTTTTCGATAAGTGCCATGGGATCTTTACCATCCATCTGAGCTACCACCAATCCAGGCAGATGGGACCTCGGTTTAACAACTCATCCTGAAGACGCACCTCAGAAGTGCAGCCACCCTCCCCAAATGATGCATGCTGCACTGCAGTGTCAGTATTGGGATATTAACCTAAGTGCCAGATGTGGGAATTGAACCCACAGCCCTCTGATCTCCGTCCTCAGAGGCGGGTGTGCTACAGTACCTACTGAGCCACTGACACTGACTTATTTTTCCTTTCTTTATCCTTTTTCTATCCTTTTATTGTCCTGCAAACTCAGCTTGCTTTCCACCTCCTCTTACTGCCTAGGAACAGAATTGAGTCCAGTAGGTGAGGAGCTGGCAAAGGTTATTTGTAGGCCGCGTAGTACCATGCAGTGTCGCATGGTACCATAGCCATTAGCCATTGTCAGCCCCCTGGCCAAAAGATTTACTCCTGCGGGGTCCTAACACCTCTGGCTCAGACCTATAAGTGGTACTCCATAGAGAAGATATTCTGGAAGAGCGACATTTTCGGTAAGTATGTAACTTTCATTACTATGAGACCTGCCTGCAGTCCATTCTGAATACATATGTATATGTGTGTGTGTGTGTGTGTAATGAAACAAAGGAATGTGCTTGCTACTCTTTACTTACACTGTGGGTCTTTGCTTTATTCCCAGTTGCTGGCACTTTCAGCTGTACAATGAAATTCCTAGTTAAAGATTGCGACCCAAACACAGGGAGACTGACGAGATGGGTATGAAGATGAGTATGTGGTGAGTAACTATGTCTTTACTTTGTTTTGAAGTAAGAGGGTATGAGAGGTGCCATGTATGCACCATTGCATTCTCACATGTGAAACACAGACCTCTCCCCTAATGCATCTAACATGGGGCTGACTGAAAATAGTGCAAAACTTCAACTCAGGGATACCCTAAAGGAGCCCCTTGTTGCTGGTATCTTGAGGTAGAGCATGAGTTTCTGATTAGAAGCCTGATGGCCTTTCCTCCAGTCCTGTCGCCCTGTCCTTTATTTATTTATTTGTTCATGGGATAGGTACATTGGTCCCAGGGACCGTTAGGTTAACCAGAGCCATAAAATGGCAACAAACTAGTAGAAGTAGAATCACAGCACAGAGGAGCTATGAAGACATAAGTGGTAAATGTACAAGGCGTAATGTGTATGTTACATAATCTGCAATTGGTGGCAGCAAAGGATATCATAGGCAGACAAAAACACTTTTAACTACGTTCAGTGGTTACAAGAGATGAATATGCACCAGATAATTGTAACATGTAAAGTGATCAGGAGAAGCATTTGCGGGTTGAGCCAGCCAGTAGAGTAGCTCTACAGAGCGATTTGAATAGGGAATTTAATGCAAGAGAGCACAGTGAGATAGGCAGGCTATATCTGTTCATGTTTATCTTTCTGTAGCCACTCTGGCACATTGCATGAACATGGAGACTGGGAGCCAGACAGAAACAAGGAACAGGTGCATATTGTGCCTGGCCCTAGGTAGTGGTGGTCCATGCATTAGACTGCAGTGGGGGGAGCCAACCTGGAGCGAGGAAAGGTGCATGCTGTACCTTGCCCAAAGTAGTGGTCCATGTTTGAGACTGCAGTGTGGGAAGTCAAACCAGAGCGAGGAACTCGTGTGCTGTGCCTAACCCAAAGTTAGGGGCCTCTGTTTGAGACTGTAGTGTGGGAAGTCAGACCAGGCGAGGAACTTGTGCTGTGCCTAACCCAAAGTTAGTGGCCTCTGTTTGAGACTGCAGTGTGGGAAGTCAGACCAGAGCGAGGAACTCGTGTGCTATGCCTAACCCAAAGTTAGTGGCCTCTGTTTGAGACTGCAGTGTGGGGAACCAGAGTGGTGCGAGGACTGGTGCGTGTTATGCCTAGTCCAAAGTAGTGGCTCACATTTGTATTGCAATGTGGGGAGCCAGACCCAGCAGAGGAACTGCTGTGTACTGTGCGTGGCCCAAAGTAGTGGTCCATGTTTGAGACTAAAGTGTGGGGAACCAGACTAGATCAAGGAACACATGCACACTTTGCCTTGCCCAAAGTGGTGGTCCATGTTTAGAGGAGGGCCCTGAGGGTTGAAGTGATATTTTCTAAGTGGCACGTAAGATTTTACTTCATTGTTTTTGATCTGTAGATTTTACGAACATACGAAATTGCCAGCAGATACAGGCCATTCGGTCTATCTAGTCTGCTCGAGTGTGCAGCACTTTAGTCCATTGGACTTAAACAAGCAAGTACTACAGTTGGTGTTCAAAGGTGGGGCATTCCAGAGGTAGATCTTGCTGGACTAAGTCTCCCATCACTCATTCACACTAATGGAATAGCTGTGGGCGCTAGGAACCAGCGAACCAACATTTTTCAGAGGAGTCGGCACCGAGACAGGACCACACATGCACGGCACCAGTTTGTGCCTGTGTAGGCTATCTCAGCGTCGACCCTCCAACTGCCTCAGTTCCTTTTCTCCCGCCGTTGAGTGCACTTGGATGTTGACGTCGCTCGTCTGCCAGAGTCAACGTTTTCATCTATACGACGGCAGCTTTTAGTGTTTAACATTTTAATAGTAGTAATTTCTTATTTTACAAACAAGAAAAAAAGATTATAAAGAAAAAAAGGAAATTGTCACCTGCCATCAACTCAACGGAGTCGTCCTTAGACGATAGCGGTGACGGTAGGAAGACTTCGTTTGAAAGTTGTTATGGCAGAGGGGCTGTGTCTGGTCCACCACCCTTTGATGAACGGGGGGGAGGAGGGTCTGACTACAGACAGTCCTATGCTCGGTGGGGGGGGGACAGTCCACCGAAGCATGAATTAGCAGTTCTGGGGAATTGGTGCTACTCGAGGTTGCCCTCTGGTACATCTGCATGAGGATTGTTCGTCGGGAGGGGCGATAGGCCTGAACTGACTTTGGTGGGTTCCCCCTGGCCCCGCTCCTAACAACCGCATTCTTCAACTCTGGACTCCATCTCTGTCCTCGTTGGAGCTCCGGTGAGCAGTTTCACCTCAGGGCTGCTCCTGTGGAGCAGGGGGTTCGACTTATCCAGTTTTCCTGACCAGTGTTCCTGATTTCGGGGCCTCGGAGCCGCTGGACCTGAGTCGGGTTGATTGGATCATGATGAGCGCGGTGTCCTCTTGGTGCTTTTGCCATCGTGTCAACCCCACGTGCCTGCCCCCCTTCTCTCTTTCCATGCAGGGGCCGGCACGGGCACCACCTTTTTCCTTCTCCCCTTCTTCTCAGGATTCTCCATTGGCATCCTGGCACAGTGCCCGACGCCATGGGTGGCACCGCAGGTTCGGCATCATGGCCACTAGTTTTGGCGTTGGTACCATAGGTGGCACCGCTTCTGTATGGGTTGGCGCTGCTGGTCGGCGCCATTGGCTCTGTGCAGCACCGTGGCTTGGCGTCGTGGGCTCTGTGCAGCGCCATGGGTGCTGTGGCTGCTGCCTTGTTTGCTGGAACCACTGGTGGTGCCGTGGGTGTCTCCCGGTGGTGCGGGGCACGCATGAGCACCCCACAGGTGCCATGGATATCTTGGGTGCCATGAGTCCATGGGTGCCATGGTGCCATGGGGTGCCACAAATATGGGTGCCCTCAGGTGCCACTGCTGCCATGGGTACCATGGATGTTGAGGTGCCATTGCTGCCATGGGTGCGGTGGTACCTCTGGTGCTGCCGTGGGTGCCCTGGTGTCACCCAGGTTGGCATAGGCACTTTTGGTGCCCTCCTGTACCACGAATGATGCTGGTGCAGGGGTGTCAGTTGGTGCTGTCCAGCAGAACTAGTGACGGATTTCCTTCTGCAGACCTCTTCTTCCAGCGGTCTTGTGGCAGGATGTTTCCACAGAATGAAGTCTTGTTCTGCGGATTGTTTTTCCACACATCTTAGTGGGTGGCAGTCTGCATGGAATCTTGACATATCCAGCGGCTGTCCGCTGATGGAACTCTTCTGTTCTGCCAGCGGAATCTCCCATTCTGTTCAGCACTTTCTCTGCTCCCTCGTTGTGCCAAGCTCCTCAACATCCTTCCTGGTGGCGGAGTCTGTAGTGGCTTTACCTAGACCTCCTTAGGGGTCCTTCTGGGTAGAAGTGCATCTAGATGAGTCTCTCCTGTCCTTCTGGTCAGTGATACAGCGGATGACTCATCTTACATACTGAAGGGCACGCCCTCTCTATCATCAGAGTCTGTGATGGAAGATCTTTTCAGTAGTTCGTCAGTAATGGGGTCCACCATAGTATTTGGACTGCATCCGTGGACCATATACCTCTGCATCTAGACTCTTTCAGTCGTCAAGACAATTACACTCTGTGAAACATTCTAATTCAAATGGTCGGGAGCTGCCAGACTCTTCTGCTCCTTTGATAGGGGTATAGAGCCCCCTTCTGATACTGACCCTTTGGTGGCTTCTTCTGCACAGGTGGTTAACATCTGTTCAGCTGTATATTATTAGTCCGGTCATGATTTCAGTTATGGATGCTCAGACTCCTCCTGCCCCTCAGAGGAATGACATCTTCATCATTTTGTATCAGGCAATCCTTGCAAATAGCCTGGAAACCTTGTCGGGCTCGGACTAATGGTTAAAAAAAGGTTAGAATTATCACAGCACAGGGCCTGGAGAAATTACCCGATACCACACTTTTGGATCTGGTCAGGTTCCGCCTCAGCCCCTGAGGCAGTCGTCTCTAAAACTACAGTAAAGAGCACCTGATTTCTTCTACCCCTAAGGGCAGTCCAATCCAGCGGAGGTATGGGATATCTCTTTTCTCTAAGAGAGATTTCTCTTATTCCGAGATATTTCCTAGACCTAGGTGACTACCCAGTCTGTTGGTCTCCCCTTTTTTTTAAATCAGGCTTTCTTCTCTTGATCAGAGCCTCGCAGCAACAGAAGTGACTCTCCAGCAAGTTGGAACTCAGGATCTTACTTCGAGATACAGCTCTTGCAGTAGGTTACACCATTAGGACTGTAGCCGGCAGGCGTCATGACCCCACGGAAATCTTCTAGCTAGCAGTCTTCAGCGGGGACCACCTCCGGCGTCGGTCCGCTAGCGTCAGGCGTAGTAGTACATAAGGAGGCGGTCCGCCAGTTCCCCAGTTCTTTCCGCCGTCGACTTGCATCTCACCGACCCTTCGGTTCGTTCTAGTGGTGACGCCTGGTTAAGTTCTTCCTTAGGGAAAAATGCTTTTTCAGCTCAGTTTCTATCTGATGTCCTCTCCAACCTCCGTTGAAGGCCATCCATCGAAGTGCGCCTGCAGGAAGCAAATCCTGTTCAAAGACCTGCATTCAGCCATCCGTGCCTAGTACAGACCACAGCACCGGCCTGCTCCTTCTGCCATCACAAGTCCGTTCCGCCATTTGGAACCCGACACCAGGTCAGTCTCTTTGCCTCCTCCTCCCCAGCGGAAGACCAAGGAGCTGACGTCGCTCAAGAGATCGTCTGATCCGACGCCAGCTCACCCGACGTCAGTCAAGCACCATCGGTCCCGAGAACCGACGACCACCAGACGCCCATCGCCAGTCAGGCCTTCGCCTCCACAGACGGCGGGGGGACCGACGTCCGCATCTACAGAGAGGAGAACCCCTTCGCCTCCCTCCGACGTCGGTCAAGAGGCGATCATGGAGGAGGAGCTGACCCAGCCCGAGAACCAGACAGGCAAACCCGGTCCTGTCGCGCCCCCCGAGGAACCCTCCCTGGAACCCGAGGTCCCGGGGGGAGCCGACGCTGGAGCCCGACGACCAACCATCGGCACCCGGTCCGTCGTCAGGCCTCAGTACTTCCGAGTTCTAGGAGCTGTTCACTTACTGGTGGGATACTATAAAAAAGTATGTAATTCCCACACCTCCTCCTCTTCCTCCTCCTCCACCTGCGACTCCACCGGCCCCCGCGCCCCCCACTTCATCCAGTTCTGCGGGCCGAGTACCTTCCCCCCAGGAGCCTGTGGATCCTCCTTGGGGCAGACCAGAAAAAAGGAGACCGCCGTCCAGATCCTCTTCAGGGTCCCCCAGCCCCAAGAGACACAGAAGATGCCGTCATTCACCATCGACGGAGGACACGGGATCAGACTTCTCGGACTTAATCCAGATCCCCTCTGATTAACGTCCCTTCTCCGGACCCATGTGAGCTTCCAAGATCTCCTCCGGATGACCCATCGTTCTCAGAGATTATGAGGCATATCCAGGAGAACATGGGATGGGACGCAGAGGAACTAGACCCTGAGAGATTACGCCTTGCAAGATATCTTCGGCAAAAAGATCCAAAGCCTGTGGTGGTGTGACCCTTGGTGGACACATTCGTGGAAGTCACCAAGGCAGCGTGGAAACGTCCACACTCGCTTCCGGCGATGCCGAAGAAAGCTGACCGCCTGTACAAGGCCCCTAGGGAGGACCAGTACTTGGCATCACACCTCTGGCTGATTCTCTGGTCATTACAGCCTCTCATGACCGGTCTCAGAGGCCGCAACATTTGAGCACCCTGCCACGGACCCAGAGTCCAAGCAGTTGGACACTATGGCAGGCGCACTTGACGTATCGCTACCCTGCGCCATCAGGTCCCTCAACTACTTGACCCACATGGTACAGTTTCCAGAAGGTGAGCAGAAGGAGGAGTTGCTGCAACTCCTTCGTACAGGTTCGGACGTGGGAACCCAGGTGCTGCGAGCCGCGCATGATTCTGCGGACTCCTCGGCCAGTGCGGCAGCTTCAGGCGTATGCCTCCGGAGACACTCGTGGCTCCGGATTCACCCCGAGCGTCCAGAAGAACATCCTGGATGCATCATTTCATGGAGAAGTTCTCTTTGGTGAGTCCTCGGAGAAGGTCCTCACCAAACTCCAAGAGGCCGGGAAGGCGGTGCGGTCTGTCCAGGCCATGTACAGACTCAAGCTTAGTTCCTTTCGTAGGAACCAAAGCCATTTTCGAGGCCGGATGCAGAGACAGCAGTCCCACACCGGCCCGCAACAGAGGGGCTCCTTCTCCCGCAGAGCCCAGGGGAAGTCATCCGCGGGCCGAAGCCAACGACCAGCTAAGTCGGCCCAGCCCGCTGGACCCTCAGCCGCCACAGCATGACTCCTTCCCGGCCCCCGCCCCTCAGGATCAATGGGACACCAAGGTCGGGGCCCAGATCATGACCACCTGCCAGGGTGGCAGTCCATAACCACCGACAGGTGGGTTCTTCAGTTGGTCGAAGAGGCCACTTTATAGAATTCGTGGACAAGCCACCCACAAGGCCTCCTCTGCTCTCCCGTTACTCGGGTCAGCACAGATCACTCATCAGGCAAGAGGTACTCGCGCTCCTGCAAAAGGGAGCAGTGGAGTATGTCCCAGAGAACCAGATAGGATCCGGATACTATTCCCACTTCTTTCTGGTTCCGAAGAAAACAGGGGACCTCCGTCCAATCTTGGACCTCAGCGACCTCAACATGTCGGTCGCCTACAAACATTTTCGCATGGTGACCCTCCAAGGACTCATTCCCATGCTGAAGAAGGATGCCTTCTTAGCGTCCCTGGACATGCAGGACGCCTACCTGCACATCCCAGTAGCTCAAGCGCACAGGAGGTTCCTGCGCTTCGAGTTTCTCGGCCACCACTTTCAGTTCCGGGCTCTTCCGTTCGGACTGTCTTCGGCCCCCAGGGTCTTTACCAAGTGTATGGCAGTCGTGGCAGCGTCTCTAAGGAGACAGGGCCACTACGTGTTCCCGTACCTGGACGACTGGCTTCTCATGGCTGCCTCCAAAGAGGCGCTGTTGCTGGCTATTCAGAGCACCCAGGATCTGTTCCAGTCTCTGGGCATTCTTATCAACTACGAGAAGTCTCTCCTCGTACCATCCCAGAAGCTGCAGTTCATAGGCGCAGTTCTGGACACCATCCAAGGGAAAGCCTTTCTTCCCGACGAAAGAGCGGAACACATCAGATCCCTCATCAGGGATCTCTCAGCGAAGACTGTCCCCGCCAGGTTGGTCCTTCGCTGCTCGGACACATGGCTGCGCCATTCCAACCGCCCTTTGGCAAGGCTCCACATGCGGGTAACTCAGTGGATGCTCAAGGTGCAGGGACCAAAGGCAAGACACATGCAGCATCCGGTCAGAATCACGAACGCGTGATTTGAGACTGGCAATGGTGCTAGACCCAGGGACACTTTCTGGGTGTCCTGCTTACAGCGCCGTCCCGGAGGCAATCCTCTCCACAGACCCTCAGGGCTGGGGTGGGAGCGCACCTGAATGGGGTGAGGTCCCAGGAACATGGACCTCAGGAGCCCACCTCCACATCAACGTGCTGGAGATGAGGCGGTCCCTTACGCCCTGCAGGCCTTTCAGTCAGAAATCTCCTTACCTCTTCTGCTTCAGACAGACAACACGGCGGTGATGTATTACCTCAACAAACAAGGAGGCGCACACTATTACCCCCTTTGCAGGGAAGCTATGAGAGTGTGGGATTGGGTAATCCGACACGGCGCGAGCCTGATTGCAGTTCACGTTCCCGGAGTGGACAACACAATCGCAGACGGCCTGAGTCGTTCCCAGGCCAGAGTCCATGAATGGGAACTCCTTCAGGAGGTAGCGGAGGATCTGTTTCTTCGATGGGGAACTCCAGAGTTGGACTTGTTCGCTTCCCCATCCAACGCAAAACTGCCCAATTTTTGCTCGCTAGATCCAGGGCCTGGTGTTTTCTGGCGAGACGCGTTGTCCCTCTCCTGGGCGGACAGATTCCTCTACGCTTTCCCTCCCTTCCCGTTGATCCAGAGAGTTCTTCTCAAACCGCGCAGGAGCAGCAACAATGATCCTGGAAGCGCCTTTCTGGCCCAGGCAGATCTGGTTCCCATGCTGATGCAGTGTCCTGGGAACCTCCAGTTCCGTTGCCTTTCAGCTCCCACCTATTGTCTCAGGAGGAGGGTTTGCTAGTCCACCCAGACTTGCGCTCACTGAACCTGATGCATGGCTCCTGAGACATAGCCGTTATGCGATACGGGGTCTCGTAAGAGGTGGCGGAAGTCCTTTCCGCGGCCAGAAAGCCAGCAACGTATGCGGCGTACGCCATGAAATGGTGTCGTTTTTGCCTATGGTCGCAGGCACGTGGCCTTTCCCCTTTAGAATGCCCGTCGAAAGTGGTGCTGGAATACCTGCTTTCCCTATTCCATTCGGTCTCGCCTACTCCTCCATTAAAGTGCATCTCTGCCGATCTCTGAACCACTCCGTGGACAGCGACAGTGGCACAGCTTGATGCTCTCGAGACTTCCTGAGAGGGGTGTTACACCTTAGGCCACCCATCAAGGATCCTGCCTCCTTGGGACTTCACTTTGTCCTGAACAACTCACGCCTTTGAACTTGCCCCAGATTGCGAGCTGCGTTTTCTGTCATGGAAAACGTTATTTTTAGTTGCTGTCACGTCAGCAAGGAGGGTTTCCAAGCTTCATGCTCTCATGTGTAAGGAACCTTATTTAATTTTCCACCAGGACAGAGTGTCTCTGAGGACGAATCCTAAATTCCTGCCTAAGGTGGTCTCTGCCCTCACTCTTAACCAGGACATCGATCTGCCTGTGTACTTCCCCAAGTACTCTTAATAGAGGAGGAGAGGCGTTGCTTCACACCTTGGATGTTCACCGCTTCTTAAGGTTCTACCTGAACAAAACTAAACAGCTTCGCAAGTCGGAGCAACTATTCGTTTCCTTCGCTGAGAGGATGCTGGGCCAACCAGTCTCAAAGCAGACCCTTTCTCGCTGGCTTGTCCAGTGTATTTCATTTGCTACAACAACAAGCAGAAGCCCTCCCGGTACAGTCCGGGCACTCGCTGCAAGGGGTGGCTACCTCTTTGCAGCACTGCGCAACGTCTCCACCTCGGCCATTTGTGCTGCAGCTACTTGGCGCTCTGTGCACACATTTATTAGGCATTACAGCCTGGATATTACATCACGGCGGAGAGCCGGTTTCGGCCTGGCCGTTCTACAGGGTCTCCTGTCCTAGAGTCAGGACTTGTCCAAGATCTCTCCTAATTTCCTCCTCCCAGAATGCTGACAGATGCTATTGCTTAGGAATCAGTCCTAATGATGTAACCTGCTGCAAGAGCTGTATCTCGAAGTAAGATAGTACAGTTACGTAAGAACTTACCGTAACAGTAGATCTTCGAGAACAGCTCTTGCAGCAGGTACCTTCCCGCCCACCATTCCCCCTTGGAGGAGGTATGGCCTACCAGGTCTTGGCAGGAGCTTAAGCTCTTTCCTTCTGATGGCGGATCCTCGGTCTCCCCTTCTGATGTCATCCTGCGGCCAGGAGTCTCCGGCGGGAGAACTGGGGAATCTGGCGGGACTGCCTCCTTATGTACTACGTCTGACGTCGGGGGCGGGACCGACGTCGGAGGCAGTCCCCGCTGAAGACTGCTAGCTAGAAGATTTCCGTGGGGTCCTGACACCTGCCAGCTACAGTCCTAATGGTGTAACCTGCTGCAAGAGCTGTTCTCAAAGATCTACTGTTACGGTAAGTTCTTATGTAACTGTACTTTCCTTCTTCCTTGCTTTCTTCAACTTAACAGACGACATGCTTCTTTCCTGACCGTAGGTCAAATAGGTCTTTTCTGAGATGGCTTCTCAAATATTC
Organism: Neoceratodus forsteri; assembly: GCA_016271365.2. Classification (NCBI taxonomy): domain Eukaryota; kingdom Metazoa; phylum Chordata; order Ceratodontiformes; family Ceratodontidae; genus Neoceratodus; species Neoceratodus forsteri. The sequence goes on along the minus strand of CM028129.1, from coordinate 254,575,442 downwards.
ACACCTTCGGTTCCTGCGCATTGGTTCCGTGCCAGTCGCTCATGAAGCTATCCTCTCCAAGTGCGTGACGGAGCTGTGAGGTTTGTTTTTTCTGCAAAGCAAACTAGAGTCCTTCCTACCCCCTTCAGGGAGGCCGGAGTGAGTAGTGCTTCTGCCACTATTCAGTTACTTTCGATGAATGGGTTAGCCCTAAATTGGGCCTGCTGTGTCCCTCCTCGACGCACATTTGCCCCTATTTGCCTTAGAAATCCAGCCCCGGTTTTTTTTTTTTTCTGTCAGAATGTTTTTCCGCAGCGGACACATCCTCCTGTACACTTTTTCTTTCTTCCCTGAGTTCAAAGACTGCTACTGCAGTTGTATACACAGGGGCAGGATGATTCCTTTTTGAAATATGAAGTGGGTGGGATCTGTTTTTTCTAGACCACCACAAGAGGCTTTTAACTCGTGCTTGGCCTTCCATCAGGAAGGTTTCAGTGACTAAGTGGAAACCTTTCTCCTTGATGTAGGTAACCCCACCGACGTCTTTGCTCACCAAGTAAGCCGTTCACGTGCTCTTGACCTGCTGTTCACAGGTCAGCCACCAGTGGGGGCTCCATCTGCGCTTAGCCCAATTCTGAACCAGTAGTAACTTTATCTCTGGCTTTTTCAGCTCCTGGCGTCCTTTTTGCGTTATAGTACATGTCTTTGACACTATTATTTTGGTCCTATACCAAATTGTGAGGCGTTTTTAGCCGCTTTCTAAGTGGATTGCTGCTTCCTGTAAGCAGAATTTCATATTGTGTCCTTTGATCGTCTGCAAAGTGGTGAGTTCTAACTCAAGCACTTATCTCTAAGCAGTATATTCTAGATGCTCTTTCCAATCTCTTTTATTAGCAGGACAGTCCTTGGTCATTCTTTCTGAGTGAACCCTATCTCCTCCACTCTACTCAGGGTTGTTGTTTTAGCTCTGTACTCTCCCATTGGTGGAATGAGTGATGGAGACTTAGTCCAGGAAAGATATGGAAATGGCGTACTTACCGTAATTGTTGATCTTGTGGCGGTCTCCATCACTCATTCACACATCCACCCACCATCCCCTGGGTTCACTCGTTTTCTTTTCTGGTCTTCATGATCCTATGGTTCAGGCTGTGAAGACATTGTTTCTTGACCCTTCTTGCAAGGGCCATCTGGGCCCTCTCAGGCCCAGAAACTCAGGATAAGTTATTCTTATTAGTTACGCTGCACCTTCTCTGTCGAAAAGGTACTGAGGTGGTTGGAGGTCGATGCGAGATAGCCTACACGGTAGCGAGCTAGTCTCTGATGCCGCAAATGCGGTGGTCCTGTCTCGGCTACCGCACCCTCTGAAAATTCTGCTCCCACTTTTATCCTGCGCCTCCGGGTCTATCCTATATAGTGTGAATGAATGATGGAGACTGTCCAAGAAGATCAGTAATTATGGTAAGTACGTAATTTCCATATCTCTTTGCTTCCCCAAACAACTACCAGCTCCCTCAATATTGTTGCAGGTCCCCACTGAAGGGCTCAGTGCCACTGGATGCATTGACCCTGAATTGGACAGGGAAGTTTCTGTATGCCTTCCCCCTCCTCCTCCCATTGCTGTTGAGAGTCCTGAACAAGCTCAGATCCCAGCCAGCCACATTGATCCTTGTACCCCAGACTGGACCAGGCAAGCGTGGTACTCCCTGGTTCTGTCCCCATCAATGTACAATCCAATCAGCCTTCCCAGGAGGCAGCAATTGCTGACCTCCTCCCAGGGCTGGATCCTGTAACCCACCTTCGATCCCTCAGGCTCAAAGCCTGATTCTTGAGGACTTAGAGTATGCAAATCTGACTCTTTCAGAAGGGGTCATGGAGGTCCTTAGGGTATCCAGAAAGCCTTCTACCAGGAAGCTTTATACTTCCAAGTGGAAAAGATTTTCTTTCGGGTGCAGGAACAAAAATCTGGATCACACCCAGGCTGGGTTATCAGTAGTCCTAGACTGTCTGACCCATCTTCACTCCCTAGGCCTCAAGCCCTCTACAGTGAAGGTGCATCTGGCTGTGGTATCTGCTTACCCGTCAGCAGGTGAGCCATTCTGTCTGGCTTCTAATTCAGTGTTCCAAAAGTTCTTTAAGGGGCTGCTGCATTTGCATCCTCCCCATAGAGTTCCTGCCCCTGTTTGGGACTTAAACATTTGCATAGCACAGCTTATGCAGCCCCCTTTTGAGCCCATGTCATCAGCTGACCTTAAGTATGTGACTTGGAAGGCTGTGCTTTTAGTGGCCATTACCTCTGCCAGAAGGATTAGTGAGATTCAGGTGTTGTCTATGGAACCCAACTATGTGGCTTTCCATAGGGACAAGGTGGTCCTCAGGACAAATAAATTTCTTCCTAAGGTGGTATCTGACTTTCACATTAATCAGTCCATCACCATCCCAGTCTTTTTTACCAACCATTCCTGCTCAGATGAGCGTAGACTACATAGCTTGGATGTCAAGAGAGCTATTAGCTACTACCTAGAGGACAGAAAAGGTCACAGAGGGGATATAACCCAGCTTTTTCTGACCTGTGGAGAGGTCGTTAAGGGTAAATCTGCCACAAAGAGAGCCATAGCAAGATGGATTTGTCATGTATCCAATTCTGTTTATGGCACAGTGGGTAAGCAGCCCCACAGGGAGCTTAGGGCCCATTCTACTAGAGGACTGCTGCATCAATAGCAGTTTCGAGACATCCCTCTTCTGGAAATCTGTAAAGCAGCTACCTGGAAAACAATTCACACATTCACCAAGCACTACTGCCTAGATACTCAGGCTAGGAGTGATGCTAGGTTTGGCACAGCAGTTCTGCAGATCCTGTTTCCTAAATTGGTCCTCTGCCTGCCTCCAAAGGCACTGCTTGGATAGTCTGCATTTGTCAGAATACAGTAAGATTTCCTGGGGTTTGAAGAAAACATTACTTACCATAGTAATCTTGTTCTTCCTAAGGAATCTTACTGTGTTCTAACTCCCTCCCTTCCCTGCTAGGACCTACAGGGCTCTGCTCACTACTTGTGTAACTGATGTTTGAAACCTGTGGGTACCTATTAGTTTTTTGGGCATCTGTTGACTTGAATCTTAGAGATGCCTCCTGTTGTTAGGAATTTCTTGTTCCCCTGAATAGGGGTATTTATGGATAGTAAATTTAGTTTGGATAGTTAGTACTTTTGGCTTCTGCATGCTTCGTTAGAATGTAATGATTGCAGGACGTGCAACCAGGGACAGTGATTTGAAAACCGAACTCAAGCCTAACATTCCACTGTTAGTATAGGTTCTATTAACCATTTCGGCTGCGGGGCAGTTCTGTGGTGAGACCATACTGCATTTGTCAGAATACAGTAAGATTCCGTTAGAAGAAACAAGATTACTATGGTAAGCAATGTTTTCTTATGTCACTACCCAAAAAGAGAACCGGTCCTATGGGTTTTCAACATAGCACAGAGTACGGGGAACCGTTTGCCAAAGTGGATCCCCATTTAATTTATGTTCTGTGTCTGGGGTTCGACCATTTGAAGGCTGACTGTGATATTTGCAAAAGATTTTCCTTAGTCGATGCTAGATAGGCGTTTAAATCAACTGAAGGAAAAGATGTCTGAAAAAGCTGCTGACCTAGCAACAGACAAGGCCTCTACCTCTCAAAAAGAGAAGTCTTTCGAACCGAGTGAGCAGACCTTTGACAAGGGTGATGGTTACTCTGATAGAAAAAGATCTGCAGAAACTACCACTGAACTGGCAAGTTCTGCCGAAAAGAAAAGAGAAGCACTCAACCAAGGAACCGCAACTGACGGTTCCGGTGGTTCCAACCACTGAAGCAATTGCGAATGCCATTAGTATATTGCAGGCGCTGCAAACTGGTACCACGGTATCAGTTCAGCATCCCAGTTCACAACTGTCGGTTCTGGACTCTGGTTCACTTTCGGTTCCTGGTTCCCTAGAACGGTCTGTTGATATCTTCCCGGAGGAAGATGATTTTGATGATGATGATGAATTTGGAGAGCTGGTTGAACCAGAGGTTTCTCCAGGTCCTTGTGGGTCTGATTCCCCATACAAGGCTACAGAGAATTTTTCCTCTCACTTTGCCTTCCTAAAGCAAGTGCCTCAGACTTTGGACCTCTCCACTCAAGAGTCCACAGAGGAGAAGGAGGAGGCGGGATAAGATTATATGGAGATGATGGATGTCCCAGCAGCAGGGAGGATTTTGTTGCTCATCCACAAATCTCTACTGAGACAAGCCACAAAAATGTTAAAAACCCCTACATCCATTCCTCTGGTGGATAAGAGAATGGTTAGAAAATATTGGGTTGCCAAATCAGAGGCTGAATTCCTGTTTGGACATCCCAGTCATGAAGGGGTGGTGCAGGCTACTGCCTGTGACAAGGCAGGGATCCCCCTGTCTTCACATCCACCTGAAAAGGACTCCAGAAGGATGGACTCCACAGCTAAGAAGTCATACCTGGGTGCTTCCCTGACTATTAGACAGGCTTCTTATATGGCTTGTGTGGCCAGGTACCAGAGGAGCGTGTGGAACATAGTCATGGAAATAGCCAAGGCATGTCCTGCCCCTATGGCATCTGACCTTTTGGAGGGAGCCAGAAGGGGCATTGAGGCTTCTAAGTCACAATTTCGCATGGCAGTTGATGCTAACGACATTGCTGACAGGCAGATGGCTACCTCAGTATCCCTGAGGAGGTTTGCTTGGTTAAGGATGGCAAATTTGTCCCAAGAGACCCAAACTAAGGCTCTTGACCTCCCCAGCGAGCCAACCTCCCTGTTTGGGGAGCATACTGAAGCCTATATGAAAAAGATGGACAACTTAAGGTCACCCACAAGAGTGCTGCAGCTAAGGAGAAGGCAGCAACTCCACAGATGTTCCAGGGAAGAGGCAGTGGTAGAACCCATTATAGGCCTTTTTTCCAGGCACATGCTTCGCCTAAATATCAACCCCGGAGGGGCTATTTTACAGGCAGCGGCAGAAGGGGCAGCAAATAGGGTGCATGTAGTTCAGTCTGCTGTCCAAACAAAGCAGACTCCCTGAGAACCCTGTCAGGGTTGCCTCCCTACTTCCAGTAGGGTGCAGGCTGGCTCACTAACACCAGGCCTGGAATACAGTCACCAAAGACAAATGGGTCCTGGAAGTAGTGAGCCAGGGACTTGCCCTCAGCTTCAGATCTTTTCCCAAGTTAAGAGCAAGGCTCTTCAGACCTTTCAATCCATCAAAGACCTCTCTGCTGGAAGAGGAAGTAGCCAAGCTCATGCAGGAGCAGGCAGTAGAGTCTGTCCCCTTGTCTCAAAGGAGAAAAGGTCTCTACTCAGGATACTTCCTCACTCAAAAGAAAATGGGAGTGGCAACCCATCATGGATCTCAGACACTTAAATAAACACTTGACCAAGCCAAAGTTCAAGATGGTTACTCTGGGTATCATTCTCCCTTCTCTAAGGAAAGGAGACTGGCTGGCATCCATAGACTTAAAGGATGCACACTTCCACATCCCTATCAGGCTGGCACACAGGAGTACTCTAAGGTTCTGTAGACTGCCATCAGAGCTATTACCAGTTCAGGGCCATGCCCTTCTGCCTGTCTTCAGTACCGGAGTGTTTACCAAGTGTCTGGCAGTGGTGCTGGTGGCACATCTCTGCAACAGGGGATTCAAACAACGTGAAGTCTTGCTGTATTCTGGCAGTAGCAGTGAGTCCCAACCTTCGAACTGCCCCGGAGATGAAAGAGTTAACTTTCCATGCCAGGCATGGAACGCTGAGCTCGAGCTCGGTTGAGACTCTGTCTGTTGTTCTTCAAACTCAAACCGTCAGATTCTTTACTCCGCCTCACTGAACAGTCGCTCCGGAGATTTCTCCTTCTGCTCGGTTCAATTTGTCGGTTAAAGTACCGCTTTTCTCGGTTTTCAACCGAATTTAAACCGTAACCTGTCGGTTCAGTCTGTCTGTGGTATTTGTGAGTACTAGATAGGTTATATTTTTTCTATTCTGTGTGGAACTTGTAAACGGTTCATCGGTTCGGTTTGAACCGATCAAGTTGTTAAAAATCTTAAATTGTACTTTTAGAGTGTGGTTACCGGTTCTTATCGGTTCTAAAAAAAACGGATTTTATTACGTTTTTTTCCACGACCCGTGACACGGTCAGGAACCGATAAGAGGGTCTTGCCTGGCGGATTGCCATAAAAGGGTAAGTTTGGTTAGGACTGGCACAATGTCTGAGAAACCCAAAAGAAAACCGGCCCACTGGGTTTCAACACTGTAGTGTGTGTGGGGAAGTCTTTGCCAAGGCTGACCCCCACACCACCTGTGTTTATTGTCTGGGGTTTGACCACCTCAATGCAGACTGCCAGATTTGTAAAAATTTTCCTGCAGCTACCCTAGAAAAGAGAGTTGGTAGGCTCAGGGAAAGGGAGGCCAAAAAGTCCGCTGAACCGGATGGCCAGCCCGGTTCGGTTCAAACCGAACCAGAAGGAGTGCCCTCTGACCAGGGCGAGACTTGGGAAAAGGAGAGCCGATTCTGAGAAGTCGGTTCGGCTAAAGAACTAGAAAGAAAATCAGCTGGTGGAGCCAAAACTTTCCTCTCCAACCGCTGAAGAAATAGCCAAAGCGATCAAAATTGTTCAGTCGCTTTCCCCGGTTCCGACCGAACCGGCACCATCAGGCAGGCGCTCGGTTCGGCCGGTTCCACCGGTTCAAGAGTATGATTTAGAGGAATTTTATGAACCGGAGGAGGAGGAAGAGGAGTATGAGGAAAGTGAATGTGGTTTGAAAGTCTGGATGTGCCCATTGACCCGGACATCTCCCCAGACAGACCTTCAGGAGTGTCTCCTCCTAGGCTTTCTGAGTCCCCTTCCCATTTCATGTTTTATAAAAAAGTGGCTGAAACCTCCAGCTCTTATGGAAGAAGCTGTGGATGACCAGGAGGAGCCTGACTATGTGGAAATGATGGATATCCAGAGTCTAGGAGGCTGTCTATTCCTTGCACAAATCTTTTGGGAAACAGACATTTAAGATTTTAAAGACTCCTAACACTATACCTCCTGTGGATAAAAGAATGGACAAGAGGTATACATTGTCAGGCTCAGACACGGAGTTCCTTACACAACAATGCAGCCATGTGGGTAGTGCAGGCTGCAGCCTGTGATAAGGCAAACATTCCTTGGCTTCACACCCCGGACAAGGACTCCAGGAGGATTGATGCCATGGCAAAGAAACAGTACATGGCAGCATCCTTGGGACTCAGACAGGCCAATTATATGGCCTATACTGCTAGGTATCAGAAATCCAGATGGGACACTGTTATGGCTTTAGCAAAACAGGTCCCTGGCCAGCTTGCCAAGGAGCTGGAGCAGGTGGCTGCTGATGGTATTGAGGCATCCAAGGTGCAATTCCATGCTGCAGTGGACTCTAATGATGTGTCATCTAGAGTCATGGCTACATCTGTGGCACTTCGCAGAATGGCTTGGCTCAGATGTACTAGCCTGTCACAGGATACCCAGACTAAGGCCATGGATTTTCCTGTTGTGGGTAATTCTCTGTTTGGGGAGCAGACAGAGAATTACATGAAGAAAATGGACGAGTATAGGACCACCTATAGGAGTGCACAGGCCAAGGAAAGGCAGGCCACTCCTCAAAGGCAGCTTCCCAGGGGCAGGGGCAGGCCTTTTCATAGGCCTTTTTACCAAGCCCAGGCCTCCTCTTCTGCTTATGCCCAGAGGGGGTTCTTTAGAGGGAGAGGCAGACGGGGTACAAGCAGGCCTGCTTCCACCCCTCAGCCCAAAGCCCCTGCCAACAGGCACCTGATGGGGTTGCCAGGGCGATTCTCAGCTACCTGTAGGGGCAGGCTGGCTTACTTTGTCCAGGACTGGGAGTCTCTGACATCAGACAAATGGGTCCTGAAGAAGTAGCCTGGGACTGGTTCTCAGCTTCAAAAATTTCCAAAGATGAGAACCAGATCCTTTCCACCTGCAAATCCTCAGAGACACTTGCCTAGAGGCAGAGGTCTCTTCCTCCTGGCTCTCAGAGCTGTGAAAGGGTTCCACCCTCACACCAGGGCAAAGGGTTGTACTCCAGGTACTTCTTACCCCAAAAAGACAGGAGAATGGCGGCCCATCCTGGATCTCAGATACTTAAACAAGCACCTTTAAAACCAAAATTCAAAATGGTGACTCTGGGAATTATTCTACCTCTCTAAGGCCAGGGGACTGGCTAGTGTCCCTGGACCTCAAGGATGCCTACTTCCATATTCTCATCAGAAGCTCCCATCGAAAGTACCTCAGGTTCGAGCTGCCCTCAGGCCATTACCAGTTCAGAGCAATGCCCTTGGCCTCACCTCTGCTCCAAGGGTATTCACAAAATGCCTGGCAGTAGTAGTTGCTTCTCTAAGAAGGCAAAGATTGCCATCTTCCCTTACCTGGACGACTGGCTCATAGTAGGCCAGTCCCCAGACCAAGTCAAGTTACACTTACAGATAACTCAGCAACTGCTCACCTCTTGGTTTCCTTCTGAATCTTCAAAGTCAGTTCTAGAGCCTGTCCAGCTCCTCACCTTCATAGGCACAGAGCTAGACACAGAAAAGGCCAGAGCTTTCCTTCCCTGGACAGGGCAAGGACCCTGTCTCTCTGGCCTCTCATTCACCCTGCAGGTGTCTCGACCAGCAAGGCATTTTCTACAGCTCCTGGGGCACATGGCTGCTTCTACAGCAGTAGTGCAGGGAGCAAGATTTCAGATGAGGACATTCAGTTCCATTTGAGAGCCTTCTGGTCTCAAAGGAAGGACCTCTGACCAAATTGATCCCAGTAACTCGAACCCTGATCCAGGCCTTACAGTGGTGGCAGGATCAGAACAATCTGAGACAGGGGTTCCCTTTGTCACCAGTCTCACCTTTAATCCTTACTACAGATGCCTCCCTCTTGGGGTGGGGGGCTCACTTGGGTGACCTGACCACCCAGGGGTTGTGGTCCCCTAGGAATCTCTGCTTCACATCAATCTGTTGGAACTCAGAGCAGTATTTCTAGCACTTCAAGCTTTTTCCAAGTCTGTTCAGAACAAAGTTATCCAGGTCAGAACAGACACACCACCACAATGTGGTACATCAACAAGCAAGGAGGCACTCGGTCTACGGCCTTGTGCACCGAGGCAATGAAGTTGTGGTCTCTGGCTTACTCCCTGAACACCTCCTCATGGCAGTTCACCTCCCAGGCAAGGACAATGTCCTGGCAGATGCCTCAGCAGGATATCCCAGGGCCATCACGAATGGTCACTGGATCCCTGGTCTTGGAGGTGATATTTTCCAGATGGGGCACCCCAGAGATAGATCTTTTTGCAGCCCCAGACAATCACCAACTTCCCCTTTTTTGCTGCAGGCCCCCAGTGTTGGGCTCAGTCCCCCTGGATGCCTTAGTTCTCAGTTGGGAAGGGAAGTTCCTGTATGCTTTCCCCTTCCCTCTCCTGTTCAAAGTGCTAGTCAAAATCAGATCTCAACCCTGCAAGATGATCCTGATTGCTCCAGACTGGGCCAGACAGCCCTGGTATCCACTCCTACTGTCCTTAGCAGTCCATCTTCCCCTGTGTCTTCCCAGGAATTACAACCTGTTAACCTGTGCTCAGGGGAGGGTTTGGTACCCGAACCTCAAATCTCTCAATCTCAAGGCCTGGCTCTTGAAGAGTTAGAGTTTGCTGATTTACACCTCCCAAGGTGTAATGGATATTCTGAAGGCTTCTAGAAACCTTCCACCAGGGCTACTTATAATTCCAAGTGGAAAAGATTTTCCATATGGTGCTCTGGAAGCATATTTCCCCAGAGTCTGCTGATCTGCCCACAGTCCTTGATTATATGGTCCATTTAAATAGCTTGGGGCTGAGACCAGCTACACTGAAGGTGCATCTGGCAGCTGTTTCTGCTTTTATTTCAGCAGGTAAGCCCTCTTCTCTTTCAGCTCACCCTGTATTCTCCAAGTTTTTCAAGGGATTGCTTCACACCAACCCTCCATTCAGGGACCCTGCCCCTGCTTGGGACCTTAATGTTTGCATTGCTCAGCTTATGCAACCCCCTTTTGAGCCTTTGTCTTCAGCAGAGCTTAAGTACTTGACTTGGAAAACTGTGTTTCTGGTAGCCATCACTTCTGCCAGATGCATAAGTGAATTACAAGCTTTGTCAGTGGAGCCTGATTTTATCTCCTTTCATAGAGATAAGGTGGTCCTCAGGACTAACAGGAAGTTCTTGCCTAAGGTGGTTTCAGATTTCCACCTTAATCAATCTATGTCTCTTCCTGTGTACTTCACTGACCATTCCTCCTCTGGCGAGAGGAGGCTGCACAGTTTAGATGTGAAAAGAGCCCTTAGCTACTACATAGAGCGTACCTAGGGTCACAGGTTTGACTCCCTCCAACTGTTCCTCACTTATGGTGAGGTTGGTAAAGGGAAACCTGCCACTAAAAGATCCATTGCCAGGTGGATTGTCTCTTGTATCCAATTTTGTTATGAAAAACTGGGTAAGGTTCCTCCCTCAGGCCTGAGGGCTCACTCTACCAGAGGTACAGCTGCTTCCCTGGCTGCTGCCAGGGACATCCCTATTCTAGAGATATGTCAAGCAGCTACCTGGAAAACAGTTCACACTTTTACCAAGCATTACTCCCTGGATATCCAGGCTAGGAGTGATGCTCGGTTTGGCACAGCTGTGCTTCAGAGCCTATTTCCTAAGTAGGTTCTGTCCCTCCTCCATGGAGGTACTGCTTTGTAGTCTGCTATGTCAGAATACAGCAAGACTTCATGTTGTTTGAAGAAAAAATTACTCACCTTAGTAATGTTGTTTCTTCTAATGGAGTCTTGCTGTATTCTGACCTCCCCCCCCTGCCCTCTCAGAACCTCTGTTTTGGGATGTGGGTGGGCAGTGCAGTGTTGGCACTCTAGTAGGTGCCCACCTTGTTGTTTTCACTCCTTTTTCTTGGGGTGAGTTGTGTTGTGTTTTCATTTTTGGGTCTCCTGACTTGAGTCTTTGTTTTGGGACCAAAAAATGTGTTTTATGTTTAGTAGCCAGTTGGCTAGTGTAGGTTTACAGCTTCCACACAGGACCTTAGTGAGTTTAGCTCGTAAAGATCTGACGGTTTGAGTTTGAAGAGCAACAGACAGAGTCTCAACCGAGCTCGAGCTCAGCGTTCCATGCCTGGCATGGAAAGTTAACTCTTTCATCTCCGGGGCAGTTCGAAGGTTGGGACTCACTGCTATTGTCAGAGGAGCTAAAGGAGGAACTAGCAGAGCCATTAGCAGAATTGTTTAGTGAGTCTCTGCAGGCACAGGAGAGGTCCCAGAAGACTGGAGAAGGGCTTCATGATCCACCCACAGAGTGGCAGGGAGGAGGCGGGGAACTACAGACCGTCAGTCTTACTCTCAGTAGTGGGCAAGATTATGGAGGCACCTTAAGGAAAGGATAGTGCAACACCTGGAATCCATAGGGACACAGGATCCAAGACAGTATGGGTTTACAAAGGAAGGTCCTGTCAAACTAATCTCATAGATTTCTTTGACTGGGTAACCAGATGTGAACTCAAGGGGAGCAGTTGATGTCGCCTACCTTGACTTCAGCAAAGCTTTTGACACTGTTCCACATAGAAGACTGATAAATAAGCTAGGTAGTCTGGTTGGTCAGAAGTTGGTCAACTGGGTGGCAAACTGGTTGACTGGCAGAAAACAGAGAGTGGTGGTAAATGGTATACAGTCAGAAGAGATGCATGTCACAAGTGGGTACCCTCAGGATCAGTCTGGGGCCAGTCCTATTCAACATCTTCATTAGTGACCCTGCAGATGGACTAGAGGGTAAGGCTTGTCTGTTTGCAGATGACACCAAGATCTGCAACAGGGTAGATGATCCAGATGGGGTGGGCAGAATGAGAAGATCTGGATAAACTAGCAGAATGGTCAGAAGAGTGGCAACTGGATTAATGCAAAGAAGTGCAAAATCATGCACATAGGGAAGAAACCCTGAAGCCACTATATAGGCTGGGAGGGGTTGCTAGCAGTCTAGGAAGAAAGACTTGGGCATCATCATCACTGATGACCTAAAATCATCCAAGCAGACCTCTAAAGCAAGTAGGTAAGGCTAGGGGTGTTAGTGTATTAGTAGGGTATCACAAGTCGAAGAGGAGGTAATAATCCTCTGTACGAGACATTGGTTAGGTCCCATCTGGAGCACTGCGTGCAGTATTGGAGGCCACACCTTCACAAGGACATTAACTAAATTGAGGCAGTCCAGAGAAGGCAGCCAAAATGGTGCAGGGACTGCATCAGAAGACATAGAGGACAGATTAACGGAGCTCAATATGTATACCCTTGAGCAAAGGAGGGAGAGAGGTGATATGATCGAGACATTTAAACACCTTAAGGGCATAAACAAGGTGAAAGAGTCTAACATGTTTAAATATAAGAAAAATAGCAGGACAAGAGGACACAGCATGAGATTAGAGGAGGCCGATTAAGGGGAATGTGAGGAAATTCTTTTTCACAGAAAGGTTGGTAGATGCATGGAATAGCTTACCACAAGAAGTGGGTGGCTATGAATACAGTGCAGAGCTTCAGACAGGCATGGGATAGGCATAGGAGCAATACAAATGACTATGAATAGATAGGTCACTGACAGAGCAAAGGCCGATGGCACATTTATAGGTAGAAAAAGAAATGGGCAGACTGGATGGGCCTTGCAGTCCTTATCTGCCGTCAGCTTCTATGTTTCTGACGGACCGGGGATTCACCACGGAGGCCTTTCGGTGGCTGAAGCCATTGTTGGCCCAGCCTTGGAGCTTTGGCAGCGACCAGCTTCTGTCCCTCAAGCCGGCCAGGATGGCCAGGAAGTATCTCGGTCCCTACCGCTGTTTGTCCGGTTTTCAGAACACCCCCCGCGAGGTTGGTCACCGATAGCATTTTCTGGCGTGCAGGAATGCTAGGGATGTGGATAAGCCCCGCAAGGAGTACAAAAAGCTGGACTGTGCGGGGGCCAGGTACACCTGCGTCCTCCTGGCCTCTGCCAGGCCAGCTCGGCGTGCTGATGGCACACTTCTCCTCACGCCTCATGGGCTCCTGGATGAGGTGATCCCTCATCTCCTGGCCAACCTGCAGACCACAGTCAGGCAGGTACGGGACCAGAGAAGGGAGGTGGCAAAACAGCAGCTCCAAATGGCTCTGGACATTGGAGACTCCTGTGCCAGATCAGTTGTGGCCGCAGTGGCCATGCACCGCAGAGCATGGCTGAGGATATCCACCTTTATGGCAGATATCCAGCATAAACTGGCGGGTGTCCCCTTCCTGGGGACTGACCACTTCAGCCCTGGAGTGGAAGGTCACCTCCAGCGGAGTGAGAAGTCCAATGCCACCCTGGACTCTGTCACCTCCACCCAGAAGGACAAGGGCCATTGCCAACAACATGTCCTTTCGCCCTTCTACACCTGCAGCACGCCCGGCCCAACCAAGCCTGCGGCTTCCTCTAACAGGAAGCAGGGAGGTAAAGGCCCAGGAAGACCCTCGGCCAGTCCCTCCTCCAAGCCTGCCCAGTGACGGGTTGAGGGGTGTCGCCCCCAGCCTCGTCACTCCCCTGGGATTCCCCCCATGGGGGACGGCTCCGCCACTTCCTTTCCGCCTGTTCCGCTATCACCACGGACCGCTGGGTGTTGGAGGTGGTAGGAAAGGGCCTGCCTCTGGAGTTCGAGCAGGCCCGCCTACTGAAGCCGCCGCCTCGGGGCTGGCTGGGGTCCACAGCCTCTGTCGGCTTCGTCGAGTCGACATCGCCCTGCTCCTCAAAAAAGAGGTGATCAGGAAGGTGGCAGATCCTCCACCAGAAACCAGGGTTTGTGTCCAGATACTTCCTGGTCCCAAAACGGACGGGGGGGTGGGGCTGGCGCCCCATTCTAGACCTGCATGACCTGAACAGGTTGCTAAGGTCTCTGACCTTCAGTATGGTCACTCTGGCTCAGATAATCCCATCCTTGGAACGAGGCATGTGGTTCTGTTCTCTGGACCTCCAGGATGCGTTCTTTCACGTCCCAATCCATCCGCCCCACCAGAGATTCCTCCTTTTCAGGGCAGAGGGATCCCTCTACGAGTTCCGGGCCATGCTCTTCGGCCTTTCCCTAGCTCCCAGGGTCTTCACCGAATGCATGGCAGTGGTGACAGCATTCCTGCGGCGCCGAAGGGTCCTGGTGTACCCCTAATTGGACAACTGGCTGATTGCAGCCTCCTCCAGAATGGAGGTGGAGCGGTCCAGAGATCTGGCTCTCCAGGTTTGCTCTCAGGTTGGCCTCCTGATCGACGAGGCCAAGTCAGAACTTGTGCCAAAGCAGGTGATGCAATTCATCGGGGCAGAGCTCGATTCTCTACAAGCCAGAGCACGGCTCCCAGCGGACAGGGCCGAGGTTCTTTCCTCCTTTGCACAGTCATTTCAGGTTGGGCAATCGCGCCCTGCCCGGGACTTCCTGCGCCTCCTGCGTCTCATGGCGGCCTGCACCAATGTGGTCTGTTGGGCTCGTTGGTACATGCGTCCCCTTCAATGGTGGCTGGCCAGCCAATGGTCACAGCACTTCGTTCCTCTGGATCAGCTAGTGACAGTGACCCAGAGGATGTGGAACGCTCTCCAGTGGTGGACCATTCCAGCACATCTGCAGGAGGGCACCCCATTCGTCCGCCCCGCGCCGACGGTCTCTCTATCGACTGATGCCTCTCTGATGGGTTGGGGTGCCCATCTGAGGGAGCAAGAAGCGCACGGCCTCTGGTCCCCTCAGGAGTCCCAATGCCACATCAACCTGCTGGAGCTTCGAGCAGTTCGTCTAGCCCTCACTGCCTTCGCTCCGTTTCTGTGGGGTCAAGTGGGTCAGGTCCAGACCGGACAGTGCCACGACCATGTACTATCTAACCACCAGGGCAGGACGCGCCATGCCTCTGTGCAGGGAAGCTCTCCTAATTTGGTCACTCGTGCGCAGCCTGGAGGCAGATCTCCTTGCCATCCATGTGGCAGGAGCTTCCAATACTCTGGCCGATGCCCTAAGCCGGATAGGGGCTGCGTCCCACGAGTGGTCTCTCCTGCCGGAGGTAGTACAAAATCTGTTCTCCCACTGGGGCATGCCTCAGGTGGACCTGTTTGCCTCCAGGGAGAATGCGAAGCTGAGACTGTTTCATGCCCGCCCCCCTCAGCAGGGCTCTCTCCAGGGGGATGCCTTCTCGAGGCCGTGGACCCCGGGCCTCTTCTACCCCTTTCCCCAATTCCCTTGATCCATAAGGTGCTTCTCAAGGCGAGGAGGGACAAGGCGCAGGTGATTCTGGTAGCCCCAGACTGGCCCCGCCAGTTCTGGTATCCAGATCTCCTCAGTCTCAGCTCCAGGCGCCCGAGGCGGCTTCCAGCCTGCCCGGACCTGATCTCAGTCAATCAGGGGAAGGTATTCCATCCGGACCTTCAATCTCTGCACCTGACGGCCTGGTTCCTGAGCGGCTAGAGTTCCAAGCCTTGGGTCTTTTCGACAAGGTCGTCAACGTGGTTGAGGCGTCCCATAAGGAGTCGACCAGAAAATGCTGTGCCTTCAAATGGAAGAGATTGTCCATTTGGTGACAGGGCAAGGGCCTGGACCCTTCCTCCTGTTCCTTGGCAAGCATTCTGGACTACCTGTGGTCCCTTTCTCAGCAAGGGCTTCAGTCGACGACCCTTAAGGTGCACCTGGCAGCCATCCCTGCTTACCGGGCGTGGGCCGTGAAGCAGTCGGTGGCGCAGAGAGTAAGGTGGCGGCGCTTTTCAAAGGCCTTGATCACATATCCCTCCGGTGCGAGAACCTTCACCTCCATGGGATCTACTGCTGGTGGCTAAGCTCATGGGCAAGCCATTGAACCAGATGCACAGGTGTGACATCTCTCACCTGTCATGGAAGACCGCCTTCTTGGTGCCTATCACATCAGCCAGAAGGATGGGAGAGCTCCAGGTGCTTTCCATCGAGTCTCCTTATCTGGTGTTCCACAGGGACAAGGTTGTCCTGCACCCCCACCCAAAATTCCTTCTGAAGGTGGTGTCAGAGTTTCACCTTAACCAGGTGTTGACTCTGCCGGTGTTCTACCCCAATCACACCTCGGAGGCCGAATATAGGCTCCATACTTTGGACCCTAGAAGAGCGCTCATTTACTATAAGGAGCGGATAGCTGAAGTTCGGGGAGAGGTTCGCCAGCTGTTTGTCACCTACGCAAAAGCTGCACCTGGCAGACCTGCAGCCAAGCGGACGATGGGCAGGTGGGTCACCTCCTGCATAGATCTCTGCTATAGGTTGGCAGGCATGGAGCCTCCCAGAGGATAGAGCTCATTCAACCCACCATACTGCTGCATTGGTGGCTGCTTCCAGGGACATCCCTATCCAGGAAATCTGCAGGGCTGCTACCTGGAAGTCAGCACACACCTTCATCACCCACTACCACATCGACCTTGAGTCATGCCGGGATGCTGGTTTTGGGGCCTCAGTTCTCCAGTCTTTATTTCCTAAATAGGGGTGTGCTCCTTGCCTCCCTCCTCCCAGAAAACTGCTAGGAGTCTGCCAGACTGAGTGGATGAATAACATATCCATGTCCCTAGAAATACAGGTTACTCACCTGTAACAGGAGTTCTAGGAATGGTATATGTTGTTCATCCACAAGACCAACCCAGCCTCCCCAGCTTCGACGCACAACCTGGCTTCCAGCAGGCTAGATCTGGCATCATGGGGCCGAGCCAAGAGTTTTACCATCCGGGTGGGTGGGAGGAGCCAGCTTGAAGACCTTCCGGCAAGATTTAAAGCGGCAAGGAACCTGCCAGACAGTGTGGATGAACAACATATACCATTCCTAGAACTCCTGTTACAGGTGAGTAACTTGTATTGATCTCCTTTCACAGGGATAAAGTGTTCCTTAGAACCAATAGAAGGTTCTTGCCTAAAGTGGTTTCAGACTTCCATATGAATCAGTCTATGTCTCTCCCTGTTTTCTTCACTGATCCTTCTTCCTCAGGAGAGAGGAGGCTACACAGTTTAGATGTTAAGAGAGCCCTTGGCTACTACATAGAGTGTACCAACGGTCACAAGTTTGATTCCCTCCAGTTGTTCCTCACTTATGGAGAGGTGGGAAAGGGCAAACCTGCCACCAAGGGAACTATTGCCAGGTGGATTGTGTCTTGCATACAATTCTGCTATGAAAAACTGGGAAAGATTCCACCCTCAGGCCGGAGGGCCCACTCTACAAGAGGTACAGCTTCTTCCCTGGCTGCTGCCAGGGATATCCCTCTATTAGAAATTTGTCAAGCAGCTACCTGGAGAACAGTCCATACTTTTACCAAGCATTACTCTCTGGATATCCAGGCTAGGAGTGATGCTCAGTTTGGCACAACAGTACTTCAGAGCCTTTTCCCAAAGTAGGTTCTGTTCCTCCTCTATGGAGGTACTGCTTGGTAGTCTGCACTTGTCAGAATACAGCAAGACTTCAAGTTGTTTGAAGAAAAAAATTGCTCACCTTAGTAATTATGTTTTTTCTGTTGGAGTCTTGCTGTATTCTGACCTCCCTCCCTGCCTCCCCTCTCAGAACCTGGTTTTGGGAAGTGGTGGGCAGCCGCAGTGTTACACCTCGGGGTGCTCCTTTACACCCTCTTCTTTTTGTGTGGGTGTTTGTTTTATTATTATTCTTGTTTAGTTTGGTTTTTGGGTTTTGGGTTTCCAGACTTGAGTCTTCCTTTGGGAATTCAAAACTTTTTGTTGCCAGTTGGCTAGTAAAAATTTTACAGTTTCCACATAGAATAGCTAGTGAGTTTTGCTCGTAAGAATCTGACGGTTAAATTTCAAAGGGAAACTGACAGAGACATCAACCGAGCTCGAGCTCAGCATTCTATGCTCTGCATAGAAAATTTAACCCTTTGTTCTTCGGGGCAGTTTAAAGGCTGGGGCTAACTGCACTTGTCAGAATACAGCAAGGCTCCAATAGAAGAAACATAATTACTAAGGTGAGTAATTTTTTCTTCTTTACCGTTGGTCAAGTATGTCTTTTTTCTGAAATGGCTTCTCAAATATTCACACCTTCGGTTCCTGCACGCTGGTTCTGTGCCAGTCGCTCACAAACTATCTTCTCCGAGTGCATGACAGAGCTGTGAGGTTTGTTTTTCAGCAAACAAACTAGAGTCCTTTCCTACTCCCATCAGGGAGGCTGGAGTGAGTAGTGCCTCACTGCATTGAGTCACTTCTGCCGCTGTTCAGTCACTTTCAACGAATGGTTAGCCCTAACTTGGTCCCGCTGCGTCCCTCCTCAACGCACATCTGCCTCTCTTTGCCTTACAAATCCAGACCCTGTTTTTCTGTCGGAATGTTTTTCCAGTGGACACATCATCCTGTACACTTTCCTCTCTTTCCTGAGTTCAGAGACTGCTACTACAGTTGTACACACAGGGCAGGATGATTCCTTTTGGAACACAAAGTGGGTAGGATCTGGTTTTAATAGACCACCATTAGAGGCTTCTAAATCGTGCTTTGGCCTTCTATCAGGAAGGTTTCAGTGACTAAATGAAAACCATTCTTCTTGATGGGCTAACCCCACCGGGACCTTCTTTTGTTCACCAGGTAAGGAGTTCGAGTGCTCCTGGACCTGTTGTTCGCAGGTAAGCCTTACTTGTTAGTGGAGGGGGGGGTTCGATCTACGCTTTTCGGTCTACCATGAACCAGTACACTTTACCCACGGCTTTTTTAGTCCCTGAGGCCTTTTACGTTAGGGTTAATATATGTCTTTGACACTATTATTTTGGCCCTAGACCAAATTGTGTGGCCGGTTCTCACTGCTCTCCTAGAGTGGTTGCGACTTTCTGGTAAAATTTCATTTTGCGTCTATTGCAGTCGTCTGCGAAGTGGTGTGTTACAACTCAACCGCTTATCTTGTAAGCACTATGGTCTAGATGCTCTTTCCAAGACAGCTCTTTTTATTAGCAGAACAGTCCCTAGCTATCCTTTCTGAGTGAACCCTATCCCCTACCACTCTACTCAGGGTTGTTGTTTTAGCTCGGTACTCTCCCATTAGTGTGAATGAGTGATGGAGACTTCGTCCAGGAAGATATGGAAATTACGACCTTACCATAATTGTTGATCTTCTTGGACAGTCTCCATCACTCATTCACACGCCCACCCACCATCCCCTGGGTTCACTCGTTTTCTTTCCTGGTCTTCATGGTCCTATGGTTCAGGCTGTGAAGACATTGATCTTATCTGTGTCAATCTTCACCATTCATCACAGATGGGTACTGGCGGAGATCAGGACCCCGTGAGCCTTTTTTTTTAAAGGATAGGCTGAGCCGGCGCAGCATCGGCGCCGCCCGTGAGGCAGGCGTACTACATGGCGCTCGGGGATTGGTGGTAGGCTGTGTCGACTCGCCTGCCTACCAGTTCTTAGTCTCCCGCCATCGAGGTCATCTGGTGGGAAGCCACTGAAGAAGTTTTTGACAGTTGTTGGGCCTTGCCCAATTTCTCGTTTGTCAGTCCGTCGGTCTGCTAGTTCTGGGTTCTGCTTCCACTCGTAGCGTCGCGGTAAGATCTTTCCTTTTATTTTAAAGTATAGCGGCGTTGAGTCTATTTTGGTGTTTTTTTCCACAGGTCTATCGCGGTCGGAGGGCAAGAAACTTTCTAAGGCAAGGCGGCCCCTATGCGTCGGTGCCCGCTGCGGCCGCGGTACTCCGTTACCCGACCAGCATGACTGGTGTCTCGCGGTGTCTTGGCCGGCTTCACGACATGGATTGTGCGGACGCCTGCTTCTCCATGGACCGCTCGTCCTAGAACAGCTGCGTTCAAAGTAGGCGGAAGTCCGCCCGACTTTCGGTAGGGTTCGCACTTGTCGGGCCAAGCCGTGTCTCTCTGCCTTTCCTCCGGGTCCCCTCCGGTTCCTGTCTATACGGACGAGGAGGAGGAGCCTCGGCCTCGTAGCCTAGCTCTTGGCGAGACTCCGTCCAGCGGCGCGGGAGGCCGGTCCTGCTTCCTCCGGGGCGCGGGCAGGAGGCGCTACCATGGCAATCACCTTCGGGGGTGGAGAGCTCCCGAGTGTCACTCCCCGCGGTCCGGAAGCCCTGCCCATTGCGCCCGTCGCTCAGTGCTGTCGGGGCTGTCGGCACTGTTCGTGGTGCTGTAGGTCCTGTCGGGCCCGACTGCTTGGCCAGGCCTTGGCTCCTGCTCTGCAGTGTAGCCGACCCTGCTTATCGGGCGCTGACCCTGGAATCGCGTGACCATGTCTCGCCGGCGCCGAGGTAGAGCACGGGCGCCGGGGCTTTCAGAGTCGCCGTCTGGTGCCGCCCCTGCTGCCGCGGTGCTCTTGTGCCGCCGTGGCGCCGAGGGGTCTGGCGTGCCGTGTCCAGGCGCCGAGTTCCTCGGGCGCTGGCGCGGCTGTGTCTCGGTGCGCCGCGGGGCGCCGGGCGGGCCTGGCGGTGGCGCTGGGCGCTGCCTCTGTTACTGTACCGCCTGGTGCCGTGGACTTGACGGTGCCTCAGCTGGCTCCTAGTTCGGGACCTTGGGCCCGTGCTGCCCTGCCGCCCCCCTTCTGCCAGCCACTTGTGGGGCTGTGGGGTGCAGGTGCTGCCTGGCCACTGCTGGACTTCTGGGCCCTTTGTCGCCTCCTCGCCTCCTACCATCTGGCTTAGGGCCTCAGACTCTCCCTCTTCTGAGTCGGAGTCGGGCTCGAGTCGAGCGGGCAGTCACACTTTTGGGGTTGTCTGCAGAGGAGGACGAGCTGTGGTCTCACGGCAGGTCTCAATCAGCCCCTCTGAGGTGCGCCTGTTCCCCGAGGTTAGGGTCAGTGGTACTGACCAGCAGGCTGTGGTGCGTGCACCATTGCCATGCAACCTGGCCTTGGGTTCCTGACCTCGGCGGTGGTACCTCCGTGGTGTGTTCTCGATCGCCCAACTTGGGGCCTATTGGGAAGCCCACAGGAGGGAGGGTGTTGCTCCCTGGTCTCCCTTCTCGGGCAGCGCCAGAGCTGCCAGCTTCCCAGGCTGGCCCTTCTTGAGGACTAGGACTCTCCTCGACCTCGAGGGGTGTGGGGTCGGCGCTGCCGACCTTCTCTGGGAGCCACCTGTCCTGGACGGAGCACGGACTCTCGCCCTTCCCTTCTGGTTCTTTGAGGGGTCCCATTCTTTGGAGGCAGGGGACCGCCCTTCTGATCTATACGGCCCCTGCCGCCCACTGGGATCTTCGTGCAGCCTAGGCAGTACCAACATGGTTGTACAGCTGTCAGCTGGAGTCTTCCAGGACACCCTCCGTGGGTCCTTGGTCCCTCCCCTAGTCCTGGCAGAGGTCAGCCGACTTCCTCTCGGCTCTGCCCCTCCCCTGCCAGCTTTCTCCCAGCTCCCAGGTATTCTTGGTCCTAGCGGTCCTCTCACCTGGGAACAGTTCAGAGCAGTGGCTGCTCAGTTCCCTGCCTACTGCTAGGGCTATGGACAGCCAGGTTTTTCAACCTCCCCCGAGCAGCCACCTCAGAGCGCATGGTGACCTCCAGCCCTCATCCCCTTCAGGGAGAGGAACCGCCTGTCCATATCTTCCTGGCCGCTGATCTCCTAGTATCAGCTGCCTCGTGAGGATGCTGGAGGACCTTCACCTTCTCCCTCTCCATGAGCAATCCTGAGCATGGGCGATGCCTTCTAGGCAATTTCGTGCGGCCACCCTTGTGGTGCCGCCTGGCCTGCTCCCTTCGGGGGCGGCCCATGCTTCTGGCAGAGGCCCTTCTCCGGAGTTCCTGCCCCTTGGGACCTCAGCCAGAGGTATTAGGCTCCCCAGAGTCTCCAGGTTCTGTGCTCATCCACAGTCCGACTGACGCACCTGGACACTCCTGAAGGCTTCGCACCCTCCACTGTGACCGCCCCAGATCAGGACTCTTAGATTTTGATTTCTGGGAGGAGGACTTTCTACTCTGCACGGTTGCTTCTCTCCATCTCCGCCTCATCAGGCCCACTATGCAGCCTACAGCAGGTTCTTGTGGTCAGCGCTGGTCAGATCCTAGCTGCTTTGCCTGACTCGAGCAAACCAGGTGCGTCATTGCACTCTGCACGTGGCCTGAGCTAGTAAGGCACTAAGCAAGGGCATCTTACGATCGCCAATGAGGTAACTACCAGGTGTAGGGACAGCAATCTGCACCCAGGAGATCGGGCGTGTCTCGCCCTTTTCCCAGTTGTCACCCTTGGCCGCGAGGGTGATTTGCTCTGTCTCACCAGGAACCTATCTCTTTCCGCTAGGGACTAAGATCGAGACTTGTCGGGCAAATCCTTCCCTCTGGGGGACCTCCTGCCTCACTCTTCCCCTACCTCGGCCTCCTCAGGCCCAGAAGCGTTCCCCCAGTGTGTCACCCACTGAGGGCTAGGGACACCGTCCCTTAGGGTGCACTAATCAACCTCTTGGGGGCTTGGCATCACTTCATCAGGATGAATGGTGAAGATTGACACGGATAAGATATAGAAATTGACGTCACTCACCGTAATTATGATCTTCTGTGTATCTTCACCATTCATCACAATCCGCCTCCACCATCCCCCTGGGCCCAGTCTCTTGATCCTCCTCCCTTCTGTGCTCACCCTCTTTTGAGCGGGTAAAGTTGGAACACTGGGTAATTTTCTTCCCCAAGGGTACAGTTCGAGGGCATTTCCTTCCATTACTTTATCCTCACCCTCATGGGTGAGAACTGGTGGTTGCCCTCCTTCTGTTATCCATCTATTTAAAAAAAAAAAGAGAACCCTTTTTTCACCAAATATCTTACAGAGACAGTACTGAGTCCCTGTACCCTGTCCTTCCAGAATAGCCGACTCTCACTTTTGGGGTATTGCAGTTAATCTTCCCTGTCAATCTTCACCATTCATTACTTTCATTGGTGTTAGCTGGAGGCGCGACCCGCCACAGGAGCTTTTTTTTTCAGTGCCCAACGGCACCGCCCGAGAGTGACGCCATGCATCATGCCAGGGCGGCCAGTAGCGACTGACCTCCCTCCAACTCAGTCTCTGTTTCTCCCGCCACTCGAGGCAGCACCTGTCCACGCTTAGAGCTTCGGTAGTGTAGTAGTTTCCGACTGCTTTCGACACCACGCCATACGTAAGACTGTTCTTTTCTTCTCTTCTCGCGCCCGGGTGTATTTCCTACTGTGTTTTAGTCCTGCCATTTCGCTATGTCCGCTTGGAGCTGTTGTCAAGACGGGCCGCCCCATGCGCGCAGGGGTGCTCCTGTGGCCGGCATTTCTCCGTCTCGGACCGCATGACGCTTTGCCTCGTTGCCTGGGACCCAACCATGATATGGATTCTGCGCGACGCCTGTTTCCTCGATGGACCGTCGAGACCCCAGGTCCGCTGCTCAGTCTCGGCAAGGCCCCTGCCGACTTTCGGGGACAGCCACGGGAATCTCTGGCGAGATCTTTAGGCCCTTCCTCTGGTCCCTCCCCGGCCTATACGGTCCGAGGAGGAGGGGGTCTCATCCTATCTTGCCGAGGAGGAGGCCCTTCCGCTGTGTTGGGGAGCTGCTGGCCTCTCCGGGCTGCAGCGCTTGACACCGCCTCGGCAGTCACTCCTTCGGAGGTGCAGGCTCCCCCGTGTCGAGGCCCTGGCTTTGGGCCTGGCTTGGTGGACCGACGCCGCCTCGCGGCGCTGCGATCCCGCACCGCTTGCGTGCCGGGTGATCGGCCGGGCGCTGCCCCTGCGCCGCTCGATCCCGGCGCTGCTCGCGCGCCGGTGTGATCGGAGCGTCAGCCGCTAGCGGCACCGCTTGGATCCCGGTGCGGGTGATTGAGCGGCGCGCTGGCGGTGTGCCGCTTTTGCCCGGCGCCGCTCGCTGTGCCGTGATTACATGCGGCACCGTCGACGGTGCCGCCCGCCCGACGTTGCCGGGCGGGCGCTGCTGGTTTTCCCTTCCCCGGCGGTGCTGGCCTGCCGGAGCTGGGGCTGGGGTGTAATAGGCCTTCCTGCTGCCGCGTGCAGCGGCGCGCCCTTGGTACCGGGGCTGCTCAAGGCCCGGGGACCCCTGGGTGGCTAGCATCGAGGTCCTGTGTCTCGCCCTCCTCGAGGACGATGACTCAGATGTGGACTCATCCTGGCACCCCTGCCTCGGGATCTGGGTCCTCGGTGGCTAGGGGTACCAGGCGGCGAGCGGGCCCTCCTCTGTCCCCCTTACCGTCTGCCTCTGAGGGTTCCCGGCTGGGGTGGCCGAGAGTCCCGGGGCAGGAGGGGGTGACGGAGGGAGGCTCGGTGGCTACCCCCGGGGTGCTGTTGCCTCCTCTGGGGACAGGAGGCGTTGCAGTCGAGGAGGAGGGCCCTCTCGGAATCCAAGGGGTTGAGGGGCAGGCGGCCTGCTGCCCGGTCTTCTTTGGCCACCTCAGGGGTGGCCAGGAGCCGTGGTGCAGAGCCCCGTCCTCCCCCAGGGTTCTAGGTGTCCTCCGGCGCTGTGCGGACTGCCCTTCTGGATCCATGCAGTCCCGCGTGCTGCAGGGGAGTTTCTCCCCAGGGCTCTTCCAGGCTCCGCTTCCCCAGAGTTCCATTCTGCGGCCTGGTTTGATATCCGGGATCCCTCCTACTAGGGCTCCTTTCCCCGGATTCCAGAGCCCTCGCAGAGAGCAGTTGCCTCCTCGGAGGTGCCCCTCTCCCATCTCTCTGCCTTCACCACCCCCGCTCCCGGGCCATGTCGGTCCTACGGGTCCGTTATCCTGGGAGCAGTTCAGAGGTTCTGCAGCGGCCTTCCCCTCATATGTTAGATACATGCATGAGCGGGTCTTTCGACTCTCCCCACCGCCGCAGGAATCCTCTGAGCATTCCAGCTCCCCATCATCCTCGTCTCCCTCCTCTGAGGGAGAGGAACCCCCTGCTCATCTGTCCTCCGATGCTGATTTCACAGAATATCAGCGTTTCCTCTCGAGGATGGTGAGGGATCTCCGGATTTCCTATGTTCGGAGAGACAATACCGACCGGGAGACGCGTGAATTCCTTGGTGAATTCAGTGCCCAGCATCTGGTGGTACCTTCCTGGCCTATCCCCTTCCAGGAGGCGTCTATCCGGTCCTGGCAGTTCCCTGCCGCTTCTTCCCCAGCCCCGCGGACTGCCAGCGAGGTATTGTGCCCCTCTGAGTCTCTAGGTTCCCTTCCCAACCCGTCCCTCAGGTTTGGTATACCTGGATACTCCTTCTGGGCACCTGTTGCCTGGCGACGACCGCCCACCGGATCGGACTCTCCAGTTCGACCGCTAGGGGAAGAGTGTTCTCTTCTTCCGTGCAGTGCATGTATTGCATCACATCAGGCTCACCACGCTGCCTATAACCGCATTTGTGGTCGATGATGTCCCAGCTGCTGGCATCTATGCCTGACAGAGCAAACCAGACAAGCCGTTGCCCTCTCTGCGGTAGGCCTGGAGCTGGCAGACACCAAGCAAGGGCATCTTATGGCGCCAATGAGGTGGCTCCAGGCTTGCGGGACAGCGATCTGCATCAGGCGGACGGCATGGCTTGCCTTTCCAGGTTGTCACCCCTGGCCCGGCGAGGGGTGATTCGCTTCCGCCTGGGACCTGCCTTTTCTCTTCCAGAGCTAGGAGACTTTTACAGGGCTCCTCCGCCTCCTCGCCTTCGGGAGGCACCTCCTAGCTCTTCTCCCACTTAGGCTTTCTGAATAAGCCAGGGTCTTCTCCTTCTGTTTTCTCACCAGCAGAAGGCTGGGGGTCTTGTTCCCTCAGGGTATTACCTCTTCCCCCTCCAGGGGAAGAGGA
This sequence comes from Neoceratodus forsteri, assembly GCA_016271365.2. Classification (NCBI taxonomy): domain Eukaryota; kingdom Metazoa; phylum Chordata; order Ceratodontiformes; family Ceratodontidae; genus Neoceratodus; species Neoceratodus forsteri. Next base: position 254,549,710 of record CM028129.1, on the reverse strand, counting down.
GCTTGGTACTCACCCAGGAAGTAATGAATGGTGAAGATTGACAAGGGAAGATATGAAAATTACGTACCTACCGTAATTCCTGATCTTCTCTTGTATCTTCACCATTCATTACTTACTCCCGCCCACCATCCCCTCAGTGGCCTCTTCCTGTGGCTTCTCCACCTCCGCCTCCTTCCTCTCTGCAAAAAAATAAAAAAAAAAAAAAATGTTCTTAAAACTAGGAAAATTGCTTAATTTTTCAAAATATATAAAAAAAATCCTTCTTTGGGGAGAGGGGTTCTAATTTTCCAGAAAATTAATTACTCTAAGATTCGGGCCATATCCTTGAGATTGCATTGGCGATCAGACTGCACAACTGTCTCTTGCCTATCCTGACAAGATATCTCTGGGTTTTGGCCTGGTTCAGGCTATTCAGTTGATCCTGCAATCCAGTGTTCCAGATATTGCCCTGAATCAAACCCCCCCTCTATTCTTGCCCTGCAGAGCAGAGGAACGAGTACGCCTGTTCCTTTCTCTTTAAAAAAAAAAGAAAAAATGCTGAGGAACTCTTTCCGACTGCTATAGGCATCTTGGTTTTGGGGTCATGCAGCCAACCTCAAATTTCTTCTGTAAAAAAAAAAAAAAAGGAAAACAAACAAGAGGGAAATGAGAAGGTAATCTCCTTCTCGCTAGTTTGCATATTGGTTTCTCCTTTAAGTATCCTCCTGGACAATTTTACAGAAGAGCTGTGCTGACCATATCCAATCCCGGCCAGCCTAAGCCTTGGCCAGTCTGTCTGAGTCCCATTTCTATGCTTAAACGCCTGAAAGACTTACATTTTCCTTTTCTAAGTCCCAGAGCAGCGCTCTCTGCTGCCTGGGGTTCCTTTCCTCCTCGGTGTCCTCGATTCCTAGGCCTGTCGCTGCCAGGAACCCGAGGGGTATCAACAATGGCATGTTGAGATAAGGACTATGCCTCCAGAGTCTGTCTAGCGGGTTTGGTGAACCTTCTCTTCAGCTCTATCTCCGGGATTCTTGCTTCCTCTTAGTCGAGCCTTCAGCTCTAAGCTAACTATGCTCGTGGGCATTCTGGTCCCTTCAACATCCCATCTCTCTTCTCTCTTCTTCTTCTTCTATTTTCTCATCTCCTTACTTTATCTCTCCTCAGAGTCGCCCAGGTAGGAGGCCCTGCAGTCCCTAGGCTAGGATACTTTATCTCCTCCGTCCTTCCTCCATCGGCTTATTCCTTTTCAGTTCATTCTTCCTTGCTTTGCTATCCCTCGGCTATCTTGCCTCGCTATCTATATTCTCTGCTCTCACTTTGCCTCTCGGCTCACAGAACTGAGTTGGAGGAGGAGTCGGTCGCTACTAACGGCCCTGCCAGCATGACCCATGATCGCCACCTCGAGGCTGCGCCGCTAGGGCAAACTTTAAAAAAAAAGCTCGCGATAAAAGTGCCGCCCGCCAACACCCAGTAAGTAATGAATGGTGAAGATACAAGAGAAGATCAGGAATTACGGTAGAGTGCGTAATTTTCATTTCTGTGCCTTGAATTCTGGTAAGTGAGCTTTGCCACTCTTGCAGTTCCTATACAGTCTGGTGACGGACAGGGTCCTGGATCCTTGTTACCTCTCACTCTCCTAAATTCTCTCTCCCCCCCTCCTTCCTTTTCCAGAGATTGGGGCCCCTACCCAATCCCCTTAGTTTTACTTCCTCTATGCTGTCCTCTCAGTCGTTATTTCTCCTTTTAGTTCAGTTTTCTCTTCCTTTTTCTGTCCCTTGGACTCTCTTGTCCCACCCTCCATCCCTTCCTCTTACCTCCGGCAACTCAGAACTGGTAGGCAGGCGGGTCGACAGCAACTTAACGGCTAATCCTCGGCGCCACGTGATACGTCGGCCTCGAGGCGGCGCCGACCTGCCGGCTCACTTATCCTTTAAAAAAAAAAAAAAAAAAAGGTTCTACGGGTCCTGATCTCCGGCCAGTACCCATCTGTGATGAATGGTGAAGATACACAGAAAAATCATAATTACGGTAAGTATGTAATTTCTATTTCTTTGACCTTTCTGGCAAAGGCCATCTGGGTCCTCTCAGGCCCAGAAAGACATGATAAGTTAGTCCATTAGTAACTCTGCACCTCCTCAGTCGAAAAGGTACTCAGGCGGTTGGAGGGTCGACGCCAAGATAGCCTACACAGGCACGAGCTAGTCTCGTGGTGCCACGCATGCATAGTCCTGTCTCAGCGCCAGCCCTTTGGAAAGTTTTGGTTCCCGCTGGTCCTAGCTCCTCCGGCGCTATCCCACTAGTGTGAATGAGTGATGGAGACTGTCCAAGAAGATCAACAATTACGGTAAGTATGTAATTTCCATTTCTTGTCCTTAGGGACTCATCCCTCAAATTAATTTTAGAAACTGTCGTTTCTTACCTCCAAATGTGGTTTCAGGGGGGATTATAGCCCTGTATCCTGTCTTTCTTCCAGAACAGCTGCTTCTGCTTATGTTGGAGTTTATTTCCAGTGATTCTGTGCCTTGAATTCTTGCAGTGCAGCCTTCTGGCTACTCCTTGCAGTTCCTATACAATCTGGAGGCAGGTCAAAAGGTTCAGGGTATGTCCTTCCCCTCCCTATTTCTAATTTTTCCCTTCCTCCCTCCCTCCCTGTTCTTCTGCTTCCAGAGATTGGGGCCCCTTCCCAATCCCCTTAAAATTCTAACTCTCCTTCTGTCCTCTCCATCGTTTATTTCTTCTTTAGTTTATATATCTTTTCCTTTGTTTGTCCCTCGGACTTCCTTGTCTCTCCCTCCCTACCCTTTCTTACTCTACGGCGACTCAGAATTGGCAGGAGGGCAGGGTTAAACAACACCTAACAGCCAACCTCAGGCATCACGCTGTCGTGACTCCATCCAAAAAAAAAAAAAAAAAAAGCTGTCGGCTGTGACCTCCGCCACATTACCCAAAGGTGATGAATGGTGAAGATGCACAGAAAAATTCAGGAATTACGGTGTAAGTACTTTTCATTTCTGGAGTCCTTGCCTAAGGAAGGACAGTATCGACTAAAGTTGCTACAGCAAATGGTCACAAAAGATAATCCTAGGCCATCAGGGCAGATCCAGTGAGGAACAGCTAGAGGCCTTAACCATATATCCTTGGGAGGCCAGGCAGGAGCTGGGGGACATGACTGAAACATGCAAGTTTTTCAGGGGGTATAAACAGTGAGAAGCTATTTGTATGGAATAGGGATGCAGTCACTAGAGGGCATGACTGGGGGCTGGTGGGGGGCAAATTCAGAAAAAATATGAGTAAGTTCTGTTTTTCTACTTCACTGAGAGAGTGGTGGAACCAGCTGCAGGTGGAAGTTGTGGGAGCAGCTACCCCGAATGGGTTCAGACACAGTTAGTGCAGGGCATGGAACTCATAGGCCCCAAAGGGGTAGCATGTGTTTGAGGTTGGGGTAGAAGAGCAGAGGATACAGCCCACCAGGGCATATACATTGGCTAGGTTAGGTAGTACAATAAGAGCAAACTCACTGGGCCTTTGGTCTCCTTTTGATGTCAAATTTGTTTGTATGTTGTCCATACTGTGTGTTCCATGTTGTCCCTACAATGTGTCCCTTGTTATCCCTAGCATGTGTCCATGTTCAAGTTTATTGCAGGAAAGACTCCGTTGAGCAAGCTCATTCGCAAGGAGGTCCTGAGGCACACACACATACAGTTCGCAATTACATAGACAGGAGATATAAAATGTAGAACAACAAAGTAAAAAAAATATATAATACAAGAGGTATACACAATAGAAGTCCTTATGCTATACATGCTACAATGTGTCCCTATAGTATATTCCATATTGTCCCTACTATGTGTCATTATGGCATGTCCCATGTTGTCCCTACAGTGTGTCCCATGTGTCCTTACAGTATGTCTTATGTTGTCCCTACAGTGTGTCCCACGTTGTCCCTGCAATGTCCCATGTTGTCCGACAGTGTGTGTCATGTCATCCCTATAATGTAGCACCTGATCTTACTTGAGATAGAGCTCTTGCAGCAGGTAAAACCATTAGGACTATGCTGCCAGGCACTAGAACCCCGGAAAAATTGTAGCTAGCAGTCAAGGTGGGGACCACCCCTGATGTCAGCTCCACCCCAATGTCACCAGTGGTATAAAACAGCGGTCCCCGGCACCACCTGTTATTTATTTATTTATTTTTTTTTTCCCCGCCATCGACCCGTGCATTCGGCTCCACAGGCGCTGCTTGCTTCCAGTCAACGCCATTTTCGCGGTTTCACACAGTTAACGTATTTTTTTCATCAAAATACTGAATTCGGCTATGTATGTCTACCCAGCCATTTTCTGCTTCAGAGTGGCAGAACTCAAAAGTGTTCATGCAGTGAACAGATCCGCCAAAAAGGCCCTTTGGTCTGCCTATTTTGCCTAGTCCAACTCATAAAGCCAGATGACTGCCCGCATTACCTAAGCTCTATATAGGAGGACACGATCCGCTGCCTGAAGACTTTGAGAGCATGCCTCCTTTAACAGCAAATGGCCACCATGCAGAAGACCCACTCGGGGCACAGCACAGCTAGTCTTCTTCCTCCTCCACCAGGGATTTCTCCTCCAGGGAGAAGAAATCAAGTGGGAAGCACCATCATTGAGACAAGGACAGGTCCAGGTCAGAATCCTGTGGCAGGTCTCCACACAAGGCTTCCAAAAGTTCTCTGCCTCCAGCACAAGGTCAGATTGAGCCCCTCTGGTTTCTTTGGCTCTCCCAGGGTTACTGTCGTGGAAGCCCCCCGCCTCCACCCAGACGTACGGCGGGGAGTCTTCCGGGCTACAGCCTTCCCAGGCCCCATGTTCCTGGCCATCCAGCCCCACAAGCTTGCCACTAGGGTCTTATCCAGCAGAATGGTTCCATTAATTGGCTGGCAGGTCAGAGCCTGCTATCCGCAAGGCCGTGGTCTCCGGGTCATCGGACAGGACGACAGAGTCTGACAACGCCAATAGACATCAGGAACACAAGCGCCATAAGAAATGATGCCCGCCTTCCAAACCATCATCGGCTGGGGTTCCGGGCCAACGTCAGATCTTAACGCCCTCTGACTCCACTACGGAGCCAGACCAGACGCCACCCCCTAAGCCAGCGTCTGATCTGCAGGGCTCTGACAAGGGTCAAATACAGACCCAACATCTAGGGACCTGACGCTTGCCTCCGAGGACCAGGTGTCACTCCCTCAGTCTTCACCTCCCTCTCCCCTTTGGGAGCCCAACGACCAGACACCAGGGCACCCAACGCCAGGAGATGGTGTCCCACCAGAACCAACATCCGATAGAGCAGTACCATCGGACCTGATGCCACGGGGGGACCCAAACTGCATGATCTGATGCCAGACTCCTTGGGCGCCCCTACCCTGAAGCCAGAACCGCAGCCAGGCCCTGTGGTCCCTTTGGCTCAGGTCAGGGCTTTTTTCAACAGCTGGTGGAACACTGTCAAGGGAGATCTTTTGCCTAGGCCGCCGGAGACTAATCCCATCCCCACATAAACCCTTATCACAACTTCTTCTAACCAACCGACTCCTCCATGCAGATCGTCTTCGCCACCCCGGATGTCGGCCCACCTGACTCCAGGGGACAATGAACCGGGATCTCCCGAACGATGGCAGCACAGTCACCATCAGTCATCCAGATCCTCCTCTAGATGCCGGAATAGCTCTAGGGAATGCTGGTATACTTCTTCCGAGGAATCTAGCAGAGGCTCCTTCTCCTGTGATTCATCGGAAGACAATTTGTCTCTTCCATCCCGTGACCCACGGAGGGATTCCCCAAGGTCTCCTCTGGATGACCCCTCCTTCCTAGATGTTATGAGACACATTCAGATCTTACTTGAGAGGGTTCCTGCTGTAGGTCATAACATAACAAAAAGCGGTGCAATTCAAGAATGCATGGGACAGACATAAGGCAATTCTAGGGGTGGAGGTTGGAAGAAGTAGGCCGTTGGTTAGCTAGGATCTGCAGTTTATCCATTAGGTATGGAAATGGGCAGACTGGGTGGGCTAAGTGGTCCTTATCTGCCATCAAATTCTGTGTTTATAGGACTGCGCTCTCCGGCATCAGGACCGCACGGCAAACTTTTGCTGGTAGTGTCTGGTGGGGGACAGCCCACCTGATGTCACGTGACTGATGTCAGCATGACCCTAAAAGTGGACGGTCCCCGTGCCCACCTTCCACTTCTTTCCTGCCGTTGACCTGCGCAAGGACCTCATGGTGAACGTTGCTTCAGTCGATCGCCATTTTGATAAGTATTTCGACTATTCTACCGTTAATAGTTCACTCTTCTTTAATTGTTGTCTTCTCCATTCGATCCTCTGAAGACCAAGAAGAAGTGCAACTTGCAGATCCCTCATAAGGACAGCCATAAGCTCTGCCTAGGCCCGGCCCACGACATCAAGGCCTGCCTGGATTGCAAGCCCTTCAACCAGGCCACACACAAATGCAGGCAGCAGGCCCTAGAAGCCCATCTTTTAAAATCCAGGATGGCAACTTTAGGGCAAGAAATGCAGAAGCTGAGGGACTCCACTTTTTCCCTTCTTCGGAGGCTAAGAAGAAAAAGAAAGAAAAAGAGAAGGAGCGGGAGCGTCTGGAGGACCGAGAGCGGCCCTCTACTAGCAAGGTCATGGGGCTTAAGCCTGTGGACAAGACCGCACCTCGGCCGCCTCCCTGGTGACTATCCAGGCCTCATCGTCTAGTTTCTCTGGTTCCTCTGCCTCTCCTAAGCCAATTAAAATTGGCTCCAAGACTGAATCCTCGACTGGTAAGTCGCCCGCCGGGACCTCTGGCGGACGCCCGGTCAACACCATCCTCCATCGACTGATAAGTCTGACACAAGCAACTCTGGCATCTACCCGGTCAAAGCTCGCCTGTCGGGGGCTGGTGCCGACACACTCTACATCCGGCTGCCCACGCTGACCTCCCAAGGTCAACCCTCCCGTCAGGTTTCCCCTGACAGGGAGCCTTCCCCTCCACCTTTGCTGGTGAAACCTCCTGTGCCCGACCTTCTACCCGGGATGGAGGGGGAAGTGGGTCCCCTGGAAGTGTTCCTTTCCTCGCTCACTTCAGTGCTGGTAACCTTCCAGACCCCCGTGGATAATCCTCCTGGGACTATCATGTCATAGTCGGTTCCTCCACCATCTCTAGGGACCTTCCTAATCCGTCGGGCCCTCCGTCAGCCCAACACTAGGAATCCCTACGCCGGGCTCCGAACCTCTGACTTCTGGTTCCTTGGCCCAACTCCGCCAGAGCCTGTGTCAGGTTTCCTAAGTCTGACACCATCCTTTCCAACGCCTGAGAATCAGATGCCAGGCTTCCCTGCACTGACTTGATGCCAGCTATCCTGATGCCGGATAACTTGCCAGGTCCCACTGTTCACCCTTTCACAACCCTCGGGGACCCCTTTGGACCATCAGGGTATCCACCATGGTCCACCTTTGGGCTACTCTAATTATCCTGGCCTGCCATTGCCAGGCTACCCGGCGTCAGGCCTGATGTGGCTCCTTTTCCCATGGATATCAGGCGCCGAGCTATGGGGCCCATTTTGAGCTTCAGGTTCCCCCGCACCTCATTATCCAGGGTGGGTTACAGTACTTCAGCCTCCACCTCAGCCTCAGCCTCCGCTGGACTTTCAGGCTATGTTCCAGACCTGGTGGCAGGAGGCCAGATCTAAGTTGGTGGTGGATTTGGATAAGAGACTGCTTGCCCCAGTGGCAACCCCTACCCCACGCTCTTTGTCTCTCATGGGTTCTCACAGGCCAGGCCATTCCACCACGGCACACATTTCTGGGGGCAATACTCCAGAGGTCCCTCTGACTGGGATGAAGACCTCTGAGAAGGGAGAATCTTAGACTTGGAAGCTGATTCCTCCAATTCGTCCTCTGGAAACCTTTCAGAAGTCACACTGTCCAAGGGTAAGGAGTCTCCCAAGTCTCCTTCCCTGAAGACCCTTCCTTCACTGAACTCCTCCGCATCCTCCAGAAAGCCAACGGATGGAATGCAGAAGAGCAGGACCTGAAACGCAAGCGCCTAGCAGAACACTTGGACTTAGCTGAGACATCACTCTTACCGCCCCCGCCCCGGTGGACGGAGCCACACGAGGATCTCATCTCCACTTTCTGGCAGATGCCTCATTCCATCCTAGCCATCCCCAAGAAGGCAGGCAGATTGGGCCTACTATTCACCTGGGGGCGCTCCTTATCTGTGCTCCCACCCAAAGACAGACTCCATCGTGATCACCACGGCTCACGACTGGACTGCCAAACCTAAACATATGAGCACCTCCCCTCCTGACAAGGACTCAAGGCAGTTAGATCAGGTCGGCCGTAAGATCTACTCCTCATCTACATGTGCCTTACGTTCCTTAAACTATGTGGCACATATGAATTCATACCAAAAGGTACCATGGCTCAGCTCAAAGCCAAGCTAGACATGGTGGAGGACTCAGACCTTAAGTCGGAGCCAACCAAGGCCTTGAGGCTGTCAAAAATATCTTGTAAGCATGCATTGAGGCTACCTACAACTCTGTAGATGCCATGGCTCGCTCTTCAGCAACAGCAGTCTGCCTCAGGCACCATGCTTGGCTCCATATTTCCGGACTGTCTCAGAATGTTCAGGCAGCCATACAGGACGCCCCCTTCTGAGAATCCGTCCTCTTTGGGGGCGATACCAAAGACATCATCATGGGCCTCCAGGATAGTGGGCAGGCTGCGAGATCAGTTAAGTCCATGTACAAGGCGGTCTTTAAGCCTAAGAAGCCCTTTTGGTGCCAGCAAAAGCGCCAAGGCAAGCAGTCATTTAACAGGCGTCAGAATAAGAGGAGAGCATCGGGACTTGCCGTTACTTCTCCCCCTGTCTCCAAGACCCAACGAGCTGCAGGCAGCGCCTTCCCCGCCCGTTCCTCCACCTCCTGACTCCTTCAGACCCCTTCCACCTCCAAACAGTGTGGAGCCAGTGGGGGGAAGATTTGCCCTCCACCTAACAGAGTTTGCAGGGCATCACGTCGGATTCCTGGGTCATTCAGCTCATAGCAAGAGGGCACACCTTCAAGTTTCTGGAAAAACCTCCAGACTCTCCTCCAAGACGATCTCATTGTACTCGGACCACATAACTCTGGTAGGGACAAGATCCAGGCTCTACTCCAAAAATCTGTGATAGAGCCAGTTCCTGAGTGCAGAGGGAAAAAGGGTATTACACCCATTTTTTCCTCATCCCCAAACAGACTGGTGACCTCAGGCCCGTTTAGACGTCAGCCACCTGAACCTTAATGTAGAATACAAAAGGTTCCGCATGCTGATGCTCCAGGGACTCCTGCCCCTGCTCCAGACAGACCATTGGCTCTGTGCACTGGATATGCAGGATGCGTACGTGCACATACCGGTTTTCCCAGGCCACTGCCACTTCCTGCGGTTTTCCTTCCATGGGGAGCACTTCCAGTTCAAAGCCCTCCCCTTTGGCTTTTCTTCAGCACCCAGAATCTTCACCAAGTGCCTAGTGGTGGTGGCAGCAGCACTTCGTCTCCAGGGAATTTATGTGATCTTCCAGGACCTAAAGTTTCCACCACTTTTTCACACAAATGGGACTACGCTGGAGGCGCTAGGACCTAGTGGGAGCCAAAATTCTTCAGGAGGGCTGTGATGAAGCAGCACTGCAAGCTTGGCTCGCACCTTATAGGCTACCTGGCCAACCTCCAATCGCCTCAGTTCCTTTTTTTCCCCGCCATCGAGGCGCCAGTGACAATGTCGCCACCTGCTGGGAGTCAAAACTTCACATCTATGCAACAGCAGTTATAGTCTTTCAGTTTCCATTAGTTTTATTAGTTCTATGAGTTTGAAGTATAAAGTAATTGTTAGATTTTTCATCAGAAGTCTTCAGCCCTCCTTTGTCGGAGTTGACCATTAGCAGGGGCAGGTGATGGTAGGGAGACTTCGCATGAAAGCTGTTCTGTCAGCAGGGCTGGGCCTGATCCGCTGCCCTCTCCGAAGTGGGTCTGACTCAGGCAGTTCTGCATTTGGGGGGGATGGACGGTCCTCCGAAGCACAAAAAGAAGCGGTCCCATTCTCTGTCCTCATCAAGGACACGGCACCGCTCAGCCTCAAGTTCTTCTTCGGCCTCCTGGTATACACTCTGACATTCACTTAAGGCCACAGTAGAAGCTCTCCCCGATTCAGAGATTGTGAAAATCACAGCTGTGGCCCTCCCAATGGCTCCTTTTCATAGGAGCCCTTCTAGATACCCCTAGCGCAAAAGCCTTTCTTCTAGAGGACAGGAGTGACATCCTCCAAATGGCCCACTTTATCAGAGAGAATGACTCGGTCCGAGCTCTCTCAATGCAGCGGATGCTGGGTCTCATGGGATCATCAGTGTTCACTGTGCCTCTGGCTCGCCTTCACATGAGGACTGCTCAGTGTATGCTCAGCACTCAGTGGTCACGACCATGCACCCACAGTCCTTTCACATCAAGGTGACGGAACCTCTAAAACAGTCATCCACCTGGTGGACTCAGGAGGACAACCTTCGGGAAGGTTATCCCTTCGCCCCTCTAGATCCCCAGATCTCCATCACCATGGATGCGTCCCTACTGGGATGGGGAGCTCACTGTCAGGATCTCCACACCCAGGGTCATTGGAGTCAGGACGAGTCTCAGATTCACATAAATGTTCTAGAAATGAGAGCCATCCTGTACGCAGTCTGAGCCTTGAAGGACATACTTTGTCACAAGTTCATTCTCCTTCAAATGGACAACAAAGCAGTGATGTACTGCATCAACAAGCAGAGTGGAGCACACTCTTACCCCTTATGTAGGGAAGTGATGAGAGTGTGGGAATGGTGCCTGGAGCACAAAGCCCTGATCCAGGCGGTCTACCTGCCAGGAGTACAGAACAATATGGTGTATCGTCTCAGCAGAAGTGAGACAGACCCTCACGAGTGGTCTCTCGATAAAAACATCGTGCAGCCACTCTTCGAAGAGTGGGGAACTCCAGACCTGGACCTTTTTGCGTCCCCACTCAATGCAAAACTGCCTCTCTTCTGCTCCAGAAATCCAGGACCTGGTATTTTTTGTTAGGATGCATTCAGACTGCGGTGGACAAGACACTTTCTGTACACATTTCCTCCTCTTCCCCTAGTTCAGAGGGTACTGCTCAAACTGGAGGTGGGGAGGGGGGGCAGAATGATCCTCATCACCCCATTCTGGCCTATTCGGATCTGGTTTCCGTCGATCAACGGATTGTCAGAAACTTCTCCGAGGCAACTTCCACTTCATACGAACCTGCTGACCCATGGCCCTGTGGTCCATCCCAACCTGAAGTCCGTTCACCTCCATGCCTGGCTCCTGAATAGATAGAAGTGAACAAGTTTAACATTTCACGTAGGGTCTCAGATATTCTGTTAGCTGCACGCAAACCAGCTACTCAAAAAACTTACACGGCTAAGTGGAAGCGGTTCTCTATCTGGTGTGCAAATTCCTCCTGGGATCCTTTTTCCTGCTCATCAAACAAGGTCCTAGAATATCTTCTGAATCTCTCAAACATAGGCCTGCAATACTTGACCATTAAGGTTCACCTTTGTGCGATCTCAGTGCACCATGAGCCCGTGAACACCATGTCTTTGGCTCAGCTTCCTGTGGTCAAGCAGTTTCTTAAGGGCATTCTGCATACTAGGACACCGGTCAGATGACCGGTAGCAGCATGAGACATTAACCTTGTGCTGGACATGCTCACCCGTAAACCTTTCGAGTCCTAGCTACTTGTAAGCTGAAGTTTGTGACTTGGAAGACTGCCTTCCTTGTAGCCATCACTTCCGCCTGCTGAGTGTCTGAAATACATGCTTTGGTCACAGACCCTCTGTATACTGTATTTCACAAAGACAAGGTGGTTCTTTGGACCCACCCTAAGTTTCTACCCAAGGTTGTCTCGGCATTCCATCTGAATCAGCCCTTGGTCCTTCCAGCCTACTTCACGAACTTCCAGAATGAGGGATCGCATACCCTACATTCTCTGGAGTGAAGAGAGCTTTGTGGTTCTATTTAGACAGAACTAAAGAAATCCACATCAAAACAACTGTTTGTCTCTTTCAGCATGGCCCAGCTGGGTCAGCCTGTTGCTGTCAGATGCATTTCAGCATGGCTGGTGGCATGCCTTTGCCAATGCTACTGTATGGCGCAGGTTAAGCTGGAAGGCAGAGTACATGCTTATTCTACCAGAGCAGTTGTGGCATCTCTGGCAGAAATCCGGAACATGCCTATTGCAGACATTTGCAATGCGGCCACTTGGAGCTCCGTGCACACTTTTATAAAGCACTGCACTTTGGATGTCCATGCCAGGCAACATCAATCCTTTGGCAGGACAATCCTTAATGGACTTCGTCTTAAGTGAGCTCCTCTCTCCTGCCGCCCATCTTGGGGGATTATTTTAGCTTGGAACTCTCCCATTAGTGTGAATGAGTGGTGGAGACTTTAGGTCCAAGAAGATATGGAAATAACGTACCTACCATAATTCTTGATCTTCTTCGACGAAGTCTCCACCACTCATTCACACGCCCACCCTCCATCCCCCGAGCTCACTCATCGTGTTTTTGGTCTTCAACCCCTTCATTGTTGGGCTGCAAAGACTCTGTTGAGTTGACCCTTCTTACATGGGCCATTTGAACTATCTTATGTCTGACATAGGTTAGTCTTTTACTAGGTTAGTTTATGCTGCATCTCCTAGGTAAAAAAGGTACTGAGGTGGTTGGAGGGTTGACGCCAGGTAGCTTATACGTCGCGAGCCGAGCTCGCAGTGTCGCTTCCTTATGGCTCTACCTAGGCGCCAGCCCTCCTGAAGAATGTTGGCTTCCGCTGGGTCTTAGTGCCTCTGGCGTAGTCCCATTAGTGTAAATGAGTGGTGGAGACTCCATCCAAGAAGTTCAAGAATTACGGTAGGTACGTAATTTCCATACCTTATCGGTGTCAATCTTCACCATTCATCATCTTTGAGTACTGGCTGGAGGTCATGACCCCGCGGGAGCTCTTTTTTTTTGGATGGGTGGAGTTGACGCACAGTCGGCTCCGCCCTCGAGGCCGTGGTGCTCGCGGGTTGGCCATTAGGTGCTGTCGACTCTGCCCTCCCGCCAGTTCTTCGTCTCTTGCTGTCGAAGTCGCCTCGTGGAAGCTCTGCTGTTGAGAGGCCTATAAGAATTTCGGAAGCCTTCGATTCCGTTCGAGTCCGTCGACTCGGTTCATTTACCTGCTGGTTCTGTTGCACCCACTCAACGTCGCCTGAGAAATTAAAGTAAGATTGTTCCTTTTTTTCTTTATTGCAACGTCGGGTCTGCTTTGTTGTTGTTTTTTCCGTAGGTCATGTCTCAGTCAGGGGCAATCTGTGAAGATGGGACAGCCCCCTATGCATCGGTGCCCGTGCGGCCATAAGTATTCCGTCACCGACCAGCATGACCGTTGCCTCGCGTGTCTTGGCCCACTTCACGACATGGATTCATGAGATGCCTACTTCTCCGTGGACCATCGTGTCGCCGAACAACTCGCGTGTGGAAAGTTGGATGACTCCGCTTTTGAGAGGGAGTGCGCGCTGTCTCGGGTCAAGCCCGTTTCTCGTTCTTTCCTCCGGGTCCCCTCCGGTTCTATATGGACCGAGGGAGGAGGAGGGGCTTCTGCTTCTCTTGGCCTAGCCATGGCAGAAGCCCCTTCTGCGATAAGGAGGCACCGCCTTGCTTGTCGCTTCTTGGTGAAGAGCACGGTCAGCCGTGCCCTCGGCTCGGACATGCCAACAAGTGTGGATAAACAACATATACCACTCCTAGAACTACTGTTACAGGTGAATAACCTGTTTATTGCTTTCTTGATCTTTAGGATGCATTCTTCCACATCTCGATTCGTCTGTCTCACCGAAGGTTTCTCCGCTTCCGAGCGGGGGGAGCCCTTTGAGTTCCAGGCCATGTCATTCAGCCCCCAGGGTCTTCACTAAGTGCATTGCAGTGGTGGCAGTTTACCTGAGGCGCTAAGGGGTCAGGATTTACCCTATCTGGATGACTGGCTGATCGCAGGTCTCTCCAGGCTGGAGGTGGAGCAGTCAGAGACCTTGCCCTCCTGACCTGCATCTCCCTTGGCCTCCTGGTCAAGGCCAAGTCGGAACTTGTACCTTCACAGCTGACCATCTTCATCGGGTGGAGCTTACCTTTTGCAGAGCCAGAGCCCGGCTTCCAGCTGACAGAGCGGAGGCTCTCTTCTCCTTTGTACTATCATTTTGGGTTGGGCAATTGCACCCTGCCGGACTTCTTGCGCCTGCTGGGTTACGTGATGGCCTGCACCAGCGTGGTCTTTGGGCCTGCTGGAGAAAACGCTCCTGCATAGGGAGCTGAACAGCTAGTTATCTTAATGCAAGGGTCACTTGACCAGCTGGTTACTGTGACCAGCGGATGCAGGATGCCCTCAGTAGTGGTTGAGTCCCAGAGCATCTGCAGGAAGGGATCCTGTTTGTCCACCCAGAGCTAATGGTCATCCTGACGACCGATGCCTCTGTCATGGGCTGGGGTGCCCACCTGGGGGAGCACCAGAGTCCACAGGCTCTGGACCCCCGAGGAGTTCCAGTGCCACATCAGCTTGCTGGAGCTCTAAGCAGTTCACCTGCCGCTGACTGGCTTTGCTCCTCACATTCGGGGTCAGGTGATCCAGGTCTAGACAGACAACACCATGACTGTGTACTACCACAACAAACAGGGCTGGACGCACTCCCTGCCGTTGTGCAAGGAAACTCTCCATGTGTGGACCCTCGTACACAGCCTGGGGGCCAATCTCCTAGCCATTGACATGGCAGGGGCCTCCAACCAGCTGGCGGACACTCTCAGCTGGGTGGGGGAGGCGTTTCACGGTTGGTCTCTCCACCCAGTGGTAGTACACAATCTGTTCTCCCAGTGGGGCACCCCTCAGGTGGACCTGTTTGCCTCCAGGGAGAATGCAAAGCTGAGGCTGTTTTGTGCCAGCCCCCCTCAGCAAGGAGATGCCTTCTCAAGGCCCTGGACCTCAGGCCTCTTCTATGCCTTCCCTCCACTTCTGTTGATTCACCAAGTGTTGCTCAAGGCCAGGAGGGACAAGGCACAGGTGATTCTGGTGGCTCCGGACAGGTCCCACCAGTTCTGGTACCCTGATCTCCTCAGCCTCAGCAGCAGGCTCTCGAGGTGTTTTCTTCTCTGCCCGGACTTGCTCTGCATCAGTCAGGGGAAGGTACTCCATTCAGACTTTCAGTCCCTGCACCTGACAGCCTGGTTCCTGAGTGGCTAGAGTTCCAGGCTTTGGATCTTTCTGAAGATGTCCTCACTGTTGTAGAAGCATCTCTGAAGGAGTCGACCAAGAAATGCTACGCCTTCAAATGGAAGAGATCATCCATTTGGTGTCAGGGACAGGGGTTGGATCCTTTGTCCTGTCAGTGCCTAGCATTCTTGATTACTTGTGGTCCCTCTCTCAGTCGGGCTTTGGTCGATGACCCTTAAGGTGCACCTGTCAGCCATCTCTGCTTACCGGGCTCGGGCTGGTCAGCAGTCAGTGGCACAGGAGAAGGTGGTCGGATGCTTTTTCAGAGGCCTGGATCACATATCCCCTCCGGTGCTTGAACCTCCACTTCCATGGGATTTACTGCTGGTACTGGCAAAGCTCATGGGCATGCCATTTGAACTAATGCACAGGTGTGACATGTCTCTCCTGATATGAAAGACCACTTTCTTGGTGACTGTCATGTCAGCCAGAAGGATCAGAGAGCTCCAGGTGCTTTCGATGGAGTCTCCTTACCTGGTCTTCCACAGGGACAAGGTTGTTCTGCACCCCAACCTGAAGTTCCTCTCGAAGGTTGTGTCAGAGTTTCACCTTAATCAGGTGATTAATCTCCCCGTGTAATTCACCAATCACACTCAGAGGCTGAGCACAAGCTCCATACTTTGGACTTGCGGTGAGCACTTACCTACTATAAGGAGCAGACGGCTGGAGTTGGGGGAGAGGTTCCCCAGCCATTTGTCACCTACGCTGAAGCCGCACCTGGCAGACCAGCAGCTAAGCGGACGATTGGTAGGTGGATTATATCCTGCATCGACCTCTTCTATAGGTTATGGGGCAGGGAGCCTCCCGTAGGGCTAGGGCTCATTCCACCTGCCATAGCGCTGTCTCGGTGGCTGCTTCCAGGGGCATCCCTATCCAGGAAATCTGCAGGGCTGCTACCTGGAGGACAGTACACACCTTCATTTCCCATTACCACATTGATCTTGAGTCACGCCGGAATGCTGGTATTTGAGGCCTCAGTTCTCTAAACTCTGTTCCATAAGCAGGGGGTGTGTGCCTTGCCTCCCTCCTCCCAGAGAACTGCTAGGAGTCTGCCAGAAAGTGTGGCTAGCACTCTGTATCCACGTCCCTAGAAAAACAGGTTACTCACCTGTAACAGTAGATCTTCATGGGGATAATCTCTTGCAGCAGGTAATACACTTGGGTCGTCACCAGAGGGTGCTCTTGTGCACAGCAGCTTTCTTCTAGCAATCTTTTCCAGGGGCCACCCGCACATGACATCATCATCCTGCACCTATATAAGAGTGGGTGGCCCCAGTTATCCTCAGTTCATTTTCCCACCGTTTTCAGCTTGCACGCAGCAGCTAGCGCTTGTGAAGCAGTCACCAACAAGAATTTGAGCTGGGAATGGATTTTCCTCCATTTCCAATCTTATTGACGAATGTCGAAAGAATCTGCAAGCAAGTCATCACTTTTTCAGTCATGATGTGGTAGGAAGATCTCATTCTCGACAACCAGTATGGTTTGTGTTGAGTGTCTGAGTCCTACACACGACACCATCTCCTGCAGACACTGCTAGGAATTCAACCAGGCAACCCGTCCACAATGACTGCAGGAAATTGAAGCACACCAAATGGAGCAGAAATTGTCTCTTAGAGAAGGGGGCCTGTCCCAAGGAGCCCTTCACTGCAGTTTCACCAAGAAGCATAAACAGGATAAGGACAAATCATCCTCATCGGGCAGACATTCGTCGACGGCCACCGTTACTGGTGCTCCACCATGGTGATGCCCTCTAGAACTGCCACCTCGTCGATGGGAGTTTATATCCTCTCATCGCTGGTGCTTTCTGGCACCCTTTCAGCAGTTTCCACAGAACCTTATGTAAGTTCCAGTGACTCCCCGTCGATGATGGTTCGTTTACCGTCTTTGATGGCTGCTTTTAAGCATTCCACTGCCTCCCCATTTACTGCCCGGTCGATGACGGGTCAGATTTTTATGGGAAGTAATACTAGATGTTCTATGGCCACAGCCCCTCCTTCTTCACAGCCATTCTCTCACAGGAGCCAGCCAGACGGTCCGAGACTCTGGTATGCATCACCCAGGGACCAGACCTGTTTACACCTCACGTCCAGTCACCTCCACAGTTCCTCTGGTTTCCAAGAAACCACCTGCCCCACCTCGTACTACTACTTCATTGGATGTAGCGACCGTAGTGCAACAGGTATTGGAAGTAATGAGGCGTTCCCAACCGTCCCCTCCAGGAGGGGCGTGTTGCCTTTTCTGCTCTCCCACCCCTTCACCTAAGCATTTTCAAGGTGCGAGAGAACCTTCTCTGGCTTGGTCCCCTTCATCCTATGAGGAAGAATATTTCTCAGAAGAGGTAGAATTTCTTGAAGGTTTTCCAGGAGATCTTGAAGATGTGGAGCTCCAGGACCTGGATGCTCATCCTCCGTCCTCTATTTCGACTATATCCTTCTTGCATGATGATGCCTCCCGTCATGCTGCTGCCTCTCTTCCTGATGACCCATCCTTCCATGAGGTGATGTTCCATATTCTAAAATCATGGGGTTTTCAACTATGGAGCATGATGAACAGAGGAAAGATGTGGCAGACTATCTTGAACTACCTGAGGGGCTTGTTGTAGTGGTACCCCCACATACAAACTTATCAAAATGCCGTACTGGCTGCTTAAAACCAGCTGTCATCTGTTCTGGCAGTTACTAGAAAGACAGGTCACCTATACCAGCCTCTTTTGACCACTCTTTCCTTTCCGCTACCCCTGAAGCAGATTTGGTAGTGATCACAGCGGCTAATGATCGTACCAAACATCCAAAGCACATGAGCTCATTACCCCCTGATAAGGAATCCCACCGTCTTGATTACCTCAGAAGGAAGATATTCCAGGAAAGTACCATGAATCTCAGAATTCTAAACTATATGGGACACATGGTTAAATATCAATGTATCCTCTGGTTCTCTGCTATAGAACTAGTCAATAAACTCCCTCCCTCTCAGGAGAAGGACAAATTATTGGGAACTGTTTCAACTGGCAACTCCATCTCACGACCTCTGCTCCATTTGGGGTACGATGCAGTGGATACCTCTGCCTGGATGTCTGCCGCAGGTGTTACCCTCGGACAACATGCCTGGTTACGTGTATCAGGATTTACACCAGATGTACAGCACAAAGTGGTAAATGCCCCCTTCAAGTGGATCCAAACTTTCTGGTCCTGGCACCCAGGCGCTTCTGGATGATCTCCATGCTTCTGGTCAGACTTTTGTATGCAGTTCATGGCATGTATCATTGATCACAGTCATCTTACCAGTACTGCTCAAAATCCTCTTTTCAATCGAAAGAGCGGCAAACCTAGCGTTACCTATAAAAGTGGATTCGTGGTTGTTCCCAGCCATCCTCCTGGACCGCCACTCCTACCTCCAAATGCTCCTGCTCCCACCCCTCTGGTGGAGCTGCTCATCACTTCCCAGTGACCAACTGGGCATTGCCCAAGCTTCCTCAACCAGGCCTCGAAAGCCGTGGGCAATCGCTTTGCTCTCCATTTAGAGGCCTGGCAAATGATAACATCAGACGAGTGAGTACTTCAGAGCATAAGGATGGGACACACGCTGGAACTCACCTCAGTGCCCATCCTCCCCACTCTCTCTCTCTTACCAACCCAACCATGTCTCCATTCTTCAAGAGGAACTTCAGGCATTTCTTCACAAAAATGCCATCTATCCGGTTCCTCTTTCTGAGTACCATCAGTGATTTTTCTCCCCTTTTTTTCTGGTACCCAAATGCGCCGGGGATCTCAGACCTATACTAGACCTCAGACAACTGAACCTGCACATTCAGTACAAGAGGTTCCGGATGGTCACTTTAACATCCATTATGCCAATGTTAAAACAAGGGGATTGGCTGTGCGCATTAGACATGACAGATGCCGACCTACATATCCTCCATTCACCCCGCCCACCACCAGTTCCTTCGCTTCTACCTGCTAGGACAACATTGCCAATTTCAGGCACTCCTGTTCGGTCTTTTATCTGCCCCGAGAGTCTTTACCAAGTGCCTAGCAGTGGTGGTGGCGGCCCTGAGACAGGACAGACATTTCGTCTTCCCGTACCTAGACGATTAGCTCATTAAAGCGGATTCCAAAACCTCTCCTTTTGCCCCTCCAGACAACCCTCACTCTGTTCCAGTCCTTAGGAATTACGGTCAACTGGCCCAAATCCAATCCAACTCCTTCCCAACTGTTCCAGTATATAGGAGCCATTCTGGACACCACCTCCGCCAGGGCTTACCTTCCTGCCAGCAGACAAGACAGACTTCTGTCTCTGTCTTCCCAGATACAATCTCAACAGTTTATCACAGCCAGACGTCTGTTATGCCTTTTGGGACATATGGCCGCGGCCATCCCCGTGGTGGCCTTTGCCCGTCCCCATGGTGGCCTTTGCCCGTCTGCACATGAAATCAATCCAGTGGACTCTTCAGAGTTAATGGAGGCAAAAACAGGGGATTTCAAAGACCAAATCAGAGTTGCTCCCATTCTACGCTCAGCCCTAGACTGGTGGACCCATCGTGCCAACCTGTCTCAAGGCATGCCCTTCCAGTCCTCCTCCCAGCAGGCGTTGACCACGGATGCTTCCTCCAAGGCTGGGAGGTGCACCTGGGTCCCTATAGGACACCAGGCAGGTGGCCCCGATTCTCTATCCCTCTTCATATAAATCTACTGGAAATGAGAGTGGTCCATCTCGCCCTTCAGACCTTTCGCCCCCACCTTGCCCTGGGACCTCTACTGATCCAATGAGACAACACCTCAGTGGTGTATTACCTGAAGAAGCGAGGTACCAAGTCCTGCACTCTCTGCAGGGAGGCAATGGAGGTTTGGCAGGAAGCCATACTTCAACATCTATCATTGTTTGCCATCCATCTACCAGGATGCCACAATACCCTGGCCGACATTCTCAGTCATCAGACCTCCACACACGCAGTGGACACTTCATCACAAAGTTCTTCAGATGATCTTTCAGATCTTATCTGTGTCTCTGTGTAAGTCTTCACCATTCATCACCTTTGGGTACTTGGCTGGAGTCGTGACCCCATGGAGGTTTTTGTTTTGGATGGGCGGAGTAGGCGCACCATTGGCGCCACTCTCGAGGGGACACACTGCGTGGCGCTCACGGGTTGGCCGTTAGGTGCTGTCAACACCACCCTCCCGCCAGTTCTTCGTCTCCCGCCATCAAGGTCACCTCGTGGGTAACTGAGAGGAAGATTTCTAGAGGTCTGCCTCTGCTGTGGAAGCCTTCAACCCGTTCACGCAGTTTGTTGACTCCGTGTCGTAGTCCGTCGACTCCCGGGTTATCCTGCCGGTTCTGTTCGCTGTACTCAACGTCAACTTGTAAAACTGTTCCTTATTTTATTTTGCAATATCGGGTCTTGTTTTGGTGTTCTTTTTCTCGTAGGTCATGTCTCGGTCGGGAGGCAAGAAAACTTCTAAATTGGGACAGCCCCCCCCCCACCGTGCGTCCGAAAGTACTCTGTCACCGACCAGCATGACCGTTGCCTCACGTGTCTTGGCTAGCTTCACGACATGGATTTGTGCGAAGCCTGCTCCTCCATGGACCATCGTGTCATCGAACAACGTGCGTGGAAAGTTGGACGAGCTCCGCTGACTTCCGGGGAACGAGCGTGCACTCATCAGGCCAAGCCACGTTCTCTTGACATTTCCTCCAGGTCCCTTCCCGGTTCTGTATGGACAGAGGAGGAGGAAGCTTCTGCATCTTGTAGCCTAGCCATGGCAGAGGCCCCTTCCGTGGTGCAGGAGGCCCAGTCTGTCTCCCCTGGGGGAAAGGTGGGAGGCACCACCGTGTGAGTCCCACATACAGGCGAGGCTCTCCCAATGTCTCGCCCTCGGGATCAGAAAGGCCTGGGTCAATGCTGTCGGTGGGCCTCTGCACCATTAGCGGTGCCGTGGGCCCTGATGCGCTATTGCGGCACCAGTCCGTCACGGCTCCATTGCTGCTGTCCAGCTCCATTCAGCGGTGCCGATGGTGCTGGCGTACCGTCATGAGGCTCTACTGCACCATCTCTGACTGTCTGTCACCCTGGCACCATCTGCGGCACTGTGGTTAAGCATGGTGCATGTCCCTCTGGAGCCGCTGGCAGCACCGAGCAACTACAAGGCGCGGTGGGGGTTTCGGAGCTCGTCATTGTCCACGGCCGTCTCTGTCCTTGGCACCGCTCATGGCGCCATGGGAGTTTCTGACCTAGGCGCCGAGAGTGCGGTCAGAGCCATCGTCTGTGCCATCTCTGGTCTCGGCACCGCTTGCGGCGCTGTGGGCCGGGATGGCGCTGTGAGAAGCTCTGGCTCCAAGGCTGCTGCCATTGTTGGAGCTGTGTTTTCTTCTGGCACCATTCGCGGTGCATCTGGGGACGTCAGCACTGACTCTGGTACAGTCTCTGGTTCTGGTGCCCTTTTCAGTCGGGATGGCAGTGGGCTTCCTCGCACTGTTTGGCACAGAACTTCGATCTCCACCTCTTCGGAGGAGGAGTCGGACTCTGAGTCAGACAGGCAGTCTAACTCTTTGGAGTTGGCTGCTCACGTGGACACCTTGATAGTGTCCTCGACAGGCCAGAGCCAGCCCCCCCTCTGAGGAGCGGACAGTGACTCCCAGGACCAGGGTCAGGGGTGCTGACCAGCAGGCAGTGGTGCAGGCCTCCATTGCTCTACAGCCTGATCTCTGAGGGTTCTCTGACCCCTCAGTGCTGGTACCCCCTCAGGTGGTGTGCCTGGATCGCCCAACTTTGGGGATGATCGGCGCACCCACGGGAGGGGAGGGTGCTGCTCCCTGGATAGCTCCTTCGGGGGCCGACCAGGGCTGCCAGCCGCATAGGCTGGTTTTCTTGAGGAGAAGGAGGGCACTCTTGGATTCCGAGAGGGGTCGAGGGGTATGGGCTTCATACAGCGGCCTTTTTCCGGAGCCCACCGGGGCTCTGGGAGACGCCATAGCATGGATCTCCACCTTTCCCTTTTGATTTCCTCAAGAGAGACCCATTCTTTAGAGGTAGGGGACCGTCCTTTTGGACTTTTACGGCCCTGGTCACCGCACCGGGGATTCTTCAGGGCGCAGCCTAGGCAGTTCCAGTTTGGTTGATCAGCTGTCGGCTGTGGAGTTTTCTGGAGCTCCTTCTTTCTTTAGGGCTCCTGGTGCTCTCCCTAGCCCAGGCGGTGGTCAGCCGATTTCTGTTCGGCTCTGTCCCCACTTCTCTGCCACATTCTCCTGTGCTCCCAGATATTCTTGGTCCTAGCTGTCCTCTCTCCTGGGAGCAGTACAGAGGTGGCTGCTCAGTTCCCTCTTACGTTAGGGCTATGGACAGACAGGTTTTCAACCTCCCCTGAGCAGCCAGCTTCTGAACTCTTGAGGTCCTCTGTCTTCTCATCCCCTCTTCTGGGGAGAGAGCATTCTGTTCACATCTCTCCAGCTGCTGATCTACTTGAGTATCAGCGATTCCTCTTGAGGATGTTGGAGGTCCTGCACATCACCCTCCACTCAACACAATCCAGAGCATTCGTAGCGCACCTTCCTTGGCGATTTCAGTGTGGACACCCATGTGGTGCCCCGTGGCCTGCGTCGTTGCGTTCCTAGCGAAGACCCTTTTCTGGGTCCAGCCCTAGGGATCTCTGCCAGTGATATTATGCCCCATCTGAGTCTCCAGGTTCCATGCCTAATCCTAGCTCAGGATTGGCGCATTTGGATACTCCCAATGGGCTTCACACCCTGCACCATGACCAGCCCCCAGATCAAGATTCCATGGATTTTGACTTCCGGGGGAGGAGGACATTCTACTCGGCACGGTTGCTGCTTTCTATTGCAGCATATCAGGCCCTATGCATCCTATGACAGGTTCTTGTGGTCCAGGCTAGGTCAACTCCTAGCTTCGATGCCTGACACGGAGGAAACCAGACAAGCCATTGCACTCTCTGCACGTGGCCTGGAGCTAGCAAGGCACTAAGCAAGGGCATCATATGACACCAATGAGGTAGCTACCAGGGTCGTAGGGACAGCGATATGCACTAGGCAGACGGCATGGCTGCATCTCTCCCGGTTGTCACCCTTGGCCCGGCGTAGGGTGATTGACTCCGCTCACCAGAGAACCTATCTCTTCTCTGCATGGGGTGAGGCAGGCGTCTGTCAGGGCACCTTCCTGCCCCTCCGGAGGTCCCGTCTCACTCTTCTGACTCTTGGGCCTCTCCAGGCCCGTGAAGGTTCTCCCTCTTAGTGTGTCACCCACTGAGAGCTAAGGAACTCCGTCCCTTGGGGTTAAAAACCACCTTGAGGACTCGGCACTCACCCAAGGTGATGAATGGTGAAGATTGACAAAGATAAGATATGGAAATTACGTACCTACCATAATTCTGACCTTTCTGTGTATCTTCACCATTCATCACAATCCCGCCTTCCATCCCCCTGGGGCCTCAGTCTCTGGGTCCCCCTCCCTCTCTGTGCCCATCCGAGCCCCCCTCCTTTCTGTTAGTTAGGTGTAGGGTAAACTGGGGCACATGGGGGATAATTTTCTTTAGGGGCAGAGTGGTCAGGATGGAGGGCTCTCCTTCTTCAGTGCTTTGGCTCCACCACTGTGGGGTGGGGGGTTGGCAATTTCCCTCCTTTCTTTCCTTCTCTCTGTCAATCCTTTGATTTCCTTGTCCTTTGGACATAACCTCAGTTAATTTAAGGAACTAGGTTTCTTACAAAATCCCTTTTGAGAGGTGAGATATCCCTGTACCCTGTCTTTTCTTGCAGAATAGCTGATTCTGCTTGTGGGAGTTATTGCCAGTGATTCTGTGCTTTGAATTCTGGCGGTTAGCCTCTTGGCTACTCCTCAGCAGTTCCTATACTGAACTGGAGACAGGTCAAGGTTACAAGTATGTTTCTCCTGTTTTCCCCTTCTCACTCTTATCTTTCGTTCTAAAATCCTTAACCCACCCTCCTCCTCCTTTTCTACTTCCAGAGATTGGGGCCCCTACCCAATCCCCTTAGTATTCAAACTTGTTCTGTCCTCTAGGTTGTTTTTTCTCCTTTTAGTTTATATATATTTTCCTTTGTCTGTCCTTTAGACTTCCTTGTCCCACCTCCCAACCCTTTTCTCACCTCTATGGTGACTCAGAACTGTCGGGAGGTCGACAACACCTAATGGCCAGCCTGCGAGCGCCACGCAGTGCGTCGGCCTCGATGGTGGCGCTGATGGTGCGTCGACTCAGCCCATCAAAAAAAAAAAAAAAAAAAAAAGCTCCCGTGGGGTCATGACCTCTGGCCAAGTACCCAAAGGTAATAAATGGTGAAGATACACAGAAAGATCAGAATTACGGTAGGTATGTAATTTCCATTTGTGAGGGATCCCACACCTCGACCTCTTTGCCTCCCCCAACAGTCACCAACTCCCCAGATACTATTCTGTTATCCTGAACAGAAGGGGACTGTCTATAGATATCCTGTCCCAACTGTGGACAGGACTACTCTTGTATGATTACCCCATCCCACTCCTGCAATGAAATCAAACCTGCCACTATGATTCTCATAGCCCCTCTGTGGCCTCAACAGGTGTGGTTTCCCCTACTTCAGAAGTTCTCAGTAGTGAACCCCATCAGGCCAGATCTGTTGACACAGGATCGGCTTCACCCCAACCTGAAATCGCTGCACCTTCACACTTGGCTCCTAAGGATGCTTTCATAGCCCACTTTTAAGTCTCCTCACTAGTGGCCAGCATTCTTTTGGCCTCACGTAAACCATCTACCAGATAAACCTATGCCAAATTAAGCGCTTCTCCATATGGGCTGTTTCCTGGTCTTGAACCCTTATTCATGTCCACTGACTAAGGTATTGAACTACTTGGCTTGCTCGCCTCGGCGGGCTTGAGCTGCTCCTCTGTTAAAGCCCATATGGCCTCTGTCTCAGCCTTTCATGAACCTTTAGAAGGAAGTTGCTTCGTCAGCATCACTTTGCCAAGATGTTTCTAAGAGGTATGTTGCACCTCAAACCGCCTATTAGGCAGCCCACTCCGCCATGGGACTTGAATTTCCTGCTGGAAAAGCTGACTCTCGACCCCTTTAAGCCCATGGCTACTTGCGATCTCCGCTTCCAAGCCTGGAAGACCTTATTCCTAGTGGCTGTCACTTCAGCTCTACGTATCTCTGAGCTTCATGCCCTGATGTGTAAAAGCTTCTTAATCTTCCATAAAGACAGAGTGGCTCTTCATACCAGTTCCACCTTTTTACCCAAGGTGGTCTCGGAGCACACCTTAAATCAGTCTATAGAACTGCCTGTCTACTTCCCAGAGCATTCTAATTCAGGAGAATACCTACTACACACTTCAGATGTTCATTGCATCTTGAGATATTACATCAATTGTATCAAACCTTTCTGGAAGACTCCTCAACTTTTTGTTACCTTTGCCTCAACCAGGGAAGGCTTTCCAGTCGCTAAACAGACCCTCCCAACTGGTTGGCACATTGTATAATCTTTTGTTGTAAAAGTATAACAAACCGTTACCAGGACCTGTCCAGGCCATTCTTCCGAGCCATATTACAGCAGCCTGCTTCAGAGGCATCTATCACGGATATCTGCAGTGCAGCCACATGGTCCACAATACATACCTTCATGAAGCACTACAATTTAGACATTGCTTCTCACCGTAGGACAGCCTTTGGCTATGCGGTCCTACAAGGCCTTCTGTCATAATTTTCCACTCTTCCTGGGTTTACTGCTTGAGGGTCATCCCAAGTGTATTACCTGTTGCAGAGATTATCCCGTGGAAGACAGTACAGTTCGCGTGCCACCATAACAGTAGATCTTTGGGGGGTATCTCTTGCAGCAGGTACGATCCCTCCCTCCATCCCCTCCTTCTATAATAGAACAACTTCTGATCCAAATATACATTTATACATGGGGGATACCTAAGGTGCCTCGGGTCTCCCTCGGTCCTCGCTTAGCGAGCTGAATCCGCCGGGGAACTGAGGATACTTGGGACCGCCCACTTTTATATAGGTGCAGGATGATGATGTCATGTGTGGGTGGCCCCTGGAAATGACTGCTAGAAAAAAGCTGCCATGCACAGGAGCATCATGTGTGACGACCCAAGTGTATTACCTGCAAGAGATACCCTTGAAGATCTACCGCTATTGTAAGTATGCAACTGTACTTTCTAGGACTGGTATATGATATTCATCCACGGACTCACCCGACCTCCCCTGGCTTTTGCGCACAACACTGCTTTCATCAGGCAAGATCTGGTGTCATAGGGCAGATCCGAGGGAGTTACCACCGGGTGGGAGGGAGGAGCTAGCTTGAAGGCGTTTCGGACAGTCTTAAAGGGAAAGGTAACTGCCAGAAAGAGTGGATGAACATCATATACCACTCCTAGAACTACTGTTACAGGTGAGTAACCTGTTTTTTCTTCCCTTCCCAGATGACATCCCCCAGTAATTTTTCAATTTTGTGGCACCAATTAGTTGAGAACCCTAGCGGGATATGTGACAATAAATAAAATATTTCAGGGACTGTAATCATTTTTACTGCTGAACTCTTTCTGCCATAGTGAGTTTCAGGAGTTTACTCCAGTCTATCTCAATTTTGCAAGTGTGCAAAAGAAGGTTGTAGATTGACTTCCCAGATCTGTTCGATTTTTGGCATTATTTTAAAACTAAGGTAGGTAATCTCTGTTTGTGTCCATTTGAGGCCATGGGGTTGAACTACTGTATAAGGGATTGACATTGCTGGTTTAGTGTGGGAGTATCTCAGTTTTGAATTGATTCATCAAGGGGTCTAGGGATTGCTTTATGTTTGACAGGGGGATTAACAAGTCATCTGCATGCATCAGAGTGGAAAAACATTCCCTTCCCACTTTCAAACCATGGATATCGTTATGTTGTCTGATAGCTGCTGCCAGTGGTTCCACTGCTAGCACAAAAAGAAGGGGGGACAAAGGGCAGCTCTGTCTAGTCCCACGACCTAAGGGGAAAGGGTCCCGAGACTACGGAATTGGTGGAGACCCTGGCTTTGGGGGTGAAGTAAATGGTCCTAATCCAGGATTGAAATCTGTCTCTAAAGCCCAGATGTTGAAACCCCAAGTGAAGATAGTCCCACTCGATGGAATCAAAGGCCTTTTCAAAATCTATGGCCAGGGCTGCAGCAGGGGATGCTAGGCCTTTGGCATTGTACATTAGGTTGATTCGAGATCTGATGTGGTCAACACTGAATCTACCCTGTACAAAGCCTGCCTGGGAGGGGTGTACTAGGGATGGAAGGAGGAGGTTGAGCCTCACGGCAAACACTTTGGCAAAGATTTTACTGTCTGCATTTATTAAGGATACTGGCCTATAGCTGACAGCGGAAGTGGGGTCCTTTCTTTTTTTTGGTAAGACTGTGATCACCGCCTCCGTGAGCGTGATCAGGAGAGTACCTAGTTGTTCGGCCTCCGAGTACACCTGGCCTAAGACTGGTGCTATCTGTGGAGCAGACTTGCAATATTTCCACTGGAAAAACCATCTCCCGTGGAAGATAGTACAGTTGCGTATTTACCATAATGGTAGAACTCGAGGGTATCTCTTGCAGCAGGTACGATCCTCCCTCCATCCCTCCTTCTTTAATAGAACAACTGCAGTCCAAATATACATTTATCGTGGGGATACCTAAGGTGCCTCGGTCTCCTCGGTCCTCGCTGCAAGCTGAATCCGGCGGGGAACTGAGGATACCTGGTACCGCCCACTTTTTGTATAGGTGCAGGATGATGATGTCGTGTGGGTGGCCCCAGAAATGATTGCTAGAAGAAAGCTGCCATGCACAGTAGTGTGCTGTGGCGGCGACCAAGTGTATTACCTGCTGCAAGAGATACCCTTGAAGATCTACCGTTACGATAAGTATGCAACTGTACTTTCTAGGAGGGATGGAAGGAGGAGGTTGAGCCTCACGGCAATCACTTTGGCAAAGATTTTACTGTCAGCATTTATTGAGGATATTGGCCTATAGCTGGCAGCAGAAGTGGGGTCCTTTCTTTTTTTTGGTAGGACTGTGATCACCGCCTCTGTAAGCGTGATCAGGAGAGTACCTAGTTGTTCAGCCTCCGAGTACACCTGGCCTAAGACTAGTGCTATCTGTTTAGTTTAGTTTAGTTTATTGTTCTAGGAATTACTACCTTTGAGCCAGAGGCTCTTTTACAAAGGTTCCACGTCAATTAGGTACAGTACAAAAGGTTACATAGATAACACAACAATTTGTGTTGTGTCAAGACAAGAAAATATATACAAATACATATCAAATCATTTGTGCAAAAGGACATGATATATCAATAATCACATTATTATTACAAGAAAGAGGTCATGCCAGATTAGGAGAAACAAATAGGGAAAAAGTCCAGAACAGAGAGGGTAAGTAAAGGTGTGGGGAGCAGACAATAGCAGGAGAAAAGGTTTCCCAAACATGTCTTTGTCAGATAACAGAACAGGGTGGGTAGTGAGAAAATAGGAGGTTTAATCAGGGCAGTAACAGGAGCTGGAGGTGGCAAGGTGAGAGAAAAGCCTTGATTTGAAAATACCTAGAGAGGTGGAGGCAGTAATATGAGTGCTGAGGGCATTTAGCCAGCTGGGGGCACGATAGGCAAATGATCTTTGCCCTGAGAAGTCCGGCATCGGGGACTTGAGAGGCTGGTGTTCTGATCTTCTGGTAAAATGGGTGGTAGCGCTCGGGCATAACAGGTCTTGGATACAGGGTGGAGTGAGGCCCAGAGTGGATTTTTCGCCATCAGGCAGGTAAGGTACTTTATCTTCCTGGACATAAGTCTCCACCACTCATTCACACTAGTGGGATTAGCGCCGGAGGCACTAAGACCCATCGAGACAAACTTTTGCTGGAGGTCGGCGAGAGGCGAGCGCGCGAGACCTGGCGCCATGAGCAGCGGTCTCGGTGACAATGACCATCTCGGCGACGACCCTCCAACCGCCTTCAGTTCTTTTTTCCCGCCCGCCGAAAGCGCGTCAGTGACGACGCGTCGCTTGCCTGTCGAGTCAAACTTCAAACTAGCGCATAGTTTTCAGTTTGTTTTGTAACTTTATCACGATAAGTAGTATCGCTTAATTTTATTCTATTTTCGTTAAATTTTCTAATATTTAAATTTTACTTGAAGAAGTCTCCGGCCTACTGGGCGGAGTCGACCATGAGCAGGTCAGGTGACGGTAGGGAGCCCATTATGAAAGCTGTTCAGTCAGCCGGGCTGGGTCGGTCAGCCTCCTTCTCCTCAGCGGGGTTCCGACAACGGTCAGTCCGATGCCGGGGGATGGGCGGTCCCCCCGCCGGCATAAAAATAAACGGTCGCATTCTCGGCACCGTTCGGCCTCGAGCTCTTCTTCGGCCCACAGGTCAAAAAAGAGAAGGCATCACTCGAGGTCGCCCTCTGGTATGTCTGCGCGTCGACGCTCGGTTATCGTTGCTAGTTGCCGGTCTCCTTCTTCGGAGTCGCCAACTTCCGGTAATCGTCGTCCTCGACATCGGAGTCCCTCCCCGCCTATAGGTAGGACTCCAGATGAGCAGTTTCATCAGTGGGCCGCTCTTATGGAGCAATGGGCTCGGAGGTTGGTTCTTCTGCCTGGCTCGGTTGCCTCGGAGCCCTCGGGCCCCTCTGGCGATCAGGTAGGGCGGTTGGACCTTCCTAGTCGCGTGGCGCCTTCTTCGGTGCCAGCGACTCCGTGCTTAGGTAGTTCCCCCCCTCACATGGCTCTGCGGCGCGAGGCCTCACCGATGCCCTTATCTCCTGGTTTTCCTTCTCTAGCTTTCCAGGTTCCTGGGGCTTTTCCGGTGCCTTGACAGGGTCTGTTAGCTTGTCGCGCCCGTTTCGGTGCCGCTGGGTCTTCTTGGCGCCGTCCGCGCGCCTTGTGAGGTCTGCGGCGCCGCCGGTAATGCCGTTGGATAGAGCGGGCCGTTCGCGGTGTCGTCCGCGATGCCGTTAAGCGGCATCGTCCAGCAGTGCCATCGCCAGCGACGTCGTCGACGCGCCCGTCTGGCGTTCTCGTCCAGCGGCGCCACGAAGCTGCGAGCAGCGATGCCTCTTGGCTATTCGCCTCCTTGGTGCCGATCTTCAGCCCGTTTGCCGTCTCGGCGCGGCAGCCGAGGGACTCTCCTTGTTTTCTGCTATTTCCTCCTCTCCTAATTTTCACTCCTTTCCTGTCCAAACAGTCCTTTCTGGACCATCAGGAGATGATGTTGAGCCTGACCCAGACCTCGGTTGGGTGATGAAGTGGAGAAACAGGATCTTTCTTGCTACAGAGCCTGTGGTCGAGGACCTGTCCTTTAAGTCTCTGTTGAAGAACCTGGGATCCACTCTTTCTCTCCAGACTACAGACATCGATCCTGGGAAGATATTAAGACTCCAGTATCTTCATGCTTGGAGATCCCTAGGTTTGACTCCTCGATCCAGCCTTCCTTGAGGCAGCTGTCTCAAATGGTATGGAATAATCCTGCTCTTATTCCCTCAGTGGCTAAATCCATTGATAAAGTATTCAGCTCCCAAGGATCGTCCCATTTTGGCATCCCAAGCCTGCGGATCCTATTGTAGTCCTGGCAGAGAATGACAAGGTCGTTCTTCCTCAAACTACTACAGCTCGACCTATTAACAAAGAGTCTCGTAAGATTGATACATTAGGTAAGAGAGTCTTTGCTGCCTCCACTCTAAGTATGTCACTTGAGTTATCAAGGCTATTTTTCTCAGTATGAGTATATCCTGTGGCACTCTATGAAAGAATGGTTGAAGCTCTTCCAGATTGATTCAAGTCAGAGCTTCTTCTGACCGTTATTAGAGTATTGAGTCCAATAACCAACAGGTCAAAGCCGCCATGGACGCTTTCGACACTGCTTCTCGCTCAGCAGCCGCGGGGATTTGTACTCGGCGCCATTCCTGGCTGCGTACTTCTGGCTTCACGAATGATGCTCAGCAGCAGGTGATGGCGCTGCCTTTTGATGGCTCCTTTCTTTTTGGCCCTCAGGTGGAGCAAGCCTTAGAGGCCACTCAGAAGACTAGATCGGCCATTAAGTTGGCCAGACCTCCGCCTGTCCCCTCTCGGGGGCATGTGAACAGACGTCAGTTTCATAGTCGTCAGTCCTTTCGAGGCAGAGGCAGGGGAAGCTTCCATAAAAGCCAACCTGCCCAACCTCAAAAGAAGACGCAGCAGAAAGCGCAGGGGCCTAAAGCTCCCAGTGCTACCTTATAGTCGTTGGCCCAAGTTCCATCCACTCTGCCGAGTGGAACTTTCTCCTCAGTGGGAGGTCGTCTGATGTACTTCTACAACCAGTGAAGTCCATAATTTCGGACAAATGGGTCCCTCGGATAATTCGCGAGGTTTTCTCTCAATTTCTTGGAAACCCCGAATTGTCCTCCCAGACGACAACCAGGTTGTCGGCCTCTCAATCAGACCTCCTCACCGCGGAGATCCAGGGCCTTCTGAACAACAGGGCAATAGAACTGGTGCCCCATCTGCGAAACACAGGGTTCTACTCATTGACTTTCTGGTTCCAAAGAAATCTGGGGATCGCTCCATTCTAGACCTCAGAAAGTTAAACAAATTCCTCCCCAGGGAGAAATTCAAGATGATTTCCCTAGGTACCCTGTTACCCTTGCTGCATCAACACGACTGGCTGGCCTCTCTGGATATGCAGGATGCTTACCAGCATATCCCGTCCACCCGACCCCGCTGAAGTTCCTCAGGTTTGTAGCTTTGGGTCAGCATTATCAGTTCAGAGTCCTGCCCTTTGGGCTATCCTCGGCCGTCGAGTTTTACACAAAGTGTTGTGCAGTTCTCGCTGGCATCTCAGGAAGAAAGGACTCAGTGTTTCCTACCTGGACGATTGGCTTCTATGGCGCTTCCGTCAAGGGACTTTGGAAGCCGTGCAAAGCGACTTCTACGTCTTCTCACGTCCTTGGGAGTTCTGCTGAATTTGAAAAATCTCAACTGCAACCCTCCAGAGGCTCCTTTTCATAGGGACGCTTCTAGACACCTCTTCAGCGAAGGCTTTCCTTCCAGAGGACAGAAGACTCGACATCCTTGAATGGCCCGTTACATCAGGGAGAACCAATCGGTTACAGCTCTCTCGATGCAACGCATGTTGGGTCTCATGGCGTCCTCGGTCTTCACTGTCCCTCTGGCCCGACTGCACATGAGAACCACCCAATGGATGCTCTCCACTCAGTGGTCCCGACCTCTCACCCCAGTCTTATCCCATCAGGTGGCGGAGCCCTTGAAGGTCTCTCACCTGGTGGTCTCAAGAGAGCAATCTCCTGGAAGGATTCCCTTTGCTCCCCTGGATCATCAGATCTCCATCACCACAGGCGCATCGCTAATGGGATGGGGGCTCACTGTCTCTCCCTCCACACTCAAGGTGTATGGACTCAGTTCGAAACTCATCTCACATAAATGTCCTGGAGATGAGGCGGTCCTCTATGCAATCCGAGGCTCTGAAGGATGTCCTTTGTCACAAGAACATTCTCCTTCAAAGCGGACAACAAAGCAGTGATGTATTACATCAACAAGCAAGGCGGTGCTCATTCTTATCCCTTTGCAGGGAAGCAATGAGGGTGTGGGAGTGGTGCTTGGAGCACAAGTCTCTGATTCAGCGGTTTATCTGCGGGTATACAAGCGACCTAGCAGATCACCTCAGCAGAACGGAGGCAGACCCTCACGAAGTGGTCTCTCGATCCAGCCGTAGGCTCGGTCCCTGTTCAAAGAGTGGGGGACGCAGACCTGGACCTTTGCATCCCCACTCAATGCAAACTGCCTCTCTTCTGCTCCAGAAATCCAGGGCCTGGCATTTTCTGTCAGGATCGTTCAGGCTGCGGTGGACAAAGCGCTTTCTTCCTTAACTCTGGCTCAGTTACCTTGGTGAAGAGATTTCTTAAGGTTCTCCATACCAGACCTCCTGTAAGCGTCCAGTTGCAGCCTGGGACATTAACCTGGTGCTGGACATGCTCACCTCGGAAGCCTTTCGAACCCTTAGCTACCTGTGAGCTAAAATTTCTTACCTGGAAGACTGCCTTCCTGGTGGCCATTACCTCAGCTCATAGGGTCTCTGAGGATACATGCCCTGGTTACGGACCCTCCGTATACTGTATTCCATAAAGACAAGGTAGTTCTCCATTACTCATCCTAAATTTCTTCCCAAGGTTGTGTCAGAATTCCATCTAAACCAACCTCTGGTACTTCCGCCTGCCTGCTAATTTCCAAAATGAAGGGAGCAGAGCTCTTCATTCCTTGGATGTTAAGAGACCTTCATGTTCTATTTAGATAGAACCAAGGATGTTATAAGACTCAGCAACTGTTCGTTTCTTTCAGCGACACCCGGCTGGGTCAACCTGTCGCTATTAGATGCATCTCTTCATGGTTAGTGGCGTACGCTTCGTCATTGCTATTCCATGGCTCAAGTTAAATTAGAAGGTAGAATGTACGCTCACTCTACTAAAGCAGCGGCACTCCCTAAGCGGAAATCGCAATGTTCCAATTGCAGATATGTACAACGCCGCCACCTGGAGCTCAGTGCATACCTTGCGTTAAGCACTATGCACTGGATGTTCATGCTAGGCGACATTCCGCGTTCGGCAGAACTATCCCAACAGGCTTCTATCTCTTAGAGCCGTGAGCTCTGGCTCTCCTGCCGCCCTTTGGGGATTATCAGCTGGTACTCTCCCACTAGTGTGAATGAGTGGTGGAGACTTATGTCCAGGAAGATAGGAAAGTGCATTTTCACCGTAATTCTTGATCTTCTTGGACGAGTCTCCTCACTCATTCTGCGCCCTCCATCCCCGAGCTCACCGCTGTATTGGTCTTCACTCCCTCAAATCTTTAGGCCGTGAGGACTTCTTTACTGACCCTTCTTACACGGGTCATACGGACTATCTTATGTCCGTTTTTTAATGTTGGGTTTACTCTTTACGTTAGTTGCGCTGCACCTCCTTGGTAAAAAAGGTACTGAGGCGGTTGGAGGGTCGTCGCCGAGATGGTCATTACCGCTCGAGCCGCTGCTCGCGGCGCCGTGTCTCGCGGCGCCGTCTCTCGCGCCGACCCTCCAGCAAAAAGTTTGCTCCCGATGGGTCTTAGTGCCTCCCTAATCCCACTAGTGTGAATAGTGGTGGAGACTGGTCCAAGAAGATCAAGAATTACGGTAGTACGTAATTTTCCTATCGGTTTGAGTTGCAACCAACCTGAGTCAGCATAGAGTTCACATGTGGGCAGGGCTTGCAGTATTTCCACTGGAAAACCATCTCCCCTGAATTTACCTGTTTGCAGGAGCAGATAGCCTTGGTATTTTCCTCTACAGTCAGAGGGACTCAAGTGAGTGTTTTGCAGTGGGGTCAGCTTAGGGAGCGTGAGTGTATTCAGGAAAGACTGGATTCCATAAGGGGTTTGGTATGGGAAGAGGTACAAGGCAGAATAGAAAGATGTTATTATATTTTTTTTTCTTGAGAGTTGATCTGGAACTTGCCACGAGGGTCTTTAGTCCTGCCATGTGTCTATCCAGCCTGCTGCTTCCATAGTTGGTATGCTAGAACTTTCCCACCTTTTCCCCTGCCCTCCCAATACTTGTGCCTTTGGCAAAGGATTGCACTTTCAGCCTTTCTAGAGAGTAGGGAATTAATTGCCATTTGTAGGCCAAGTACTTTCCGACCTAGACTGGAGTGAGGGGATGGGTGTTGTTGGACCTTATATATTGCTTCTGCAGACTTCAGTTCGTCTTACAAGCCATTTAACTTCTGGTCTCTATGCTTATGTCTTTAGGCAGCGATTTCGATTGCAGTAGGAAGTAGACCAGTCCTAAAAGGGAGTAAGACGTTGAGCCTTTCTGGGTGGTAATGTGATGTGGACAGTACTTGGGGTCCAGTCCTACATCCTGAATTGCCTTGACACATGTTTCTGTTTCCGTCTTGGTTACAATGGTGTCTCACCTTTGGCTACCCATCCCCTTTTTTCCTAGTCAGAGCCTGTGTACTCTTCTCTCAGGGCTGCTGCCTGTTACACATTTTCATCTAGATTCTGCATCAGCACATACCGGCTGTTCTGTGGATATTGCTGTTACATTCGAGGCCCTAGCTATGCTTAACCTGACTACCACTACAGGCACACCTGCATGCCCTACCTACCCATCTGCAGGTATGTCCCTTCTGTTCTCTTTAGGTTGGTAGTCTGTTTTTATGTGGTTATTTATTTATTTATTGAGTTTTCTTGACCCAGTAAGCCCACTGAGGGAGGGGATACAGATGGCAAGCAACTGAGAATTGAACCAGATTAAGCTGTTGGTGGTATTTTTAGTGAATGGGAGAAATTTGGCCAGGACACTGGGAAATTCCCCTACTATTTTAGATAAGTGCCATGGGATCTTTACCATCCATCTGAGCTACCACCAATCCAGGCAGATGGGACCTCGGTTTAACATCTCATCCTGAAAGCGGCACCTCAGAGTGCAGCCACCACTCCCCAAATGATGCATGCTGCACTGCAGTGTCAGTATGGGATATTAACCTAAGTGCCAGATGTGGGAATTGAACCCACAGCCCTCTGATCTTCCGTCCTCAGAGGCGAGTGTGCTACAGTACCTACTGAGCCACTGACACTGACTTATTTTTCCTTTCTTTATCCTTTTTCTATCCTTTTATTGTCCTGCAAACTCAGCTTGCTTTCCACCTCCTCTTACTGCCTAGGGAACAGAATTGAGGTCCAGTAGGTGAGGGAGCTGGCAAAGGTTATTTGTAGGCACGTAGTACCATGCAGTGTCGCATAGGTACCATAGCCATTAGCCATTGTCAGCCCCCTGGCCAAAAGATTTACTCCTGCGGGGTCCTAACACCTCTGGCTCAGACCTATAAGTGGTACTCCATAGAGAAGATATTCTGGAAGAGCGACATTTTCGGTAAGTATGTAACTTTCATTACTATGAGACCTGCCTGCAGTCCATTCTGAATACATATGTATATGTGTGTGTGTGTGTGTGTAATGAAACAAAGGAATGTGCCTGCTACTCTTTACTTACACTGTGGGTCTTTGCTTTATTCCCAGTTGCTGGCACTTTCAGCTGTACAATGAAATTCCTAGTTAAAGATTGCGACCCAAACACAGGGGAGACTGACGAGGATGGGTATGAAGATGAGTATGTGGTGAGTAACTATGTCTTTACTTTGTTTTGAAGTAAGAGGGTATGAGAGGGTGCCATGTATGCACCATTGCATTCTCACATGTGAAACACAGACCTCTCCCCCTAATGCATCTAACATGGGGCTGACTGAAAATAGTGCAAAACTTCAACTCAGGGATACCCTAAAGGAGCCCCTTGTTGCTGGTATCTTGAGGTAGAGCATGAGTTTCTGATTAGAAGCCTGATGGCCCTTTCCTCCAGTCCTGTCGCCCTGTCCTTTATTTATTTATTTGTTCATGGGATAGGTACATTGGTCCCAGGGACCGTTTTCAGGCATAACCAGAGCCATAAAAATGGCAACAAACTAGTAGAAGTAGAATCACAGCACAGAGGAGCTATGAAGACATAAGTGGTAAATGTACAAGACGTAATGTGTATGTTACATAATCTGCAATTGGTGGCAGCAGAAGGATATCATAGGCAGACAAAAAACACTTTTAACTACGTTCAGTGGTTACAAGAGATGAATATGCACCAGATAATTGTAACATGTAAAGTGATCAGGAGAAGCATTTGCGGGTTGAGCCAGCCAGTAGAGTAGCTCTACAGAGCGATTTGAATAGGGAATTTAATGCAAGAGAGCACAGTGAGATAGGCAGGCTATATCTGTTCATGTTTATCTTTCTGTAGCCACTCTGGCACATTGCATGAACATGGAGACTGGGAGCCAGACAGAAACAAGGAACAGGTGCATTGTGCCTGGCCCTAGGTAGTGGTGGTCCATGCATTAGACTGCAGTGGGGGGAGCCAACCTGGAGCGAGGAAAGGTGCATGCTGTACCTTGCCCAAAGTAGTGGTCCATGTTTGAGACTGCAGTGTGGGAAGTCAAACCAGAGCGAGGAACTCGTGTGCTGTGCCTAACCCAAAGTTAGGGGCCTCTGTTTGAGACTGTAGTGTGGGAAGTCAGACCAGAGCGAGGAACTCGTGTGCTGTGCCTAACCCAAAGTTAGTGGCCTCTGTTTGAGACTGCAGTGTGGGAAGTCAGACCAGAGCGAGGAACTCGTGTGCTATGCCTAACCCAAAGTTAGTGGCCTCTGTTTGAGACTGCAGTGTGGGGAACCAGAGTGGTGCGAGGGACTGGTGCGTGTTATGCCTAGTCCAAAGTAGTGGCTCACATTTGCGATTGCAATGTGGGGAGCCAGACCTAGCAGAGGAACTGCTGTGTACTGTGCGTGGCCCAAAGTAGTGGTCCATGTTTGAGACTAAAGTGTGGGGAACCAGACTAGATCAAGGAACACATGCACACTTTGCCTTGCCCAAAGTGGTGGTCCATGTTTAGAGGAGGGCCCTGAGGGTTGAAGTGATATTTTCTAAGTGGCACGTAAGATTTTACTTCATTGTTTTTGATCTGTAGATTTTACGAACATACGAAATTGCCAGCAGATACAGGCCATTCGGTCTATCTAGTCTGCTCGAGTGTGCAGCACTTTAGTCCATTGGACTTAAACAAGCAAGTACTACAGTTGGTGTTCAAAAGGTGGGGCATTCCAGAGGTAGATCTTGCTGGACTAAGTCTCCCATCACTCATTCACACTAATGGAATAGCGCTGGAGGCGCTAGGACCAAGCGGGAGCCAACATTTTTCAGAGGAGTCGGCACCGAGACAGGACCACACATGCACGGCACCAGTTTGTGCCTGTGTAGGCTATCTCAGCGGCCGACCTCCAACTGCCCTCAGTTCCTTTCTCCCGCGCTGCTGGAGTGCACTTGGATGTTGACGCGCTGCCTGCCAGAGTCAACGCTTTTATCATACGACGGCAGCTTTTAGTGTTTAACATTTTAATAGTAGTAATTTCTTATTTTACAAACAAGAAAAAGATTATAAAGAAAAAAAGAATTGTCACCTGCCATCAACTCAACGGAGTCGACCTGAGACGATAGCGGTGACGGTAGGAAGACTTAGTTTGAAAGTTGTTATGGCAGAGGGGCTGTGTCTGGTCCACCACCTTTGATGAACGGGGGAGGAGGGTCTGACTACAGACAGTCCTATGCTCGGTGGGGGGACAGTCCATCAAGCATGAATTAGCAGTTCTGGGGAATTGGTGCTACTCGAGGTTGCCTCTGGTACATCTACGAGGATTGTTCGCCGGGAGGCGATAGGCCTGAACTGACTTTGTGGGTTCCCTGGCCCGCCTCCTAACAACCGCATTCTTCAACTCTGGACTCCATCTCTGTCCTCGTTGGAGCTCCGGTGAGCAGTTTCACCTCAGGGCTGCTCCTGTGGAGCAGGGGGTTCGACTTATCCAGTTTTCCTGACCAGTGTTCCTGATTTCGGGGCCTCGGAGCCGCTGGACCTGAGTCGGGTTGATTGGATCATGATGAGCGCGGTGTCCTCTTGGTGCTTTTGCCATCGTGTCAACCCCACGTGCCTGCCCCCCTTCTCTCTTTCCATGCAGGGGCCGGCACGGGCACCACCTTTTTCCTTCTCCCCTTCTTCTCAGGATTCTCCATTGGCATCCTGGCACAGTGCGAGCACATGGGTGGCACGCCAGAGTTCGACATCATGGCCACTAGTTTTAGGCGTTGGTACCATAGGTGGCACCGCTTCTGTATGGGTTGGCGCTGCTGGTCGGCGCCATTGGCTCTGTGCAGCACCGTGGCTTGGCGTCGTGGGCTCTGTGCAGCGCCATGGGTGCTGTGGCTGCTGCCTTGTTTGCTGGAACCACTGGTGGTGCCGTGGGTGTCTCCCGGTGGTGCGGGCAGCACCAGGCACCCACAGGTGCCATGGATATCTTGGGTGCCATGAGTCCATGGGTGCCATGGTGCCATGGGGTGCCACAAATATGGGTGCCCTCAGGTGCCACTGCTGCCATGGGTACCATGGATGTTGAGGTGCCATTGCTGCCATGGGTGCCGGTGGTACCTGCGGGTACTGCCGTGGGTGCCCTCGGGTGTCACCCAGGTTGGCATAGGCACTGCTTGGTGCCCTCCTGTACCACGAATGATGCTGGTGCCGCAGGGGTGTCAGTTGGTGCTGTCCAGCAGAACTAGTGACGGATTTCCTTCTGCAGACCTCTTCTTCCAGCGGTCTTGTGGCAGGATGTTTCCACAGAATGAAGTCTTGTTCTGCGGATTGTTTTTCCACACATCTTAGTGGGTGGCAGTCTGCATGGAATCTTGACATATCCAGCGGCTGTCCGCTGATGGAACTCTTCTGTTCTGCCAGCGGAATCTCCCATTCTGTTCAGCACTTTCTCTGCTCCCTACGTTGTGCCAAGCTCCTCAACATCCTTCCTGGTGGCGGAGTCTGTAGTGGCTTTTACCTAGACCTCCCTTAGGGGTCCTTCTGGGGTAGAAGTGCATCTAGATGAGTCTCTCCCTGTCCTTCTGGTCAGTGATACAGCGGATGACTCATCTTACATACTGAAGGGCACGCCCTCTCTATCATCAGAGTCTGTGATGGAAGATCTTTTCAGTAGTTCGTCAGTAATGGGGTCCACCATAGTATTTGGACTGCATCCGTGGACCATATACCTCTGCATCTAGACTCTTTCAGTCGTCAAGACAATTACACTCTGTGAAACATTCTAATTCAAATGGTCGGGAGCTGCCAGACTCTTCTGCTCCTTTGATAGGGGTATATAGCCCCCTTCTGATACTGACCCTTTGGTGGCTTCTTCTGCACAGGTGGTTAACATCTGTTCAGCTGTATATTATTAGTCCGGTCATGATTTCAGTTATGGATGCTCAGACTCCTCCTGCCCCTCAGAGGAATGACATCTTCATCATTTTTGTATCAGGCAATCCTTGCGAAATAGCCTGAAACCTTGTCGGGCTCGGACTAATGGTTAAAAAAAAAGGTTAGAATTATCACAGCACAGGGCCTGGTCGAAATTACCCGATACCACACTTTTGGATCTGGTCAGGTTCCGCCTCAGCCCCTGAGGCAGTCGTCTCTAAAACTACAGTAAAGAGCACCTGATTTCTTCTACCCCTAAGGGCAGTCCAATCCAGCGGAGGTATGGGATATCTCTTTTCTCTAAGAGAGATTTCTCTTATTCCGAGATATTTCCTAGACCTAGGTGACTACCCAGTCTGTTGGTCTCCCCTTTTTTTTAAATCAGGCTTTCTTCTCTTGATCAGAGCCTCGCAGCAACAGAAGTGACTCTCCAGCAAGTTGGAACTCAGGATCTTACTCGAGATACAGCTCTTGCAGTAGGTTACACCATTAGGACTGTAGCCGGCAGGCGTCATGACTCTGGAAATCTTCTGCGCTAGCAGTCTTCAGCGGGGACCACCTCCGGCGTCGGTCCGCCCCCAGCGTCAGGCGTAGTACATAAGGAGGCGGTCCATGAATTCCCCAGTTCTTTCCGCCGTCGACTTGCATCTCACCGACCCTTCGGTTCGTTTCTAGTGCGTGACGCCTGGTTAAGTTCTTCCTTAGGGAAAAAGTTAGCTTTTTCAGCTCAGTTTCTATCTGATGTCCTCTCCAACCTCCGTTGAAGGCCATCCATCGAAGTGCGCCTGTGGGAAGCAAATCCTGTTCAAAGACCTGCATTCAGCCTGCATCCGGTGCCTAGGCCCAGACCACGACACCCGGGCCTGCTCCTTCTGCCATCACAAGTCCGGTTCCCGCCATTTGGAACCCGACACCAGGTCAGTCTCTTTGCCTCCTCCTCCTCCCCAGCGGAAGACCAAGGAGCTGACGTCGCTCAAGAGATCGTCTGATCCGACGCCAGCTCACCCGACGTCAGTCAAGCACCATCGGTCCCGAGAACCGACCACCAGACGCCCGTCGCCAGTCAGGCGCCCGCCTCCACAGGCGGCGGGGGACCGGCGTCGCATCTACAGAGAGGAGAACCCGTCCGCCTCCCCGGCGTCGGTCAAGAGGCGATCATGGAGGAGGAGCTGACCCAGCCCGAGAACCAGACAGGCAAACCCGGTCCTGTCGCGCCCCCGAGGAACCCTCCCTGGAACCCGAGGTCCCGGGGAGCCGACGCTGGAGCCCGCGACCAACCATCGGCACCCGGTCCGTCGTCAGGCCTCAGTATTTCGAGTTCTAGAAGCTGTTCACTTACTGGTGGGATACTATAAAAAGTATGTAATTCCCACACCTCCTCCTCTTCCTCCTCCTCCACCTGCGACTCCACGGCCCCGCGCCCCCCACTTCATCCAGTTCTGCGGGCCGAGTACCTTCCCCCCAGGAGCCTGTGGATCCTCCTTGGGGCAGACCAGAAAAAAGGAGACCGCCGTCCAGATCCTCTTCAGGGTCCCCCAGCCCCAAGAGACACAGAAGATGCCGTCATTCACCATCGACGGAGGACACGGGATCAGACTTCTCGGACGAATCCAGATCCCCCTCTCTGATTAACGTCCCTTCTCCGGACCCATGTGAGCTTCCAAGATCTCCTCCGGATGACCCATCGTTCTCAGAGATTATGAGGCATATCCAGGAGAACATGGGATGGGACGCAGAGGAACTAGACCCTGAGAGATTACGCCTTGCAAGATATCTTCGGCAAAAAGATCCAAAGCCTGTGGTGGTGTGACCCTTGGTGGACACATTCGTGGAAGTCACCAAGGCAGCGTGGAAACGTCCACACTCGCTTCCGGCGATGCCGAAGAAAGCTGACCGCCTGTACAAGGCCCCTAGGGAGGACCAGTACTTGGCATCACACCTCTGGCTGATTCTCTGGTCATTACAGCCTCAATGACCGGTCTCAGAGGCCGCAACATTTGAGCACCCTGCCACCGGACCCAGAGTCCAAGCAGTTGGACACTATGGGCAGGCGCACATACGTATCCGCTACCTGCGCCATCAGGTCCCTCAACTGCTTGACCCGCCGGTACAGTTTCCAGAAGGTGAGCAGAAGGAGGTTGCTGCAACCCATTCGACAGGTTCGGACGTAGGAACCCAGGTGCTGCGAGCAGCGCATGATTCTGCGGACTCCTCGGCCAGTCGCGGCAGCTTCAGGCGTATGCCTCCGGAGACACTCGTGGCTCCGATTCACCAGCCGTCAGAAGAACATCCTGGATGCATCATTTCATGGAGAAGTTCTCTTTGGTGAGTCCTCGGAAGGTCCTCACAAACTCGAAAGGCGGGAAAGGCAGTGCGGTCTGTCAGGCCATGTACAGACTAGCTTAGTTTCTTTAAAGCGGAACCAAAGCCATTTTCGAGGCCGGATGCAGAGACAGCAGTCCCACACCGGCCCGCAACAGAGGGGCTCCTTCTCCCGCAGAGCCCAGGGGAAATCATCCGCGGGCCAAAGCCAACGACCAGCTAAGTCGCCCCAGCCCGCTGGACCCTCTGCCGCCACAGCATGACTCCTTCCCGGCCCCTGCCCCTCAGGCTCAATGGGAAACCAAGTTCGGGGACCGCATTGCGGACCACCTGCCAGGGTGGCAGTCCATAACCACCAACAGGTGGGTCCTTCAGTTGGTCGAAAGAGGCCACTTTATAGAATTCGTGGACAAGCCACCCACAAGGCCTCCTCTGCTCTACCGCTATTCGGGTCAGCACAGATCACTAATCAGGCAAGAGGTACACGCGCTCCTGCAAAAGGGAGCAGTGGAGTATGTCCCAGAGAACCAGATAGGGTCCGGATACTATTCCACTTCTTTCTGGTTCCGAGAAAACAGGGGACCTCCGTCCAATCTTGGACCTCAACAACCTCAACATGTCGGTCGCCACAAACATTTTGCATGTTGGCCCTCAGGACTCATTCCCATGCTGAAGGATGCCTTCTTAGCGTCCCTGGACATGCAGGATGCCTACCTGCACATCCCAGTAGCTAAGCGCACAGGAGGTTCCTGCGCTCGAGTTTCTCGGCCACCACTTCCAGTTCCGGGCTCTTCCGTTGGACTGTCTTGACCCAGGGTCTTTACCAAGTGCATGGCAGTCGTGGCAGCGTCTCTGAGGACAGGGCCACTATGTGTTCCATACCTGGATGACTGGCTTCTGGCTGCCTCAAAGAAGGCGCTG
The DNA here is from genome assembly GCA_016271365.2 of Neoceratodus forsteri. Classification (NCBI taxonomy): domain Eukaryota; kingdom Metazoa; phylum Chordata; order Ceratodontiformes; family Ceratodontidae; genus Neoceratodus; species Neoceratodus forsteri. Next base: position 254,506,299 of record CM028129.1, on the reverse strand, counting down.
TTGCTGGCTATTCAGAGCACCCAGGATCTGTTCCAGTCTCTGGGCATTCTTATCAGCTACGAAGTCTCTCCGTACCATCCCAGAAGCTGCAGTTCATAGAAAGTTCTGGACACCATCAAGGAAAGCCTTTCTTCCACGACGAGGGCGGAACATCAGATCCTCATCAGGGATCTCTCGTGAAAGAAGACTGTCCCTGCCAGGTTGGTCCTTCGCTTGCTCGGACACATGGCTGCGGCCATTCCAACCGTCCCTTTGGCAAGGCTCCACATGCAGGTAATTCAGTGGATGCTCAAGGTGCAGTGGGACCAAAGGCAAGACCACATGCAGCATCCGGTCAGAATCACGAACACTGTGATTTGAGACTGGCAATGGTGGCTAGACCCAGGGACACTTTCTGCGGGTGTCCAATTCGCAGCGCCATCCCAGGAGGCAATCCTCTCCACAGACACCTCAGGGCTGGGGTGGGGAGTGCACCTGAATGGGGTGAGGTCCCAGGGAATATGGACCTCTCAGGAGGCCTACCTCCACATCAACGTGCTGGAGATGAGGGCGGTCCTTTATGCCCTGCAGGCCTTTCAGTCAGAAATCCCGCCGAGTACCCTTCTGCTTCAGACAGACAACACGGCAGTGATGTATTACCTCAACAAGCAAGGAGGCGCACACTCTCACCCCTTTGCGGGAGGCAATGACAGTGTGGGATTGGGTAATCCGACCGCACGCAGCCTGATTGCAGTTCACGTTCGGAGTGGACAACACAATCACAGACGGCCTAAGTCGCTCCCCAGGCCAGAGTTCATGAATGGGAACTCCTTCAGGAGGCAGCGGAGGATCTGTTTCTTCGATGGGAACCCAGAGTTGGATTTTCACTTTCCATCCAGCAAAACTGCCCAATTTTGCCGCTAGATCAGGGCCTGGTGTTTTCTGGCGAGGGAGCGTTATCCCTCTCCTGGGCCCGAACAGAATTCCTCTGTGCTTTCCTCCTTCCCGTTGATCAGAAGAGTTCTTCTCAAACTGCTGTGAGGAGCTATGCAACAATGATCCCGAGGCCTTTCTGGCCCAGCAGATAGGCAGATCTGGTTCCCCATGCTGATGCAGTGTCGTGGGAACCTCCAGTCTGCTGCCTTTCAGCTCCACCTATTGTCCAGGAGAGGTTTAAGTCCACCCAGACTTGCGCTCACTGAACCTGCATGCATGGCTCTAGAGACATAGCGTTGTCTTGATACGGGGGTCCTCGTAAGTGTGGAGGTCCTTTCCTGACCCAGAGAAAACCAACAACGTGTCGGCGTCATGTCAAATCGGTGTCATTTTTGCCTAATGCGGACCGCGTGGCCTTTCCCTTTAGAATGCCAGACGAAAGTGGTGCTGGAATACCTGCTTTCCCTATTCCATTGAGTCTCGCCTACTCCTCCATTAAAATGCATCTCTACACGCTTGATTTCCATACCACTTCGGTGGGACAGCGCACAGTGGCACAGCTCAATGCCTCTCGAGACTTCCTGAGAGGGTGTTACACCTAGGCCATCCATCAAGGATCCCGTTCCTCCTTACGGACCTACTCTTTGTCCCTGGAGACAACTCACGCCCCCCTTTGAACCTGCAGCAGTTCGCGAGCTGTATTTTCTGTTGTGGAAAGCGTTATTTTAGTTGCTGTCACCTCAGCAAGGAGAGTTTCAAGCTTCAAGCTCTCATGCGCAGGGCCTTGTTAATTTTCACCTAGGACAGAGTGTCTCTGAGGGCAGATCCTAAATTCCTGCCTAAGTGGTCTCTGCCCTCACTCTTAATCAGGACATCGATCTGCCTGTGTACTTCCCCAAGTATCTTCTGAAATTATTCTGCCAGAAAATCCAAGAAGTCAAAAGGTATTAAAAAAAAAAAAAATTATAAGAGCAGCAGTAGCGCTACAACTCACAACGCTGACAACCAAGGTCTGAGAATGAGCCTGGGTCGGAGTGCTGGGAGGGGGGTGGACGAGTGTCCCATGGATGCTTGCGTCCTCTGGGGTGGGAGGGTGAATAGTCTCTGCTGCAACACTGCCACCTGGGTGACCACAGGTGGAAGTACAGCCGGAGCCATGGACTGAGAGAAGGGACATAGGGGGACATCGGCAGCATGACGCTACATATTAGTAAGGCCTTCCTGACGTCAGGAGTGGGACAACAACAACAAAAAAAATAGCCAAATGTTAAGATGCTGTCTACCGCAGGCCCCACAGCACCAACTGGGCTCTCCACCTCACCAACCCAAGCTTCAAGTCTACTGGCGGAGTAAGGGTTCAGCCCCTGGCAGCCCTTCCCATGAGGGGTTATCCATGGGGGAACAAGTGAGGCAGACGTCCCAGAGATGGCGTGTCACAGGGCTGGGAAGGGTGGCCAGACCAATGGCAGCTGCTCGGAGATGTGGGGATAAACTATAGTAAATAAAAAAAAACACCATCAGTGTCATGCCAAAAAGTTTTCATGGGTACCATGCAAATGTTTTATAGCCCCATCCCAGGCAAATGCCATACTTGTAAGAAAACAATGGAAAAGAAAGGTGATTTAAAAAACACACACTCATGCACTGCAAGCCCAAAAAAACTGGATATCCTCCGAACCCCAGTTCTGCTGACCAAGCATGGGAAGCAAAATTCAGGGGTCCTTGGACCTTTGCTTTGGGGTTCACAGAAGCTCTGTAGCCTTCTGGCAAGCATCAATATACACAACGAAATCAAACTTTTTTTTTTTTTGAAGAAAGGACAAAATGCAGCTTTTGTGAAGGCAACTGGTAAAGCCTTGGACCATCCTCCCACTGCTAGAGTACTTGGGTGTTGTATCCACACAGGGTGCCACCACCTGTAAAGCCCATTGCAAGAGAAAGTCATATAGACCAGACATCATGTATGTAAACGATGATCAGGAGCTTGGTAGGGAGTGAGTGGCTCACAAAAAGAAAAGGAAAATTTAAATATTCCATCCGAAGACTCTGTAGTCCCAATTGTGGAATGTGGCAATTGGTAACACTTTAACTTTTTTTTTTGCACCTCCCACCCCCGCCCCCACGACCAGCCACTCCTTAGAGAACCAGCACCCTATCTGCCACCTTCTGACCTCCTGCCACATTCCCCCAGCCTCACTGCAGCCTACCTTGGGTAGCCTGGCATATCCCTATACCGGGAGGGTCCCTCTCTTCCGGGAGGGAATGGCCTCAGCGGCCGACTTTGCATCCCAGGCGCTCCGGGGCTGGATCCGGGGCTTCAGGTGGCAGGGGCCAAGGCGCTCATCATCTGGTCAATCAGGGGCATTATTTCTGTGCCCCGCCTACTACAGTTCTCAGCCTTGTGTAAGTGCAGGGTATTCCTGGGGCGGGGGCATGCACGGGGCATGTCGAGGCAGCATGTCCCCCAAGCATGCTGCCAATCTGCCTGCAGGTTCCCAGGCAGAACCCCACCCCAGGAGGGAACTTCTTCCTTGCCGGTCTCCACTCCTGGTACTCGGGCTCGGGGTGCAAACCCAGATTGCCAGGTTCGCTCAGCGCCATGGAGCCGGCCACTTTAATTTTTCTGAACTAACCTGTAATTACAGTGTAACAACACTTAACTGCATGGGAATTGCAATGAGTTACATGCAACAAACATGTTACTACAGTATAATTATCCCTGTTGCATGTAATTACTGATTACATACCCCGCAGTTACACTGAATCTAACACTTAAAGTGTGACCCAGTAATTTCCTCATATATTCCCACCACAGTAGTATTCTCTCTTGCGCTACTCTCCCCACTGCTCTTCAGCCTCTTCTTTTCCATTTAAGGTACTGTGGCTTAGGGTAAGGGCACTGACTTTGCCGTAAACTGGGAGATCGCAGGTTCAAATCCTGCTAGAGTCAAATGCTCCTGTGAAATTCTGAGCAAGTTACTTAACATCTCAGTGCTCCATACCACCCATCTGGTGAAATATGTGGAAGCAGGACCCCAGTGAAAATGAGATGTTGCACCTCAGCTGGGTAATCTGGGCAAATGAATTGTAGATTAAAAAATATAATTTAATTACTTCCTTTGTGATCTCTGCCCCCCCCCACTTTATTTCCTCCTTTTTTCCCCTCTCCCCCATACACCCCTCACTACCTCAGTTTTCTTACACCTACATGCTCTTTCATTTTCTCCACACTTCATGACACGGACTTCTCTACCTCACCTCAAAACCTCCCAATGCTGCTTTTTTTGTAGTCACCATTTAATATGTTCCAGCACCCCAAATGGGGCATGACTACTGTATACACTGTACAGCACCTTATCTTACCTTGTACATATATAATTTTGCCAGTTTGTTTTTAACAATGCTATTCTCTTCATTCATTCAATTGTAATTCATATTTTTTTATTGTCTGTGAATCCTTCTCTTCCATCTCCCCTCGTCGCACCTGAAAACAAGCTCTGACTCAGCTGGCTTCTCCCAGCAACCAATTTTCAAATAATTAAATAAATAAATACATTAATTAATAACCCCCTCCTCCCCTTCCCGAGGGAAATAAAATTCTCTTGTTAAAAATAAAATGTATTAAAAATCACTTTAAATGTGGCCCAGTAGCATGGCATGGAGAGGCACTGGATGCCTCATTGCCTACTGCATCGGCAACCCAGGTTCGAGAATGGACCAGGATTGTTTGGGAGCTGGCTGGGTGAGGGAGGATTGAGCATCCATAGTATAGCTCTCCTCCCTCGACGAGGGGACTACACAGCCTGTGGTTCGACTGTCACCTAGAGGCATCTAGGCAGCATTGACGTGTGACAGCGAGGGAAGGGGGACCCCATGCCCGGATGTTGGGGGCGTCTCCGCCAAGGCAGAGCATGCACAACATGTCACTGCACATATATGGGCCCAAAGGAAGAATACAGACGAAAAACGCCTCCGACCACAGAGCGGTGATGGCCCAGTTTCTCATAGGCCCTGTGCCAATGACTGGGCACCTCTGGACAAGTCCTGTGGCAGGACATCAGTGGATCAGGTAAGTCCCACAGATGTCAGTTGACAAGGCAGGGGGGACCAGTCGGAGTGACCAGGAGAGAAACACATGGTGGAGAAAAACAAAATCACTTTAAAAAGTGAAAAAATGTAGTAGAAATAATATAGCCAATGAGAACTTCCTTGGGATCTGAATTTTAATCCCCCTTGTTTGCCAGTTCACATCACAGATGACCCCACTGCTGGGATGCAAATCAGATCTTTACTTGGCCCCATCAATACTTCTTATTTCCAACTGGCTGTACATGAAAACCCAGAAAACTCTGTTACTGGTCTTCACAGAAAAAAAATCTTTGGCTAAACTCCCTTGCTGTCTTTGTGGTTCAGTTTAAACTTTCCCACCTATCATATCCCCTTAGATAAAATGACATGTCATAGAAACACAGAATTTGTCAGCAGATAAGGACTGCTTGCCCACCTACTCTGACCCTCTTTTCCCTGCCTATTCTGCCAATGCAGACCCTATCTGCTCTCCGGCCACCTCCTCCCAATCTGTTTTGATACCAGTTTTGCTTTTTACCTATCCCATGCATGCTTGAAGCCCATCACTGTTTTTGCCCCACATCCACTGGAAGATTGTTACAGGCATCCACCACCCTCTCCGTTTTGAAATACTTCCTCACACCCTCCTACCCCCCCCCAGCCTCGCTGTAGGCCTCTTAGTTCTTGTACACTTTCCTTTCTGAAAAAGTCCTTACCTGTTGCCCCAAAAACTTCAAGCAGTATGGGGGAATCACTGGCAGGCAGGAAGGAGAGCACAGCCCAACCTCAATGGTGCTGCGTTAAAACCACACAGGCTCGGGTTGAATTAAAACAAAGAAAACACTTACATTACTAGGGCTCAGTATAAACAATTATTGAATTACAATAGCCACATGGGTATACAAGCAGTCGAGGTAACACCCCTACGTATCACTTCTCTTAGCGGAGGCATCCTCAGAGGGCCATGTGGCTGTTCTAGTTCAATAAATTGTTTATACTGAGCCCTGGCAGGTGCCTGGTTTACTTTGTTTTCAGTATGATCATGGAATTCTGTTCCATTCCCTGTTTGTAGCCTCCTACTCACTTCCAGTTTAGAAGATATCACTCTGGAGCTACTTAAAGGCTAACTGGAATTGTGCTTGCACTAAATTTCATTATGTCAACATGTTGTTTGCGCCATGCCAATCTGTTTTTGCAATGCCTGCAATCATTATAATGCTGACCTCTAAATGTTTGCATTGGTTGTTACTCTTAGCTGTGATCTTGGTCTAAATAGTTTATTGTTCTTTTCCAAAACTCTTCGGCTACTGCATTGTTGTTATTAACTTTGTAACCCATTGTTTTTTGTCTACTGCTATGTCCTCCTGGTATCTGCCCATTATGTATCCTCCTGGATTGTACCTGAAAATAGGTACAAAGTTGTCCAGTAGGCTTACCTGTGCAATAAAACCAAAATTAATAAATAATGTTTTTCTTTTTCCAAATCCTTTAAACAGCCAGCCCGACGGCACAGAAGTAGTGGTACTGCCTGTGAGGCTGGTGACCCGGGTTCAGGAACAAGCCCGAGGAGCTGGAGGGTCAGCTGGGGGGGGGAGGAGGACTGAGTGCCAGAGAGGTGCTCTCCTCCTCCAGGGAAGGAGGAGTGCCGTTCCTGCTGCAGTGTCGCCACCTGGGTGGAGGTGAAGCGGAGGGCGCCATGTGGGAGGGGAGGACATCGGCTGGGGTCCGGAGCAGCATCACATCTCAGCGTGCGCGTGCTTCCATGGATATCCTTGGCTACTGACGTCCTCAAGGATACTGGGGCGATAAAAAGGAAAATGGCCCCGCAGTTTCTCCTTGCGACGGGTCCCGGTTGGGGTGCGGTACAGTCCCAGATCGGTCGGAGGCCCGACACATGTGGTGTAAGTGGGTAGGCAGCTGGACCTCCCGCTTCCCTGCCCGGGGGATGATCCACTACAGGATGGGGGCTAAAGACAAAGTCCGGGGCTTAGGCTGGTCCCCACCACGGAGTCCATGGGGAGACTGTGGAGAAGGGAGTGTGAGCATATAAAAAAAAACACCTTTCCAAGCAGACGACCCAGGTTCGGCAGCGAGCACAGGCCATCGGGGGTCGGCAGGGGAGGGAGAGGATCGAGCACCCAGAGGACAGTTCTCCTCTGCCGGGAGGGAGGGTGTCCGCCGGTTTGACCAGCCTCTGGGTGGAGGCCAGTGGCACGGGCAAGCACAGAGCAGACAGAGGGACGGGGAGTGGTGATGCCGGGCAGTGATGGCTTGGTGTAGGGTGCGTGCCACTCCTCCACAGAAAAACAGAAAAAACGCCTGCAGATCCCAGGAAGAAGAAGCGCCCGGAGCGTGCCTCCAATGTGCCCTCACTTGTCCAACTACCTCCAGTCTGACAAAATGTAAGTCTCAGGGTGCTTGCCCGCCCCACCTCGGCCCCACTTGGGGGGAAGCCACAGCTACATGGGGACAGAGTGGTAAGTCTGGGTAGGGTGAGTGAGGCAAGAGGAGGACTCCTTGGCGGTCCCGAAGGGTCGGGGTCTGCAGGACATAGCAGAAAAAAAAAAGTGATTTAAAAAAAAAAAAAAAAACTTTAAACACACAACCTCAATTCAACATAATGCTGTGGGCATAACTCTCAGCTGTCCCTGATTTTCAGTGACATCCCCAAGTCTGCCTCAAAAATGTGTTCAGTCCCTCCTAAATCTGACAGTTCTTAATAACTGACTATAAAACACAAAAATAATATCAAACATTAGTTTCAGTTCTTCACAAAAATTCTTTTTCTACTATGCCAAATCTTGTAACAGATTGCCGAGCTGATATCACCATCTTGTAAAGCTGTGTCCTTGAGTTTATTCTTTTGTTACAAGGTATGCCCTTAGCCAGAATATACTGCCCCAAACACATACCTCCTGGAGTACTGAACTCTTCTCCAAGTTCTGGAATGGATTGGAGCCACCTCCTATAATGAAAATGAGACAGAATTAGAAACAGTGTGGAATCAAAACAGTTTGCAAGCTCTTCAGCAGACCTTACAGGACATCTTCAAAGCAAAACTGGACTTACACGTTTTGCGCAACTGGCCTAATTTGCTCAAATTGCATGGAGGATGGTGATGATGGCGGTGGATGCATTGAACGGCCTACCTCAGGAAGTGGTGGATATGAATACAGTGCAGGGCTTCAAACAGGCATGGGATAAGCATAAGGGAGCAATACAGATGAGTATGAATAAATAGGCCATTGACAGAGCAAAGGCCCATGGCACATTCATAAGGTCGAAAAAATGGGCAGACTGGATGGGCCTTGCAGTCCTTATCTGCCATCAACTTCTATATTTCTATGTTTCAAATCAGGTAGGTTGCTTCATTTGTGCAGTACAGTCAAGTTCAGTCTTCTACCGCAGTACCAGACAATTTGAAACATTGCTGGGGTGACGTGAGACTACCAAGTAGTAGAAAAACAGAAATAATGCTGGGGGGGGTCTTTTCATCTCTCTGATACAAGACTAGCTCTAAAAGGGTTCCCTTTTTTTCTACTATTTGGCAGTTTCCCTACAAATCAACCATATCCCTGGGTTGTCTGGGAGTTGTGCCTAATGTTCGTTTTTGCAATAAAACTATTTAATTCCTGAGCAATGCAACCACAGACACTCAGACAACAAGAAAACCCTTAGACGCAAAATAATAAACCACACATACTAAAAAAGGAAAAGAAAAGTACCGAAAATGGAAGAAAATAACTAACTGGTGTATAAAGTATGCAGATTTTAGTAAGCAATGGAGACTACACATGGATGATGAACAAAGAACCTCAATCCAATCAAGACTTGGACAAAACAGGAGAATGGGCAACAAAGTGGGAAATGAAATTCAAGTTAGATAAATGCTCAGTGATGTACCTAGGGAAAGAGATTCCAGAATCCTCCATCCCTTATATAGAACATATGTTCACTAGCACCTAGATTACACATCACAATTCTGGGCACCGTTTACATCCAAGGGCAGCACTACGACGGAGCAGGTACAGTGGAGACTGAGAGCAACAAAGATAACTGATGGCTTGAGAGACTGTTTATAGAAACATACAACTGGCCAGCAGAAAAGAGCGCTTGGTCCACCCAGATGGTCCCTGCCTTATCTATCTATGCAGACCATAACTGGTCTTCATTGACCCTCCCTTCTCCTTAACTATTTACTAATATTCCCCTATATCCAGGGGTCGAAATAACCACCTGTATGCCTGTCCCAGACACCCAGTTTTCCCCAGGGACAGCTGGTTTAATTTCTCTGCCTGTCCCTGGGATAGGCACCAAGTGAAAACACATTAGCGCCACATCCCTGGAGTTGCTGCTAGCTGTAAGTTCGGGCTATCAATGCCTCAACATCATGGTGTCACATGTTGAAAGATGTCCATTCAACCCAATGTCACAGGAGGGGCTCTTCTGTGCAGTCAGCAGTTTTGTCAAGCAACAGAAATGAAAACCAAGCCACGGAAGGAATAGACTGCACATCTGTTCCTTGTCATCATGCATGTGCAGTTACCGGTTTTCTGCACTGCACACCACATTTTTCTGTGTATTGTACTTGCAGTAGCAGCCAAAGGCTAGCTCTTGTTCATAGGCAGCAGTTTTGGGGATACAAATTAAAAACACTTTTCAGGGCTGTCTGTTAACTAAGAGGGGCTATGTAAGGCTCATTAAAAGATACTGTAAGGGCTAGAAAACCATATCTGAAAGTGCTTTTCAGGGCAGACAGTCAAGGCAGAAAGAGGGGGAGACCCGGTATAGTATTCAGAGATAAGGAGAAGGAAGTAAAGGGCTGAGACAACCACTAAAAAAACCCCAGTCAGGGCAGGAAGGGCTCTACAGACAAGAGATGGGGAGGCTGGTTAAAAGCCCTTCTCAGAGTTACTAAGTAGAATTACTAAGTAGGGGGGAGAGTTAGTGTCTAGGCTATACACAGGAGCAAAGGAAGCTTACTGGCTTATCGGGTCAAAGTTATGGGCTCTTGTCAGGGCTACTACTGAGCAGGAAGGGGAAGTAAAAGCCCTCATCAGGACAGCGCACTGGGGGCACATTTGTGAAGTCATTTTCAGGGCCATATACCAGCTAGCAGATCATATTTGGTAGCCCTTTTTAGGGCATCATCAGTTATTAAGCCCTTTTCAGGGCACTGCACCAGCCAAGGGGGTGCTAGTTATTATTAGCTCATATTTGGAAACAGAAATGTAAGATTAGTAAACAAAAATCAATAGGACAGCTACAAATTCTGTGAGACAGTCAACATAAATACTGCACCTGTCCCTTGGACAGCCATACACAAAAAATTATTTCTAGCCCTGCCTATGTCCATCTTATGCATGCTTGAAGCCCCCTACTGTTTCGCCTCCACCACTTTTGCAGACAGTCTGTTCCAGGCGTCCACCACTCTTTTAGTGAAGTAGTACTTCCTCACAACCATCTTACCACCCCACCCCCCCAAACTTCATTGCATGCCTGCTGGTCCGGGTGAATTTTCTCATTTGAAAGAGACTTCTCTTCTGCTTCCTGTTCACCCCCGTGAAGTACTTGTAGGTCTCTGTCATGTCCCCTCTTGCTCTCCTCTTTTCCAGGGCGTACCTGTTGAGATCCTTCAGTCATTCTTTACAGGGCTTTTCACGCAACCCCTGCACCATTTTATCTGCCCTCCCCGGGCTGCCTCCACCCTATGTCCTTTCTGAGGTGTGGCCTCCAGAACTAGACACAATACTCCAGGTGGGGTCACGCAAGAGAATGATACTGTGGCAACACCACCCCTTCCTCTTGCTGGAGATACCTCTCCCTGTGTATTCCAGCATCCAAATGGCCCTACCCACTGCCCGGCCACTTCTGAGGTCATCAGATATGATAATCTCACCAGCTTAGTGACTCACAGTATCTCCCCCAATCTTATACTCAGTTCTCCGGTTCATATGCCCTAGGTGCATGACTCTACCAACCTTTCCTTTAACAGGATTTTCATTAATTTCCCACCTGACTAGCCTATAGTTACTAGCCTCTTCCCTGCTGCTGTTCTTATAAAGAGGGACCACATCTGCTCTCCAGTCCTCTGGAACCATGCCTGTTTCCAGTAATCTGCTGAATAAGGCTGTCAATGGGGCAGCTAGCACTTCTTTGTGTTGCTTTAGTACCCTTGCGTATATCCCATCCACTCCCACAGCCTTATCCATTTTCAGAGCTACAAGTCCCCTCAGGACTCCTTCCTCTGAAAACTGACTTGTGTCCACCACCCCCTCCCCCCCAAAAAAATGACTTTGCTCCTGTTTCTTTCTGGTGGTCCACCCCTCCCTCCACTGTGAAGACTGAGTTCATATGAAGGCAGATTACAAGTATTACACCTCAGCCTGCTCTGCATTACCTGGGCCAAGATTGTCCATTTTCAATGGAAAACACAAGTAAAGAACAGAATAAGTCATTTTTAAAACAGCACTTGTGAGTCAGTTTTTCATGAAAACACCCACTTTGCACCAGATTTTTGGGCAACCCCCTATTTTAAGCCAAATGTTTGTACAAAACATGCTGATTTGCCCCTAGTTTAAGGAAAATTATGCCAAGGCTGACTGGCTTCCTCTCAGTAGCTGCTTAAAATACCATACCTGCCTTTTAGCCAAAAAAAATCCACCTTGGTCTAATGCCCTCTGGGGTGAGCCAACTACTCGCTCCGTGCATTAACCCCCGCCCAACCCACAACTCTGAACACCAGTTCTTCCAAGCCCCCAAATGCAGAATATCCCAAGATCAAAGGTCTTTAGCCTACCGGGCACCACTTTGGCTTAACTCCCTGAGTGATAATGTGGCTAAGCTGCCCACTTTGGGCACCTTCAAAGAAGCCTTAAGCAACAGGTGTTACTTGACTCATTTTGTGACTGCTTTCAACTCCCTTACAATGCTTCTCTTGACTACCATCTCCTCCGTCTCCCCAACGCTTTCCCCAACTTCTGGCCCACTTAAGTGCCATCCTCGTTCCTGACCATGGTCCCACTGTGCACTTACTTAGTGACTGCCTACTGCTGAGCACTTAAATCTCCAAATGTCACTCTGCTTACTTCACTTCTTCTGATCTGAACCTCATTAGACTGTAGTATCTCTCCCTCTCCTTGTTATATTATGCTTGCTGTGCTTTTTGCTAACATGTTCTATAGTATATTCTATATAAGCAATGGAACCCTGTATAACTGTCTACTTAGTGTGATTTGTCTTGTCTGATTGTGTACCACACCTGACGTGGTACCTCTGTAACTAAGCAATGTAACTCTGTATAACTGCTTACCTTGTCCTACTTGTCTAGTGTCATTCGAATTGTACTTGACGTGGAACCTATGTAACGAGCTCCTAGCTCAAATGGTACTCCCGAGATTCAAACAAATAAAAGAAATAAAAAATAAAAAAATTTGATTTTCAGATTTTGCCAAATGGAACTGGCCATTTTTGAAAACTGAAATTATTGGCTCTACAGTAGGAGAATAAGAGGGGGAGTGCGGTTTCTCTACGATATAATCAGTGACCCCTGAGCTCATGGTAAACTTAACTATAGAATTCATACAGGATAATGGATGGGGATCTATCGGTACTCATGCTGTAATCACTTCGAGAGGTTATCGTGATAATGTAAACCTCAAGAGCGAAGCTCGAGAAGTTTACAGTTGTCATGGTAACCTCGAGACGTGGTTTCAGCAAGGTTACCGATAAATCCCCATCCATTATATTTTATAGTGTATGGGCAAAAACTGACGACAGTCCTTACTACGTTTCCCATAGCGCCTCTCCACATTAGGGCCATCGTTCACCGCTGCAGCCATTCGTTGTGCGCCACTTGTGTAAAGGACCCACGCAGGCATAGATCCACTCCCGCTGTTATGGTATCGATGTGACATACTCTAGAGGGGTTAACAACCTCTTGCCGTTACATCGATACCATAACAACTACACAAACTTGCCGAATTCGGACAATAATAAGGACTACCCATACATTATAACAGGATAATACACCGATTCTGGGACACCCACTGCAACTAAAATGACAGAAAATTGGAACAGAGACGTGTACATTTTTCTTCACCCGGAGGGTAATGGGTGTGTGCAACATGCTACCCCCTACAGTAGATACAGTAATGATATAGCCACCAGGGCTTGCGTTAACCCCCTTGCTGAAGTCCCCAAATAGGATTTTTGAGGATTCTGAAGCACAAAAATATAAGTAGTGCTTCATCACTGACCCTTTATGTTGCTATATTTGAAACTATCATTAGCAGGGAAAAGTGTCTGATAATGTGATACAGCCAATCCAAATAATTTCTGACCACCACATTTTCTGCTTTGACCCCTAACTCTTGAAGCAGATGGTCAAACTGACTCCCTCGTTATTTGCGTTAATGCAAGCCCTGATATAATAGCAATATAGATATAGCAATGAGGGACAAAACCCGGAACAGATTTAAAAATTAAAAAGTCTCTAGGGAAATTGGCAGACTGGATGGGCCAAACAGTCCTTATCTGCTGTCAACTGCTATGTTTCTATGTTTCTTGCTGACTGGGTAGACTACGGGAGACAAAGAAACAAATAAAAAAAAAGCAATATGAGCTGCAAAAAGTCGCTACTGCAAAGAGCTCCTCCAGGCATCTGTCACAGATTCTCATAGCTTCTGAATCCATATAAAGGTTTTCATGGGACAGGGTACAAACCCTACCATATCAGACATGACACTGTTTGGCACAAATTGTAATAATATTGTCTCAATTGCAAACTCCTTCAACTCTCATTTCTCTGACCTCTCCAAATACACAAAGCTGACCAGCATGGTTCCTGAACCTAGCTCCACTGTAGTGGAACCAGACTCCCCTCCTCTTAACCCAAGGACTGTCACCAAAACTGAGGTACGATATCTCTTGAAGACTATCCCAGTATAAGGTAGTGCAGGGTGGGATGGCCTATTACCCAGGTTCCTTAAAACTGCTGCTCCTCCTCTCATAGCTACACCGGTCACAAGGCTGTTCAAATTGTCACTTTCCACTGGGGTAGTGCCTAAACTCTGGAAGGTTGCCAGAGTATTACCTATTCATAAAAAGGGTGATACCAAGTGTATGAATAATTACCACCCCATAGCCATCCTATCTGTGCTTGATAGGCTACTCGAGAAACTCGTGGCCTCCCAGGTAACAGAACACTTCCATCTGCCTGATTTATTATCATCACCAGCATAGCATGGTTTCAGGCATGCACACAGCACATCCAAAGCCCTCATCCAATTTACTAATGATGTCAAGATGACCATGGATAAAGGCATGCTTACAGGAGCTATTTTCATTGACCTACCCAAGGCGTTTGACCTTGTGGACCACACCTTGCTATTATTCACCTTGGGATTCTCATCCACTGCTACTACCTGGTTTGCAAGCTGCCTCACTGGTTGGCAACGGTTTGTAGAAATTAATAGAGTAAAATCTGACCTTGCCCCCACCAACGTTGGTGTCCCTCAAGGATCCATACTTGGTCCTTTTGCTGTTCACTTATTTCTCAACAATCTGCCTGCAACGGCTGGCTCTTGCTCAACCCTACTTTATGCAAATGACATGGTACTGTACACTAGTGCCATAAATAAAATCGGACACCAACTTAAAGCTAAATGTAGATTTTTTTTTTTTTTTAAACCTTATGTTTATGCTCCTGACAGCCCCCTCTCTCCACTCTCTCAGACTGCCTCATATTGCATGATCCTCTCTCTTCGAGGTCTGCCCCTAGAATACACGGTACCACTAACCTAGGTGCCCGGATAACCCCGGGTAGGGTGAGGAGCCACTCCCCCGTTTTACCTCCCTCAAACTTTGCATGCTGCGATGTGGACCGGTACAACAGAGTCTGCCTCGACGAGCCTGAGGATGTACAGAGAGAGAAGTCATCGCCTAGGAGAGATGGGGGCAATTTTCCCTTGTTTGTCCCTGACGTCGGCATGCACTGAAGGCCAATGAGCAAGGAGGCACACTGAGACGTGCCTCCTGCTCTGCCCCTCTGCCCTATCCCTACAACCGCACTTTCTACCCGGGCTCCCCAGGTGGAGGTATTGCAGCCAGAGTGTGCAGGTAACCCCCCCCCCGGAGAAGGAGAGCAGCCGCTGGGCGCTCAATCCTTCTCCCTGGCTGACCCCCGGAGGCCCGTGCTCGTTCCCAAACACGGGTCACTGGTGTGGTGTGAGGTAAGGCGTCCATCGCCTCAGCCCTCAGCGCCACCGGGCTGGCATAAATGTAGATTTTTATTCCATTCAGTCCTGGTTAAATCACGACAAGACTCCTCAAGAACACCAAAAAACACTTGCTATGTTATTTGGTTCAGTGCCTAGAATCAGGGCTTGTCCCTCTGCCCTTACGGTCTACTGTTCAGCGGGCTCTCCACTAGAGGTGGTAGACTCCTTCAAATACCCTGGAGTCACCTTAGACCCTGCTCTGGATTTTAACCTGCATCTGTAGGACAGTAAATATAAAGCTTGGCTTCACCTATAAAAGAAGGTGTCGTCTAACCGCAGTCACTAGGCTGGCTATTGTCCAGGGTATCCTACAACCTAGTCTCACCAACAGGCTGGTACCCTACTTAGAGGCAAACAAAGGGGTCCTAAATAAATGGAATGCATGTTACAATTACATTTGTTGCTTTGCTCTTTCTGTGTCCAAGCTTATCCATCATTGTGCCCTCTACTCATGTCTGGGTTGGCTCGCCCCATGTTTTTATGGTCTTTTCACCACTGGCTGCACCACTGATAATATTATCATAATAGGTATACCAGCTACCCTGGCCAACATGGCAAAGCGCACTTCACAGGCCTACTCCTTGCGGTCTACTGACAGGTCACTACTATCTGTCCCAAAATGTGCTACTAAGACAGGTGAACAGGCTTTCTCAGCATTTGCTCCCAAGCTGTGGAACTCCTTTCCAATGCCTCTAAGAAGCTCTCGATCTCACCAGTTTTTAAGAATGAACTTCGTAAGCTCCTCCTGTCTAATGATAAGTGCATGTGTAATTGATCCATCATATTCATACTTAACTTGGCTTTATCATTTTACCACATGCCAATTTTGCACTTATGTAGTTGTATTCTTAATACTGACATCTCTTTGTGCTGCTCATTGTTTCATGTTACACCTGCATTTTGCCCACCCTCGATGATGTTATGTATTTATTGTGTGCTTGTAATGCTGTTCATTTATTGTCTGTAACTCTCTCGGGTCATGCCTGGAAATAGGCAATGCTTTTGTCTACTGCACCTACCCAATCAACAAAAAATAAATAAATAGTTATCAGTAAACACAAACAAGAGTTCAAAGTAGAAATAGATTCATTAAGGATGAAGGAAATCTAAGGTATTACAATGAAAAAATGGGGAGCTGTTCAAATGGAGAAACTGCCTTTTTTCCGCTCTATAAATCTGCAGCATGATTAGTAGTATGAAAATGACTTTCCTCCTAATAAATCACCAGCACAACACATGCATTGTCATAAATAGTAGAACTAGAGGCTCTGTGGCACCAGAGTGTTATTCAGCCCCCCTTTGAGCCAACGGCTCTTTTACAAAGGTTCTAAGTCAATATACAAAGAATAGAAGTACAGTTTGTGTAAGACTAGCAGGCAGGCAGTTGGAGTACAAATTTCAGTACAGGGTATACATGGTCTGAAAGTTACAGGTAATATATTTAACAGTTCGAACAACACAACCAAGCATACATTTAAGAATGATGAGTCACAGCAAACAATATTCACATGAATTAAAACTGCCAGAAGGCCACTGTCAAACAGAAAGGTGAAGTGGAAAAATTGAGTTGCTGCCAGTTGTGCCAGGTAGCGCAGGAAAGTGGGAAGAGAGAGTGGGCATAGAGGGGTAACTGGGAGGGAAGTAGATGGGGAGGTGGGTGGGAGGCAAGGATCGGGGAACTTGTGCAGTAGTGGGTGGGGCGAGCAGATTAGAAAAGGGAGAGGGAAAGGGAGTTGAAGGAGGGTAAGAGAGGAAGGTGGTGGACCAGGGCTAGGGAGAGAGACAGGGGTATTGGGGGGGTGGTGGCAGGCAGAGGTGGGGACAGTAGAGAGGTGCGAAGAACAGGAGTGACTGCCAGGGAGGTTAGGAAAACAGTCACAGGTGGCTCTGGACACAAGCGTTTGACGTAGCTTGTGTGTGAATGAGCAGAGGGTGCCTAAGTTGGCGAGTTTGCTGCCCAGGGAGTTAAAGATCTTAGAGGCTTTACCTGCAAAAGACCGCTGGCCTTGGGCAGTGCAACAGTGGGGAACAGATAGAGAATAGTTGTCAGAGCTTCTTGTGTAACGGGAGCGGCTGGCTGGGCTTAAGATAGACTGAACCCCAGGGGGCATGAGTCCCATCAATGACTTGTTTGCTAGTAGGCAGGTTTGGAAAGTAATCCTTCCTTGAAGGTGCAGCCACTTTGACTGTTCGTAGAGGTCACAGGTATGCATGTGGTGGGCAGCAACAGTAAGGAGTCTGCAGGCCCTATTCAGCACTATAATGATTCGCTGTAGTGCTGTAGCTGTGACTGCTCCATAGATAACAAGCCCATAATCAATGATGGAGACAACAGAGCTGTGTATTGCTAGTTTAAGGGTGTCAGGTGTCAGGCAGTGTCTATGTTTATACAGTTGGTCTATATGGATATTTACAGATTTCGCAACAGAGTCGATATGGCTGGAGAAGGACAGAGTAGAGTCCGGGGTTACACCAAGGTATTTGAAAGTCTGCGTCTGGTCCAGGGTCACACCTGAGCTGTTTTTGATAGCCAACTGTTTGGTGTTTATGTTTGTTATGTGTGCCGTGGAATAGCATAGTCTCTGTTTTTTTTGTAATTTAGCACTAGTTTCTGTGAGAAGAACCAGGCCTGACCTTGCATGAAACTTTCCTGCAGTTGTTTCTTCAAGAGGGAAGGGTCAGAGTTCCTAGAGAAAATCACTGTGTCGTCAGCATACAGGATAATGTTTTTATCACAGGCAGAAGGGAGACTGTTCAGGAAGATGCTGAAAAGAAGGGGTCCCATTGTTGACCCTTGGGGAACACCAGCCCGGACAGGCAGTTTGGAGGAGAGGGAGTCACCAATCTTAACTTGTTGTGACCAGTTGGAGAGATGACTGTTGAACCTTTGTAAAGTATCATGGAAGAGCCCTAATTTGCAAAGTTGTTCCAGTAGTAATGGATCGTTGACTGTATCGAAGGCCTTCGAGAGGTCTATAAAGGTGGCACCGGCAAGTTGTCCTTGGTCTAATGCTAGGTGAATGTGGTCTGTAAATTCAAGGAGGGCAGAGGTGGTGCTATGTCCTTTGCAAAAGCTGTGTTGCTGTGGGCACTGCAAGCTGTATTTCTCCAAGTACTCCACCAACTGGTCTGCAACAAGTTTTTCAAGGACTTTGGATAAAGGAGGGTAGGATGGAGATGGGCCTGTAGTTACAGTGTAATGCCCTATCCCCAGACTTGTGTATATTGGAGTCACCAGGGCGGTCTTCCACTTGAGCGGGAACTGGAAGAATATGAGGGACCGGTTAATAATCTTGGTAAGAGGGTGCAGGACATCGTCATGGGTGACGGCGATGAGCTTCAAATCAAGTGTGTCCCCACTTGGTCTGGATTTTCTGAGCATTTTGAGGAGGTATTTTTTGGCATCCCTTTCAGTAACTGCCTTGAAATAGAAATGTGGATGATTTGTATCCTGAGTCCATTGATACTATGAGGCCATGGTTTGGTTGGTGTCAAAGAAGTTAGAGGGAAGCACATGGCTGAGGTCGGTGAAGGCCAGATTGAAAGTACTGGCAACTGTGGTGGGGTCCAGGGTGTTGCTGCCATCAACTTTTAGCATATTAGGAGTTGCTTTGGACTCTTTCCCTATAGCTTCAGAGAGGCTTTGCCAGAATTTCTTTCCATCCAACCATGAGTTTGATCAGGTGCTCCTGTCGTAGTTGGCTTTTTCAGTGCGAATAGCTCTGGTACGGGCATTCCTGGCAGCCCAGTATGCCCGAAAGTCTGCCTGGTTGCCAGAGGCTGTAGCACAAGACTATAGAAGGTCCAGAGCTTTTGGCTGGTCTAGGAGTTTGCCCGAGATCCAAGGTTTGTCAAGGCCTTTAATTTTGCGATTCTTAAAGGGGGCATGGATATCACACGCTGCATTGAACTTTGAGATAAAGTTCTGAAGTGAAGCAGCAACATCCAAAGTGGTGTCAATCGGAGACAAGTCTTGTTGTCGCAGGACTGCCTTAAGTAGTGCAAGGTGTCCGCTAATTAGCATCCGACTGTGATAGTTTTCGCGGGGGTTTATTGAATTTATTTGACCATATGCACTGGACTGGGGAATGGTCACTAATGGCATCAGGAAGAACTGTAGTGTGGCTAATATGGTCAGGGCGATTTGAGAGTACCCAGTCCAGTAAGGTACTGGTCCCTGTTCTATAGTTGATCCTAGTGGGTGAGGTAACTAACTGTGTAAAATCTGCAGCTGCCAAGGCATCCTTGTAGTTGCTTGCACTGGGGGCAAGCCAGTTGACATTAAAGTCCCCTAGCAATATAACTTCCGAGTTAAGCTTTAGACTACTGATGCAGGTAAGGAATGGGTTCAGGCTTGTCGTCAGTTTGGGTGAGATATATACAGAGGCTATCGTCAGAGCTTTGTTATGGGCCCCATGAATGACTTTAATAGCAAGTACCTGAAGCTCGTCACCATTAATTGGCAGGGTCAGGGCATGCCCTGTCAGAGAACATTTTAGATAAAGGGCACAGCCACACCCTTTTTTGGATAGTTGATCCTGCCAAAAGATAGTATATGCAGGTACTGCCACAGCAGTATCGGGGATAATTGGAGACAATCAAGTTTCAACTACAGATAGTTCATCTGGGATGTGCTGTGCTGTCCAGGCAGTGAGCGCATCTAATTTTTTGGTAAGGCTACAGATGTTGATGTTAGCTAGCCATAGGGACCTTGTTCTGCATTGCTCCCTAGGGGTAGACCAGGGTTGGGGTGAACATTGCTCGATATTAGTAGGAGTAGCAGTATTCGTCTTTTTAGGAATTCTTTAAGATATCTGCAGCGACAGCTACATGCACTTTTTCCCTTATACTTATTCTTAGTTGTTGTCTGTAGTGACCCGACTCCTGATAGCATGAACAGTGAGAAATAGTTTAATGGTAGAGTCAACCGTGGGCACTGTCGCATGTTCGTGTATCCTAGGATTTGGGAGAAGAGATAAGAGCTGTTCCAGCTGAGACTACTGGTAACCGTTACACTTCTGTGCAAGGGGCTATCAACCAGGTGATCCGAGGTTAACATAGAAACATAGAAACATAGAATTTGACGGCAGATAAGGACCACTTGGCCCACCCAGTCTGCCCATTTCCCTACCTACTGGATAAGCTGCAGATCCTAGTTAACCAGCAGCCTAGTTCTTTCTACCCCCAACCCCCAGAATTGCCTTATGACTATCCCATGCATGCTTGAATTCCACCACTGATTTTGACTCCACAACCTTCCTCCGAAGGCCATTCCATGCATCCACAACCCTCTCTGTGAAAAAATACTTCCTTAAATTACCTCTGAGCCGCCCCCCCTCTATCTTCAAATTGTGCCCTCTTGTTCTTGCACACCTCTTTTTTTGAAAGATGCTACCCTCTTGGACTTTGTTGATTCCCTTGAGGTACTTGAAAGTTTCTATCATGTCCCCCCTCTCCCTCCTTTCTGCAGTGGGCATTTAAAATATATTGGTAGTGTGGGATGCCAGTAGGGTCAGAAGGAGCAGGTGCAGCAGGAAAGTACAGTTACGTAAGAACTTACTGTAACAGTAGATCTTCGAGAACCGCTCTTGCAGCAGGTAACACCATTAGGACTGAAGCCGGTAGGCGTCAGGACCCCACGGAAATCTTCTAGCTAGCAGTCTTCAGCAGGGACCGCCTCCGACGTTGGTCCCGCCCACGTCGTGGACGAGTACATAAGGAGGCGGTCCCGGCCCAGGATTCTCAGTTCTCCCGCTGGAGACTCCCGGCCGCAGGATGACATCAGAAGGGGAGACCGAGGAACCGCCATCAGAAGAAAAAGAGCAAAAGCTCCTGCCAGGCCTTGTAGGCCATACACTCCTCCAAGGGGGAATGGTGGGCGGAAGGTACTGCTGCAAGAGCTGTTCTCGAAGATCTACTGTTACGGTAAGTGCTTACGTAACTGTACCATCTTTACTGAGATACAGCCTTGCAGCAGGTAACACCATTAGGACTGATTCCTAACAATAGCGCCTGTAAGCATTCTGGGAGGAGGAAATTAGAGAGATCCTGAACAAGTCCTGACTCTAGGACAGGAGACCCTGTAGAATGGCCAGGCCGAAACCGGCCCTCCGCCGTGATGTAATATCCAGGCTATAGTACCTAATAAATGTGTGCACAGAGCTCCAAGTGGCTGCAGCACAAATGGCCGAGGTGGAGACGTTGTGCAGTGCCGCAAAGGAGGTAGCCACCCCCCTTGTCGAGTGGCCCCGGACTGTACCTGGGAGAGGCTTATGCTTGTTGTTGTAGCAAAATGAAATACACTGGACAAGCCAGCGAGAAAGGGTCTGCTTTGAGACTGGTTGGCCCAGCATCCTCTCAGCGAAGGAAATGAATAGTTGCTCCGACTTGCGACGCTGTTTAGTTCTATTCAGGTAGAACCTTAAGGAGCGGTGAACATCCAGAGTGTGAAGCAGTGCCTCTCCTCTATTGGAGTACTTGGGGAAATACACAGGCAAATCGATGTCCTGGTTGAGCGTGAGGGCAGAGACCACCTTAGGCAGGAATTTAGGACTCGTCCTCAGAGACACTCTGTCCTGGTGAACAATTAAATAAGGCTCCTTGCACATGAGAGCATGAAGCTCGGAAACTCTCCTTGCTGATGTGACAGCCACTAAAAATAAAGTTTTCCACAACAGAAAATGCAGCTCACAATCCGCGGCAGGTTCAAAGGGGAGAAGCGTGAGTTGTTCTAGGACAAAGAGTAGGTCCCAAGGAGGAACGGGATCCTTGATGGGTGGCCTAAGGTGTAACACCCCTCTCAGGAAGTCTCGAGAGGCATCAAGCTGTGCCACTGTGCGCTGTCCCACCGGGAAGTGATATGCAGAGATCGCGCAGAGGTGCACTTTAATAGAGGAGTAGGAGAGACCGAATGGAATAGGGAAAGAAGGTATTCCAGCACCCTTTCACCGGCATTCTAAAGGGGAAAGGCGCTCTGCACTATAAGCAGAAACGGGCGCCATTTCATGGCGTGACGTCGTAAGACGTGCTGCCAGCTTTCTGGCCACAGAAAGGACTTCCGCCACCTCTTGCGAGACCCCGTATTGCATAATGGCTATGTCTCTAGGAGCCATGCATGCAGGTTCAGTGAGCATAAGTCCAAGTGGACTAGTGAACCCTCCTCCTGAGACAATAGGTGGGAGCTGAAAGGCAACGGAACTGGAGGGTCCCGGGAAAATTGCGTCAGCATGGGGAACCAGATCTGCCTGGGCCAGAAAGGCGCTACCAGGATCATTGTTGCATGCTCCCTGCGCAGTTTGAGAAGAACTCTCTGGATCAAAGGGAAGGGAGGGAAAGCGTAGAGGAATCTGTCCGCCCAGGAGAGGGACAACGCGTCTCACCAGAAAACACCAGGTCCTGGATCTAGCGAGCAAAAATTGGGCAGTTTTATGTTGGATGGGAAGCGAATAGGTCCAACTCTGGAGTGCCCCATCGAAGGAACAGATCTTCTGCTACCTCCTGAAGAAGTTCCCACTCGTGGACTCTGGCCTGGGAATGACTCAGGCCGTCCGCGATTGTGTTGTCCACTCCGGGAACGTGAACTGCAATCAGGCTCATGCCATGTCGGATTACCCAATCCCACACCCTCATAGCTTCCCTGCAGAGAGGGTAAGAGTGTGCCCCTCCTTGTTTGTTGAAGTAATACATCACCGCCGTGTTGTCTGTCTGAAGCAGAAGGGTACTCGATGGTATTTCTGACTGAAAGGCATGCAGGGCGTAAAGGACCGCCCTCATCTCCAGCACGTTCATGTGGAGGTGAGCTTCCTGAGGGCTCCATGTACCCTGGGACCGCACCCCGTTCAGGTGCGCTCCCCATCCCAGCCCTGAGGCGTCTGTGGAGAGGATTGCCTTCGGGGACGGCGCGGTAAATGGGACACCCGCAGAAAGTGTCCCTGGGTCTAGCCACCATTGCCAGTCTTGAATTACAGCGTTCGTGATTCTGACCGGATGCTGCATGTGGTCTTGCCTTTGGTCCCACTGCACCTTGAGCATCTACTGAGTTACCTGCATGTGGGAGCCTTGCCAAAGGGACAGTTGGAATGGCCGCAGCCATGTGTCCGAGCAAGTGAAGGACCAACCTGGTGGGGACGGTCTTTTTCTCTGAAAGATCCCTGATGAGGGATCTGATGTGTTCCGCTCTTTCGTCGGGAAGAAAGGCTTTCCCTTGGATGGTGTCCAGAACTGCGCCTATGAACTGCAGCTTCTGGGACGGTACTAGGAGAGACTTCTCGTAGTTGATAAGAATCCCCAGAGACTGGAACAGATCCTGGGTGCTCTGAATAGCCATCAACAGTGCCTCTTTGGAGGCGGCCATGAGAAGCCAGTCGTCCAGGTACGGGAACACGTAGTGGCCCTGTCTCCTCAGAGACGCTGCCACGACTGCCATACACTTGGTAAAGACCCTGGGGGCCGAAGACAGTCCGAACGGAAGGGCCCGGAACTGAAAGTGGTGGCCGAGAAACTCGAAGCGCAGGAACCTCCTGTGCGCTTGAGCTACTGGGATGTGCAGGTAGGCGTCCTGCATGTCCAGGGACGCTAAGAAGGCGTCCTTTTTCAGCATGGGAATGAGTCCTTGGAGGGTCACCATGTGAAAACGTTTGTAGGCGACCGACATGTTGAGGTCGCTGAGGTCCAGGATTGGACGGAGGTCCCCTGTTTTCTTTGGAACCAGAAAGAAGTGGGAATAGTATCCGGATCCTATCTGGCTCTCTGGGACATACTCCACCGCTCCCTTTTGCAGGAGCGCAAGTACCTCTTGCCTGATGAGTGATCTGTGCTGACCCGAGTAACAGGAGAGCAGAGGAGGCCTTATGGGTAACTTGTCCACGAATTCTATAATGTGGCCTCTTTCGACCAACTGAAGGACCCACCTGTCGGTGGTTATGGACTGCCACCCTGGCAGGTGGTCTGCAATGCGGCCCCCGACCTTGGTGTCCCGTTGATCCTGAGGGGTGGGGGCCGGGAAGGAGTCATGCTGTGGCGGCTGAGGGTCCAGCAGGCTGGGTCGACTTAGCTGGTCATTGACCTTGGCCCACTGACAACTTCCCCTGGGCTCTGCGGGAGAAGGAGCCCCTCTATTGAGGACCGGCGCGGGACTGCTGTCTCTGCATCTGGCCTCGAAAACGGCTTTGGTTCCTACGAAAGGAACTAAGCTTGGGTCTGTACATGACCTGGACAGACTGTACCGCCTTCCCGACCTCTTGAAGTTTGGTGAGGACCTTCTCCGAGGACTCACAAAAGAACTTCTCCATGAAACGAGGCGTCCAGGATGTTCTTCTGAACGTCCGGGTGAATCCGGAAACACAGAGCCATGAGTGTCTCCGGAGGCATACGCCTGAAGCTGCCGCCTGGGCCGAGGAGTCCCGCTGAATCATACGCTGCCTCGCAGCACCTGGGTTCCCAAGTCCAACCCGTACGGAAGGAGCTGTAGCAACTCCTCCTTCTGCTCACCTTCGGCATCTTTTCCGCCAGATCCAGTCCCTGCTCCCACAATGCGTTTTGAAACTGTACCATGTGGGTCAAGTAGTTGAGGGATCTGATGGCGCAGGTAGCAGAGGCATACGTGCGCCTGCCCATAGCGTCCAGCTGTTTGGACTCTGGATCCGGTGGCAGGGCGCTCAAATGTTGCAGCCTCTGGGACTGGTCATGAGAGTCTGTAATGACCAGAGAATCGGCCAGAGGATGTGATGCCAAGTACTGGTCCTCCCTAGGGGCCTTGTACAGGAGGTCAGCTTTCTTCGGCATCGCCGGAAGCAAGTGTGGACGTTTCCACGCTGCCTTGGTGACGTCCACGAAAATGTCCACCAAGGGTGGCACCACCACAGGCTTAGGATCATTTTGCCGAAGATATCTGGCAAGGCGTAATCTCTCAGGGTCTAGTTCCTCTGCGTCCCAGCCCATGTTCTCCTGGATATGCCTCTATAATCTCCGAGAACGATGGGTCATCCGGAGGAGATCTTGGGAGCTCACGGGTCCGGAGAAGGGACGTTGATCGAGAGGGGATCTGGATCCATCCGAGAAGTCCGATCCCGTGTCCTCCGTCGAAGGCGAACGGCGGCGTCTTCTGGGTCTCTTGGGGCTGGGTGACCCTGAAGAAGATCTGGACGGAGGTCTCCTATTTCGTGATCTACCCCTAGGAGGGTCCGTAGGCTCCTGGGGAAGGTACTCTGCCCGCATCCCTGGGTGAAGAAGGGGCGGGGGCCGGCGGAGTAGCAGGAGGAGGAGGAGGTGGTGTGGGAACCACATCCCTTTTTATGGTGTCCCACCAGGAAGAAAACAACTCCTTGACCTCGGATATGCTGAGGCCCGACAACGGACCGGGCGCCGATGGCCGGTCGTTGGGTTCGGCGTGGCTCCTCAGGGACCTCAGGTTCCAGCGAGGTTCCCTGGTGGGGAATGCGACAGGACGGGTTCGCCCGTCTGGTCCTTGGGCTGGGTCAGCTCCTCCTCGTGATCGCCTCTGACCGGCGTCGGTGGGAGGCGAGGGGGGTCTCGGTAGATGCGGACGCCGGTCCCCCGCCGCATCCGCGGGAGGCGAAGGCCTGACCGCGACGGGTGTCTGGCGGTCGCCGGTGCTCGGACCAATGGTAGCTTGGCGCGCCGGGCCGATTTCTTTGAGAGAAGTCAGTCTCTTTGGTCTTCCGCTGGGGAGGAGGAGGCAAAGAGACTGACCTGGCGTCGGGTTCCGAATGGCGGGAACCGGACTTGTGATGGTGGCGACGGTCCCCTGACCTCGACAGGACCTTGGTGGTTGAAGATGAAGAAGGTCTGGAGGTCTTGGCCTCACGAAAGAGAAGAGGAACCCGAGGAGGTCTTCACCGCTGCAGGGGGGGAAGCTGAGAGCGGGCCCGGGAGGGGGAGCGGTCGGACCGTGAGCCAGAGCTACGGGAGTCAGAGGCCCTAGACGGGGACCTGGATCTCACTCTCTCCCTATGCTTCTCTAGGTGTCTCCGGGCCTTGTCGGAAGATTCCCCCTTGGAGGCTGCGTCCATGGCTTTAATCTTCTCCTCGCGCAGGAAAGCCTGAAGGGCCTTCTGGCGACGGATCCGGGTCAGGCTGTTGAATCCCTGGCAGAAGGAACAGGCCCGGGTGTCGTGGTCTGGGCCTAGGCACCGGACGCAGGCCAAATGCGGGTCTCTGAACGGGATTTGCTTCCCACAGGCGCACTTCGAAGGATGGCCTTCAACAGAGGTTGGAGAGGACATCAGACAGAAACTGAGCCGAAAAAACGAACTTTGTCCCGAAGGAAGAACTTAACCAGGCGTCGCGCGCTAGAAATGAACCAAAGGGTCGAGACATGCAAGTCGACGGCGGGAAAGAACTGGGGAATCTGGCGGGACCGCCTCCTTATGTACTACGTCTGACGTCTGGGGGCGGGACCGACGTCGGAGGCGGCCCCCGCTGAAGACTGCTAGCTAGAAGATTTCCGTGGGGTACTGACGCCTGCCGGCTTCAGTCCTAATGGTGTTACTTGCTGCAAGAGCTGTATCTCGAAGTAAGATCAGGTTAGGTTGCATTCCTGATGTAGTAATGTTAGACCATGCAGATAGTTATGTTCGGGGATATGTAATATAATAATCTTGTCCAAGGCACCATAAGTCAAATGATGAGAAATAATCCAATCCACAGGAAACGGTAAACTACTGGGACCAGTAAACTGTTGCTACTGTAGATCAAAGATCCAGAATGTGTTAAATTCCTGAAGGTGATGAACATTGGCCTGGGGCATATGCAGGATGTAAAAATCCTTTGTTGGTGTCTTCCCTTTGTTCTCCAAAATGGTTGTGAATAGATCTCAAAGACAAGCACAGATCCTTTAGGAACAGGTCAGATGGAAATGTGGATTCAGTGCAGCACTCCACAACTCAGAGCTTGTAAAACTTATTTGCTGGACTTACTTTTGCTTGTGAGACTTCCAAAAAAGTTGATTTATAACGAGAATGCCAATACCTGGTGGTGATGTTTTGCAGTTTGTTAGTCCAGAAAACTTGCATAGATGTCATGTCCAAGTACGGTCTAGTTTCTCCAAGCAGAAACACATGACAATCCACAAAACTAAAGTACCGACAGAGACAAACACAAAACAGCCAGCCTTATACCCTACCTGTACAAAGTGCAGTTTCACATTTTACACAGAGATCTGAATTCACATTAATCTTAGTCAACAAGAACTTTTGCTTCTTATTGCCGCAGCAGTGTTTTTCTTCATATCACGAACATACAAGTTTAGGAAAAAACAGAAAGACCATTGGTTCTTTACTCTACCCCTTACCGGTTCAGTGGAGTACCCTGCCATCCATTTTAATTCTAAGTACCTGCCAAGTCTAAGTTTAAAGGAAGTTACAGTGTCGACAGATACCCCTGCGGTGAGAGTCTGTTCTAAATATCCACAACACGTTCTGTGAAGTACAGTAGTTTTTCCCCTCCTGTCAGTGACATTCTGTCCACCTGATTTCTCAACCTTTGACATTCTGAAGAGCTGTGTTTCATCTGATGCAGATACAGTATGCAGTGACAACACTGGGCAGTTTATAATGTGGGACACACTGGCATAAAAAATGTGGGTCAACAGCTGGGTCAAAAAAAAAAAAAAAACAATCTAAAGCACATTTTATACAGTTCACTGCTTCTTTCTTCGGATATGTACATCACTATGGGTCCACTGGAAGAAAGAGAAGAGTCACTTCCGAGCAGGTTGCAACTTTTGCCATTTTGGTGCTTGTTAGTACTGTCCTTGGCAATAACCATTGCAAGATTCTGAACACCAAGAACATGGTCCCCCCCGCTCCTCCACCCAGGATCTCAGTTTGGGATGTGATCACCATCAGGCCGTGGCCTGGTTAGCAATGGTCCTCTCTGACAGCCTACAGCACTGCCAACTAACTGATAGGATTGCTCACCCCTGTTGCCTCTCCATTTCCTGTTCAACTAGGTTCAATGCTAGTTTTATGGGAATGAGTCTCAAGCTTCTGTTAAACCTCATAGTAAGCAAGTGTCCCAGGATCCTGAATTCTGCTTGAGACTGATCAGGGAGGCAGAGGATCCAAAGAAGCACCATCATTTCAACCGTCTCTTGTTAAAGTCACTCAACTATTCATTATTTCCATAACAATATGGGTTTAGGTTGGTTACATGGCAATGAGCAGTGAGGCATCCTTCTGTAATGCCGTTGATCAGGCTCCTGCTCAGAGCCTGAAGCGGAGGCCAACAGAGAATGTGCAATGATGTTATCCTCCTAGGAATAGGCTATACAGTGAGTCATTCTGTAGCAGCTCCTGCTGGAGGTGGGTGTGGTGTAATGGGTGACCACACTCCAAGCACCCCTTGTAGGATGCACTGACAGTGACAGGAAGGGAGAACATTAAAAAGGAGGGCACAACCAGAAGCACTGGATGATGGCCTCCAATCTCCCACCCATGCCACCAACCCCTCAGAGCACCATATCCCCCGATACTCCTCAAAGTTTTTATTTTTTTTTTTAATTATTTATGCTTCCTCTTGTTGGTTCTGCACCATACTTCAGGTTGGGCCCAGCCCGTCCACTGTGTCCCTTGCTGTTACCCTCTCCCACTTTCAACCCTACGAACCTACCACCCACAGCAGGGACCGACCAAACCAGACTCAAAACCTCATCCAAAGCATGGAGAACTTTCGGGGTTGGAGTGGATGGCCAATGGCAGGGAGCAGGCTCTTAGTGTGCTGGAGTTCATCCCGCTCAAACAAGGGCTATCTCCTGCTTTCATTGTTCAGCCTCCCTCAGGCCGTCAGCAAGCTGGGGACTCCATGCCCAGGCATGCAATACACAGCAAAACAGAACCCTCGTGACCTATATCCACCTTCCCCACTGTACCTAAGCTGCACCTGTGATCACCTAGGTGACAGAGTGGAGGGAGCTGCCCTCCCTTACCAGACGAACAGAGTATCCTCTGGAACAGGCTTCCTGCACCTGGGTCGCCGGTGACGCAAGTGGTAGTGCTACTGCTGCATTGATGGACCAGCCCTTTTTCCTTTTTAATGTCATACAGCGTTTTGAACCTTAAACGAAGTGTATTTGTATAACCTGCATGTTTGCATGGCCTTGTAATAAACGTCTGATGCATAGTTTGTTAAACCAAGATACCTCTGTAAATCAGCTTTTGGCTCAATGGGTACATTCCCTGACAAAGAAACTAATTACTAATAATCATAACCTGGGAACTAGCCTCTGTAACCCTCAACTGTCAGACAGGGCACTTTGGTGGTTTCTTTGCAAGAATCCATATGATGTACCCTCACTGAGTTGGTGGGGGGAGCTCAGTGGACCAACTGTCTTCTTTCTTTTCTAAAACTGTGGCTTTCTATGACTCTCTTAGCAGAGATAAGTGCTATGTGGAGTTGTACAAAGCCAACCTAAAGATTATATTGCTGTTTTTTATAAAATGCGCCAAGATAGAAACACTGCTTTCTGATAGGATCGACCAGGTCATCTGCCATGACTACATGTACTCACCAAAACACAGTTCTACCTTTTCTAAGGCAAAATGTTTCAAATCAGGCCATTTTATGTGTGCAATAACTCAGTCCCTGTGGCACTGTGCAACAGCATACACCAGAGAAGTGCCTATATCTCCCAGTGAATGTACAGTATGCCCTGCTGTACATTGTTGCCCATATACCCCTACTGCAATGTTTAACCTGGAAGTCTAGAATCCTATTGTAGATTGGCTTCTTGTCACCTGAACTGTTTAGCCAAATGATAAAGCTGTTAGTCAACCTCAAAAATGTTACTTGATTTTTAATCTGCAGCCTGTGGGAACTGCATTAGCAACGTGTCCACTTGAAAAAAGTTATTTGCAGCCACTTACAGAAATCCTTAGCAAAATGCCACTAGGCTAGTGGCAGTTTTAAACACTGCTCCCAAGTATTGTATTGATTTATTTCACCAGGAAAAGGCTCCATTGAGCAAGCTCATTTACAAGGAGGTCCTAGGTAGGACAGCATACAACGTTAAAAGGTGATGCAGCTCTCAGCGGTATACAAGACAACGGGAATAATACATAGCTGATTTAAGATTACAGAAATTAAAACTCTGACAGTTATACATAGATATAAAGTGCACACAGTATAGCTAGGCATACAAAACAGGAATAGGTTCAACAGTTGTCAGAATCACAATGAGCAACTATCCCATATAACTGAATAACCAACATATAATATCAAGGGTAAGTGAAGTACAGCTTATCCACAAGAACAAGCCTCAGTGTATAATATTTCAGTGAGGGTTTTAAAGATGCTAGGTCTGAACAGTGTGGTAAATTTAGTGAGGCTTGTACAGAGTTCCTTACTGAGGGGATAAGAAAACTGACTGCAGATTGTCCTACCTGCATAGCGTGTTTAGGGATGTCTAGAAGTATACAGTTATTCTTTCCAAGAGAATAGTTGAGGTGTGATATATGGAATAGCTCAGTGAAGCAGCATGGGAGATTATTTAGAAGTACCTTGTAAACCCAGATACACAGATTCACAATCTCCTAGTTAGGGAGGGCCAGCCAACTGTGGTGTACAGAACTCAATGGTGGGTTCTGGGTCCTGATTCCATGATACACAAGAATGCTCTGTGACAGAGCATGTCTAACCTGGCGAGATAGATGGCCAAGAGGTGTTAGTAAATTAGGTCTGCATAGTCTACAACTGGAAGGAAGGTGGCCCATACCAGGCATGTGCGGGTGTCACACTGGAAACACTTGTTTCTAAAGAGAAAACCCAGTCTGGCCCAAAGTTGTTTTACATAGTGCTTCTGTGTGTGCTGTGAAGGATAGCTTATTGTCAATCCTTACTCCTAGACAGTTACATTTTTCTACTACTACTAGAGTGTCCCCTAATAAAGTAGTAATGGTTGAGAAGCTGATGCACATTGTGATGATGCGTTCTTGTGTGAGCTGATGAACATGACCTTAGTTTTGGAGACGTTTAATAGTAATTTGAACTGGAAAAGGCTGTATTGTAAATTGTTAAATGCCTTCTGGAGGTCAGAGCAGACATTACTGATGTTACACCTGGATACGTATAGGGCAGTGTCATAGGCATAATAGTATCAACTGGCATCTGTGATGGTCTCACCTACATCACTAATATATAGTATAAAGAGGAGGGGGCCGAGCACTGTGATAATTTATTTTACAGTTTTGGGCCAGGAAAGACACAATAACCTGAGGCTTGTTTCCAGGTGCATCCTGGGAGCACAGGGAAGTTAAGTGACTTACTCATGGTCACGCGTATCCAAGTGGTGGCTGTGGGATTCAAACCTAGGTCTCCAGGTTTGCAGCTGACTGTGCTTAACCACTACTATGCCATACTGGCTCCAGAGTAATTCAGCAATAACCTCACAATAGTTCAGTGTGCACGAGGAAACAAACATACTCCAGCTCTTACACCGAGGCCAAAAGTTCATTTATTCCCAAGTTCATGTGCAGCTACTGTGTTATGCTAAACAGAGTTTGTCACTTTTGAGAAAACACCGAAAAACACAATGTTTAGACAGAATTCAACTTATTAGTCAGGGATGGGTGGGACTTCATCTGATCAACTAGTGGTCATTTCTCAAGCAGAAGCCCCAGGGATCACACAACCTGATGTGCATGAGCGCCAGCTTACTGGGTGCTCTCACATCTGTGTCCTCCCCCCAACCCGAATGTACCTGGCTATCCCACTGCACTGCCAATTGTGGTCACTCGGTGACAGTTTTGTTGCAGGCAGGCACAGCCTCCTTCCCCAAAGGAGTATCCAGTGGGACATGTGATCCTCCTCCCCCAGCTAGCCCTCAAACAATCTGAACTTGTTCCCAAATCCAGGCTGCTGGTACCCTTAGCTGCAGTGCTGTGCAGTCAGGCCGTCTTCTCTTACCTCTGTTCCTCATTCCTAGGCTAATCTGCATGCAAATAGGATCTTTGTTCCCTACAGTTTAATCTGTTTCAGCTGCTGAATCCTTTGCTGATGTAATAATCCTTTGTTTGTGACATCACAGGTTTCTTATGAAATTGATGTCACAGAAAACCGTGACGTCAGCAAAAGATTCAGCAGCAGGAGCAGATCAACTGCAGGGGACAAGGAAACTGTTCTTTATAACTGAAACTAGTAATGAAAAATAAAAAGGAATACAAATACATAAAAATATTTTTTTCCAATTAAATATTTTATTGACGTTTTCAACAAAAAGTTGTAAAGCACTATCAAATTAGTTAGTATTTTAAATTAGAACAGAACATGGTTGAATATTGAATCCAATACAGTACAAAATACTCAACAGTTTATCGATATGAGGTATACAGAGATAATAAATGGAGTAAGAAAATGGGCGGAGCCAGCAGCCGACCAGAGCAGATGCTCTCTGGTTAGCTCCATATTTGGCATGATCTATTCAAAAATAAGATTTTCTAAAGTTGATTTCACCGATTATAACCTAGTTCATTCAACAGAGAATCCTTATAGATTCAATTAGGTGTGTTTGTGGTTTGAACAGACATGGGATGCCTGAGGAATCAGCCACAGACAGATACTAGGGAGGGAAAGCAGTGAGCACCTGCACGTACATCAATGGGGAGCTGGGAGTGACCTGATGCTTCCTCCAAGGCAGGACCAACCCTGAAAGTTGTTAGGGAAATGGTCCTTGGGGCGGTGAAAGAACTCTCTGCTGAGATTAGAAACATAGACTTTGACGGCAGATAAGGACCACTTGGCCCACCCAGTCTGCCCATTTCCCTACCTACTGGATAAGCTGCAGATTCTAGTTAACCAACAGTCTACTTCCTGCCACCCCCCACTACAATTGCCTTATGTCTGTCCCATGCATGTCTGAATTCCCCCACTATTTTAGACCCAACAACCTCCCCAGGAAGGCGGTTCCATGCATCCACCACTCTCTCCGTGAAAACTCAGGCTCGCTTCCCGAGTAGCTGACATCGCGAGCGGCAGCACAGATGCGTTTCAAGTCTCGTAATTGCCATAGTGAGTAAAAAAAGTATTTCATTTCATTTTCATTTTTCATACCTGTTAGCAAGATGAGCAAATTGCCCATTTTCACAAGCGACAAGTTTTACATTAAAACAAATTGTCAAACAGGACCTACCATATAAACAAAATATATATATATATATATATATATATATATATATATATATATATATATATATATTCAGTATTCATCGACAAATACAATAATAGAATCAAGTC
The DNA here is from genome assembly GCA_016271365.2 of Neoceratodus forsteri. Lineage (NCBI taxonomy): Eukaryota > Metazoa > Chordata > Ceratodontiformes > Ceratodontidae > Neoceratodus > Neoceratodus forsteri. The sequence goes on along the minus strand of CM028129.1, from coordinate 254,472,790 downwards.
AATATAAAAGCTTGTGCTTAAAAGACCCAACATTTCTACAGTTAATTACAACAGAGGGGATGCTATTAAAAAAGTTATTGCCCTACAGAGCACAGATTGTTGGCCAATTGTCTTCTTAGAATAAGGGACCCTAAACAAACGAGTCTGTGACCTTGTTCCTAGAGAATTTTGTGATCTAACATACTAATTGCCAGCAGATTAGGCCTTACGGTCTATCGAGTCTGCTCGAACCTCGGAGCCCTAGTTGGGTGCCGAGTCCCCCCGTGTTCCAGAAACCCCTATCATCCATCCCCACCCCTGGGCCAGGCCATCATCTGGTACATCCGCTTCTGTGTCTGTCCCACCTCTCCTGAAGCCCTCCACTGTGGATTTCTGAACCAGCTCGCCAGACAGCGCATTCCAAGGGTCCACCACCCTCTCAGTGAAAAACCTCCTCCTCTTTTCCCCACTCACCCTTCCACCTTCAAACCATGCCCTCTGGTGATACCTCCCTGCTTTAGTCTAAAGATCCCCTCCATGTTTACCCTATTTATTCCCTTGAGGTACTTGAAGACCTCAATCATGTCCCCTGTCTCTCCTCTCCTCCAATGAAAATAGGCAGAGCTCCTCAAGTCTGTCCTCATACGTCAAATCCCCTAGTCCTCATATCATCTTAGTTGCCCTCCTCTGTACCCTCTCCAGGAGCTGTATGTCCCTCTTCAAGTGTGGTCTCCAGTACTGTACACAGTACTCAAGGTGTGGTCTAACCAGTCCATTGTACAGCGGCAGAATCACTTCCCTGCTCCTAGAGGTGATCCCCCTTACGATGCATCCCAACATCCTGTTTGCCTTGCTAGCCGCTCTCCTGCACTGCTCAGAGTTATTCATACATGCATCCACCATGACCCCTAGGTCTTTTTCCCCCTGTTGAGGCCTCCAGCGCCTCCCCTCCCAGGGTGTACCTGTGTTTAGGGTTTCCCCACCCAAGATGCAACACCTTGCACTTGGTGATATTGAAATTTAATTTCCATGTGTGAGCCCAGCTTCCCAGGGTGTCCAGGTCCCCTTGCAGGGCCAATCTCCCCTCTTCCCCCTCAACTACTGCTCCCATCTTGGAGTCATCAGCGAAGAGACTCATTTCACACCCTATACCCTCCCTGATGTCCGATATGTATGCATTAAACAGGATCGGACCCAGGACCGAGCCCTGCGGTACCCCACTTCCGACCTCTCTAAGGTTCGAGAGCTCCCCACCGACCACTACTCTCTGGGTGCATCCAGCTAGCCAGTTTTCAATCCATCTAATAAAAAGATACTGAATATTAGAGGGAAGAAAACCATTAATACCCTTGAATACAAAGGTCCCCAACTTTATATTAATCCTGTTTATTAAAGACAATTTGCTTCCCTCGGTAAATCACAATGGTGGGTTCATAGGGAAAGACCAGTCATAAGTCAAAGAAAACTATGATAAGTTTATATAACATTTTTTCACTTGTTCCTGAATAGACCAAAAGACCATAGTCAAATGCACTAAGCAAGACACTATGTGCTAATAACATACGGGATTCTGGAATAAAAAAAGAAAAGAACACCAAAACTCAGTATACTAACCCCTGATGGCTCAACCCTTGAGCAGGTAGAGACTTCAAATACCTGGTGGTCACGCTCGACCCATCTCTTACGTAATGAGCACCATATCAGCTTAGCAATTAGGAAGGTGAATCAGCGAATAGGTATGTGTTACCGACTGAGGCACCTACTGACCCCTGATGCAAGAGCTGCGACTGGGCGGGCCACCTCCTCCCCATTCTGGAATACTGCTCCCAAAAAAACTGCCCTCGCATCCCCTTCACTACTAAGTCACTTGAACACAGCCCCTATAATAATATTTACAGATTCATCACCCAAGCCCCATTCCGGACTCACCACTGCCATCTCTAGCTATCCTTAAGATGGCTTCCCCCTGACGACCGGAGAGACCATTAATAGAAAGAGCCTTACAGGATGGGGCTGGATCGCCTCTGTCAGGGTTGCCGATAAAAAGCAATAGGCGAGAACTGAGGTCCTCCACCTGCAGGCTGCTGGAATGCCCTAGGCGCTTTACCGAGCTGGAAAGGAAGCCTTTTCATGTGCTGCATCCAAGTATTGGAACTCCCTTCCTATCGAATTGCAGACACCGGTCTTACCCCACACATTCAAACGGAACCTCCAGGAAGCTACGTTAGGAAGGCCCTTATGTAAATGCCATACCAAATTATGGTATACATCACCTTTAGCATATGACTAGTTCGATAACATATATATGCACTTAATGCTGGATGTCGGCATCATGTATGGCCAAAGGCCAGAGTCTTTGACCACTTGTCCTATGTATGTACACCATACTGCCACTGTTTTGCCATTACTGCAATGTATACCTGATGTTACTCCTTCTTGATTGTAATGTAACTGTGTTTTGTATTGGATGTGCCATCTGACTGGCCTGGGTCGTGTCTGAAAATGGTCCCTGGGATCAGTGTAGCCACCCGGTAAACAAATAAATAAATAACTCTAAACAACATTCCTAGCCTTTGATGGACTTTTTAAATTGTTTTGTTAACATGAAGATCAAATGAAAGATGTGAATCAAGGGTCACCCCTAGATAATTAAAACTATCCATTAATTCTATCTTGTCTCCCTTCGGATCAACAATTGAAACTTTAATATCCATGACTGTCCTCGGGCTGGTGGAAACCATAACTTTTGTTTTCCCAGTATTTAAAACCAACTCACAAGAGAGCAGCAACTGTCTGAAATATTTCAAAGTCCTGTTGGACCTGGGTTAAGGCTTGATTCAAATTAACTCCATATTTAATAATTACCGCTTCATCTGCATACAAAATCATATTAGACTCTGCACAAGAAGTGGGGGCTGCAGTCATAAATGGGAAAAACAAAAGTTGGCCTAATATTGAGCCCTGTGGTACTCAACAGGTGCTCGAATGGCCGGCCCAGTGGCGCTGAGGGTTGAGGCGCTGGACGCCACACCTCGTGCTATGCCGGTGACCAGGGTTCGGGAGCGAGCTCAGGTGCCGGGGGTCGGCAGGGGAAGGATTGAGGATGAGTGCCCTTGTGGTGCTCTCCTTCCCGGCAAGGAAGGGTGGGTTGCTCCAGTGCACCAGCGGCCCCCAGTGGAGACTGGAAGCACTGCAGCACGCCAAGCAAGCACGTAATTAGCATGGCCGATGCCGGCAGGTTGCTGTGCACCAGTGCGTCGACATGCACCATGCAAGGGAGGGGTTAGGGGTAATGCACAGAAAAACAGAAAAACCCGGTGCTGTGGACAGGCGACAGCACCTGTCCCCCATACCCTTCGCCAGGCCAGCCTGACTAACCTTTCAGTTCCTCCAGCCAAGCCCTGCCCTGCAGCCAGAGTCTGACTTGCAAGAATGCCCATGAGGAGGGGTGACCCACCCCAGGAGGGTTAAACTGGGGGTACTGGCTGCAGGGGGGGGACAGAGGAGGCACAGATCGGGAGGGCCTTAGGCGAGCAGGACTAGGATGCCCAGAGAGGTTCCAGGGCCATGACCAGAGGGAAATAAAATAAACACAAAAACAAAACAAAAAACAAAACAGGTGCTCGAATGAGAATAGGAACATTTCTGGGCAATAATAGTCCTATGTTCCCTATTAGAGAAGTAACCACCCAACCAGGTTATAACATCCCCAGAAAAATAAACATCTTTCAAAGAGTCCAACAACAATGTATGATTTACCAAGTCGAAGACCCTGGTGAGGTCCACAAACGCTGCTGCGATGGAGTGCTCTGTGACAGGGCTGAATACAGCCCAGTCCCAGCTGTTATGCTGAAAGAGTTTAAACGCAAGGGTCTGTTCTATCCTCTCCTTTTCTCTCTCTCTCATCTCTGTCTGGTTGCGCAACCAAATTTTCTTGCGAGACCTAAGACTTGATCACCCTGGTCTTGCAATTCTCTACCTCTCGCTATCTCTCTGACTTCCCTTGCTATTTCTGTCTTTTCTTCCCCCTTGCATATCTGCAGGTATAAAAATATTTGTGAATCTTTATGTGGAAATGTAACCGATACTGGAATCCCTTTGTTTAAAACTGTACATATGGTTTATACTGTTAAAATTATTGCAAAGCCATTTGGAACTCAAGTAGTTAACCTGAGATGCTAGTTTGAAAAATATTTCCAGAGCTGGCTACAAGAGGTCAGTTCTGGGTCATTATGTTCTTTCTGCTGCACCTGCAAGAACATTGGAAACTTACAACATTGTGTGAGAAGCATTCTGTTTTCTTAACTAATTTCCCAGGCAAGACTTATAAAGAGAGAAGCAATGCTCGTGTGAGTGAGAGAGAGAGAGAGAGACAGATTTGAAATTGAGAAGAAAAAGGACTCTGCTTTCTATGTTTGTACTACCATTGTAAATAGTTATTCTGAACAATTTTTTTTTTATTTTACTGTCATTAATAATAAAACATTTGTTGCAAATCCTACAACTGCTCCTGGTTTTCCTATGCTTCCTCACCTGTGCCTCGACATGCCCCAAATCTAGGGCACCCCATACGTAGCTTGTGAACTCCACCAAGGCGTCTCAGTATTATGGTTTGTTCTAAACCCGTGCTGAGAGCTTGTTAATAAATTATATTTCAACAGATAGTCCTGAACCTGATCAAATAGTTATTTTCAGAATTTTAGATAATGGAGCCAACAAGGATATTGGTCTATAATTTGAAATAAGGTTCCTGCACCCAATATTGGCTTTATAAGGGCCGACTTCCAGTACTGTGGAAAAACACAGCAACACAGTGAGTAGTTAAATAAAGATGTCAGAGGTATGGATAATACATTTAGTCCGAACATTTCAAGTCCGAATATATAAAATCTGCCTTCATCACCAACATAAATTCCCCTTCTAAGTTCTGGAAGGTGGTCAAAGTTCTGGAAGGTGGTCAATGTCCTATTTACCCCATCATCCCTCCCATCCCCGGTACTTAAAGTAAATAGCTCATTAGTGTCTGACCCACCAGCCGACGCAGTGGTAATTAACTTCTACTATACCTCCTGCGCCACTGAGCTACTGAAATCCCTCCTTCTTACCCATCATCCTTCCTACCCTCTACCAGTGTGCCCCTCCACCACCCTCCCACCTCCCTTTTCTTCACTTCTGTAACCCCAAACGATGCCCTAAGTGCCCTCCTCACCATCAACCCCTCTAAAGGTGCCTCCCCTGATGGCTTCAACCCAAAACTCCTCTCCCTCTCCACTCCGGCCATTGCCTACTCCCTCTCATTAATCCTAAATCTCTCATTCTCTACTGCCTCAGTCCTCTCTTCATGGAAACATGCAGAGGTCCTCCCTCTACCCAAAGGGGGTGACCCCTCATCCCCTGGCAACTATCACCCCATTTCTCTCCTCCCAACCCTTGCCAAGCTTCAAGAACTCATTGTCCTCCCAACTCACCTCTTTTCTATCCGACACCTCCTTTTTCACCCCTTTCCAGTCTGGTTTCAGGAAAAACCACTCAACCTCCACCTCTCTCCTGCAACTCACAGACTCCATCCTGACCGAGATGGACAATGGCCAAATTACCCCTGTCATTTTTGTCAACCTTGCCAAGGCCTTCGACACCATCTCTCACTCCCTTCTCCTCGACTCACTCCCAGCAGCTGGCCTACCTCCCTCCACCACATACTGTTTCAAAGCCTACCTTGCTGGCAGAACCCAATCAGTTAAGATCTTGGATGCCACTTCACTTCCCCTCCCAATTAGCACTGGCATCCCCCAGGGCTCTGTATTAGGGCCCCTCCTATTCTCCATCTTCTTAAATGACCTTCCCTCTGTTTGCTCCCCCTCCACCACTATACCTATGTATGCCGATGATACAGTCCTGTATGCATCTGGCTCCTTTCCTGCTGAGGTTACAACCAGCCTACAGAGAGACTTTGACAAGGTTCAGCTCTGATTTGCTAACCATCAACTTTTCCTCAATGCCAAGAAAACTGTCTTCATGACTTTTGGCACAAGGTAGAGACTATCTAGGCTTCCCTCCCTACCAACTTTCCACACCCTTGATGGGACTTTACTTGAGGACACATCCTCCTTCAGGTACTTAGGTGTTTGGCTGGACCAACACCTAAACTTCTCTGGACATGTTGATGTCATCCAGAAAAAACTGCGAACCATAGTTGCATCCCTCCTACGGCTAGGTGTGATCTTGTTCAGAAGATGATACTGCCAATTTTCGACTATTGTGAAGTCGTCTATGGTGCTGCCCCTAAGTCTTCCCTGGCCAGACTGGACACCCTCTTCAATTCCTTCTGCCGCTTTGCCCTGGATGCTCTCCCTCGCACCCACCACTGCGATATTTATCATGCCCTATCCTTCCCCTCTCTTACAAATAGGTGACTCTCCCACTTTGCTAAATTCACCTCCAAGCACTGGTTAGGTGAGCTCCCTTCCTACCTAACCTTCTCCTTTATAACAATTCCCACATCCTCCCATTCCCTTAGATCAACAGACTCCCGAACCCTGGTAATCCCCCTCAAATCCACCCTAAATCAGCCAATCCACTTACTCTCACTGCCTCCCACAAATTTGGAATTCACCCCAAATCTGGCACTCATCCTCTGCCTACTCTATCAGCTCTGCCCTCAAGAATTATCTTGCACCTAGCTGTTCCTGCCATGTCACTCCCTAATTCCCTCCTATAAGCCCTGGATAAACTCTACCCCCTTACCGTCACCCAACTAATTTCTAGCTCTCCTCCCCTTCCTCCAAACTGCTCCCCCTTACTGGCCTCCCTTGATCTCTCACAGAATGTAAGGAATGTCAAATGCTGCCTATGGGTCCCTCTCCTACCCCCCCCAGGGGCTTGTATCCCTCATCTACTCCCCTTCCCTACATCCCTCTACCTCACCCCTCCCTCTCCTATCACCCTTTTCTTACATGAAAGCACTTGTTACTTACTAACCCGGCACTTATTATTGATTCACTTTTGCAACGTATAATGCACAACTCTGTTTTAGCACTGTTTGTAACATCTGCCTTGCAACTGTATGTTAATGTTGTTCTTGTACCTTGAGTGTAACTTGAACATGACTCTTCCCCCTCCCCGCCTTCCTGACCCCTCTTTTTTTTTACTTTTACGTAAGCATTTGTTTACTTATTAACCCGGCACTTATTATTGACCACTCTTTCTACCTCTTATGCCCAACACTGTTGTACCACTGTTTGTAACACATGCCTTAGAACTGTATGTTAATGCTGATCTTGTAACTTGAATGTTTAATGTTTCAGTCCTATTGTACCCCTTCCCCCCCAGGTCGCACCGGGACACGAGCGACTTGTCGCTCAGTGTGCTTTCCTCGTGAAACATTTCAATAAATAAATAAAATTCCCAATCTCAATAGTCTGAAGTCAATCTTATCCTATCCAATATTAGGTTTAGGGCTGTATTTCAAAACATATTCTTTGACCTGTTCTGGGGAGACAACTGAAAATAAAATCGAGGGTACCTAACATTATGGTCCCTTTCTAAGAATACTGTGTTATCCAGGGCCTTATTTTTAATTTGAAACTTTATCAGGTCCCCAAAATAATCATTAAACATTTTAGACACAAGGCTTGGGTCACCCACTAATTGATCCCCATGCTAGAGGGTAATTATTGTGGCTTGTGTCTTCCTTCCAATTAAATTATTAAGCATGCGCCATGTATGTGTCACTGAAATGCTTAACATAAGCCTAATCTCCTGATTTTAGGTATTATGTGTCTGTCTCCATTGTAATGTGTTTGACCTAAGTCTGCATTGTGTACCTGCTTCCATTGCAATGTGTTTTACCTATGTCTGTAACTTTCCTGGGTCGTGCCTGAAAATAGGCAGTTTCATTGTCCAGAGCACTTATCCGGTAATCAAAAACTAAATAAAAAAATCTTTCGGATTACCCAGAGAATTCAGTTGTTTAATTTTAAGAAAGTCTACTTTAGCTTTCCTGGAAGACTGCAAAGGTGATTCTATTTTTTAAAGCCGGGACCCTCAATCTACAAACAACTATCATCCGATCTCCATCCTCCCCACCTGAGTAAACTACTCAACAAAGCTGTCCACCATCAACTTGCTGACTACATAGGCAAACACAACCTCCTGTGCAGCCAACAGCATGGCGTTTCGAAAAAACCACTCCACCACCTCTGCCCTCGCTCTTCTGACCAACCACATCCTCATTAATATGGACCATGGTAATGCCACCGGAGCAGTCTTCGCTGACCTCTCCAAGGATTTTGACATGATATACCATGCCCTTCTCCTCTCCAAACTACGTAGTTTTGGCTGTTCTCAAGAGGTTACAACCTGGTTCAAGAGCTACCTCACCGCCCACTCCCAATTTGTGTGTATTGGCCCTGTCCGCTCCCCCACCCTGCCCATTTCTACAGGTGTCCCCCAGGGCTCCATACTGGGCACCCTGCTATTCTCTTTATTTATAAACTTCCTCCCTTTGGACTGTCTCAGTTGTCGTCACTCTCTCCTCTATGCCGACAACCTCGTGATCTTCCACAGTGATAAATCCCCAAACAATATTTCCTCAGTTCTCTGCAGAAACTATGCTGCAGCACATAACTGGTTCACAAACAATCTCCTTCTGGTTAATGCCAAAAAACAAAATCTATGCTGCTCGGATCAAAGCCCTTCCTACCTAAATACAAAACTCCCCACCCTCCACACATCATGTCCCCTGATGGCCAATCCCTTGAAGACATGTGTACTTTCAAATACCTAGGAGTTATACTCAGCCCCTCCCTCTCCTTTTCCAAACACATCTATTCACTAGTTGAAGGTTTCACCAAAAATTAGGTGCTGCCTACAGATTCATAGAAACACAGAATTTGACAGCAGATAAGGACCACTTGGCCCACCTAATCTGCCCATTTTCCTACCTGATGGATAATCTGCAGATCCTAGTTAACCAACAGCCTACTTTCTCCTACCCCCACTAGGACTGCCTTATGTCTGTCCCATGCATTCTTGAATTCCTCCACTGTTCTTGATTCCACAACCTCCTCAGGAAGGCTGTTCCAGGCATCCACAACCCTCTCTGTGAAAAAATACTTCCTCACATTACCTCCTGAGCCGTCCCCCTCTGTCTTCAAATTGTGCCCCCTTGTTCTTGCATATCTCTTCTTCTGAAAGATACTACCTTCTTGGACAATGTTGATTCCTTTGAGGTACTTGAAAGTTTCTATCATGTCCCCCTCTCCCTTCTTTCCTCAACGGTATACATGTTAAGCTCCTTTAGTCTCTCTTCGTATGTCTTCTGGTGCAGACCCTGCACCATTTTGGTTGCCCTCCGCTGCACTGCCTCCACTCTGTCTATGTCTTTGAGGAGATGGGGTCTCCAGAACTACACACAGTACTCCAGATAGGGTCTCACCAACTGTCTGTACAGAGGGATAACAACTTCCTGTTTTCTACTGCTGATGCCGCTTCCTATGCATCCCAGTATCCCCCAGCCTTCCTTACTGCCTTCTCACATTGCTTGCCCACCTTTAGGTCATCTGATATAATTACCCCAGGCCCTTTCAATTTTGTTGTTGTTAGTATCTCACCCTCCATTGTGTACTCATACCCTGGGTTTTGTTTCCCAGGTGCATTACCTGCACTTCTTTGCACTGAATCTAAGCTGCCATACATTTGACCATTCCTCCAACCTTGCCAAGTCCTTCTCATCCTTTCCACTCCCTTTTGTGTATCAACCCTGTTGCAGATCTTTGTGTCATAAGCAAAGAGACATACTTTTCCTTCAGTTCCTCTACCGCGTCCTTATAAAGACATTAAAAGGACCGGTCCCAGTACTGAACCCTGCGGTAGCCCACTAGTAACCCCCCTTTCTTCACTGTGGACTCCGTTTACTACTACTCTTTGCGTCCTGTTGTCCAGCAAATTTTTTATCCAGGCTACCACCTTGGGACCCACTCCAAGACTGGCTAACTTGTATATTAATCTTTTGTGTGGGACTGTATCAAATGCCTTGCTAAAATCTAGGTAGGCCATGTCCACAGCCCCTCCCTGGTCTACTACTTTGGTCACCCAGTCAAAGAAATCTATTAGATTCATCTGACATAACCTTCCCGCTGTGAATCCATGCTGCCTTGGGTCCTGTGCCCCACTGGCCTCTAGGTACTCACCAATTCTTTCATTCAGAAGTTATTCCATCATTTTCCCTACCACTGAGGTTAAACTAACTGGCCTGTAGTTTCCTGCCTCTGCCCTGCTCCCACTTTTGTGAAGAGGAATCACATCCACCCTCCTCCAGTCCTCAGGTATCACTCCATCCTCCATGATTTGTTAAGAGAGTAGTCAATGGTGTCACTAGTTCTTCCCTTAGTTCTTTTAGAATTCTTGGGTGAATCCCATCAGGCCCCATTGCTTTGCCCACCTTCAATTTTACTAGTTCTTTCATAACCCTATCTTCTGTGAATGGACTGGTATCGACCCCCGTATCCAGAGTGTTTCTCTTGTTTGGTTTAGGTACCGCCCCCTCCTCTTCCCTTGTAAATACTGAGCAGAAATATTCGTTCAGCATCCCTGCTCTTTCACTGTCACACTCTGCCCACATTCCCTCCCATTTATTAAGACTCAGTATCCCTCCCTTGGTCTTTCTTCGCTCCCTAATGTACCTACAAAAGGTCTTATCCCCCTTAACAGAGTTGTCTATCCTTTCCTTGGTTTGGGCTTTTGCTATTCTGACTGCCTTCACTGCCTCTTTCTGCTTTAACTGATAAAGTTCTCTGTCCTGCTCTTTCTGTCTTTCCTTATATTTCCTGAATGCTAACCTTTTCTCCTTAACCTTCCCCGCCATCTCTTTTGAGAACCATAGTGTTTTTTTTTTTTCCTTTGTTGCGTTTTGTTTATTTTGCTTCACACAAAGGCTTGTTGCCTCTGTGATGGCTATTTCAATTACTCCCCATTGTTCCTCCACCCCTCCTTCTTGCCTGTTTGCTAGTGCTTTTCTGAGGCACTCTCTCATTTTCCCAAACTCAGCCCTCTTAAAAGTCCAATACTCTCGCTTTTGTATGGCTTGACTCTACGGCTGTGTTTATCGTGAACCACACTGTTTGGTGGTCACTTGTTCTCAGATGGCTACCCACTTCTAAATCTGAGATTCTTTCTCCATCCCCGTTTGAGAGTACCAGGTCTAAGATTGCTCCCTCCCGAGTGGGTTCCAATACTAGTGGTCTGAGGCATGCCCCTTGTAGGGCATCAAGAATGTGCCTGCTCCAGTTAACATCTGGCATATTCAGGTCCCCTATCAACAATATCTCCCGGTTTTCTGCCATTCTAAGGATGCCTTCTATTATTTCCTTGTCCATTCCCACCCTCTGAGATGGGGGTCTGTATACAACCCCATGCGGCTTGTGGTGCCATTTCCTTTCTCCAGAGTGACCCAGAGTGCCTCATCTGCTCCCTGTTTACTCTTTAGTTCTGCTGCTTTGATCCCTTCCTTTACATAGAGAGCTACTCCTCCTCCTCCTCTTTTACCCTCCCTGTCCCTCCTGTAGATTGTGTATCCTGGTATGTTGACATCCCAGTTATGGTTCTCTGTGTACCATGTTTCTGTGACTGCCACAATATCCAGGGATCCCTCTTCCATCAAGGCCACTAATTCAGGGATCTTGTTACACAGACTACGGGCATTGTCACTCATCACCCTCCATTTTTGATGGCCTTACCCCTTTAGCCCCATCCCTGTCCTTTCTGCCTTTGCCTTTTTTGCAATAATCTCTGTCTTGCTCCTTAATGACTTAGCTACCTTGGCGTTTACCTCACTAATTACCGTGTTTTGTGGGGAGGCTGGGATTTCCCTGCTCTTTTCAGTGCCCTCCCTTGGCTGGTTTAAATGCTTGCCAATGAAACATTTAAACCGATCACCTAGGATCTTGGTTCCTCCCGGACAGATGCAGACCATCGGCGCCAGTATAGGCCTGCATCCTCCAGAATAACTCCCGGTCCCCAATGAAGCCAAAACCTGAGCTCTACCAGTTTTCAACCATTCATTAAATTCCATGGCGTGGAGTACCCTAGCATCACCCTTGCCACAGACAAGCAGCACCTCCAAGAAGGTTACCGTATGTGCTACTTGTCTAAGGCCCCTCCCAAACTCTAAAAAACTTCTCTTGCACTGCTCTGATCCCATTCCTAGCCAGGTCATTTGTCCCTAGGTGGACAATGACATCCAGCTCCCTCCCCTCATGCAGCTGCTCCCACGATCCTGAGGATTCACTTCCAGTCCCTCCAAGCCGTGGCACCAGGCAAGCACCTTACCTCCCTCCCCCTTCCTCCCCCACTTCTATCCCCCTAATGATTGAGTCTCCCATCAGGAGTTGTTTCCTTCCCCTGTGGGATCCCCTGTCACCCTCCTGTGGGTCTCCTTTGTGGAGGTTCCCAACATCCTCCTAGGTCTCCACTGTAGGTGCTGCACAGAGGAACCACTATCCACCAGAACAGCATATGAATTGTGGAGAGGTAAAGCTGGAGGGTGCACCTCTGTTCCACCTCCCTCTCCCTCTGAGCCCATCTTGGTCCAGCCGCTCCTCTTTCTTGGCAACCTCTGAGGTAGTGCGGTGGCCTGGTGGTCTCTGGGTGGGAGGAGATTTCTAAATCTAGCCAGGTCAGCCTGGAGACAGGCAACTTCCTCCCTCAGACCAGGAGGTGCCTGCAAATAGGGTAACATCGCAGCCTCCAGAATGTTTCCGGAACACTGGCACCCCACAGCCATTACTGCACTCCCATCATGTGTCTTATTTTGTGTCCCTCTCCTGTTGCTCTGTATGCATACTCTCTCCTCGCCTTACAACTCTCATCCTTCCTGTTCTGGGACAGCAACTTCCTGAATTCTTCAGTAGTCTCCTTCTTCCTTGCTCAGAGTCAGACCTCCAGCAGTTAGGGGGAGAAATAGCTACTTTTTCCTTCAGGGTTGACAAATCTAGTGTTTCTCTATGATCCTTCCCTTCCTACTGCCAAACAGGAAGTTCCTGTTGTCAGTCAAATCCAGTGGCTATAAGAGTAGAACTGGCTTAGGGTGGGATGGAGGACAATTAGTAAGAAAAAATGTAGTTTTTTTAGTCAGCTGCTTTCTGCTCTAAAAGCAATATTTCCGTCTTCAAAGCTAGCAGCAGGAGAGCTGTAACTGAAGTCACCTGCTTTTCAACTGCTTAAGCCACCCCCAATTAACCTCTCTCCACTCCTACTGATTTAGCAACTAAGTTGATACAGTACCCTTCCCCAATACAGAAACAAACAGCGACTTTTTTTTCCCCAGCAATACTTCTCTCTGGAAGCCAGACTTGCCATCGTACAGGGAAATCTACTCCCTATCCTGGACTACTGCTCCCTTATTTATGCCAGGGCATCCGCCACCCTCATGGCCACGTTCTCCTCTCCTCTGCCTATAACGAGTGCCTGTCGTTTCGTTTCTGGCCCTTTTACCACACACCTGTGTCCTCTACAACCCAGCTAGGATGGCTCCCACTGCAAGGCCATTTTGCCTAGCCCTGTGCTGCATGGTGGACTCTGCCATCCGTGTGCAGTATCTCTCCTTGCTCCCTTCCTTGCTGTATGAACCTTGCACCGTAGCCTCCACTCAAACAGCATCCCCGGATATCGCCGGGATATCTACCAACATGGCGGCAAGGCCTTGTCTGTGACAGCCCCTACAGAGTGGAATAAACTGCCTGCCAAGCTCCACTCCCTCGACACCCACTGCAAGTTCAAACCAGCCTCAAAGTCTGGCTCCTGGCGACTTCCTGCTGCCACTGCTGTCATGGGTAGTTCACGAACTTTCCCAACTGCACCCCACCAGGGAATGTGTATGTATATTAGGTCAAGCAGGAATCAATTAAGCTGACCTGCCTGTGCACTTTAGCTTTAGTACCTATGTTTGTTAATCCTGCCTCCCACCCCTCTGCCCCACCCCTTCCCTTCCCCTATACTTTGCTACACCCTAACCCTCTTTCTACTTCTACTCAACGACTTCCTTGTTTGTCTCCTATTGTGACTGCTGCTGATAGAACTGTACGTTTATGCATACCCTTACTTATTGTAATGCTAAACTGATGCATGATTTATGGAATCCTGTATTTTTTGTTGGTCTTCTATTTGATATTCTCATGTACTATTGTAACCTTTATCTTATGTTTTTTTTTTTTGGTTGTTTTTTTGTCACCTGTTCCATGCTTTGTTGTTTGCTACATTAGTTCCTGTGCCACATTATGTGGCCTGGGTGAATGCCTGAAAACAGTCCCTGGGATCAGCGCACCTACTCTGTTACCAAAGTCATAAATAAATGAATAAAATAAATTATAGACACTTTACATTGATTTCTTATAGTTTAGTAATAGATTTGGGTCTCCATTTTTTTTTTTTTTTTTTTTTTTTTTTAAACGCTTTCCCAGGCTCTATCTCTTTGTTTCCTAATAGCTAACAGCTCTCTTGCTACCCGTTCATTTTTATTAGCTCATATTCTCATTTTTTGAATGGAGCTATTTGATTAAATAAACAACTAAATGTTTCTAACAGAACATTTATGTTCTGTAGGCTTTCAAGACAGGTCCAGCCCACTTCCTCAAATGCTGCATTCATGACTTCAGTTGTTACCTTTTTTATATTCCTGGTCTTTATATACAGTAACAAGGGGGACTCTGTTTGGCTGTCCACTCACAGAGTAACGGGGCAGTAATCACTGACCCCATCAGGCAGCACTCCAGAATATACAAAACCACACATACCCCCACAATGCAAAGCATCATAGGCTGCATATGCAAATCACCACAGAATGTTATGCTGGCCCAAATTTAAGCAGAATTGCATGGTGCCAAAAGGTCTCTCACACAGTTTGCAAAGGGTGCTAACAGAAGACATAGACACGTGTTTCATCCTACCAGGACTCATCAGTATGCCTCGTCTGTTTGACACCCCAGTGGTATGGACCAGCTACCCTTAAGGCAGTGTTGCCTTGGATATATTGTGGTGAACCCATTAAAATAAAAAACTATTTAAAAGACAAAGAACCTCTGTGCACAAACACTGAGGCAAGGGTTACCCCAAAGGGCATTTGGCTGGGAAGCCAAGTTTCAAGAAAATACAAAATCACACATGCCCCCACAATGCAAAGCATCATAGGCTGCATATGCAAATCACCACAGAATGTTATGCAGGCCCAACTTTAAGCAGAATTGCATGGTGCCAAAAGGCCTCTCACACAGTTTGCAAATGGTGCTAACAGAAGACATAGACACGTGTTTCGTCCTACCAGGACTCATCAGTATGCCTCGTCTGTTTGACACCCCAGTGGAATGGACCAGCATATATAGTTTAAATGCTGATCAGGAAGAACAACTGCCAACAGGTGGGGAATTACATACACATTTTCTGATCTTGTCCAAAACTATCCACATACTGTAGGCAACCATTTATTGCATTGAAGACGTATCTGCCTCCACCTGGGACCTCCAGATGAAAGACATAGTTCCTGGACTTCACCCTTAGAAGGTGGTGAAGGGCAAATCTGATGGACATTTATATAATATCTGCATTACCACAGCATGCAAATGCATTACAGTACAACCTCAATTATCTAAACTCACGGGGACATCAGATTAGTTCAGATAATCGAGGGGTTCATAAAATGAGGGTCCCACTGAAATGCATGGGAAGTGTCGGTGGCGGTATGATATAGTCCCCCACCAAACAGACAGTACTGTATTGCAGTAGTGGTGTAAAATCCTCCACTTCCTTTGTTTGTATTTTTTTCTAAATGTTGTTTTATATAATTAGTGCCAAAAGAGAGAGGGGCACAAGAGACAACTCTGATAGGTTAACAGTGGGCAGTGATCTGGAGAGAGAGAGAGCACGAAATGCAAGCAGCTGGCAAGAGACAACACTGACAGGTTAGCAGCCGGAGTCGTTTTGAGGAGAGAGAGTATAAAGTGCAAGTGTTTAGCACAGCAAGGCGTTTAGTTCTGTGCTGGTTAGGGAGGGGAGTCATTGTGATCAGCAACAGGTAGCTGCAGTGTGGTTTCCTAATGTTTTTAGATGGGTATTGTGCAGTACAGGTTGGAGATATAGAGCAACATTTGGGTTTTCATTTGCGTAGGAAAAATACTGCTCTGGCGAAGGTAGAATCAGTGATATCGGAAGCAAAGCAGAAGTCAGGATGAGCAGTTTCAGTGGTTTTAGTACTCCAGTGCGTTTATGTTTAGAACTTTGACTACAGTGATTAAAAACATTTTTAGCTCAGGGACACGAGTGCGAGTTCAGAAAATCCAGAGGTTCAGATAATTGGAGAGGGGGGGATAATCGAGGCTATACTGTACTATGAAATGGCTTACACCCCACATACCCCACTAAACAAAAGTGGATCGCAAAAATGCAAGGAAATGCAAACTGTGGAACTGATTACAGCATGGTTATGCCTAGGAGCAATATACGGGGATATGGCTTCCGTTCATTAACTTTCTCAACTGGTCTGAGGGAACTTCTGTCCTGGACCAATTAAACAGATTACAAACTTAGACTCATAAGTCATTGCATTAGTAACAGTGGCTTTTGTTCCAATTATCCAGCAACCAGGCAGACGTGCAAAGTAACATCCAATATTATTTATTTATTTATTTGCTTTTGTTAACCAGGTTAGCACACTAGACAGCATGTGCCTATTTTCAGGTGCGACCCGGGAGGCTACAGAGTACATAGATGACACAATACAGGGACAGGGTACAATCAGGCCCACGTGCAAGTGGGTGGAACAGCAATAAGGTACACTGTCATTACATAGTAAGGTAAGGTATACAGCAAGCAAGATATAAATCGGCAGTACGGAGGTGGGTAAGCACCAGGAAAACACAGCAAGGTAAGGTATACAGCAAACAAGATATAAATCGGGTAACCAGGAAAACATAGTAAGGTAAGGTATACAGCAAACAATGTATAAATCGGCAGTAGGGAGGTGGGTGAGCACCAGGAAGACACCCATGACAGGGAGTACAACAAAATACATGACATTTCATGAGCACCTATCATTAGAGAGAAACGCTACCCTCCTTGAGCAGCTAGAGGTGGGAAGTGTTAGCCAGGGTCGCCCCCTTCCCCAGGAGGGCATAAATGCAATAATGCAGGTAACCATCATAGATTAGCCGCGGGCAGTGAACCAACCCACAGTCTCCCAAGTGTATCCGGAAGAGGAGACGTTTCTGGAACTATGAAGCACAAAGACAGGCAGCTGCAGATTTGAGGAAGTTCCAGAATGAGGTTTTGAAGCAGTGATGGGAGGGAGATGCATGTACAAGTGCGGGAAGGGAGTTCCACAGCCTAGGCGCGCAGGCCGAGAAGGCCCGGTCGCCAGTGAGAGTGCAGGTCTTAGGAACCAGGCGGACCTGAGTAGTGCCAGATCGTAGGTTGTAGGCAAGGGTATCATGCTTGAGGGGGAGGGCTAGTGCAGGAGGAGTGGATGTTCTATGTTGTCAACAAACTTGCCCAGGACGAATGCACTGTGTTTTTCTGGGGGAGCCATTCCAGCCTGGAATACAGCTCACAACGGTGCGTGAGGCGAGGAGCGGAGAGGGCGAAGCGGCAGATGTTGTATGCCGTATCCCACTTAGAGTTAGGTCTCCCTTTTTCTTTTATCACATTATGAGAGGGACAGAACACCCCACTTTATGTTTACAGGTCACCCGAACCCTAAATATCCTGTGCAAGGGTTGGGTATTGTACCCTTCGATTTCTAAAAATGTATACACTAATTAGGTTATGAATGCTGCAGGTGGGAGGACTTTTACCAATTTTAAAAATTAATGTACTGCTTAGGTTGTACAGTATTGTCCTACGTTGAGCACCATATGTACTTCAATAGCAGCGTAAAGGTGAATCACTGTCAAAACCTTTGTATAAATAGTCTGTGCATTGTTGGGTACTCGGGGCTCTAATAAAAAGAAAGTTAAAAATGGTACAGAAAGGCAGACATACTTTCCAAGTTGTGTGGTTTCTGTAAACAAACATACATTTAAGGCCTCACACCCAGCACAAAGCATCATGGGTATGAAAATCGTTGCTGTGGGGAGAGGGCCTGACTAGGAATGTTTCAATTGGTTACTGCACTCTGTTTGACAAGTCACTACTCAAACCTCACCACAGCCCACATACACACACACGTAAGCTAGAGGATTTCATGATTAAAATCTAAATTTTGAACTGACAAGGGGCAACAGAGTACACAGCGTCTTTAGTCATCTGGTGGAGGCCAACAGCCTCCCCGATCAGGATAGCAGGAGGAGGAGAAGAGGGATGGGGCAGGAGAGGTGAGGGAGAATGGAGGGACCAAGAAAGGAAATGGATGGGGCAGGTCAGGAGTAAGGGGGGTCCTGAGTCGCAATGGCGGGTGGTGTCTCAATGCCAGAAGTCTGGGGAACAAAAATGGATGAATTGCAGTCACTGTTGGACCAAGGTAGAGGTGGACATAGTGGCCATGACAGAGACATAGATCTCACAAACCATAACTGGGACCTAGCAGTTCCCAGATCTAAAATGTACAAAAAGTATAGGGTGATGGGGAGCAGGAGTGGTGCTGTTTGTGAAGGACAGGATAACTTGTACCACAGAGGAAGAGTGGAGGCTGTATCTGAAGGTTTGTGGGTACAGCTTCATTCCACTAAAAGGAGGCAACTAAGCATGGGGTGGGTGTCTACAGACTACCTTCCCAAGATGAGAACTGGACAGGGTACTAGGGTCCCATATCATGGATATGTCCGGGGAGTAATGATGGGTACCTGGGGTGGACTGGAAGATCCCTGCTACCTCCTGCACTGGGAGCAAGTATTGCTGGATGCTTTACAGAGTGCTTTCCAGACTCAGGGTATGGAGCCCACTAGAGACAGGGCCGTCCTGGATCTGGTCCTGTTCAACTGTGCACGTGTTCAGGATGTGAAGATGGATATACGATGCTTGCAGGAAGTGACCACCACATGGTGTGGTTCTACATGGGCAGAGGGGTGGTTAGGACCAAGACAATGGTCCTGGACTTTTGGAAGGTTGACTTTTGTACAATGGGAGAAGTTCTGAACGGACACCTTGCTGGGATCAGTGTGGGGATGCAGGTGGAACAGAAATGGGTTATAATAAAGAAGGTATTGATATGGGCCACTAGTGAGTGTGCCAAAATCAAAATAGGAAAGCAAAGGCCAAAAGCCCAGCTGGTTCAGTAAGGTAGCAAAAGCAGTAGGAGACAAAGGGCAGCCTTCAGAAAGTACATGTGTACTCAGAAGGAGGAGAATAGGATGGACTACATCACTAAGTCAAGAGAGTTGAGCAGGGCACCAAGAGGGCAAAGGCCATGAGAGAGTACATCTAGACAAAGGGGTAAAAGCAGGTGGGAGGGCCTTTCTCCGGTATATAAGGAGAAAAGAAACATAAAAGGAAGAGACTGTCAGGTTAAAAAGGAGGGGATCTGGGCAAAGGGTAGTAAAGAAAAATGCAGAAGAGCTTAATGAGTACGTACTTTAGTCTTCATTAGTGAGAAGGATGGACCAGTACCACAAGGGAGTACATACGAACATACAAAATTTGCCAGCAGATAAAGGCCTAGAGGTCTATCAAGTCTGCTCGAATGTGCAGCTAGCACCCCTTATTCTGCAGCTGCCCCTCCCTTCCACCCTTCCACTTCATTAACCCTCCCCCTTGTCCTGTCCCATCCTCGTTTGAAGCAGTCCACTGTTCTACTGCATACCACTTCAGCAGGTAACGCATTCCACCCAGCCACCACCCTCTCTGTAAAAAAGTGTCTCCTCATCTCCCTCCTGAACCTTCCTCGCTCCAGTCTCATATCATGGCCCCTGGTGTCCCTCCCCTCCCTTACTTTGAACAGCCCCTCTGTACTTGTCTTGTTTATTCCTTTCATGTATTTAAAGGTTTCAATCATGTCACCTCGCTCTCCTCTCCTCCAGTGAGTACATGAGTAGGGTGGGTGGGGACTTGGGGGAGAGAGAGTCACACATGGCACAATTCAAGCTGACAGGGTACTCAAGGGACCCAGGACCCTAAAGGGGACAAATCACCAGGGCCAGATGGCATGCACCAGAGGATGCCAGAAGAAATGGCAGAGGTTCTGGCAGGTCCCCTGGCAGACCTGTTTAACACTTTTCTGGAGTTCAAAAAAGTGCCCCAAGACTGGAGAATGGCACATGTGGTGCCTCCCTATAAAAGTGGGCCAAGGGATTAACCAGGAAATTACAGGCCAGTCAGCCTGACCTCAATAGTGGATAAGTTGATGAAGACCATCCTAAGAGAGACTGCTCAGCTTTCTGGTCGAAAATGGGCTCTAGGACATGAGGCAGCATGGGTGTGTGTCGGAGAGGTCCTGTCAAACTAACCTAACCGACTTCTTCGATTGGGTCACTAGGACAGCGGACAAGGGCCAAGCAGTTGATGTTCTGAATCTGGAATTCTGCAAGGCCTTAGACTCCGTGACTCATAGGAGACTGGTCAGGAAGCTGGAGGACCTTGGGTGGGAGCTAAGCTCATGGGATGGGTCAGTAGCTGGATGGAGGATAGAAGCCAAAAGTGGTAGTTGGGAGAGAATTCTCAGAAGTGAGGCCTGTGATCAGTGGGGTCCCATAAGACTTTGTGCTCAGTCATTTAACATCTTCATAGCGACATTATGGATGGGATCAAGGGTAAAGCCTGCCTGTTCATGGAAGATATCAAGCTCTGAGGAGGGTGGACACAGAGAAGGAAAGATAGGAACTCAGGGAGAACCTGGCTAGGCTAGGAAAGTGGTTTGGCATTCAGCAACTGGGTTCAACGCTAACATGTTTATGGCACTTAGGGGTGAAGAACCCAGGGGCCAAATACTGGTTGGGCAGTGAGCACATAACCAGGTCAGAGGAAAAAAACAAACAAACATGGGAGTAGTAATCCCGTTACCTGAAACACTCTGCACACTACATGTGAGCAGCAGCCAAAGTAAATTGGATGCTGGGCTGCATAGCCAGGGGAATTACCACCAAGAAGGCGGAGGTCATTCTACCACTGTACAAGTCAATGGTAAGACCACATCTGGAGTACAGTGTGTAGTTTTGGTGCTCGTATCTCAAAAAGGATATCAACTTGCTGGAAATGGTCCAGAGAAGGGCAACCAAGATCATCCCAGGCCAGCAGGGCAACAGCTATGAGGAGAGGCTCAGGGGGCTTAATATGTATACCTGAGAAAAGAAGGGAGAGGGGAAACATGATGGAGACCTTCAAGTACCTCAAAGGTATTAACAGGGTGAACACTGAGGGCCTCTTCAGCCACCAAGTGGAAGGAGCTGCCAGAGGAGGTGATATCCCTAAAAACAGTGGACAGCGTGAGGGAAAAGTTGTGAGTAGAAAGAGAGGAGAGGGGAAAGTTGAGGGAGGGCAGAAGGGATACAGGGAGGGGACAGTTCCCTCTGTAAAAACATAGGGAGCTGTACACTTGAACAGACTAAATAGACCCTAAGGCCTTTATCTGCTGGTATGTTCATAAAGTCTTTCAAATTTGCACAGAGTACACATGACAACAATAGGCAGACACGAAGTCTTTGCTGCTTAAAAAACTAGACTGAGCTTTACAGATAATGTGCCTAGTTAACAAATCTAAAATAGTTGATTAAAAGAATTCTAACACATTGGTGAAAATGGAGAAAATAAGAAACCTTTTTATCTGAAGCTAAGTCTTGCATTAAAAATAGTAAAAAAACAGAACACACATTACAAGTAAATCTGTGCTATGTCCAAATATTACATTTTCAAAAGTGATAAGCTCACTTATATTTACTTTATTTTGGAGCAGCTTTAGTAATTATTGCTTCATTCTTTAAGGATGCAATAAAGGCAGCCCTCAGTGCATCTCGACTGCGTGCCCCAAGCACTGCTCCCATGCCAGTATACTGTTAGAATACTCTCCTTCAAGAGATGGTCACTCTTACACTTAAGTCTATTCAGTGTAGCTTACTATTCCAACACCACACCGCCATGCATCACCACAGTGTTGTACTGAGGGTAAAGCATACTTTTAATATCTTTACTCGTGGGAGGGGAACGAGGATTAAACTTCAGATGTTCTAGATGCAGTCCTGTGCCTTAACCACTAGGGGACCCCGACTGCTGCTTTCCCTGATTACAGGGATACGCTAGACACAAGCATTGCCCGTGGATCAATGCTTTCACTTAACTGACAGAAAAACAAAGGAGCTGTAAGTAACACACCATAGCGACTGTACCTGTACCTTTAAATGACCTACACTGTCACAGACAGTTTTCTCCCAGAACTCAATCCACACTACTACCAAGTTCCCTACCCTTCAGACACCTGACCGATATGCTGCCACCACCAGCTTGCAGCTCACTTGGGTGCCTTGAGGTCAGAATCCCACCACAGACACTGCTCACACAGTACAATGACCTTTCCCAAAGGGCAACTACCCACTCCTTTAGTCACAGCTGAGACCACTTCAGTTTTAGAGAGCTTAGTAGTCTGTCTCTTTGGAAATGGATCACAGATTTGCCAATTACCCCAGCTTATCCATACCTTTAAAACACTCTGTCACAGAAAACATTAAATATAAAACATTTACTATGCCATGATATTTACATATAATACAAGATTATACATGCTAAAGACTATGGGGGATACCTACAATAAAAGAACTGGAAAATAACACATTTGAAAAGATAGGCTAGATCCCTAATTACCTAACTAATATCTAAGTTTTAAGTAGAAGTACAAGCTTACCCCCTTGGATCTTGTGAGTTATGGCAGATTCAAACATGAGATGTTAAAAGTTCAGTGTCACAACACAACTGACTCACTCAGAGTGAAACAAGGCAGAAATACCTTTGACAGGCCAGCCCACTTACCTGCATCATTAGCCCCATCTCTTAGACATTTCAACCCTGGACACTCCCCTGATCTCAGAGCCAGCCACTCCCCAGATAACAGCTAAATATAATCAAAGATTGTGGTAGACTCAGTGACAGCGCTAGGGGTTTTAAAACATGGGTCAAATTAGACCCATAGGTGTAAAAAATGTGGGTCAAAATGAGAAACAACTGGGTCAAAACCTAATCGTAAGTACAAATTTCACCAGTACAGAAGCTTAAATTTGTTGAGTGAAAATACTTTTCTATTGTTTAGTTTTTCATCTTTCAGCTATTGTTAGAGACAGGTGCACCACTTTGGACCCACTGTCCTGTGGAAAGTGGGTCATTTCTGGGCAAGCTGCAACTTTTTCCCTTTTTGCCCTATCTAGCGCTGTCCCTGGGTAGACTGCTTGAGGCATTGTGGTGCACAATTAGTGCACCGTGCACACACATTCTGGCTTTGCCCCTTCTTCAAACCATTTTGGGAAGCAGTGGAAACTGATTTGAGGGAACTCAGTACTGGTCTCCCCAACCTGACACCTATGCAGGCATCGTTTCAGGAGTACCCAGCTAAGCGATTGTGAATACCTTCTGAATACAGCTTTTACAATGGCTAAAAAAAACTATAATGAAAAAGTGGTTACAGCCACAAGCTCCAGATATGGAACTTTGGATAAATTTAATGATCATGGTACATCAAATGGGAAAACTCATTCATAAACTGCAGAATCAAATAGATTATTCAACAGCAAATTATGACAGCTGGGTGTTACACATAATCAAAACATGTGTACAGTTTGTTCCCTGAATAACAAGTATGATAGATAATTCATGGGGTTGAAATGGCACCAGTCCACTAGCCAAATGCTCATAGATTTTTGCAATGGGCTAGTAAGATTTTCCTTTAACTAGCCCTGTAGGCTTGTACGGAAGATAACATATTTAAAAAAACATCAGCTGGACCAGTGGAAATGTTTGTAGGGCTAGTGGATTTTCTCAGACACTAGTCCTGCTGGCTGGTGGTTGCAAAACTTAATTTTGACCCCCCAGCATAGTAAGGGTGGTCATTAACAGAGAATGTTCTTTCACTGAGATTACACTGTAATTGACAAAAAACAGAAATAGTACAGCAATCTGAAATAAAGGTAGATACAGTAGGTAAACTACTGCACAGACAGTCTAACTGCAGCAATACAGAGGCCCGGATATTCAGATTGCGCCAGGCTGTGGCGCAAGCCTGTGCGCAGCGCAACTTGGCTGCACAGGGGAATTGACAGGGCGATGTTCAACGGAGCTGCGCCATGGTGCAGCAGCGTTGAATATCGCACCCTGGCCACCCGCAGTGCGCATGGTGCAGTGGCCAGAGTGGAGCAGGAAGATGCACTAGCGCAAATTCAGTTGCGCTAGGCGCAACAACCACGATATTCAAAAGCGCACATGCAAATGGGGCCATAATGTATGCAAGGTGCAAATGGGGCCATTTGCATGTCATTATGGCCCCATTTGCATGCAGGTGCGCTGATCCCCGGCGACTTGCACCTGGTGCCCTGCCAGGCTGCAGCCTTCGGGAACCAACGCCCCCTGCACATTGCGGCAAAGTGCCCCAATGCCCAATCACGGGCATGTGTACATGTTAAAACACGCCAATATCCCTGGTGGTCCAGTGGACTGCTCACAGCCCAATCGCAGGCATAAGTTGTAATAAAATGTGTCCAATATCCCTGGTGGTCCAGTGGACCGATCGCGGGAAAAAGTTGTAATAAAATGTGTCCAATATCCCTGGTGGTCCAGTGGACCGCTCGCAGCCCGATCGCAGACATATGTTGTAATTAAATGTGTCCAATATACCTGGTGGTCCAGTGGACCGGACTGCTCGCAGCCCAATCGCAGGCATATGTTATAATAAAATGTGTCCAATATCCCTGGTGGTCCAGTGGACCGATCGCGGGAAAAAGTTGTAATAAAATGTGTCCAATATCCCTGGTGGTCCAGTGGACCGCTCGCAGCCGATCGCAGACATATGTTGCAATTAAATGTGTCCAATATACCTGGTGGTCCAGTGGACCGGACTGCTCGCAGCCCAATCGCGGGCATATGTTATAATAAAATGTGTCCAATATCCCTGGTGGTCCAGTGGACCGCTCGCAGCCCGATCGCGGGCGTCAGTGGGCGTGCAGCCCATAGTATTACACAGTCCAGATATGAGACAGGATCAGTCGCGGGCGGCAAGCCGGATGGAGCTGCCGCCTGCTGCTGACCGGGAGGGAGCAGGACGGTGGGGCTCAGTAGGCGGGTGGGGAGGGGTACCGCTAGACCACCAAGGTTGGACTGGTGTGGCATTATTTTTACTGCGCCCGCAATCGAGACTGCGGCGGTCCACTGACCACCAGGGATATTGGACACATTTTATTACAACTTATGCTCGCGATCGGTCCACTGGACCACTAGGGATATAGGACTACTTATATTACAAACATATGCCCGCACTGGCTGCGAGCGTCCACTGGACCACCAAGGATATAGGGACTATCCTATTTTCAGTTATGCCCGCAATCGGGCATGGGGCGCTGCCACGGCGGTGCAGCCGAGCTTGAGGCCACCACAGGTGGCAGCTGCCGTGTTGCGCCTGCAACACGCAGCACACCTGTGGGTGGCCAGCTGTTGCCTTTTGGGGGTTCACCTGTGTGCAGTGCAGGTAGGGCTGCGATGTTAGCTCAGCACATCCCGGCTGAATATCGGATGTGCGGAGTACGCATGGGCACGCCCGCGCCACATACATTATTGATGCGCCCGCGCATCGGGATTTGTGCCAGGCTCAATCCCGCTTTGAATATCGCTACGGGCGATCAGTGGGTTTGTGCTGGCGCAACACCCTTCTGAATATCCTGGCCAGAATGTATACAATGATGTTATCTGACGAAATTTCAAGATCGGAAAAAGTATAGTTTGTGTGTTGTGCCTCTGCACTTGCACGCCTGCTTGTTCACTGACCTACGCAGCCAGTATAATGTTATGCTTATGTAACTGTGTTAGTTTTGGTTGTGGCCGTTCACACTCTCTATTCCAGAGGAATTACCACTCTGTAGGGGTACAAAAGCAAGGAACTCTCGGAGAGGGTTCTGCTACTAGAGGTGCCAAGGGACAGTTCCTGTGGCTAACGGTACCTTAGGAATCCCCCTAAGGAGAGAGTGCTGCCACTGGAGGAGGAGGGGAGGATGGGTGGGCAAAGACAAAATGCTTCACAGTGAGGCTGAGAGGAACTGCTTATATAGCTCAGGAAGTGGGAGTGGCTGGCTGCTTGGTCACCGAACTACAGGCAAAGCCTTTCAATTCACTGACCTACACAGCCAGTATAGTGTTATGCTTATGTAACTATGTTAGTTTTGGTTGTGGCCGTTCACACACTCTATTCCAGAGGAATTACCACCCTGTAGGGGTACAAGTGCAAGGAACTCTCAGAGAGGGTTCTACCCCTAGAGGTGCCACGGGACGGTTCCCGTGGCTAAATGTACCTTAGGAATCCCCAAAAGAAATGTAGTACCATCCCCAACAGGAGGCAACATGATGCGATGAGCAAGCAGTAACAGTGCCGTAGAAGCAGTAACTGCAACATAGTAGAGAGAAGAATAGTGATGGCTTGCATTGAGAGAAGGATCCCCTAAGGAGAGAGAACAGTAGGGCATCCTCCACCTCCATCCAACAACGGAACCTACCTAAGGAAACTAGGGGAAACTACTATGCTAAATAAGTGTTATGACCCAGGCAATGGAGGAGAGAAAAAAAACCTCTGAGGAGGAAATCTCTGGGGATCCAAGGCCTAGGTCGCCTTCCTTCCAGGCTTGGGAAAATGTATTTAGTGACGGCTCTGGAGCTGCAAATTGGAAAACCCAATTAAAGGGAGGTGGAAATATTCTAATTTGGAGGAAGCCTCTCACTCAAACCCTCTAGCAGGAACGTCGTGGAAGGTTGCGAGAAAACAATACGAGCATCCAAGGTGCAGGAGGAGAGCAACAACTGCTGAGGCACTCACCTGGCCTACCCGCCCTAAATCAAACCAGGTGAACCAGAGGCAGTCGTGGGGAGAATGCAGTGAAGGTGCCTTGCTAGGGAAACCACTAAAGTCAATGGCCAACCGTTATAGTGGAACACTAGAGCCAAAGGAGATAGTTGTAACCATCCTTCGCCGCTAGTCTTAAATTCTACACCAGGAGCTGCTGTCACATAGCAGGCAGCTAAAGCCAAGCCTGGGGCGAGGACATTCCCAGCTATGGGACAGGTGAGAAGGATCCCGCCCCAAGCTGGACATGCTGGATGATGCGGATTAAATGCAGAGCGAGACCATCGGCTGCAGGAACTCGCCAGATTACAATGGCTGGCATGCCCCAAAATTGATTGAGAGCTGTAAAGCTGGTGAGCTGAATGAGCACAGCGTGCTGAGATCATAATGAGCACTGAGTGCCGAGACCTTGCAAGGTCGAATGCAGATTGAGAGCAGTAGAATCCCAGGCCAAAGCCGAGGGGATGGCACTAGGCATGAAGCAATGGTTTGTGTAAGCAAGGAGCAACGGTTGCGTAAGCAAGTGGGGACCCGATAGGTCAGTAAGCAGTAGTAGTAATAGGTGGACCTGCATAACAACTGTATAGCAAGTAAACAGCACTGAGTTAGGGGCAAGCCAGCCAGACATGAAAAGCCAAATCAAGGTGACAAACTCTGAGGATTTTCAGCAATGAAGACAGGATATAGAACATAATTAAGTAACCACATAGGCCACGACCCCCCCAAACACCTCCCAGTCCCCACTGTAGGACAAACAAGGAAGCGATGAAAGGCCGAGGACCACATGCAGATATAAAGCTAATTTAATAGCCTCAGCAGGAGCTTCAACTAACCTCAGAGTAAACAAGGTACAATAGGAATGGGTGTAAACAATGCAGCAGCAGGGAGCAAGTAGGCCTGTACAGCAGTAGTAAATAAATGAGTACACTGAGTTGTAAGTGCAAATAAAGGAAGCATAATGCTTTTAAGCATTGTCAAACAGGCAGTGCAATGAGATTGCAGTAATGAGGTAAGTAGAACAAGCATGAGTAAGCTGTATAGCTAGGTTCAAGTAATCTGAGTCAGGTGAGAGCAATAAAATATGCCACATGGACCAGCTATAGTTGAGTAACTGAAAACTAGCATTATGAGCTCTGAATAGCAGTATGCTAGGAGCCTAGAAAAGACCCCCAAAAAGAAAGGAAGCATACACAACCGAAGGCAAATACAAACCAAGCAGGAAAACAAACACAGAAGCCCTGCAGAGACAAGCAGGGGGCACTCCGGGCTCCAACTAGGGAGACCGACCAGCTCAGACAGAACAAACCGGCAGAGCCTTGCCGCAAAGACAAAATGCTTCACAGTGAAGCTGAGAGGAACTCTTATATAGCTCAGGAAGTGGGAGTGGCTGGCTGCTTGGTCACGAACTACAGGCAAAGCCTTTCAATTATCTGTAACACACAGTTACTGCCCATTTATAGTCTGCATCATCGACTAGCCTAATTAAAACAAAAATGTAATTAGGTATGAGTTACGCATTCAAGTGACATCAGTTAAGCAGAAGCCATGCTGGACTTCCACTCAACTGATGTTACTGGGTTCTAGAACTGCTAAAGTAATTTAAACAATGACTATCGGGCTGGATTAAGCTGCATTTACAATGGGCACTAAACAGTCAACAAACATAGCTATTTCAAATACAAACACACAAAACATTACACTATGATCATTAAACAGACTTCACACATGCCCACATTAGAAGTACAGTAAAAAATGTAAATAGGGTTTGTGCTTCTTTAAAGAAAGACACCGCCAAAGTACAAGTAACTTTAGCAGCAAAAAGGAAAAATTAGAGGCTATGGGCCAGATATTCAAACTGCGCCATTCTGTGGCGCAAGCCTTTGCGCTGCTCAAAAAAGTTGCGCTGGGGTGTGGCCAGGGGCGTGTTCAGCGGAGTTGCGGCTATTGCGCGGCTACGAATATCCGCCCCTGTCACAACCACATGCGTAAGCGCGGTGGAACTTGCACCACCACAAGTGGTCAGAGGGAGCATTCAGGATGCGGTGGCGCAAGTTCCATTGCGCTTATGCGTACAAATCTCGCGAGTATTCAAAAGGTGACATGCAAATGGGGGCCATAATTTATGGAAGGGGCGGGGGGCCATTTGCATCTAATTACGACCCCATTTGTCATGCTATTAGCATGCGGGTGCACCGGATCTCGACTGCGCTTGGCGCTTCTGCCAGGCAGCTGTCAGAGCGACGTTTATAGGCTCGATCAAGGGTATAACGGTAGGTTCTTCGAAAGAAGGCTTGACAGTGGCATAACGTTAGGTTTCCGAGCAGCCCAATCGGGCATGACTGTGGTAACTCCTCGAAGTAGTTCGATCAAGGCATATGCCAAACCCCTCATGTCCACTATCCCTGGTGATCTAGTGGCCTCCCCACCGCACTTCCACGGAGCTCCCCACCACTCTGCCTTCCGTCAGTCAGCACCCCACCGCTTCGCCGCCGCCGGGCCGCCGGGGGCGGGTGGTGGGGCTCCGTGGTGGGTGGGTGGGGCTACTAGATCACCAGGGATATTGGGCATTGGGGGTGGGTTTGACGTTATGCCCATCGTCATTTCTCATGTCCACTGGACCACCAAGGATATTGGTCTTTGGGGGTTGACGTTATGCTCGCGATTGGCTTCACGGTCCACTGGACCACCAGGATATTGGTCTGTGGGGTTGACGTATGCTCACGATCGGGTTGCTCGGGGTTATTATCGTTGCTGCCCGCGATCGGGCTGTTTCGGGGGTTATTATGCCCACGATCGGGCTGTTTGGGGAGTAATAACATTATGCTCGCGATCGGGCTAATGGGGGACTACACTTCAGCCCCACGGCTGCATGGGGCGCCACTGAACGGAGGGCCACCCACAGGTGGCAGCTGCTGTGTTGCCATTCCCCGCAACGCGGCAGCTCATCTGTGGGTGGCCTCGACTGGATCCTTTTTTTGGCTTAAAGTTGTGCAGGCGAGGTAGGGTTGCGCCTGCATAACTCTGCACGCCCGGCTGAATATTGGGCTGTGCAGTTTATGCTGGTTCCTCCCCTTCAGTTGCGCATACCTTCATTGGCATTGCGCTGTTGCTCAGCATGATCTGGGGCGAACTGCCTCCTGCTGAATATCGCAGAATGGCGCATTTTGGACTTGATGCAGGTGCAACCCTATTACGATGGCTCAACTCTTTTGAATATCTGGGCCTATATGCAAATGTCTCTTTATAACTGCCCATGACCCTGTTCTAGCAGTCACCCTCCACCTCCTGCCCATGGATGCTTCAGCCCTATTTGCTCTGAGTGTTATTCTGGCTGGGTTAATCTTTTTTTACACCTGTAGTGCCCCTTCCATCTCCACAGCTGCCCCATCATCAGGGTCCCAATGCGACCACTAAGCTGTGCCAGAGACACCTGAGAATGACTGCTCCCATTAAGTGCTCTGCTCACTGGAACCCTTCAACCACCTGACCCCGAGTGGGGCGGAGGGGACACCTTACCCCTCCGAAACTCAAGTGGATCAGACATGTTGAGCTGCTCCTCAGGCTCTCCCCGGTTACCGACGCAGGGACCCGTCTCCCGGCGCTCGATCCTTCTCCCCCAGCTGGCTCTCCAGCAACCCAGGCTCGCTACCAGGCTGGGGTTATTCTATACCTAGTTCAAAGGCCAACTTATCAACAATTAGGCTCGATCCTGGCACCTCGTTGCTCAGCACCCTCCCTGTACAGTATATTACCTTGCACATCTGTTGCATTTTATATTTTTGCATCTTGTTTAACTTGCATTAATTTTATTGCTGTTACTGTTGAGTGTTTTACTATTCACCTTACGGTACTTGTATGTGAAGAGATCGCTCAATTCTTTGCGAATAAGGTTGTCGACATCAGATCCGAGATACAGCTAACACACTCTAAGGGGGAAGCTTTTGGTCGACGTTCGGCCACGAAACCTTCTGTCTCCTGGTGTTCCTTTGACCTGCCGACGTTCAATGATACTATGCGGATCATCCAGGGGATGCGCCCTACGTTGCTGTAGTTTAGATCCGGGGCCCTACCTCCCTAATTTTGGGTTGTATCGAGATCATGGCCTGCTTCTGGTTCAAACAATCTGGTGCTCCCTAGAATTGGTGAGTTTCCCAGCTCCCTAAAGGAAGCTGTGGTGACTCCCTTTGAAGAAGGCTTTGGACCCAGATGTTTTTCCAACTACAGACTATCTCAAACCTTCCCTTTATTGGGAAGGTTATTGAGAAGGTAGTGGCGAAACCAGCTGGATGACCATTTGACCATCCACAGTATTTATGAACCTCTCAGTCTGGTTTTCGTAGAGGCATAGTACCGAGACTGCTCTGGTTCGGTGCTCAATGATCTCCTGATGGCGAGAGATCAGAGGAACCGTTCTATCTTGGTCCTCCTTGATCTCTCTTCAGCCTTTGACACTGTAGACCATGGGGTTTTCTGTCGAACGCTGAGTCCATCTGTGGCCTGTCTTGTACAGTGCTCGATGGTTTTCATCTTTTATCTGGGAGAATGCAGAGAGTTGTGTCAGGGATTTTTCTTCTGACCCTTCCTCTGCATTGTGGTGTTCCCCAGGGTTCGGTGCTTTCCCCATGCTGTTTGCAGTGTATATGTGCCCTCGAGACATTGTAAGAAGGTATGGGCTGAGGTTTCACTGCTATGCCGATGATACCCAGCTCTACCTGTCTTTGCCCCGACCAGGTTAGTGCTCTCTCGGAATTTAATAGCTGCCTCGCTGAAATCCAGGACTGGATGAATGCGAATTGGCTAAAGTTGAACGCCAGTAAGACTGAGGTTTTGGTTGTGGATCCAGGGCGTGGGACAGATGGGTTGGGGTCTGGTCAGCCCTCCGGCGTATTACTGGGGGAGGACCCGATCCTTTCCTCTGAAAGGGTGCGCAACCTTGGTGTGGTACTTGACGACGGGCTGACCCTTCGTCATCAGGTGTCAGCTGTCAGCTGTCGTTAAGTCCGCATTTTACCATCTTAGGAATATTGCCAGGGTGAAACACCTCATTCCATCTAGCGATTTACCCGTGTTGGTCCATGCCTTTGTGACATCTCGCCTTGACTACTGCAACTCCCTATACTTGGGGCTTCCTGGGGTTGATATCCGCCGCTTGCAGCTAGTGCAGAACGCTGCTGCAAGATTAATGACGGGGGTGACTAGAAGGACACATATCACCCCTGTGCTGCGCGATCTGCACTGGCTGCCTATACAGTGGTGGATCACCTTTAAAGTAGGTCTTTTGACCTTCAAAGCCCTGCACGGACTCGGCCCTGATTACTTGAAAGAGCTTCTGGTTCCTTACCGCCCTTTGCGACAGCTCCGTTCAGCCGAGGGGTTGCTAGAGGTTCCAAGGGTTATATTGAAGTCCTCTGGGGCTAGGGCCTTTGGTTTTGTGGCCCCTACCCTTTGGAACTCTCTGCCTCGCCGGCTTAGAGAATGCACGACCGTGGAAGTTTTTAAGCAGGACTTTAAGACTTTCCTATGGAAAAAGGCTTTCATTGATTGAAGTTTGTTTTGTCGATTTTATTAGTATATTTTGAGTTTATGTTCTGTTTGTACAGCGCCTTGGTTTCTGAAAGGCGCTAAATAAATAAAGTTATTATTATTATTTGTTCCCTCACTCCAACCCCCAGGACGCATCTGGAAACTAGCTGTTACCAGCCTAGTATGTCTTTCATAGTAAAACTTGTTAAATAAATACATTTCTAAGCAGTGGGTAATCCTACAGAAATATCACCAGAGTGGTGGTGATGGCTACGAAGGGGGACTGGGGTGCATCATTTCTTAAACTCCTATATACAAGGTACACTTTTTTTTTTTGCCACCTTCTGTGTCCCCTGGAGCATCACTCTTTCAGGACCCTGTCTGCCACTCCTCTGTCAGCTGAGCTCAAACTCATCGGCATCATCCATCCCAGTTCGCAGTGTCCCTCTAGTGCCTAGGTCAGTTCTATCACACTCTGGAGCCCTCCCCCTAGCAACGTGAAGAAGAGGGAGAAATGCTTCTATGAAGCCAATGTCTGGGCACCAGGGTAGCGGGCATGCCACCAAGGACAGTTAGGTGGCATGGGAGAGTGCACATGGAGGCCATCTCCCAAGGTGTCTTGGCCAGTCATTTCCGCCTATTCTTCCTGTCCATCTCCATCCCCCATTCAGAGCATACACTATGTCAGCATCTGGGCCCACCAGAACGTGGCCACTCACACCAACGATGGCCCCACACAATCTCCAGGTGTCACTTTCTGAGTACTGCATAGCTCCATCCTCCCCGGGAGAGTATCCACATGGACGATCACTTTCACCCTCCCTGCTAGCTTCTGTTCCCTTTGTCCCAGGCATGGGGCAGGAACCTGGGTCGCCAGTGTGCCAAAGCGGTCCCCTACTGTTCAGCACCATGGAGCTGGCCACTGCATATGCGCTTTCATGGGATTTTAAGTACAGAACATTGGTGTCAACACAAGGGTAGTAGTCCACAGGAAGGAGGAAAAGGAAAGATATAGATTGTAATCCAAACTTTTAGTCTCCCTCCAGACACCCCCATTAAGGCTTAAACTGGCGATTACCCAGCCCTGTCACCTCCCAACTTTACTACAAGGTCTTCTGCGGCGGCCCCACCCCCGAAAAAGGGCCAGAAGAGAGGTGGGCACCCCTTATCTCAGTCGGAGCAGAGTCGGGTTAGGGAGCATCCAAAATGTCCTGATGCCAATCATCCTTGAATCTGTCATCTTTTCTCTCACCCCATAGTAGTGTATAGCCACTGCTGACCTCCTTCACACACAGCATGCTCCTAATAGAAGGACAAGATCTCTGGCTAGGCAGCAGAAGTTGCTGCAGCAGTGGAACATGCCTCCTCCCAAAGGCTGGGACATGCTACCATGGGTAGAGCCTCTCCTAGCCTGCTGGCCACAGTACTGGGTCCTCTCTCGAGCCCGACTCACAGGCATGACTGCGAGACACACAGCCACTGGTTTACTGGGAAGCTCTAAAATAGTCGATTTTTTAAAAACAGTATATGGTGGTGGTAAAAAAATATTGAGTGGTACTACAAAAATATAGAGTGGCGGCCCACTGCTCTATAAAAATGAATGGGGGAAAACTAATCTGGTGTGACCACAATGTGGCAAGACTCTCTACCTTATACCCACCCATACTTCTCAACTGTCTCACATTACAAGTGACAATTACACTTATTTACAGTTATTTTACCCTTCTGAATCCATCAAGATGCTGGCAAGCTGGGTTCAAGGGCCCCCATTTGTTGGGGGCTGGCCTGGGGTTGGGGAGAAAGGCTCAAGCATACAACAGGGCCCTCCCTTCCTCTATTGAGAGGATGAAGCATGCTCCACACCATGATCACCATCTGGGGGATCCACAGGTGACACTGCAGCAGACGTCACAATTCTAAATAAAGGAATGTCATCTGGCAGTGGTGCAAGGGACGCAACTGCATGCGTGATCATATCCAGTGTGGAACAAGGCAGAAACACCATGACCAAGTCAGGATTACAGCTAGCTCCCAGCAGGCCCCATACCAATAACTGGGCACTAACCTCAACATCTGGACAACGTTCCTGAGGACCTGAGCAACCCGCCAGCCTTGCCATGGGGGTCTAGGAGATTGGGGTAAATACCCAGAGAAGTCAGGTGAGAGGCCAGTATAGCATAGCGGTTAAGAACACTGAGCTGCAAACCCAGAGAACTGAGTCTGAATCCCACAGCTGCCACTTGCATACTGTGTGACCATGAGCAAGACACTTAACTTCTTGGTTCTCCCAGGATGCACCTGGAAACAAGTCTCGGCTTAGTGTACCTCTCCTGGCCAAACATTTAAAAATAAAAAGGCTGGAACAGACAGGCAGGATTGAGCAGGTTGGCAGCAGAAGCAGAAAAACATGTACAAAAAAAACAAACAAAACAAAAAAAAAAAACACATGTTCCAGATTGAGAAGGTGTCACCCCACATTTTAAAATACAACTTCAAGGAAGAAATTCATATCAAATTGTGATCATGAATTGTAAGCTTTTTGAGTATCAAACCACTGTTAGTGCTTTCCCCCGTTTTCATTTTTTACAGCTTTAGTTTCATCATTTGGGTGACAAATTGTTGAGAGCTATGCAGGAATCCCTAGATCCTTCTGACCTCTCCAGTCAAACTTTACTGGATAGAAAGCAGCACACTTCCGTGCCCCACACAGAGAGCCCGGTTTGAGGAAGAGCAGCAGCAGCAGCCGCCGCCGCCGTTGCTCCTTTGTGGCTGAAGGGTTCCCTCCCAATTCAGCGTACATTTCATATAGAGGTTTGGGTCCACTCATTTATTACTTACGGTCTCGGTCACCCATGTCGTTGGCCCTGGCCCTGGGTCCCACCACACACGGGGCAGTACTCCCCGGGAGTACACTCTCTCTCTTTGTGCCCCACTCCTCCTCCCCTCTAGCCCTACTCACCGGACTCCTCGTCCTTTTTATCAAACTTTTTCAGCATGTTTCCTCAGCTCCAGGTTCGAGCGTTGTCTTATTTTCACCCCGGCTCTTTCTGGGCAGTTTTGCAGTTCCGATCCCTAGCACAGTCGCTCCTGCCTCACACACTTCCTGCCAACCTGTCAGTGAGACACGTCACCCTGACAACATACCTGGCATGCGCTCTGGTAGCCAGCCCGCTCTGACGCGCACGTTTTTTTTTTCCAGAGCAGAAGAAAGCGTTCGTACGGGCATTTGATGGACGATCAGACTAGAAATCAAGTGATATGTTTATGTTATACTCTGTAAGACAGTGCGATGATGAACACGTGTTGCGTAGAAACAGTACCGGATGCAGCAATAAAATGCATATTACAATGTCTTTCAAAGTGCCGAGCAAATTTATTTATTTCAGATTCGGAAAAACACCTTTGAGTCATAGGCTCATTTACAAAGGTTCCACGTCACATAGATTAGGTACAGAGAAACATTACGACTGTTTCAGAGTATAAAGATCAGATTGTTGCAACCAACTAACATTCAAGTACTTGGGTTGCTTAACACAGTTATTTACAGAGTACATATCAAGCGTAGATATATAACAAGGACTGCTAGACTTAGTTTGGGCACTAAGGAGGAAGAGGCAGCCAGCGGCTGTTGTCAGTGGAGAAGGGAGAGGGTAGGGTTCAGTTGCAATCCCAGGTACTTGAGGACAGGAGGTGGACCGAAGGTGGGTTCTAAATTGTCCCAAGTCTTAGTTCGTTTACCAGGAAGTGGGTAGGCTGTTCATCCACAAGGGGACCTGTAACTGAACGACCTTTGGGATTCATAGAAGTGTGACAGCCGAAAAGGACCGAACTAGGCCCACCCAGTCTGCCTATTTGCCCAGCTATCTGCTTAGACCTGTGTCTCCCCCCTTTAACACTCCCATGTGGTTGTCCCATGCTCTTTTGAATCCCTCCACTGTTTCCTCTCCCAACGACTGCTTCTGGGAGTCTGTTCCACTTTTCTACGACTCTCTCTGAGTAATAGTATTTTCTGATGTGACCCCTGAACTGTCCTCCCTCCACCTGCAGGCCATGCCCCCTTGTCCTCTGACTTCCTTTCATCTTGAAGATGCTCCCCCCTGGCACCCTGGTTATACCCTTAAGGTACTTGAAGGTCTCGATCATGTCCTCCCTCTCCCTCTTCTGCTCCAGGGAGTACATGTTTAAATCTCTCAACCTTTCTTCATAGGATAGGTGGCTTACCCCTTTAACCATTTTTGTCGCTCTCCTCTGAACCCTCTCTATCCTCCCCACATCCTCTCTGAGGTATGGCCTCCAGAACTGGACTCCGTACTCCAAGTGTGGTCTAATCAAATGGGTGTATAAGGGTACTATGTCCTCCCTATTCCTACTGGTGATCCCCCTTCCGATGCATCCCAACATTCCACTCCCCCGGCCAGAGGTATGGCAGGAAGGAATTGAGAAGAGATGGTTGTCTGAGCTACGGGTGTACTTAACCTTAAAGTCAGGGTGGATTAATGGGGCGAGCCCAGTGGGGGGGAGCCCTAGAGTGATTTTTTTTGCCAGAATGCAGGAGTGGAATCTGATTCTCTTGTCGAGATTAAGCCAGTTGGTAGCATTAGATTTTAAAGCGGACAGGTATGGGTAAGATGATCACATCCCAATACGAGACGACAAGCTTTGTTTATGGCGATTCGGAGTCTAACTAGGGCTGAGGTGTTTGCCACCCCATATATCAGTAAACCATAATCAAGCAGAGTGAGGACCGAGGAGGAGACTGCAAGCCAAAGGGCACCAGGGGTAAGGCAGTGTTTGAAGCGGTGCAAAAGCCCAAGCCTAATATTGAGAGCCTTAGATAGTTGATGATTATATTTTTTTTAGTTGTTTAACCAGGAGTAGCACACTAAGCTGAAAGCTTTTTACAGGAGCCACCTGTGAGCACAGGGAAGTTAAGGACTTGCTCAGGGTCACACAGTATGTAAGTGGAAACTGTAGAATTCAAAACCCAGTCTGGTCTGCTGGATGTCACCAGATTTGCAGCTCAGAGCCTTAAGCCACTGCGCTATATTGCCTCCCAAATACGCTCATGATAGTTAAGCCCTGTGTCCAAGGTGATGCCCAGGTATTTAAAGGAGTCCACTTGCTCCAGGGGAGTCTGATTTGGTGTGAGTACTTGAGGGCAAAGCCCCTTCCTGGTATTCTGCTGTGTGTGCAAATAGCATAACTGTTTTTTTTTATAGTTAAGAATAAGGCGTTGTGCAGTTAACCAGCTTTCGGCACTGTTGAAGGAGGACTGGAGGGAGCGGTGAAGTTGAAGGGGGTCAGGGCTGGAGGAGAAGATGACAGAATGACCTTCACTTTTTCATGTCTAAGAATAATAAGTTTAAAAATACTGTAGTGCGTGGTTTAGTGTTGAGGAATCTGTTTCTGTCAAGTTAGTGTTTTCCCAAAACCTTGATTTAGCGACAAGTAGTAAAAAAAAAAAAATACTAGCATAGCTGTCAGATCTACTTGTATAGGTGAGGGTGACTCATGCTGTGCACCTTGAGTTTTTTCTTACTATTTTCTTGATACTAGCCCTTGCCGGATCTGTAATGCTATTTCTAAGCCAAATGTGGTGACCTTCTTTTTTATATTGAGGAAAAACTAAATTCAAATATTTAGTACTCAAATTTTGGTAAAACTAGAACATTTTACCACCAAATTATTATCTTGTTTTTTAAGTCTATGGTAACTGGGTAAGGCCCACTAGGTACAAGTGCCTGTTTTCAGGGGCAACCTGGGTGCACTGGAGAGGTTATGTGACTCGCTAGAGTCACACAGTAAGCAAGTGGAGGTTGTGGGAATCAAACCCATATCTGCTGGATGTATCAAGCTCAATTACAGCTCATTGTCACAACCCCACTCAGCAGGTCAGCCCTCTACTCCCAAAGTGTCAACCTCTGAGCGTAGAATTGTGAACAGTTAACAGAACAAGGTAACCCTCTTGTCTGTTTTGTGGGTTCGAGTCACCTTAGTTCCAAGTTCTAGAGGGATTCAAACTGATAACATCTTGTTAGCGTACCCAATGGTCAGGCTCAGATAATTCTGTCTTCGGGGGGCCAGATATCTTTACCTACGGGCACCTAACCAGGTATTACAAAATGAACCCTTAGAACTCTATGCAAGACCTAGAGAACTTTTATCAGTTTCCCAGTTTGGTACCATAATAAGCTCATACACAGTGTCAACTGTAACTATCTAAGCTTCACTTATATAAAAAGAAGTTTCAAGGCACACCAGACAGTTTCTGTTTTTAAAATATATCTTTACTTTAAAATAGATTAAAAATAGGAAAACAGTAAATATAGAACAAGATATCCCAACACATACAGCCTTAAAAACAAAACAGGTTTAAAAGTGCAAATTCCTACAACACATACACTCAGACTGGTCTTATCTAAGGTCTCCTTAATCTTTCAGTGCTTTGTTGTTCCTCTTTTCTCTCAGTCAGAAAATGAATGTGTTGGGGTGTTTCCAAGATAGCAGGGGTCGGAACTGGCACCAGCCTGCTAGCCAAATGCTGGTAGATTTTGTATTGGGCTAGTAAGATTTTCATTTAACTAGCCCTGTGGGCTTGTACTAAAGAAGTCAACACTTCAGTATGAACAGCAACTGGGCCAGTGGAAACTCTGTTGGGCCAGTGGATTTTCCCAGCCAGTAGCCCTGCTGGCTAGTGGCTGCAAAACTTAATTTCTACCCCTGGATAGCCAGTAATTATATCAAAGAGACTTTGATGTCTGTGTGAAACAGATCACAGACTGGTTCAAGAAGTCCAATATGCATGTGTTGGAGGGTGACGTCTAAGGAAGCCAGAATTACATCAAAGAGGCTTTGATGTCTGTGTGAAGCAGATCACAGACTGGTTTCGACAAGTCACATGAAGAGTGGAGATTCTTTTATGTCACCTATTATTTTTTTAAATATCTTAGTAGGACATCCAGTGTTATATAAATTTTAATACACCTAGGCGGAGTTAGGTGACCTCAGAGAGAAGGCCTGCTCAAGACTGCTTTTAAATATACTGAGCAGACCTTACACAGAGACATTCATTTTCTGACTGAGGGAGAGAGGAACATCGAAGCACTGAAAGCTTAAGAAGTAAGGAGACCTTAGATAAGACCAGTCTGAGTGTATGTGTTGTAGGAATTTGCACTTTTAAACCTGTTTTGTTTTTAAGGCTGTATGTGTTGGGATATCTCGTTCTGTATTTACTGTTTTCCTATTTTTTATCTATTTTAAAGTAAAGATATATTTTAAAAACAGAAACTGCCTGGTGTGCCTTGAAACTTCTTTTTATATAAGTGAAGCTTAGATGGTTACAGTTGACACTGTGCATGAGCTTATTGTGGTACCAAACTGGGAAACTGATGAGAGTTCTCTAGGTCTTGCATAGAGTTCTAAGGGTTCTATTTGTAATACCTGGTTAGGTGTCTGTAGGCAAAGATATCTGGCCTCCCAAAGACAGAATTATCTGAGCCTGACCATTGGCACGCTTAACAAGAGGTTATCAGTTTGAACCTCCAGAACTTGGGACTAAGGTGACTCGAACCCACAAAACAGACAAGAAGGTTACCTTGTTCTGTTAAACTGTTCACAATTCTACGCTCGGAGGTTGGCACTTTGGGAGTAGAGGGCTGACCTGCTGTGTGGGGTTGTGACACTCATTACTGTAACCCAGGGTTCCTCAAATGTTGAGGCCAGCCTCCCTGGGGAGACCCCAACCTGTCCTAGGGGAGGCTCAATGAAGTCTGAAAAAGTACTGTGTATAAATTTTGAGTTTTAGATATTTTGTGTGAAGGGATGAGGTAAACTGAAAAAGGATAATAACAGGTGAATCTGTGTATGTGTTTACAAATCACTGACCAGGAAGGACACATCGAGTCAAGGCTTATTTCGGGCATACCAAGGGAAGGGTAGGGAGTGAATACAATTCAGAAGGTAACTGCAAAACAGTCAAGCAATACAAAATGAACAACAGTGCAAACAAACGGACAACGAACAAGTAATGAGAGGTACCAATTGGACTGGTGGCAGAACAGCCCATATACAAGGGTTAAGCAGAGAGGCACCAGAAGCGAGAGCATGAGGTAGCACAGGGATACCTAAGAAGTTGTTTAAGAGCAGAGTAAGAGGCAGAGGTGAGTAGGAAGGTTATTCCAGATAGAAAACAGAGAAAGCAGTCTGACTCATGAAGGTATTGCAACAAAGGGTAACAATGATTTGAGGGTAAAAAAAGCAGAGCAATTAGGCTGACCTGGGGAGGGGGGTACAAGTGGAGGGTTACAATAAGCTGAATAAAATGAGAGTCAACTACTCGAAGGAGTTTCACTTTATTCCTGGTGT
The DNA here is from genome assembly GCA_016271365.2 of Neoceratodus forsteri. Classification (NCBI taxonomy): domain Eukaryota; kingdom Metazoa; phylum Chordata; order Ceratodontiformes; family Ceratodontidae; genus Neoceratodus; species Neoceratodus forsteri. Next base: position 254,431,932 of record CM028129.1, on the reverse strand, counting down.
ACTGTGCAAAGTATGCTGTTTTTCTATGGGGAGGCCTGAGATTATTTCACTATTTGGGGAGGCTCCAAGACCTATTCCCTGGCTTTGTGGAGGCTCACTGTAACAAAGTCTGAGAACTAATGCTCTAACTGCTAGAGCTAGCTGCCAGTCCTTAAACTGAAGATGTCTGAACCTTTTATGGTGAAAAAGGTGGGGTCTGATTTTGCCCAATTTCCTTAGCACTGCTGCTTTAATCTTTGTGCATCCAGCAGTAGCTCTGACATGTTAAAATGTAGCTTCATGGAGCAAGGGTATAAGATACAGAATATGGGGAGGTATGTGTAATGAGAATTTTACACACATCCAAAGTGTGGGATGCTACAGAAACGCCAAGAGTGAAGCTCAAGGGGTTTATAAAAGCATCCCAGGACTTCTGGTGACGTCCTGCATAGAGAAGCAGCTTAGGTCGCGAGGCTCTTCCTGAAAACAGACAAATTACCTCGACATTAACAGCTAAACGCAAAATAAAATGAGCACAATATTAACCAGGAGGTACCAGTATGCCCAGAAAGAGAGGAGATGCCACGCGTAAGTCTCCAAAACGCCTGGATGGGGAGAGATCCCAGGAAGGGGACTCGGAGAGCGGGGACTCGCGGGCTTCCTCGGCCTCCCGCCGTAGCACCTCACAAGCCGACCGAGTGCCACATTCCATTTTACAGAGGCAAATGGCTCAGATGTTGGCGGAGATACGTGATTTCAGAAAGGAGATGAGGTCGACCGCCACTGCGCTCCGGACTGACCTGGGCAAGCTCGAGAAAAGATAGGACGACTGCGAGGAGCAACTGACTACGACGGACAAGAGGGTAGAGGAGACTGAGCACGCCATTGTTCAGCTACACACACAACTGAGGGGCCTACAAGACCGCGCAGAGGATGCAGAGAGTAGGAGCCGTCGGAACAATATTCGACTCTCGGGGCCCCCAGAAGGAGTGGAGAGCACCGAAATAATTCCATTTACCAGAAACTGTTGAGGGAAGCGCTCAATTTACCTGAGGCGATCTCGCTGGAGATGGAACGGGTACATCGTACTCTAGGTCCCAGGCCTGCAGCAGGCACGCGCCCCCACACTGTCTTGATCAAGTTCCTCAGACATCAAGAAAAAGAAACGGTACTCCACACAGCCTGGAGACAGGGCACGGTCTTTTATAAATCACACAGGCTGTACCTGGTAAATGACTTTGCCCCTGAAGTGATGGCACACAGAAGGGCCTACATTCCAGTTATGAAGGCTCTTAAAGCGACAGAAGTGTGATTCAGGACTCTCTATCCCTCAAAAATGGTGATTCAATTCAATGAGGGGCCCCTTACGTTTGACAATGCAGCTGCAGCAATTACTGAACTCAGGTCCAGGAAGATGGAGATCCCCCAGCAACGATCAAGCGCTGAGATGCCTATTGCTTCTAAACTAGCCCAGAAAGCCTGGAGTGCCATTCAGCGAGATTCCAGACATCGCCAAGGAGTGGAAGCCATACAGACAATAATCAGTACCCTGAAGTTCAGGACCCAAAACCCGCAGGAGGTGGAGGGGACCATGCAGGATCCTAAGACCTGAACTGCTGCAAGTTTAGAATGTGGACTTAGTCTGTTAGTGGGACCTGACTGAAGTAATGCTGTACAAATTAAATCGGGTCCAGTTAAAGTAAAAGTTAAAGCAAAGTTGTTAATTGTTGGGGGGGGATGCAGAAGGGGTTCGGGAGGCAGGGGAGGGAGTAGGATGTGGGAGGGAAGGGGGTTGTTTAGATGATTGAAAGCCAGTGCCAGTATTCTTAGTCAGTATGCACAACAAACAGCACGCTAGAGTGGACATGATGATAGTGATATCCAAAGGTACATGAGAGACTGTCAAAGAGGGGCTGACGTGAGTACTCACCCGGAAATAAAGTGGTTACTCAGGTCTACGGAGGCGGCCCTGACATGATGAGAACCTGCCCACTGGACTGGCTCCTAAGCAAGGCCCTAGGACACTCCGTCAAAATGAAAGCTGGATAGAGCGGAAGAAGTAGCAGTTGTGAGCTGGCCTACATACAGCAGTGCAAGACACCACATGGAGGTGCATCGGGATGGGGGAGGAGCTGAGGGTACTGCGGGGAGGGAAGCGGTTACCACGGTAGTTCTCCCGAAGAGATATCAGCCTGGAGGACAGGGAGATTACACCAACCTTGAGGCCTACTCATGAGATGTAAATTAGGCCTCATGCCGCTGACAGTGCAGCTGGGTGTTTTTACGGTGGGTTGTGTTCTGAACTGGCCGCGCCGGAACAGCGCAGGCAGCCGAGGCCTGGGCCACCTGGGCAAGCAAACCCTAAGCGACCATCTGGCGTCTCCCTCTCTCATTATCATGGGGTGTCCTGGTAGGGGAGGGGATGGCGGATGAACGAGCTTCCCCACTGACTGGTGGAGCGATTGTAGCCATGCTCCTCCCGCAGGGGGCTGTGGAAGTCGGATGGCGAGAGGTACTAGGGGGTGATGGGTGGAGGGTAGGCCAGGCCAGCAGAGTTGGGGAAAGGGGGGGAGAGTCCCTCCTGAGGATAGCCAAGGAGTCGCCACTTAGGGCCTAGAGGCGGTGGCAGATGGGAGTGCCTGACTCTCGGGTTGATTTTGGGCCTGTGGGGGGTGGGGAGCCTAAAAGCAGGGCTGGCAGCCCTTCCTCTCCCCCACATCTTTTATGTCCTCCCCATTACTTCCGGCCTGCTTCAGCAACTTGGAGGTCCTGATGAGTTGGGAATCACGTGACCCTCAGCAATGCCGGGACCCCTCTTCTGCAGTTAGGCCCGATTGTGAGTGTACCCGGGAGATATGACGGAATTAGGGTATACCCTTGTCTGTAGGGCATATTCGGTGGGGCTTAGAGCAGGTAACCAGGTATGGGGAAGAGGGAGGGGACAAACAGAGTGGAAGGGGGGCTATCATGGGAAAGGGGAGGAGGAACCTGTGGGGAGGAGGGGGAATATAAATAATGGATCAGGGAGGACGCACAGAAGAATGGTAATAGGTAGTCCAAACAAGAAGATATATGGGATTATTAGGCAAGGGGGAGATTGGGGACATCTGTGAAATAAGAATGGACCAATTTGAATACTATACTCCAGCGGGTCACTTCGGGCAGGGTCGGAGTGACTCCATCCCATGGCCCTGGGCAAACAGGACACCCAGAGCGCACGGAGGAGGAGACAGGCAGCTTGCCCTTCCGCTGAGTGTCGGATGCTAATACGGAGAGCGGGTTGCCTAACAGCTCTACAGGGTCTCCTGTCTAGAGTCAGGACTGGTCCAGATCTTCCTAATTTCCTCCTCCCAGAATGCTGACAGATGCTATTGCTTAGAATCAGTCCTATTGAGGTAACCTGCTCAAGAGCTGTATTCGGCAAGATAGTACAGTTACGAAGAATCACCTTAGATCTGAACAGCTCTTGCAGCAGGCTACCTTCCCGCCCACCATTACCCCTGGAGAGGTGTGGCTCACCAGGTCTTGGGCAGGAGCTTAAGCTCTCCTTCTGATGGTGATCTCGGTCTCCCCATCCTGATGTCAGCCTCTGACCAGGAGTCTCAAGCGGAGAACTGGGGAATCTGGCAGGACTGCCTCCTTATATACTACGTCTGGCGTGGGCGGGACCGGCGCCGGAGGCAGTCCGCGCTGAAGACTGCTAGCTAGAAGATTTCCGTGGGTCCTGACACCTGCCAGCTACAGTCCTAATGGTGTAACCTGCTGCAGAGCTGTTCTCAAAGATCTACTGTTACTGGAAGTTCTTATGTAACTGTACTTTCCTTCTTCCTTGCTTTCTTCAACAACAGGCGACATGCTTCTTTCCTGACCGTGGGTCAAATAGGTCTTTTCTGAGATGGCTTCTCAAATATTCACACCCTTAGGTTCCTGCGCATTGGTTCCGTGCCGGTCGCTCATGAAGCTATCTCTCCAGAGTGCGTGACCGGGCTGTGAGGTTTGTTTTTTCAAAAAAAAACTGAGTCCTTCCTACCCCCTTCCAGGAGGCCGGATGAGTAGTGCTTCTGCTACTATTCAGTTACTTTCGATAAATGGGTTAGCCCTAAATTGGGCCTGCTGTGTCCCTCCTCGAGACATTTGCCCCTATTTGCCTTAGAACCAGCCCCCGTTTTTTTTTTTCTGTCAGAATGTTTTCACAATGAGGACACATCCTCCTGTACACTTTTCTTTCTTCCTGAGTTCAAAGACTGCTACAGGAAGTATACACAGGAGCAGGATGATCCCTTTTTGAAATATGAAGTGGGTGGGATCTGTTTTCTAGACCACCACAAGAGGCTTTAACTGAAGGCTTGGCTTCCATCAGGAAGGTTTCATGACCAAGTGGGAAACCTTTCTCCATGATGGGTAACCCCACCGACCCCTTTGCTCACCAAGTAAGCCGCTCACGTGCTCTAGACCTGCTGTTCACAGGTCAGCCACCAGTGGGGGCTCATCTGCGCTGCCCAATTCTGAACCAGTAGTAACTTTATCTCTGGCTTTTCAGCTCCTGGCGTCCTTTTTGCGTTCATAGTACATGTCTTTGACACTCACTAATTTTGGTCCTATACCAAATTGTGAGGCGTTTTAGCCGCTTCCTAGTGGTTGTGCCCTTAAGCAGAATTTCATATTGTGTCCTTTGCAATCGTCTGCAAGTGGTGAGTTACAACTCAAGCACTTATCTTAAGCAGTATATTCTAGATGCTCTTCCACAATCTCTTTTATTAGCAGGACAGTCCTGGGTCATCCTTTCTGAGTGAACCCTATCTCCTCCACTCTACTCAGGGTTGTTGGTTTTAGCTCTGTACTCTCCCATTGGTGGCAATGAGTGATGGAGACTTAGTCCAGGAAAGATATGGAAATGGCGTACTTACCGTAATTGTTGAGCTTGGGCGGTCTCCCATCACTCGTCACATCCTCCCACCATCCCTGGGTTCACTCGTTTTCTTTTCTGGTCTTCATGATCCTGTATGGTTCAGGCTGTGAAGACATTGTTTCTTGACCCTTCTTGCAAGGCCATCTGGGCCTCTCAGCCCAGAAACTCAGGATAAGTTATTCTTATTGAATACGCTGCACCTTCTCTGTCGAGAAGGCACTGGGGTGGTTGGAGGTCGACGAGATAGCCACACAGGCGCGAGCTGGCCCAGCCGCAAATGCACGTGGTCCTGTCTCGGCTACCGCACCCTCTGAAAATTCTGCCCCACTTTTATCCTAGCCCGGGTCATCCTAATAGGTGAATGGAATGATGGAGACTGTCCAAGAAGATCAGTAATTATAGTAAGTACGTAATTTCCATATCTCTTTACTTCCCAAACAACTACCAGCTCCTCAATATTGTTGCAGGTCCCACTGAAGGGCTCAGTACCACTGGATGCATTGACCCTGAATTGGACAGGGAAGTTTCTGTATGCCTTCCCCCTCCTCCTTCCATTGCTGTTGAGAGTCCTGAACAAGCTCAGATCCCAGCCAGCCACATTGATCCTTATTACCCCAGACTGGACCAGGCAACCGTGGTACTCCCTGGTTCTGTCCCCATCAGTAGCCAAGCCAATCAGCCTTCCCAGGAGGCACAATTTGCTGACCTCCTCCCAGGGCTGGATCCTGTAACCCACTTGATCCTCAGGCTCAAAGCCTGATTCTTGAGGACTTAGGACTATGCAAATCCCAGCTCTTTCAGAAGGGTCATGAGGTCCTTAGAGTATCCAGAAAGCCTTCTACCAGAGCTTTATACTTCCAAGTGGAAAGATTTTCTTCGGGTGCAGGAACAAAATCTGGATCACACCCAGGCTGGGTTATCAGCAGTCCTAGCTGTCTGACCCAGCTCTTCACTCCCTAGGCCTCAAGCCCTCTACAGTGAAGGTGCATCTGGCTGTGGTGCCTGCTTACCCCGTCAGCAGGTGAGCCATTCCTGTCTGGCTTCTAATTCAGTGTCCAAAAGTTCTTTAAGGGCTGGCATATGCATCCTCCCCATAGAGTTCCTGCCCCTGTTTGGGACTTAAACATGTACTATAGCACAGCTTATGCAGCCCCTTGAGCCCATGTCATCAGCTGACCTTAAGTATGTGACTTGGAAGGCCTGTGCTTTTAGTGGCCATTACCTCTGCCAGAAGGATTAGTGAGATTCAGGTGTTGTCTATGGAACCCAACTGTGGCTTTCCATAGGGACAAGGTGGTCCTCAGGACAAATAAATTTCTTCCTAAGGTGGTATCTGACTCTTCACATTATCAGTCCATCACCATCCCAGTCTTTTACCAACCATTCCTGCTCAGATGACGTGAGCCACATAGCTTGGATGTCAGAGGCTATTAACTACACCTAGAGGACAGAAAAGGTCACAGAGGGGATATAACCCAGCTTTTTCTGACCTGTGGAGAGGTCGGTAAGGGTAAATCTGCCACAAAGAGAGCCATAGCAAGATGGATTGTGTCATGTATCCAATTCTGTTATGGCACAGTGGGTAAGCAGCCCCCACAAGGGCTTAGGGCCCATTCTACTAGAGGGACTGCTGCATCAATAGCAGTTTCCCGAGACATCCCTCTTCTGGAAATCTGTAAAGCAGCTACCTGGAAAACAATTCACACATTCACCAAGCACTACTGCCTAGATACTCAGGCTAGGAGTGATGCTAGGTTTGGCACAGCAGTTCTGCAGATCCTGTTTCCTAAATTGGTCCTCTGCCTGCCTCCAAAAGGCACTGCTTGGATAGTCTTCATTGTCAGAATACAGTAAGATTTCCTGGGGTTTGGAAAGCTTATTAACTACCATAGTAATCTTGTTTCCCTAAGGGAATCTTACTGTATTCTGAGCTCCCACCCTTCCTTCCCTGCTAGGACCTACAGGGCTCTGCTCACTACTTGTGTAACTGATGTTGGAAACCTGTGGGTACCTATTAGTTTTTTGGGCATCTGTTGACTTGAATCTTAGAGATGCCTCCTGTTGTTAGGAATTTCTTGTTCCCCTGAATAGGGGTATTTATGGATAGTAAATTTAGTTTGGATAGTTAGTACTTTTGGCTTCTGCATGCTTCGTTAGAATGTAATGATTGCAGGACGTGCAACCAGGGACAGTGATTTGAAAACCGAACTCAAGCCTAACATTCCACAATGTTAGTATAGGTTCTATTAACCAGTTTAGCTGGAGCAGTTCTGTGGTGAGACCATGCAGCATTTGTCAGAATACAGTAAGATTCCGTTAGAAGAAACAAGATTACTATAGTAAGCAATGTTTCTCATGTCACTACCAAAAAAGAACCGGTCCTATGGGTTTTCAACATAGCACAAGAAGGGGAACGTTGCCAAAGTGGATCCCATTTAATTTACATATTCTGTGTCTGGGGTTCAAACCATTTGAAGGCTGACTGTGATATTTTGCAAAGATTTTCCATAGTCCACGATGCTAGATAGGCGTTTAAATCAACTGAAGGAAAAGATGTCTGAAAAGCTAAGACCCAGCAACAGACGAAGACTACTACCTCTCAAAAGAAGTCTTCCAACCGGTGAGCAGACCTTTGACAAGGGTGATGGTTACTGATAGAAAAGATCTGCAGAAACTACCACTGAACTGGCAAGTTCTGCCAAAAGAAAAGAGAAGCACTTCAACCAAGGAACCGCAATCGACCGGTTCCGTGGTTCCAACCACTGAAGCAATTGCGAATGCCATTAGTATATTGCAGGCGCTGCAAACTGGTACCACGGTATCAGTTCAGCATCCCAGTTCACAACTGTCGGTTCTGGACTCTGGTTCACTTTCGGTTCCTGGTTCCCTAGAACGGTCTGTTGATATCTTCCCGGAGGAAGATGATTTTGATGATGATGATGAATTTGGAGAGCTGGTTGAACCAGAGGTTTCTCCAGGTCCTTGTGGGTCTGATTCCCCATACAAGGCTACAGAGAATTTTTCCTCTTTTGCCTTCCTAAAGCAAGTGCCTCAGACTTTGGACCTCTACACTCAAGAGTCCACAGAGGAGAAGGAGGCGGGGATAAGATTATATGGAGATGATGGATGTCCAGCAGCAGGGAGGATTTTGCTCATCCACAAATCTACTGAGACAAAAACCACAAAATGTTAAAAACCCACATCCATTCCTCTGGTGGATAAGAGAATGGTTAGAAAATATTGGGTTGCCAAATCAGAGGCTGAATTCCTGTTTGGACATCCCAGTCATGAAGGGTGGTACAGCTGCCTGTGACAGGCAGGATCCCCCTGTCTTCACATCCACCTGAAAAGGACTCCAGAAGGATGGACTCCACAGCTAAGAAGTCATACCTGGGTGCTTCCCTGACTATTAGACAGGCTTCTTATATGGCTTGTGTGGCCAGGTACCAGAGGAGCGTGTGGAACATAGTCATGGAAATAGCCAAGGCATGTCCTGCCCCTATGGCATCTGACCTTTTGGAGGGAGCCAGAAGGGGCATTGAGGCTTCTAAGTCACAATTTCGCATGGCAGTTGATGCTAGCATTGCTGACAGGCTAGATGGCTACCTCAGTATCCCACAGGAGGTTTGCTTAGTTAAGGATGGCAAATTTGTCCCAAGAGACCCAAACTAAGGCTCTTGACCTCCCCAGCGAGCCAACCTCCTGTTTGGGAACATGCACAAAGCCTATATGAAAAAGATGGACAACTTAAGGTCACCCACAAGAGTGCTGCAGCTAAGGAGAAGGCAGCAACTCCACAGATGTTCCAGGGAAGAGGCAGTGGTAGAACCCATTATAGGCCTTTTTTCCAGGCACATGCTTCGCCTAAATATCAACCCCGGAGGGGGTATTTTACAGGCAGCGGCAGAAGGGGCAGCAACAGGGGTGCACGCAGTACCCAGTCTGCTGTCCAAACAAAGCAGACTCCCTGAGAACCCTGTCAGGGTTGCCTCCCTACTTCCAGTAGGGGGCAGGCTGGCTCACTAACACCAGGCCTGGAATACAGTCACCAAAGACAAATGGGTCCTGGAAGTAGTGAGCCAGGGACTTGCCCTCAGCTTCAGATCTTTTCCCAAGTTAAGAGCAAGGCTCTTCAGACCTTTCAATCCATCAAAGACCTCTCTGCTGGAAGAGGAAGTAGCCAAGCTCATGCAGGAGCAGGCAGTAGAGTCTGTCCCCTTGTCTCAAAGGAGAAAAGGTCTCTACTCAGGATACTTCCTCACTCAAAAGAAAATGGGAGTGGCAACCCATCATGGATCTCAGACACTTAAATAAACACTTGACCAAGCCAAAGTTCAAGATGGTTACTCTGGGTATCATTCTCCCTTCTCTAAGGAAAGGAGACTGGCTGGCATCCATAGACTTAAAGGATGCACACTTCCACATCCCTATCAGGCTGGCACACAGGAAGTACCTAAGGTTCAGACTGCCATCAGAGCATTACCAGTTCAGGGCCATGCCCTTCTGCCTGTCTTCAGTACCCAGAGTGTTTACCAAGTGTCTGGCAGTGGTGCTGGTGGCACATCTGCGAAAACAGGGGATTCAAACAACATGAAGTCTTGCTGTATTCTGACAGTAGCAGTGAGTCCCAACCTTCGAACTGCCCCGGAGATGAAAGAGTTAACTTTCCATGCCAGGCATGGAACGCTGAGCTCGAGCTCGGTTGAGACTCTGTCTGCTGTTTAAACTCAAACCATCAGATTCTTTACTCCGCCTCATAGAACAGTCGCTCCCGGAGAGTTCTCCTTCTGCTCGGTTCAGTTTGTCGGTTAAAGTACCGCTTTTCCTCGGTTTTCAACCGAATTTAAACCGTAACTCTGTCAGTTCAGTCTCTGTAGTATTTGTAGAGTACTAGATAGGTTATATTTTGTTCTATTCTGTTGGAACTTGTAAGCGGTTCATCGGTTGGATTTGAACCGATCCGAGTTGTTAAAAATCTTAAATTGTACTTTTTAGAGTGTAGTTCACGGTTCTTATCGATTCTAAAAAAAAACAGATTTTATTACGTTTTTTTCTCGACGACTGTGATACGGCCAGGAAACCATAAAGAGGGTCTTGCCTGGCAGATTGCCATAAAAGGGTAAGTTTGGTTAGACTGCACAATGTCTGAGAAACCCAAAAAAAAACGGGCCCACTGGGTTTCAAACACTGTAGTGTGTGTGGGAAGTCTTTGCCAAGGCTGACCCCTATACCACCTGTGTTTATTGTCTGAGGTTTGACCACCTCAATGCAGAGACTGCCAGATTGTAAAAATTTCCTGCAGCTACCCTAGAAAAGAGTTGGTAGGCTCAGGAAAGGGAAGCAAAAAGTCCGCTGAACGGATGGCCTAGCCCGGTTCGGTTCAAACGAACCAGAAGGAGTGCCCTCTGACCAGGGTGAGACTTGGGCAAAGGAGAGCCGATTCTGAGAAATCGGTTCGCCAAAAGAACTAGAAAGAAAATCAGCTGGTGTGAGCCAAAATTTCTCTCAACCAGCTGAAGAAATATAGCCAAAACAATCAAAATTGTACAGTCGCTTTCCCGGTTCCGACCGAACCGGCACCATCAGAGCAGGCGCTCGGTTCAAGACCAGTTCCACCGGTTCAAGAGTATGATTTAGAGGAATTTTATGAACCGGAGGAGGAGGAAGAGGAGTATGAGGAAAGTGAATGTGGTTTTGAAAGTCTGGATGTGCCTATTGACCCGGACATCTCCCCAGACAGACCTTCAAGAGTGTCTCCTCCTAGGCTTTCTGAGTCCCCCTCCTATTTCATGCTTTATAAAAAAAGTGGCTGAAACCTTCCAGCTTCCTATGGAAGAAGCTGTGGATGACCAGGAGGAGCCTGACTATGTAGAAATGATGGATATCCCAGAGTATAGGAGGCTGTCTATTCCCTTGCACAAATCTTTTGGGAAACAGACATTTAAGATTTTAAAGACTCCTAACACTATACCTCCTGTGGATAAAAGAATGGACAAGAGGTATACATTGTCAGGCTCAGACACGGAGTTCCTTACACAACAATGCAGCCATGGTGGGGTAGTGCAGGCTGCAGCCTGTGATAAGGCAAGCATTCTCTTGGCTTCACACCCCCCGGACAAGGACTCCAGGAGGATTGATGCCATGGCAAAGAAACAGTACATGGCAGCATCCTTGGGACTCAGACAGGCCAATTATATGGCCTGTACTGCTAGGTATCAAAAATCCAGATGGGACACTGTTATGGCTTTAGCAAAACAGGTCCCTGGCCAGCTTGCCAAGGAGCTGGAGCAGGTGGCTGCTGATGGTATTGAGGCATCCAATGTGCAATTCCATGCTGCAGTGGACTCCAGTGGTGTGTCATCTAGAGTCATGGCTACATCTGTGGCACTTCGAAGAATGGCTTGGCTCAGATGTACTAGCCCGTCACAGGATACCCAGACTAAGGCCATGGATTTTCCTGTTGTGGGTAATTCTCTGTTTGGGGAGCAGACAGAGAATTACATGAAGAAAATGGACAGTATGGACCACCTATAGGAGTGCACAGGCCAAGGAAAGGCAGGCCACTCCTCAGAGCAGCTTCCCAGGGGCAGGGGCAGGCCTTTTCATAGGCCTTTTTACCAAGCCCAGGCCTCCTCTTCTGCTTATGCCCAGAGGGGGTTCTTTAGAGGGAGAGGCAGACGGGGTACAAGCAAGCCTGCTTCCACCCCTCAGCCCAAAGCCCCTGCCAAACAGGCTGCCAGGGCCGATTCTCAGCTACCTGTAGGGGGCAGGCTGGCTTACTTTGTCCAGGACTGGGAGTCTCTGACATCAGACAAATGGGTCCTGGAAGTAGTAAGCCAGGGACTGGTTCTCAGCTTCAAAAAGTTCCCAAAGATGAGAACCAGATCCTTTCCACCTGCAAATCCTTCAGAGACACTTGCCTTAGAGGCAGAGGTCTCTTCCCTCCTAGCTCTCAGAGCTGTGGAAAGGGTTCCACCCACACCAGGGCAAGGGTTGTACTCCAGGTGACTTCCTTACCCCAAAAAGACAGGAGAATGGGCCCATCCTGGATCTCAGATACTTAAACAAGCACCTTTTAAAAACAAAATTCAAAATGGTGACTCTGGGAATTATTCTACCCTCTCTAAGGCCAGGGGACTGGCTAGTGTCCCTGGACCTCAAGGATGCCTACTTCAATATTCTCATCAGGAGCTCCCATCGAAAGTACCTCAGGTTCGAGCTGCCCTCAGGCCATTACCAGTTCAGAGCAATGCCCTTTGGCCTGACCTCTGCTCCAAGGGTATTCACAAAATGCCTGGCAGTGGTAGTTGCTTCTCTAAGAAGGCAAAGGATTGCCATCTTCCTTGCCTGGACGACTGGCTCACAGTAGGCCAGTCCCCAGACCAAGTCAAGTTACACTTACAGATAACTCAGCAACTGCTCACTTCTTTGGTTCCTTCTGAATCTTTCAAAGTCAGTTCTAGAGCCTGTCCAGCTTCTCACCTTCATAGGCACAGAGCTAGACACAGAAAGGCCAGAGCTTTCCTTCCCCTGGACAGGGCAAGGACCCTTGTCTCTGGCCTCCTCATTCACCCTGCAGGTGTCTCGACCAGCAAGGCATTTTCTACAGCTCCTGGGGCACATGGCTGCTTCTACAGCAGTAGTGCAGGGCAAGATTTCAGATGAGGACATTCAGTTCCATTTGAGAGCCTTCTGGTCTCAAAGGAAGGACCCTCTGACCAAATTGATCTCAGTAGCTCAGACCTGATCCAGGCCCTACAGTGGTGGCAGGATCAGAACAATCTGAGACAAGGGGTTCCCTTTGTCACTCAGTCTCACTCTTTAATCCTTACTACAGATGCCTCCGTCTTGGGGTGGGGGGCTCACATGGGTGACCTGACCACCCAGGGGTTGTGGTCCCCTCAGGAATCTCTGCTTCACATCAATCTGTTGGAACTCAGAGCAGTATTTCTAGCACTTCAAGCTTTTTCCAAGTCTGTTCAGAACAAAGTTATCCAGGTCAGAAGAGACACCACCACCACAATGTGGTACATCAGCAAGCAAGGAGGCACTCAGTCTACGGCTTGTGCACCGAAGCAATGAAGTTGTGGTCTCTGGCTTACTCCCTGAACACCTCCCTCATGGCAGTTCACCTCCCAGGTAAGGACAATGTCCTGGCAGATGCTCTCAGCAGGATATCCCAGGGCCATCACGAATGGTCACTGGACCCCCTGGTCTTGGAGGTGATATTTTCCAGATGGGGCACCCCGCAGATAGATCTTTTTTGCAGCCCCAGACAATCACCAACTTCCCCTTTTTTGCTGCAGGACCCCAGTGTTGGGCTCAGTCCCCCTGGATGCCTTAGTTCTCAGTTGGGAAGGGAAGTTCCTGTATGCTTTTCCTCCCTTCCCTCTCCTGTTCAAAGTGCTAGTCAAAATCAGATCTCAACCCTGCAAGATTATCCTGATTGCTCCAGACTGGGCCAGACAGCCCTGGTATCCACTCCTACTGTCCTTGGCAGTCCATCTTCCCCTGTGTCTTCCCAGGAATTACAACCTGTTAACCTGTGCTCAGGGAGGGGTTTGGTACCCGAACCTCAAATCTCTCAATCTCAAGGCCTGGCTTTTGAAGAGTTAGAGTTTGCTGATTTACACCTCTCCCAAGGTGTAATGGATATTCTGAAGGCTTCTAGAAACCTCCACCAGGGCTACTTGAATCCAAGTGGAAAGATTTTCCATATGGTGCTCTGGGAAGCATATTTCCCCGAGTCTGCTGATCTGCCCACAGTCCTTGATTATATGGTTCATTTAAATAGCTTGGGCTGAGACCAGCTACACTGAAGGTGCACCTGGCAGCTGTTTCTGCTTTTATTTCAGCAGGTAAGCCCTCTTCTCTTTCAGCTCACCCTGTATTCTCCCAAGTTTTTCAAGGGATTGCTTCACACCAACCCTCCATTCAGGGACCCTGCCCCTGCTTGGGACCTTAATGTTTGCATTGCTCAGTTTATGCAACCCCCTTTTGAGCCTTTGTCTTCAGCAGAGCTTAAGTACTTGACTTGGAAAACTATGTTTCTGGTAGCCATCACTTCTGCCAGATGCATAAGTGAATTACAAGCTTTGTCATTGGAGCCTGATTTTATCTCCTTTCATAGAGATAAGGTGGTCCTCAGGACTAACAGGAAGTTCTTGCCTAAGGTGGTTTCAGATTTCCACCTTAATCAATCTATGTCTCTTCCTGTGTACTTCACTGACCATTCCTCCTCTGAGGAGGCTGCACAGTTAGATGTGAAAAGAGTCCTTAGCTACTACATAGAGCGTACCAAGGGTCACAGGTTTGACTCCTCAACTGTTCCTCACTTATGGTGAGGTTGGTAAGGAAACCTGCCACTAAAGATCCATTGCCAGGTGGATTATCTCTTGTATCAATTTGTTATGAAAACTGGGTAAGGGTCCTCCTCAGGCCTGAGGGCTCACTCTACAGAGGTATAGCTGCTTCCTGAGCTGCTGCAGGGACATCCCTATTCTAGAGATATGTCAAGCAGCTACCTGGAAAACAGTTCACACTTTTACCAAGCATTACTCCCTGGATATCCAGGCTAGGAGTGATGCTTGGTTCTAACACAACTATGTGCTTCAGAGCCTATTTCTAAGTAGGTTCTGTCCCTCCTCCATGGAGGTACTGCTTTGTAGTCTGCTACTGTCAGAATATAGCAAGACTTCATGTTTGAAGAAAAATTACTCACCCTAGTAATGTTGTTTCTTCTAATGAGTCTTGCTGTATTCTAACCTCCCCCACCCCGCCTGCCCTCTCAGAACCTCTGTTTTTGGGATGTGGGTGGGCAGTGCAGTGCTGGCACTCAGTAGGTGCCCACCTTGTTGTTTTCACCCCTTTTTTCTTGGGGTGAGTTGGTGGAGTGTTTTTCATTTTTTGGGTCTCCTGACTTGAGTTGTATTGGGACCAAAAAATGTGTTTTATGTTTAGTAGCCAGTTGGCTAGTGTAGGTTTACAGCTTCCACACAGGACCTTAGTGAGTTTAGCTTGTAAAAATCTGACGGTTTTAGTTTAAACAGCAACAGACAGAGTCTCAACCGAGCTCGAGCTCAGCGTTCCATGCCTGGCATGGAAAGTTAACTCTTTCATCTCCGGGGCAGTTCGAAGGTTGGGACTCACTGCTACTGTCAGAATACAGCAAGACTCCATTAGAAAAAACAACATTACTAAGGTGAGTAATTTTTTCTTACAGTCTTCCCATATCTGGACGACTGGGTGGTGGTAGGTCAGTCCTCATAGCAGGTGGAAAGGGCACTGACCATTACTCAGGGTACCCTCATGACAGGGTAGAATAGGACCCTGTCCCATTTGTTATGGATAGTGTTTAAATGCAAGGATCTTTCCTTTTTCTGTCTCTTGTCTGTCTGGTTGCGCACCCATATATTCCTATGAGACCTCGGACTTGATTAAGCAGAACAGTCTCGTAATTCTTTGTCCCTCTGTCTCTCAGTTTTCTCTTGATGTCTTTTTTCCTCCCTTGCATGTCTAGATCTGCTAATATAGATATATGTGCAAATTAATATATGGAAATGAAACTGATAGAGAATCCCTATTGTTTAGAATATATATATATATATAGCATTACTGTTGAAATGTATATAATTGTATTTTGTCATAACTGAAAAAGGTATTGAGAATTAGAGGTTATCAGAGCTCAGTTTTTAGGCTTTTTTTTTTTTTTCAAAAGCTGCAGAAAGGGCCCCTCGGCAAGCACATTCTGTTCATCCTGCCTGAAACATACAAGGACAGGATGTTTGTTTAGAGTAGGGGTTGAATTGATTTATAAAACAGCTAAGCTGAGCTGCAGTGGGAGATTTTACAAGAAAAAGGGACACAGACTGAAAGAAGATTGTATTTTTATCCCTCTGTACATAGTTATTCTGAACAGGTTTATTGTTTTTTATGTTACTGCAACTGCAAATAAATAGTTTTGCTGAATTCTGCAACTGCTCCTGGTTCTCCCTATGCTTCCTGACCTGTGCCTCGATGACAGGTGGTTTTTAGAAGTGGGATTTAAGCCGTGCATACCCTAAGACAGGAGTCTGTGTGTGGGTACTGGACCTAGTACCATGGAAGCACAGAGGAAGGTATGGATTCTGCAGCAGCAAGTCCAGGGGTGGTTACCAGGAGAATGGCAGCCAAACTAGCAGCGACAGAAGTTCAGTCGGAGATTGTACAGCCAGCACAAGTTATGGGAAAAGAACAGGCAGTGGCAGACCCTGAAAGCCTGATGGACTTTTTCAAATGGTGGGCTATACAACAAAAAGAGACTGAGAAGCAGAGAGAAAAAGAAATTCAATGATTAGAAGCATTGAGGTGAGATGAGATGCAGCAACAGGAGCAGTGATGGCTGGATGCCTTACAAGCTGTCGAAGGCATAGGATCTGGCACAGACTCAGATGAACAACAAAATGCAAGCAACTTAAAAGCTGTTAAACTTACAACTAGTTGTGTCCCTCAGATGATATTGAGGCATACCTGACAACCTTTGAAAGAGTTGCCACAGCCTGCCAGTGGCCAAAGCAGCAATGGACAATCAGACTGGTACCCTACCTGATGGGGAAAGCCCAGCTTGCCTACAGCAGTATGGACACTACACAGTCAGAAAACTATGACCTAGTGAAAAGAGAAATCCTGAAAAGGTATGCCATCTCCAGAGAGACCTACAAGCAGAGATTTCGATCTCTGAGGTATAACTCGGTTGACAGTCCTCGAGAAACCTCCACCCGACTCTGAGAACTCCTGATGAAGTGGATCCAACCAGAAAGCAAGACTGTCTCACAGATTGACACATTTGCTAAGGAGCAATTCATCAACATCTTGCCTACAGATGTGCAGCTGTGGGTAAAGGAACACAAACCAGAGAATGGGGAAAAAGCTGATCTTCCTGAACATAAATTCTCCACCACTCATTCACACAAATGGGATCTACGCCGGAGGCGCTAGGACCCAGCGGGAGCAAACTTTTTTTTGCAGGAGGGCCGGCACCAGAGGTGGAGCCGCGAGGAGCGGCGCCGCGAGCCTCTGCTCATGTGGCAATGACTGTCTCGGCGTCGACCCTCCAACCACCTCAGTTCCTTTTTTCCCGATGTCGAGTGCGCTTCAGTGACGCCGTCGCTCGCCGACCGGGAGTCAAACTTCAAACTAGCAGCATAGTTTTCAGTTTATTATTTTGTAGTATTTTTCGAATAAGTACCGCTTATGATAATTTATTCTTATCAAAGAAAGAAGTCTCAGCCTACATTGACTGAGTCGACCATGAGCGGGTCAGGTGACGGTAGGGAGACTTCGTATGAAAGCTGTTCAGTCAGCCGGGCTGGGTCCGGTCCAGTGCCTTCTCCAGAAGGGCGGGTCTGACAACAGACAGTCCAATGCCTGAGGGGATTGGCGTTCCCCCCGGAGGCATAAAAGTAAACGGTCCCATTCTCAGCACCGTTCGGCCTCGAGCTCTTCTTCGACCTGTAGGTCAAAAAAGAGAAGGCATCACTCGAGGTCGCCCTCTGATATGTCTGTGCGTCGACGATCGGTCATTGGGGTCAGTTGCCGGTCTCCTCGTTCAGAGTCGCCGGTTTCTGGTTCTGGTCTCCAACCTCTTTGACATCGGAGCCTTTCCCCGCCTTCTGGTAGGGTTTCCGATGAGCAGTTTCATCAGTAGGCTGCTCTTATGGAGCAGTGGGCTCGGAGGCTGGTCCAGCTGCCTGGCCTGGCCAGTCAGGGGCCCTCGGGCTCTTTGGGGGATTGGGCAGGGCGATTGGGCCTCCCTAGTCGCGCGGTGCCCTCTTCGGTGCCGTCTACTCCGTGCTCAGGTGTTTCTCCCCTCATATGGCTGCGGTGCAGGGGGCCACACCGATGCCTCTATGCCGTGGTATTCTTCCTTTTCCCTCAAATTCTAATTTTCAGGGCCCTGGGTTGGTTTCGGGCGCCATTGGCATCGGTTGGTCGCTCCATGCCGTTTCAGTGCAGGGCGCCTCCCAGGAGCCATCTCAGTGCCATTAGCCTGTCGGCACCATGCAGCTTTTCAGCGCGTTGAGTTTTCTTGGTGCCGTGTAGGGCCTTCGGCACAATCTTCAACCGTCGCAGCTTTCGGCACCATGTTCTTCTTGATTGCCGTCTGCCTTCGGCATCGTGCAGCCTTTCAGCGCTGTGCTCTTCTTCAGCGTCGAGGCCGGGCTTTTCTTCTACCAGTCTTCAGGGCGTCCCCTCTCCAATTTCTTTTCTTTCTTCTTTTTCTGCTGTGCTGATTTTCAGCCCTTTCCTATCCATGCAGTTCCTCCTGGACTGTCAGGAGATGATACTGAGCCTGACCCAGATCTTAGATGGGTGATGATGTGGAAGGAGCAGGATCTAATCCTGTTACAGAGCCTGTGGTCGAGGACCTGTCATTTAAGTCTCCACTAAAAAATTTTAATTCCGATCTTTCTCTCCAGACTATGGACATCTATCCTGGGAAGCTTTTAAGACTGCAATACCTTCATGTTCCGGACATCCCTATGGATTTAACTCCCCCGGTACAACCCTCCTTTGAGACGCTTTCTCAAATGGTATGGAATAATCCTGCTCTCATTCCTTCTCTGGCTAAGTCCATAGATAGGAAATATGCTGCTCCCATGGATCGGGCCATTTTGGCCTCCCAAGCCTTTACGGATCCTAGTTGTAGTCTTGGCAAAGAATGATACGGGCGTCCTTCCTCAGACTACTACAGCTCAACCTATAAACAAAGAATCTCATAAGATAGATACATTAAGTAAGAGACTTCGCGCATCCTCCTGGTATGCGTGATCGCCAGCTACCAGGGCTATTTCTGTTAATATGAGTATATTCTTTGGCATTCACTCAAACAAATGGTTGAAGCTCTACAGGAGTCGGGCACTAACTCAGAGCTTCTTCAAACCATAACCAGGGGCATCAAGTCCAACAACCAACAGGTTAAAGCAGCTATGGACGCATTTGATACTGCCTCCTGCGCGGCGGTGGTGGATGTTTGTACCCGCCGCCATTCCTGGCTGCTCACTTCAGGTTTCACAAATAATGCCCAGCAACAGGTCACGTCGTTGCCCTTCGATGGTGTGCATCTCTTTGGCCCTCAAATAGAACAGGCTGTAGAGGCCACACAAAAGACTAAGGTCAGCCATTAAATTGGCTGGCCTCCTCCTGCCCCTCTCGAGGGGTTAACAAACACCAGTTTCTTAACCCCAGTCCTTTGAGGCAGAGGTAGAGAGGTTTTAATAAAAATCAAGCCCTCAGACTCAAAAGAAAGCACAACAGAAGGGCAAGCACCCAAGCGCCCAGTGACACCTTCTGAGTTTCTGGCCCAAGTCCCACCTCAGCTGCCGAGGATTTTTAACAGTGGGAGGTCGTCTGACTCACTTTACAACCAGTGAAGTCATAACTCCGGACAAATAGGTCCTGCCCGGATAATCCGCGGTATTCCCTCAATTTTGGAGAGACCCTCGGATTGTCTAACATGACAGCCAAAGCTGTCAATTTTCAATCAGAGCTTCGCCTCAAAAATACAAGGCCTTGTGAACAATAGGGCTAGTGAAGAAGTTCCAGCTGGATCAACGGAACAGAGGGTTCTACTCATTACTTTCAGTTCCAAAGAAAACCGGAGACATGCGCCTCTATTTTGGATTCTGTAAAAATTGAAACAAGTTTCTTCCTTCCCTAAAGAGAAATTCAGGATGATATCGCTAAGGACCCTGTTACCTTTGCTTCATCAACACGACTGGTTAACCTTCCTGGTCATGCAGGATGCTTACCAACATATTTCTATTCGTCCAAAACATCACAAATACCTAAAGGTTGTGGCTTTGGGACAGCATTATCAGTTCAAGTCCTGCCCTTTGGGCTATCCTCGCAGCAAGAGTTTTACAAAGTATTGTGCAATTCTCGCAGTGCACCTCATGAAAAGCTCTGAATACAAGCAGTTCCAATATCTGGACAACTGGCTTCTAGCGAGCCCTTCCAGGCAAGGAACTCTCGACGCCATTGCCACGGCCTCAGACTTTCTCACGTCAATGGGAGTCCTGCTAAACCTCAAGAAATCGCAGCTGCAGCCCTCCCAGAGGCTCCTTTTCATAGGAACTCTTCTGGACACCTCCTGTGCAAAAGCATTTCTACCAGAGGACAGAAGGAGCAATATCCTACTGATGGCCTGATACATCAGAGAGAACAGCTTGGTTCGAGCTATCTCGATGCAACGGATGCTAGGTCTCATGGCATCCTTGGTGTTCACTGTACCCCTAGCATGCCTTCACATGAGAACCTCTCAATGGATGCTCCATACTCGGTGGTCTCCAAACACTCACCCTCAGTCCTTTCTTATCAAGGTAACAACCTCTGAAGAGGTCACTCACCTGGTGATCGCAAGAGGACACTCTTCTGGAAGGGTATCCCTTTGCTCCTTTGGATCATCAGATTTCTATTACCATGGACATGTCTCTGATGGGGTGGGGAGCTCACTGTCAGACTCACCACAATCAAGGTACGTGGACTCGGGATGAGTCCCAGCTTCACATAAATGTCTTAGAAATGAGAGCCATCCTTTATGTAGTCCGGGCCTTGAAGGACATTCTCTGTCACAAGCACATTCTCCTTCAAACAGACAACAAAGCAGTGATGTATTACATCAACAAGCAAGGCGGGGCTCACTCTTACACCTTATGCAGGGAAGCGATGAGAGTGTGGGAATGGTGCTTGGAGCACAAGACTCTAATTCGAGCAGGCTACCTGCTGGGAGTGCAGAACGAACTGGCAGACAATCTCAGCAGAACGGAGACAGATTCTCACGAATGGTCTCTCGACTCAACCGTAGTTCAGTCACTATTCGTAGAGTGGGGAACTCTAGACCTGGACCTTTTTGCATCCCCACTCAACACAAAACTGCCTCTCTTCTGCTCCAGAAATCCAGGGCCTGGCATTTTCTGTCAGGATGCATTCAGGCTGCAGTGGACAAAACGGTTTCTATATGACTTTCCACCTCTTCCTCTAATTCAGAGGGCACTTCTCAAGTTTGGGTCCCAGGGGAGCAAAATGATTCTCATTGCTCCCTTCTGGCCTATGCAGATATGGTTTCCATTACTCAACAGTATGTCAGAAACCCCTCCGAAACTGCTTCCCCTTCAGAAGAACCTTCTGACTCAGGGGCCTGTGGTCCATCCCAATCTGAGATCGCTTCACCTTCACACTTGGCTCCTGAAGAGATAGAAGTGAACAGGTTCAGTGTCTCCCACAGAGTTTCAGATATTCTTCTGGCTGCGCGTAAGCCAGCCAGTGGGGAAACTTACACAGCCAAATGGAAGCATTTTTCACTCTGATGTGCAAAATCCTTTTTGAATCCTTTTTCCTGCCCACCAAATAAAGTTCTAGAGTACCTTTTGGACCTCTCAAATTCAGGTCTGCAATACTCTACAGTCAAGGTTCACCTTTGTGCCACTTCAGCTTATCATGAGCCAGTACTTACCTTGTCACTGGCTCAGTTACCCGTGATTAAGAGGTTCCTTAAGGGAATTCTGCATACCAGACCTCCTATCAGACGTCCGATTGCAGCCTGGGACATTAATCTTGTGCTAGACGTGCTCACTTGAAAACCTTTCGAGCCTCTAGCTGCCTCTGAGTTGAAATTCCTCACTTGGAAAACGGCCTTCCTGGTGGCAGGGTCTCTGAGATACATGCCTTGGTCACAGACCCTCCGTATACTGTGTTTCATAAAGACAACGTAGTTCTTAAGACCCACCCTAAGTTTGTTTTGGAATTCCATCTAAACCAACCTTTGATCCTTCCTACTTACTTTGCAAACTTCCAAAATGAAGGGGAGCATTTTCTTCATTCTTTGGACGTCAAAAGAGCTTTGCATTTCTATTTAGATAGGACAAAAGAAATTTGCAAAGCTCAACAACTGTTTGTTTCCTTCAGCGAGACCTGGCTGAGTCAGCCTGTCACTATCAGATGCATTTCAGCATGGCTGGTGGCATGCCTTCACCACTGTTATTTCATGGCGCAGGTTTAGCTGGAAGGCAGAGTGTACGCTCACTCTACTAGAGCAGTCGTGGCATCCCTGGCGGAAATCTGCAATGTGCCCATTGCAGATATTTGCAGTGCTGCCACCTGGAGCTCAGTGCATACTCTCGTTGAACACTATGCCCTGGATGTCCATGCCAGACAACGTTTCGTTTGGCAGAACCATCCTTAATGGACTTCTGTCCTAAATCTCTGAGCTCTTGGTCTCTCCTGCCGCCCTCTTGGAGGATTATTAGCTCGGTACTCTCCCGTTAGTGTGAATGAGTGGTGGAGACTTTATGTCCAGGAAGATTGAAAATTACATACCTAACGTAATTCTTGATCTTCTTGGATGAAGTCTCCACCGCTCATTCACGCACCCACCCACCATCCCCCGAGCTCACCTTTGTTGTTGGTCTTCACTCCCTCAGTCTTTAGGCTGTGAAGACTTATTTCTTGACCCTTCTTATACGGGTCTTCCGGACTATCTTATGTCCGGTTTTTGGTTAGGCTATCCTTCTAGGTTAGTTACGCTGCACCTCCTCGGAAAAAAGGTACTGAGGTGGTTGGAGGGTCGATGCCGAGATAGTCATTGCCACACGAGCAGAGGCTCGTGGGGCCGCTCCTCACAGCTCCATCTCTGGTGCCAGCCCTGCTGCAAAAGCATTTGCTCCCGCTGGGTCCTAGCGCCCCCGGAGTAGATCCCATTAGTGTGAATGAGTGGTGGAGACTTCGTCCAAGAAGATCAAAAATTATGGTAGGTACGTAATTTCCATTTTCTTTGTCTGAGGACTATCAAATGGCCAGACAGACGCCACAGCAGCGAGGTAACAGCCAAGCACCGGTAAGACACTCTTTTTCCCATTTAAATTCCAAGCCTGATAACTCTGGTGGGTATAACAAATCTGTGCCAAAAGACTATATCTGCTATAACTGCAATAAACCAGGTCATTTTGCAAGAAACTGTCATAGTAAGGAGAGTGGCACTGGAGAAGATCTGTCCTTGGCAAATGGAGCAAGTACTTAACAGATGTGAAGGTGGGGGATAAGACTCTGAAAGGGCTCATTGATTCGGGAAGCAGACAGACACTAGTGCATGTTAAAGTGCTGGGAAAACATTGTGCAAAGAGATCAGGTTGTGGTGTTGTCTGCATCCACAGAGCCACTCGATACTATCCCACCACCCAAGTGACTCTGACCATTCAGGGTGTGTCACACCAAATGAAAGTGGGGGTAGTACCTAGGTTTCCTGTACTTGTGATGATTGGAAATGACTTTCCAGGATTTACAGAGTTGATCAAAGAGGGATTATATCCTGATGTTTCAGCAGCAGCGGTGACAAGAGCTCAGGCAAAGAATATTTTAGATGGTGGGGACACTTTTCCTTTTTCCTTTCAAAAATTTTGATTCGGACTTGTTTGAGCACTGTTCCAAGATCCAGAAATCCAGGAAAGAAAGACAAAGCCTGAAGAAACTGTGGCAACAAATGACTGATGCACATAAAGGGTTAAAATATGAAAATGCTGAAACTAAATTGATAACTGATTGTGATTTTCTTTCAGAACAAGCGAACAATGTTTCTCTCCAGGGTTATTTTAAGCAGCTGGGGGTTGAAACCAAAACAGGGTGGACCAATGTTTAAAAAATGCAGTGGGTTACTGTACAGAGTTTGGGTTAAACCTCAGACACAGGAACAGACAGAACAATTGGTTATACCACAGAAGTATAGAACAGAGTTATTACAGATAGCACATGATAGTACTATGGCTGGTCACTCAGTGGGATCGCACCCTTGCCAGATTGCCGTATAGATTTTACTGGCTAGGAATTCATGAAGATGTTGCTACCTGTTATAACTCCTGTGCTGAGTGTCAGAAAGTAGCCCCAGTCACTAGAAAAGAGAAGGTACCCCTACCCTTAATAGATGTGCCTTTTGAGAGAATTGCAATGGATGTGGTTGGTCCTTTAGACAAAAGTAAAAAGGGTAATAGAGTTATCCTGGTAGTATGCGACTATGCAACTCAATACCCAGAAGCAGTTCCAATACATACTGTTACAGCCCCAAAAGTGGCAGCAGAGCTAGCCAACATTTTCAGCAGAGAGGGCATACCTAAAGAATTTATTACTGATCCGGGTAGTAATTTTGGTGCTGTATTGCTTAAGGAGCTGTACAGACTGCTAGGTATCACTGCCATAAGAACCTCCCCCATCGCCCTCAGACAGACTGTCTTGTTGAGCGTTTTAACGAAACCCTAAAACGCATGTTAAAAAGGTTTGTAGAGGGGTAAAAAAGATCAATGTGGAGACCGAGTGTTTTATTATTAAGTGATAAACATTTTGTAAGCCAACTAGCAGATAAAATTAAGTATATCCATGCTATGAATATTCAACAAAGGTGCTCACAAATATCCACTTGGGAGGCCCTGAAATTAGTGGTATGAGGAGAAATAATTAGTTTCGCCTTGGCGCGGAACAAAATTGCATTTATTAACCTATAATAGACTGTGGCATGTGGACAGCTAGTTCTGATTACAATATGATATTTTTTCTGCAATATAAAATATGTAGGGGAGTGTCTGTCAGGAAAAACTGCTGTCTTGATGAAATTGACACAGCAACCCCCACCCCCACCCCCAGGTATAAGTTCAGAGGACAGGAGGCAGGTTAAACTACAGATATCTGAGATGCAATTACTTTGTCAATTTGCTTTGAAGCCAGGGACCAAAATATCCATTTTATAATGCTCTCAGAGAAATCCTTTGATTTGTACTAGGTGCCATGAGGAAAAGGGGCATATGCATTTGCTTGGGGTATCCAGTGAATTCTGTGTGAAGCAGATCACAGACTGGGTTTGGGGGAAGTCACCGGAAGAGAGGAGCTTCATGTCACCTATTTTTTTAAAATATCTTATTAGGACATCCTGGGTTATAAAATATAAATTTTAATACACCAAGGCGGAGTTAGGTGACCTCAGAGAGAAGGCCAGCTCAAGACTACTTTTAAGTATACTAAGCAGACCTTGGAGACAAATAGACATTCATTTTTCTGACTGAGAAAGAACATTGAAGCACTGAAAGATTAAGAAAGTAAGGATACATTAGCTAAGACCAGTCTGAGTGTATGGGTTGTAGGAATTTGCACTTTTAAACCTGTTTTGTTCTTAAGACTGTATGTGTTGGGATATCGTGTTCTGTATTCACTGTTTTCCTGTTTTTTATCTATTTTAAAGTGAAGATGCATTTTAAAAACAGAAACTGCCTGGTGTGCCTTGAAACTTATTTTTTTTATAAGTGAAGGTTAGATGGATATGGTTGACACTGTGCATGAGCTTATTGTGATACTAAACTGGAAAACATAAGAGTTCTCTGGGTCTTGTATAGAGTTCTAATGGTTCATTTTGTAAAACCTGGTTAGGTGCCCGTAGGCAAAGATATCTGCCCGAAGACAGAATTATCTGAGCCTGACAATTGGTGACGCTTAACAAGAGGTTTTCAGTTTGAATCCTCTAGAACTTGGGACAAAGGTGACTCGAACCCACAAAACAGACAAGAGGGTTACCTTGTTCTGTTAACTGTTCACAATTCTACGCTCAGAGGTTGGCACTTTGGGAGTAGAGGGCTGACCTGCTGAGTGGGGTTGTGACATAGACTACTTCAGGACATCAAAGATTATGAGGACCAATAGAAAAAGAACCCGGGCCAAAAACAGATATTTCAAAACTCAGTTAAAGCCAGAGAAGCTCTTAATCAACATGAGAATAAAAAAATTGAGGAAACCTTAGATTCTGCAATCAAAAGTACCTTGAAATGGGGGGGGGGGGGCAGGCTGCGACTACTTGCCTTTAGACTCAGGAAAAGTCAGGCAGGCAGAATAGTGCCTAAATTGAAAAATAAGCAGAATCCCACAACACCTTGGCTTAAACCAGAAGACATAGCAGAACAGGTTGGGAGCTGTTATAAACAGCTGTATCAGAGAGAGGGGCAAGGGGTGAATATTCCTGAAGCTACCAGAGCATTTCCAGAGAAGTATAAGCTTCCGAAATTGGGAAAAAAAAAAAAAAACAGAATTAGAAATGGGTCAACCTATATCAGAGGCTGAGGTGAGTCTGACAATCCGCTCCCTCCCAATAGGGAAAGCCCCCAGTCCAGACGGCTTTTGTTCAACCTTTTACAAAATATTTAATAATATAATGCCCCCCATACTTACCCGGGTTTATAACAGCTGTATCACAGAAGAGAATGCCCCCAGATCTTGGCGATAGGCTATAATAACTGCAATCCCTATACCAGGTAAACTCCTGGACACCTGTGAAGCTTATCGTCCTATTTCCCTATTAAATCAGGACCTTAAAATTTAAACGAAAATATTAGCCACACAACTACAAAAATGTATTTCCCTGATTCACCCAGACCAAACAGGTTTTAGCCCTAACAGGCAATTAACGGATAACATTAGAAAACTCCTTAATGTTATAAAATATAGGAATCCAACAGACACTGCCCAGTTTGCCATATTTCTTGATGCTGAAAAGGCCTTTGATGGGCTTAATTGGGAATACTTATTCGAGGTTTTGGGTTATATGGGACTTGGGGAGGATTTCCTCAGATGGATACAGCTATGTTATTTTCAGCCCACAGCTAAAATTAAGGTGAATGGAACTATATCAGACCCATTTGAGATCGAGAGAGGCACGAGTCAAGGATGCCCACTCTCCCCTTTACTGTTTGCCTTGACCTTGGAGCCTCTGGCAGTAGCCATTAGGCAACATCCAAGGTATTAAGGTTGGCCCCCAAACCTGTAAAACCTCTTTATACGCAGAAATATGGTTATTCATTTGGACAAATACCGTAAATCAGTACCCTGTCTTGACCAGTTAATCAATACGGGGCTATTTCAGGGTTTAAAGTAAATACAGATAAATCGGAGATCATGCTATTGGGGGAAAAGTAACAGCAGAAGATAAAAAAAAAAAATTTCCATTTAAGTGGGTTAGGGAGAAAGTCCGGTATTTAGGTATATGGTCTCCCACACATATCTCTAATCTTTATCAGGTGAATTATACTAGATTGTGGCAACAAATATTTGAGGACCTTAAAAGATGGAACTTGCTCCCCCTATCTTTCTCAAGTAGAATTGAAACTATCAAACAAAATGTGCTACCCCGATTGCTTTTTTTTTTTTCACCCTGCCATTTCCAGTACCAAAACTAGACTGGAGATGCGCTCAGAAACAAATATCCATCTTTTTATGGGCAGGGAGGAGACCCTGAATAAAGAGATCTTGTTTACTAACCCCCAAGGAAAGGGGAGGCTGGGGATTACCGGGTTTATACAAATATTATTTGGCAGCTCAGGTAGTGCCTATTTTCAAGTTCAAGTTTATTGCAGGAAAACTCCATTGAGCAAGCTCATTCACAAGGAGGTCCTGGGACATTTACACAGACATGTGGACATTACATACAAGGTATCATTGTCAATAGAAATGAAAGTACATACAAGGTTCACAAATGACAATTCATGATAGGAAATACCCAGGTATAGCAGGATTCTGTAAGTGAAAGTTTGAATCTTTTTCAGCAAATGTATGGGAAGAATTGTACACATAATACAGATAAGTGCATTAAAAGAAACTGTTAGTGTGCAGGGACGGCAGGGAGAGTTTAAGAAGGGAGGAAGGGTATAAACAAGAAGGTAAGGCTTGAAGAGTAAAGGGGGAAGATGGATAAGGAGGTCTAGAGGTAATGGGCAGTAAAAGCAGGTTATGGGAATCAAATCTTTGGCTCTTTAAAACTTAGTCTTAAACTTCCTGTGAGGGTGTCGACCTGATTTGGACAGAGCAAGGGCAATCGGTACACGTGTAACTAACGTAAGGGTGAGGGGGAGGTTTAGTGGCAGCGACAGATATCTTTTATTTTAGATGAATATAATGCTTTGTAGAGATTAATTGAGACAAGGCTGGTTAGTTTCAGTATGGATTGGAGTTGGTTCCATAATGTAGGAAGTGCAAATGAAATGGCACGTTGTCCAAAGGTAGTACGAGTTCTTGGGACATCGAGCAGGATGTAGTTTGATTTCCTGAGTGAGTAAGCACTGCGGGAGATGCAGATAAGAGACGTTATGTAGCTTGGCAGTTTGTGAAGGAGTATCTTAAGGGTCCAGATACCAGCATGGAGCAGGCGTCTGGTGGCGAGTGAAGTCCAACCAACAGCTGTGTACAGGTCGCAGTGATGGGTTCTATGGGGGACACTGGTGATGAACCATATAGCACGATGGTAGAGAATGTCCCGTTTACTTAGACTTGAGATTGCAGAGGTGGCGTAGATGAAATCTCTGTAATCAAGTAGGGAAAGAAATGTGGCCAGTACAAGCTTGGTTCGGGTCCCAAAAGAGAAGAGAGACCTGTTTCTAAAGAAGAAGCCTAGCCATGCTCTGAGCCTCTTGGATAGGTCCTCAGTATGGTAATTGAAAGGGATCATCTCTTGATCATCTCTTGAGGCCACTTGATGACCTAGAGAAGTTCAAATCTCCACACTCCGGCAACTCTGGAGGAGAGGCATGACATTCCATACTGGTAGCAACCTGCAGAGTCGGAAGTTGCCGTAATACATTGTATTTTGGAACCTCTAGCTGTGCAGAGTGAGTGCTGCTGCTGCTGCAGAAGAAAGTGCATCAGTTTGGGAAGGTATGTGCAGGACATGTTGCATCAGGGTCAGGGTTTCCCCAGAAAATCGAAAACCAAAATGGCAGTGGTCGGCCTGGTGGCACAGGGGTAGCACTACCACCTGCCACACCAGCATCCCGGGTTCAGGAGTGAACTCAAGTCGCCAGGAGTCAGCCGGGGGTGGAATTGAGCATCTGGAGGACTGCTGTCCTCTCCTGGAAAGGGTGATGTCGACAAGGCACAGGTCGGGAAGCATAGGAAAACCAAGAGCAGTTATAAAATTCGCAAGTAGTGTTTTATTATTATCAATAACAGTAAAATAAAAAATTAAAATTGTTCAGTATAACTGTTTTCAAAGGCAGTACTAACAGAGAAAACAAAGTCCTTCATCTGAGGGTATCTCGAATTCCAAGTTTCAGTCTCTTCTCCAGCAAAGATTGCTGCTCTTTTTATAATGAGTCTTTTCCTGGTAATTAGCTTCTTTATCCTGAGCTCATTAAGGGATATCCTGTTTTTCTCAAAATATATCAGAACTTTTATCAATTTCTTCGCAGGTTCAACAAAATAGGACATGGTGTTCCATAACTAATCTCCTGTTGACAACTACAAAAGAGTTTGTGCTGCATTCTCAAGGTTAACTCCTTGAGTTCCAAATAGTTTTTTTGCAATTATTTCAACAGTATAACTTTATACAGTTTCAAACAAAGAGATCCCAGTATCACTTACAGTTTCGTACTAAGATTCACATATATTTTTATAACTGCAGATGCACAAGGGGGAAGAAAAGACAGAAACAGCAGGTGAAGCAGAGAGATAGCAAGAGGCGGAGAATCATGAGCCCGTCAGAATGATCCGTTCCTAGGTCTGACAAGAACATCTGGTTGCGCTACCAGACAGACGAGACAGAAAAGGAGAGGATAGAATAGATCCTTGCATTTAAATTTTTCTGTATAACAAATGGGACAGGGCCTTATTCAACCCTGTCACAGGTGGGTTGTGCCTCCCGCAGTGTGCCTAACACCCAGTGGAGCGTTTCATGGCAGTTGGGAGGCCCAGAAGGGCAGGGGACATTGGCAAGACTTATGACTTAATTGCATGCCACCGTCCTCAAGGCAAGAAAACCAGAGGAAACAATCCCAGCAATGCAGGATGAAAGATGGCTCTGATGCAAGCCTGGCACCACGAGCTGAGTACCACACACCAGATCCTGTTTCGGGGACAAGGGCAAGTCCCCCTCAACCCTGCCACGAGGGGCAAGGCACGAGGGCACAAAGGGATATGTCCTGGAGAAGGTGGATGACAGGGTTGGGAAGGGTTGTCAGAAAGGGGCAGACAGGAAGCAAGAAGGACAAAGACAGTTGTTTAAAAAAAAGTAAAAAACGTGCTGCAGGGCTGCCTCTGTTCCACTGCAGTCATATAAACCTTGTGCCCCACCTAGCTGCCCTCCATTTCATGTCCTAGCCTTCTCCAGTAGGTGGACCCTGCCATAGGGAGTGTGCCATGGAGTATTAGCCAGGGTTGCAGTAGTCTGAGGGTCGGTTGCAGTACTATGGGTCTGGGGGTGAGCTGGACAGAGTTGAGAAGAATGAACAAGAAAAATATTTTCACTTCAGCAAGTTATGCTGTATCCTTCACAGTGACGCTGTGTTTGAAGCACCTGGTGATCTGTAACCGATCATGTTTCCTTTCAGCTTGAAGATGTAGAGGTGACTGTTGCGGATCACATACAGAAAGTCCTGAAACCAAACTTTGGAGCCGCATGGGATGAGGTGGGAGATGAGTTTGAGAAGGAAGAGACGTTCACTTTGTCGACAGTGAGAACATTGGAGGGTAAGCCAGCAACACACCTGAACATATATAATAGCGCAGCCCAGTCAAGCAGTGTGGCCTCCTTACTCATGCAGACATATCCCCTCTGTGGTATTTAAAATGCTACTACACTCCTGATAGTACTAATCAATTTTTAAAGTAACTAGCTGTTAAAATTGCTATCTGAAGCATTATTTTCTTTGTAATAAGATTTTCTTCTTGGCAGTACAATAATCACGTGTGAAGCAGAACTCTGATAGCTGACATACCAAGTGCTGCCCCTTTTTATACCTCTTCAGCATTGGCATAACTGACCAAAGTACTCCACAATAGAGATCCTGTTAGAACTAGAGTGCTAACTCTGTATCTGAAAGCAGGGTAAAAAATAAAATGTCCCTTTGAACTAAGGTTAGAGATAGGGGTGATTTTTGTGGGAAAAGTGAGCAAAAAAGGAGACTAGCCAGGCTTTGACAGTGCTACAAGCAGAACTGTTCAAGAGTTCCTTAGAAACCAAGGAAGTGCCAAGCACTTGCAGCGTAGCAAATATGGTGCCGCTTCTCTTTGGAGCGGGAGTAGATTGGGAGAACCCGGGGAACTACAGTCCAATAAGCCTAACTTTTACAGTGGTGAATTTACTGGAGACAGTTGTGATGGAGCACGTAGTTGATGCAAATGGATTGCAGGACAGAAGGCAGCAAGTGTTTGTGAGGGGCAGGTCATGTCAGATGAATCTGTTTGATTTCAATTCTGTGACACAAACAGTGGACTGGGGCAAGGTGGTGGATCTCATTTATTTGGCTTCCAGTAAGTCCTGTCATTCTATTCCATGTTAGAGGTTGGTACAGAAGGTGAGAGATTTGAGGCTACAGTAGGAGATAAACTAGATGAATTGGGAACTGGTTAGAGGGCAGTACCCAGAGGGTGACCCGAAATGGTAAGATCTTCCTGGACATGAAGTCTCCACCACTCATTCACACTGATGGGATCTACGCCGGAGGCGCTAGGACCCAGCAGGAGCAAACGTTTTGCAAGAGGGCCGGCGCCAGAGATTGAGCCACGAGGAGTGGCACCGCGAGCCTCGTCTCGTGCAGCAATTACTGTCTCGGCGTTGACCCTCCAACTGCCTCAGTACATTTTTTCCCACCGTCGAGTGCGCTTCAGTGATGACGTCGCTCGCCTGCCGAGAGTTAAACTTCAAACTAGCAGCAATAGTTTTCAGTTTGTTTTGTAGTATATCTCGAATAAGTACTAATTAATATAAAAAAAAATTTCTTATTCAAGAAGAAGTCTCGGCCATCATTGACGGAAGCAGGGAAGCGAAGAGAGTGTGGGAATGGTGCTTGGAGCACAAGGCTCTAATCCAGGTGGTCTACCTGCCAGGAGTGCAGAACGAACTGGCAGACCGTCTCAGCAGAACAGAGACAGATCCTCACGAATGGTCCCCTCGACTCAGCCGTAGTTCAGTCACTATTCGTAGAGTGGGGAACTCCAGACCTGGACCTTTCTGCATCCTGACTCAACACAAAACTGCCTCTCTTCTGCTCCAGAAATCCAAGGCCTGGCATTTTCTGTCAGGATGCGTTCAGGCCGCAGTGGACAAAACGTTTTCTATACGCCTCTCCTTCTCTTCCTCTAATTCAGAGGATACTTCTCAAGTTCGAGTCCCGGGGTACAAAATGATCCTCATTGCTCCTTTCTGGCCTTGACAGATATGGTTTCCGTTACTCAACAGTATGTCGGAAACCCCTCCGAAAGCGCTTCCTCTTCAGATGAACCTTCTGACTCAGGGGCCTGTGGTCCATCCCAGTCTGAGATCGCTTCACCTTCACACTTGGCTCCTGAATGGATAGAAGTGAACAGGTTCAGTGTCTCTCGGCGAGTTTCAGGTATTCTTTTGGCTGTGTGCAAGCCAGCTACTAGAAAAACTTACACAGCCAAATGGAAGCATTTCTCTCTCTGGTGTGCAAAATCCTCTTTGAATCCTTTTTCCTGCTTACCAAATAAAGTTCTAGAGTACCTTTTAGACGTCTCAGATTCAGGTCTACAGTACTCTACAGTCAGAGTTCACCTTTGTGCCATTTCAACTTATCATGAGCCAGTACTTTCCTTGTCACCGGCTCAGTTACCTGTAGTTAAGAGGTTTCTTAAGGGAATTCTGCATACCAGACCTCCAATCAGACGTCCAGTCACAGCCTGGGACATTTAATCTTGTACAAGAAATGCTCACTCGAAAGCCTTTCGAGCCTCTAGCTACCTATGAGCTGAAATTTCACACTTGGAAAACTGCCTTCCTGGTGGCCATTACCTTGGCTCACAGGGTCTCTGAAATACATGCCTTGGTCATAGACCCTCCACATACTGTGTTTCATAAGGACAAAGTAATTTTTAGGACCCATCCTAAGTTTCTCCCTAAGGTTGTTTCAGAATTCCATCTAAACCAACCTTTAGTCCTTCCTTTTTACTTCGCAAACTTCCAAAATGAAGGAGAGCATACCTTTCATTCTTTAGATGTTAAAAGAGCTCTGCGTTTCTATTTAGATAGAACAAAACAAATTTGCAAAGCTCAACAACTGTTTGTTTCCTTCAGCGAGACCCGGCTGGGTCAACCTGTTGCTATCAGATGCATTTCTGCAGGGCTAGTGGCATGCCTTCACCATTGCTATTCCATGGCGCAGGTTAAGCTGGAGGGCAGAGTGTACGCTCACTCTACTAGAGCAGTCGCGGCATCCCTGGTGGAAATCCACAACGTGCCCACTGTAGACATTTGCAGTGTGGCTACCTGGAGCTCAGTGCATACTTTCGTCAGGCACTATGCCCTGGATGTCCATGCCAGGCGACATCTTTCGTTCGGCAGGACCATCCTGAACAGACTTCTGTCCTAAACTGTGAGCTCTTGGTCCCTCCTGCCGCCCTCTTGGGGGATTATTGGCTCAGTACTCTCCCATCAGTGTGAATGAGTGGTGGAGACTTTATGTCCAGGAAGATATGGAAATTACATACCTACTGTAATTCTTGATCTTCTTGGACGAGTCTCCACCACTCATTCACGTGCGCACTTGCCATCCCCCGAGCTCACCTCTGTTGTTGGTCTTCACTCCCTCAATCTTTAGGCTGTGAAGACTTCTTTGTTGACCCTTCTTATACAGGTCATCCGGACTATCTTATGTCTGTTTTTGTTAGGTTATCCTTCTAGGTTAATTCACGCTGCACCTCCTTGGAAAAAAGGTACTGAGGCGGTTGAAGGGTCGATGCCAAGATTGTCATTGCAACTAGCCGAGGCTCACATCCGCTTCCTCGGCCCATCTCTGCGCGCGACCCTCTTGTGCAAAAGTTTGCTCCCACTGGTCTTAGTGCCTCCGGCATAGATCCTACCAGTGTGAATGAGTGGTGGAGACTTTATCCAAGAAGATCAAGAATTACAGTAGGCACATAATTTCCATTTCTTTTCAGCTGGGTCTCTGGCGGGAGAGCTGAGGTGGTGCTGGGGGACCACCGCTTTATACCATAGCTGTTGGGGTGGAGCCGACATCAAGGGTGATCCCCCGCCATAGACTGCTAGCCAGAATTTTTCCGTGGGGTCCTAACGGCTAGCGGCTTAGTCCAAATGGTATTAGCTGCTGCAAGAGCTCCTCTCAAAGATCTGTTGTTACAGTAAGTTCTTACATAACTGTACTTTACTAATTGCATACTGCATTCATTTGTTAAAGGCCCCACCCTCTAAAACATGTGCATCAGCAATATTGCTGAAGGGTTACAGGGCAAGGTGTGCCATTTTGCAGACGACACCAAACTTTGCAGTAGGGTGGTTAGTGCAGAAAGTGTAGGGAATATGGTAGGAGATATAGAGAGGTTTCAAGATAGTCCAGCAGACAGCAATTGAAATTCAATGCCAAGAAGCATAAGGTCATGCATATTGGTAACAGGAATCCAGAAACGGAGTACTGGATCAATGATGTGGAATCTGAGGAATCGAGGGAAGAAAGGGACTTGACTGTAATCATCAGTGACAGTATGAAGGCCACTTCTGAATGCAATAAGACGTGGGAAAGACAACTGAATGCTCGGTGTACAAGGTGGGACTTTACAAGCCACAGGAAAGAGGGGATTTTGCCACATTATAGGTCTCTAGTAAGGTCTCACTGTGAGTACTCTGTTACAGTTCTGGAGTCTACACCTAAAAAAGGACAGGGATAGAGTGGAGACCATCCTGTGGAGGTCACTAAAATGATCTGGGGATAACGGAAATTCATACGAGGAAAGACTGGAGAGCTCTGATATGTAATCTCTGGAGGCAAGAAGGGAGACTGGAATTTGATGGAGACTTTCATGTTTTTGCAAGGATGAAATAGGATCCACCACTCTGACCTTGGCCTAGTGAACAAGAAGGAGCCATAACCTTAAATTGGGGGATTCAAAAAGAATGTGAGGAAGTTCTTCACGGGGAGTGGTGGATAAGTGGAATAGCCTGCTTAGCTTGGTGGCCAGCACGGGTACTTTCGTTGAGCACTTTTGCTGGGTTCAAAGCTTTCTGGGATGGTTTCAGATGGCTTATTAAAAGGAAGAAATGGGTGGGGATAAAAGGGGCCGTGGTTTCAAGATATGGTTCCAGAGCAGACTAGAGGGACTCCCGTCTTTATCTGCTTATACCTTTTCATGCTTCTGACTTTGGCAATTCACGTACTGTAGGAACTGCAGAAATCTTTGATTAGGGCAGTGGATGGGAATTTCTAGATGCATTTTGCTCTTCCCGTACTGACATTGTGTCTTGTGCAATAGGGGTGGAGATAAACAGAGTGAAATAAATTAATTTATCTGACCTACTGTGTGATAAATTTCACTTATCCACACAGTGCTTATGTCAGCAGCCGTTTATCCATACAGGGTTTATGTCATTTAGGATGTTCGGCCTCAATAGCAATACTAACCATATTCAAATGCGAATAACTTTCAAACGAAAAATGATAGCATGGTCCTGCGAGCATGAAATTTGTTCAGTACAAAAATATCTTCAAAATGAGTGGTGTTTCATGTATTGATACCTTTCAGATTTTTTTATAATTAGCAAAAAAAAGGCAGAAAATTCAATTTTTTATTAGTTTGTCGTCAAATAAATGTAAATAACTTTAAAATGAAAAATGATAGCATGGTACTTTGAGCACAAAAGTTGTTCAGCAAATAAATATCTACAAAATGAGAAATGTTTCATTTATAGATAACCTTTTAGATTTTCTATAATCAGCAAAAATGGCAGAAATTTCAGTTTTTATTCACTTTTTTGACTAACAAATGCCCCCCTTCAAAAGCAAAAACAAAAGAATTGTGTATCTAAGTTTTTCATTATGTACTTAACTGACCATCATGTAAAGTTGGAGTGTCCATAGCAACCGCTTAGCAACTACTCTAAGTGGGGCTACACTGGGAAACATTTATCAAAAATAAAACACAAAATACACTAAACATAAATAAAGGGAATTTAAAAAAACTCATATCCTATTGCATAAATGGAATATGCAATAGAAAACTCATGGAAGAAATGTATTTATCTGCACTCGAGCAGTTTGACCTCAGACACCTCACTCGTGGCTTACGCCACTTGTGAGGTTACCCAAGGACAAACTGCTTTTGTGCAGATAAATCATTTATTCCACTTGTTTCCATTGCATATCCCTTATTTATTGCTCTAATCTTAGGTGGCTGCATTAAGTCCAGTGCAAAAGTCACATGGATGGTACTCTAGTTCAGACACGATCACTATGGATTCCACTCTTTTCTGGCAGATTGGTTGCATCTGCTGTCACAGTAAGTGAGGTTACACTACTGATGAGGCATGAAGATCAATAGCATGTTAAATATGTCCTCTTCTACATAACATACTACTACATGCATCAAACCTAGTACTGCTCAGAATATCTTCTAATTAGGGAAAGGAAAAAGAAAAAATAAATGCTTTAGATTATTTAAAAGTGTAGCAGCTCATACGAACATATGAAAATGCCAGCAGATCAGGCCTCTCGGTCTATCGAGTCTGCTTCATTGTGCAGCTAGCCCCTCAGTTTGCAGCTGCCCCACCCACCCCTCCTTTTCATAAATACCCCCCCACTCTGTCCCATCCCTCTTAAAACATCTACTGAGCTACAGGCTACTACTCCTCAGGCAGAGTATTCCACGTGTCCACCAGTCTCTCTGTAAAATGCCTCCCGATTCCCTCCTGAATCTTCCCCTCCACCCTCAGCTGGTGACCCCTTGTGACTCTCCCCTAATCTGGAAAATCCCTTCTGAACTAGTCTTGTTGATCCCCTTTAAGTATTTGAAGGTTTCGATCATGTGCCCCCATCCCTCCTCTCCTCCATGGAATACATGTTCAGCTTACACAGCCTCTCCTCATAGGAGTATCCCTCTAATCCTTGGATCATCTTTGTCGCCCTTCCCTGTAAACCCTCCAACGGTCTGATGTTGTTCTTCACGAAAGGGCGCAGTACTGCACTCAGTATTCCAAGTGCGGCCTGACCAGTGACCTGTATAGGGGCAGGATCACCTCCTTATTTCTGGAGGAGATTCCCTTCGCTATACACCCCAACATCTTGTTGGAATTTGCTGCTGCCTTCCTGCACTGTGCTGAGTTATTCATACTAAATGACTCATAATTTCTAGGTTCCTGTTTTCGTCAGTACTGTACTAGCTCTATTAAGGGGAAACCACTATGAACAGTGTCCTCATAGTCCGAAACCCCATACAATGCTTCTTTAAATGAAGTATTGGGATTATCTGTAGCTACAGTAACAGAAATCCAGAAATATCCCTAAGTCTGCCCTATGTGGAGAAAGGACTACCACCATTTTATGGAACCTTGTGATGTCACGAATGAGAGCTGGGTACCGCTTCACCATACATGATATCCCAAGGTTCCAAAACCAACAGCAGTGTGTACTATCAGTATAGGGCAGACTTGTTCAGGGGTATCTCCTGAGTGCTGCTAGCTTCAGGCAAGCCCAATACATTATTTTAAAGAGCTTCACCAGGGCTTATGAACTGAAAGAGACGTTGCTGATTAATACAAAGCATCATGGGAAGCACATGCAAATGCCCATGAATTAATTTGAACTGGCTTAACTTTAAGCAGAATTGTATGGTGCCAGCAGGCCTCACAGTACAACAGCAAAGGCTGAGAACAGCAGACACGTGTTTACGTGTTTCATCCTCATTTGGACTCATCAGTGTGCCATATCTGTACCTCAGCCCAGGGAGAGATAGCCAGCCACCCTATAGGGGATCTTATTGGTTTGGGTCCTAGGCAGCCCAGAATAGAGGAGAAAACTATCCCCTTCTGTCGCACCTCACTTAGGCAGCGTGCATTTGCCTACCAGGCCCTCCTGTGGATGAATGAACTCCCTGGGCACCTCTTGGCCACCAGTTGCCTGGCACAATTCAAAACTGACCTCAAACAGCACCTAATAATGCTCTCTAAGTGCACCTGCCCCTGAGTCCAGCCACAACTGCTCTCTCTGCCCCCCAGCAAGCACTAGGTAGGCTTTAGGTACCCCCTTCCTCTGTCCCTTCTCATGACTTGCCTCAGCAATCAGTCTGCGTCATGCTCCTTCGGCACCCGCCACCCCACCCCTCCCCCAGCTCACAGTCCTGTGAGTTTCCCTAACAGTCACTACTAATGCAGGCTGCCTGACCATGCCCCCTCATACCCCACCATTTACTTTAGCATGTCTTGTCCACTCAGCCTCCCCTCACACCACCACCATTTATCCCTATACCTTATTGCCCTTCTTCCCCCACCCTTCACCACCACTGCAGTACATACCTCTCTCTCGTACCGCCTTTCTTCACCCCACTGCCAGCTATCTCCGTCCCTCTGAACTACTGACAAGACGCTCTGTGGCTGCTCCCCCCCCCCCAAACACTCTCTTAAAGTTTTTCTTGTTATTTTAACTTGTACCTATCTTTTGAATTATTGTGTAAGTTTGAATCCAAGCTGTAACGTTCATTGTAATGTACCTTTGCTTCCCCTGTTGTTCTTTGTTTTGCAATTATGACATGGAACCTTTGTAAAAGAACTTAAGCTCAAAGGTCTTTTCCGAATCACTAAATAAATAAAAAATAAAAAAAATAAAAAAACAAAAGCAGCCCAGAGCAAGTGCACTGGTGCAGTGGTTATCCCAGAGGATATTGGCCATACAGGCAAATTTTAAAGAAAACACAAATTGCACGTACCCCAATAATGCAAAGCATCATAGGAAGCATATGCAAAAGTCCATAAATTAATTTGGACTGGCTCAGCTTTAAGCAGAAATATATGGTGCCAGCAGGCCTCACAATACAATCAGCAAGGGGTATTCCCTCAGTCTTCTAGAGACCCCTCCGGATCGTCCCCCAAACGACAGCCCAGGCTGTCAGTACGTCAGTCAGAACTCCTCGCCTCCGAGATACAAGGCCTTCTGAACAACAGGGCAGTGGAAGTAGTTCCGCTGGATCAACGGAACATAGGGTTCTACTCCCATTACTTTGTGGTTCCGAAGAAAACCGGAGTCATGCGCCACATTTTGGACCTCAGAAAATTAAACAAATTTCTTCCCAAAGAGAAATTCAAAATGATATCGCTAGGAACCCTGTTGCCTTTGCTTCATCAACACGACTGGTTAGCCTCCCTGGACATGCAGGATGCTTACCAGCATATTCCCATTCACCCAAAGCATCACAAATACCTAAGGTTCGTGGCTTTGGGACAGCATTATCAGTTCAGAGTCCTGCCTTCTGGGCTCTCCTCGGCGCCGCAAGTTTTTACAATGTGTTGTGCAATTCTCGCAGCACATCTCAGAAAAATTGGAATACAGGTGTTCCCATATCTGGACAATTGGCTTCTAGCAAGTCCTTCCAGGCAGGGAACTCTAGACGCCATGGCCTACCAGTGTTCACTGTACCCCTAGCGCGCCTCCACATGAGAACTTCTCAGTGGATGCTCAGTACTCAGTGGTTCCTGACCACTCACCCTCAGTCCTTTCTCATCAAGGTGACAGAACCTCTCAAGAGATCACTCATCTGGTGGTTGCAAGAGGACAGTCTTCTGGAAGGATACCCCTTTGCTCCTCTGGATCATCAGATTTCCATTACCACGGACGTGTCCCTGATGGGGTGGGGAACTCACTGTCAGACTGTCCACACTCAAGGTACGTGGACTCAGCACGAGTTCCAGCTTCACATAAATGTCTTAGAAATGAGAGCCATCCTTTACGCGGTCCGGGCTTTGAAGGACATTCTCTGTCACAAGCACATTCTCCTTCAAACGGACAACAAAGCAGTGATGTATTATATCAACAAGCAGGGCGATGCTCATTCTTACCCCTTATGCAGGAAACCGATGAGGGTGTGGGAATGATGCTTAGAGCACAAGGCTCTAGTTCATGTGGTTTACCTGCCGGGGGTGCAGAACAAACTGGCAGACCGTCTCAGCAGTACAGAGACAGATCCTCACGAATGGTCTCTCGACTCAGCCATAGCTCAGTCACTATTCACAGAGTGGGGAACTCCAGACCTGGACCTTTTTGCATCCTCATTCAACACAAAACTGCCTCTCTTCTGCTCCAGAAATCCAGGGCCTGGCATTTTCTGTCAGGATGCGTTCAGGCTGCGGTGGACAAAACTCTTTCTATACGCCTTTCTGCCTCTTCCTCTAATTCAGAGAGTACTTCTCAAATTCGAGTCCCAGGGGAACAAAATGATCCTTATTGCTCCCTTCTGGCCTCGACAGATAGGGTTTCCACTACTCAACAGTATGTCAGAAACTCCTCCGAAACCGCTTCCCCTTCAGACGAACCTTCTGACTCAGGAGCCTGTGGTCCATCCCAATCTGAGGTCGCTTCACCTTCACACTTGGCTCCTGAAGAGATAGAAGTGAACAGGTTCAATGACGCTCGCAGGGTTTCAGATATTCTGGCTGCGTGCAAGCCAGCCACTAGGAAAACTTACACAGCCAAATGGAAGCGTTTTTCGCTCTGCTGTGCAAAATCCTCTTTGAATCCTTTTTCCTGCCCACCAGATGAAGTCCTAGAGTACCTTTTAGACCTCTCAAATTCAGGTCTGCAATACTCTACAGTTAAGGTTCACCTTTGTGCCATTTCAGCTTATCGTGAGCCAGTACTTTCCTTGTCACTGGCTCAGTTACCTGTGGTTAAGAGGTTTCTTAAGGGAATTTTGCATACCAGACCCCCTATAAGACGTCCAGTCACAGCCTGGGACATTAATCTGGTGCTAGACATGCTCACTCGAAAACCTTTCAAGCCTCTAGCTACCTGTGAGTTAAAATTTCTCTTGGAAGATGGCCTTCCTAATGGCCATTACCTCAGCCTGCAGCCTTGGTCTCAGACCCTCCATATACTGTGTTTCATAAAGACAAAGTAGTTCTTAGGACCCATGCTAAATTTCTCCCTAAGGTTGTTTCAGAATTCCATCTAAACCAACCTTTGGTCCTTCCATCTTAGTTTGCAAACTTCCAAAATGAAGGAGAGCATTCTCTTCATTCCTTGGATGTCAAAAGAGCTTTGTGTTTCTATCTAGATAGAACAAAAGAAATTCTCAAAGCTCAACAACTGTTTCCTTCCTTCAGTGAGACCCGGCTGGGTCAACCTGTCGCTGTCAGGTGTATTTCAGCATGGCTGGTGGCATGTCTTCGCCACTGTTAATCCATGGCGCTGGTTAAGCTGGAAGGCAGAGCGTACGCTTACTCTACTAGAGCGGTCATGGCATCCCTAGTGGAAATCTGCAACGTACACATTGAGGATATTTGCAATGCAGCTACCTGGAGCTCAGTGCATACTTTCGTCAAGCACTATGCCCTGGATGCCCATGCCAGACGACATCTTTCTTTTGGCAGAACCATCCTTAATGGATTCCTGTCCTAAACTGTGAGCTCTTGGTCTCTCCTGCCGCCCTCTTGGGGGATTATTAGCTCGGTACTCTCCCATTAGTGTGAATGAGTGGCGGAGACTTTATGTCCAGGAAGATATGGAAATTACGTACCTACCGTAAATCTTGATCTTCTTGGACGAGTCTCCACCACTCATTCACATGCCCACCCACCATCCGCTGAGCTCACCTCTGTTGTTCGTCTTCACTCCCTCAGTTTTAGGCTGTGAAGACTTCTTTTTCTTTTACCCTTCTTATACAGGTCTTCTGGACTATCTTATATCCGGTTTATAGTTAGGCTATCCATCTAGGTTAGTTATGCTGCACCTACTCAGAAAAAAAGGTACTGAGGCGGTTGGAGGGTCGACGCCGAGACTGTCATTACTGCACGAGCCTGGGGCTCGCGGTGCGCTCTCTGTAGCTCCGCTCTGGCACCGACCCTCTAGCAAAAGTTTGCTCCGGCTGGGTCCTAGTGCCTCCAGCGCAGATCCCATTAGTGTGAATGTGTGGTGGAGACTCGTCCAGGAAGATCAAGAATTATGGTAGGTATATAATTTCAATTTTTTTACACTTAATTTTTGTCCTAGACCAAATAGTGAGGCCGGGATCTTATCTGGGTCAATCTTCACATTCATCACTGTTGGATACATGGCCGAGGTCATGACCCTGCGAGGAGCTCTTTTTTTTTGGTAGTAGGAACCAACGCACCATCGGCTGCCCTCGAGGCCGGCGCATGCGTGGCGCTCACAGGTTGGCCGTTAGGCGCTGTCGACTCCGCCTGCCTGCCAGATCTTCCTGGACATAAGTCTCCACCACTCATTCACACTATTGGGATCTGCGCCAGAATGCACAGGACCCAGCGGGGAGCAAACTTTTTTTTTTTTTTTTGCTGGAGGGCCGGCGCCAGAGATGGAGCCGCGAGGCGGCGCAGTGAGCCTCAGCTCGTGCAGTAATGACTATCTCGGCGTCGACCCTCCAACCGCCTCAGTTCCTTTTTTCCCGCCGTTGAGTGCACTTCAGTGACGACGTCGCTCGGCCACCGGGAGTCAAACTTCAAACTAGCAGCATAGTTTTCAGTTTTGTTATTTTGTAGTATATCTCGAATAAGTATCGCTTAACTTTATTCTTATTTTTAAAAGAAGTCTCAGCCTACTTTGACGGAGTCGACCATGAGCAGGTCAGGTGACAGTAGGGAGACTTCGTATGAAAGCTGTTCAGTCAGTCGGGCTGGGTCCGGTCCGCCGCCTTCTCCGGAAGGGGGGTCTGACAACAGTCAGTCCAATGCCCGAGGTGACAGGCGGTCCCCTCGGAAGCATAAAAATAAACTGTTGCATTCTCGGCACCGTTCGGCTTCAAGCTCTTCTTCGGCCCACAGGTCAAAAAGGAGAAGGCATCACTTGAGGTCGCCCTCACAGTATGTCTGCAGCGTGAGCGGTCGGTTATTGGGGCTGGTTGCGGTCTCCTCCTTGGGATCGCCAGTTTGTTCTAGGTAGCCGGCGTCTTCGACATCGAGCCCCACCCGCCTGCTGGTAGGTCTTCAGATGAGCAGTTTCATCAGTGGGCCGCTCTTATGGAGCAGTGGGCTCGGAGGTTGGTTCAGCTACCTGGCTCGGTCACTCAAGGGATCTTGGGCTTCTTGGGAGACCAGGTAGGAAGTAGTTGAGCCTACAGTACGTAGCGGCACCGTCTTGATGCCGTCGACTCCAGCAGCCAAGTGTCCCCCACCAGGCTGCGGCGCGGGGGCC
Source organism: Neoceratodus forsteri (assembly GCA_016271365.2). Taxonomy (NCBI): domain Eukaryota; kingdom Metazoa; phylum Chordata; order Ceratodontiformes; family Ceratodontidae; genus Neoceratodus; species Neoceratodus forsteri. The sequence continues at coordinate 254,388,894 of CM028129.1, read as the reverse complement.
ACACCAATGCCTTTATCTCCTGCTCTTCTTCCCTCCTTACCCTCAAATCCTGTTTTCAGAGTCTTGGAGTGTTTCGAGCCTTGACCCCGATGTACGCTCGGCGCCATCTTCGGCGCCGATGCGTCTGCTCGGCGCTCTCTCGGCGCTATGCGTGGCGCCACATGGTGTCGGCGGTGCGTCTGTCCTCAGCGCCATCTTGACGCTGTAATGGCCTCGGCGCCCGTTCTCGGTGCCGTGCGCTTCTTTCAGCGCCGTCACGCCTCGTGGCGCCGGGGGCTCTTAGGGCGTCTTCCGCTTTTCAGGATTCCTCCTTTCACTCTTTTCCTTCATCCTTTTCCTCTGATTTTCACTCCTTTCCTGTCCATACAGTCCCTCCTGGACTGTCAGGAGATGACATTGAGCCTGACCCAGACCTTCGGTTGGGTAATGAAGTGGATGAAGCAGGATCTATTCCTGCTGCAGAGCCTGTGGTTGAGGAACTATCCTTTAAGTCTCTGCTGAAAATTTTGATTTCCACTCTTTCTCTCTAGACTACAGACATCGATCCTGGGAAATTGTTAAGACTCCAATACCTTCATGCTCCGGAGATCTCTACGGATTTGACTCCTCCGGTTCAGCCTTCCTTCGAGACGCTGTCTCAAATGGTATGGAATAATCCTGCTCTCACACCTTCGGTGGCTAAATCCATAGATAGGAAATACTCAGCCCCCAAGGATCGACCCATTTTGGCGTCTCAAGCCTTTGCGGATCCTGTTGTAGTACTGGCAGAGAATGATAAGGTCGTCCTTCCCCAAACTACTACAGCTCGACCTATTAACAAAGAATCTCGTAAGGTAGACACCTTAGGTAAGAGAGTCTTTGCTGCTTCCACCCTAAGTATGCGTATCGCCAGCTACCAAGGCTATTTCTCTCAAAATGAGTATATCCTTTGGCACTCTATCAAACAGATGGTTGAAGCTCTAGCGGAATCAGATACAAAGCCAGAGCTTCTTCAAACCATTACCAGAGGTATCGAATCTAATAACCAGCAGGTTAAAGCAGCTATGGATGCTTTTGACACTGCTTCCTGAGCGGTGGCCGATACAATTTGTACCCGCTGTCATTCCTGGCTGCGTACTTCAGGCTTCACGAATGACGCACAGCAGCAGGTAATGGCGTTGCCTTTTGATGGTGCATATCTTTTCGGTCCTCAGGTAGAACAGGCTCTAGAAGCTACACAAAAGACTAGGTCAGCCATTAAGCTGGCTTGACCTCCTCCTGTCCCCTCTCGAGGGAGTGTCAGTAAACGCCAGTTTCATAACCGTCAGTCCTTTCGAGGCAGAGGAAGTTTCCATAAAAATCAAACTTCCCAACCTCAAAAGAAAACACAACAGAAAGCGCAAGGGCCCAAAGCACCCAGCACCACCTTATGAATTGCTGGCCCAAGTCCCATCTCAACTGCCCAAGGTGGACTTTTCCTCAGCGGTGGGAGGTCGTCTGATGCACTTCTACAATCAATGGAAGTCCATAACCTCAGACAAATGGGTCCTTCGGATAATTCGCCAGGGGTATTCACTCAATCTTGTGGAGCCCCCTCTGGATAGTCCCCCCAAACGACAGCCCAGGCTGTCAACCCTTCAGTCAGACCTTCTGCGCCGAGATTCAGGGCCTTCTGAACAACAGGGCAGTAAAGTAGTGCGCTGCATCAGCGGAACACAGGGTTCTCCCGTTACTTTCTGGTTCAAAAAAAACCGGGGCATGTGCCCCATTTGGATCTCAGAAAACTAAACAAATTTCTGCCCAAGGAGAAATTCAAAATGATTTCTCTAGGAACCTTGTTACCTTTGCTTCATCAACACGACTGGCTAGCCTCCCTAGACATGCAGGATGCTTACCAGCACATTTCTATTCATCCAAGGCATCACAAATTCCTAAGGTTTGTGGCTCTGGGACAGCATTATCAGTTCAGAGTCCTGCCCTTTGGGCTATCCTCGGCGCCATAGGTTTTTACAAAGTGTTGTGCAGTTCTCGCGGCGCACCTCAGAAAGATCAGAATACAGGTGTTCCCTTATCTGGACGATTGACTTCTGGCAAGTCCTTCCAGGCAGGGAACTCTGGACGCCATAGATATGGCTTCTTGCTTCCTCACATGCATGGGAGTTCTGCTAAACCTCAGAAAATCGCAGTTGCAGCCCTCCCAGAGGCTCCTTTTTATAGGGACTCTTCTGGACACCTCCTGTGCGAAGGCTTTTCTTCCAGAGGACAGTAGGAACGATATCCTTCAGATGGCCCGTCATATCGGGGAAAACAACTCAGTTCCAGCTCTCTCGATCCAATGGATGCTAGGCCTCATGGCATCCTCGGTGTTCACTGTACCCCTAGCACGTCTGCACATGAGAACTTCTCAGTGGATGCTCAGTACTCAGTGGTCCCCAACCACTCACCCGCAGTCCTGTCCCATCAAAGTGACAGAACCTCTAAAGAGGTCGCTCACCTGGTGGACTCAAGAGAGCAATCTCCTGGAAGGGTATCCCTTTGCTCCTCTGGATCATCAGATTTCCATTACCACAGATGCGTCCTTAATGGGGTGGGGAGCTCACTGTCAGGCTCTCCATACTCAAGGTCACGTGGACCCAGGTCGAGTCCCAACTTCACAGAGTGTGTCCTAGAAATGAGGCAGGCTCCTTTATGCGGTCCAGCAGTTGAAGGACATTCTCTGTCACAAGAACATTCTCCTTCAAACGGACAACAAAGCAGTGATGTACTATATCAACAAGCAGGGCGGTGCTCACTCTTACCCCTTATGCAGGGAAGCGATGAGAGTGTGGGAATGGTGCTTGGAGCACAAGGCTCTAATTCAAGCGGTCTACCTACTGGGAATACAGAACGAACTGGCAGACCGTCTCAGCAGAACAGAGACAGATCCTCACGAATGGTCTCTCGACTCAGCCATAGTTCAGTCACTATTCAGAGAGTGGGGAACTCCAGACCTGGACCTTTTTGCATCCCCACTGAACGCAAAACTGCCTCTCTTCTGCTCCAGAAATCCAGGGCCTGGCATTTTCTGTCAGGATGCGTTCAGGCTGCAGTGGACAAAACACTTTCTTTACACCTTTCCACCTCTTCCTCTAATTCAGAGGGTACTCCTCAAGTTCGAATCCCAAGGGGGACAAAATGATCCTCATCGCTCCTTTCTGGGCTCGACAGCTGTGGTTTCCACTACTCAACAATATGTTGGCAGTTCCTCCGAGACCACTCCCCCTTCAGACGAACCTCTTGACTCAGGGGTCTGTGGTCCATCCCAACCTGAGATTGCTTCACCTTCACGCTTGGCTCCTGAAGAGGTAGAAATAAACCAGTTCAATGTCTCTCGAAGGATTTCAGATATTCTTCTGGCTGCACAGAAACCAGCCACTAGGAAAACTTACACAGCCAAATGGAAACATTTTTCGCTCTGGTGTGCAAATTCCTCTTTGAATCCTTTTTCCTGCCCACCAGATGAAGTTTTGGAGTACCTCTTAGACCTGTCAAATTCAGGTCTACAGTACTCTACAGTCAACGTTCACCTTAATGCCATTTCAGAGTATCATGAGCCGATTTTTTTCCTTATCTCTGGCTCAGTTACCTGTGGTTAAGAGGTTTCTTAAAAAGAATTCTGCATACCAGACCTCCTACAAGACGTCCAGTTGCAGTCTGGGACATTAATCTTGTGCTAGACTTGCTCACTCAGAAACCTTTCGAACCTCTGGCTACCTGTGAGCTAAAATTTCTCACCTGGAAGACGGCCTTCCTAGCGGCCATTACCTCAGCCCGCAGGGTCGCTGAGATACATGCCCTGGTCACAGACCCTCCGTATAATGTGTTCCATAAGGACAAAGTAGTCCTTAGGACTCATCCTAAATTTCTTCCTAAGGTTGTGTCAGAATTTCATCTAAACCAACCTTTGGTCCTTCCCTCTTACTTATGGACTTCCAAAATGAAGGAGAACGATCTCTTCATTCCTTGACGTTAGAGAGCTTTGCGCTTCTATCTAGATAGAACCAAGGACTTTCACAAAGCTCAACAACTGTTTGTTTCCTTCAGTGAGACCCGGCTGGGTCAACCTGTCACTATCAGATGTATCTCAGCATGGTTAGTGGCATGCCTTTGCCACTGCTATTCCATGGCGCAGGTTAAGTTGGAGGGCAGGGTCTACGCTCACTCTACTAGAGCAGTCGAAGCATCTCTGGTGAAAATTCGCAATGTGCCCATTGCAGATATTTGCAACGCGGCCACCTGGAGCTCAGTGCATACTTTCGTTAAACACTATGCACTGGATGTCCATGCCAGACGACATTCTTCCTTTGGCAGAGCCATCCTTAATGGACTTCTGTCCTAGAACGTGAGCTCTTGGTCTCTCCTGCCGCCCTCTGGGGATTATTAGCTCGGTACTCTCCCAATAGTGTGAATGAGTGGTGGAGACTTATGTCCAGGAAGATATGAAAATTACGTACCTACCGTAATTCTTGATCTTCTTGGACGAGTCTCCACCACTCATTCACACGCCCACCCTCCGTCCCCAAGCTCACCTCTGTTGTTGGTCTTCACTCCCTCAAATCTTTAGGCTGTGAAGACTTCTTTGTTGACCCTTCTTATACGGGTCATCCGGACTATCTTATGTCCGGTTTTGGTTAGGCTATCCTTCTAGGTTAGTTACGCTGCACCTCCTCGGTAAAAAAGGTACTGAGGCGGTTGGAGGGTCGATGCCGAGATAGTCATTACCACACGAGCTGAGGCTCGCGGTGCTGCTCCTCGCGTCTCCATCTCTGGCGCCGCCCTCCAGCAAAAAAAAAGTTTGCTCCCGCTGGGTCCTAGTGCCTCGGCGCAGATCCCAATAGTGTGAATGAGTGGTGGAGACTCTTCCAAGAAGATCAAGAATTACGGTAGGTACGTAATTTTCACTTCTTCATCTCCCACCGTAGAGGTCACCTCGTGGGAAGCAAGCTGTGGTTGAGGCCTACCACCTACACAGTCATTTCACCGCATTTTCCTGTGCCGCAGTCCGTCGGTGCCATGTCCTGCTGGTTCTAGTTGCTTACTCGACGTCGCTGGTAAGATCTTTCCATATATTTTATTTCTTGGTGACGCTGAGTCTGTTTTTGGTGTTGTTTTTTTCTCCGTAGGTCATGTCTCGGTCGGAGGGCAAGAAAACTTCCAGAGCGGGTCAGCCCCCCATGCGACGGTGCCCATGCGGCCGAAAATATTCCGTCACCGACCAGCATGACCGTTGCCTTTCGTGTATTGGCCCGCTTCACGACATGGATTTGTGCGATGCCTGTTTCTTCATGGACCGGCGGGTCATCGAGCAACGAGCGTGGAAAGTGGGATGAGCTCGCCCGACTTTTAGGGTCAGGCGCACACTTTCGTCGGCAAACCATACGCTCTCGGTCTTTCCTCCGGGTCCCCTCCGGTTCTCACGCGACCGAGGAGAAGGGCATCCCGGCTCCCTAGTAGCCTGGCTCTTGCCGAGGCTCCTTCCACGGTGTAGGAGGCCCGCCCCGCTTCCTTCGTGGGCGGACGGAGGCAACGCCACAGCAATCACCCCTTTGGGGGTGAAGGCTCCCCCGGTGTCGGACCCGCGGTTCACAAGGTCCGGTTCGGCGCCATCCTCGACGTCATCGGTCGGTGCCATTGCCAGCTACGGCGCCGTTTGTGGCGCCGTGTGCCCTGACGGAGCCATCGTCGGTGCCGGTTTGTCGTGTGGTGCCGTTCGCGGTGCTGATACTGCTAGCAGCACCGTGGTAGTTTCTACGGCGCTGTCTTTGTCTGTGTCTCGCCTCGGCACTATCCGTGGCAGCGAGGTTGAGGATGGCGCCATGTCCTCTGGACTCGCCGCCCTGGGACTGTCGGAATCCGCTGTCTGTGCTGTTGGCGCCGTTCACGGTGCTGTGGAGCTGGGTGGCACCATCGTCGACGCATCTCCGCCGGATGGCGCTGTGGCTGGTCCCGAGTCTGGAGCTCCTGTTCGGGCTGGAGCCATGCCCCCTGTGGATTACGCTCGCAGTGCTGTAAGGAGAACTGGCACTGGCTCGGGCATGGTTTTGGTTTCTGGCACCCCCGTTGCAAAGATGGCAGTGGACGCCCTTCTACGGTCTGGCACAGAGCCTCGGCTTCTACCTCTTCGGAGGCGGAGGCGGGCTCTGAGTCAGACGGACAGTCTGACTCTTTGGGGTTAACTGTTGGAGTGGGCAGCCCTGTAGTATCCTCGACAAGCCGGAGTCAGCCCCCTTCTGAGGTGGGGTCGGTGGCTACCGAGACTGGGGCCAGGGGTTCTGACCAGCGGGCAGTGGTGCAGGCCACCATTGCTCTGCTACCCGGTCTTGGTGGGTTTACTGACCCCTCAGCAGTGGTACCCCCGCCTGTGGTGTGCCTGGATCGCCCAACATTGGGGCCGATCAGAGCACCTATGGCAGGGGAGGGTACTGTGCCCTGGATAGTCCCTTCGGGTGCTGCCCAGGGCTGTCAGCTACCTGGGCTGGCCCTCTCGAGGAGGAGGGCTCTTTCAGACTCCGAGGGGTTGAGGGGCATGGGGTCTGCATGGCGGCCTTTTTCGGGGGCCTACCTGGGCTCTGGAAGAAGCCGTAGTGCAGATCTCCACTCTCCCTCCTCAGTTTCTTTGAGAGAGCACCATTTTTTTGAGGTAGGGGACCGTCCTTCTGGACCTATACGGCCCCGGTCGCCTCACAGGGGGGGATTCTTCCAGGCGCAGCCAAGGCAGTACTGAAATGGTTGTTCAGCTGTCGGCTGTGGGGTCTTCCGGGGCACCTTCTTCCGGGTGCTCCCGGTCTGCTCCTTAGCCCAGGCGGCGGTCAGCTGACATCTCTTCTCAGCTCTGTCCCCATTCCTCTGCCACATTCTTCTGTGCTCCCAGGCATCCTTGGTCCTAGCGGTCCTCTCTCCTGGGAGCAGTTCAGGGCTGTGGCTGCTCGGTTCCCAGCTTACGTTAGGGCAATGGACAGTCAGGTTTTTCAACCTCCCCCTGAGCAGCCACCCTCTGAGTAGCCGGTACCCTCCAGCTCTTCATCCCCCTCTTCTGGGGAAGAAGAACCTTCTGTCCACATCTCTCCAGCTGCTGATCTCGCTGAGTATCTGCGCTTCTTCATGAGGATGTTTTAAGACTTGCACCTCACCCCTGCCACTATTAGCAATCCAGAGGACTCGCGCACGCCTTTCTAGGTGATTTTGGCGATGCCACCCTTGTGGTGCCCCCCTGGCCTGCTCCCTCTCGGGAGGCGTCGTTGCGCTCCTGGCAGATGCCCTTCTCTGGAGTTCCTGCCCTTAGGGATCTCAGCCAGAGGTATTGCGCCCCCCCTGGAGTCTCCAGGTTCCATGCCTCATCCGCAGTCCGGAGTAACACAGTTGAATACTCCTGATGGGCTTCGCGCCCTTCACCGTGACCGACTCCCGGATCAAGATTCCTCAGATTTTGACTTCTGGAGTAGGAGGACTTTCTGCTCGGCATGGTTGTTACTTTCCATTTCTGCACATCAGGCCCACTATGCAGCCTATGACAGGTTCTTGTGGTCCAGGCTGGGTCAACTCCTAGCCTCGTTATGTGATACGGAGCAAACCAGACAAGCCATTGCACTCTCTGCGTGTGGCCTGGAGCTAACAAGGCACCAAGCGAGGGCATCCTATGATGCCAACGAGGTAGCTACTAGGGTCGTAGAGACAGCGATCTGCACTAGGCAGACGGCATGGCTACATCTTTCCCAGTTGTCACCCTTGGCCCGGCATAGGGTGATTAACTCCGATCACCAGAGAGCCTACCTTTCTCCCGTAGAGCGAGACGGCATTGGTCGGGGCAACTTCCTTCCTCCTCCGGGAGGTCCCCGTCTCACTCTTCCCACTCTCGGGCCTCTCCAGGCCTTGAAGGTTCTCCCTCTTAGTGTGTCACCCACTGACAGCAAAGGGACTTTGTCCCTTACGGTGTAGAAGAAAACCCCCTTGGGGGGGGGGGGGCTCGGCACTCACCCAACAGTGATGAATGGTGAAGATTGACACAGATGAGATATGAAAATTACGTACCTACCATAATTATGATCTTTCTGTGCGTCTTCATCATTCATCACAATCCCACCCTCCATCCCCCTTGGGCCTCAGTCTCTGGGTCCCCCTCCCTTCTGCGCCCCCCCCTTGTCAGGAGTGTGGTAAAACAGGGGCATATAGGGGGATAATTTTCTGAGGAGAGTGGTCAGCATGGGGGGCACTCCTTCTCCAGTGCATTAGCTCCACCCCTGTGGGGTGGGAGTTGGAAGTTGCCCTCCATTCTCTCCTCCTTCTCCTTGTTCCCATCCAACTTATTTCTCCTTGTCCTTGGACTATCTTTTATGACAAAAAAAAATCCTTTTTCCTTTTTTCACCAATAATCTTTCCTTGAGAGGGTGTTAATTCTCTGTACCCTGTTCTTCTTCCAGAATAGCCGACTCTGCTCATCTGGAGTTTTTTGCCAGCCATTCTGTGCCTTGAATTCCTGCAAGAAGCCTTTGGCTACTCCTTGCAGTTCCTATGTAATCTGGAGACGGACCAGTGTCTGGGATGTGTTTAATTTCCCCCCTGTCCTCCTAAATTCTCTATCCCACCCTACCTCCCTCTTCTATTTCCAGAGATTGGGGCCCCTCCCAATGCCCTTAGTTTCCGTCTTCTCCCTCTTCTGTCCTCTCAGTCATTATTTCTCCATGTTCCTGGACATAAAGTCTCCACCACTCATTCACACTAATGGGATCTGCGCCGGTGGGATCAGGACCAGCAACAAACTTTTGCTAGAGGGTCAGCCCAGAGATGGAGCCGAGGAGAAGCGTACGAGCCTCAGCTCATGCGGTAATGACTATCTCGCATCGACCTCCAACCGCCTCAGTTCCTTTTTTCCGCCGTGGAGTGCACTTCAGTGACGACGTCGCTCGCCCGTGGGAGTCAAACTTCAAACTAGCAGCATAGTTTTTAGTTTTATTGTTTTGTAATAATATCTCAAATAAAGTACCGCTTAGTTTATTTATTCTTATTAAAGGAAGGAAGTCTCAGCCTGTATTGATGGAATTGACCATGAGCGGGTCAGGTGATGGTAGGGGGACTTCGTATCAAAGCTGTTCAGTCAGCCGGGCTGGGTCCGGTCTGCCGCCTTCTCCGGAGGGGGGGATCTGACAGTGGACAGTCCAGTGCCCGAGGGGTGGGCGGTCCACTAAAAGCACAGCAAACAGCTGCACTCTCGCACCATTCGGCCTCGACGCCTTTCTTCGCCCACAGTTCAAAAAGAGAAGGCATCAATCGAGGTCGCCCCCGATATGTCTGCATGTAGACGGTCGGTTATTGGGGCTAGTTGCCGGTCTCCTCCTTCGGAGTTGCTGGTTTCTTTTTCTGGTCACCGACGTCTTCGACATTGGAGCCCTACCCCGCCCTCTGGTAGGTCTTCAGATGAGCAGTTTCATCAGTTGGCTGCTCGTATGGAGCAATGGGCTCGGAGGTTGGTCCAGCTGCCTGGCCTGGTCACTCCGGGGCCTTCGGGCTTTTCGGGAGATCAGGTAGAGCGGTTGGGCCTCCCTAGTCACACGGCGCTGTCTTCAGTGCCGTTGACTCCGAGCTCAGGTGTTTCCCCCTCACACGGCTGCGGTGCAGGGGGCCACACCGATGCCTCTATCTCCGGTAGTCATCCTTCTTTCTCCTCAAATCCTGTTTTTCGGAGCCTTGTAATGTTTTCGAATCCTTTGGCGTCGATGGCGCACTCAACACCATCTTCAGCACCGATTCGTCTGTTGGCGCCATCCTTGTTGCCATTAGGGGTTGTCGGCGCACATCTGCGTCAGCGCTGTCTTGGCGCTGTCGACTTCTCTGTGCCTTGCGTTCTCGCTGCCCTCTTCGGCCTATTAGGGCATCATCCAGTCTTCAGAGCTCCTCTTTTTCGAATCCTTTCCCTTCCTCGTTTCCTTCTGATTCTCACTCCTTTCCTGTCCATGCAGTCCCTCCTGGGCTGTCAGGAGATGACATTGAGTCTGACCCAGACCTTCGTCTGGGTGATGATGTGGAAGGAACAGGATCTAATCCTGCTGCAGAGCCTGTGGTCGAGGACCTGTCATTTAAGTCTCTGCTGAAAAACTTGAATTCCACTCATTCCCTCCAGACTACAGATATCGATCCTGGGAAACTGTTAAGACTCCAATACCTCCATGTTCTGGAGATCCCTATGGATTTGACTCCTCTGGTACAGCCCTCCTTTGAGGCGCTTTCTGAAATGGTATGGAATAATCCTGCTCTCATTCCTTCTTTGGCTAAGTCCATAGATAGGAAATATGCTGCTCCCAAGGATTGACCCATTTTGGCATCCCAAGCCTTTGCGGATCCTGTTGTAGTCTTGGCAGAGAATGATAAGGTTGTCCTTCCCCAGACTACTACAGCTCGACCTATAAACAAAGAATCTCATAAGATAGACACTTTAGGTAAGAGAGTCTTTGCTGCTTCCACCCTAGGTATGCGTATTGCCAGCTACCAAAGCTATTTCTCTCAATATGAGTATATTCTTTGGCATTCATTCAAACAAATGGTTGAAGCTCTACGGAGTCGGACATTAACTCAGAGCTTCTTCAAACCATAACCAGGGGATCGAGTCCAACAACCAGCAGGTTAAAGCAGCTATGGACGCCTTTGATACTGCCTCCTGGGTGGCGGGCATTTGTACCCGCCGTCATTCCTGGCTGCGCACTTCAGGTTTCACGAATGATGCCTAGCAACAGGTCATAGCATTGCCTTTCGATGGTGTGTATCTCCTCAGCTCTCAAGTAGAACAAGCTGTAGAGGCCACACAAAAGACTAGGTCAGCCATTAAATTGGCTTGACCTCCTCCGCCTCCCTCTCTCGAGGGGTGTTAACAAACGCCAGTTTATAACTGTCAGTCCTTTCGGGGCAAAGGCAGGGGAGGTTTTAATAAAAAACAAGCCCTTCAGCCTCAAAAGAAAATGCAACAGAAGGCGCAAGGACCCAAAGCACCCAGTGCCGCCTTCTGAGTTATTGGCCCAATTCCCACCTCAGCTGCCTGAGGGGGTCTCTTTCCTCAGTGGTGGGAGGTCATCTGACTCGCTTCTACAATCGATGGAAGTCCATAACCTTGGACAAATGGGTCCTCCTGATAATCCGCAAGGGGTATTCCCTCAATTTTTTAGAGACCCCTCCGGATCGGGTCCCCCCAGACGACAGCCCAGGCTGTCAGTACTTCAGTCAGAACTTCTCGCCTCCGAGATACAAGGCCTTCTGAACAACAGGGCAGTGGAAGTAGTTTCGCTGGATCAGTGGAACACAGGGTTCTACTCCCATTACTTTCTGGTTCCAAAGAAAACCGGGGGCATGCACCCCATTGTGGACCTCAGAAAATTAAACAAATTTCTTCCCAAAGAGAAATTCAAAATGATATTGCTAGGAACTCTGTTACCTTTGCTTCATCAACATGACTGGTTAGTCTCCCTGGACATGCAGTATGCTTACCAACACATTCCAATTCACCCAAAGCATCACAAATACCTAAGGTTCGTGGCTTTGGGACAGCATTATCAGTTCAGAGTCCTACCCTTTGGGCTATCCTCGGCACCAGAAATTTTTACAAAGTGTTGTGCAATTCTCGCAGCACATCTCAGAAAAATCGGTATACAAGTGTTCCCATATCTGGACGATTGGCTTCTAGCAAGTCCTTCCAGGCATGGAACTCTAGACGCCGTAGCCACGGCTTCACACTTTCTCACGTCCGTGGGAGTCCTGCTAAACCTCCTCAAAAATCTCAGCCAGCCCTCCCAGAGGCCTCCTTTTCATAGGAACTCTTCTGGACACCTCCTGTGCGAAAGCATTTCTTCCAGAGGACAAAAGGAGTGATATCCTTCAGATGGCCTGATACATCGGAGAGAGCAGCTCAGTTTCAGCTCTCTCGATGCAACGGATGCTGGGTCTCATGGCATCCTCGGTGTTCACTGTACCCCTAGCACGCCTTCACATGAGAACCTCTCAATGGATGCTCAGTACTCAGTGGTCCTCGACCACTCACCCTCAGTCCTTTCTCATCAAGGTGACAGAACCTCTGAAGAGATCACTCACCTGGTGGTCGCAATAGGATAATCTTCTGGAAGGGTATCCCTTTCCTCCTCTGGATCATCAGATTTCCATTACCACGGACACGTCCCTGATGGGATGGAGAGCTCAATCTCAGACTCTCCACACTCAAGGTAGCTGGACTCTGCTCGAGTCCCAGCTTCACATAAATTTCTTAGAAATGAGAGCCGTCCTTTATGCAGTCCGGGCTTTGAAGGACATTCCGTCACAAGAACATTTTCCTTCAAACGGACAACAAAGCAGTGATATATTACATCAGCAAGCAGGGCGGTGCTCACTCTTATCCTTATGCAGGGAAGCGATGAGGGTGTGGGAATGGTGCTTGGCGCACAAGGCTCTAATTCATGCGGTCTACCTGCCGGGTGTGCAGAATGAACTGGCAGACCGTCTCAGCAGAACAGAGACAGAGCCTCACAAATGGTCTCTCGACTCAGCTGTATCTCAGTCACTATTCGCAGAGTGGGGAACTCCAGACCTGGACCTTTTTGCATCCCCACTCAACACAAAACTGCCTCTCTTCTGCTCCAGAAATCCAGGGCCTGGCATTTGCTGTCAGGATGCATTCAGGCTGTGGTGGACAATACTCTTTCTATACGCCTTTCTGCCTCTTCCTCTGATTCAGAGAGTACTTCTCAAGTTCGAGTCCCAGGGGGACAAAATGATCCTCATTGCTCCCTTCTGGCCTTGACAAATATGGATTCCACTACTCAACAGTATGTCGGAAAATCCTCTGAAACCGCTTCCCCTTCAGACGAACCTTCTGACTCAGGGGCCTGTGGTCCATCTGAGATCGCTTCACCTTCACGCTTGGCTCCTGAAGAGATAGAAGTGAACAGGTTCAATGTCTCTCGCAGGGTTCCAGATATTCTTCTGGCTGCGTGCAAGCCAGCCACTAGGAAAACTTACACAGCCAAATGGAAGCGTTTTTCGCTCTGGTGTGCAAAATCCTCTTTGAATCCTTTTTCCTGCCCACCAGATAAAGTTCTAGAGTACCTTTTAGACCTCTCAAATTTAGGTCTGCAATACTCTACAGTTAAGGTTCACCTTTGTGCCATTTCAGCTTATCATGAACCAGTACTTTCCTTGTCACTGGCTCAGTTACCCGTGGTTAAGAGGTTTCTTAAGGGAATTCTGCATACCAGACCTCCTATCAGATGTCCAGTCGCAGCCTGGGACATTAATCTTATACTACACATGCTCACTCAAAAACCTTTCGAGCCTCTAGCTACCTGTGAGTTAAAATTTCTCACTTGGAAAACAGCCTTCCTAGTGGCCATTACCTCAGCCCGAAGGGTCTCTGAAATACATGCTTTGGTCACAGACCCTCCGTATACTGTGTTTCATAAAGACAAAGTAGTTCTTAGGACCCATCCTAAGTTTCTCCGTAAGGTTGTTTCAGAATTCCATCTAAACCAACCTTTGGTCCTTCCTACTTACTTTGCAAACTTCCAAAATGAAGGAGAGCGTTCTCTTCATTCCTTGGATATCAAAAGAGCTATGCGTTTCTATCTAGATAGAACAAAAGGTTTTCACAAAGCTCAACAACTGTTTGTTTCCTTCAGCGAGACCCGGCTGGGTCAGCCTGTCGCTATCAGATGTATTTCAGCATGGCTGGTGGCATGCCTTCGCCATTGTTATTGCATGGCACAGGTTTAGCTGGAGGGCAGAGTGTACGCTCACTCTACTAGAGCGGTCGCGGCATCCCTAGCGGAAATCCGCAACGTGCCCATTGCAGATATTTGCAATGCGGCCACCTGGAGCTCAGTGCATGCTTTCATCAAACACTATGCCCTGGATATCCATGCCAGACGACATCTTTCTTTTGGCAGAACCATCCTTACTGGACTCCTGTCCTAAAACTGTGAGCTGTTGGTCTCTCCTGCCGCCCTCTCAGGGGATTATTAGCTCGGTACTCTCCCATTAGTGTGAATGAGTGGTGGAGACTTTATGTCCAGGAAGATATGGAAATTACATACCTACCGTAATTCTTGATCTTCTTGGACGAGTCTCCACCACTCATTCACACGCCCACCCACCATCCCCCCGAGCTCACCTCTGTTGTTGGTCTTCACTCCCTCAATCTTTAGGCTGTGAAGACTTCTTTGTTGACCCTTCTTATGTGGGTTGTCCAGACTATCTTATGTCCGGTTTTTGGTTAGGCTATCCTTCTAGGTTAGTTATGCTGCGCCTTCTCGGAAAAAAACGTACTGAGGCGGTTGGAGGGTTGACGCCGAGATAGTCATTACCACACGAGCTGAGGCTCACGGTGCCACTCCTCGTGGATCCAATCTCTGGCGCCGACCCTCTAGCAAAAAGTTTGCTCCCGCTGGGTCCTGGTACCCCCAGCGCAGATCCCATTAGTGTGAATGAGTGGTGGAGACTCATCCAAGAAGATCAAGAATTACGGTAGGTACGTAATTTCCATTTTTAGTTCATATGTCCTTTCCTTTCTCTATACCTTGGACTTCCTTGTCCAACCCTCCACTCCCTTCCTCTTACCTCTCCAGCGACTCAGAACTGGCAGGCAGGTGGATTCGACAGCGCCTAATGGCCAGCCTGCGAGCACCATGCAATGCACGGCCTCGAGGGCAGCGTCAATGGTGCGTCGGCTCCGCCTACAAAAAAAAAAGCTCCCGTGGGGTCATGACCTCTGGCCATGTACCCAACAGTGATGAATGGTGAAGATACACAGAAAGATCATAATTACGGTAGGTACGTAATTTTCATTTCTTGCCGCTCTCCTACAGTGGTTGCGGCCTCCTGGCAGAGTTTAATTTTGTGTCCATTGCAGTCTTCTGCAAAGTGGTGAGTTAGAACTCAAGCGCTTATCTTATAAGCTCTATGTTCTAGATACTCTTTCCAAGACAGCTCTTTTTATTAGCAGGACAGTCCTTGGCCGTCCTTTCTGAGTGATCCCTATCTCCTATCACCCTACTCAGGGTTGTTGGTTTTAGCTCGGTACTCTCCCACTAGTGTGAATGAGTGATGAAGACTTGAGTCCAGGAAGATATGGAAATTACGTACTTACCGTAATTGTTGATCTTCTTGGACACAGTCGCCATCACTCATTCACATGCCCACCCACCATCCCCTGTGCTCACTTGTTTTTTATCCTGGTCTTCACGGTCCTGTGGTTCAGGCTGTGAAGACATTGTTCTTTGACCCTTCTTGCAAGGGTCATCTGGGCCTTCTCAGGCCCAGAAAGTCAGGATAAGTCATTTTCATTAGTTACGCTGCAACTCCTCGATCGAAAAGGTACTGAGGCAGTTGGAGGGTCGTCGACAAGATAGCCTACACAGGCGCAAGCTAGACTCGTGGTACTGCGCTTGTGTGGTCCTGTCTTGGCGCCAGCACTATCCCACTAGTGTGACTGAGTGATGGAGACTGTGTCCAGGAAGATCAACAATTACGGTAAATACGTAATTTCCATTTCCTTCCTAAGGTTGTCTCAGAATTCCGTCTGAATCGAGCTTTAGTCCTTCCTACCTACTCTGCAAACTTCCAGAATGAAGGAGAGCATGCCCTTCATTCCCTAGATGTTAAAAGAGCCTTGCAGTTCTATCTGGATAGAACGAAGGAAATTCGCAAGGCTCAACAACTGTTTGTTTCCTTCAGCATGACCTGGCTGGGTCAGCCTGTTGTTATCAGGTGCATTTCAGCGTGGCTGGTGGCATGTCTTCGCCATAGCTATTCCATGGCACAGATCAAGCTGGAAGACAGAGTGTACGCTCACTCTACCAGAGCAGTCACGGCATCTCAGGTGGAAATTAGTAATGTCCCCATTGCAGACATTTGCAATGCAGCTTCCTGAAACTCCGTGCATACTTCTGTTAAGCACTATCTATGCCTTGGATGTCCATGCCAGATGACATCTGACATTTGGCAGGACAGTTCTTAACGGACTCCTGTCCTAAAACATGAGCTCCTCTCTCTCTCTCTCTCTCCTGCCGTCCGTCTCAGAGGATTATTTAGCTCAGTACTCTCCCATTAGTGTGAATGAGTGGTGGAGACTTTATGTCCAGGAAGATATGGAAATTATGTACCTACCATAATTCTTGGTCTTCTTGGATGAAGTCTCCACCACTCATTCACATGCCCACCCACCATCCCCGAGCTCACTTCTCTGTTTCTGGTCTTCACTCCCTCAGTGGTTGGACTGTGAAGACTTTGTTTTTGACCCTTCTTACATGGGTCATTCGGACTATTTTATGTTCGATTTTTAGGTTAGTCCTCCCTAGGTTAGTTACACTGCACCTCCTCGGGGCGGGGGGGGTACTGAGGCGGTTGCCGCTTCCTCGCAGCTCCATCTCGGCGCCGGCCCTCCTGAAAAAGTTTGGCTTCCGCTGGGTCCTAGTGCCTCTGGTGTACTCCCATTAGCGTGAATGAGTGGTGGAGACTTTGTCCAAGAAGATCAAGAATTATGATAGGTACTGTACGCAATTTCCATTTGTGCATGACCATCAATTGCCGCTTCCCTCGCTTCCATGGACCACATGTGGAGTCTGATGGCTCATGTTTTTCAAGTTTATTGCAGGAAAACTCCATTGAGCAAGCTCATTCACAGGGAGGTCCTGTGACATATATACCTATAATGAACATACATACATAAATAAATAATTGATAACAATATATACATGAATGCAAGTGATCAAATAATACAGGCAAGATATTACATACAAGGACACCACATCGGATGACAATAGGTGGTAAGCAAACAAGTGGAACACGAGATCATCGAGGGCATCACCAGCAGGAAAAGGGAGGTCATAATTCCGCTATACAAGACACTAGTGAGACCCCACCTGGAGTACAGTGTACAGTTCTGGAGACCATACCTACGTAAGGACATAGACGGGGTAGAGAAGGTTCAGAGGAGGGCAACAAAGATGGTGCATGGATTGCATCACAAGTCCTATGAAGACAGGTTGAAGGAACTGAACATGTACTCCCTGGAGGAGAGGAGGGAGAGAGGGGATATGATAGAGACATACAAGTATCTTACAGGGAGGAACAGGGTGCAGGAAAACACTATTTTTAAGCGAAAAAGATGTTCCAGGACTAGAGGGCATGGGATGAAGTTGGAGGGGGGACGATTCAGAGGAAACATGAGAAAGAATTTCTTCACAGAACGGGTGGTGGACAAGTGGAACACCCTGCCAGAGGAAGTGGTGGGGGCTGAAACAATCACGGGATTTAAGAATGCATGGGATAGACATAAAGGAATTCTGGAGGTCAGGGGTAAGGGGCAACAGACTTTTAGGAAAACAAACTGAACTTACAAGCTCAAATGGGCAGACTGGGTGGGCCATAGGCCCTTATCTGCCGACACTGTCTATGTATCTATGAGATGAACATTTATAGATAATATATTAACAATTGAAGACATGGTAACTGGTATTTGCAATACATACATTTTAACAAATTGATCAGCAACAGAAAGTATAGGGTAGGGGAGGTATTCATGGCTTGGTAGGGTGAGCAGAGTAGTATATACGTAGACAGAGCCAGGAGTGGGATTGCTGCAGCAGAGATAGCAGATATAAGTCAGGAGCCAGAGAATGAAATAGTGTCTTGGATTAAATGATAGAACAATAAGTAATTTTATTTATTTATTTAGCTTTTGTTGACCGGGTAAGTGCACTAGACAAATCCTGCCTATTTTCAGGCACGACCCGGGGGAGGGGGATACAGATGAACGCCAACTGACCTTGAACCAGAGTAAGCTGTTGGTGGTATGTTTAGTGAATGAGGGAAATTTGGCCAGGACACGGAAATTCCCTACTCTTTTCAATAAGTGCCATGGGATCTTTAACATCCACCTGAACTACCACCAATCCAGGCAGATGGGACCTCGGTTTAACGTCTCATCCGAAAGACGGTACCTCAGAAGTGCAGCACCCCTCATGCTGCACTACAGTGTCAGTACTGGGATATTAACCCAAGTGCCAGATGTGGGAACTGAACCCACAGCCCTCTGATCTCCCGGCCTCAGAGACGAGTGTGCTACCTACTGAGCCACTGACACTAACATGCACAAGGCAATTAAGGTCTTACACAAAATGCGCATAGCAGACATAGGGATAAGAAGGAGCTTAATGACAGTTGCAGATATCTTTTATCTTGGCTAAGCTTAGCTTTTTATACAAGTTAATTGAAACTGTGCCAGTTAGTTTCAGCATGGTTTGTAATTGGTTCCAAATAGAGGGAAGGGCATGCGCAATAGCATGTTTACCAAAGGAGGTTCGTGTCCTAGGTATGTCAAGCAGAATGAAATCGGATTTCGTTAAAGAGTAAGCACTATGCGAAATACTAACGAGAGATGAAAGATAGCTCAGTAGTTTGTGCAGGAGCAGCTTAAGGGTCCATAGACCAGCGTGAAGCAGGCATCTAGTAGTGAGAGATGTCCATCCAACAGCTGCATATAGGTCACAGTGGTGCAAACGGTACGGGGAGTTGGTAATGAACCATAACGCATGGTGATAAAGGATGTCAAATTTACTTCGGTTTGCGAGAGTAGTAGAGGAGTAAATTACATTGCCATAGTCAAGAAGGGGGAGGAAAGTGGCCTGGACAAGCTTATTTTGAGTTTCAAGGGGGAAGAGGGGCTTTTTTCTAAAGAAAAAATCTAGTCTGGCTTTAAGCCTTCTGGAGACTTCCTCGATATGGTCATTGAAGGAGAGTTTGTTGTCGATCCAGATGCCCAGATATTTGAATTTGGTGATGACTTCTAGTGGTTCATTTAACGTGGTAACAGTAAAGTCTTTGGGCGGGGTATTGGAGGTACCTGTGGTGGCACTACGAGAGAATATCATAACTTTGGTCTTCTTTGCATTAAGCAGGAGCTTTGCCTTTATTAAATTATGTTCAAGTGGGCAAAGTCTGCTTGAAGCACTCCTTTAACTTCGGATAGCGTTGAGCCAGAGGTATACAGCAGTGTCATCTGCGAAGAAATGCAGATTGGACATGGATATATTGGAATCAAGATCATTAATGTATAACAAGATAGGGCCTAGGATGGATCCTTGGGGGACACCTGTAACAACTGGCAAGAAAGCAGAGAAAAAGCCATCTGCTTTTACTCTCTGGGATCTCCCAGTTAGGTAACTAGAGAACCACTGGGTAGTATGGTACGTGGCACCCAAATTAGCGAGGCAGTTGACTAATAGGTTGTGGTCAACAGTGTCAAAAGCTTTGCTAAAATCCAAAAAGACTGCTCCAGTTACCTTCTTTGCATCTATAGCAGAAATCCAGTCATTGGTTACTTTTGCTAAAGCAGAGATTGTGCTGTGATTTGCCCGGAAGCCAGATTGAGCTGGGTTAATGAGAGAGAAGGTTTCCAAATGAGATTTTAACTGATCGTGGATCAGTTTTTCAAAAACTTTAGAGAGAATAGGCAATATGGAGATAGGCCTGTAGTTATTTACATCACACGGGTCACCAGATTTGAACAGAGGGAGGATGTGTGCTGCTTTCCAGCAGGACGGCACGGTAGCAGATGTAATGGAGAGATTAAAGATATGAAGAATTGGGGCAGCAAGATGGGCATATCCTAACCTTAGGAAGAAGGGATCTTCCCTTGTCAATCTTCACAATTCATTACTGCTTGGGTTAGTGCGGGGCGCACTGCTACTGGGAGGTTTTTTTTTTGGAGTGGCTCCGGAGCGCCGCCCGCGGCACGATGCACTGCGTCATGCGCGAGAGGGTACGGAAGCCGCAGACTCCTCCTCTATCTCAGTTGTGTTTCTCCCGCCGTCGAGGCTGCACCTGCTGCGCCGGGTAGTTGAACCAGGGCCTTCAAGGCCACTCAAGCCAGACTCCTCATATTCTCATATTCGTTTGACGCCGTCTCCCGGTAAGACCGTTTCTTTTATTTCTGTCAACGGCGCCGAGTGCTTTGTTGCTAATTTTAGTCTTATTTAGTTCGCATCATGTCAGGTTTGGGGGTCAAACGTAAGTTGAAGGCGGGCCGTGCCCCTATGCGTCAGTGCTCCTGTGGCCGGCATTTCTCCGTCACGGATCGGCATGATGTTTGTCTTCGTTGCCTGGGACCCAACCACGATATGGATGCATAAAATGCCTGTTTCTCCATGGCCCATCGTGTCCTCGAAGTCCGCGTGTTCAAGATCGGCAAGGCCCCGCCGACTTTCGGGGGACGCCGTCGCTCCAGGGATTCCCAGGTAAGGTCTCTAGGCCCTTCCTCCAGGTCCCCTCTCGGGCCTATACGGTCCATAGAGAAGGAAGCTTCCTCATCTTCTCTTGCTGAAGAGGAAGCTTCTTTTGTGGTGTCGGAGGAACGTCGAGGTCCCTCCCGGGGCTGCGGCGGAGACACCGCCTCGACAGTCACCTCCTCGGAGGTGCAGGCTCCCCCAGTGTCGAGGCCCATGCCTGCTGGGCCCGCACCGTGGACCGTCGGAGGCCGCCTTCTGGCGCCTGTTCCTGGCCTTCGGCGCCCTCAGCGCTCTGCGGGCCTGTTCGCTCTCCTGGTGGTGCCAGGTGGGTGTCTCGCCGAGGGCGGTGCCAGGGCCTAGCCGAGCCTGGTGGGGAGCCATAGTCAGGCTTAGCTGGCGCAAGGGGTCCGAGGTCGTCCGGCGCCATTTCACCGGGGACCCCCGGGGTTGCTAGTGTTGTGGTCCAGCTGATCTCTTCCTCTTCAGAGGCTGATGATTCAGACGTGGACCCGTCCTGGCAACCCGATTCTTCGGAGTCCGGGTCCCCGGTGGCACGAGGTGCTAGGCGGCCCAGCGGGCCTCTTCTTCTGTCCCCACTGCTGTCCTCCCCTGAGGCCCCCCAGGCTAGGGGTGGTCTGGGGTCCCTGGGGGGCGATGGAGAGGGGGTGGAGGGAGGGGCTCTCCCTCCTGGGGGGCTCGTGGCAGCTACCGACCCTGGTGCTGCTGCAGCCCCTCGGGGTGGGTGATCGCTGGGGTTGAGGAGGAGGGCGTTCTCAGAGTCCGAGGGGTCGAGGGGCAGGGTTCAGGCATCTCGATCTCTGTTGGCCACCCCTCGCGGTGTGGCTAGGAGCCATAGCGCCGGGCCCTGCCTTTCCCTCTTGGACCCCGGGGTCCCCTCCGGTGGCGTTGCTATGGGCTGCCCTTCTGTATCCATGCAGTCCCAGGTTCGTCACAGGGGAGGATCCCCTTCTGGGCTCTTCCAGGCTTCGCATCCCCAGGGTTCTGTTTTGCGACCTGGTCTGTTGTCCGGGATCCCGCCAGCTCGGGCTCCGTTCCCCGGATTTCAGAGCCCTAGCAGAGGACAGTTGCTTCTCCGTAGGTGCCCATCTCCCATTCCTCTGCAGTCACCCCCTGCTCTCCCAGGCCATGTCGGTCCTACGGGCCCGTTATCCTGGGAGCAGTTCAGAGATTCTGCGGCGGCCTTCCCCTCATATGTCAGGTGCATGAATGGCGGGTCTTTGCCCTATCCCCCACCGCCAAAGAATCCTCTGGACACTCGAGCTCTCCATCGTCCCTCGCCTCCCTCCTCTGAGGGAGAGGAACCTCTGCTCATCTCTCCGATGCTGATTTCACACTGAATATCAGCGATTCCTTTCGCGAGGATGGTGAGGGATCTTAATTTCCTACATTAGCGAGACAATACCGAATGGGAGATGCGTGAATTCCTTGGCAATTCAGTGCCCAGCACCTGGTGGTACTATCTGGCCTATTCCTTCCAGGAGGCATCTATCCGTTCCTGGCAGTAGCCAGCCGCCCTTTCTCCAGCCCGGCAGACTGCCAGCGTAGGTATTGTGCCCCTTCGGAATCCCTGGGTACTCTCCCTAACCCACCCTCGGGTTTGGCATACCTAGAGACTCCCTCCGGGTGCCGCCGCCTGGCGCACGACCGTCCACCGGACTCTGATTCCCTACAATTCGACCGGTGGGGGCGAAGAGTGTTCTCTTCCTCTCATGCGATGTCTTGCATTGCATTTCATCAGGCTTATCACGCTGCCTACAGTAGGCATTTGTGGTCGATGCTTTCTTAGATCTTAGCATCAATGCCTGATACGGAGCAAACCAGACAAGCTATTGCCCTCTCTGCTGTAGGCCTGGAGCTGGCAGGACACCAAGCAAGGGTATCTTATGATGCCAATGAGGTGGTTTCCAGGCTTGCGGGGACAGCGATCTGCATTAGACGGACGGCATGGCTACGTCTAGCAAGGTTGTCACCCCCTGGCCCGGCGTAGGGTGATTCGCTCCACTTTCCGGGGGACCCGTCTCTTTTCCTCCAGAGCTAGGAGACTACTGCAGGGGCTTCCTCTGTCTCCCCATCCTCGGGGGGCACCTCCTAGCTCTTCTCCCCCATAGGCTTCTCTCTAGATTAGCCCAGGGTCTTCCCCTTCTGTTTCTCACCAACAGGAGGCTGGGGGTCTTGTTCCCTCAGGGTTTCTACCCCCCCCTTTTGGGGGGGGGGGGCTTGGTACTCACCCCAAGCAGTAATGAATGGTGAAGATTGACAAGGGAAGATATGAAAATTACATACTTACCGTAATTCTTGATCTTCTCTTGTATCTTCACCATTCATTACTGTACCCACCCACCTTTCCCTCAGTGGCCTCCTACTGTGGCATCTCCCCCTCCCGTTTCGTTCCTCTTCCTTCCTTTGGCCTTTATGCCAAAAAAAAAAAAACTTTCTGTTTTCCATTCTTACTGAATGGTTCCTTTTTTCCTCAAGGTAAAGAGGAACGAGCACGGTCTGTATTTTTCACTTATTCTGAAGGAACTCTTTCTGACTGCCCTTAGGGTGCGACTTCTAAGTACCTTGATCATGTTAGACAGTTTCACAGCTTAAGAGACCATGCCCTGGCTCGGCCTCAACAAAAATTTAGATTCCCCCTGGCAGGTATTATCTTTAAGCTCATTCTAGCTGGTGCTGTGCACTTGTCAGCCTTGAGCGACTGCTCTTGCCTTGCCTTAGGGAGTCTGATTGAGTTCCCACTCTATCCTTTCATACAAAGCTGCCTTCAGTAAGGCATAATCTTTCCCCATACACTGCTGTGTTAGCACTTAACAGGGTGCTAAGGGACATAGTCCCCTTCCTGGGTGGGCGCTGTCCCCGGAACAGATTCTGCCCGGGCAGTCTATGAGCCCCCAGCTAGGATGTAGGGACTTGGCATGTTGAGAGATCAGAGAATCTGCCTTTGTGTCTGATCTGTTCAGGTGGTTCAGTTGAACCTTCTCTCAGTCCTATCAACAGGGATTCTTGCTCCTTTGTTAGTCTCGAGCTTATAAGCCTCTCAACCAATGCTCGATGGGCACTGTTCTCCCTCTCAACATGCCTCCTTTTCCTCTTCTTCTACTACTTCTTCTTCTTTCTCTTTCCCTCTCTTTGTTCCTCCCCTAGAGCCGCCCCGGAAAGGAGGCCCTGCAATCCCTTAGGGTAGGAATTCTCTCTCCTCTGTCTATCCTCTACCGGCTTATGCCTTTTTCAGTTTATATCCTTTCCTTTTTCTGTCCCTCGGCTCTCTTGCATTGCTTTCCTTATTTCCTTACCCTTTATTTTCGCCTCTCCGGCTACCAGAACTGAGATAGAGGAGGAGTCCTGCCACCCCCGCCAGACATGACAGTGCAGCCGCGACTCCCGAGGGCGGGCGCCTCGCTGAGCGACTCCAAAAAATAAAAAATAAACTCCCATAGCGGTGCGCGCCCGCACTAACCCAAGCAGTAATGAATGGTGAAGATACAAGAGAAGATCAAGAATTACGGTAGGTACGTAATTTTAATTTCCAAGCCATCATCCCTGCACTTTTTGATATCCAGATTAAGGAGATAATCTTCTATTTCTTTAAAATTTATGTGACACAGTTGAAAAGGATTAGGTGTGGGGCTAGATATTGGGGGGGGGGGGGATTAGGTTGGCTCATTGCAGAACCAGCATAAGGTGAAGGGTCAAAAGCTAGTCCAGCAGTGGCAAAGTGAGAGTTAAGTTCTTCAAGGATTAAGGACTTGTTTTCCACTACCTTGCCACTTGCGATTATCTTTGTTGGAATGGAAGGGACAGTAGGCCGCCCTTCTATAGATGTAATTGTCCTCCATATTTTATGAGGGTTACCTTTCGTTTGTTCAAGGGTAGAGATGTAGTAGTTAGCTTTAGCAGAATGGATACTTTTCACACAGGTATTCCTGGCTGTTCTAAAAGCCTGCCAATCCGAAGATTTTTTGGAATACCTAGCTTTTGCCCAGAGCTTGTCTCGGGCTGTGAGGGCTGCCTTAAGATCTGGGGTGAACCAGGGGTTAGAGTTGTTTCATACCCTAACTTTGATAAAGGGGGCATGCTTATTTACCAATCTAGTAAGGTTGGCATTAAGGGTGCAAGCTGCCTCATTGACATCTTTGGCTAGGTAAAGGTCTTGCCAACTGATCATGCCCAAGTCAGAAAGGAAGTTTGCTGCACTGAATTTGCAAAAGGACCGTTTTGTTATAAAGATGGGCTGTGGTCGGGTCTTAATTAGAGATCTTATGCAAGCAACAATCCTGTGGTCGCTCATGTCATTGTGAAACACAGCTGAGTGCGATATTTCATGTGGGTGAGTGGTTAATACCACATCTAGGATAGAGCTGTTGGCAGTATTTAGGACGTTGTTCCTTGTAGGTTCATTAACTATTTGCCCAAGACCTAGCTTGTCACAGAGTGATTTAAAGCAATGTGATTTAGGGGTTAGCCAATCCATATTTAGATCCCCTAAAAATATTGTTTCTGTTTTTGTATCTGCGAATAAGGATTTCAGAAGACTAAGGACTTCATCGCCACCAGACGGGGGCCTATAACCACTTATGATAGTATGACATTTGGTGTACAGGGGTGAACCTGACAGTCAAATGGAGCAGATATAGGGTGGTCTGAAGGAGAGGAGCACTCAGGCCCATAATAAATGAAGGGGATCAGCCCAGTTGCTCAACTGCTGGGGAGTCATTCGACTTTGGCAGTGACTGAGGTTTGTGCTCTGAGTCCATGGTGCTACTGTGAATTGGCAGGAGAATGGTGGAGTGGGGTGGGGTGAAGACTGACTTGGCATCACACTGGCCATTAGTAGCCACCGAAGGGCAGTGACATCCTCCATATGTCTTGTGGGTGGGGCTTACAGGGAGACACTGGCTGGGCCCACATTGGCATGTAAGTGTGCATAGATGCACAGGCTTGCCACCATGGAGTATCTTCCAGGGGAGGAAGAGAAAAAAGGAAAAAAAAAACAGACCTGACTATGTCCCATGGTACTGACGGAATGACCCATGCCTTCACCTAGGAGTGCTGAATCTGTTTGCGAGAGTTGTTTCCACCCCAAATACCCCATCGCAGACGTAGCTGTGGGAGCAATAAACCCTGACGGTAGGGCAGTGTTGTGGCTGGGAAGTGACCAGATAAAGAACAAGGGGGCAGGTCTGATATAAAGAAAATGCGTTGTGAGACACTACAGGTGCCACCACATAGCCGGATCACCGACAAACTACAGAGCAGCAAAGGGAGCTGTGCACACAACAGGTTTGGTAACAGGAGAACAAAGAGTACATAAAAAAAGAATAAAACACGCTGATAAATCATGGTCTTTCTTTGTACTACAGAGGCAGTAGCCAACATTGTGAAGTTCCTGGGACTGCAGCCCTGTGAAAGGTCAGACAAGGTACCGGAGAACAAGAACTCCCACACACTCTACCTAGCAGGTAGGTCCCTTTACTTGGATAAATGCCATCTTTGATGTCCCATTCTCAGTTTTTATAAGCAGAAGGCCCTGCACTACGATGACAGTATTGACCATTTTCAAATTCACTTCAAGTTTCTGTCTAGTGGTAAATCTTTAACAGTGAGTCAGGCTTCTGTGTCCCAGCCATTTGTTTCCATTTTCCCTAATGATTCATCCCTTCATTATTTTGTGGACTTCAGTCTGAGCAGCCACTCCTGAAATGTTGCAGAGGCATCAAACAAAATTCCATGTGCTCATGCTTCCGCTGCTTATACAAACATGCAACATGTTTTCATTATCCTTTGCATCATGGCTACCTGCTGTTGGGATTCCATTCTCTCAGTTCTCTTTATTGCATTAATTTTTATGTTGTGTAAGGGAGCCCATTGGTGAGAAGGCAAACAGGTGCCAAAACCAGGCCCCTCCTCCAAAAGCCACTTAGTCAGAGCTGAGGGACAGTGCATGCTATTACAGTAATGATGCCGCCTCTCACCACCTGTACTGTAGAGAGCAATGCCCTGTACCCTGCACAGTCCAAAGCTGTTTAACAAGGACCATTGTAATGCACACACAGAGGAAGGACCAGTGTGCTTTCAGTGGCATGGCACCACTGCAACTAGTCAGGAAACCAGCCCTAGTAAGGGCTCCCTCAGCACAGACAGCACCAGGATTGAAGGGTCTTGACTGGTGGGATCCAGTGTGGCAGGTAGGCAGGACAGGTGTGAGTGAGATATTGGGAGACAATTACAAACTGGAAAAAGAGGGGGGACTCTCATGCTTCCTCTTAATCCCTGTCTGTCAAAACTTTATTAAACAAAGTCTAGCCAGAGCCGATGCGACTGTGGTGAGCTGCCAGATGACCAAAGTTACATGCGTCCGTAGAAAGTTTTGAACAAGCAGGTGTAACTTGGCCATTTTTTAGAGTTATTTCTCCAAATTTTCAACATGGCCTTTTTGGGACCCACCTCATAAAGAGTGTCACTGTCATTTCGTTCACATTTCCCAAAAGATGATTTTGCAGAGCGACCACGCCATTCTGTGCCACAGGTGTGAAAACACATTTTGGACAGGATGTGAAAAATAACAGCTGCACTGTTAATAAGGAGGTGTGAAAAAATATCAATGTTGAAAATCTAGAGTGAAAATATAAAAAAATTGTTGAAGTTAGGAGCGTGCATGGAAACTGTGCAAAGCTGCTCATAACACAGTCATTTTTTTGAATTTTTTCACCAACTTTGCAACATTGGCTTTTGGGACCCCACCTCATGAACAGTGGCACTGTTATTTTATTAATTGGTCCCGAATGGTGATTCCGTGCAGCAACCACAAAATCAGCTTTCTGGACTGAGTAACGAAATGACAGTGACAGTGTTAATGATGTGGGGTCCCAAGAACCCCATGTTGAAAATTTGAGGCCAAAATTCCTAAAAGTGGCTGATATAGCAACATAAGTTGAAAACCCCATTGACTGCCATTATACCACACTTACCTTTGATTCTTCAGTTTGAGGTTCAGCTTTGAAGGGTGCAGGCGTGTCCCGGTCCAGAGAAAATGACAAGCGCCGACCTCTGGAGGTTGGTATGGGGTGGGGGGTACGGGAGGTGGGTGCTCAGTGGGAGGATGGATTGGGACGACGACGAGGAACGTTTTCTGTTTTACAGGTAATAAACAAAAACAAAAAAACAGACTTGGGGATAGTTTTCTTTATTTAAAGAAGAAGAAGAAAACAAAAGCATAAAGTTGGCATAGGTGGGTTCCCAGTGTCCACATGAGTTTGGGGGGTACATGATGCCGACACTGGGACTGGGCACACTGGGGTGGGCTCCCAGTTTGCCACATGAGTTTGGGGTTACATGATGCTGACATGGGGATTGGGCACCCGATATTGGCACAGGAGAAAAATCATCAATTTGGGCACACTGGGGTGGCTCCCAGGTGCCACATGTGTGGGGGATACATGATGCCGACACAGGGATTGGGCACTTCGATGTAGGTGCGGGGAAGGGAAATGGAGGGAGCGGGGAGGACAGCAGCAGTGGGAGGGAGGGTTTTATTTGCTGCTGATGCTGGGAGGGAGCGGGGAGGACAGGAGCAGTGGGAGGGTTCGGGAAGAGTGCCATCTGCAAGATGGCAGTGGCGACGCAATTACGCATATGCGGCATTCGCACATGTGTAGTTGCAGTGAGCAGCATTCTGCCATTCACAGGATGGTGCCAGCAGAACTATACATGCATGTGAGGCGCACATGCACATTTCTTGTCCCAGAATCCGGAAATAACAGCCAAAATAGTGTGGCTGTTACTCCATAGCGGCAGATCGTGGTGGAGTGTTACAAGCCCCATTGGACTTTCGGAAGGATACTTCCAAAAGTCCAACAGAAAGTGCCACGATCAGCTGTTTCTAACCCCAGGAATCACTCATTATGCAGTCAGCCTCCAGAGTTGGACTGCCTGGAGAGAATAGAATTATATGCAAATGGCAGAACTCTCATTGGCTCATGCCAATTTCAAACTGCTGCCCTAGCAAGTGCTTCAGATTCTTTACTCCACTATGCCTAGCGAAGACGTCCCAGAGAGCACTACTTCAACTTACTTCTTATATCCCTGTTTTGGATAGATGCATATTTCTTAATTACTAATTTTAGATCGCTGCCCTTATAGGTTAATTTTTTCAGTATTTTGTTATTTTTTGGTGTTTTCTGCAGTTCCCTCACGGTTCTGTGGAACCGAGGGGTCCTCTATTCCTGTGAGGTTTTTACCTCAAAATTAACAATCTTATCTGTGTCAGTCTTCACCATTCATCACTAGTGGGTACAGCGTCCGGGCTAGGACCCCACGGGAGACTCTTTTTTTTTTTTCTTATGGGCGGAGTTGACACAGGGCTGGCGCCACCCTCGTGGCCAACGTTCTACGTGGCGCTCGCAAGTTGGCCATTATCTGCTGTCGACTCCGCCCTAGCCTTAGTTCTTCTTCTTCCGCCGTCAACTGTAGTCCGGTTGTGGAGGCTCTTCAATCAATTGCGTGTGCGGCCTAGTTTAATTCACGGCCTTGGGTGTCTCAGTTCTATTTCGCCTTGCTCGACGTCGCTTTTGCCAGTAAGACCGTTTCATTATTTATAGGCGACGTTGAGTACTGTTTTTGTTTATTGTTTGCCGTGCGGTCATGTCTCGTCCCAGGGGCAAAAATTCATCGAGGGCGGGGCGGCCACCAATGCATCTGTGCTCCTGTGGCTGCCTTTATTCCATGATGGACCAGCATAACCGTTGCCTCTCCTGCCTCAGCCTGGTCCACGACATGGACAACTGTGACTCCTGCTTCTCTGTGGACTGTCGAGTTCTTGAGATCCGCACGTTTAAAGTCGGATGTGCGCCGCTGACTTTTGGGGGGTGGGTTCGCAGTTGGTGGCCCAAGGCTAGGATTCTCTGCCCTTCCTTCGGGTCCCCTCCCTGTCCTATATGGCCCATGGAGGAGAGGGCCTCCACCTATCTCAGCCTTGCCGCGGCGGGGGCTCCTTCCGCGGTGCAGGAGGCCCAGTCTGCCCCTCTTGGGGGGC
This sequence comes from Neoceratodus forsteri, assembly GCA_016271365.2. Classification (NCBI taxonomy): domain Eukaryota; kingdom Metazoa; phylum Chordata; order Ceratodontiformes; family Ceratodontidae; genus Neoceratodus; species Neoceratodus forsteri. The sequence goes on along the minus strand of CM028129.1, from coordinate 254,359,572 downwards.
AGACGGGAGGTACCACTATGGTAGTCACCTCTTCAGAGGTGAAGGTTCCCTCAGTGTCGTGTTCTGTGCCCTCAGGGCCCGGACCGGCACCATCCTCTGTGTCGACTGCCGGCGCCACCCTTGGTTCTGGTGCCATTTGTGTCATCGGAGGCTTGGAGGGCGGCGGCGCGGTCGGCGCCAGACATCTCTCGGTGTCGCTGTCGCTCCTGGCACCGTTCGTGGCTCTGGGGATGTTGGTGATGCTGGGGAAGGGGCTGCTGCAGTTTCTAGATCTGTTTCTGGTTCTGGCGCCGTGCGTGGCACGAGGACTGGAGTCAGTGCTGCTCCCGACTCTGTGCCTTTCGCAGCACTGAGGAGGATGGCGGCATCGGGCGTGGTGCCGTGCTTGGCTCCAATGCTGCCTGTGGTGCCGGGGTTGAAGGTAGTCCAGCTCTTGGTCCAGGAACTGGTGGGGATCGAGGGTGATTGGTCCTTGGGGTCTACCTCCTCAGAGGTGGACTCTGGGTCTGCTCCGGATTGGGTCCAGGATTCTTCAGAATCCTCCGATCCCTCTGTGTCCAGCACCTCGGCCCCCACTTGGCCTCCCTCTGGGGGTCAGTCATTTCCGGTAGACTCTGGGGTCAGTGGTACTGACCAGCCAGCAGTGGCCCTCGTGGCCACTGCCGTGCAACCTGGGGCCACTGGCACGTCTGCTCCTCTGGCTGGGGCACCCCCTTCCCTGGTGTGTTTGGACAGTCCAAGTTTGGGACAGCCCAGGGCACGCCAGGGAGGGGAGGGTACTGTTTCCTGGGTGGACTCTTCGGAGTCTGCCAGAGTTGTCAGCTGCCTAGGCTGGTGGCTATGAGTATGAGGTCCCCCTCAGATTCTGAAGGGTTGAGGAGTCGGGGTGTGGCACAGCGTGCCCTCACTGGAGCCTGGCGGGGTTCTGGGAGGAGCCACAGTGTGGACCCTCGCTTCCCTGGATCGGTCCTCGAGAAGGACTTATAGTTCAGAAGTCTGGGGCCGTCCGTCTGGACTTGCATGGTCCCGGTCACCTCATGGGAGGATTTCTTCCCATGGGTACAGCTCTGACCATTCCGATCCGGTTGAACGACTGTTAGCTGCTGTGACCTTCAGGTCTCCCACCTTGCGGGGAGTTTCCTCTAGGCCCCCCTGCCCTGACAGAGGTCATTCTCCTGCTGCTAGGAGCTTGTCCCCCGTGCCTCTGCCTCAATCCCCAGCTATCCCAGTCCTAGGGGACCTCTCACCTGGGAACAGTTCATAGGATCAACTGCACATTTCCCTACCTACCTCCGTGCCCTGGAACAGCAGGTGTTCCACCATGCTTCCATGCAGCCGGACCCTGAACCTCGGAGCTCACCTGCATCATCTTCTTCCTCCTCGGAGGGAGAGGAATTATCTGACAACATCTCCCCGGCGTCTGAGCTTTCTTTCTAACAGTGCTTCCTCACGAGGATGTTGGACGAGCTCCATCTTACCCCGGTCCTTGTCAGGAATCCCAAGCATGTGACATGCGCCTTTTTAGGTGAGTACAGTGCAGCCAACCTGGTGGTTCCTGCCTGGCCTGTTCCCTTCCAGGAAGCTTCACATCAGCTTTGGCTACATCCCTTCTCCACTGTTCCAGCCCCAAGGGACCTACGCCAACGGTATTGCATGCCCCCCCCCCGGGTCTCCAGGTTCTATGCCTCATCCCTCTTCGGGTTTGACCTGCCTAGACACCCACTCTGGGCCTCGCACCCCCCACTGTGTCTGACCCCCTAAACTCTGACTCTGCGGACTTCGATTTCTGGGGGAGAAGGATTTTCTGTTTGGCACAGATCCTTCTTTCTGTTGCTTCTCATCAGGCCTACTTTGCTTCCAACGATAGGTTCTTGTGGTCCAGGCTAGGACAACTCCTATCCTCAATGCCTGATATGGAGAAAACCAGGCAAGCCATTGCCCTCTCTGCTCAGGGCCTGGAGCTAGCAAGGCACCAAGCAAGAGCATCTTATGACGCCAGTGAGGTAGTCTCCAGGGCTATAGGGACAGCAATCTGCATTAGGCGGACGGCATGGCTTCGCTTATCCTGGTTGTCACCCCTGGTCCGGCGTAGGGTGATTTCCTCCGCATACCGGAGAACCCATCTCTTCTCCCGCAGGGTGAGACTGCGACTTTCGGGGCGCCTCCCCGTCTCACCCGGACCAGTCTCAGGCCTCCCCAGGCCTGTAATTGTTCTCTGCTCTAGTGTGTCACTCACTGGAGGCTAAGGGACTTAGTCTCTTAGGGAAGTTTAGGGCCTCCTTCGGGGGCTCAGTACCCACCCACTAGTGATGAATGGTGAAGACTGATACAGATATGAAAATTACGTACCTACCATAATTGTTGATCTTTCTGTGTATCTTCACCATTCATCACTAAATCCTTCCCTCCTTCCCCCTGGGGCCTCAGTCTCTGGTCTCCCTCCTCTGTGTCTCCCTGTTGTTTTTCTCCTCGCTGTCCTCTCCCATGTGGTTAGGAGGAAGGAGACACAGGGAGGAGTGTTCTCATGTAGGAGTTATGATTTGGGGTGGGTGGGGTCCTCTCCCCCTTCATTGGTCTGATCTTATCCTGACTTCTGTCAGAGCGAGATGAGGATTGGGTGGCCCCCTTTTTCCCTTGGTTTTAATTACCCTAGGTTTGGATAGCCATTGGATGTCCTTCGTAGCATTTAGGTGTTTCCCTTATTTTGGGGGGGGGGGGGAGTAAGAGAGACACCCCTATCCTGACCCCCTCTCTTAAGGTTGGCCCTTCTTGGGCTAATGCTGCTCATTCAGTTTCAGGCTTTGTCTCTGGCAGTTCTTAACCTTGATAGTCCAGATTCTGATCTGTCATTCTTGTTAAAACCCTGCGGTTCAAGATTGCCTCTGGTGGTGTGGTCTCTCTCCCCCCAACCCCTCTTTCTTTTCTCCTCCTTTCCAGATATTGGGGCCCATTCCCCTTTTCCCATATCTAGTTTCTCCTTCATGTCTCCTCTGTAATTTATTTCTCTTTTTAGTTTTTATATATCCTTTCCTTTTAGCTATCCCTTGGGCTCCCTTGCCCCACCTCCCTTTTCTTATACTCTCCGGCGTCTCAGAACTGAGGCTAGGGCGGAGTCAACGGCAAATAATGGCCAACCTGCGAGCACCATGTAGAACATTGGCCTTGAGGGCGTCGCCAGCCCTGCATAGACTCCGTCCATAGAAGAAAAAAAATCTCTCCCGCAGGGTCCTAGTTCCGGTGCTGTGCCCACTAGTAATGAATGAAGATACACAGAAAGATCAACAATTACAGTAGGTACGTAATTTTCATTTATTTGTTGTTGTTAGATGGTTCCACTCGGGACCCATTTATAGTTTAAATTTTATTTTAAAAAGTTAAATTTTATTGGTTCCTTTTCCTTCAGGGAACCGATTAACACTTGGTTCCAGGAACCATTAACGGTTGCTTACACTTGATTGAGTCGGTTCCGTGGAACCAATTTTTTTTCACTAGTGTTTAAATCATACTTTTTGCTCAGTATCAGAGGTCCCTGTTGACAAACCTAAAAAATGTACAGAGCCCACAGGTTTTAAATATTGTGAGTCTTGTGGCCAAGTTATAGCAAAAGTAGACAAGCATTCTCTGTGTATTTTTTGTCTGGGAACTAGCCATATTTTTTCTGTGAGATCTGTAAATCTTTTTGTCCAAAAACTCTTAAAAAAAAGATTAAAGATATTTGAAGAAATGGCTTCTGCCAGTACTACAGAAGAGAACCCCTCTTCCTCTGTTTCCAGCATTGAAGAAAGTAAGCCCAAAGATACTGAAAAAGTATCAGAAAAGAGTGGGCAAGATAAATCCTAAAGGGCTGTGGAGACAGTAACTGAAACTGTCCCACTTAAGAAAACATATAAAGGAAAACATGTCGCTCCACCTCCGGCCAAGAAGGCTAAGGAGCTCCCAGCAGACAAACAGAATATGCCCTCAGCTGAGGATATTGCTAAGGCTCTTCAGATTTTACAAGCCTTACAGGCTGTGGTACCGGTTCCTACTCCGACTACACCAGTTCCTGCGAAAGCTGCAACACCATAGGAGCATCAGCCTCTGTTTGATAACCCAGAGGAGGAGGAAGAGGAGGATGCAGGGGAAATGATAGAGCCAGAGGTTTCCCCAGAGCAGGACTTTAGCTCCTCCCCCACCCAGGGGACCAGAGGACTACTCTTCACATTATACCTTTGTTAAAAATATGGTAGACACCCTCAATCTCCCCATCCAGGAGACGGAGGAGGATGTGGAGGAAGCAGATTTCTTGGATATGATGGGACTAGCCCCCGCAAAATGCCTCCTGTTACCATTGCACAAATCTTTGAAAAAGACTGTGTTACAGATCTTAAAGACCCCTACTTCAATACCTGGAGTGGATAAGAAGCTGGACAGAACCACTGCTGATTTCCTATTCACTCATCCTGATCCTGAGGGGGTGGTCCGGGCAGCTGCCTATGACAAAGCTAGAATTCCTCTAGCAACACATAATCCTGACAAGGACTCAAGGAAGAGGAATACCATGGGTAAAAAGGGGTATATGGCAGCCTCACTCATTAAGAGGCAGGCAAGTTATATGGCTTATGCTGTACAGTATCAAAAGGCACTATTGAGTGCTGTACTATTTCTGTCAGATAAGGTACCAGGTGAAGTGGCAATTGATTTACAAGAAACTGTACAGGCTGCACTTGATGCAACCAAGTATCAAGTTTCGCATGGCAGTGGATGCCAGTGACACCGCAGCCAGACTGATGGTCTTATCTGTCTCCCTTAGAAGGTTGTCTGGCTAAGGGCTACCAATTTAACCTTGGACACTCAAGCCAAGGTAATGAATTTTCCCTGCGAGAAAAACTCAGATCTTACTTCGAGAGGGCTCTTGCAGTAGGTAATTACATATAGGACTGATGCCGGCCGGCGTCAGGACCCAACGGAAAAATTTCTAGCTAGCAGTCTCTGGCGGGGGACCGCCCCCACGTCAGGTGACTGACATCATGCGGTGTCAGTATAAAGGGGCAGTCACCCACACCCGCCTTCCAGTTCTTTCGCACCGTTAGCTCGTGTCAGCGCCTCGCGGTAAAGTTCAACACTCGCCAGCTCTCTCGTCGGTAGTTTTTACCATTTTTTTTTTTTTGATTCTTCGACTAAATCGTTAGGCATTGGTTGGTGCATGTCGTCCCCTACACCCTCCGAGCACAAAAATAAGTGCGACTCGTGCTGCGCCAAACTCCCGCACAAGGACGGACATTCCCAGTGCCTCTTCTGTCTAGGCCAGGATCATCAGGTAGAGAACTGCCAGCACTGCCTTAAATTCAACGCCGCCACCCGCAGACGGAGGCAGCAGTCCCTGGGGGCCCACATACTAAAGAAGAAAATGTCCTCCATGGAGAAGGAGTTAAAAAAGCTCCGGCAGGCGTCCACTTCCCCCGAAGGCCATCGTAAGAAGAAAGACAAGGAGAAGCACGGGATAAGGGCTCCTCATCCACCGCGTCGTCTTCGGGAGTCACCGTGCTACAGGTAATGTCCCCTCCGGGGGACCGCTCATGACGACCACCTTGGAGGCTTCCAAGACGGCGTCCAGCCCACCCGTCTGGTCGCAGATCAGGCCCTTCAGGCGCCCGGCTATTGAGGCCTCCGCTCCCAGTAAAGCTGCCACCGTGCGGCCTACTGGTTCGAGCAGCTCTGGTAAGCCTGACATCAGCTCCTCTGACGCCCGCATGGAGACGGTTGATAAGTCTCCTGACCCTCCGGGGCGGCGCACGGCCTTTCCTCCACCCGACTAGGCCGCTCCTCCTCCTTCGCAACCTGCCTCGGGTGATGGATCCAATAAGTCAGACGTCGGCTCTTCCGGCGTCCGCCCAGACTCTGCTGATAAGTCGGACGTCGGCCTGCCCGACACCCGCACGGCAGCTGAGCCGACACCAGACCCTCTCACGTCCGCCGTTCCCAGCTCCCCGCAGCCTTCACTGCCCTCCGGGGACCCTGGGTCTCCTCAGCCTGACCCTGGAGATTCCCCCCCAACTCCAGTCGATGCCGAGGTTCCTGCTGCACCCCCCATCAGACCGTCCGCCCGCTGGGCCGACTGACCTGATGTCGGTTCCCCAGACAACTGCTCCAACGCCAGTCTTGCCGACGCTGGGCGACATCCTGCTCCCGGATGCCGTTCCAACGCCAGGCGTTCCGCCTACCGGGCCTTCTGCTCCAGGCCCTCCCATGGGCCCTCAGGCGGACCATCTCCAGCAGACCCCCACGGCTCCGGGCATCCGGCCTTGCCTATCCGACGCGCGGTACCCGGTGCCTCAATACCCGATGCCGGGTTTCCCGCCGTCGGGTTATGGATACGCGCCTTACGGGTACAATCGATACCCGTATCCCCCCCCCCTCCTCCTCCTCCACCACCGCCCCCTCAGCCGGCGGTGGACTTGAAGGAGACTCTGGCCTCCTGGTGGGCTGAGGCCAAGGCTCAGCTCACCAGAGAGGTGGAGAGTGTCTCACGACGACGGTGCTGATTCCGGCTCCCGTACATCCGCAACGACAGACTCCCTCCGGACACCGGGGCGAACCCTCTGGGTCCGGGGCGGGGCAGGATACGCTTCCCCGAGGACCTTCCAAGGGGTCTGCTCCTCCCCCACGCCAGGAGAGGGAGTCTTCCTCTTCATCTTCTTCCTCCTCGGACACCTCAGATGACTTCAATGGTTGCTCCGAGCTGGACGACAAGCCACGCTGTCCGTCTAAGCCCAAGCCTAGGACTCCTCTGAAGTCTCCTCTGGAGGATCCTTCCTTTACGGAGTTGCTGCGCAAAATCCAGGAGGTTCACAAGTGGCATTCCTTGGAGCCGGATCCACAGCGTAAGAAACTCGCTGAGCATCTGGACCTGCCCGAGACAGCTCCTGCCTTGGTGCCATCCCGGATTGAGCCTCATACCGATCTTGTTTCCACTATTTGGAAGCAACCGTCGGCTTTAGCCCCACTTCCTCGGAAGTCGAACAGGCTATATCAGGCTCCCGAGGGTGTTGACTTTGTAGATTCTCACCCTCGAGCTGATTCGGTCATGATTAGCGCCGCTCATGGCTGAACAGCTAACCCAAAACATTTGAGCTCGTCTCCACCTGACAAAAAATCCCGTCTTCTGGACCAGTATGGGAAGAAGATCTTTGCTTCTTCCACTCTGGGAATTAGGGCCCTAAATTATGTCGGTCACATGGGGGATTACCAGAAGACGATTCTTAGTGAGGTGGAATCCAAACTGGACTCCCTTCCTGACTCTCAAGTCAAACAGGAGGTGGCTGACCTCATTCGCTCTGCATGTTTGACCAGTCAGCACATGCTTCGTGCTACATACGATGCAGTGGACACTGCTGGTAGGAGCTCCGCTTTTGCCATAGGGTTACGGTGTCATGCCTGGCCCCGTGTGTCAGGGTTGATCCCGGAAGTGCAGTCCGCTATTCAGGAAGAGCCCTTCCGGGGTTCGGTGGTGTTCAGTGGTGATGTCAAGGACATTATAACCGATATGCAGGAGAAGGGGACCGCACTGAAGTCTGTGGACTCCATGTACCACCCCCATCAAACGCAGCGCCGTCCCTTTCACAGGCGGAATCGGCAAAAGACGAAACCCCAGGGAAAGCGGGCCAGTAAACGCCGAGCCCCTCCGGCTGCCAAGCCCCCTCCACCCAAAAAAGCAGCGTGTGCTTCAGCCGCAACGCTGCCCCACACCATCTGACTCCTTTCCTCTCCCACAGCCTCTGGGCCTTCCAGAGGAACCGGTAGGAGGGAGGTTTTCCCTCCACCTCCCGGGTTGGGAGAGGATAACTTCAGATTCCTCGGTGCTCCAGCTGATCGCAGAAGGACACTCAATAGAGTTTCTTCAGAACCCCCCTTGACACCCTCCCCCAAGGTCGTCTTACTCTTGGGAACATCATCTTCTGGTCCAGGAAGAGATTTCAGCACTTTTGCTGAAGGAGGTGATAGAACCCGTCCCCATTCCTCTTCAGGGAACGGGGTACTATTCCCATTTCTTCTTGGTCCCAAAGAAAACAGGGGACGTGAGGCCAAGTCTCGACCTCAGCTCCCTGAACTTGTTCGTGGAGTACAAGAGGTTCAGGATGCTCTCGCTGCAGAGCCTCCTGCCTCTTCTCTGGCCGGGGCAGTGGCTATGCACTTTGGATATGCAGGATGCTTACCTGCATATCCCTATCCGCCCTTCCCACTGCAAATACCTGCGTTTTGCATTCCAGGGGAACCACTACCAGTTCAAGGCCCTCCCATTTGGTCTTTCTTCAGCACCCCGGGTGTTCACCAAGTGCCTTTCAGTGGTAGCGGCCTACCTGTGTACCTAGGGGGTGCAGGTTTTCCCGTACCTGGATGATTGGCTCCTGGCGGCCCCGTCCAGGGAGGAACTCCTGTGCTTCCTTTCCCCTACCCAGCCAGTCTTTGCCTGCCTGGGTATCACCATCAACTAGGCCAAGTCCCATCTGATCCCGTCCCAGAGGCTCCAATTTATCGGGGCGATCCTGGACACAACCTCTGGCATGGTCTTCCTGCCACTGGACAGGGCGGCCACTCTCCAGGCCCAGGTCAGCCTGTTGTACAGCCACAGGTGGGTCAGCGCCAGGTCAGTCCTTCGCCTCCTCGAGCTAATGGTGTCTGTGATCCCGACAGTCCCTTGCGCTCAGCTCCACATGAGAATCTCTCAGTGGGCGCTTCAGTCTCAGTGGGATCAGCTGGTGGATGACCTAGATCAACTTGTCCTGGTCTCCACTCCCATGGCTCGGGACTTGCAGTGGTGGATGGTTCAGGAGAACCTCTGCCGGGGTGTTCCCTTCAGTCTCCCTCTCCCCTTGCAGACGTTGACTACGTACGCCTCCGGCGAGGGTTGGGGAGCCCATCTCAGTCCACACAAGACCCAGGGCTCCTGGTCCAAGCTCGAGACGTCTCTTCACATCAGTGTGCTCGAACTAAGGGCAGTACTGTATGCTCTCCAGGCTGTGCTTCTGTATCTGTCTCCCGGTCACCTGGCTGTACAGATGGACAATATGTGTGTGGTCTGATACATCAACAAACAGGGAGGAACTCGTTCCTACCCCCTTTGCAGAAAGGCGATGCGAGTCTGGGATTGGGCAGTGCAGCACGACCTTCACCTCACGGCATCTCATGTCCCGGGGGTTAAGAACACGCTGGCAGACAGGCTAAGCCTGTCATCTGCTCTAGCTCATGAATGGGAACTGGATCAAGGGGTCGTAGACGACATCTTCCTGTGCTGGGGAACTCCACAGGTAGACCTGTTTGCTTCCCCTCAAAACACAAAACTTCCCATCTTCTGCTCGCTCGCTCCAGGGCGCGGCATTTTTTGGAGAGACGCTCTGTCTCTAGACTGGAAGGACAGATTAGTCTATGCCTTCCCCCCCCAATTCCACTGATTACGTGGGTCTTGCAGAAACTCGGTTCGTAAGGAGCTCGAATTATTCTGATCGCTTCTTTCTGACCCAGGCAAGTTTGCTTCTCTCTTCTGCAACAGTAACCAGAGGATCCTTCTCTTCCTCTTCCTCTGTCGCTATTTTTGCTGACCCATGATCAGGGGACCCTGGTCTATCCAGGCCTCAAGTCCCTTCAGTTGCACGCGTGGCTCCTGCAGACGTAGCTCAAGCCCGATTTGGGGTCCCCGAGTAGCTGAGATTCTGGTGGAGGCCAGGAAGCCCTCAACCAGATCTACTTATGCCATGAAATGGAAGCAGTTTTCTATTTGGGCTGCCTCCAATGATGTTGAGCCCTTCTCGTGGCTCTGTCAGCCGACTTCTGGATTACCTGAGACACCTCTTCGATCTGGGTCTCAGCCATTCATCCTTAAAGGTTCATATGGCGACTGTTTCAGCCTATCATGTCCCCTTTGCAGACAGAACATTTGCTCAGCTGGAGGTCTCTAAGACTTTTTGAGAGGGGTCCTTCACTTACGACCCCCTGTCCGGGTTCCTGCCCCTCCCTGGGATCTGAATTTCATTTTAGAGAAGCTTACTGGGGCTCTCTGAGGACAGGGTGGGTGCCCCAGGACTGGAAGATGGCGCATATAGTGCCTATCCACAAGGGGGGATCAAGGGAGGTGGCAGAGAACTACAGGCCTGTCAGCCTGACATCGGTGGTGGGCAAGGTGATGGAGGGCATTGTCAAGGAGAGGCTGGGGGGGACCTGGAAAAGTCAGGGTGCCTGGACGATAGACAGCATGGATTCATCTCGGGGAAATCGTGTCAGACAAACCTTGTGGAGTTCTATGACTGGGTGACGAGTGCCTTGGACCTTGGTAGACCAGTGGACGTCCTCTTTCTAGACTTCAGCAAGGCATTTGACTCTGTTCCTCACATGGGCCTGTTGGATAAGCTGGGAGAAATGGGGTGGGGAACCAGATGATCAGATGGATAGGCAATTGGCTCCAGGACCAGACCCAGAGGGTCGTAGTTGGCGGGATAGTCTCATCCCCAAGGAGGGTCATTAGTGGGGTCCCACAGGGATCAGTCCTTGGGCCCCTCCTGTTCAACGCCTACGTCTCTGACATAAGGACAGGAATCAGGAGTGAGATGAGTCTCTTTGTGGATGACTCAAAACTGAGGGCGGTGGTGGATGGGGCGGAGGGGAGGGTGGCCCTACAGGGGGACCTGGAGGCTCTGGAAAGATGGTCTAGAAAGTGGAAGCTGAGGTTCAATGCAGGGAAATGCAAGGTACTCCACCTGGGGGCCAGAAACCCGGGCCAAGTGTACACCCTGGGGAAATGCTACAAGTCTCGATGGCTGAGAGGGACCTGGGGGTGGTGGTGGATGTCAAAATGAACAACTCGGAGACTTGTAGGAGGGCAGCAGCCAAGGCCAACAGGATGCTGGGATGCATCGCTAGGGGGATCACCTCCAGAAGGAGGGAAGTGATGCTCCCTCTGTATAACTGCTTGGTGAGGCCACACCTTGAGTACTGCGTGCAGTTTTGGAGGCCACACTTAAAGAGGGACATTAAACTCCTGGAGAGGGTCCAGAGGAGGGCAACCAAAATGATTTGGGGCTTGGGGGACAGGACCTATGAGGAGAGGCTCGAAGAGCTAAATATGTACACATTGGAAGAGAGAAGGGACCGGGGGGACATGATAGAGGTCTTCAAGTACATGAAGAGGGTAAATAGGGGAGGAACAGTCAGGGTGCTTCGAAGGAAGGAGGAGTGGGCCACTAGAGGGCATGGGTGGAAGCTGGAGGGGGGAAGATTCAGGGGAGAAAGGAGGAGGTGCTACTTCACTGAGAGGGTGGTGGAGCCATGGAATGCACTGCCTAGGGGGCTGGTGGAGGCAGAGATGGTGGAGTGGTTCAAGAGGGGCTGGGACAGGTACAGGGGAAGGGTTCTGGAAGCAAAATCCAATGCAGCAAGAATATCCAGAACTGGGAAGGGAGAAGCCAGAGAAGGCGAGGGGGGCAGCAAGGTCAGCACCCAGGGTGGGGGCTGACCAATCGAGCAGACTCGAGAGACCATTAGGCCTATTCTGCTGGCGTTTTAGTATGTTAGTATGTTACTGTGCCTCCTTTCGAGCTGGCAGCCTCAGTGGACCTAAAGTTCCTTTCTTGGAAGACACTCTTCCTAGTGGCCATTGCTTCTGCTCGACAGATTTCCGAGCTTCAGGCCCTGATGTGTAAAATCCCGTATTTGGTTTTTCACAAGGAACGTGTGGCTGTACGTACCAACCCTAAGTTTCTTCCTAAGGTGGTAGCGGAATAAACGCTGAACCAATCCATAGAATTGCCTGCCTTTTTTACGCAGCACTCCAATCAAGGAGAGTACCTCCTGCATACTTTGGGTGTTCACCAAATTCTGAGATACTACACCAACAGGACGAAGCATCTCAGAAAGACTGATTAATGTTCGTCTCTTTTGCTCATAAAAGAGAAGGCAATGCTGTTTCTAAGCAACGCCTGTCGAAATGGTAGGCTCATTGTATCACTTTCTGTTATGACAAGTACAACAACACCCTGCCGGGTCATGTTCGAGGCCACTCCACCAGAGGAGTTGCTGCCTCTTGCGGCTTGTTTCAAGAATGTGTCAGTGGCTGACATTTGTGCAGCCGACACTTGGACTTCTGTCCATACCTTTATGAAACATTACAGTTTGGACATTGCCTCTCGACGGAGAGAAGGCTTCGGGCTGGCTGTTTTGCAAGGCCTCCTTTCCTAGGGCCTTCACAACCAGAGGGTCTACTTCTGAGTAGCTTTCCTCCTCCTGTTTGCTTCTTCTTGTTCCAGACTGCTTGGGACTCAGTCCTATATGTAATTACCTACTGCAAGAGCCCTCTCGAAGTAAGATAGTACAGTTACGTAAGAACTTATCGTAACAGTAGATCTTCCCTTGTCAATCTTCACCATTCATCACAGCTTGGGTTGTGCCGGAGGCGCGCACCCGCTACGGGGGAGAGTTTTTTTTTTTTAAAGGTCGGCACTAACGGCACCACCCCCGACAGCAGTGCACTGCGTCATGCGCAAGGGGCGGCCGTTAGGTGCCGCTGACTCCTCCTCCATCTCAGTTCTGTTTCTCCTGCCATCAAGGCTTTACCTGCTACGCGTGAAGTTTTTCTTCTGCGCTCAGAGGCCTACTTTTCATGAATTCTCTCTCCAAATAGTTCTTGCGACGCTTGTTGATTTTGGTAAGATTGTTCTTCTTTTCACTGCGCGGGAGCTTTTCTGTGTTTTATATTGTTTCCAGATCATGTCTGGTTCGGGAGCAAACCGTAAGTCGAAAGCGGGCTGCACCCCTATGCGTCAGTGCTCCTGTGGCTGGCATTTTTCCGTTACGGACCGGCATGATGTTTGCCTTCGCTGCCTGGGACATAACCATGATATGGATTCGTGTGGCGCCTGTTTCTCGATGGACAGTCGCATCCTAGAAGTCTGCGCGTTCAAGATCGGCAAGGCTCTGCCGACATTCAGGGGACGGCATCGCTCCAGGGCTTCCCAGGTAAGATCTCTAGACCCTTCCTCCGGGTCCCCACCTAGGCCTATATGGTCTGGAGAGGAGGAGGCCTCCTCATCTTCTAGTCTTGCCGAGGAGGAGGCCTCTTTCGCGGTGTCGGAGGAGTGCCGTGGTCTTGGCTGGGATGACCAAGGAGCGGACAGCTGAAGCTCGGGGAGAGGTTTGCCAGCTGTTTGTCACCTACGCTGAAGCCGCACCTGGCAGACCTGCAGCCAAGCAGACGATAGGCAGGTGGGTCACCTCCTGCATAGATCTCTGCTATAGGTTGGCAGGCATGGAGCCTCCCAGAGGGATAAGAGTTCATTCTACCCGCCATACCGCTGCATCGGTGGCTGCTTCCAGGGACGTCCCTATCCAGGAAATCTGCAGGGCTGCTACCTGGAAGTCAGCACACACCTTCATCACCCACTACCACATCGACCTTGAGTCACGCGGGATGCTGGTTTTGGGACCTCGGTTCTCAGTCCTTATTTCCAAGTAAGTATTGGGGTGTGCCTTGCCTCCCTCCTCCCGGAGAACTGCTAGAGTCTGCCAATAAGTGTGGATGAACAACATATCCATGTCCTAGAAATACAGGTTACTCACCTGTAACAGGAGTTCTAGGAATGGTGTATGTTGTTCATCCACCATTCTCCCGGCCAGCGCACAACCTGAGCTTCCAGCGGGCCAGATCTGGCGTCATGGGGCGGAGCCGAGAGTTTTACCACCCGGGTGGGTGGGAGGAGCCAGCTTGAAGTCCTTCTGGCAAGATTTAAAGCGGCAAGGAACCTGCCAATAAGTGTGGATGAACAACATATACCATTCCTAGAACTCCTGTTACAGGTGAGTAACCTGTATTTTCTACTCCCATTACTTCCTAGTTCCAAAGAAAAGAGGCAGCATGCACCCTATTCTCGATCTAAGGAAGTTAAAAATATTCCTTTACAAGGAGAAATTCAAGATGATATCACTCGGCACTCTTTTACTTCTGATTCATCAGAAAGATTGGCTGGCCTCCTTGGACATGCAGGACGCCTACCAACATGTTCCCATACACCCAAACCATCACAAGTATCTGATTTGTGGCACTGGGTCAGCACTACCAGTTCAGAGTCCTGCCTTTGGCTATCCTCGATGCCTCAAGTCTTTACAAAGTGCTTTGCAGTTCTTGCAGCACATCTCAGGAAACTCGGAATTCAAGTGTTCTCATATCTGGACAACTGGCTACTAGCAAGCCCCTCCAGACAAGAGACTCTGGAAGCCGTGGCTACGACTTCCAAATTCCTCACGTCCATGGGAGTGCTGTTGAATTTAGGAAAATTGCAACTACAACCCTTCCAACCGCTCCTCTTCATAGGAGCCCTTCGGGATACCTCCAGCACAAATGCCTTTCTTCCAGAGGACAGGAGGAACGACATCCTTCAGATGGCCCACTTCATCAGAGAGAATGACTCAGTTCGAGCCCTCTCGATGCAGTGGATGCTGGGTCTCATAGCATCCTCAGTGTTCACTGTGCCTCTGGCTCGTCTTCACATGAGGACTACTCAGTGGATGCTCAGTACTCGGTGGTCCCCGACCACACATCCCCAGTCCTTTCACATCAAGGTGACGGAACCTCTGAAATGCTCACTCACCTGGTGGACTCAAGAGGACAACCTTCTGAAAGGGTTTCCCTTTGCCCCACTGGAATCTCAGATCTCCATCACCACGGATGCATCCCTACTTGGATGGGGAGCTCACTGTCAAGATCTCCACACCCAAGGTTGATGGAATCAGGACAAGTCTCAATGCCACATAAATATCCTAGAAATGAGAGCTGTCCTGTATGCAGTCCGAGCTCTGAAGGGCATTCTCTGTCACAAGATCTTTCTCCTTCAAACGGACAACAAAGCAGTGATATACTACATCAACAAACAGGGTAGAGCACACTCTTAACCCCTGTGCAGGGAAGCGATGAGAGTGTGGAAGTGGTGCCTGGAGCACAAAGCCCTGATCTGAGTGGTTTACCTTCCGGGAGTGCAGAGTGATCTAGCGGGTCGTCTCAGCAGAACGGAAACGGATTCTCACGAGTGGTCTCTTGACACAAGCATCATGCTGTCGCTCTTCGAAGAGTGGAGAACACCAGACCTGGACCTTTTTGCGTCCCCATGTTCTGCTCCAGAAATCCAGAACCTGGCACTTTCTGTCAGGATGCATTCAGACTGCAGTGGACAAGACACTTTCTGTAAGCATTTCCTCCTCTTCTCTTAGTTCAGATGGTACTGCTCAAGCTGGAGGCACAAGGGGGCAGAATGATCTTTATCGGCCCATTCTGACCTCGTCAAATTTGGTTTCCATTAATCAACAGATTATCAGAAACTTCACCGAGACAGCTTCCACTTCAAACAGACCTGCTGACCCTGGGCCCAGAGGTCCATCCCAATCTGAGATCCCTTCACCTCCACACATGGCTCCTCAGGAAATAGAAGTGAGTAGGTTTGACGTTTCACGTAGGGTCTCAGCAGACATTCTTCTAGCAGCACACAGACAGGCTTCTAGGAAAATGTATACGGTAAACTGGAAGCGGTTCTCTATCTGGTGTGCAAAGTCCTCCCTGGACCCCTTCTCTTGCCCACCTAACAAAGTCCTGGAGTATCTTCTGAACCTGTCAAATACAGGACTGCAATACGTAACCGTGAATGTTCACCTCTGCACGATTTAAGCATACCATGAGCCTGTACACTCCATGTCTCTGGCTCAGTTATCTTTGGTTAAGAGGTTTCTTAAAGGTATACTTCACACTAGGCCACCAGTCAGAATACCAGTGGCTGCCTGGGACATTAACCGTGTGATAGACATGCTCACGTGTAAACCATTCGAGCCCCTAGCAGCTTGTGAGCTGAAGTTCCTGACCTGGAAGACTCCCTTCTTTTTAGCCATTACCTCCGCTTGCAGAGTGTCTAAAATACATGCATTGGTCACAGACCACCTGTACACTGTATTTCACAAAGACAAAGTGGTTCTTGGAACTCACCCCAACTTTCTCCCTAAAGTAGTCTCGGAATTCCATCTGAACCAGCCCTTGGTTCTTCTGACCTACTTCGCGAACTTCCAGAATGAGGGAGAGTGTACCCTACATTTTCTGGATGTTAAAAGGGTTTTACAGTTCTTCATAGACAGAACTGAAGAGTTCCGCAAATCTAAACAATTATTTGTCACTTTCAGCATGGCCCGGCTGGGTCAGCCTGTTGATATCAGATGTATTTTGGCGTGGCTAATGGCATGTGTTCACCAATGCTACTCCATGGCACAGGTTAAACTGGAAGGCAGAGTATACACTCATTCTACCAGGGCAGTCGCAGCATCTCTGGTAGAAATTCGAAATGTGCCCATTGCAGACATCTGCAATGCAGATACTCGGAGCTCCGTGCACACTTTTGTGAAGCACTATGCTTTGGATGTCCATGCCAGACATTATCAATCCTTTGGCAAGACAATTCTTAATGGACTCCTGTCCTATGTGAGCTCCTCTCTCCTGCCGCCCTTCTCGGGAGATTATTTCAGCTCGGTACTCTCTGTTAATGAGTAGTGGAGACTTTATGTCCATGAAGATATGAAAATGACGTACCTACAGTAATTCTTGATCTTCTTGGATGAAATCTCCACCACACATTCACACGCTCACCCTCCATCCCCCAAGCTCACTGATCTTATCTGTGTCAGTCTTCACCATTCATCACCTTTGGGTATAGTGGATGGGCGGATTCGATGCACCATCAGCGCCGCCCTCGAGGTCGACGCACTGCGTGGTGCTCGCAGGTTGGCCGTTATGTGTGGTCAACCACACCCTCCCACCAGTTCTTCATCTCGCACCGTAGAGGTCGTACCTCATGAAAACTCTGCTGCAAGAGGCCTGTTCCTGCTCTGAAGCCTTCGGCTCCGTGTTATCTCGACACCGAGTTTGTCAACACCGCTTTCAAATTCCTGCCACCACTCGACGTCGCCTGGTAAGACTGTTCCTTTTATTCTTGCGATGTTGAGTCTTGTTTTTGGTTGTGTTTTCTGTGGGTCATGTCTCGGTCGGGGGGGCAACAAAACTTTGAAGACCGGACGGCCCCCTATGCGTTGGTGCCCGTGCGGCCGTAAGTACTCCATCACTGACCAGCATGACAATTGCCTCGCGTGTCTTGGCCCGCTACACGACATGGATTTGTGCAACGCCTGCTTCTCCATGGGCCATCGTGTCATCGAACAACGTGTGTGGAAAGTGGGACGAGCTCCGCCGACTTTCGGGGTACGGGCGTGCACTCGTCGGGCCAAGCCACGGTCTCTCTCGGCCTTTCCTCCGGGTTCCCTTCCAGTTCTGTATGGACCGTGAAGGAGGGCTTCTGCTTCTTGTGGCTAGCCATTGCAGAGGCCCTTCCGCGATGCTGGGAGGCCTGATCCGTCCTCCTGGGGCAGGGAGGGAGGCACCACCTTGGCAATCGCCCCTTCGGGGGTAAAGGCTTCCCCAGTGTCGTCTCCCTGGGCTGGGAAGCCTGGGTCAGCGCCATCCTCAATGCCGTCTGTCGGCGCCGTCTTGGGCCTCGTTGCCATTCACGGTGCTGTGGGCCCTGATGGCATCGCCGGCGGTGCTGGTCCGTCGCTCGGTGCCGACTCTGCTATTGGAGCCGTTCATGGCACCAATGGTGCTGATGGCACCATGGGAGGCTCTACGGTGCCGTCCTTGTCTGTTTCTCTCCTCGGTGCCATCTGCGGCACAGAGTGTGCAGTTGGAGCCATCATTGGCGCCGTCTCTGGTCTCGGAGCCACTTGCGGTGCCGTGGCTCAGGTCGGTGCTATGACAGGTCCCGGCTCCAATACTGCTGCTGTCCTTAGCGCTGTGTCTTCTTCGCGCATCGCTTGTGGTGCGCTTGAGGGCTTCGGCACTGACTCTGGTGCAGTCCCTCGTTCTGGTGCCCCATTCAGTTCGGATGGCAGCGGGCGTCCATGTACCGTCTGGCACAGGATTTCGGTCTCCACCTCCTCGGAGGTGGAATCGGACTGTGAGTCAGATAGGCATTCTGACTCTTTGGAGTTGGCTGCTCACATGGACACCTTGGTAGTGTCCTCGACAGGCCAGAGCCAGCCCCCATCTGAGGAACGGACAGTGGGTTCAGGGTCAGGGGTTCTGACCAGCAGGCTGTGGTGGAGGCCACCATTGCCCTGCAACCTGGCCTCAGAGGGTTTTCTGACCCCTCCAGTGGTGTGCCTGGATCGCCCAACTTTGGGGCTGATCGGAGCACCCACAGGAGGGGGAGGGTGCTGCTCCCTAGATAGTCCCTTTGGGGACCAACCAGGGCTGCCAGCTGCCTATGCTGGCTTTTTCAGGGAGAAGGGCTCTTTCGGACTCCGAGTGGTAGGGGTTCGACACGGCGACCCTTTTCCGGGACCCTCCCGGGTTCCGGAAGGAGTCATAGTGCGGATCTCTGCCCTTCCTTTTCGGTTTCATCAAGAGGGCCCTGCTCTTTGGAGGTAGGGGACCATCCTTTTGGACTCTTATGGCCCCGGTCACCTCACGGGGGATTCTTCAGGGCACAGCCTAGGCAGTTCCAGTTTGGTTGACCAGCTGTCAGCTGTTGAGTTTTCTGGAGCTACCTCTTCCCTTAGGACTCCAGGTGCACTCTCTGGCCCAGGCGGAGGACAGCCAATTCCTGTTGGCGGCTCTGTCCCCTCTCCTCTGCCACCTTCTCCTGCTCTCCCAGGTATTCTTGGTCCTAGCAGACCTCTCTCCTGAGAGCAGTTCAGAGCTGTGGCTGCTCAGTTTCCTTCTTATGCCAGGGCTATGGACAGACAGGTTTTTCAACCTCCCCCTGAGCAGCCAGCTTCTGAACACTTGAGGTCCTCTGACTCTTCATCCCCCTCTTCTGGAGGAGAATAACCATCTGTCCACATCTCCCAGCTGCAGATCTCGCAGAGTATCAGCGATTCCTCGTGAGGATATTGGAGGACCTGCACATCACCCCACCCCCACACAGCACAATCCAGAGCACTCTATGCGCGTCTTTTTAGGCGATTTCAGTACAGACGCCCTTGTGGTGCCCCCCTGGCCTGCTCCCTTTTGGCAGGCCTCATTGCGTTTCTGGCAGAGACCCTTTTCCGGAGTCCCAGCCCCTAGGGATCTCTGCCAGAGGTATTGTGCCCCCCCAGAGTCTTCAGGTTCTATGCCTCATCCTCAGTCAGGATTGACACAGCTGGACACTCCTGATGGGCTTCACGCCCTTCACCGTGACTGGCCCCCAGATCACGATTCTATGGATTTGATTTCTGGGGGTGGAGGACTTTTTACTCGGCACGGTTGCTGCTCTCTATTTCAGCACGTCAGGCCCACTATGCTACCTATGATAGGTTCCTGAGGTCCAGGTTAGGTCAACTCCTAGCCGCTATGCCTGACACGGAGGTAACCAAACAAGCCATTGCACTGCCTGCACGTGGCCTGGAGCTAGAAAAGCACCAAGCGAGGGCATCTTACGAAGCCAACGAGGTAGCTTCCAGGGTGATTGGGACAGCGATCTGCACTAGGCGGATGGCATGGCTGCGTCTTTCCCAGTTGTCACCCTTGGTCCGACATAGGGTGATTTCTCCCCCTACCAGAGAACCCAACTTTTCTCCCATAGGGTGAGACGGCGTCTGTCGAGGCAAATTCCTATTCCTTCCGAGGAGTCCCCATCTCACTCTCCCCACTACCGGACCTCTCCAAACCTTTGAAGCTTCTCTCTCTTGGTGTGCCACCCACTGAGAGCTAAGGAACTTAGTCCTTTAGGGTTAAGCCCCCTTCGGGGGGGGCTCAGCACTCACCCAAAGGTGGTGAGTGGTGAAGAGTGACACAGATAAGATATGAAAATTACGCACCTACCATAATTCTGATCTTTCTGTGTATGTTCACCATTCATCACAATCCCACTCTACATCCCCCTGGGGCCTCAGTCTCTGGGTCCCCCTCCCTCTCTGTGCCCTCTCTTCACCCCCCTCCTTTCTGTTGGTCAGGAGTGGGGTGACCTTGGGTACATAGGGGGATGTTTTTCTCTAGGGGGAGAGTGGCTAGGATGGGGGGCACTCCTTTCTCAACGCCTCGACTCCATCCCCATGGGGTGGGGATTGGTAGTTGCCCTCTTTCCTGCTTTCTTTCCCCCTTCTCCCCATCAGGTTTTCCTTAATTCCCTTTGATTTTCTTGTCCTTTGGAGACAACCTCAATTTAATTTAAGAAACTAGTTTTCTTGTGCCAAAAATTAGATTTTTTTGGGGGGGGAGGAGGATATTCCCTGTATCCTGTCTTTTCTTCCAGAATAGCCGATTCTGCTTATGTTGGGGTTATTGCCAGTGATTCTGTACCTTGAATCCTGACAGTTTAGCCTTCTCGCTACTCCTTCGCAGTTCCTATACAGTCTGGAGACAGGTCAAGTTTCCACGGTATGTTCCCTCTCCCCCCGATCACATCCTTACTTCTAAAATTCCCTATCCTCCCTCCCTCCCTCCTTCTTTTCTGCTTCCAGAGATTGGGGCCCCTCCCAATCCCCGTACTTTCCAGCTTTATTCTGTCCTCTCAGTCGTTTATTTCTCCTTTTAGTTTGTATATCCTTTCCTTTATCTGTCCCTTGGACTCCCTTGTCTCTCCCTCCCTCCCAACCTTTCCTTACTCTACGGTGACTCAGAACTGGCGGGAGGGTAGGGTCGGCCACACATAATGGTCAACCCGCGAGCACCACGCGGTGCGTCGACTCCACCCATCCCAAAAAAAAGAGCTCCCGCAGGGTTGTGACATCTGGCCACCATACCCAAAGGTGATGAATGGTGAAGATACATAGAAAGATCAGAATTACGGTAGGTATGTAATTTTCTTATTTTGATCTTCACTTCCTCGATGGCTGAGCTGTGAAGACACTGTTGTGTTGACCCTTCTTATATGGGTCATTCAGACTTATTTCCGACATCGGTTAGTTTCACTAGGTTAGTTTACACTGCACCTCCTCAGTAAAAAAGGTACTGAGGCAGTTGGAGGGTAGACGCTGAGGTAAGTTATATGGCGCAACCCAGGTTCACGGTGTCATGTCTCATTTCCTCGTGCCGGGACTCCTGAAGATTTTTGCCTCCCCCGCTCGTCCTAGCGCCTCCAGTGTAGTCCCATTAGTGTGAATGAGTGGTGCAGACTTTCTCCAGGAAGATAAAGAATTACGGTAGGTACGTAATTTTCATTTCTTGATCTTCTTGGACAAATCTTCACCATTTATTCATATGCCCACCCACCATCCCTCACTGAATCAATTTCTGGTCTTCACTCCTTTGTTTCTGTTCAGCCTGGGAAGAGATTGTTCTTAGTTGACCCTTCTTAGACGGGTCAGAAAGGCTGTCTTATGCCCTTGTTAGGTTAGGTGCTTGTCTAGTTAGCATACGTTGCACTTCCTCAGTAAAAAAGGTACTGAGGCGGTTGTAGGGTTGATGTTGAGAGAGCCTATATGGCACAAGACAGCCTCATGGTGCCACGCATGCACGATCCTATCTCGGCGCCGGCCTTCTTGAAGATTTTTGGCTCCTGCTGGGTCCTAGCACCTCCAGATTGAACCCAGCAATATAAATAAATGGTGAAGACATATCTAAGAAGATCAAGCATTATGGTGAGTATGTAGTTTCCATTTTTAGATGTGGTATACAGTCCACATACACACATCCCTCCCAGCCTCCCGGCAGGTGGTGCATGGATCCTTGCTTCTAGCATGCAAAGATCTGAAGTCACAGGGAAGAGCCAGACAATGTACTGCCTGGGTGGTAGGAGGAGCTTAGCTTGAAGATGTCCTACAAATCAACTTGCTCCAGTGGAACTGTCAAAGTGTGGATGTGGACTGTATACTACTCCTAGAACTATGGTTACAGGTGAGTAACCTTTATATACTGTACGAAGACAAAAATAATTCATGCTTCTGATGTAATCTTTTTCCATATTCTATATAAAATGTTTCACTTAATGTTCCCCATTACAGGTGTGTTTCGAGGTGGCTATGACATCCTGGTACGAGACCGCCTGGCACTGACAGACAGCGTCACAATGCTGGTTACAGCGAGAAGCACAGATGAAGTCCCCGTTGATGTCATCATGAGTTCCGTCGGCTGAACTCTGTTCTGGCAGGGTTGTACACAGCCACACTACATAAATCAAGTGTTTCCTCACACTCAGCCATCTAGGACAGAGTTACACTGTGCTTCAGTTCTACTGGACCCTGGCAATCCATTCAGTGAGCTTTTATAAGAATTTAATGTCGACTTTGTACACCATAGTACTTTGTTTTTAACATAAAGGACATCACTTGCTGAGCATCTCCAAAACATTTGTACATAGCAGTGCTGAGGTTCAGTATAAATAAATTGTTTTGTAAGCTATTTTAAAGAATGCTTCAGAAAAGGGACAGTACAGTTTTAAAAGAAATCATATTTAGCAGGCAGTATGATTCACCCTTTATGTTATAAATCCAATATTAACAGTACCATGGAAGTCATTTATTGAATGTTTATAAAAGCTTAATCCAGGGTTGTTGTTGTTTTTTTTTTTTTAAATAAATGCAACCAGAGCCAAAAACAATTATATTAAAGTCAGTATCTCATTTGCTCTTTTTTCTGATGAATCTGATAGGAGGTTTTTCAACTTTGGAGGAAGGATCTGACTTCCAGAGGTTGTATTGTACAATAAGAACTAAATAAAGTGATGTGTAGAAATGAACATTGACCTAAATGAAGGGTATTCTGCTTTCTAAGCTTGAAGCATGGTATCCATTAGCATTAGGGTAACATTTGTAAACGCTGCCTTTTGGGGGGGCGGAGGGGCATGCCTGAAGTTAACTGAACACACTAGAGCTAAGATCTAAAGACGTACAGTACTTGATGGAGCTGAGCATGGGTACTGTACTTTGAGGAACACCACTCGAAGAAACGCAACATTCCACTAATGGTTGAGCTTACTGCACTTTTAGAATCCTTCAAAAGGTTGATACGATACCTCAAATTACCCACATTTTGGCCCAGGGAGGATAGACTTGCTCGTTCTTAAGTTATTACCATGCATCATGGATGAAAGGCCAGTGCAACTAACTTCAGTAGTTGGTATGATATTGGAATCCATAATTTAAGGAGGCAAGAAATTTGGGTTAATTAGCTGCTGTTTGTAAGATTGCATATACAAAATGAAATCCATTACTCAAAATATCCAAATCTTACTTCACCAGAATAATTACTTAAATGATACTCTTTTCTGTAGTGACACCATTCTACACAGTTCTCTTAATGGAACCAGTAAGTTGGGATTTTTACTATATCACAGCTTGTGTGCCTGACACAGTTCCAGTTTGAAGGGAATGAATAGGACCCAAACAGAAGGGAGGATGCTTTTGGGAAAAGAAAGAATGAAAGAAAGAATGAGAGAGAGAGGTAAGTCAGTTGGAGCAGTATGAAGGACAGGCAGGGACTCGAGGAGACTGCAACACTGGGGATAGGGGGCCCTCACAACATAGAGAAAACAAGGACTGGGAACAGGACCAAGTGGTAGAATGTGAAAGGGGAGGCACAAATTGTAAATGCATGAATGCAGTGTGCATGAATGCCAGGTGCCCAGGAATAATATATGTGACCTGCAGGCATTAGTGACAGAATCCCAGTTAGACTTGGTGGCTGTGCTGGAGATATGGACTACACAGCACCACCACTGGGAACTATCAATGCCAGTATACTGTACACAGTTTTTAGGAGAGATAGGAGACCGGGGAAAGGGACAGGAGTAGACTTAGATGTGTAGGAGGATAGCCAAGCCAGAGAACAGATACGTGGGGAGCACCAGTTCAGAAGCATTGTGGGTACAGGAAGTCATCAATAGGAAAGAATTATCAGGGTTGGAGTGATATATAGAGCACCATCTTAAAATGAACAAATTCAGAAAGAATGCATAGGGATCTTTGGAAACTCAAGGCGAGATCAGGAGCATGGCAGTTGGGAGTTCTGTGCCAAAAAGTGAAAAATCATGCACCTAAGGCATAGGAAACTCAAGGGCTGAGTGCAAGATGGGGTATTGTCAGTCACTAAGCAGGAAAGGGATCTTGGAGTTATCATATCTGATGACGTCAGAGTGTCGGGGCAATGTGTCTAGGCAGTGGGTGGGGCCAGTGGGATGCTGTGATGCATAGGGTGATGTATATCCAGCAGGAGGGGGGAGGTGGTGTTTACACTATATCGCTCGCTGGTGAGATCCCACATGGAGTATTGTGTCCAGTTCTGGAGGCTGCATCTCAGAAAGGACTTGGGATGGAGGCAGTCCAGTGGAGGGCAGCAAAAATGATGTAGGGGTTGCACCAAAAGCCCTGTGATGAGAGACTGAGGAATCTCAACATGTACACCCTGGAAGACAGGAGAGCAAGAGAGGGCATGATAGAGACCTACACATACATTATGGGGGTAACGGTGTAGGAGAGGAGTCTCTTTCAAATGAGGAAGTGCGCCAGAACCAGAGGCATGCAATGAAGTGGGGGTTAGAGGATGTGAGGAATTACTTAATTGAAAGAGTGGTGGACACCTGGTACAGACTGCCAACAGAAGAGGTTGAGGTGAAAAAGGAAAATTACGTACCTACCGTAATTCTTGATCTTCTTGGACAAGCTCACCACTCATTCACACACTAGTGGGATTAGCGCCGGAGGCACTAAGACCCATCGGGAGCAAACTTTTTGCTGGAGGGTCGGCGCGAGAGACGGCGCCGCGAGACACGGCGCCGCGAGCAGCGGCTCGAGCGGTAATGACCATCTCGGCGACGACCCTCCAACCGCCTCAGTACCTTTTTTACCAAGGAGGTGCAGCGCAACTAACGTAAAGAGTAAACCCAACATTAAAAAACGGACATAAGATAGTCCGTATGACCCGTGTAAGAAGGGTCAGCAAAGAAGTCCTCACGGCCTAAAGATTTGAGGAGTGAAGACCAACAGGTGAGCTCGGGATGGAGGAGAGGAGATGAGTGGTGGAGACTCGCCCAAGAAGATCAAGAATTACGGTAGGTACGTAATTTTCCTATCTTCCTGGACATAAGTCTCCACCACTCATTCACACTAGTGGGAGAGTACCAAGCTGATAATCCCCCAAAAGGGCGGCAGGAGAGCCAGAGCTCACGCGTCTAAGATAGAAGCCCATTAAGGATAGTTCTGCCGAATGCGGAATGTCGCCTGGCATGAACATCCAGTGCATAGTGCTTAACGAAGGTATGCACTGAGCTCCAGGTGGCGGCGTTGCATATATCTGCAATTGGAACATTGCGAATTTCCGCTAGGGATGCCGACGATCACGCCTAGTAGAGTGAGCCACACTCTACCTTCTAATTTAACTTGAGCCATGGAATAGCAATGACGAAGGCATGCCACTAACCATGAAGAGATGCATCTAATAGCGAGGTTGACCCAGCCGGTGTCGCTGAAAGAAACGAACAGTTGCTGAGTTCATGAACATCCTTGGTTCTATCTAAATAGAACCGCAAGGCTCTCTTAACATCCAAGGAATGAAGAGCTCGCCCCTTCATTTTGGAAATTAGCTGCAAGCGGGAAGTACCAGAGGTTGGTTTAGATGGAATTCTGACACAACCTTGGGAAGAAATTTAGGATGAGTACGGAGAACTACCTTGTCCTTATGGAATACAGTATACGGAGGGTCCGTAACCAGGGCATGTATCTCAGAGACCCTGCGGGCTGAGGTAATGGCCACCAGGAAGGCAGTCTTCCAGGTAAGAAATTTTAGCTCACAGGTAGCTAAGGGTTCGAAAGGCTTCCGAGTGAGCATGTCCAGCACCAGGTTAATGTCCCAGGCTGCAACTGGACGCCTAACAGGGCGTCTGGTATGGAGAATCCCCTAAGAAATCTCTTCACTCATAGGTAACTGAGCCAGAGTTAAGGAAGAAACCGGCTCATGGAACGCTGAGATGGCACTAAGGTGAACTTTAACTGTGGAGTACTGAAGACCTAAGTTTGATAGGTCAAAAGATACTCCAGAACCTTGCCAGGAGGACAGGAAAAGGGATTCCAAGAGGATTTGCACACCAGAGAAAACGTTTCCATTTGGAGCGTACGTTTTCGGTGGCTGGCTTCGAGCAGCCAGAAGGATGTCTGAGACTCTGAGAGGCGTTGAACCGATTCACTTCTATCTCTTCAGGAGCCAAGCATGAAGGTGAAGTGATTTCAGGTTGGGATGGACCAACGAACCCTGAGTCAAAAGACTGATTTGCAAGGAAGTGGTCTCGAGAGGCTGCCAACATACTGTTGAGTAGAGGAAACCATAGTTGCCGAGGCCAGGAAGGAGCAATGAGAATCATCTTGGTCCCCGAGACTCGAACTTGAGGAGTACTCTCTGGATTAGAGGAAGCGGTGGAAAGGCGTAAAGAAAGCGTTTTGTCCACCGCAGCCTGAACGCATCCTGACAGAAAATGCCAGGCCCTGGATTTCTGGAGCAGAAGAGAGGCAGTTTTGCGTTGAGTGGGGATGCAAAAAGGTCCAGGTCTGGAGTCCCCACTCTTTGAACAGGGACCGAGCTACGGCTGGATCGAGACCACTCGTGAGGTCTGCCTCCGTTCTGCTGAGGTGATCTGCTAGGTCGCTTTGTATACCTGGCAGATAAACCGCTTGAATCAGAGACTTGTGCTCCAAGCACCACTCCCACACCCTCATTGCTTCCTGCAAAGGGATAAGAATGAGCACCGCCTTGCTTGTTGATGTAATACATCACTGCTTTGTTGTCCGTTTGAAGGAGAATGTTCTTGTGACAAAGGACATCCTTCAGAGCTCGGATTGCATAGAGGACCGCTCTCATCTCCAGGACATTTATGTGGAGATGAGTTTCGAACTGAGTCCATACACCTTGAGTGTGGAGGGAGAGACAGTGAGCTCCCCATCCCATTAGCGATGCATCTGTGGTGATGGAGATCTGATGATCCGGGGAGCAAAGGGAATCCTTCCAGGAGATTGCTTCTTGAGACCACCAGGTGAGAGACCTTCAAGGGGCTCCGCCACCTTGATGGGATAAGACTGGGGTGAGAGGTCGGGGACCACTGAGTGGAGAGCATCCATTGGGTGGTTCTCATGTGCAGTCGGGCCAGAGGGACAGTGAAGACCGAGGACGCCATGAGACCCAACATGCGTTGCATCGAGAGAGCTGTAACCGATTGGTTCTCCCTGATGTAACGGGCCATCCAAGGATGTCGAGTCTTCTGTCCTCTGGAAGGAAAGCCTCGCTGAAGAGGTGTCTAGAAGCGCCCTATGAAAAGGAGCCCTGGGAGGGTTGCAGTTGAGATTTTTTCAAATTCAGCAGAACTCCCATGGACGTGAGAAGACGAGAAGTCGCTTGCACGGCTTCCAAAGTCCCTTGGCCGGAAGGGCTTGCTAGAAGCCAATCGTCCAGGTAGGGAAACACTGAGTCCGATTTTCCTGAGATGCGCCACGAGAACTGCACAACACTTTGTAAAACTCAAGGCGCCGAGGATAGCCCAAAGGGCAGGACTCTGAACTGATAATGCTGACCCAAAGCTACAAACCTGAGGAACTTTGTGGGTCGGTGGACGGGATATGCTGGTAAGCATCCTGCATATCCAGAGAGCCAGCCAGTCGTGCTGATGCAGCAAGGGTAACAGGGTACCTAGGAAATCATCTTGAATTTCTCCCTGGGGAGGAATTTGTTTAACTTTCTGAGGTCTAGAATGGGGCGATCCCCAGATTTCTTTGGAACCAGAAAGTAATGGGAGTAGAACCCTGTGTTTCGCAGATGCGGGGGCACCAGTTCTATTGCCCTGTTGTTCAGAAGGCCCTGGATCTCCGCGGTGAGGAGGTCTGACTGAGAGGCCGACAACCTGGGTTGTCGTCTGGGAGGACAATTCGGGGGGGTTTCCAAGAAATTGAGAGAATAACCCTCGCGAATTATCCGAAGGACCCATTTGTCCGAAGTTATGGACTTCCACTGGTTGTAGAAGTACATCAGACGACCTCCCACCGGAGGAGAAAGTTCCACCTCGGGCAGAGTGGATGGAACTTGGGCCAGCGACTCATAAGGTGGCGCTGGGAGCTTTAGGCCCCTGCGCTTTCTGCTGCGTCTTCTTTTGAGGTTGGGCAGGTTGGCTTTTATGGAAGCTTCCCCTGCCTCTGCCTCGAAAGGACTGACGACTATGAAACTGACGTCTGTTCACATGCCCCAGAGGGGCAGGCGGAGGTCTGGCCAACTTAATGGCCGATCTAGTCTTCTGAGTGGCCTCTAAGGCTTGCTCCACCTGAGGCCAAAAAGAAAGGAGCCATCAAAGGCAGCGCCATCACCTGCTGCTGAGCATCATTCGTGAAGCCAGAAGTACGCAGCCAGGAATGGCGCCGAGTACAAATCCCCGCGGCTGCTGAGCGAGAAGCAGTGTCGAAAGCGTCCATGGCGGCTTTGACCTGTTGGTTATTGGACTCAATACCTCTAATAACGGTCAGAAGAAGCTCTGACTTGGAATCCGAATCTGGAAGAGCTTCAACCATTCTTTTCATAGAGTGCCACAGGATATACTCATACTGAGAAAAATAGCCTTGATAACTGGCAATACGCATACTTAGAGTGGAGGCAGCAAAGACTCTCTTACCTAATGTATCAATCTTACGAGACTCTTTGTTAATAGGTCGAGCTGTAGTAGTTTGAGGAAGAACGACCTTGTCATTCTCTGCCAGGACTACAATAGGATCCACAAAGGCTTGGGATGCCAAAATGGGACGATCCTTGGGAGCTGAATACTTCTTATCAATGGATTTAGCCACTGAGGGAATAAGAGCAGGATTATTCCATACCATTTGAGACAGCGTCTCGAAGGAAGGCTGGATCGGAGGAGTCAAATCCGTAGGGATCTCCGAAGCATGAAGATACTGGAGTCTTAATATCTTCCCAGGATCGATGTCTGTAGTCTGGAGAGAAAGAGTGGATCCCAGGTTCTTCAACAGAGACTTAAAGGACAGGTCCTCGACCACAGGCTCTGTAGCAAAGAAAGATCCTGTTTCCTCCACTTCATCACCCAACCGAAGGTCTGGGTCAGGCTCAACATCATCTCCTGATGGTCCAGAAAGGACTGTTTGGACAGGAAAGGAGTGAAAATTAGGAGAGGAGGAAATAGCAGAAAAACAAGGAGAGTCCCCAAGGGCTGCCGGCGCCGAGACGGCAAAACGGGCTGAAGACGGCACCGAGGAGGCGCACGGCGCCGAAGAAGCACGCGGCCCCAGCGCCCAGCGGTGCCGCCGTGGACTTGCACAACGCGAGATGCGCCAAGCCACGGAAGACGCCGCGAACGGGCGCCGCCTATCTAACGGCACCACCGGGCGCACCGCGAGACCTCTCCGCCAGCGCCGCGGATGGCGCCGCAAGGCCCAGCGGCACTAAAACGCGCCGAGGCTGGGCAGACTCCCGTGAAGGCGCCGGAAAAGCCCCAGGAACCTGGAAAGCTAGAGAAGGAAAACCAGGAGATAAGGGCATCGGTAAGGCCTCCTGCGCCGCAGCCATGTGAGGGGGGAAATATTCCAGCACGGACTCGCAGGCCACCGGCTACGCCACGCCGACCAGGGAAGGTCCAACCCTCTACCTGATCGCCGAGGGGCCCGAGGGCCTGGAGGCAACCGAGCCAGGCAGAAGAACCAACCTCCTGAGCCCATTGCTCCATAAGAGCGCCCACTGATGAAACTGCTCATCTGGAGTCCTACCTAGGCGGGAGGGACCCGGCGTTGAGGACGACTATTACGGAAGTCGGCGACTCAAGAAGGAGACTGGCAACTAGTACCCATAACCGAGCGTCGGCGCACAGACATACTAGAGAGGCGACCTCGAGTGATGCCTTCTCTTTTGACCTGTGGGCTCAAGAAGAGCTCGAGGCCAGCGGTTGCCGAGATACGACCGCTTATTTTATGCGGTAGGGGACCGACCATCCCCAGGCATCGGACTGACCGTTGCCGGAACCCGCTGAGGAGAAGGAGGCTGACGGACCCAGCCCAGCTGACTAGAAAAGCTTTCATACTAAGTCTCCTACCGTCACCTGACCTGCTCATGGTCGACTCCGTCCAGTAGGCCGAGACTTCTTCAAGTAAAATTTAAATATTAGAAAAATTTAACGAAAATAGAATAAAATTAAGCGATACTACTTATCGTGATAAAGTTAAAAAAACAAACTGAAAACTATCGCTTAGTTTGAAGTTTGACTCCACGGCAAGCGACGTCGTCACTAGAAGCGCACTCCGCACAGCGGGAAAAAAGAACAAGAGGCGGTTGGAGGGTCATCACGAGATGGTCATTACTCGCTCGAGCCGCTGCTCACGACGCTGTCTCACTGGCGCCGCTCTCTCATGACCTCCAGCAAAAGTTTGCTCCCGATGGGTCTTAGTGCCTCCGGCGCTAATCCCACTAGTGTGAATGAGTGGTGGAGACTTATGTCCAGGAAGATCAGTAGGGACTTAAAGCATGTGTGGGATAGACGTGGGGAGTATTAGGAAGTGGGCAGTGATGAGGGAGGGTCACCAGAAACCAGTTAGGGTCTGCGAAGACAGACTAGGCAGGGACTACCTGGGTAGATTGGGTGGGGAAGCGGTCCTTTTCTGCTGACAGATTCTCTTTCTATGTTTCAGAAGCATTATAGGTACAGTGGGTCATCATTGGGGGAGAATTGCTATGGTTGGAGTGATATAATGGACCAGCCTCTCAAAATGAAAAAGCAGACACAGAACTGGGGGAGGTAATAAAAAGAGTGACGGCGCAGGTTGAGGTGCTGCTGATTGGGATCTTCAATATGACAGACATGAACTGGAGTGTGCCAGTTGATAGAGGACGTACAGGATGTGTTTCTGGTACAGAAGGTGGAGGAGCCGTTGTGGATTTGGTCCTCACATATAGGGACAGCACTGAAGATATGACAGTAAGGGAACCCCCTGGTAACCAGCGTTGCCTGACCATATGGTTTGATATAAAATTAGAGCCAGAAAGCCACCACTCACAAACTAAAGTTTTAGACTTTATAAAGGTGAAGTTTTGTAAAATGTGGAAACGGTGATGTATCAGAACGGTGACGTATTCACAGCACCAACACTTTTGTGCGACCCCGTTCCCACCCCCCATCCCCAAGATGTGCCCTTGAGTTAGACTATATAATAATAAAATTATTATATAAAGCCCCCCCGCAAGGAAAGACTTTCCCAGAAGTGGTCGCAATGTGAGTTTGTTGCTGTTCTCATTCATCACCATTCCATAGTCACTATTATGACATGGAACCAAATGGAAGATTGATTAAAAAAGGGCTGTTTGAAGTAACGAGTCTGTAGGAGACCCAGGATCATGTCCCATGTTTGACTGCCATGTCCTGATGGGAGTCTGAGGGTGCTGCGAAATCCACAAACTCAGGCTCCAAGGAGATCATTTCATTCCTTGAACATCTCCTGGGATGAGTGGTAGAGCGCCTTCTACACTGGGTGACTACATGCCATCAGTCCTCACCTGCCACAGGTCAGGTGCCACCAGAGATCACATATGTACAGTAGTGGACAGGCTCAGCAAAGAGAGGAAAACAGTCTTCACTTACGCAAATGAAAGGCAACATCCCACATACATTGTTTAGCTCCTTCTTCCAGTTCCCTTATTCAGCAAAATGAACAGATAAGAGCGTATTTCCAGACCATTCAAGGTCATGATCTTCCTAGACTAAAATCTTCACCATTCATTCACACTGTTGGGACAATGCCAGAGGCGCTAGGACCCAGTGGGAGCCAAAAATCTTAAGGAGGGCCAGCGCCAAGGTAGAACTGCACATGTGTGGCACCGAAAGACTGGTTCGTACCTGTATAGGCTATGTTGGCGTTGACCTTCCAACCGCCTCAGTTCCTTTTTTCCCCACCATCGAGTGCGCTTCAGTAAACAACATCGCTCACTCATCGGGAGTCAAAACTTCATGTCTATACGACAGCAACATTTAGTCGCTCATGTCTCCGGGTGTGGGTTTAGTATTACACAATTTCAGGCAGGCCACAAGTCAGGTGCATAAAAAACACACAAGGTGTTTGTCATTTTATTTTTATCAAGCAAAATATACAGAAAGCAAAATGGTAGATCAGACAACTGTTTAGCTTCAACAGTGTCTGTGGCTTCTCTTCAGTCTAGCATGAATCAAACAGTGTGAAAGCACACACTACCAGGAAGTCTTCCACCTTCCTCATTCAGTATCCAACTGACCACCCTATCTTCTTTCTCAGGACTGAGGTAGGGCTTTCTATAAGCTCCCTAGAAGCTGGACACATTTTCCACTGCCTTTTGATTAACAGCAGGCATAACATAAAACTAGCCTCTAGGGGCCACTGTTGTCCCATAGAGAGCAGTTATTCTAGGAGCGTGGATATGTTGTTCATCCACACTCTCTGGCATGTCCCTTTCCCCTTTAAATTCACCAGAAAGTCTTCAAGCTGGCTCCTCCCACCCACCCAGGTGGTAAATACCTCGGCTTCACCCCATGACGCCAGATCTTCCTTTCTGCTGGAAGATTCAGGTTCCCTCATGCTACTTCTGCAGTTCATAGGCCCTGGATTCTCAACGACGGTTTTCATCACAGTCGCGTTCTTTAAAACTCATCAGTTTACGATACTGATCCGAGTGCATCAGACTTGGAAGACAAGTTGTCCCCCGGATTTCGCCGGTGTCCTTGCAGACAGAAAATGTCGCGCACTGATCCCCGCCTCTCGTGTGTCCACTGCTTGGGTGTTGTATATGACACCACCCCTTGCATCATCTGTTGGGCCTTCCATCCCAACGTCCTGGACGACCGCAAGGCGCGCCTAAAACTGGGGAGACTGGAGCTTCGCAATCCACTGGTGAAATCGAAGGAGGCCAGGTGGGCGGTTTCCACGGCCGCGGGATCCGCCGAGCAGCTCAACCAAATGCTGACTTTCAAAGAGGAACTGCTCAAGCTTTGGCCAGCCAAAGTTTTTTTCGTGCCGTTTAACCTGGGTTCTACCTTCTCTGGGTCCTTTCGGGTGCTGTGCCAGTCTCTCCCCACCAGGAGTGAGGCGCCCTCGGGCCCGCACTCCTCCCGCCCTAGAAAAAAGGACAAGGACCCTAAATCTTCTTCATCCCGAAGAAGACGTTCCTGGGACCGAGACGGGTCTGACTCCCAAGACTTTGCAGTCTCGTACCGGTCCGAGATAAGCTCTCGACCACCAACTTCTCGGCCTTCTGTCAAGCCAAAGGCACCGAGGCCAAGGAAATGAACCGGATGAGATTTTCTCGACCCGATCGAGCCGTTGTCACCGAATTCAGTCGACGGCTCCTTGGAAAGGACTCCTATCCATTCCCTCCCTGATGAGGAGACCCAGCCGTCGGGTGTCCCAATCGAGGAAAAGATGCTGGAACCTCGGTTCTCCCCGACTCCGGCTTCTCCCGATCGAACGAGCTGACTCAGTCAGTCTCAATCGAGGACCAGGACTCCTTCGGTCGAAAAACTGAAGAAAGGTCACAAGCACTCTAGGTAGAGGCGTCGCCACCGATCCTCATCCTCCTCAGACAAGAAGAGACTTCGATGGAAGCTCCGTCGACGTTATGAGGATCTCATGTGGCAACAGCTGAATCTTCCTGGACATAAGTCTCCACTACTCATTCACACTAATGGGATCTGCGCCGGAGGCACTAGGACCCATCGGGAGCAAACTTTTTTGCTGGAAGGTCGGCACCTGAGATGGCACCGCGAGGAGTGGCACTGCGAGCCTCAGCTCATGCGGTAATGAATATCCCGGCGTCGACCTTCCAACCGCCTCAGTTCCTTTTTTCCTGCCATCGAGTGCACTTCAGTGACGACGTCGCTCACCCGATGGGAGTCAAACTTCAAACTAGCAACATAGTTTTCAGTTTTATTATTTTGTAGAAATATCTCGAATAAGTATCGCTTAAGTTTATTCTCATTTACAAAGAAGTCTCAGCCTACTTTGACGGAGTCGACCATGAGCGGGTCAGGTGACGGTAAGGAGACTTCGGATGAAAGCTGTTCAGTCAGCCTGGCTGGGTCCAGTCGTCGCCTTCTCCAGGGGGGTCTGACAACAGTCAGTCCAGTGCCAGTGAGTGGTCCCGCAAGCATAAAAATAAACAGTAGCATTCTCTGCACCATTATTTCTCGAGCTCTTCTTGACCCATAGGTCAAAAAAGAGAAGTCATCACTCGAGGTCGCCCTCTGATATGTCTGCGCGTAGACGGTCAGTTATTGGAGCTAGTTGCCAGTCTCTTCCTTCGGAGCCAGCTTCTGTTTCTGGTAGCCGACTTCTTCGACATCGGAGCCCTACCCCGCCCTCTGGTAGGTCTTCAGATGAGCAGTTTCATCACTGGGCTGCTGTTATGGAGCAGTGGGTTCGGAGGTTGGTCCAGCTGCCTGGCCCTGTCACTCGGGGGCCGTCAGGCCTCTTGGGAGACCAGGTAGGGCAGTTGAGCCTCCCTGGTCATGCGGCACAGTCTCCGGTGCCGTCGACTCCACACTTAGGTGTGTCCCCCCCCCATATGGCTGCAGCACAGGGGGCCACACCGACGCCTCTATCTCCTGCTCTTCTTCCTCCCTTCTCAAATCCTGTTTTTCTGAGTCTTGGGGTGTTTTCCGACGCCCTCGGCACCATCTTCAGCACCTGGACGTCTGTCGGTGCCGTTGAGTTACTTGGCGCCGTGCGCTTCGTCGGCGCCGTCCTCGGCACTATGCAAAGCCGTGGTGCCATCCGGCCTGGCGGCGCCGTCCTCGGTGCCGTGCGCTTCGTCGGCGCTGTGCGTCTCTGTGGCGCCAGGAGTCCTTAGAGCGTCGTACATCTCTCAGAACTCCTCCCTTAACCCTTTTCCTTCCTCATTTCCATCTGATTTTCACTCCTTTCCTGTCCATACAGTCCCTCCTGGACTGTCAGGAGATGACGCTGAGCCTGACCCAGACCTTAGGCTGGGTGATGAAGTGGAAGAAACAGGGTCTATTCCTGCTGCAGAGCCTGTGGTCGAGGACCTGTCTTTTAAGTCTCTGCTGAAAAATTTGATTTCCAACCTTTCTCTCCAAACTACGGATATCGATCCTGGGAAATTGCTAAGACTCCAGTATCTCCATGTCCCGGAGATCCCTACGGATTTGACTCCTCTGGTACAGCCATCCTTCGAAACACTGTCTCAAATGGTATTGAGTAATCCTGCTCTCATTCCTTTGGTGGCTAAATCCATAGATAGGAAATACTCGGCCCTCAAGGATCGACCCATTTTGGCGTCCCAAGCCTTTGCAGATCCTATTGTAGTTTTGGTGGAGAATGATAAGGTCGTCCTTCCCCAAACTACTACAGCTCGACCTATTAACAAAGAATCTCGTAAGATAGACACTTTAGGTAAGAGAGTCTTTGCTGCTTCCACCCTGGGTATGCGTATTGCTAGCTACCAGGGCTGCTTCTGTCAGTATGAGTATATTCTTTGGCATTCGCTCAAACAGATGGCTGAAACTCTTCCGGAATCAGATACAAAGTCAGAGCTTCTTCAAACCATTACCAGGGGTATCGACTCCAACAACCAGCAGGTTAAAGCGGCTATGGATGCTTTTGATACTGCTTCCAGAGTGGTGGCGGCCGGCATTTGTACCCGCCGTCATTCCTGGCTGCGCACTTCAGGTTGTATGAATGATGCACAGCAGCAGGTAATGGCATTGCCTTTTGATGGTGTGTATCTCTTCGACCCTCAAGTAGAACAGGCTCTAGAAGCTACACAAAAGACTAGGTCAGCCATTAAGTTGGCTCGACCTCCTCCTGTCCTCTCTCGAGGGGGTGTTAATCGCCAGTTCCATAACCATCAGTCCTTTCGAGGCAGAGGCAGAGGAAGTTTTCATAAAAACCAAGCCCCCCAGCCTCAAAAGAAAACGCAACAGAAGGCACAAGGACCCAAAGCGCGCAGCGCCACCTTCTGAGTTGTTGGCCCAAGTCCCACCTCAGCTGCCCGAGGTAGACTCTTCCTCAGCGGTGGGAGGTCATCTGACGCACTTCTACAATCAATGGAAGTCCATAACCTCAGACAAATGGGGTCCTCTGGATTATCCGAGGATATTCACCCAGTCTTGTGGAGACCCCTCCGGATCATCCCCCCAAACAACAGCCCAGGCTGTCAGCACTTCAGTCAGACCTTCTCGCCTCCGAGATCCAGGGCCTTCTGCACAACAGGGCAGTAGAAGTAGTTCCGCTGCACCAACAGAACACAGGGTTCTACTCCCATTACTTTCTGGTTCCAAAGAAAACCGGGGGCATGCGCCCCATTTTGGACCTCAGAAAACTAAGCAAATTTCTGCCCAAGGAGAAATTCAAAATGATTTCACTAGGAACCTCATTACCTTTGCTTCATCAGCACGACTGGCTAGCCTCCCTAGACATGCAGGATGCTTACCAGCACATTCTATTCACCGAAGCATCACAAATTCCTAGGGTTTGTGGCTCTGGGACAGCATTATCAGTTCAGAGTCCTGCCCTTTGGGCTATCCTCGGCGCCATGAGTTTTTACAAAGTGTGCAGTTCTCGCAGCGCATCTCAGATCGGAATTCAAATGTTCCCTTATCTGGACAACTGGCTTCTGGCAAGTCCTTCCAGGCAGGGAACTCTGGATGCCATAGCCACCGCTTCAACCTTTCTCACGTCCATGGGAGTCCTGCTAAACCTCAAAAAATCACAGCTGCAGCCCTCCCAGAGACTCCTCTTTATAGGAACTCTTCTGGACACCTCCTGTGTGAAGGCTTTTCTGCCAGAAGACAGAAGGAGCGATATCCTTCAGATGGCCCATCACATCGGAGAGAGCAACTCTGTTCCATCTCTCTCGATGCAACAGATGCTAGGTCTCATGGCATCCTCAGTGTTCACTGTACTCCTAGTACGCCTCTACATGAGAACTTCTCAGTGGATGCTCAGTACTCAGTGGTCCCCAACCACTGACCCGCAGTCCTTTCTCATCAAGGTGACAGAACCCCTGAAGAGGTCACTCACCTGGTGGTCGCAAGAGAACAATCTCCTAGAAGGGTATCCCTTTGCTCCTCTGAATCATCAGATTTCCATTACCACAGAGCGTCCCTGATGGAGTGGGGGGCTCACTGTCAGGCTCTCCACACTCCAAGTACGTGGACTCAGGTCAAGTCCCAGCTTCACATAAATGTCTTGGAAATGAGAGCCGTCCTTTATGTGGTCCGGGCATTGAAGGACATTCTCTGTCACAAGAGCATTCTTCTTCAGATGGACAACAAAGCAGTGATGTATTACATCAACAAACAGGGCGGCTATCACTCTTACCCCTTATGCAGAGAAGCGATGAGAGTGTGGGAATGGTGCTTGCAGCACAAGTCTCTAATCCAAGCGGTCTACCTGCCAGGAGTGCAGAACAAACTGGCGGACCACCTCAGCAGAACAGAGACAGAGCCTCATGAATGGTCTCTCGACTCAGACATAGTTCAGTCAGTATTCACAGAGTGGGGAACTCCAGATCTGGACCTTTTTGCATCCCCACTCAACACAAAACTGCCTCTCTTCTGCTCCAGAAATCCAGGGCCTGGCATTTTCTGTCAGGATGCGTTCAGGCTGCAGTGGACAAAACGCTTTCTGTATGCCTTTCCGCCTCTTCCTCTAATTCAGAGGGTACTTCTCAAGTTCGAATCCCAGGGGGACAAAATGATCCTCATTGCTCCCTTCTGGCCTCGACAAATGTGGTTTCCACTACTCAACAGTATGTCGGCAGCTCCGCTGAAACCACTCCCACTTCAGACAAACCTCTTGACTCAAGGGCCGGTTGTTCTTCCCAACTTGAGGTCGCTTCACCTTCACGCTTGGCTCCTGAAGAGATAGAAGTGAATAGATTCAACGTCTCTCACAGGATTTCAGATATTCTTTTGGCTGCGCGGAAGCCAGCCACTAGCAAAACTTACACAGCCAAATGGAAGCGTTTTTCGCTCTGGTGTGCAAAATCCTCTTTAAATCCCTTTTCCTGCCCACCAGATGAAATTTGGGAGTACCTCTTAGACCTCTCAAATTCAGGTCTGCAGTACTCTACAGTCAAAGTTCACCTTTGTGCCATTTCAGCTTATCATGAGCCAGTACTTTTCTTATCACTGGCTCAGTTACCTGTGGTTAAGAGGTTTCTTAAGGGAATTCTGCATACCGGACCTCCTATAAGACGTCCAGTCGCAGCCTGGGACATTAATCTTGTACTAGACATGCTCACTCGGAAACCTTTCGAACCTCTGGCTACCTGTGAGCTAAAATTTCTCACCTGGAAAGCGGCCTTCCTAGTGGCCATTACCTCAGCCCTAGGGTCTCTGAGATACATGCCTTGGTCACAGACCCTCCATATACTGTGTTCTCAGAAAGACAAAGTAGTCCTTAGAACCCATCCTAAATTTCTTCCTAAGATTATTTCGGAATTTCATCTAAACCAACCTTTGGTCCTACCCTCTTACTTTACGGACTTCCAAAATGAAGGAGAACATTCTCTTCATTCTTTGGACGTCAAGAGAGCTTTGCGTTTCTATCTAGATAGAGCAAAAAACCTTCGTAAAGCTCAATAACTGTTTGTTTCCTTCAGTGAGACCCAGCTGGGTCAACCTGTCGTTATCAGATGTATCTCAGCATGGCTAGTGGCATGCCTTCGCCACCGTTATTCCATGGCGCAGGTTAAGCTGGAGGGCAGAGTGTACGCTCACTCTACTAGGGCGGTAGCAGCATCTTGAGCAGAAATCCGCAACGTTCCCATTGCAGATATTTGCAATGCGGCTACCTGGAGCTCAGTGCATACTTTCGTTAAACTCTATGCCCTGGATGTTCATGGCAGATGACATCTGTCCTTTGGCAGAACCATCCTTAATGGACTTCTGTCCTAAGTCTGTGAGCTCTTGGTCTCTCCTGCCGCCCTCTCGGGGGGATTATTAGCTCGGTACTCTCTCATTAGTGTGAATGAGTGGTGGAGACATATCCAGGAAGATATGGAAATTACGTACCTACCGTAATTCTTGATCTTCTTGGACGACTCTCCACCACTCATTCACACGCCCACCCTCCATCCCCCGCCTGTTGGTCTTCACTCCCTCAATTCTTTAGGCTGTGAAGACTTCTTTTCTTGACCCTTCTTATACGGGTCTTCCGGACTATCTTATGTCCGGTTTTTGATTAGGCTATCCTTCTAGGTTAGTTAGGCTGCACCTCCTCGGAAAAAAAGGTACTGAGGCGGTTGGAAGGTCGACGCTGGGATATTCATTACCGGACGAGCTGAGGCTTGCTGTGCCGCTCCTCACGGCGCCATCTCAGGCACCGACCTTCCAGCGAAAAAGTTTGCTCCTGATGGGTCCTAGTGCCTCCAGCGCAGATCCCATTAGTGTGAATGAGTGGTGGAGACTCATCCAAGAAGATCAAGAATTACGGTAGGTACGTAATTTCCATTTCTGTCCAGTCAGAAGCCGGCTCTGCCGGCGACACCGGCCATTACTTGGCCACAGCCTCTTAGGCCAACCCCTCCGGAATCGAAGATCCCGGTTCCTCCACCTGTAGGGCCAGTACGCATTCCAGCTCGGCCTGTTTCGGTCTCCCCACCAATTTTTGTGGAACCACCGACTAAGCAGCCTCAGGGAGGGACTCCCTCGAAAGAGGATAGGACTGACACCGGCCTTCCCCATCGTTTGTCCATTATGGTGGTCCACGATTGCCCTCGACTTATCGAGGGAGATATAGGTGGGTGACCTTTATATCCCGACTCTTCAGACTTGGATGCCACTGGTCTGCACTCACATCTGGGCGATGACGCGTCATCAGTGGCAGGCTTGGAGGAAGGTCCTTCCTCTTTTCAGGGCATCCTCCGCCTCATTTCCGAATCAACCGGGATGCCCTTGGAGCCTATCCAAAAGAAGGCGGAATACCTCCTCATGGATATCCTCAAGAGGGGGGATACCCCGACAGAGGCCTTTCCAGTGGCTGAAGCCATTGTTGGTCCGGCCCTGGAGCTATGGCAATGCCCTGCCTCCTGCCCAGCTCCATCTGCCCGCATGGCTCACAAGTATAGAGTACCCATGGGGTCCCTGGTGGGTTTCACAGAGCATTCCTCAGCCGTGAGCCTTGTAACTGCTTCTGTGTTCAGACACACTGATAGCTCAGTTGACACTGACCGCCCTCCGGACAAGGAGTCCACAAATATGGACCATTTTGCGCGGAAGGTTTATGCGGCTTCATCCTTGGCCCTTCGTTAGGCCAGCTCGGCTGTAATCATGGTACACTTCTCTCATGCCCTCCTGGGGTCACTAGATGAAGTCCTCCCTCATCTCCCAGCGGACATGCAGACCACGGTTAAGCAGGTTCATGACCAGGGTCGTGCTGTTGCCAGACAGCAGCTCCAGATGGCCCTGGACATTGGAGATTCCTGTGCCTGCTCCTTGGCAGCTGCAGTGGCCACTCGCTGCAGGGCCTGGCTGAGGTTATCCTCCTTTCCGGTGGATACTTGGCACAAGTTAGCTGACGTGCCCTTCCTTGGCACCGACCTCTTCGGTCCGGGAATGGCAGGTCACCTCCTGCGTATAGAGCAGTCCAATGCCACCTTGGATGCTACCTCTACAAAGGGTTGTTCGGGCAAGAACCAGCAGAAGCACAAGAAGAAGCCCTTTTGGCACTCTTCCCCTGCAGTTAGACAGCCCTCCTATCAAGGAGGTAAACAGCAGCAACAGCAGGCTCAAGCTTGGCACCCCAGGCCCAAGCAGGGTCCTCAACAGCCCCGTAAAGGAGGTTGAGGTACCGGTCCAGGAGCCTCCTCCTACTTCAAGCCTGCTCAGTGATGGGTCAGGGGTTGCCACCCCTACACCCGTCACGCCAGCTCTGGGTCCTCCTGTGGGGGGCCGGCTCCATCACTTTCTTTCTACCTGGTCTGGTATCACTTCAGACAGGTGGGTTCTGGAAGTGGTCGGCTAGGGACTGCCTCTAGAATTCGAGCAGTACCCTCCCAGCCGAGCCCGAGCCCCTCGGGAGGAAAGGATCTCAGTTCGCACTCAGTCGGCCCTTCGGGACGACATTGCTCAGCTCCTCCACAAGGAGGTGGTAGCTCCAGTGCCGGATCCTCCTACAGACCCAGACTTCGTGTCCAGGTACTTCCTGGTGCCCAAGCGGACAGGGGGTTGGCGCCCCATCCTAGATCTCCACGACCTGAATCAATATCTCAGGTCTTGCACCTTCCAGATGGTAACTCTGAACCAGATCATACCATCCCTGGAGCAAAACATGGTTCTGTTCACTGGATCTACAGGACAGCATTCTTTCACATCCCAATCCGTCCATCCCATCAGCGGTTCCTCCGCTTCAGGGTGAGGACCCTGTCACGAGTTCCAAGCCATGCCGTTCGGCCTGTCAGTCACTGGGTCTTCACCAAGTGCATTGCAGTGGTGGCAGCCCATCTTCGGCGTCGGGGAGTACCAATATACCCATATCTCAATGACTGGCTCCTGGCGGGTTCCTTCTTTCAAGAGGTGGAGAGGTCCAGGGATCTGGCCCTCCGAACCTGCTCCCATTTAGACTTCCTCATCAAGGAGGCAAAATCAGACCTCATGCCCTCTCCGGTGATGGGCTTTATCGGGGCAGAGCTCGACGCTCGTTAAACCAGACAGGGTGGAGGTTCTCTCCTCCTTTGCCCGATCATTTCTGGTTGGGCACTTGCGCCCTGCCCAGGACCTTCTGCGCCTTCTGGGTTACATGGTGGCGTGTACCTCGGTGGTCCATTGGGCCAAGTGGCACATGCGCCCCCTCCAATAGGAGCTGGCCGCCCAGTGGACTCAGCGTCATGGTCACTTCGACCAGCTGATCACTGCAACTCAGAAGATGTGGGACACTCTCCAGTGGTGGACCGTCTTGGACTGACTACCAGAAGGAATCCCATTTGTCCACCCAGAGCCAACATCGTCCTGACGACTGATGCCTCTCTCATGGGCTAGGGAGCCCACATGGGGGCCCACAGGGCCCACGGGTTCTGGATGCCAGAGGAGTCCCGATGCCACATCAACCTGTTGGAGCTCAGAGCAGTCAGACTGGCCCTGTCAGCTTTCGCTCCTCAAGTCCGGGGTCAAGTGATTCAAGTCCAGACGGACAATACCACAGCCATGTACTACCTCAACAAACAGGGCGGTATGCACTCCCGTCTGCTATGCAAGGAGGCGCTCCAGATCTGGACCCTCGTCAGCCGGTTGGAGGCGGATCTCCTAGCCATCCATGTGGCAGGAGTCTCAAACCAACTGACAGATGCTCTCAGCCACTTAGGCCAGACATCCCACGAGTGGTCTCTCCATCCACCAATCTGTTCTCCTGTTGGGGCAAGCCGTTGGTGGACCAGTTTGCCTCCAGGAAGAACGCCAAGCTGAGACTGAACTATGCCCGCCCCCCTCAGCAGGGCTCGCTGCAGGGGCCTTCTTGAGACCGTGGACCCCAGGCCTCCTTTACGCAACTTCCATTTCCCTTGATCTACAAGGTGCTTCTCAAGGTGAGGAGGGACAAGACAAAGGTGATTCTCGTAGACCCAGATTGGCCTCGCCAGTACTGGTCTCCAGATCTCCCCAGCCTCAGTTGCAGGGCCCCGGAGCGGCTTTGTACACGCCCGGACCTGATATCATTGAACCAGGGGAAGGTCTTCCATCTGGAACTTCAATGCCTACACCTCACAGCCTGGTACCTGAGCGGCTAGAGTTCCAGGATTTGGGTCTTTCTGAGGATGTCCACACGGTGGTGGAGGCATCTCGTAAGGAATCGACCAGAAAATGCTATGCCTTCAAATGGAAAAGGTTTTCCATTTGGTGTCAGGGAAAGAGTCTGGACCCCTTATCCTGCTCTGTGGCTAACATTTTAAACTACCTTTGGTCCCTCTCCAAAGGGGTCTGATCATGACCCTTAGGGTGCACCTGGCAGCCATTTCTGCTTACAGGCGCGGGCGGTCAGCAATATTAGCTGAGAGACGAGTGGTTGGGCACTTTTAAAGGCCTGGATCACATATCCCCTCCGGTGCGTGAACCTCCACCTCCGTGGGATCTTTTGCTGGTTTTGGCAAAGCTCATGGGCAACCCATTTGAACCCCTGCACACTTGTGGAAGACGGCCTTCCTGGTGGCTATCACATCAACCAGAAGGACAGGGGAACTCCAGGGGTTTTCGGTGGACTCCCCTTATCTAGTCTTTCACAGGGACAAAGTTGTCCTGCGCCCCCAACCGAAATTCCTTCCGAAGGTGGTGTCTGAGTTTCACCTTAACCAGGTGTTGACTCTGCCAGTATAATACCCTAACTACACCTCGGACGCAGTACAGGCTTCATACTCTGGACCTGAGATGTGCTCTCTCCTATTATAAGGAGAGGAAGGCGGAAATTCAGGGAGAGGTTCACCAGCTGTTTGTCACCTACACTGAAGCCGCTTCTGGCAGGCCTGCAGCTAAACGGACCATTGCGAGATGGATTACATCATCCATAGGTCTGTACTATGAGTTGGCGAGCAAGGAGCCCCCCCCCCAGAGGGATAAGAGCTCATTCTACCCGCCATACTGCTGCATCG
Source organism: Neoceratodus forsteri (assembly GCA_016271365.2). Classification (NCBI taxonomy): domain Eukaryota; kingdom Metazoa; phylum Chordata; order Ceratodontiformes; family Ceratodontidae; genus Neoceratodus; species Neoceratodus forsteri. Next base: position 254,316,017 of record CM028129.1, on the reverse strand, counting down.
GTGGCTGCTTCCAGGGACATCCCTATCCAGGAAATCTGTCGGGCTGCTACCTGGAAGTCAGCAAGCACCTTTATTACCCACTACCACATCGACCTTGAGTCACTCCGGGATGCTGGATTTTGGGGCCTCGGTTCTCCAATCTCTGTTTCCTAAATAGGGGGTGTACACCTTGCCTCCCTCCTCTCGGAGAACTGCTTGGAGTCTGCCAGAGAGTGTGGATGAACAACATATCCACACTCCTAGAACAGGTTACTCACCTGTAACAGTAGATCTTACTTCAAGAGGGCTCTTGGAGTAGGTAATTACATATAGGACTGATGTCGGCAGGCGGCAGGACCCCACGGAAAAATTTCTAGCTAACAGTCCCTGGCGAGGGTATAAAGGGGCGGTCCCGGACACCTGCCTTCCAGTTCTTTCCACTTGGTCAGCTCGTTACAGCTCCTCAGTAGTAAGTTCATGCTCAGCCCTGTTATTTCGTCGTTTTTACGAAAGTTATCAGTATTTTAGTACAATTTGCGTCAGGTGAACATCGGTTCGTCATCCCCTTCTAAAATAAGTGCGACTCGTGCGAGCCCAACTTTGCCTCCTGAGGCGGTCACACTCTCTGCCTTTTTGCTTAGGCCCCGACCACACAGTCAAAAGATGCCGCATTGCCTGCATTTCAACGCTGCCACCTGCAGACGACGCCAGCAGTCTTTGGAAGCCCATCTCCTTAAAAAGATGATGTCTGCAATGGAGAAGGAGTTGAAGCTTAGGCAGGCGTCAACCTCCCCAGAAGGACACAAGAAGCGGGATAAAGAAAGGCACAGGGAGAAGGCCTCCTCATCCGCGACTCCGGCCAGAGCCGTGGTTCAGGTAACGTCCCCTCCGGGGGATCACCCGACGGCAGCCTCCAAGGCTTTGGAGGAGGTGTCGGCCCGCCCATCGGGCTCGCGTTCAGGTCCTATGGGCGCCTCCGGGCCAAAGGAGGCCTCTGCCCCAGTACTGCCACAGGCTTGCGGCCTACTGGTGCAGGCACCTCCCATAAGCGGACTGCGCTTCTCTGGCGCCTGCGGAGAGGCCGCTAAGGCGCCCGACCCTTGAGCGGCGCAGCGGCAATGTCCCCCCTCAGACCGGGCGCTTCCACCCTCGGCTCGCCTCCGACGAGGGACCCCCTAAGTCGGACACCGGCTCCTCTGGCATCCACCGGGATTTAGCCCCTAAGTCGCACGTCAGCTCCTCTGACGTGCGCCGGGCATTGGAGCCTACGACAGACCCTCCATCGTCTGTCATCCCAGGTTCCCCGCAGCCTTCGCTGTCGTCCGGGGAGCCCGAGTCGCCCCTGCCTGACCCCTGGGACTTTTCCCCTCCGTCCCCGGGCGATGCGGAATGCTTTTCCCCGTCAGACCCTCCTCCCACTGAACCGGATCTGACGCCGGCCCCGCCGACGCTGGCCCCGCCGGCGCCGGACCCTCCGCCGCCAGCGGGGAATATTTCTCCTCCATCGGGCCCAACCCCCCACAGGCCTATCACTGTTGATCCACCTGTGGGTCTCCCTACTGGACCATCTGCTCCGGCAGCTCCTCCTGTACCTGGGTATTCGCCGTCGTATCCAACGCCGGCTTACCCAGGTCCGCAGTATCCAGCGCTGCAGTACCCGACGCCACAATACCCGGCACCGGTATTCCCGCAGCTGGGTTACGGATACTCGCCTTATGGATATAATCCGTATAACTATCCCCCTCCTCCTCCTCCACCGCCCCCCAGGCCACCGGTGGATCTTCAGGAGACTCTGGCCTCCTGGTGGGCTGAGGCCAAGGCTCAGCTCACCAAGGAAGTCGAAGCCGTCTTATGTGACGGTGCCACCTCCAGCTCCTCGCACCCGAGGCGGCACACTCCTCTCCGCCTCAGTTCCCAAGCTCTTCCTCTGGATCCAGAGAGGGCAGGACACGCATCCAGGATTCCCCTAAGGAACCCGTTCCTCCCCTGGACGAGTCAGGGAGTCTTATTCTGCTTCCAATTCTTCTTCTTCTTCTCTCTGGACTCCTCGGTTCCTCCGATGGATGCTCCGAGAAAGACGACGAGCCTCGCTCTCCGTCCAAGCCCCGGCCGAGGACTCCTCCGAAGTCTCCCGGAGGATCCTTCCTTCATGGAGTTGCTCAGGAAGATCCAGGAGAGTATATCAGTGGCGTTCTTTGGAACCAGATCCTCAGCGGGTTAAAACTTGAACATCTGGACCTGCCCTTATAGTTCTCTTGTGCCACCCTGGATCGAACCTCATGCCACCTTGTTTCCACTATTTGGAAACAACCGTCAGCTTTAGCCCCACTTCCTCGGAAGTCCAACAGGCTATACCAGGCTCCGGAGGGTGTAGATTTTTTGGATTCTCACCCCCGTGCAGACTCGGTTGTGATTAGCGCCGCTCACGGCCGGTCAGTACACCCTAAACATTTGAGCTTGTCTCCCTCGGATAAGGAATCTCGCCTTCTGGATCAGTATGGAAGGAAGATATATGCTTCTTCCACACTGGGAATCAGGGCCCTGAATTATGTAGCACATATGGGGGATTACCAGAAGGCTATCCTTAGCCAGGCGGAATCTAAGATTGACTCCTTATCTGACTCCCAAGTCAAGCAGGAGTTAGCTGACCTAGTCCGTTCTGCTTGTTCGGCCAGTCGTCACATCCTGAGGACAACTTATGATGCAGTGGACACTACAGGGCGGAGCTCCGCGTTCGCCATAAGTCTTCGGCGTCACGCCTGGCTCTGCATGTCAGGTTTGGTCCCGGAGGTGCAGTCAGCAATCCAGGAAGCACCTTTCAGGGGTTCAGTGCTTTTCGGTGGTGATGTCAAGGACATCATCACCGATTTGCCGGAGGAAGAGACGGCTCTGAAATCTGTGGATTCAATGTACCGTCCCCATCCCCCGCAGCGCCGTCCTTTTCGCAGACGCAGCCGGCCTCAAGCCAAACCCCAAGGAAGGTGGGCCACCAAACGCCGGGCCCCCGCAGCTGCCAGGCCCCCGCCGCCCAAAAAAGCAGTGGGTGACCCAGCTGCGGCACTGCCCCACACCACCTGACTCCTTCCCTCTCCCACCGCCTCTGGACTCCCCGGAGGAACCGGTAGGAGGGAGATTCTCCCTCCACCTTCCGGGTTGGGAGAGGATAACATCGGATTCATGGGTGCTTCAGATTATCGCGGAGGGGCACTCCATAGAGTTTCTACAGAAACCTCCACGCCGCCCCCCTCTGAAGTCCTCTTACTCAAGGGACCATCTTCCTTTGGTCAGGGAAGAAATATCTGCCCTCCTTGCGAAGCGGGCCATAGAACCCGTTCCTCCTCACCTTCACGGGACAGGTTACTATTCCCATTTCTTCCTTATACCAAAGAAGACGGGAGATCTCAGACCCATTCTCGATCTCAGCTCCCTGAACTTCTACGTAGAATACAAGAAGTTCAGGATGCTCTCCCTTCAAACCCTTCTTCGGCCAGGTCAATGGCTTTGTGCGCTGGATATGCAGTATGCATACCTGCACATCCCCATTCGTCCCTCGCAGCGAAAGTACCTCCGGTTTGCTTTCCAGGGGGACCATTACCAATTCCGGGCACTCCCATTTGGTCTTTCCTCGGCTCCCCGAGTTTTTACCAAATGCCTGGCGGTGGTAGCGGCCCACCTGTGTACTTTGAGAGTTCAGGTCTTTCCCTACCTGGATGACTGGCTCCTGGCGGCCTCGTCCAGGGAGGAACTCCTGCATTTTCTCTCCCTCACCCAGCAGGTTTTCACTTGTCTGGGTATCACCATCAACCATTCCAAGTCTCATCTGGACCCCTCCCAGAGACTTCAGTTCATCGGGGCAATCCTCGATTCGACATTGTGCAAGGCCTTCCTTCCTTCGGACAGGGCGGCCTCCCTCCAGTCACAGATTTCCCTGCTTTCAGAACACGGGAAGGTTCTGGCGAGGTCAGTGCTCCGTCTTTTGGGGCTCATGGCGGCCGCCATCCCGATGGTTCTGCGCGCGCGGCTCCACATGAGGATCTCTCAGTGGACTCTCCGCTCTCAGTGGGATCAACTCGTAGACGACCTAGATCATCTGGTGCTGATCTCCTCGCCGATGACAAGAGACTTGCAATGGTGGATGGTTCGAGAGAACCTGTTTCGGGGGGTCCCCTTCTGTCATCCTCCCCCCTCCCAGACTCTGACCACGGACGCATCAGGCGAAGGTTGGGGAGCCCATCTGGGTCCTCACCGAACCCAGGGTTTATGATCCAGATTGGAGTTAGCTCTCCACATCAATGTGCTCGAGCTACGAGCAGTTCTGTATGCTCTCCAAGCCCTTCACCAATACATCCTTCCCGGTCACCTAGCTGTCCAAATGGACAACATGTGCATGGTGTGGTACATTAACAAGCAGGGAAGGACTCGATCCTACCCGCTGTGCAGGGAAGCAATGAGGGTTTGGGACTGGGCAGCGCTACAACCTTCACCTCACGGCGATCCATGTTCCAGGTCGACAATACCACAGCAGACAAGCTAAGTCGCTCCTCGGCTCTGCCACACGAGTGGGAACTGGACCAAAAGGTTCTAAACGGCATCTTCCAGCTTTGGGGGACTCCACAGGTAGACCTGTTCACCTCTTCCCAAAACGCAAAACTTCCCACCTTTTGCTCGCTCACTGCAGAGCGAGACGCTTTCTGGAGCGACGCTCTGTCTCTAAGCTGGAAGGGCAGATTTGTCTATGCTTTCCCCCAATTCCTCTGGTCCCTCATGTGCTGCAGAAGCTTGCAATGGAAGGAGCGAGAATGATTCTGATCGCTCCTTTCTGGCCCAGGCAAATCTGGTTCTCTCTTCTACAACAATACTCAGAGGTTCCTCCTCTTCCTCTTCCTTTATCTCGAGGATTGCTGACCCAGGATCAGGGGACCCTGGTCCATCCGGGACTCAAGTCCCTTCAACTTCATGCATGGCTCCTGCAGACCTAGCTCAATCTCGATTTGGCGTCTCTCCTAAAGTGGCCGAGATTCTGGTGGAGGCTAGAAAACCCTCCATTAGGTCCACCTACGCCATGAAATGGAAGATTTTTTCCATTTGGGCTGCCTCCAGGAACGTGGAGCCTTTCCCCTGTCCTGTGGCCGTTCTGCTCGATTATTTACGTCACCTCTTCGACCTGGGTCTCAGTCATTCCTCTTTGAAAGTTCACATGGCCGCTATTTCAGCCTACCATGTTCCTTTCGCTGATAAAGCCTTTGCCCAATTAGAGGTATCCAAGACTTTTCTCAGAGGGGTCCTTCATCTCAGGCCCCCTGTCCGGACTCCCGCTCCCCCCTGGGATTTGAACTTTGTTCTTGAGAAACTTACCCTTCCTCCCTTCGAGCCTGCAGCTTCTGCAGACTTGAAGTTTCTTTCGTGGAAGACGCTCTTCTTGGTGGCCATTACTTCTGCTCGAATTTCCGAGCTCCAGGCCCTAATGTGTAAAGTCCCATATCCGATTTTTCACAAAGAACGAGTAGCTCTTCGCACGAACCCTAAGTTTCTTTCGAAAGTGGTAGCAGAGTCTACCTTAAATCAGTCAATTGAGTTACCTGCCTTCTTCACACAGTACTCCAACCAGGGAGAATATTTGCTCCATACCATGGATGTTCACAGGATTCTGAGATACTACACCGATAGGACAAAGGATCTCAGAAAGACTGATCAGTTGTTCGTCTCTTTTGCTCACAAAAGGGAAGGCAATGCTATTTCCAAGCAATGCCTGTCAAAGTGGTTGGCTCATTGCATCACTTTCTGTTATGACAAGTACAACAAGACCCTTCCGGGTCAAGTCAGAGGTCACTCCACGTCTATGGGAGTTCTGTTAAATTTGGAAAATCGTAGCTACAGCTCTCCAAACGCCTCCACTTCATAGGAGCCCTTCTGGATATCTCCACGCAAAAGCTTTTCTTCTGGAGGAGAGAAGGAACAACATCCTTCAGATGGCCCACTTCATTAGAGAGCTGTCTCGCAGCAGATGCTGGGTCTCATGGCATCCTCAGTGCTCACTGTGCCTCTAGCTCGTCTTCACATGAGGACTACTCAGTGGATGCTCGGCACTCACTGGTCCCAGACCACACATTCCCAGTCCTTTCACATCAAGGTGAAGGAACTTCTAAAATGGTCACTCACCTGGTGGACTCGAGGACAACCTTCTGAAAGGATTTCAAACAACATGAAGACTTGCTGTATTCTGACTAATGCAGTATGACCGACCAGTTCAGCTGCCCCGGAGAACAAAGAGTTAACCTCTATGGAAATGCATAGAACGTTGAGCTTGAGCTTGGTTTTCAAACCACCATCCTCAGTACATTCTAGTAACTGATCAGATTCTTTACTCCGCCTGCCAGTGAGGTCGCCTCGGAGATTGCTCTTCTTCTTCGGTCTGAGTAAACTTTCGTCGGTTAAACTGTCCAGGAGACTAGACAGGATGAGGAGGAAGAGGAAGACTACACGGAAATGATGGACCTTCCTGCCTTCTGTCAGGGTGTCTCCATTCCTATTCACAAATCTCTCAAGAGGCACACTCTTAAGGTGCTTCAGACCCCCTTTTCTGTCACCCCTCAGACAAAAAGATGGACAGAAAGTACACTCTGGCTGGCAACGGCACTGAGTTCCTTACCTCCCATTGCAGCCATGTGGGAGTGGTCCAGACTGCAGCCTGTGAGAAAGCTGTTGTTCCCCTGGCTTCCCATCCTCTGAATAAGGACTCCAGGAGAATTGATTCACTTGTCAAGAAAACCTACTTGGCTTCCTCCGTGGGTATAAGACAGGCCTCTGACATGACCTGTGCCTCTAGATACCAGAAGACACTCTGGGAATCTGTGCAGCAGTTAGCCCAGAAAGCTTCTCCTGAGTTAGCAGCTGACCTTCAGGAGATTATTAACAAGGGAATTCAGGCATCTAAGGCACAGTTCCATATGGCTGTGGACTCGAATGATGCATCCTCCAGGGCTATGGCTTCTGCCATTTCCCTCAGGCAGTTCTCCTGGTTAAGATGTACCAGCCTCTCCCAGGATACCCAGAATAATGCTCTGGACTTTCCCCTGACACAGAACTCATTGTTTGGTGAACAGACAGCATACATGAAAAAGTTGAATTATTGTAGGGTGGCATACAATAGTGCTTCTGCTAAAGAGAGAGCAGCCACCCCACTGAAACACCAGGCCAGAGGGGGCAGGGACAGACCTTACCCTAGGCCCTTCCATCAGGCTATGACTTTCCCTTTATCTCAGCAACCCAGGGGGTTCTTAAGGGGTGCAGGCCATGCAGCTCCCATCCCACTTCGCTCCACTCCTGCCAAGCAGGCACTCTGAGAAGTCTGCTCAGGCCACCTCCCCTACCCCTGCAGGGGGCAGGCTGACCCACTATCTTCAGGTTTAGCAAGCCATCACCTCAGACAGGTGGGTCCTGGAGATAGTGGGTCAGAGTCTTGCCCGCAATTTCAAATCCTTCCCCAGATTGGGGAGCAAGACCCCGCAGGCCTTGCTGTCCCTCTCAAACAGCTCTTCTAAAGGCAGAGGTCTTCACTCTCCTGCTGTCAAGAGCAGTGGAACCAGTGCCACTACTACACAGGGGAAAGGGGTTGTACTCAAGGTACTTCCTTGCCTTAAAGAAAAATAGGGAGTGGCGGCCCATTCTGGATCTCAGATACCTAAACTGGCATCTGGCAAAGCCAAAGTTCAACTCTGGCTACAATTTTACCCATTCTGCGAAAAGGGGACTGGTTAGCATCCCTGGACCTCAAGGATGCCTACTTCCACATACCTATCAGAAAATCTCACAGAAGGTACCTCAGGTTCAGATTACCTTCAGGCCACTACCAGTTCAAGGCCATGCCTTTCGGGTTGACCTCTGCTCCAAGGGTGTTTACAAAATGCCTAGCAGTGGTGGTGGCATTTTATCAGAAGGCAAGGGGTTTTGGTTTACCCCTGTCTGGACAACTGGCTCCTACTAGGCCAGTCCTGTCTGCAGGTTCAACAGTCAGAACTCACTCAAGAGACCCGTCAGTCTTATCTGTGTCAATCTTCACCATTCATCACAGGTGGGTATGTGGCCAGAGGTCATGACCCGGTGGGAACTTTTTTTTGATGGTGAGCCCGGCGCAGTGTGGCGCCACCCTTGATGCGACGCATTGGAGTGCTCCTGGGGTGGCTATTCACCCTTAATCGTCACGCCCTCCTGCCAGTTCGTCAGCCCCTCAGTAGAGGTCACACCTCGAGTGGAGCTCCTGTGGAAGAAGACTGTGTCAGCTGAGGCCTAGTTCGCGTTCGTCTTGTTTTGTCTAAAAAGTACCATTGGTTCTGTTTCGCCACCTACTCGACATCATGGACTGGTAAGACCGTTCTTTCGCTTATTTCCAGTGACGTCGGGTCTGTTTTTTGCTTGTTTTACCATGGATCATGTCTGGTACGGGGGGGCAAGAAGTCGTCGAAAATGGGGCGGCTTCCTATGCGTCGGTGCCCTGCAGCCATCGTTATTCCATTACCGACCAGCATGATTGTTGCCTCACCTGTCTTGACCCGCCTCACGACATGGATTCATGCGATGCCTGCTTTTTCATGGACCGTCGAGTTGTCGAGCTTCGTGCATGGAAAGTTGGACGAGTGCCGCCAACTTTCAGGGGTGGTGGGCCTGCACTCGTAAGGCCAAGACACGGTCTGTTGACTCTTTCTCAGGGTCCCCTCACGGTTCTATACTGACCATGGAGGAGGGGGCTTCTGCCTCTTTGAGCCTTTCCACGGGGGGGGCCCCTTTCGCAGTGCAGGAGGCCCAAACCATTCCTTCCAGGAGGCGGGCGAGAGGCACCACTTCGGCAGACCTCTTTGCAGTCCCAACCATCAGTTGCCTCTGTATTGCTGCAGGCCGCCTGTTCGGGGATCAGTGCCTCTAGAGGCCCTGCTGCTGGACTGGACAAACAGGTCTCTGTATGCCTTTCCTCCCTTCCCCTCGATTCTCAGGGTACTTGTCAAGTTCAGGTCTCAGCCTGCAACCATGATTCTCATAGCCCCAGACTGGGCCAGGGAACCATGGTATCCAGTGCTTCTGTCTCTGTCAGTGGTCAGCCCCATTCCTTTTCCCAGGAGGCACAACCTGCTGACATCATCTCAGGGGAGAATCCTCTACCTCAGTCTACAGTCCCTTCACCTCAAGGCTTGGCTGTTGAAGAATTAGAGTATGCAGGCCTGCATTTCTCTGAGAGTGTCCTGGACATCTTGAGGGTGTCTAGGAAGCCTTCCACTAGGAAGACTTATTCTTCTAAGTGGAGGAGGTTCTCCATTTGGCGTTCTCACAAGGAGTTGGATCCCCAACAGGCTGGGCTTCCAGTTCTTCTGGATTACCTGGTGCATTTGCAATCCCTCCATTTGCAACCTTCTACCGTAAGGTGCATTTGGCAGCAGTCTCTGCATGCTTGTCAGCAGGGAAGGGCCCTTCTCTTGCTGCTCAACCTATACTCAAGAAGTTCTTTAAGGGGCTCTCTCATCTTCACCCTCCTCACAGGGATCCCACCCCAGCTTGGGACCTCAGTATCTGCAAAGGCCAGCTTATGCAGCCCCCTTTTGAACCCATGTCTTCAGCAGAGCTTAAATTCCTTCGGACTAACAGGAAGCTTCTCCCTAAGGTAGTCTCTGACTTCCATCTCAATCAGTCCATTACCCTTCCTGTTTTCTTCACAGACCATTCCAGCTCAGGTGAACGCAGGTTACATAGCTTGGATGTAAAAAGGGCTACTGGCTACTATAGGGATAGGACAAAGGAACTCAGGCAGGGCTCCAACCAGTTGTTCCTTACCAATGGGGAAGTGGGTAAACATAAGCCAGCCACAAAAAGGACCATAGCCAGATGGATTGTGGCTTGCATACAGTTCTGCTGTGGCAAGTTGGGAAAGGACGCCCCCTCCAGGTTTGAGGGCCCATTCAACTAGGGCTACTGCAGCCTCAATGGCAGCAGCCAGGGATATTCCCCTGCTAGAAATCTGTAAAGCAGCTACCTGGAAAACTGTTTACACATTCACTAAGCACTGCTGCCTCGATACTCAGGCAAGGAGTGATGCCAGGTTTGGCACAGCAGTGTTGCAGAGCTCATTTCCTAAGTAGGTTCTGTTCCCACCTCCCTAGGGCACTGCTTGGTAGTCTGCATTAGACTACAGCAAGACCTCATGTTGCTTGAAGAAAAAATTACCATAGTAATGTTTCTTCTAATGGAATCTTGCTGTAGTCTGACACCCCCCCCCCCAGCCTCCCTTACAGAACCTAGGGGATCTGGGGCTGGCTGTGAGTTCAGACTTGGTTTATCCACCTGTGGGTAAGGTATTGATCTTCAATCTGTCAGTCTTCACCATTCATTACTGCTTGGGTGTAAGCCAGAGGCGCGCACCTGCCATGGGAGGTTTTTTTTTTTGGAGAGAGGAGTCGGCGCCCAGTGGCTCCGCCCTCGAGGCGACACTACATGGTGTCTTGACGGCGTAAGAATGCCCATAGACTCTTCCTCCATCCTAGTTCTGTTTCTCCCGCCATCGAAGTAGCAGCCGCTGTGCGTGTGAGAAGTTTCGAAGTATGCCTGTAGTCCTAGTTCGCTCAAAGACTCCTTCATCCCGGTTTGTTTGTAAGACCGTTTCATTTTAATTTTTTCAGTGTCACCAGGAACTTTTCTGTTTAAAGTTGATCTTATCTGTGTCAATCTTCACCATTCATCACAGATGGGTTACCTGGCCGGAGGTCAGGACCCCGCAGGAGCTTTTTTTAAAGGGTGGGCGGACGACACACCATCAGTGGCAGCCTCGAGGCCGACATACTGCGTGGCGCTCGAGGGTTGGCCGTTAGGCTGTGTCGACTCCGCCTGCCTACCAGTTCTGAGTCGCCGGAGAGGTAAGAGGAAGGGATGGAGGGTGGGACAAGAGAGTCCAAGGGACAGAAAAAGGAAAGGATAACTGAACTAAAAGGAGAAATAGCGACTGAGAGGAAAGCAAAGAAGAGATTAGACTAAGGGGATTGGGTAGGGGCCCCAATCTCTGGAAACAGAAGAAGGGAGGGCAGGGAGGGGAGAGAATTTAGGAGAGAGGGAGAGGTATCAAGGTATCTGAGACCCTTGTCTGTCACCAGATTGTATAGGAACTGCAAGGAGTAGCAAAGCTCTCTGCCAGAATTCAAGGTACAGAATAACTGGCAAATACCCCAGAAGCAGAGTCTGCTATTGTGGAGGAAGGACAGGGTACAGGGATTTAGTACTCTCTCAGGAAAAATGTTTTTTTGAAATAGTTGGATGGAAACCAGAAGGCGAACAGGAGGAGGGCAACCACCAACTCCCACCCCATTGGGGTGGAGACAAGTAGTAAAGAAGGGGTGCCGCTCGAGCTGTCTACCCTTCATAGGAGAATACCCCCCCGTGTGTCCCTACTTTACCCCGCTCCTAAAGAGGAGAGGGGGAGCCAGAGAGAGGGAGGGGACCCAGAGACTGAGGCCCCAGGGGGATGGTGGGTGGGGTTGTGATGAATGGTGAAGATACACAGAAAGATCAGAATTACGGTGAGTGCAGTAATTTTCATATCTGTGTCAATCTTCACCATTCATCACAGATGAGTGATACCAAGCCCCGAGAGAAGTTGTTTGATTACACCCTAGGGACAGGGTCCCTTAGCCCTCAGTGGTGACACACTAAGGGGGGGAACCTTCAGGGCCTGGAGAGGCCTGAGAGTGGGGAGAGAGAGACGGGGTCCCCCCGGAGGGGGAAGGAAGCTGCCCAGACAAGCACCGTCTCACTCTATGGGAGAAAAGGTAGGTTCCCTGGTGGGCGGAGCTAATCACCCTACGGCGGGCCAAGGGTGACAACTGGGAAAGACGTAGCCATGCCGATCTCCTAGTGCAGATCACTGTCCCTACGACCCTGGTAGCTACCTCATTGGCGTCATAAGATGCCTTCGCTTGGTGCCTTGCTAGCTCCAGGCCACGTGCAGAGAGCACGATGGCTTGTCTGGTTTGCTCTGAGTCAGGCAACGAGGCTAGTATCTGACCTAGCCTGGACCACAAGAACCTGTTGTAGGCTGCATAGTGGGCCTGATGAGCAGAAATAGAAAGGAGCAACTGTGCTGAGTAGAAGGTCCTCCTCCCTCAAAAATCAAAATCCGAGGAGTCTTGATCTGGAGGCCGGTCACGGTGGAGGGTGCGAAGCCCATCAGGAGTGTCCAGATGCGTCAAGCCAGACTGCGGATGAGGCATGGAACCTGGAGACTCCGGGGGAGCTCAATACCTCTGGCTGAGGTCCCTTGGGGCGGGAACTCCGGAGAAGGGCCTCTGCCAGAAACGCAAGGACGCCTCCCAAAAGGGAGCTTGCCAGGGCGGTACCACGTTGGGAATGGTCGACACCAGCGCCGTTCGTGGCACCGCTTCACAGCGGACTCTTGGGGTAGCCAGCAGTGACGTCCTGCTGGTTGACTCTTCTTCGGAAGTGGGCGACTCAGACGTGGACCCGGTCTCGCACCCTGATTCCTCGGAGTCAGAGTCCTTTGAGAGGCGCAGTGTCAGGCGACCCATCGCCCCCTTTCCTGAGTCTCTGGAATGCTCTTCCTCCGAGGACTCCCAGGCTGGGGGTGGCTTGGAGTCTTTGGGGGAGGGTGTTTTGGAGGTCGGGGAGGGGGCTATCCCCCCAGAGAATGCAGTGGCAGCTGCCAGCCCTGGTGCTGCTGTGCCTTGCCGGGGTGGATTGGAGGCTGTGTCCCCAGGGGCCCCCCTCGGGGGGGTCTTGGGGTCAAAGGCCTCCATTGTTGGAGTCGAGGAGGAGGGCATCCTTAGAATCTAAGGGGTACGGGTGAGGGGCATTGGCTTCTTTCTGCCACCTTTTGGGGTGTCGGATGGAGCCGTTGCGCCAAACACCGCCTTTCCTTCTTGGGTTCGGGGGACCCTTCCGGTGGCTCCGCCGTGGGTTGCCCTTCTGGACCCATGCAGCCCCAGGCATGTCACAGGAGAGTCCCTGTTTGGGCTGTTCCAGAGTTCGCATCCCCAGGGTTCCATCTTGTGACCTGGTTTGATTTCAGGGACCCCCAGCTCAGGCTCCATTCCCTGGATTTCAGAGCCCTGGCAGAGGACAGTTGCCTACTCATAGTTGCCCCTCTCCCATTCCTCTGCAGCCACCTCCCTCTCTTCCAGGTCATGTCAGTCCTACAGGGCCGTTATCCTAGGAGATGTTCAGAGGCACTGTGGCGACCTTCCCATTATATTAGACACATGCATGAGCAGGTATTTCGCCTGTCCCCTCCGCTGCAGGAGTCTTCTGAGCATTCGAGCTCCCCATTTTCCTCGGCTCCCTCCTCTGAGGGAGAGGAACCCTCTGCTGACCTTTCTTCTGATGCTGATTTCACGGATTATCAGCGCTTCTTTTCGAGGATGGTTGGGGACCTCCATATCTCCTATGTCAGGTGTGACAATACTGAGTGGGAGACGCGTGAATTCCTTGGCAAATTCAGTACCCAGCATCTGGTGGTGCCATCCTGCCCTGTTCCTTTCCAGGAGGCATCTATCCGCACCTGGCAGTCTCCAGCCTACCCTTTCCCAGCCCCAGCAGACTGCAGGAGGAGGTATTGTGCTCCATCTGAGTCCCTAGGTACTCTTCCCCAACCCACCCTCAGGATTGGTGTTCCTAGAGACTCCTTCCGGGCGCCACTGCCTGGCGCACGAGCATCCACTGGATTCTGATTCCCTATAGTTTGGTGGGGGCGAAGAGTGTTCTCTTCTTCTCATGCACTGTTGTGCATTGCATCACAGCAGGTACACCATGCTGCCTACAACAGGCATTTATAGTCGATGCTCTATCAACTTCTAGCATCAATGCCTGATACAGAGCAATCCAGACAGGCCATTGCCCTCTCTGCTGTAGGCCTGGAACTGGCAAGACACCAAGCAAGGGCATCCTCTGATGCCAAAGAGGTGGCTTCCAGGCTTGCGTGGACAGCGATCTGCATTAGGTGGATGGCATGGCTTTGTCTATCAAGATTGTCACCCCTGGCCTGGCGTAGGGTGATTCGCTCTGCCTTCCGAGGGACCCACCTTTTTTCTGTCAGGGCTGGGAGGCTTCTGCAGGGGCTTCTTCCATCTCCTCGTCTCCAGGGGACACCTCCTAGCTCTCCTTGGCCTTAGGCTTCCTGTCTCGTAGGCCAGGGTCTTTTCTTCTGTTTTTCACCAGCAGGAGGCTGTTCCCTCAGAGTTTTCCTAGTCCCCCTTTGGGGGCACTTGGTACTTACTCAAGCAATAATGAATGGTGAAGATTGACAAGGGAAAATATGGAAATTACATACCTACCGTTATTCGACACATTATATCATAGAGCTTTGAGGTTCATCACAGGCCTGCCTTATTCCACTCACCACTGCTCTCTATATCAGTCATCAGTGGGGTGGAGTTCTCTTCAGTTCAGACGTGATAAAAATGCAGCCTTATGGACCCTGAGAGCCATCTCCAAAAAACTGCCCCAATACATTACAGACTGTCTTCCTATAAAACCAATAGGCAATTACACCCTGAGACATTGCAAATTTCTCCTACTGATGGTTCCCAAGTTAACTCTCGCTTTGGCAGGGGTGCTATAAGCGTTACACTGTCCTCCTTGTGGAATAAATTGCAAAAAACTGAAACTGAGGTCACCCATCAGCATCTCATCTTTCAAGCTCCTATATTCACGTCTCAGAAATGATCAGTGCAATTGTTTCCAATGACTATGAATTGTCATCATGCTAACATGTACCATTTAACCATGAATGAATTACTTCTAGTGCTTGTCTCCTCCTTGGCCGTGGTCTGTCATCATGCTTTCATGTAACACCTTGATGCCTCTATCCTCCCTTTGATACTGGTCTACCTTCCCGCTTTCTCCAGTCTTCTTTTCACAACTCTATACTGCACTCATCCACAATCTACACACAGTCATACTATAAAAGTCCTAACTCCCCTTTCCCTCTCCCCATAGGACCCCACTGCCGCATCAGTTCTACCGACCTATCCTTGGGACTTCACTTCTCACAATGTTTATCCTTCGCTTACATATTACATACCCCCCTCCTGGTACCCCATCTGCCATTAGTTGGTGGTTCTCTAAGCCATTTTCATGGCTAATACTAGTGACTGCCCCTGGTAAATGAACTAACTGGTACTTCTATACAGAGAACATGGTTTATATACAGTTGCACGGTTCAATGGTGGACCTGCCCCCTTGTATTTGAATCCTCCTCTGTTATGGCTTGCCTTGTCTTCCTTTTATCATTTGACTCCCATATTACTGCACCATTGTGTTTGTGTTTCTATATTTATTTATATGTTTTTATGATGAATGTTACCCGACCCTGTTCTGACCAGGTCCATCTTTTAAAAGAGCTCTGCTCAATGATGTTCACATGGATAAATAAAGATTTTGATTGATTGAATTCTTTATCTTCTCTTGTATCTTCACCATTCATTATTGATACCTGCCCACCATCCCCTCATGGGCCTGCTTCTTTGGCGTCTCATCATCCCTGCTCATTTCTCCTCCCTCCTTCCTTCTCATGGCCTTAAAGCCTGAATTCCCCCCCCCAAAAAAAAAAACTCCTGAGTCTTCCGGTCTTCTCTCAGAACGGATACCATACATTTGGAAAGACAGGGGAGTAGAATTTGTCTTTCTCCTGAGTGAACACTTTCTGATTGCCCCTGAGGGTGACCTCTTGGCTCTTTCTTAAGCCATGTTGTTCAATCTACAGTTAACAAAATTTTTCCTTAGATGGTTTTGTTCCTACTTCCGGTGACGTCACGGAGCCAGCAGCAGCACATTGAGACGAGCTCTTCTCCCCAATCCCCTTAAACCCATGGATTTAAAAGAAGGCTGCACCCATAAACATAGAAACGGCGTTGTCAAAGCCCCCAAAAGATAGTCGGAACCGTAGGAAACCTAAAATATCCTCGTGGAAGCCAGATGCAGGAGGATTAAAAACCGCCTCCCAGGAGGCGAGCCGTAGCCCTTTGCTGGCCAGCTTACCAGATACTGAGGAGGAGCAAGAACAACTAACCCAATCGAGATTTGATAGGCTGTTCAATGAGATTAAAGCAATGCGGGCAGAAAACAAGACGGAGTTTAAAAACCTAAATCAACATCTGCAAAGCCTGGAGAAAAGAGTGCAGGAAGCGGAGTGCCGAATTAGCAGCACAGAGGACTCCTCTGCTAAAATGAATCTGGCCCTTCAGGCATTACTACAATACACAGAGCAACTGTAAAATAAATGTGTGGACCTGATGGGAAGGTCTAGGCGGGAGGATATTCGAATACATGGGCTCCCTGAGGGGCTGGAGACTGGCCAAATGACAGAACTGATGGCGGATTTAATCAAAGATGTGTTGAATTTACCTGCAGGATTTCAACTGGGAATAGAGCGGGCACATCGGGTCTTGCAGGCAAAGCCCCGCCCAGAGTCAAGACCTCGATCAATCATCTTGAAATGTAATAGTTACAAAGTCAAAGAAGAAATTTTAACCACAGCTTGGCAGCAGAAAGAAGTAAAATATCTGACACACAGACTGTACTTCAATCACGATTACCCTCCTGAGGTTCAAAAACAAAGGCGTCAATATGCCCCCCTCCTGAGGGTCTTGCGGGCCAATAATGTCAAATTTAATACTCCTTACCCAGCTTGGCTTAGAGTATGGTGGTCAGATGGTACACAAATTTACGAGTCGCCTGAGGAAGCTGGCAAGGCCCTGGTATCGAAAGGCCTCTTGGAGGCCCCACAGCAGTCATCCCAGAACTCTATTTCCCAGCAGGACAAGCGTGTGCTCAATGATTGGTTAATCATGACATCCAAGAGAAAGCGGGGGCGCAACCTTTTGTCGTCATCACTGAATCCTCTCACAGTGATTCGTGCAGCACTAGCAGAAATGCAGCCCAAGAAAAGAATCCAAACTGAAGACATGCAGGATTGAAAAAAGGGGATAAGTAACAATCTATAAGGAAAACTCCTGTGAGAATTTTTCTCCATTGCATTGAGTGTTGCGTTTTCGATGCCTCTCATTAGACTGATGGCGCAATGGTTTAATGCACAGCTCCGACTTAGCATGCAGCTTTATTAGACTGGCGAGTTACAGCTAAAAGAGATGTTTAAGGCATAAGATTACTTGGTTCAGTCTACCTTAGACTTCAGAAACAAAAAAGGACAAATTGATGAGTAACACTGAAACTGCTATACTTGTAGGGGCGGACGTATCAGGAGAGGGCAAGATATGGGTGCACCTTTGGGTTGGAAAGATATAAGGGTGGGGGAAGGGGCGTTATTGTTGTGATTACTTAATCTCAGTATTAGACAGTGCCCTGTGCTGGCATTCGGGAAGGTCTGTCGACGTCACACATTGCACTGAGTTTATTCGGTGACAACAGCCTAAATAAGAACTCAGCAGGCTCGAAGGGGGAACCACTATGTTTAGTGGCAAGAGGAAATCTCTTTGTTTCCTCACCTCCTCAGCCAGTTACCCATCCCCCTTAACAGGGGAGGAACCTGGCCTTAGAGATTCACTGGGAATTTAAGTGAATCTCCTTGTTTGGAAGTCAATAGATGTTAGAAAGTAGGGTTAAATTGTACTTAGAGAAGTTTTATGTTTAGTTAGGTTGTTAAAGGGAGAGAATGTTACTGTCATGCCACGTTGTTTGTTAATCCCGCCCTTGGAAATATATGGAATAACAAAGATGTTAAGGGGGTACATGTTTTTCGAAAATCTATATAATGTCAGGTTCTGAGGTGAAAATTATATCCTACAATGTGAATGGTTTGGCCCATCCTATTAAGAGAGCTAGAACAGTATCATATTTAAGGAAAACTCGGGCAGCTTTTATTTTGTTGCAAGAGACTCATATGAATAGAACAGAGCATGAGAAACTGTTAAAATTTGGTTTTACAAAAGTGGTCACATCTGAGTATGGTAAGGGGCGTAGACGGGGAACGGCTATTTTAATTCCAGACTCCACTCCTTTTGACCTTAAAGACACCTTGATGGATAAGCAAGGCAGATATTCAGCAGTCAAAGGCCTGTATAATGGGGCTATGCTCACACTTGTATCATTGTATGTACCACCTGGAACAGAATTTGCCTTCTATAGAGATTTATTCCTTAAGGTGATGCACTGGGCTGAGGGCTATCTGGTTTTAGGTGGAGACTTAAACTTAAGGCTAAAGCCTACCCTGGACTCCTCGGGGCAGTTTCCAAAGGGGAAGAGAGGAGTGGCTAAGAGGGTGAGCAAATTGCTTACAGAAATTGGCTTAATAGATGCCTGGCGAGCACACCATAAAAGTACTAAACAATATACATATTTCTCTTATTCCCACCAAATATATTCCAGGCTAGACTACTTCTTAATGCCAAAAGAATCTATGGATGGTGCTTCGGTGGAGATAGGGTCATGTCTACTTTCGGACCATGCCCCTATATTAATGCAACTAACAATAGGCCCCCCCAAATGCTCCACTTTCTGGCGTCTGAATCTGTCTCTGCTCCAAATTAAAGAAAACCAAGAAACAATAATCCAGACCATAAAGCAAGCAATACAAGATAATAGGGGCCCTGAGGTCTCCTCGGGTATTCTTTGGGATACAATTAAAGCCCTCATCAGAGGGAAATTTATAGCGATTTCGGCTTTAGCAAAAAAGCAAAGGGTTAAAAGACAAGAAGACTTACAACATCAGATTGCGGAATTAGAAAAACAACAACAAAAAAAATTAAGTAAAGAAAGGGGGAAACAACTCAGAGCGCTGAAAGCAGAATACATAAAGATTTTGGACTACTAAGTGGAGCAGAGGCTGATTTATACAAAACAAAGATTTTATGAAGGAGGGCCGAGGGCCCTGAAACTTTTAACTAGCAGATTGCGCCAATACCGAAGTAAGGCCACCATAGCTAAAATTAGGGACCCCAGCAAACATACACTTCAATATAAAATTAAAGATATAGCAGAGTCCTTTAGGATATACTACCAAAATTTATACGCTAAAGGAACCTTGCCCACGACACAAGAAATCAGGGAATATTTAGCCCTCTGGGACTCCCGAACCTCACTGAGGCGCAGGGGAGTATGTTAAGTAAACCCTTCACTGAACAGGAGATTACCCTGGAAATCCAGAGTTTAAAGACCGGAAAGTGTCCTGGGTCGGACGGACTACCTGCTGAGTTTTTTAAACAGTTTAAAAAAGTTATTGTTCCCCTGCTCTGTGAGACATACAATTATGTAAGAACAGAGAATGGCATAGTGCCCCCGTCATGGTCGAAGGCGATAGTGGCTGTTATACCAAAGCCGTCCGGGGATATCACCAATTGTGCATCGTATCATCCCATCTCTATTTTAAACACAGACTATACGATAATGGCAGCCATATTGGCCAGAAGGGTTCAGAAGATTCTACCCAATCTGATACACATGGACCAGGCCAGTTTTATCCCAGGTAGACAGACCGTGGATAACATCAGAAGGACCATCAATATTATTGACAGAATACAAACCAAGGTTCTTCCAGCTTGCATTATGAGCTTGGATGCTGAAAAAGCATTCGATCAGGTTTCCTGGGAATTTCTTCAGGGTGCCCTGGACGGCTTTGGTTTTCCCACACTGTTTAGCCAACTTATATCTAAAATATATAGGAACCCGTCGGCCTATGTGCGGGCCAATGGATATATATCTCACCCATTTAATCTTTTCAGGGGTACACACCAGGGATGTTCTCTATCCCTTATACTTTTCACGCTTTACATTGAGCCCTTGGCTCAAGCTATACGACTAAACCCAGATATTCAAGGTATAATGTGGGATGATACGCCACACAAAGTCGCGTTGTACCCTGACAATGTTTTATTATATCTAACTGACCCTGAGAAATCTATTCCCAAAGTATTTCAACAACTAGAGTCCTTTTCAAGGATATCCAGATACAAATTAAACTGGTCAGAAACAGAGATCCTGACGTTAAATACCCACATTCCCCGAGAACTTAAGGTTAGGTTCCCTATGAGATGGGATTGCCTTAACATTAAGTACCTGGGAGTGAGACTGGGAAAATCCCCTAGGTACCTATATAATGATAATTATCCTCCCCTCCTCAAGAATATATGGGCAGACTTACAAAGGTGGTCGCTTTTGCCGTTTCCCTTTTATTCAAGGCTACAAATCCTCAAAACAAATATTTTACCAAGACTTTTATATTTGTTCCAAGCAATTCCCTGTCTGATACCACTAAGAGATATAATGCAATGGCAAAGGAAAATCATGGCGTTCCTTTGGGCATATGCACATCCAAGAGTATCTAAGCAGATTCTATTCTTACCGAAGCAGGCAGGGGGAAGGGCATGTCCAAACCTGCAGGATTATTGGCTTGCTGCCCAGATGAAGATGGCCTTATTGTGGTCCCACCCAACCTATTCAGCTCATTGGCGACAAATGGAATTAAGCAGCTCCACAGATGCCCCCCTCTCAATGGCCATATTTAGCCTGCCAGCACACGTAGACTGTCAGGCATATCAGGGATATGCTTTAAAAACAACATTGCAGGGGTGGCTTCTGGAGACTAGAAGAGGTTATACAGCCAAAAATATGTGGAGGTATAGAAACTGGTGTTTTAATCCAGAATTCAAACCACCCACTTATTATAAATGGTATACTCACCAAATGGAAAAAGGCCTATATGCACCTTGGCAAGTGCTTAAAGGTCAAGATATAATCCCATTTGAACTTCTTAAGGCCCAAAATAATTGGTGTAGTGCAGATTGTATATATTATTATCAAATAAGGGACTTTATAAATACCAAACAGAAGCAGGCGGCAATGTGGCAGGATGATAGACCCTTTCCGCAAGTTTTTGAAGCAATATGGGATAGTACGCATGGCAAAGGAGCAATAACTATGTTGTATAATAACCTGGTAGCGGACAGGGGCTACAATACGCAAAAAATTCAGCAAAAATGGGCAATAGAGCTGGGGACTTCCCTAAATTTCCCAAACTTGGGTAAAGATTTTTAGAAATACCTGGAAGACTACTTCTTCCCCGGGTTGGCAAGAGTTTACCTGGAAGCTCAGAATTAGATATTTTTATACCCCAATGAGGTTAACTAGGGTGGGCCTGCTACCGCTGGGAAGATGGAGGAATTGTGGGAACATTTCTGCTGATCAATCGCATATTTTTTGGTTTTGCAGTGTGATTCAGAGTTTCTGGATACAAATTCGCAGTCACCTATCTGAATTATTTACATTGTCTATCGACATAGCCCCAGAGCATTGTATTTTAGGTCTCTGTCCGGAGGGTGGGGGAGGCAGAGAGGCACATTACCTCTGGGCCATCTTAACAATGGCTGCCATGAAAGCAATTACAAAACACTGACTGCAACTAAAGCCTCCAACATTACAAGACTGGCTAACAATAATGACCCAAATGCAACATATGGAAAGGATAACCCATTCTATAAATCATCAAAATGAAGTTTAACAACAGATGGAATAGATGGGTCCTATACCAAAGCAAAGCTCAGCAATGAAACTACAGGACTTAAATATTGAGTGGAGGCTTTTATATTATATTAAAAATAAAAATTAAAAGAAACAGATAAAATCTGTTGGTGCCCTTTGCTTTCTCCCCTTTGTTATTTCTTATATCTATCTCTGGAAATGGACTTGGGCAAATAATATAATGACTTTAAACTAATTTACTTGACAGTAACTGTTTTGAAGTTAAGTTTTCACTCTCCCAGTTTATTTTAGTTTTTAATCTACAAGGTGGTATTAAGAAATTAGGGTTCTTTAGTCATCTTTGATATTTTGGTAAAATAGTTAACTGTGTAAAATATATAATTAATCACAGAGCATAACAAACTTACTCATTATATGTGTAAACTATATAAGTGTGTAATGAAATGAACAGTGCCTGGGTATGGACAACAATGGATGTAAAATGGATCTACTGTCTATGAAGTATAAAATACCTGGTCTAAGTTTTATACTTTTCAATAAACAAGTATAAAAAAAATAAATGGATCTTATCTGTGTCAATCTTCACCATTCATCACAGATGGGTACTGGTCGGAGATCAGGACCCCGCGGGAGCCTTTTTTTTTTTTTTTTAAAGGATAGGCGGAGCCGATGCAGCATCGGGGCCGCCCTCAAGGCCGACGTACTATGTGGCGCTCGAGGATTAGCCGTTGGGCTGCATCGACTCCGCCTGCCTACCAGTTCTTCGTCTCCCGCCGTCGAGGTCGCCTCATGGGAAGCCAACTGAAGAAAAACTTTGAAGAAAATTTTAGGCCTTTCATTCATTTGACAGTCCGTCGGTTACCTGCTAGTTCTGGGTTCTGCCTCCACTCGACGTCGCTGGTAAGATGTTTCCTTTTTATTTAAAGTTTGCGACGTCGAGTCTGTTTTTGGTGTTTTTTTTCTGTAGGTCATGTCTCGGTCGGAGGGCCAGAAGTTTTCCAAGGCGGGTCGGACCCCTATGCGTTGGTGCCCGTGCGGCCGCAAGTATTCCATTACCAACCAACATGACCGGTGTCTCGCGTGTCTTGGCCCGCTTCACGACATAGATTCGTGCGACGCCTGCTTCTCCATGGACTGCCGTGTCCTCAAACAGCGTGCGTTTAAAGTGGGGCGAGCTCCGCCGACTTTCGGGGGAAGGGTTCGCACTGTCGGGCCAAGCCACGCTCTCTCGGCCTTTCCTCCGGGTCCCCTCCCAGTTCTATACGGGCCGAGAAGGAGGGAGCCTCGGCTACTAGTAGCCTGGCCTTGGTTGAGGCTCCTCCCATGGCGCAGGAGGCCTGTCCTGCTTCCCTCCGGGAGCGGGCGGGAGGCACCGCTACGGCAATCGCCCCTTCGGATGTGAAGGCTCCCCCGGTGTCGCTCCCGCGGTCCGGAAGGCCCGGGTCGACGCCGTTCCTTGACGCCATCGGTCGGTGCCGCCGGGGCCCTTGACGCCCGTTCGCAGTGCCATAGGCTCTGTCGGCGCCGACTCATCTCGCGCCGTGGGCTCTGTCGGCGCCCGTTTGCGGCTGGCGCTGCTCGCGGGCCATGACCTGGATCAGCGTCGCCTTTTGTCTTATCTCACCTCGGCGCCGTCCCCAGTGCCGAGGTTGAACGCAGCGCCATGGGGCCTTTAGGCGTCATCAGTCCCTGCCGTCCTCGGCACGTTGGTGCTCCGGTGTCGCTCGCAATGCCGAGGGCCTAGCGGTGTCGTGTTCGCGCGAGTCGCCAGAGCCGTCGGCGCTGCCGGTCCTCAGTGCCGCCCGCAGCGCCGAGGAGCCTGGCGGTGTCGTCAGCACCGAGTCGCCTTCAGAGCCATCGGGCGCGCTTTGGTCTCGTACGCCCACAGTGCCGAGGGGCCTGGCGGTGTCTTCGGCGCAGGTCATATCTGGGGCTGCCGCGACGCCGTCTCTGTCCCTGGTACCGCCCGGTGCGGTGGACTGGCCAGCGCCATGGCTACCTGCTCTGAACCTTTGGCCGAGCGGCCCTGGTGCTTTCTGCCAGCCCCGCTTGCGGGGCTGTGGAGGACACAGGTGCCACCTCGGCCACTGCTCTGACTGCCGGGCCCTTTGGTAAGGTTGCCTTCCCCCGCCCTCCTACCGTTTGGCTTAGGGCCTCAGACTCTACCTCTTCGGAGTCGGAGTCGAGCTCGGAGGCGGACGGGCAGTCACACCCTTTGGGGTTGTCTGTGGAGGAGAGCGAGCCAGTGGTCTCCACGATGAGTCGTAGCCAGCCCCCTTCTGAGGAGTGTCAGGTAGTTCCCGAGGTTAGGGTCAGAGGTACTGACCAGCAGGCTATAGTGTGTGCCACCGTTGCCATGCAACCTGACCTTGGGGGGTTCCTCGACCCCTCGGCGGTGGTACCCCCTCAGGTAGTGTGTCTCGATCGCCCAACTTTGGGGCCCATCGAGAAGCCTACAGGAGGGGAGGGTGCTGCTCCCTGGGTCTCCCCTTCGGGGGCAGCCCAGAGCTGCCAGCTACCTAGGCTGGCCCTCTCGAGGACCAGGACCCTCTCGGACTCTGAGGGGTCGAGGGGTGTGGGGTCGGCGCGTCGGCCTTTCTCTGGGGTCCACCCGGGCCCTGGACGAAGCCGTAGTGCGGACTTCCGCCCTTCCCCTTCCGGTTCCTTGAGGGGGTCCCATTCTTTGGAGGCAGGGGACCGTCCTTCTGGACCTATACGGCCCCGGTCGCCTCACTGGGGGGATTCTTCTGGGCGCAGCCTTGGCAGTACCAACGTGGTTGTACAGCTGTCGGCTGTGGAGTCTTCCGGGACACCCTCCTCGGGTGTCCATGGTCCTCTCCCTAGCCCTGGCAGAGGTCAGCCGACATCTTCTCTCGGCTCTGCCCCTATCCCTCTGCCGCATTCTCCAGTGCTCCCAGGCATTTTTGGTCCTAGCGGCCCTCTCACCTGGGAGCAGTTCAGAGCGGTGGCTGCTCGGTTCCCTGCCTATGTTAGGGCCATGGACAGCCAGGTTTTTCAACCTCCCCCCGTGCAGCCACCCTCAGAACGCATGGTGACCTCCAGCTCCTCATCCCCCTCTTCTGTCCATATCTCTCCTGCTGCTTATCTCTCGGAGTATCAGCGTTTCCTCGTGAGGATGATGGAGGACCTTCACCTTTCTTCCCTGTCTGTGAGCAATCCTGAGCATGCAGTGCATGCCTTTCTAGGCGATTTTGGTGCGGCCACCCTTGTGGTGCCGCCCTGGCCTGCTCCCTTTCGGGAGGCGTCCATGCGTTTCTGGCAGAGGCCCTTCTCCGGAGTTCCTGCCCCTAGGGACCTCAGCCAGAGGTATTGCGCTCCCCCGGAGTCTCCAGGTTCTATGCCTCATCCGCAGTCCAGATTGACGCACCTGGACACCCCTGATGGGCTTCGTGCCCTCCACCATGACTGGCCCCCAGATCAAGACTCCTTGGATTTTGACTTCTGGGGGAGGAGGACCTTCTACTCGGCACGGTTGCTTCTCTTCATCTCTGCTCATCAGGCTCACTATGCAGCCTACAACAGGTTCTTGTGGTCCACGCTAGGTCAGGTCCTAGCTGCTTTGCCTGACTCGGAGCAAACCAGGCAAGCCATTGCGCTCTCTGCACGCGGCCTGGAGCTAGCAAGGCACCAAGCAAGGGCATCTTACGATGCCAATGAGGTAGCTACCAGGGTCGTAGGGACAGCGATCTGCACCAGGAGATCGGCGTGGCTTCGCCTTTCCCGGTTGTCACCCTTGGCCCGGCGTAGGGTGATTTGCTCCGCTCACCAGGGAACCTATCTCTTTCCCGTAGGGCGAGATGGCGTTTGTCGGGGCAACTTCCTTCCCCCTCCGGGGGACCCGTCTCGCTCTCCCCACTCTCGGGCCTCATCAGGCCCAGAAGGTTCCCCCCCTTAGTGTGTCACCCACTGAGGGCTAAGGGACTCTGTCCCTTAGGGTGCAATGAATCAACCCCCTTCGGGGCTTGGTACTCACCCATCTGTGATGAATGGTGAAGATTGACACAGATAAGATATAAAAATTACGTACCTACCGTAGTTATGATCTTTCTGTGTATCTTCACCATTCATCATAATCCCACCCGCCATCCCCCTGGGGCCTCAGTCTCTGGGTCCTCCTCCCTCTGTGCCTACCCCTCTTCTTGAGTGGGGTAAAGTTGGGACACACAGGGGGGTAGTTTCTCCCTAAGGGTTGCAGCTCGAGTGGCACTCCTTCTCTACTACATATCTGGCGGTTGCCCTCCTTCTGTTATCCATCTGTTTAAAAAAAAAAAAAAAAATTTCCTTTTTTTCACCAAATATCTTTACAGAGAGAGTACTAAGTCCCTGTATGCTGTCCTTCTCTAGAATAGCCGACTCTGCTTTTGGGGTATTGCCAGTTATTCTGTGCCTTGAATTCTGGCAAGAAAGCTTTGCTACTCCTTGCAGTTCCTATACAGTCTGGTGACGGACAAGGGTCTTGGATCCTTGTTACCTCTCCTCTCTCCTAAATTTCTCTCCCCCTTCCTCCCTTCTTCCATTTCCAGAGATTGGGCCCCTACCCAATCCCTTAGTCTTACTTCTTCTATGCTGTCCTCTCAGTCGTTATTCCTCCTTTTAGTTCAGTTTCTCTTCCTTTTCTGTTCCTTGGACTCTCTTGTCCCACCCTCCATCCCTTCCTCTTACCTCTCCAGCGACTCAGAACTGGTAGGCAGGCATGGGTTGACGCAGCCTAACGGCTAATCCTCGAGCGCCACGTAGTACGTCGGCCTCGAGGGCGGCGCTAATGCTGCGTCGGCTCCTCCTATCCTTTTTAAAAAAAAAAAAAAAAGGCTCCCATGGGGTTCTGATCTCCGGCCAGTACCCATCTGTGATGAATGGTGAAGATACACAGAAAGATCATAATTACGGTAGGTACGTAATTTTTATTTTTGTTCCTTTATCCAGGTCCCCTCTGGCATCTCTGAATCTTCCTGATCTTCCTGGACATAAGTCTCCACCACTCATTCACACTATTGGGATCTGCGCCGGAGGCACTAGGATCCAGTCGGGAGCAAACTTTTTGCTGGAGGGTCGGCGCCAGAGATGGAGCCGTGAGGACCGGCACCACGAGCCTCAGCTCGTGCGGTAATGACTATCTTGGCGTCGACCCTCCAACTGCCTCAGTTCCTTTTTTCCTGCCGTCGAGTGTGCTTCAGTGACGACGTTGCGCCCGTCGGGAGTCAAACTTCAAACTAGCAGCATAGCTTTTCAGTTTTGTTATTTTGTAGTGATATCTCGATAAGTATCATTTAAGTTTATTCTTATTTTAAAAATAAAAGAAGTCTCAGCCTACTTTGACTGAGTCGACCATGAGCAGGCCAGGTGACGGTAGGGAGACTTTGTATGAAAGCTGTTCAGTCAGTTGGGCTGGGTCCGGTCCGCCGCCTTCTCCAGAAGGGGGGTCTGACAACGGTCAGTCCAATGCCCAGGGGACGGGCGGTCCCCGTGGAAGCATAAAAATAAATGGTCACATTCGGCACCCGTTCGGCCTCAAGCTCTTCTTCTGCTCACAGGTCAAAGAAGGCACCACTGGAATGCCCTCTGATATGTCCGCGCATGAGCGTTCGGTTATTGGGGCTAGTTGCGGTCTCCTCCTTAGTCACCAACTTTTGTTTCTGGTAGCCGACGTCTTCGACATCGGAGCCCTACCCCGTTCGCAGGTAGGTCTTCAGATGAGCTGTTTCATCAGTGGGCAGCTCTTATGGAGCAATGGGCTTGGAGGTTGGTTCAGCTACCTGGCTCGGTCACTCAGGGGCCTTCAGGCTTCTTGGGAGACCAGGTAGGGTGGTTGAGCTTCCCTGGTCACGCGGCACCATCTTCAGTGCGTCGACTCCGCACTTAGGTGTTCCCCCCCTCACATGGCTGCGGCGCAGGGGGCCACACCGATGCCTTTATCTCCTGCTCTTCTTCCCTCACCTTCAAATCCTGTTTTCAGAGTCTTAAGGTGTTTTCAGCGCCCTCGGTGGCCTTTTACTTAGGCGCCCGTCTTGGCGCCTCCGGCAGTGCCATCGGTCTTCTTGGTGCAGTCTTCAGCACCATGTGGCTTCTCTCTGCTCCATCTTCGGTGCTGTGTGGGTCCTCGGTGCCTTTTTGGTGCCATGTGGGTCCTCGCGCTGTTTTCGGCGGTGGTCCCTCGGCACCATTCTCAGTGCCGTGCGCGTCCACAGCGCCGAGGGGTCTCAGGGTGTCTTCCGCTTTTCAGGATTCCTCCTTTCACTCTTTTCCTTCATCTCTTTCCTCTGACTTTCACTCCTTTCCTGTCCATACAGTCCCTCCTGGACTGTCAGGAGATGACATTGAGCCTGACCCAGACCTTCGGCTGGGTGATGAAGTGGAGAAAGCAGGATCTATTACTGCTGCAAAGCCTGTGGTTGAGGACCTGTCCTTTAAGTCTCTGCTGAAAAATTTGATTTCTAGGGACATGGATATGTTGTTCATCCACACTGTCTGGCAGGTATCCTTGCTGCTTTAAATCTTGCCGGAAAGTCTTCAAGCTGGCTCCTCCCACCCACCCGGGTGGTAAAACTCTCGGCTCCGCCCCATGACGCCAGATCTTCCTTACCGCTTGGAAGCTCAGGTTCCCTCCTTAACGCTCTGCGTATAAGACTGGTTCCTAATTCTTCGGTTTTCCGAATTTAAAAGTTTTTTGCGTAAACGACTTCAGTCTTCTATCCCTCACGGCTGCGATGGACAAATCGACTCCGGTTTGTGCGGTGCCCTTGTGAGCAGAAGATGTCTCGGACGGATCCACACTCCGCGTGTGTGTACTGTTTTAGGCCTCGAGCACGACCCGCAGGCTTGCGACCTGTGCTCTTCCTTCTCAGCCTACGTCCTCGAAGACCGTGCCGCCCGTTTACAACTGGGGCGCCCCGAGAAACGTTTTCCACCGGTTAAGTCAAAAGAGGCCCAGTCGGCGGTTTCCGTGGCAGCGGGCTCGGCGGATCAGCTAGAGCAGATGATTGCCCTCAAAGAGGAGGCGGTGCGGGCCGCATCTTCCTCGACCACGGCTTTTATCCCGCTTTCCCTGAGTTCCTCTTACACAGCTTCTTTTAAGGAGCTTTGTCTGTCCCTCTCCACTAGGGGAAGGGGACCAACATCTGCTGGACCTTCTTCTTCTTCTCGGTCCAAGAAGAAAGACAAGGGTAAGTCTCTTCGTCGACGCTCTTGGGAGCGGGAAAGGTTCCTCTCCCCGAGTTTTCGGCCATTGACTTTGGTCGATCGTTCGGCTTCGGCCACTGGTCTCACGGTGTCCCCGTCAGGTCAGTTGACCGAGACTCCCGTCGACGCAGCCGAGATCTTTCTGGACCCGTTGGACAGGTTGTCGACCGGCTAAGCCAAAAATCCCCTCTCCCCAGTCCCCCAGTGGGAGTTGAGGATCCGTGGGCTTGCCAGTGCCTCGGTTCCGGAGCCCTTGGGTGTTCCTCCGAGCTGAGGGAGGGCAGTTCCACCCGTCCCTCTCCGCAACCGTCACGGAAAAGCCGAGGTTCTCGGTCTCGGTCTCGGACTTCTTCGCAGTCCAGCCGATCCGTAACACAGGCGGTCTCGGTCTCGGCACCAGCGTGGCGCGCCGCCCGCTCGTTCTCTTCCTCCTCCTCCGGATGGGGAGGCTTTGTATGAAGTTGCATGTCGATGATCGAGGACCTCATGTGGCAACAGCTCCTTTTGACCGGGGAATAAGCCGATGCCGTCACCTTCGGCCATTAAGTGGCTGTCACCGAGCAGCGAAACAACCCCGTTTTACCGAGGAGCCTGTTGTCAGGCCGAAACCAGCTGCTCCACCGATTCCGGTGGAACCTCCGCCCTCACAGCCACAGTTTGGGGCTCCGACCAAGAATTCTCGGTCGGTTCAGGGTCTGCCCCATAGGCTGTCGGTCACCCTCACTCCCGATCACCCTGGCAGGTGGAGGTGGCTCAGGCCAGGCAGCTCTTGCGGACTCTTCTGAGTCACGACGATTCTCCTTCTTCTCCAAGCGAGTGGACTTGGAGTCCTCTGGAGGTCAGTTGCTGGGCGACAGCCCGTTCGTCCTTCCTGGGGTTGCTCAGACTCATCTCGGAATCCACTGGGATGCAGCTCGAGCCCGTATCCAAGCGGGCCAAGTATCCCCTCATGGAGATATTGGACCGAGGGGATTTCCCCACGGAGGCCTTCCCTGTGGCTGAGGCCATTGTGGGCCTGGCCTTGGAGCTCTGGCAGCATCCTGCTTCCTGCCCTGCGCCTTCGGCCAGGATGGCCAGGAAGTATGCGGTCCCTACCGGTTCCCTGTCCGGTTTCTCTGAACATCCCTCGGCTGAGGGGTTAGTTACCGACAGCATTTTCCGGTGTGCTGGAAACGCTAGGGATGTGGACAAACCTCCCGACAAGGAGTCCAAGAAATTGGACTATGCTGGGCGAAAAGTCTACGCTGCGTCCTCCCTTGGCCTTCATCAGGCCAGCTTGGCCGTACTGATGGCGCATTTTTCTCACACCCTGTTGGGCTCCTGGGCGGTGGTCCCTCATCCCGGCTGACCTGCAGACCACGGTCAAGCAGTGTGGGACCAAGGGAGGGCAGTGGCCAAGCAGCAACTTCAGACTGCTTTGGACCCAGTGATTCATGTGCCAGGTCAGTAGCGGCTGCAGTGGCTATCTCGCGTTGGGCATGGCTTAGGATATCCACCTTCGGCGGATACCCAGCACAAATTGGCGGATGTCCCTTCTTGGGGACCGATCTCTTCGACCCTGGGTGGAAGGCCACCTCCAGAGGATCGAAAGTCCAATGCCACCTTGGACTCGGTATCATCCGCTCAGAGGACAAGGACCGCAGACCTCAACCCAAGCCCTTTCATCCGTCTCGCCCCGGCCGCCCGGCCAGCGCACAGAGGGCCAGCAGGCTCGGCTTGCGTCCTGAACCCAAGCCTCGCGACTTCCTCCTCCAGGAAGCAGGGAGGTAAAGGCCCAGGTGGTCCCTCGGCGGTCCCTCCTCCAAGCCTGCACAGTGGCAGGGTTGAGGGGTGTCGCCCCAACCTCGTCACCTCACCCCAGGTTCCCCAGTAGAGATGGCTCCTGTGCTTCCTTTCCACCTGGTCTGCTATTACCACAGACAGGTGGGTGTTGGAGTGGTAGGAAAGGGTCTGCCTCTGGAGTTGAGCAAGGCCCCACCCTTCAAACCATCGCTTCTCGGGGGCCCTAGAAAATCGAGAAGCCTCGCTGTCAGCTCGCTGAGCCGACGCCGCTCTCCTCCTCGAGAAGGAGGTGATAAGAGGTGGCGGACCCTCCCTCAAACCGGGGTTCGTGTCCAGGTACTTCCTGGTTCCGAAGCGGACGGGGGGCTGGCGCCCCATTCTCGACCTACACGACCTGAACAAGTTCCTAAGGTCTCGAACCTTCAGGATGGTCACTCTGGCTCAGATAATCTCATCCTTGGAACACTGCGTGTGGTTCTGCTCTCTGGACCTACAGGATGCGTTCTTTCACATCCCTATCCATCCGTCCCATCAAAGGTTCCTTCGCTTTGGAGCGGAAGGTTCCCTTTTCAAGTTCCAAGCCATGCCCTTCGGGTTATCTCCAGCTCCCAGGGTCTTCACCAAATGCATGGCAGTGGTGACAGCATTCCTGTGGTGCCGAGGGGTCCAGGTTTACCCTTACCTGGATGACTGGCTGATAGCAGCCCCCTTCAGACAGGATGTGGAGCGGTCCAGAGACCTGGCCCTCTGGGTTTGCTCTCAAGTCGGCCTCCTCATCAACGAGGCCAAGTCGGAACTCGAGCCAAAGCAGGTGATTCTTTTCATCGGGGCAGAGCTCGACTCTCTTCAAGCCAGAGCACAGCTCCCGGCAGACAGGGCCGAGGTTCTTTCCTCCTTTGCCCAATCATTTCTGGTTGGGCAATTCCCTACCGGGACTTCCCTGCGCCTCCTGGTGCTCATGGCGGCCTGTACCAGCGTGGTCCGTTGGGCCGCTGGAACATCGCGCCAGTGGGAACTGGCCAGCCAGTGGTCACAACGCTGCGATCCATTGGACCAGCTAGTGACGATGACCCAGGGGATGTGGAACACTCTCCAGTGGTGGACCATTCCAGTTCATCTGCAGGAGGGCATCCCATTCGTCCGCCCCGAGCCGATGGTCTCTCTATCGACCGATGCCTCTCTGATGGGTTGGGGTGCCCATCTGGGGGAACACCAGGCGTCACGGCCTCTGGTCCCCGCGGGAGTACCGATGCCACATCAACCTGCTGGACCTCCGGCGGTCCGCTAGCTCTCACCGCCTTTGCTCCGTTTCTTGGGGTCAAGTGGTCCTGGTCCCAGACGGACAATACCAGACCATGTACTATCTAAACCGCCGGGGCGGGCGGCACTCCGTGCTCACAATGCAAGGAAGCTCTCCGCGCATCTGGTCACTCGTGCGCAGCCTGGAGGCGGATCTCTAGCCATTCTATGTGGCAGGAGCCTCTAACACCAGCCAATACCTAAGCCAGATAAGGGGCTGCCTCCCACAGTGGTCTCTCCTGTCGGAGGTAGTGAGATCTGTTCTCCATTGGGGCACACCTCAGGTGGACCTGTTTGCTTCCAGGGAGAATCGCGAGTTGAGGCTGTTCCATGCCGCCCCCCTCAGCAGGGCTCTCTGCAGGGGGATGCCTTCTCGAGGCCGGGCCTCTTCTATGCCTTTCCCCCATTCCCCTTGATGCACAAGGTGCTGCTCAAAGCAAGGAGGGACAAGGCGCAGGTGATTCTGATAGCCCCAGACTGGCCCCGACAGTACTGGTACCCAGATCTCCTCAGCCTCAGCTCCAGGCTTCCGAGGCACCTTCCAGCTTGCCCGGACCTGCTCTCAATCAGGGGAAGGTATTCCATCCGGACCTTCAATCCCTGCACCTGACGGCCTGGTTCCTGAGTGGCTAGAGTTCCAGGCCTTGGGTCTTTCCGACGAGGTCCTCAATGTTGTTGAGGCGTCCCATAAGGAGTCGACCAGAAAATGCTACGCCTTCAAATGGAAAAGGTTTTCCATTTGGTGTCAGGGCAAGGGCCTGGACCCTTCCTCCTGTTCCTGGCGAGCATATTGGACTACCTGGTCCCTTTCTCAGCAAGGGCTTAGGTCGGCGACCCTTAAGGTACACTGCCAGCGTATCTCTGCTTACGGGCACAGGCCAGGAAGCAGTCTGTGAGTGCAGGAGAAGGTGGTCTGGTGCTTTCAAAGGCCTTGATCACATTTCCCTCCCGGTGTGAGAACCTCCACCTCCGTGGGATCTACTGCTGGTACTGGCAAAGCTCATGAAGCCATTGAGACCAAGCACAGGTGTGAACTCTCTCACCTGTCGTGGAAGACCGCCTTCTTGGTGGCTATCACATCAGCCAGAGGCTGGGAGAGCTCAGGTGCTTTCCATCGAGTCTCTTACCTGGTCTTCCACAGGGACAGCGTTGTCCTCGCCCCACCGAAATTCCTTCAGATGGTGGTGTCGGAGTTTCACCTTAACCAGGTGCTGACTCTGCTGGTGTTCTACCCCAATCACACCTCGGAGGTCGAATATGAGCTCCATACTTTGGACCCTAGAAGGCTAAGCTTACTATAAGGGGCGCATGGCTGAAATTAGGAGAGGTTCACCAGCTGTTTGTCACCTACGCTGAAGCTGCATCTGGCAGACCTGCAGCCCAAGTGGGCGATAGGCGGTGGGTCACCTCCTGCATAGATCTCTGCTATAAGTTGGTGGGCATGGAGCCTCCCAGAGGATAAGAGCTCATTCTACCCACCATACTGCTGCATCAGTGGCTGCTTCCAGGGGCGTCCCTATCCAGGAAATCTGCAGGGCTGCTACCTGGAAGTCAGCACACACCTTCATCACCATTACCACATCGACCTTGAGTCACGCCGGGATGCTGGTTTGGGGCCTCGGTTCTCAGTCTCTCTTTCCCAAGTAAGTATCGGAAAGTGTGTCTTGCCTCCCTCCTCCCGGAGAACTGCTAGGAGTCTGCCAGACAGTGTGGATGAACAACATATGCATGTCCCTAGAAATATAGGTTACTCACCTGTAACAGGAGTTCTAGGAATGGTATGTTGTTCATCCGACTACCATTTCCCGGCTTGACATAAACCCTGAGCTTCAGCGGGCAGATCTGGTGTCATGGGGCAGAGCCGAGTTTTACCACCGGTTGGGTGGGAGGAGCCAACGAAGACCTTCCGGCAAGATTTAAGCGGCAAGGATACCTGCCAGACAGTGTGGATGAACAACATATACCATTCCTAGAACTCCTGTTACGGTGAGTAACCTGTATTTCCTCTTTCTCTCAGACTACAGACATCGATCCGGGAAATTAAAAGACTCCAACCCTTCATGCTCCGGAGATCCATCAGTTTGACTTCTCGGTTCAGCCTTCCTTGAGGCAGCTGTCTCAAATGGTATGGAATAATTCTGCTCTCACTCCTTGGTGGCTAAATCCATAGATAGAAATATTCTACCCCCAAGGATCAACCCATTTTAGTCTCAGGCCTGTGGCGGATCTATTGTAGTCCTGGAAGAGAATGATAGGTGGTTCTTCCCAAACTACAACAGCTCGACCTGTTAACAAAGAATCTCGTAAGATAGACACCTTAGGCAAGAGGCTTTGCTGCTTCTACCTAATTGTCGTATCACACCAGCTACCAGGCTATTTCTCCCAATATGAGTATATCCTGTGGCACTCTCTCAAACAGATGGTTGAAGCTCACATGGTGGATACAAAGCCAGAGCTAACACAAACCATTACCAGAGGTGTCAGTCTAATAACCAGCAGGTTAAAGCAGCTATGGATGCTTGATACACTTCCATACGGCGGCTGCTGGGCACCTACCGTCATTCCTGGCTGCGCACTTCCAGGCTTCACGAATGACGGCACGGCAACAGGTAAGAGTTGCCTTTTGATGGTGCACCTTTTCAGTCCTCAGGTAGACAAGCTCCACAAATACAAGACTAGGTCAGCCATTGATTGGCTGACCTCCTCCTATCCCTCCGAGGAGTGTCAATAACGCGGTTCACAACCGTCAGTCCCTGAGGCAGAGGCGGGGAGGTTTCCATAAATCAACCTGCCATCCTCAAAAGAAGAAACACAAAAGCAAGCCAAGCGCCGCATATGAGTTGCTGGCCAGAGTCCATCTCAGCTGCGGGTGGACTTTCTCACCAGTGGGAGCCATCTGATGCACTTCTAACCAATGGAGTCCATAACCTCAGACAAATGGGTCACGGATAATTTGCGGTATTCCCCAATCTTGTGAGACCCTCAGATCGTCCTCCCATGACAGCCCAGACTGTCAACCCCTCAATCGAACCTTCTAGCATGAATTCAGGGCTTCGAACAACAGGGCAGTAAGTAGTGCCATCAATGGAACACAGGGTTACTCCTATTACTTTCTGGTTCCAAGAAGTCCCGGGCATGCACCATTTTGGATCTCAGAAAGCTAAACAGCCAAAAAGAAATTCAAAATAATTTCTCTGGGAACCTTGTTACCTTTGCTTCATCAACACGACTGGCTAGCCTCCTAGACATGCAGGATGCTTACCAGCACATTTCTATTCACCCAAAGCATCACAAATTCCTGAGGTTTGTGGCTCTGGGACAACATTATCAGTTCAGAGTCCTGCCCTTTGGGCTATCCTCGGCGCTTGCGAGGTTTTACAAAGTGTTGTGCAGTTCTTAGCTACCTCAGAAAGGTTGGAATACAGGTGTTCCCTTATCTGGACGATTGGCTTCTGGCAAGCCCTTCCAGGCAGGGAACTCTGGACGCCATAGAGATGACCTCTCACTTCCTTACGTCCATGGGAGTTCTGCTGAACCTCAAGAAATCGCAGTTGCAGCCCTCCCAGAGGCTCCTTTTTATAGGGACTGTTCTGGACACCTCCTGTGCGAAGGCTTTTCTTCCAGAGGACAGAAGGAACGATATCCTTTAGATGGCCCATCAAACGGGGAAAACAACTCAGTCCAGCTCTCTCGATGAAGCGGATGCTGGGCCTCATGGCATCCTCGGTGTTCACTGTACCCCTACACGTCTGCACATGAGAACCACTCAGTGGATGCTCAGTACTCAGAGGTCCCCAACCACTCACCCGCAGTCCTATCCCATCAAAGTGACAGAACCTCTAAAGAGGTCGCTCACCTGGTGGACTCAAGAGAGCAATCTCCTGGAAGGGTATCCCTTTGCTCCTCTGGACCATCAGATCTCCATTACCACAGACGCGACCCTAATGGGGTGGGAAGCTCACTGTCAGGCTCTCCATACTCAAGGTTCGTGGACTCAGGTAGAGTCCCAGCTTCACATAAATGTCCTAGAAATGAGAGCCGTCCTTTATGCGGTCCGAGCGTTGAAGGACGTTCTCTGTCACAAGAACATTCTCCTTCAAACGGACAACAATGCAGTGATGTACTACATCAGCAAGCAGGGCGGTGCTCACTCTTACTCCTTATGCAGGGAGGCGATGAGAGTGTGGGAATGGTGCTTGGAGCACAAGCTCTAATTCAAGCGGTCTACCGACCGGGAATACAGAACGAACTGGCAGACCGTCTCAGCAGAACAGAGACAGATCCTCAAGAGTGGTCTCTCGACTCAACCATAGTTCAGTCACTATTCAAAGAGTGGGAACTCCAGACCTGGACCTTTGCATCCCACTCAGCAAAACTGCCTCTCTTCTGCTCCAGAAATCCAGGGCCTGGCATTTTCTGTCAGGATGCGTTCAGGCTGCGGTGGACAAAATGCTTTCTTTACGCCTTTCCACCTCTTCCTCTAATTCAGAGGGAACTCCTCAAGTTCGAATCCCAGGGGGACAAAATGATTCTCATTGCTCCCTTCTGGCCTCAGCAGCTGTGGTTTCCACTTCTCAACAATATGTTGGTAGTTCCTCCGAGACCACTCCCCCTTCAGATGAACCTTTTGACTTGGGGGCCAGTGGTCCATCCCAATCTGAGATCGCTTCACCTTCACGCTTGGCTCCTGAAGAGGTAGAAGTAAACTGGTTCAATGTCTCTCTCGAAGGGTTTCAGATATTCTTCTGGCTGCGTGGAAGCCAGCCACTCGGAAAACTTACACAGCCAAGTGGAGGCGTTTTTTGCTCTGGTGTGCAAGGTCCTCTTTGAATCCCTTTTCCTGCCCACCAGATAAGGTTCTGGAGTACCTCTTAGACCTTTCAAATTCAGGTCTACAGTACTCTACAGTCAAAGTTCACCTTAGTGCCATTTCAGCATATCATGAGACCATTTTTTCCTTAACTCTGGCTCAGTTACCTGTGGTTAAGAGATTTCTTAAAGGAATTCTGCATACCAGACCTCCTACAAGACATCCAGTTGCAGCCTGGGACATTAATCTTGTGCTAGACATGCTCACTCGGAAACCTTTCGAACCTCTGGCTACCTGTGAGCTAAAATTTCTCACCTGGAAGACTGCCTTCCTAGTGGCCATTACCTCAGCCCGCAGGGTCTCTGAGATACATGCCCTGGTCACAGACCCTCTGTATACTGTGTTCCATAAGGACAAAGTAGTCCTTAGGACTCGTCCTAAATTTCTTCCTAAGGTTGTGTCAGAATTTCATCTAAACCAACCTTTGGTCCTTCCCTCTTACCTTGCGGACTTCTAAAATGAAGGAGAGCGATCTCTTCATTCCTTGGATGTTAAGAGAGCTTTGCGTTTCTATCTAGATAGAACCAAGGACTTTCGCAAAGCCCAACAACTATTTGTTTCCTTCAGCAAGACCCGGCTGGGTCAACCTGTCGCTATCAGATGTATCTCAGCATGGTTAGTGGCATGCCTTCGCCACTGCTATTTCATGGCGCAGGTTAAGTTGGAGGGCAGGGTTTCAGCTCACTCTACTAGGAATTCGCAGCATCCCTGGTGGAAATTCGCAATGTGCCCATTGCAGATATTTGCAACGCGGCCACCTGGAGCTCAGTGCATACTTTCGTTAAACATTATGCACTGGATGTCCATGCCAGACGACATTCTTCCTTTGGCAGAGCCATCCTTAATGGACTTCTGTCCTAGAAACGTGAGCTCTTGGTCTCTCCTGCCGCCCTCTCGGGGGATTATTAGCTCGGTACTCTCCAAATAGTGTGAATGAGTGGTGGAGACTTATGTCCAGGAAGATATGAAAATTATGTACCTACCATAATTCTTGATCTTCTTGGACGAGTCTCCACCACTCATTCCCACCCTCCGTCCCCCGCGCTCACCTCTATTGTTGGTCTTCACTCCCTCAAATCTTTAGGCTGTGAAGACTTCTTTCTGACCCTTCTTATACGGGTTGCCGGACTATCTTATGTCCGGTTTTTGGTTAGGTTATCCTTCTAGGTTAGTTACGCTGCACCTCCTTGGTAAAAAAGGTACTGAGACGGTTGGAGGGTCGACACCGAGATAGTCATTACCGCATGAGCTGAGGCTCGCAGTGCCGCTCCTCGCAGCTCCATCTCTGGCGCCGACCCTCCAGCAAAAAGTTTGCTCCCGCTGCATCCTAGTGCCTCCAGCGCAGATCCCAATAGTGTGAATGAGTGGTGGAGACTCGTCCAAGAAGATCAAGAATTACGGTAGGTACGTACTTTTCATTTTTCACCAGTCTCTGCTAGTTAAATGCTGTCCTGGCACTCCAGTTGCCTTGAGCTGGTGATCTGATTTGCCTTGCCTTCGGGGAGTCAAATTGATTTCCCACTCTGTCCTTTTCCATAAGGTGGTACCCTCTGTAGGGCTTCAAATACTCCTCTCCCCAGACACATCTGTGTTGGCATGCAACAAGGTGCTAGTGGGCTTCCTTCCCCTTCCTAGTTAGGCACGCTCCCTTCGGAATATAATTTCTGCTTTGGCAGTCTGTGAGCGCTCAACTTGAGTGTAAGGGGTTGGGAATGGCGGGAGGTGTAGAAAGTCTGCTTTTTGTGTACCAAGCTGTGCAAAAGGTTCAGTTGAACCCTCTTCACCAATTTTCTTGAATGGGATCCTTGCTCCTTTGCCTTTAGTTCCGAGCTTACAAGCCTTCAAGCCAATTTTCACAATTTGGCAGAACTTTCTCCCCCCCTTCCAACATCCCTCTCTCCCTCTCTCTCTCTCTCTCCCCCCCCTTCTTCTTCCTTCTTCCTTCTTCTTTCTCTCCCTTATCTGTTCCTCTCTCTCGGAGCCACCCCAGGAGTCAGGCTCTGCAGTCCCATAGGGTAGGTTTTCCTCTTTCCTGTCCTCTATCGGCTTATTCCTTTTTCAGTTTATATCTTTTCCTTTACCTATCCCTCAGCTCTATTGCCTCGTTCTCCTTTTCTTATCCTTATTTCACCTCTCCGACACAGAACTGGGATGGAGGAGAGTCTCGCAGCACCTAATGGCTACTTTTTTGCACCACGTGGTACATTGCTCTGGTAGCGCCGACTCCTCTCAAAAAAAAAAAAAATGCCTCCTGTGGCAGGGGTGCCTCCGACACACCCAAGCAGTAATGAAAGGTGAAGATACAAGAAGATCAAGAATTACGGTAGGTACGTAATTTCCATTTCTAGGAGTGTGGATATGTTGTTCATCCACACTTCTTGGCATGACCCTTTCCCTTTAAATCTTGCCGAAAGTCTTCAAGCTGGCTCCTCCACCCCGGGTAGTAATACTACGGCTCCGTCCTTGGCCAGATCTTCCTTTCCGCTGGAAGATGTAGGTTCCCTCGTGCTCTTGCAGCAATTCATAGACCCTGGATTCAAAGTATCATTTTTTGGCGAAACTTACTTTAAAACTCGCTCAAGTTAGCAATTCCGATTTTACCACATTGGACATGGAAGAAAAATCTTCCCCTGGATTTCGCTGGTGCCCCAGCGGCCAAAAGATGTCATGCACCGATTCCCACCTAACGTGCGTTTATTGTCTAGGTGTTGGACATGACACCTCGTCATGCACATTTTGCCTGGCCTTCCATCCCAACACCCTGGACGACTGCATGGCACGTTTAAAGCTGGGGAGACTGGAGAAAAGGAACCCGCCAGTGAAATCGAAGGAGGTGAGGTGGGCTGTTTCCATGGCTGTGGGATCTGCCAAGCAGCTGGAACAAATGAAGGCATTTGAGGAGGGAGCAGCTCAAGTTTCGACCAATCGAAGCTTTTTTGTTCCACTTAACCTTGGCTCCACCTTTTCGGGCTCCTTCAGGGAGTTGTGCCAGTCTCTCCCCACCAGGGGTAAAGTGCCCTCGGGCTCGCACTCCTCCCACCCTCGGAAGAGGGATAAGGACCCTGGGTCTTCGTCCAAGTGAAGATGTTCTTAGGACCGAGAAAGGGCTGAGTCCCAGGACTGCACAGTCTTGACTTTGGTCAAGATCGCATCCTCGACCGCCGGCTTCATGGATCTTCCATCTGGCCAGGAGACCAAGGAAGTGGCTGATGAGGCAGAGATTGTTCTCGACCCAGTCGACCCTTTGTCGCTGACCCCGGTTGATGACTCTTTGGAAAGGACTCCGGTCCTTGTCTTTCCTGATGAGGAGACCCAGCCAGCTGGCGTCCCCATTCAGGACCCAGTTCCAGACTCTTGGTTTTCACTGACCCCAGTGTCAACCAGCTCGGCCCGCCCGATCTCGGTCGAGGTCCAGAACCCCATTAGCCAAGGAAACACAAACATTCAAAAAAGAGGTGCCATAGGTCTTCATCCTCCTCGGACGAGGAGAGGCATCAGTGGAAACTCCGTCAACGCTATGAAGTCCTCATGTGACAACAGCTGGTTTTGTCTGGGCAGAAGCTGCTCTGCCATCTACCCCGGCCATCACTTGGCTCCCGCCTCCTAGGCCGGCGGCGACCCCTCCAGAACTGAAGCCATTGGTTCCCCCACCCGTGGGGCTGGCCTGCGTCCCAGTTCGGCCTGCCTCGATCTCTCCACTGATTCTGGTGGTACCATCGCCTAAGCAGCCTCAGGGAGGGGCTCCCTCAATAGAGGACCAAACAGACACCAGGCTTCCCCAACGTCTGTCGATAGCGGTCGCCCCCGATCACTTTGACGTATCGAGGGAGATCTAGGCAGGAGGCCGTTATGTTCCGACTCTTTGGACTCTGATGTCACCGGATTCCACTTCCATCCCAGGGATGGTGCGTCATCCATGGCAGGATTGGAGGAAGACCCTTCCTCCTTTCAGGACATTCTTCGCCTGATTTCCAAATCCACCAGAATGCCCCTGGAGTCCATCCAGAAAAAAGCACCGTACCCCCTTACGGATATCCTCAAAAGGGGTATACCTCAACGGAGGCCTTTCCAGTGGCCAAAGCCATTGTTGGTCCGGCCCTTGAGCTTTGGCAGCATCCGACTTCCTGTCCAGCACTGTCTGCCCGCATGGCCCGCAAGTACGCGGTACCCATGGGGTCCCTGGCGGGGTTCATAGAACACCCTTCGGCCGAGAGCCTGGTGACCGCTTCTGTGTTCAGGTGTACTGGAAGCTCGGCCGACACTGACTGACCCCTGGACAAAGAGTCCAAGAATATGGACCACTCTGCCCTTAAGGTCTACGCGGCCTCTTCCTTAGGTCTTCGTCAGGCCAGCTTGGCTGTTATCATGGCACACTTCTCTCATGCCCTCCTGGGGTCATTAGACGAGGACCTCCCTCACCTTCCTGTGGACATGCAGACCACGGTCAAGCAGGTCTGTGATCAGGGCCGTGCTGTTGCAAAACAGGAGCTCCAGATGGCCCTGGACATAGGTGATTTCTGTGCCTGCTCCTTAGCAGCCACAGTGGCCACTCGCCGCAGGGCTTGGGTGAGGCTTTCCTCCTTTCCGGCAGATACTCAGCATAAGTTAGCTGATGTGCCGTTCCTTGGCACTGACTTGTTCGGTCCAGGAGTAGCCGGTCACCTTCAGCGCATAGAGCAGTCCAGTGCCACCTTGGATGCCACTTCTGCGAAAGGTTCTTCAGGCAATAACGAGCAGAAAAGAAAGAAGAAGCCGTTTCGGCACTCTTCCCCTGCGGTCGGACAGCCCTCCTATCAAGGAGGTCAGCAGCAACACCAGCAAGCTCAAGCTTGGTGCCCAAGGCCCAAGCAGGGTCCTCAACAGTCCCGTAAAGGAGGCTGAGGCACAGGTCCAGGAGCCTCCTCCTCCTCTAAGCCTGCTCAGTGACGGGTTGGGGGTTGCCATCCCTACACCCTCAAGCCAGATCTCCGCCTAGTGGGAGCTCTTGTGGCAGGCTGTAACAGTTAGGACTATGCCGCAGGCACTAGGACCCACAGAGCTTTCAGCCAGCAGTATACAGCAGGACCGCCCCTGACGTCGGCCCGCCTGACGTCAGCCCTTGTACAAAGGCGGACCCAGCTCCACCTCAGTTCTTTTCCTGCCGCGTCCCACCCACGTGAGAAGAAGCCTTCATTTCCAGCTTGCCACAAAAGCTAAATAACTGTATTTTTCAACCTGTTTTTGTACCGTTTTCGACGTTTTTTCTGTATTTCAATGGATGTCTTCACCGTCGTCAGTCTCTCCAGAGCCACATCAGAACAAGTGCGACTGCGGGAGGCAGATCCCTGCCAAGGACGGGCACAAACGCTGCGTCTTTTGCCTCGGGCCAGACCACGACACCGCGGCCTGCTCAGTCTGCCAGATGTTCACCAGCCGTACCCGGATCCAATGTCTCAAGGCCCTGAAGGCATTCCTTTTAGAAAAAAAGATGGATCTGCACTCCTCAGAGGGGAAGTGCAGGCAGAAGACCAAGTGCCACGGGAAAGACCATAGTCGGTCCCGGTCACGGTCCTATTCTGCTCATCAACCCTCTCCTAAGAAGGCCCATGTTTCCCCGGGCTCAGGCGAGCATCCAAAATCTTCCAAGGCCAAGGCCAGCCCATCGGGGCAGAAGTCGGCCAAGCCTAAGGTAACCCAGCTAAAGGTTAACACCAAGCCCTTGGAGGTAAAAACTTTGGCCCCACCTTGCAAAGCACTGGCGCCGCCTGCTAAAGGCACGCCTCTGGAGCCAAAGGACTCTCCGGCACCCCCCAGCAGCACCCTGTCGTCGGTCCCACCACCGATGCCAGTTGAAGGGGCAAAGGGTGCAAACGCAGCCACAGAAGTGCCGACGTCCCCGTCTCCCAAGCCCCCCCCAGCTCCAAAGAGGGCTCTCCTTCGCGGGCCGGTATCCCAGATACTCCCTTTCCAGGCCGACCTGCTGAGATTTTCTCGAAGGACAAGCTGCAGGAGTTGTTCTCCTTTCGGTGGGGACAGGTCCAGAAGCAGACCCCCCGTCACCGGCCCAGACACCAGTACCAGACTCGGCGGGCAAACCACAGCCTGGAGGTGAGCCTTCCCCGAGGAAATCCCCAAAGCGGCCGCCAACACCTCCATCCAGAGCTCGTTCCCGCGCCCAGTCCAAAGACCACCGCCAATGCTCCAAAGACTCTGGAGACCGTCGCCGGTCCAGGTCTCACTCGCAGCCCTTCTCGATCTCCTAGACAAGAGCACTCCCAACGTCGGTCTTTGCTCCATCGCCCGGTCTCGGGACTGGAGCCAGTCTTCGAACCGACGTTGGTCCCCCAGCTACCGACGACAGAGGGAGTCTGGTCATAAGGAGAGATCTGACTATTCCAGACCTAGTAGTTGATCTTCCTCTTCTTTGTCGACATCTTCTTCCTCTCTCGATGTGGGGCAGTCCCCGGGAGAGAACAACCAGCCTCGCTCGCCTCCAGACGATCCGACCTTTATGGACGTCATGAGGCATATCCAGGCCTCCAGTGAGTGGGAAACGGAGGACCTGGATCCGGAATGCCGAAGGTTGGCCAAATACCTGAAGCAAAAGGAGCCAAAGCCATTGGTGGTCCCTCCTTTAGTGGACACTTTCCAGGACCTAACTCAGACTACCTGGAAGCATCCGGCTTCCATCCCGGCTGTTCCCAAAAGATCGGACAGGCTGTATAAGGCCCCGAAGGCAGAAGCGTTTTAGCAGAGAACCCTCAGGTGGACTCTTTGGTCATCATGGCTGCCCATGACAAGTCCAGGCAGCCGAAGCACCTTAGCTCACAGCCTCCCAATCTGGAGTCTCAGTATTTGGACCAGATGGGCAAGAAAGTTTACTCTGTCTCCACCTGCTTCATCTGGTCCCTTAACTTCCTGACGCATATGGTCCAGTACCAGAATGCTTCATGGGAGAGGGAACAAGAGCTACTGAGAGCCATGCCAGATTCCGAGCAGAAGATGGAGCTTCTGGACATTGTTAAATCGGGCTCCGACGTAGGTTCTCATGTCCTGAGAGCCTCGTAGGACACTGCAGATATAGCAGCCAGGGCAGCCGCTTCCAGGGTGTGCCTTCAGCGCCACACCTGGTTAAGAGTTTCGGGTTTTCACCAGGATCTGCAGTCCGGTATCAGGGATTTGCCATTCTAGGGTACCGTGTTGTTTGGGCAAGAGATGGAAGCTTTGGTTTCTCGTCTCCAGGAGTTGGGCAAGTCCATCTGGTCGGTCCGCCAAATGTACCATGGCGACCAGAGACGGCAACGGAAATGGCCATTTCGCAAGCCCTCAGGTGATCAAGGTGGACAAGCCTGTGGTAATCAGCAGGGTCAGAAATGTGGCTTTCGTAGGAGAGCCAGTAACTAGCAACCTGGAGGCATTCCTAACCATGGGCCCAAGTCCTCCCAGGCCTCTCTGCCTATGCCCGGCTCAGCCCAATGACTCCCTTCTGCCCCCCCTTCCAAAGGAAGACTCCGAGGAGATGGTCGGGGGCTGCTTCTCCCATCATCTGGAAGGGTGGAGGTCGATAACTGCAGACCAATGGGTCCTGGACATTATCAGGAGAGGGCACACGCTAAAGTTCATGGAGTTCCCTTCAAATACTCCATCAAAGTACTCCTGATATCCTCCTTCTCACATCCCACTGATAAAAGGAGAAATTTGGACCCTCTTGCAAAAAAAGGCAATAGAGCTAGTGCATCAGTGGGGAAATGGGTTTTATTCCCACTTCTTCCTGGTCCCAAAAAAGACGCAGGATCTTCATCCCATTCTGGACCTCAGCTCTCTCAATCTCTTTATAGAGTACAAAAGGTCCAGGATGGTGACTCTTCC
This sequence comes from Neoceratodus forsteri, assembly GCA_016271365.2. Taxonomy (NCBI): domain Eukaryota; kingdom Metazoa; phylum Chordata; order Ceratodontiformes; family Ceratodontidae; genus Neoceratodus; species Neoceratodus forsteri. Next base: position 254,271,565 of record CM028129.1, on the reverse strand, counting down.
AGGTCTACTCCCCCTCCTGCACCAAGGAGATTGGCTCTGCTCCCTAGACATGTAAGATGCATATATACATATCGGGGTCTTCCCTCCCCACCAGAAGTTTCTGAGGTTCCACTTCCAAGGGGAGCACTACCAATTCCGAGATCTTCCGGGACATAAAGTCTCCACCACTCATTCACACTAATGGGATCTATGCCAGAGGCACTAGGACCCAGCGGGAGCAAACTTTTTTTTGCTAGAGGGTCGGCGCCAGAGATGAAGCCATGAGCCCCAGCTCGTGCGGTAATGACAGTCTCGGCTTCGACCCTCCAACCGCCTCAGTTCCTTTTTTCCCACCGTCGAGTGCACTTCAGTGATGTCGCTCACCCACCAGGAGTCCAACTTCAAACTAGCAGGATAGTTTTTCAGTTTTATTGTTTTGTAGTAATGTCTCGAATAAAGTATCACTTAGTTTATTTATTCTTATTTAAGGAAGAAGTCTCAGTTTACATTGACGGAATCGACCATGAGCGGGTCAGGTGACAGTAGGGAGACTTTGTATGAAAGCTGTTCAGTCAGCCGGGCTGGGTCCGGTCCGCCGCCTTCTCTGGAGGGGGGGGTCTGACAATGGACAGTCCAATGCCCAAGGGGGTTGGCGGTCCCCTCGAAAGCATAAAAGTAAATGGTCGCACTCTCTGCACTGTTTGGCCTCGAGCTCTTCTTCGGCCCACAGTTCAAAAAAGAGAAGGCATCACTCGAGGTCGCCCTCTGATATGTCAGCATGTAGACGGTCAGTTATTGGGGCTAGTTGCCAGTCTCCTCCTTCGGAGTCACCAGTTTCTGTTTCTGGTAGCCGATGTCTTCAACATCAGAGCCCTACCCCGCCCTCTGGTAGGTCTTCAGATGAGCAGTTTCATCAGTGGGCTCCTGTTATGGAGCAGTGGGCTTGGAGATTGGTCAAGCTGCCTGGCCCGGTCACTCAGGGCTTTTGTGCTTTTGGGAGATCAGGTAGGGTGGTTGAGCTTCCCTAGTCGCTCAGCGCCACCTTGATGCCGTCGACTCCAGCCACAGGTGTCCCCCCTCCACTGCGGCTGCGAGGCCACTGATGCCTCTATCTCTGGTATTCATCCTTCTTTTCCTCAAATCCTGTTTTTTGCCGTGTCTCATCTGCACCATACTCGGCGCCATGCAGCTTCTGGGCTCTGTCGTGTTTTCAGCGTTGAGACCTGTTAGGGCATCATCCAGTCTTCAGGGCTCCTCTTCTTTGAATCCTTTTTCTGTCTGATTTCCTTCTGACTTTCACTCCTTTCCTGTTCATACAGTCCCTCCTGGGCTGTCAGGAGATGACATTGAGCCTGACCCAGACCTTAGGCTGGGTGACGATGTGGAAGGAACAGGATCTATTCCTGCTGCAGAGCCTGTGGTCGAGACCTGTCATTTAAGTCTCTGCTGAAAAACAATTCCCTCTTTCTCTCAAACTACAGATATCGATCTGGGAAACTTTTAAAGACTCCAATACCTCCATGTTCCAGAGATCCTTATGGATTGACTCCTCGGTACAGCCCTCCTTTGAGCCTTTCTCAAATGGTATGGAATAGTCTGCTCTCATTCCTTTGGTGGCTAAGTCCATAGATATGGAAATATGCTGCTCCAAGGATCGACCCATTTGGTATCCCAAGCCTTTGTGGATCCTATTGTAGTCTTGGCAGAGAATGATAAGATCGTCTTTCCCCAGACTACTACAGCTCGACCTATTAACAAAGAATCTCAATAGATACACATAAGGTAAGAGTCTTTGCTGCTTCCACCCTTAGGTATCACGTCTTGCCAGCTACAAGGCTATTTCTCTCAATATGAGTATATCCTTTGGCATTAAGCTCAAGCAAATGGTTGATGCTCTACCAGAATCGGACACTAATTCAGCGCTTCTTCATACCATAACCAGGGGTATCGAGTCCAACAACCAGCAGGTTAAAGCAGCTATGGACGCCTTCAATACTGCCTCCCGAGTGGCGGCAGCGGGCATTTGTACCCACCATCATTCCTGGCTGCACGCTTCAGGTTTCACGGATGATGCCCAGAAACAGGTAATGGCATTGCCTTTCGATGGTGTGTATCTCTTCGGCCCTCAAGTAGAACAGGTTCTAGAGGCCACACAGAAGACTAGGTCAGCCATTAAATTGGCTCGACCTCCTCCTGTCCCCTCTCAAGGGGGTGTTAACAAACGCCAGTTTCATAACCGTCAGTCCTTTTGAGGCAAAGGTAGGGGAAGTTTTAATAAAAACCAAGCCCCCCAGCCTCAAAAGAAAACATAGCAGAAGGCAGAAGGACCCATAGTGCCTAGTGCTGCCTTCTGAGTTGTTGGCCCAAATTCCACCTCAGCTGCCTGAGGGGGACTCTTCCTCAGTGGTGGGAGGTTGTCTCACACACTTCTACAATCAATGGAAGTCCATAACCTCAGACAAATGGGTCCTCCGGATAATCCGCAAGGAGTATTCACTCAATCTTTTGGAGACCCCTCCAGATCGTCCCCCCAGATGACAGCCCAGGCTGTCAGTTCTTCAGTCAGAACTACTCGCCTCCAAGATACAAGACCTTCTGAACAACAGGGCAGTGGAAGTAGTTCCGTTGGATCAACGGAACACAGGGTTCTACTCCCATTACTTTCTGGTTCCAAAGAAAACCGGTGGCATGCGACCCCATTTTGGACCTCAGAAAATTAAATTCCTTCCCAAAGAAAAATTCAAAATGATATCACTAGGAACCCTGTTACCTTTGCTTCATCAACACAAACTGGTTAGCCTCCCTGGACATGCAGGATGCTTACCAGCACATTCCTATACACCCAAAGCATCACAAATACCTAAGGTTCATGGCTTTGGGACAGCATTATCAGTTCAGATTCCTGCCCTTTGGGCTATCCTCGGCGCTGCAAGTTTTTACAAAGTGTTGTGCAGTTCCCGCAGCGCATCTCAGAAAAATCGGCATACAAGTGTTCCCATATCTGGACGGTTGGCTTCTAGCAAGTCCTTCCAGGCAGGGAATTCTAGATGATGTAGCCACGGCTTCACACTTTCTTACGTTCATGGGAGTCCTGCTAAACCTCAAAATATCGCAGCTACAGCCCTCCCAGAGGCTCCTTTTCATAGGAACTCTCCTGGACACCACCTGTGCGAAAGCATTTCTTCCAGAGAACAGGAGGAGCAATATCCTTCAGATGGCCCAATACATCCGAGAAAGCAGCTCGATGACAGCTCTCTCGATGCAATGGATGCTAGGTCTCATGGCATCCTCGGTGTTCACTGTACCCCTAGTACGCCTCCACATGAGAACCTCTCAATGGATGCTCAGTACTCAGTGGTCCCCAACCACTCACCCTCAGTCCTTTCTCATCAAGGTGACAGAACCTCTGAAGAGATCACTCACCTGGTGGTCGCAAGAGGACAATCTTCTGGAAGGATACCCCTTTGCTCCTCTGGATTATCAGATTTCCATTACCACGAACGCGTCTCTGCTGGGTGGGGAGCTCACTGTCAGACTCTCCACACTCAAGGTACGTGGACTCAGGATGAGTCCTAGCTTTACATAAATGTCTTAGAAATGAGAGACGTCCTTTATGCAGTCCGGGCTTTGAGGGACATTCTCTGTCACAAGAACATTCTCCTTCAAATGGACAGCAAAGCAGCGATGTATTACATCAACAAGCAGGGCGGTGCTCACTCTTACCCCTTATGCAGGGAAGCGATGAGGGTGTGGGAATGGTGCTTAGAGCACAAGGCTCTAATTCATGTGGTCTACCTGCGGGGGTGCAGAACGAGCTAGCAGACCGTCTCAGCAGAACAGAGACAGATCCTCATGAATGGTCTCTCGACTCAGCCATAGCTCAGTCACTATTTGCAGAGTGAAGAACTCCAGACCTGGACCTTTTTGCATCCCCAGTCAACACAAAACTGCCTCTCTTCTGCTCCAGAAATCCAGGGCCTGGCATTTTCTCTCAGGATGCGTTCAGACTGCGGTGGACAAAACTCTTTCAATACGCCTTTCTGCCTCTTCCTCTAATTCAGAGAGTACTTCTCAAGTTCGAGTCCCAGGAGGACAAAATGATCCTCATTGCTCCCTTCTGGCCTCGACAGATATAGTTTCTGCTACTCAACAGTATGTCGGAAACTTCTCCGAAACCACTTCCCCTTCAGATGAACCTTCTGACTCAGGGGCCTGTGGTCCATCCCAATCTGAGGTCACTTCACCTTCACACTTGGCTCCTGAAGAGATAGAAGTGAACAGGTTCAATGTCTCTTGCAGGGTTTCAGATATTCTTCTGGCTCGCCAAGCCAGCCACTAGGAGAGACTTACCTAGCCAAATGGAAGCACCTCTCGCTCTGGTGTGCAAAATCCTCTTTGAATCCTTTTTCTGCCCACCAGATGAAGTTCTAGAGTACCTTTTAGACCTCTCAAATTCAGGTCTGCAATACTGTACAGTTAAGGTTCACCTTTGTGCCATTCAGCTTATCTTGAGCCAGTACTTTCCTTGTCACTGGCTCAGTTACCCCGTCAGTTAAGAGGTTTCTTAAGGAATTCTGCACACAGACCTCCTATAAGATGTCCAGTTGCAGCCTGGGACATTAATCTGGTGCTAGACATGCTCACTCGAAAACCTTTAGAGCCTCTAGCTACCTGTAAGTTAAAATTTCTCACTTGGAAGATGGCCTCCCTAGTGGCCATTACCTCAGCCCACAGGGTCTCTGAGATACATGCCTTGGTCAAAGACCTTCCGTATTCTGTGTTTCATAAAGACAAAGTAGTTCTTAGTTTCTCCCTAAGGTTGTTTCAGAATTCCATCTAAACCAACATCTGGTCCTTCCATTTTACTTTGTGAACTTCCAAAATGAAGGAGAGCGTTCTCTTCATTCCTTGGATGTCAAAAGAGCTTTGAGCTTCTATCTAGACCAAACAAAAGACTTTCGTAAAACTCAACAACTGTTTGTTTCCTTCAGCAAGACCCGGCTGGGTCAACCTGTCGCTATCAGATGTATTTCTGCATGGCTGGTGGCATGCATTCACCACTGTTATTCCATGGTGCAGGTTAAGCTGGAGGGCAGAGTGTACGCTCACTCTACTAGAGCGGTCACGGCATCCCTAGCGGAAATCCGCAACATGCCCATTGCGGATATTTGCAATGCCGCCACCTGGAGCTCAGTGCATACTTTTGTCAAACACTATGCCCTGGATGTCCATGCCAGATGAAATCTTTCTTTTGGCAGAAACATCCTTAATGGACTCCTATCCTAAAACTGTGAGCTCTTGGTCTCTCCTGACGCCCTCTCAGGGGATTATTAGGTCGGTACTCTCCCATTAGTGTGAATGAATGGTGGAGACTTCATGTCCAGGAAGATATCGATGCGACATTACCTACTGTAATTCTTGATCTTCTTGGATGAGTCTCCACCACTCATCTCACCCCGTCCCTACCATCCCCTAGAGCTCACACCTCTGTTGTTGGTCTTACTCCCTCAATCTTTAGGCTGTGAGGACTTCCTTGTTGACCCTTCTTATATGGGTCGTCTAGACTATTTTATGTCCTGTTTTTGGTTAGGCTATCCTTCTAGGTTAGTTACGCTGCACCTCCTCGGAAAAAAAGGTTCTGAGGCGGTTGGAGAGTCGATGCCGAGATAGTTATTACCGCACAAGCTGGGGCTCATGGTGCCACTCTTCGTGGCTCCATCTCTGGCGCCGACCCTCTAGCAAAAAAAAAATTGCTCCCGCTGGGTCCTAGGTGCCTCCGGCGTAGATCCCATTAGTGTGAATGAGTGCTGGAGACTCGTCCAAGAAGATCAAGAATTACGGTAGGTGAGTAATTTCCATTTCTTCCATTCGGTCTCTCCTCCACTCCATGAGTCTTTACAAAATGCTTGGCAGTGGTGGCTGAGGCTCTAAGGCGCATGGGGCACTACGTTTTCCCTTACCTCGATGATTGGCTGCTTACAGCCCCGTCCAGGTCAAGCCTACTTCACACCCTCGGAGACACCTATACTCTGTTCCAAGAGCTGGGGATCACCCTGAACCATCAGAAATCATCCCCCCGAGTCCAGTCAAAGACTCATCTTCATTGGAGCAGTCCTGGATTCTATCCAGGGCATGGCTTTCCTACCCCTGGACAGGGGCGATCACCTGCAAGAGATTGCCGAATGGATCTCAGTAACTCCTCAAGTTCCAGCGCAGAACTTCCTCAGGCTACTGGGGCACATGGCAGCGGCCATTCCAGTCACTCCTCTGACCCGCCTCCACATGCGGGTCCCACAGTGGATGCTCAGGGTACAGTGGGACCAGGGCTACAAAGGTCTAGACTTTCTGGTCAGGATCACTGAGCCAGTCAGGAGAACTTTGCTTTCGCGGATGGACCCCCGGAATTTGGAGAAAGGGGTCAGGTTTCGTCCAGAGCCACCAGGTCAGACTCTTATGAAAGATGCATCAGATCTGGGATGGAGCATGCACCTGGATGCTCATCAAATGCAAGGGGTTTGGACACCCGAGGAGCGATCTCTCCATATCAATGTGTTGGAGATGCAAGCAGTTCTGTATGCCTTACAGGCTTTTCAAGAGGACCTGGTGCCGGGCTCTCTTCTAATTCAAACAGACAATATAGCGGTCGTATCCTACATCGACAAGCAAGGGGGTACTCATTCGTATCCGCTTTGCAGGGAGGCAATGAGAGTCTGGCACTGGGCGCTGGAGCGGCACATTCTGCTGTCCGCAGTGCATGTTCCAGGCATCCTGAACAATCGACAGCTTAAGCAGGTCTTGTTCCAGAGCGCACGAGTGGGAGCTGTTATAGTCTGTAGCAGATCAGCTCTTTGACAAGTGGGGTCATCCAGAGCTGGACCTCTTTGCGTCACCATGCAATGCCAAACTGCCAATTTTTTGCTCGCGAGAGCACGCGCCTGGAGTTTTCTGGCCAGACGCGTTATCCCTTTGCTGGGCAAGGAGTTTTCTCTATGCCTTCCCACCCTTCCCTCTCATTCAGAGAGTCCTGCTGAAGTTACAGGCAGAAGGGCTCAAATGATTCTAGTTGCCCCGCCGATGGCCTCAGCAGATTTGGTTCCCACTCCTGCAGTGGTTATCCACGGGACCTCCAACTCCGCTGCCCATATGCTCACAGTTGCTATCCCAGGAACAGGGGTCGCTGGTCCATCCAGATCTCCATTCCTTACATCTGTATGCTTGGCTCCTTCAGACGTAGCTCAACAGAGGTACGGGTTTCCCCAGAGGTGGCAGCAGTTCTAGTGTCAGCGAAGAAGCCCTCCACCCTCTCTGCCTGTGCTGTGAAATGGAAGCGGTTTTGTTTATGGGCCTCATCACAGCATTTGGACCCCATCACCTGTCCAGTGAACTCAGCGTTACAGTACCTCCTCTCCTTGTACCAACATGGCCCGAGTTAATCCTCTATTAAGGTGCACATGTGGGCTGTCTCCGCCTATCATGCTCTGATTGGAGGCAAGGCGTTAGCACAGTTGGATGTAGCCCGCACCTTTCTAAGAGGAATTTTGCATATGAGACCTCCCATTAGGGATCCTGTCCCACCCTGGGATCTCCTTTTTGTGTTGGAGAAGCTCACCCTCCCTCCCTCCTCCCTCCTTTGAGCGGCAGTGGATTGTGAGCTGCGTTATCTTTCCTGGAAGGTGTGTTTTTGGTTGCTATTATCTCAGCTCGAAGAGTTTCTGAGCTTCAGGCTCTGATGTGTAAAGAGCTGTATTTGATTTTCCACAAGGAAAGGGTTTCTCTTAGAACAAATCCTAAGTTTCTTCCGAAAGTGGTCTCGGAGTTGACCCTCAACCAGTCGGTTGACCTTCCAGTCTATTTTCCTTCCCCATCTAATAGAGGGGAAGCTCTCCTTCACACATTGGATGTCCACAGGACTTTGAGGTATTACCTCAAAAGGACAGATATGCACCGTCAGTCGAGACAGCTCTTTGTGGCCTTTGCACCACAATGCTTGGGCAAACCAGTGACCAAGCAGGCGATTTCAAGTGGATGGTCACTGCGTATCCTTCTGCTATGAAAAGCACAATAAACCCCTCGTGGTCGGTCAGGGGGTCACTCCACCAGAGTGTCTGCTTCTTTCCGCCCTGAGAAATGTCTCTATAAAGGGACATATGTGCGGCCACTACCTGGAATTTGGTGCATACCTTTGTCAAGCATTACAGCTTGGATATCATCTCCAGACGCCGTGCCAGTTTTGGTCTGACTGTTTTGCAGGGACTTTTGTCCTAGGCCTCTGAAGTCAGTATATTCCACCTCCCGGGGTCGACTACCTCTTTGGCGTTGGACTGCTTGGTATTCAGTCTAACTGTTGCCAGCCTGTTGCAGAGCTCCACTTGAGTAAAGATGGGCTGATTACGTAGAACTTACATGTTCAGTAGATCTTCGAGAGGAGCTCTTGCAGCAAACGTACCCCACCACCTTCCCCTCAAGGTGTGCAGATCTTCATCTACATCTTCATTGAGTGCTTCATCTCCTTCTCTTGTCGGGGCTTGTTCTCCAGGCCTTGGCAGGGAACTGAGCTGGGCTGGGTCCAGCCTTTTTGTAACAGGGCTGGCGTCCAGGCGGGGCCTGACGTTGGGCGGTCCTGCTGTATACTGCTGGTGAAGTTTCCAGAGGGTCCTAGTGCCTGCAGCATAGTTCTGCTGTTATAGCCTGCTGCAAGAGCTCCTCTCGAAGATCTACTGTTACGGTAAGTTCTTACGTAACTGTACTTTCTGGGTCCTCCCATGGGGGGCCAGCTCCACCACTTTCTTTCCGCCTGGTCTGATATCACCTTGGACAGATGGGTTCTCGAAGTGGTCAGTCAGGGACTGCCCTTAGAGTTCGAGCAGTACCCTCCCAGCCGAGCTTGCACCCCTCGCGAGGAAAGGATCTCAGCTTGCACTCAGTTGGCTCTTCGAGATGACATAGCTTAGCTCCTCCGCATGGAGGCAGTAGCTCCAGTGCTGGATCCTCCTACAGACCCAGGCTTCATGTCCAGGTACTTCCTGGTACCCAAGCAGACGGGGGGCTGACACCCCATCCTAGATCTCCACGACCTGAATCAATATCTCAGGTCCTGCACCTTTTGGATGGCAACTCTGAACCAGATCATACCATCCCTGGAGCGAAACATGTGGTTCAAACAACATGAAGTCTTGCTGTATTCTGACATATTGCAGTTAGCCCTAGCACTTGAACAGCCCCGGAGATGAGAGAGTTAACTCTATGCAGAAGCATAGAACGTTGAGCTCGAGCTCAGTTCAAACCACTGTCTGCTGCACTTGAAGTGTAACCGTCAGATTCTTTACTCCGCCTAACTGAACGGTCGCTCTGGAGTTTGCTCCTCACTTGTCAGTTCGGTACAGCAAATCGTCTGTTTAAACCATAAGATTTCTCTCATTTTCTCAGTTCAGATCCCTGTCTGTGGTACAGTAAGTGTTATAGGTAGTGGACTGTAGAGTTTTTGTGAGTTTTCTGAGGAAATTGTAAATTTTATTCCTTGCGGTCAGTTCAGCTGAACCGACCATTTTTTGTTGTGTTTGTTGCGGCAATTTCGGTACCTATCAGTTCTAAAAAAAAAAAAACGCATTTTCAGTTTTTTTCCCCCCAACACCCGTGACATTGTGAGGAACTGATAGGTTAGTCTTACCTGACCTGAAGCCATGTAAAGGGTAAGTTTTGTTGTTTGTGGCCATGTCCGAAAAACCCAGAAAGAAAACTGGACCTACTGGGTTTCAGCACTGTAGTGTGTGTGTGGAGGTCTTTGCTAAGGCTGATCCCCACACCACCTGTGTATATTCTAACTGACCCTTGTAACTATAGGCCCATCACAGTCCTCCCCCCACCCCCGCCTAAAGCACTCGAAAAAATTGTGGCTGACCAGCTCAGAGACTACCTGAACAATCTGCTGTGTCAAGAACAATACGGGTTTAGATCAGGGCAAAGCACCATTACGGCCCTCCTCAAATTCATCTCCTACTTACATGAAGCGTTGGATCAAGGGTCACTAGCAGGGGCTATCTTTGTAGATCTGACCAAAGCATTTGACACCATCAGTCATGCACTTCTTATCCACTCACTCCCCTCCCTCCATCTTGCCCCTGAAGCAATCTCCTGGTTCAATAACTATCTCTCTGACCGGACTCAACAGGTCAAAATCAACACCACCCTATCTGCCAAGCTACCTGTTCCCTCTGGAGTCCCCCAAGGGTCAATCTTAGGCCCCTTACTTTTCACTCTCTTTCTTAACTCCCTCCCCAGGCCTGCAGTGGTAAACTGTTACTCTACGTCGATGATGCTGTTGTATACTGGAAACACTCAAATCCAATCTCCCTTCAAAATATCCTGAAAAACTGCTTTCAAGAACTTGAATCCTGGTTTACTGATCACAGGTTACTACTTAACTACAAGACCAAATCTGTGATCTTTGCTCACCGCCTAAATCTCCAATAGTAATGCCAAACTAACTATTTCCAATCCACAGGGCACTCAAATTGAACAGGTCACTAACTTTAAGTATCTGGGCATTACACTGGACACGTCCCTCACCTACCACTCACATATTAAACACCTCTCCACCTCTGCCAACATACGGCTGGGGATTCTTTACAGGCACAAGTACTGCGCCCCCAGGCGCTTAGACTGGCTGTTACCTGCTCAGTCCTATCTGTTGTCAATTATGGGATTACAGTTTATGGCACAGCTGATAACACAGCCCTAAATAGCATCAAATTAGCTCTCAACAAAGCCTGCCGATTGGTCACTAACACAGAAAGATTAACCCACACATGTGAGCTCTGTAATCGAGCAGACTGGCTGACCTTTGAAGGGAGACTAATGTTCCACACCTGCCTCCAAGCAAAAAAGATCCTGATGAAACTTTCACCTTCGGCTCTTCACCCCCTCATCCAACCAACCCCACATAGGAGCACCCCTCGACATCTGGCTAACACCACACTCCTAATCCCCCACTGTAGGACTTCACTAGGGCAAAGATCTTTCAGGTATCGAGCACCACTCTGGCTTAGTCAACTCCCTTCCTCCATATCCCAAGCCCACAGCCTTAGCCTATATAAAAAAGGCCTCAAGCGATTTCTCCTGGACTCTGAGACTTGTTGCTGCTTCAACCTGTCCTCCCACACTAGGCTGAAGTCAGAAAACCAACTCCTCCCTCAGCTCCCTACCAGCCACCATAGCTCTGGGTACCTTAAGCACAACCCCTCGGCCAAATGCTAGCATCTGAAACTAGCAACGAATCCCCCCTCACTGCAGTGACCCTGGGTTCCTATACAAACCCTAGTGAAACCATGAGAAACTAACCTAGCAAGCTACTTACTCTGTACTGATTCAACCATGTTATATTTGCCTTAATGTATTGTTTGCCTGTTTAGCAATGTACAAATTGTCTCTATGTGTTGTTTCTGTTGTATTGACATGGAGCCTTTGCAAAGGAGTCTTCGACTTAGAGGATTGTAATTCCGAAATTTCAATAAATAAATAAAATAAAATATTGTCTGAGGTTTGACCACCTCGATTCAGACTGCCAAATTTGTACATATTTCCCCAAGACCACCCTAGATAAATGGTTGGGTAGGCTCAGGAGGCCAAGAAGTCCGCTGACCCGGATGGCCAGCCCGGTTCGGCTCCGACCGAACCTAAGGGAGTACCCTCTGACCAGGGCCATACTTCCTCGGGCAAAAGGAAAACTGACTCTGAGGGGTCAGTTCCTTCAAAAAAGAAGAGAAAGGAGAAATCGACCGGTTCAGATCCTGAATCTCTTCATTTGACAGCCGATGAAATTGCCCGGGCGATTAGTATTGTAGAATCGCTCCGTCCGGTTCCGACCGAACTGGCTCCTGCTGATAGGTATTCGGTTCGGTCGGTTCCTCCGGTTACAGATTATTCTTTGGAGGAATATTATGACCCAGAATGGGAGGGGGAAGGTCTGGATGAGCCTACTGAACTGGACATCTCACTAGACAGACCTTCAGGAGTTTACCCTCCTAGGCTTTCTGAGTCCCCTTCCCACTTTATGTTCTACAAGAAAGTGGCTGAGACCCTCCAGCTCCCTGTGGATGAAGCTGTGGAGGAGGAAGAAGAGCCTGATTTTGTTGAGATGATGGACATCCTAGAGTCCAAGAGTCTGTCTGTTCCCCTTGCATAAATCTTTTGGGAAATAGACACATAAAGTTTTAAAGACACCTAATTCTCTGCTTCCAGTGGACAAACGTATGGACAGGAGGTATATGCTGTCAGGCTCAAGTTCAGAGTTTCTGTATCAGCATTGCAGCCATGTTGGGGTAGTACAGGCTGCAGCCTGTGATAAGGCTGGAATTTCCTTAGCTTTGCACCCCCCCGGATAAGGACCCCAGGAAGATAGATGCCATGGCCAAGAAGCAGTATTTGGCATCTTCTTTGGGACTCAGGCTCATTACATGGCCTATGCGGCCAGGTTCCAAAAGTCTAGGTGGAAGTCTGTTTTGGAACTAGCTAAGCAGGCCTCCCCCCAGCTGGCCAAGGAGCTGGAGGAGGTGGCAGCTGATGGGATTGAGACATCAAAAAATCCAATTTCATGCTGCTGTTGACTCCAGTGATGTGTCATCTAGAGTCATGGCTACATCTGTTGCTCTGCGGAGAATGGCTTGGTTTAGATGTACTAACCTATCACAGGATACCCAGGCTAAGGCCATGGATTTCCCTGATGTAGGTAATTCTTTGTTTGGGGAGCAGACAGACAATTACATGAAAAAGATGGATGAATACAGGACAATCTACAGGAGTGCTCAAGAAAAGGAAAGGCATACCACTTCTCAGAAGCAGCAGTCTAGGGTCAGGGGCAGGGGCAGGCCTTTTCAAAGGCCTTTCTTCCAAGCTCAGGCCACCTCTCCTTTTGCTCAGAGGGGGTTCTTTACAGGGAGAGGTAGTAGGGGGATGAGCAGAGCTGCATCCTCCTCTCAGACCAGGGCCCCTGCCAAGGAGACACCCTGATGTGTCAGCCCAGGTTGACTCCTCCATTCCTGTAGGAGGCAGGCTGGCTTACTATTTCCAGGACTGGAAGTCTGTTACCTCAGACAAGTGGGTCTTGGAGGTAGTAAGCCTGGGACTGGCTCTCAGCTTCAAAACGTTTCCAAGCCTGGGAGCCAGATCTTTTCCACCTGCAAACATCTCCGAAACCATTGCCCTAGAGGCAGAGGTTTCAACTCTTCTGACCTTAAGGGCCATAGATAGAGTTCCTACAGCCCACTGGGGCAAATGTCTGTACCCATCCTAGACTTAAGATACCTGAACAAGCATCTATTAAAGCCAAAGTTCAAAATGATGATTCTGGGAATAATTCTTCCCTCACTAAGACCAGGGGACTGGCTAGCCTCCCTGGACCTAAAGGATGCCTACTTTCACATTCCCATCAGGTGCTCCCACAGAAAGTACCTCAGGTTCAAACTGCCTTCAGGCCATTACCAGTTCAAAGCAATGCCCTTCAGCCTAACATCAGCTCCAAGGGTATTCACAAAATGCCTGGCAGTATTAGTGGCTTTCCTAAGGAGGAAAAATATCTCTATTTTCCCTTACCTAGACGATTGGCTCATAGTAGGCCAGTCTCCAGACCAAGTCAAGTCAGATCTGAAAGTGACCCAGCAAGTGCTCACTTCTCTAGGTTTTCTTCTCAATCTTCCCAAGTCAGTTCTCGAGCCAGTACAGCTATCGACTTTCATAGGGGTGGGATTAGACACTGTCAAATCAAAGGCTTTTCTTCCTTTGACAAAGGTGAAGGCCATCTTAGAGATGGCCTCCTCTTTCCACCTTCTGGTCTCTCGACCAGCAAGACACTTTCTTCAGTTACTGGGTCACATGGCAGCTTCCACTGCAGTGGTCCAAGAGGCCAGGTTTCAGATGAGGGACATTCAGTTTCATCTGAGGGCTTTTTGGTCCCAGAAAAAAGATCCTCTGACCAAGTTGATTCCAGTGACTCAGACTCTGATCCAGGCCCTTCAATGGTGGCAAGACCAACACAATCTCAGGCAAGGGGTCCCTTTCATTTCTTAGTCTCATGCTGTGGTCCTGACCACAGATGCCTCTCTCCTGGGTTGGGGGGCCCACTTGGGGACTCTCACAGCTCAGGGTGTGTGGTCCCCTCAGGAGTCTCTTCTCCATATCATTCTTCTGGAGCTGAGGGCAGTGTACATGGCTCTACAGGCTTTCTCACAATTAGTGAAGAACAAGGTGGTTCAGGTCAGGACAGACAGCACCACCACCATGTGGTACATCAACAAGCAGGGAGGCACTCAGACTATGGCCTTGTGCATGGAAGGTATGAAAATATGATCGCTGACTTATTCCCTTCAGGCCTCTCTGGTAGCAGTTCACCTCCCAGGAAATGACAATGTGCTAGCAGATGCATTGAGCAGGATTTCCCCAGGGTCATCACGAATGGTTCCTGGATCCCCTTGTGCTGGAAGTGATTTTTTCAAGATGGGGAACTCCAGAGATAGATCTCTTTGCAGCCCCAGACAATCAGCTTCCTCTATTTTGTTGCAGACCCCCAGTAGCATGGGCTCAGTCCCCCTGGATGCTCTGGTTCTGGATTGGAAAGGGAAAGTTCTGCATGCTTTCCCTCCATTTCCTCTGATATTCAAGGTCCTGGTCAAGATAAGGTCACAATCTTGCAAAGTGATCCTGATTGCTCCAGATTGGGCCAGGCAGCCTTAGTATCCCATTTTGCTGTCCCTAGCAGTCCATCTTCCACTTCCCTTCCCAGGAATCACAATCTGTTAACCTCCTCTCAGGGGCGGATTTGGTATCCCAACCTTCGGTCTCTCAATCTCAAGGCATGGCTCTTGAAGAGTTAGAGTATGCAGGTTTGCACTTGTCTCAAGGGGTTCTGGACATTCTCAAAGCCTCTCTAAAACCTGCACTAGGAAAACTTATAATTCTAAGTGGAAGAGATTCAGTATTTGGTGTTCCAAGAAGCATATATCTCCAGACACTGCGGAATTGTCTATAGTTCTGGACTACATGGTTCACCTCAATGGCGTAGGCCTCAGGCCAGCTACCCTCAAAGTACGTTTTTCAGCTGTTCTGCCTTTTTGTCTATAGGGAAACCTTCTTCATTGGCATCTCATCCTGTTTTCTGCAAGTTTTTCAAGGGATTGCTTAATACCAATCCCCCATTTAGGGACCCTTCCCATGCTTGGGACCTTAATGTTTGTATTGCTCAGCTCATGCAACCCCCTTTTGAACCTCTGTCTTCAGCAGAACTTAAGTACTTGACTTGGAAGACTATGTGTCTGGTAGCCATTACCTCTGCCAGACTTATCAGTGAGTTGCAAGCTGTCAGGGAGCCTGATTTTATCTCATTCCATAGGGATAAGGTGGTCCTTAGAACCAATAGAGGTTCTTGCCCAAAGTGGTTTCAGACTTTCATCTGAACCAGTCTGTGTCTCTCCCTGTATTCTTCACTGACCACTCTTCTTCAGGGGAAAGAAGACTACACAGTCTAGATGTTAAGAGGGCCCTTAGTTACTACATTGAGTGTACTAAGGCCTACAGGTTTGACTATCTTCAGTTGTTCCTCACTTATGGGGAAGTGGGTAAAGGCAAACCTGCCACTAAAAGAACTAGTGCCAGGTGGATTGTCTCTTGCATACAATTCTGTTATGAAAAGCTAGGCAAAATACCACCCTCAGGCCTGAGGGCTCAATCGACTAGAGGTACAGCTGCTTCCCTGGCTGGTGCCAGGGATATTCCTTTGTTAGAGATTTGCAAAGCAGCCACCTGGAAAACAGTCCATACATTCACCAAGCACTATTCTCTGGATATCCAGGCTAGGAGTGATGCTAGGTTTGGTACAGCAGTACTGCAAAGCCTATTCCCAAAATAGGTTCGATTCCCTCCTCCATGGAGGTACTGCTTGGTAGTCTGCAATGTGTTAGAATACAGCAAGACTTCATGTTGTTTGAAGAAACAATTATTCACCTTAGTAATTATGTTTCTTCTAATGGAGTCTTGCTGTACACTGACCTCCCTCCCTGCCTCCCCTCTCAGAACCTGGGTTTTTGGGAAGTGGGTTGGCAGGTACAGTGCTGCACCCCAGAGGTGCACTAGTTT
The DNA here is from genome assembly GCA_016271365.2 of Neoceratodus forsteri. Lineage (NCBI taxonomy): Eukaryota > Metazoa > Chordata > Ceratodontiformes > Ceratodontidae > Neoceratodus > Neoceratodus forsteri. The sequence goes on along the minus strand of CM028129.1, from coordinate 254,255,464 downwards.
CTGCCGTGATTGGCTTTACTTTGTTAACATTTTTTCAGTTCACTACCTGGTGTTTTGTTTTGGGTTTCTCGACTTGAGTCTTATGGGGATCCAAAACAACTTAGTTGCTTTTTGGCTAGTGATTTTTACAATTTCCTCTTTTAGAGTGTAGCTAGTTAGTGGTAGCTCGTAAGAATCTAACGGTTACACTTCAAGCGCAGCAGACAGTGGTTTGAACCAAGTGCGAGCTCAACGTTCTATGCTTCTGCATAGAGTTAACTCTTTCATCTCCAGGGCAGTTCAAGTGCTGGGGCTAACTGCAATATGTCAGAATACAGCAAGACTCCATTAGAAGAAACACAATTACTAAGGTGAGTAATTTTTTTTTCTGTTCACTGGATCTACAGGACTCATTCTTTCATGTCCCAATCCGTCTGTCCCATCAGCAGTTCCTCCGCTTCAGGGTCGAAGGGACCCTGTACCAATTCTGAGCCATGCCGTTCGGCCTGTCATCGGCCCCATGGGTCTTCACCAAGTGCATTGCAGTGGTGGCAGCCCACCTTTGGTATTGAGGAGTCTGAATTTGCCCTTACCTCGACGACTGGCTCTTGGCAGGTTCCTCCCTTCAGGAGGTGGAGAGGTCCAGGGACCTGGCTCTCCAAACCTGCTCCCAACTCGGCCTCCTGATCAACGAGGCCAAGTCGGAACTCGTGCCGTCTCAGGTGATGGGCTTCATTGGGGCAGAGCTCGACTCTTGTCAAGCCAGAGTTCGGCTCCTGGTGGACAGGGTGGGGGTTCTCTCCTCCTTTGCCCAATCATTTCTGGTTGGGCACTTGTGCCCTGCCCAGTACTTTCTGCGCCTTCTGGGTTACATGGCAACATGCACCTCAGTGGTCCGATGGGCCAGGTGGCACATGCGCCCCCTCCAATGGGAGCTGGCCACCCAGTGGACTCAGCGTCATGGTCATTTCGACCAGCTGATCACTGTAACCCAGAAGATGGGGGATGCTCTCCAATGGTGGACCGCCCCAGACCGGTTGCAGGAAGGGATCCCGTTTGTCCGCCCCGAGCCGATGGTCGATCTTCCCTTGTTAGTCTTCACCATTCATTACTGATTGGGTTAGTGCTGGAAGTGCGCACCCACTAGAAGATTTTTATTTTTTTAGTCGCACTGCGGCACTGCCCATGAGACGCGATGCGTCATGCGTGAGGGGCGGCCGTTAGGTGCCGCAGACTCCTTCTCCTCCATCTCTGTTCTGTTTCTCCCACCGTTGAGGCTGCACCTGCTGCGCAGTAGAATTTACAGTATGCCACTAGGCCTAGTTGTCGTTCATCGATGCCGTATTTCAGACTTCTCCTTCATCCTGCCTTTTTCTCAATGTCATCACTGGTAAGACCGTTCTGTTTTTTTCTTTATTATTCGACAACGCAGAGAGCTGTGCTTTTTTGCCTTCATTCTTTCGTATCATGTCAGGTTCGGGGGCAAAACGCAAGTCGAAGGCGGGTCACGCCCCTATGCGTCGGTGCTCCTGTGGCCGGCATTTTTCCGTCACGGACCAGCATGATGTTGGTCTCCGTTCCCTGGGACCCAACCATAATATGGATGCATGCGACGCCGGTTTCTTGATGGACCATCGCGTCCTGGAAGTCCGCGCGTTCAAGATCGGCAAGGCTCCGCCGACTTTCAGGGGACGGTGCCGCTTCAGGGATTCCTAGGTAAGATCTCTAGACCCCTCCTCTGGGTCCCCTCTCAGGCCTATACGGTCTGGAGAGGAGAAGACCTCCTCATCTTCTCTTGCCAAAGAGGAGGCCTCTTTCATGGTGTTGGAGGAACACCGGGGTCCCTCCTGGGGCTGCAGTGGAGACACCGCCTCGGCAGTCACCTCCTCGGAGGTGCAGGCTCCCCCAGTGTCGAGGCCCAGGTCTGCTGGGCCTGGCATCGGTGGACCCTCGATGCCACCTTCTGGTGCCGTTTTGGATCCCGGCACCGCTCACGGTGCTGGTGATTGAGGCGGCACCGTTCGCAGTGCCATGTTGGCTCTCGGCACCGCCTGCGGCGCCATGGACCTGGTCGACTCTTCTAGTGGTGCTGAGTCAGGTCCCGGCACCGAGGGCGGTGCTGTGGGTCTTGCCAGCACCATTAGGGAGTCAGGGCTGGGTTTTGGTGTTGCAGGGGGTTCGGGGTCATCCGACATCATTCGCAGTGCCGTTTCTCTGGAGACCCTCGGGATTGCCAGTATTGTGGTCCAACTGGTCTCTTCCTCCTCCTCCTCAGAGGATGATTCAGATGTGGACCTGTCCTGGCACCCTGACTTTTCAGAATCAGGGTCTCCAGTGAGACGAGGTGCTAGGCGGCCCAGTGCACCTATTCCTCTGTCTCCTCTGCTGTCCTCCCCTGAGGCCTCCCAGGCTGGGGGTGGTCTGGGGTCCCTGAAGGGGGATGGCATGGAGGCAGAGGAAGGGGCTCTCCCTCCTGGGGGGGTTGTGGCAGCTGCCGATCCCAGTGCTGCTGCACCTCCTGGGGGTGGGGTGTCACTGAGGTAGAGGAAGAGGGCATTCTCAGAGTCCGGGGGGTTGAGAGACCGGGTTGAGGCACCTTGGTCTTCACCTGCCACCCCTCGGGGGGTGAGTAGGAGCTGTAGTGCCAGGCCCCACCTTTCCCTCTCAAGCTCCAGGGACTCTTCTGGTGGCATTGCTGTGGGCTGCCCTTCTGGACCCATGCAGCCCCAGGTTCATCACAGGGGAGGATCCCCTACTAGGCTCTTCCAGGCTTCGCATCACCAGGGTTCCGTTCTGCGACCTGGTTTGTTGTCCAGGATCCCGCCAGCTTGGGCCCCGTTTTCCGGATTTCAGAGCCTCAGAAGAGAACAGTTGCCTCGCTGTAGGTGCCCCTCTCCCGTTCCTCTGCAGCCACCCCCCCTCTGTCCCAGGCCATGTCGGTCGTATGGGCCCGTTATCCTGGGGGACGTTCAGAGGATCTGCAGAGGCCTTCCCCTCATATGTTAGGTATATGCATGAGTGGGTGCTTCGCCTATCCCCACCACCGCAGGAGTCCTCTGGACATTCAAGCTCTCCATCATCCTCGTCTCCCTCCTCTTCGGAGGGAGAGGAACCCACTGCTTATCTCTCCTCTGATGCTGATTTCACTGAATATCAGCAATTCCTTTCAAGGATGGTAAGGGATCTTTACGTATCCGTTGTTAGGAGAGACAGTACTGAATGGCAGATACGTGAATTCCTCAGTAAATTCAGTGCCCAGCATTTGGTGATACTGTCCTGGCCTATTCCCTTCCAGGAGGCATCTGTCCATTCCTGGTAGTCGCCAGCCACCCTTTCTCCAGCCCCAGCAGACTGCAGAAGAAGGTATTGTGCCCCATTGGAGTCTCTAGGTACTCTCCCCAACCAGTCTTCGGGATTGGCATACTCAGAAACTCCCTCCAGGCGCTACCGCCTGGCGCACGACCGTCCACCAGACTCAGATTCCCTACAATTTGACTGGTGGGGGCGAAGAGTGTTCTCTTCCTCTTATGCAGTGTTATGCTTTGCATCACATCAGGCTCACCATGCTGCCTACAATAGGCATTTGTGGTTGATGCTCTCCCAAGTCTTAGCATTAATGCCTGATACGGAGCAATCCAGATAAGCTGTTGCCCTCTCTGCTATAGGTCTGAAGCTGGCAAGACACCAAGCAAGGGCATCTTACGACGCCAGTGAGGTGGCTTCCAGGCCTGCAGGGACAGTGATCTGTATTAGACGGACGGCATGGCTTCGTCTATCAAGGTTGTCACCCCTGGCCTGGCATAGGGTGATTCGCTCCACTTTCCGGGGGACCCGTCTTTTTTCCTCCAGAGCTAGGAGACTTCTGCAGGGGCTTTCTCCATCTCCCTGTCCCCGGGGGACACCTCCTAGCTCTCCTCCACCATAGGCTTCTCATCTGATTAGCCCAGGGTCTTCCCCTCCTGTTTCCCACCAGCAGGAGGCTGGGGGTCTTGTTCCCTCTGGGTTCCTATTATCCCCCCCTTGTGAGGGAGGAGCTTGGTACTCACCCAAGCAGTAATGAATGGTGAAGATTGACAAGGGAAGATATGAAAATTACGTACCTACTGTAATTCTTGATCTTCTCTTTTATTTTCATCATTCATTACTGATACCCACCCACCTTCCCCTCAGTGGCCTCCTTTATGCCAAAAAAAAAAACCAAAAACTATTCCGTTCTTCTATGGACGGATCTTTTTTCCTCGAGGTAAAGGGAAATGAATAGGACTTTTTTCCTATCCTGAGGGAACTCCTTTTGACTGCCCCCAAGGGTGACCTCTTGGCTCCTTAGCCACGTTGTTCAGTTCACAGCTGAAGAGATCATCCTTCTATGGCTCAGCCTCAAATTTCAGGGCCCCTCTGGCAGGCATCATTTAATTGTCAACTTCTTCTGGTTGGTGCTTCTGCACTTCTTAACCTTGAACTGTTGTCCTTGCCTTGTCTTCAGGGAGTCCGATTGAGTTCCTACTCTATCCTTCATACAAAACTGCCTTTTGTAGGGCCTAACCTCTACCCACACACTCCGGTGTTAGCACTTAACAAGGTGTTAAGGGGCTTACCCCCTCATAGTTGGGCGCTCTCTTTCCGGAACAGATTCTGCCTGGGCAGTCTGTGAGCTCTCAGCTAGAGTGTAGGGGGGTTGGGATGATGAGAAGTTAGAGAATCTGCCCTTTGTGTCCAATTGATACAAATGGTTCAGTGGAACTTTCTCTCACTCCTATCAGGAGGGATTCTTGCTCCCTTGTTTTTGGTTCTGAGCTTATAACCCTCTCAACCAGTCTATCTGTGGGCAGTGTTCTCCCCTCAGCATCCCCCTTTTTTCTTCTCTTTCTTCTTCTTCCTCTTCCTTTTCTCTTTATCTGTTCCTCCCTTAGAGCCACCCCAGAAGGGAGGCCCTGTGGTCCCTTAGGGTAGGTATTCCTCCTCTTCTATCTGTCCTCTACCAGCTTATTCCTTCTTCAATTTATATCCTTTCCTTTTCCTGTTCCTTGGCTCTCTTGCCTCATTCTCTTTTTTTTTCCTTTATCCTTTATTTCACCTCTCCAGCTACCAGAACTGAGATGGAGGAGGAGTCTGCGGCACCTAATGGCCGCCCCTCATGCATGACGCATGTGCGTCACTCTAAGTGGAGTAGGCGCCGTTGGAGCCGACTCAAAAAAAAAAAACAAATCTTCTGTAGCGGGTGCGCGCCTCCGGCACTAACCCAGTCAGTAATGAATGGTGCAGATACAAAAGACTAAGAATTATGGTAGGTACGTAATTTTCATTTCTCACGACCGATGCCTCTCTCATGGGCTGGGGAGCCCACATGGGGGACAGCAGGGCCCATGGGTTCTGGACCTTCGAGGAATCCTATTGCCACATCAACCTGTTGGAGCTCAGAGCAGTCAAACTGGCACTGTCAGCTTTTGCTCCTCAGCTCCTGGGTCAAGTGGTTCAAGTCCAGATGGACAATACCACAACCATGTACTACCTCAGCATATAGGGTGCCATGCACTCCCATCTGCTGTGCAAGGAGGCGCTCCACATCTGGACCTTCGTAAGCCAGTTGGAGGTGGATCTCCTAGCCATCCATGTGGCAGGAGCCTCGAACCAGCTGGCGGATGCTCTCAGCCATATAGGCCAGACATCCTACGAGTGGTCTCTCCATCCACAGCTAGCTTACAGTCTGTTCTCCCATTGGGGAAAACCATTGGTGGACCTGTTTGCCTCCAAGGAAAACACCAGCTGAGGCTGTTCCATGCCCGGCCCCCTCAGCAGGGTTCACTGCAGGGGGATGCCTTCTCGAGGCCGTGGACTCCAGGCCTCCTCTATGCCTTCCCTCCATTTCCCTTGATCCACAAGGTGTTACTCAAGGTGAGGAGGGACAAGGCGAAGGTGATTTTGGTAGCCCCAGGTTGGCCACGCCAGTTCTGGTATCCAGATCTCCTCAGCCTCAGCTGCAGGCCCCGGAGCAGATTTGCACATGCCCAGACCTGATATTACTGAACCAGGTGAAGGTATTCCATCCAGAACTTCACTCCCAGCACCTCACAGCCTGGTACCTGAGTGGCTAGAGTTCCAGGCTGTGGGTCTTTCCGAGGATGCCTACACCGTGGTGGAGGCATCTCGTAAGGAATCGACCAAGAAATGTTATGCCTTCAAATGGAAAAAATTTTCCATTTGGTGTCAGGGTAAGAGGCTGGACCCCTTATCCTGGTCTGTGGCTGACATTCTCGACTACCTTTGGTCTCTCTCCAAAGGGAGTCTGCGGTCATCGACCCTTAGGGTGCACCTGGCAGCCATCTCTGCTTACCGGGCGTGGGCTGGTCAGCCGACGTTGGCGCAGGAGACAGTGGTTGGGTGCTTTTTCAAAGGCCTGGATCACATATCCCCTTCAGTGCATGAACCTCCACCTTCATGGGATCTACTGCTGGTTTTGGCAAAGCTCATGGGCAAGCCATTCGAACCCATGCACAAGTGTGAGCTTTCACACTTGTCATGGAAGACTGCCTTCCTGGTGGCTATCACATCAACCAGAAGGACAGGGAAGCTCCAGGCACTTTTGGTGGACTCCCCTTATCTGGTCTTTCACAGTGACAAAGTTGTCCTGCGTCCCTACCCGAAATTCCTTCCGAAGGTGGTGTCAGAGTTTCACCTTAACCAGGTATTGACTCTGGCAGTACACTTCCCTAACTACACCTTGGATGCCGAGTACAGGCTCCATACTTTGGACCTGAGACATGATCTCTCCTATTATAAGGAGAAAATGGTGGAAATTCGTGGAGAGATTCGCCAGCTGTTTGTCACCAATGCTGAAGCTGCTTCTGGCAGACCTGCAGCCAAATGGACCATTGCAAGGTGGATTACATCATGCATAGGTCTGTGCTATGAGTTGGCAGGCAAGGAGCCTCCCAGAGAGATGAGCTCATTCTACCCGCCATACTTCTGCATCGGTGGCTGCTTCCAGGGACATCCCTATCCAGGAAATCTGGCTGCTACCTGGAAGTCAGCAAACACTTTCATTACCCACTACCACATCGACCTTGAGTCACACCGGGATGCTCGTTTTGGGACCTCAATTCTCTAATCTTTATTTCCCAAGTAGTGGGTGTGCACCTTGCCTCCCTCCACCTGGAGAACTGCTTGGAGTCTGCCAAGACGTGTGGATGAACAACATATCCATGCTCCTAGAAGAACAGGTTACTCACCTGTAACAGTAGTTCTAGGAGTGGTATATGTTGTTCATCCACACGCAGCCACCCGACCTCCCTGGCTTTGGGCGCACAACCTTGCTTCCAGCAGGCTAAGATCTGGTGTCATGGGGCATAGCCGAGGTATTTACCACCCAGGTGGGTGGAAGGAGCCAGCTTGAAGACTTCTGGCAAGATTTAAAGGGGAAAGGGACATGCCAAGAAGTGTGGATGAACAACATATACCACTCCTAGAACTACTGTTACAGGTGAGTAACCTGTTCTTCTTGGGCATCAGTGGCTTGAGCCTTCCTTTTTTGCCATTTTTGTATTGTGTTGCCCCTGGTGGCTTTATAGGGTTAAAAAATATTTTTTTCCTATTGCTATATGTTCACTTCGTAAAAATCTGATCAGTTCCTACAACGTACCGAGAATGGTGATTTGAAAACCGAGCTTAACGTTCTATGCATTTGCATAGAGGTTAACTCTTTGTTCTCCGGGGCAGCTGAACCGGTCGGTCATACTGCATTAGTCAGAATGCAGCAAGACTCCATTAGAAGAACCAACATTACTATGGTAAGTAATTGTTTCTTCCCTTTGCCCCTCTGGAATCCCAGATCTTACTTCGAGAGGAAGCTTTTGCAGCAGGTAACACAATTAGGACTGACGCCACCTGGCGGCAGCCTCCTGCAATTCGTTTCTCCAGCAGTACTGACATGGGAATGCCCCCCGCCAACATCACCCTGTATAAGGGAGGGGTTCCCCACATGCTCCAATTCATTCCTGCTGCATGGTCAGGGTTAGTTCGCCTTCGGTTACCGCTCACAATACCGATCGCTCTCCTTCCTTCTCCACCGATTTTCTTCACTGTTTTCAGCATCTATGTCATTTTCCTCCAAGGGGCACGTCAACAAGTTCTCCTGTGGGTGACAGATACCCTTGAAGGACCGCCATTCCGCATGTCTCTTCGGTCTTGGGGCTGACCACGACACCTACGCCTGCCACTGTTGTCAGGCCTTCAACTCCCGAACGCGCATCAGGCGTCAGAAGTCTCTCTCCACCTTTTTAGTGGAGTCCAAATTGGCCGCAATGGAACAGGCCTCATCCTCGGGGGATTCCAATCACCCTCCCGCCCACAAGCACCGGGAACATCAGGAGAAAGAGGTCCCACTCTAGGCCCAGGTTCTCGGGCTCAAAGTCTGGGTCATCGGGGCATGATTCCTGCCTCATGACCCTCAAACCTCCTGTGGAATCCTCCACGGCCAAGTCTTCAGGTACCACTCTCCAACCTCTGAAGATGCATCCACCCGCTGAGAAGGCTCTCTCGCCGGGCACAGGTAAGCACTCCTCCTGTTCAGCCTTCTCTTCCAAGGCCAACTCCCGGGAGTTGAGAAAGCCCTCTGGGTCTTCAGGCGGCCGGGCCTTGTCCTTGTCGCTGAAATATAAGGACTCTGACTGGTGCCTGCCTTCGGCGGCTGACCGACGCTCGGTCGAGACATCCTCGAAGCATAAGTCAGACCATCCCAAGGCTCACGCATCTGAGGGATGCCCGTCTGGCTCCAAGGACAAGCAGATGCTGGACCGTCGTTCCTTGCATCCAAAGTCCTCCCACCATGACCACCCTGGTGCCTCCCAATGTCAGTTCTGAGACCCCATCGCCACAGATGCCGGTTCACCTGGCATTGGAGCCTGACGATGGGGGAGCAGATGCCCCTCTGACACCACCCATGAGGCCTACACCGGTGCCCATCGACACTGATGACAAGGGTTTGGCTCCGACGCCAGTACCCCCCCGATGATGGGGCCGGTGCTGGTACAGGCTCTGGGTGCTCCTCTGCCCCCTGCACCTGGTTCCCCTAAATTGAACCTTTTGCAGGTGAAGGAACTCTTCTCCCACTGGTGGGACACGGTAAAATGTGATCTCCTAGTGGGGGCACCTCCTCCCACACCCACTGTGGTGCCTGACGCCTCGGAGCCTTCTGACGAAGAGGCAGGAAAGGAGCCAACACCTAAGAAACACAAGGACAAGAGACGCAGGAGGGCCAGGTTCAGCAGTTCCTTCCGCTCTCCATTTCTGGACATGAGGCGTAAGAGGAAATGGCATAGGTCCCCATTCTCTTGGCCTCAGATTCATGTGTGGACTCCGACACTTCCCGTATGGACTCTGACATTGACCTGGATTTAGGGGGCATGGAGGAACACCCAAAATCTCCTCCAGATGACCCTAGCTTCATGGAGGTGATGAGGCACATCCAGGCCAACATGGGCTGGGACACTGAGGCCCTGGACCCTGAGCGACTGCGGTTGGCTAAATACCTCTGCCAAAAAGACCCTAAGCCGGTGGTCATCCCTCCCATGGTTGACACCTTTGAAGACATCACGTTCGCAACCTGGAAGCATCCTCACTCCTCTGCCATGCCCAAGAAGGCTCATCGGCTCTACCGGGCCCCTAAGGACCACCCCTTCTTGGCCGAACCACCCGCAGTGGACTCAGTGGTGATTTTGGCAGCTCATGATCATTCGCAGAGGCGCAAACACCTGAGCACCCAGCCGCCTGACAGAGTCGAAGCAGCTGGATTCCATGGGGCGCAAGGTATACTCTGCTGCCACCTGCAGTAACAGGAGTCTCAACTTCCTGACACACATGGTCCAATTTCAGAATGCCCTTTGGGAACAAGGATTGGACATTGTGCAAAGCATGCCCGATTGCCCTCAGTGGGCAGAGCTTGCAAAACTGCTTCAGACCTGGTCAGTCGTGGGTACCCACATTCTGAAGTCAGCCTACGACTCTGTGGATACCTCTTCCAGGGTGGCTGCCACTGGCATTTGCCTCCGACGCCATGCTTGGCTTCAGGTCTCTGGGTTCAGTCCAGATGTTCAGACAAACATTCTGGATGCTTCCTTCAAGGGCTCCGTGCTCTTTGGCAAGGACACGGGAAAGATCATCACCAGACTGCAGGACTCCAGCAAGACCATCTGAACCGTGCAGTCCATGTACCACCTGAAACAGGGGTGTTCTCGTAAGCCTCAATCTTACTTCGAGAGGGCTCTTGCAGTAGGTATTCACATATAGGACTGACCCACCAGGCATCAGGACCCCACGGAAAAATTTCTAGCTAGTAGGCTCTGGCAGGGGACTGCCCCTATGCCAGGTGGCCGGCATCATGCGACGTCAGTATAAAGGAGGCGGTCCCTCACGCCCGCCTTCCAGATCTTCCTGGACATAAAGTCTCAACCACTCATTCTCACTAATGGGACTGCGCCAGAGGCACTAGGACCCAACAGGAGCAAACTTTTGCTAGAGGGTGGCGCGAGATAGGCGCCGAGGGCGGCACACGACCTCAGCTCGTGCGGTAATGACTATTTCAGCGTCAACCCTCCAACCGCCTCAGTTCCTTTTTTCCCGCTGTCGAGTGCACTTCAGTGATGATGTCGCTTGCCTGCCGGGAGTCAAACTTCAAACTAGCAGCATAGTTTTTCAGTTTTATTGTTTTGTAGTAATATCTCGAATAAGTATCGTTTAGTTTATTTATTTATTCTTATTTAAAGAAGTCTCAGCCTACATTGACGGAGTCGACCGTGAGCAGGTCAGGTGACGGTAGGGAGACTTCGTATGAAAGCTGTTCAGTCAGCTGGGCTGCACCCAGTCCGCCGCCTTCTCCGGAGAGGTAGTCTGACAACAGACAGTCCAATGCCCCGAGGGGGTGGGCAGTCCCCTCGAAAGCATAAAAGTAAACGGTCGCACTCTCGGCACTATTCAGCCTCGAGCTCTTCTTCGGCCCACAGGTCAAAAAAGAGAAGGCATCACTCGAGATCACCCTCTGATATGTCTGCGCGTAGACAGTCAGTTATTGGGGCTGGTTGCCGGTCTCCTCCTTCGGAGTCACCAGTTTGTTCCTAATAGCTGACGTCTTTGACATCGGAGCCCTACCCTGCCCTCTGGTAGGTCTTCAGATGAGCAATTTCATCAATGGGCTGCTCTTATTGAGCAATGGGCTCGGAGGTTGGTCCAGCTGCCTGGCCCGGTCACTCAGGAGCCTTCGGGCTTTCTGGGAGATCAGGTAAGGCAGTTGAGCCTCCCTAGTCGCGCAGCGCTGTCTTCGGTGCTGTCGACTCCGCACCTAGGTGTTTCCCCCCTCACACGGCTGCGGTGCAGGGGGCCACACCAATGCCTCTATCTCCTGGTATTCATCCTTCTTTCTCCTCAAATCCTGTTTTTCAGAGTCTTGGGATGTTTTCGATGCCCTCGGCATTGATGGCACACTCAGCGCCGTCTTCGGCACCAATGCGTCTGTCGGCACCATCCTCAGCGCTGTCCTCGGTGCCGTGTGCTTTGTCAGCACTGTCCTCGGCACCGTCTTTGGCGCTGAGCGTGTTTTCGGTGCCGAGGACCTGTTAGGACGTCATCCAGTCTTCAGGGCTCCTTCTCTTTTAATCCTTTTCCTTTCTCATTTCCTTCTGATTTTCACTCCTTTCCTGTTCATACAGTCCCTCCTGGACTGCCAGGAGATGACATTGAGCCTGACCCAGACCTTAGGCTGGGTGATGATGTGGAAGGAATAGGATCTATTCCTGCTGCAGAGCCTGTGGTCAAGGACCTGTCTTTTAAGTCTCTGCTGAAAAACTTGAATTCCACTCTTTATGTCCAAACTACAGATATCGATCCTGGGAAACTGTTAAGACTCCAGTACCTCCATGTTCCGAAGATCCCTATGGATTTGACTCCTCCGGTACAGCCCTCCTTTGAGACGCTGTCTCAAATGGTATGGAATAATCCTGCTCTCATTCCTTCAGTGGCTAAGTCCATAGATAGCAAATATGCTGCTCCCAAGGATCGACCCATTTTGGCATCCCAAGCCTTTGCGGATCCTGTTGTAGTCTTGGCAGAGAATGATAAGGTTGTCCTTCCCCAGACTACTACAGCTCGACCTATTATCAAAGAATCTCATAAGATAGACACTTTGGGTAAGAGAGTCTTTGCTGCTTCCACCCTAAGTATGCGTATTGCCAGTTACCAAGGCTATTTCTCTCAATATGAGTATATCCTTTGGCATTCACTCAAACAAATGGTTGAAGCTCTACCAGAGTCGGACACTAATTCAGAACTTCTTCAAACCATAACCAGGGGTATCGAGTCCAACAACCAGCAGGTTAAAGCAGCTATGGATGCCTTTGATACTGCCTCCCGAGCGGCATCGGTCAGGCATTTGTACCCACCGTCATTCCTGACTGTGCACTTCAGGTTTCACGAATGATGCACAACAACAGGTAATGGCGTTGCCTTTTAATGGTGTGTACCTCTTCATCCCTCAAGTAGAACAAGCTCTAGAGGCCACACAAAAAACTAGGTCAGCCATTAAATTGGCTCAACCTCCTCCTGTCCCCTCTCGAGGGGGTGTTAATAAACGCCAGTTTCATAACAGTCAGTCCTTTCAAGGCAAAGGCAGGGAAAGTTTTAATAAAAACCAAGCCCCCCAGCCTCAAAAGAAAATGCAGCAGAAGGCGCAAGGACCCAAAGCGCCTAGTGCCGCCTTCTGAATTGGCCCAAGTCCCACCTCAGCTGCCCGAGGTGGACTCTTCCTCAGTGGTGGGAGGTCATCTGACTCACTTCTACAATCAATGGAAGTCCATAACCTCGGACAAATGGGTCCTCCAGATAATCTGCAAAGGATATTCCCTCAATCTTTTGGAGACCCCTCTGGATCATCCCTCGAGATGACAGCCCAGGCTGTCAACTCTTCAGTCAGATCTTCTCGCCAAGATACAGGGCCTTCTGAACAACAGGGTAGTGGAAGTAGTTCCGCTGGATCAACAGAACACAGGGTTCTACTCCCATTACTTTCTGGTTCCAAAGAAAACCAGGGGCATGCGCCCCATTTTGGACCTCAGAAAACTAAACAAATTCCTTCCCAAAGAGAAATTCAAAATGATATCACTAGGAACCCTGTTACCTTTGCTTCATCAACATGACTGGTTAGCCTCCCTGGACATGCAGGATGCTTACCAGCACATTCCTATTCACCCAAAGCATCACAAATACCTAAGGTTCGTGGCTTTGGGACAGCATTATCAGTTCAGAGTCCTGCCCTTTGGGCTGTCCTCAGCGCCGCAAGTTTTTACAAAGTGTTGTGCAGTTCTTGCAGCGCATCTCAGAAAAATCAGAATACTGGTGTTCCCATATCTGGACGATTGGCATCTAGCAAGTCCTTCCAGGCAGGGAACTCTAGACGCCATAGCCATGGCTTCACACTTTCTCATGTCCTTGGGAGTCCTGCTAAACCTCAAAAAATCACAGCTGCAGCCTTCCCAGAGGCTCCTTTTAATAGGAACTCTTCTGAACACCTCCTATGCGAAAGCATTTCTTCCAGAGGACAGGAGGAGCGATATCCTTCAGATGGCCTAATACATCAGAGAGAGCAGCTCGGTTTCAGCTCTCTCGATCCAATGAATGCTAGGTCTCGTGGCATAATCGGTGTTCACTGTACCCCTAGCACGCCTTCACATGAGAACCACTCAATGGATGCTCAGTACTCAGTGGTCCCCGACCACTCACACTCAGTCCTTTCTCATCAAGGTGACAGAACCTCTCAAGAGATCACTCACCTGGTGGTCGCAAGAGGACAATCTTCTGGAATGGTATCCCTTTGCTCCTCTGGATCATCAGATTTCCATTACCACAGACACGTCCCTGATGGGGTGGGGAGCTCACTGTCACACTCTCCACACTCAACATACGTGGACTCAGGATGAGTCCCAGCTTCACATAAATGTCTTGGAAATGGGAGCTGTCCTTTATGCAGTCCAGGCTTTGAAGGACATTCTCTGTCACAAGAACATTCTCCTTCAAATGGACAACAAAGCAGTGATGTATTACATCAACAAGCAGGGCGGTGCTCACTCTTACCCCTTATGCAGGGAAGCGATGAGGGTGTGGGAATGGTGCTTAGAGCACAAGGCTCTAATTCATGTGGTCTACCTGCCGGGGGTGCAGAACGAACTGGCAGACCGTCTCAGCAGAACAGAGACAGATCCTCACGAATGGTCTCTCGACTCAGCCATAGCTCAGTCACTATTCGCAGAGTGGGGAACTCCAGACCTGGACCTTTTTGCATCCCCAGTCAACACAAAACTGCCTCTCTTCTGCTCCAGAAATCCAGGGCCTGGCATTTTTTCTCAGGATGTGTTCAGGCTGTGCTGGACAAAACTCTTTCTATACGCCTTTCCGCCTCTTCCTCTAATTCAGAGAGTACTTCTCAAATTCGAGTCCCAGGGGGACAAAATGATCCTCATTGCTCCCTTCCGGCCTCAACAGATATGGTTTCCACTACTCAACAGTATGTTGGATGCTCCTCCAAAACCGCTTCCCCTTCAGATGAACCTTCTGACTCAGGGGCCTGTGGTCTACCCAACCTGAGGTCACTTCACCTTCATGCTTGACTCCTGAAGAGATAGAAGTGAACAGGTTCAATGTCTCTCACAGGGTTTCAGATATTCTTCTGGCTGCGTGCAAGCCAGCCACTAGGAAAACTTACAAAGCCAAATGGAAGCGTATTTCGCTCTGGTGTGCAAAATCCTCTTTGAATCCTTTTTTTCTGCCCACCAGATAAAGTTTTAGAGTACCTCTTAGGCCTTTCAAATTCAGGTCTGCAATACTGTACAGTTAAGGTTCACCTTTGTGCCATTTCAGCTTATCATGAGCCAGTACTTTCCTTGTCACTGGCTCAGTTACCTGTGGTTAAGAGGTTTCTTAAGGGAATTCTGCATATCAGACCTCCTATAAGATGTCCAGTCGCAGCCTGGGACATTAATCTTGTGCTAGACATGCTCACTTGAAAACCTTTCGAGCCTCTAGCTACCTGTGAGTTAAAATTTCTCACTTGGAAAATGGCCTTCCTAGTGGCCATTACCTCAGCCCGCAGGGTCTCTGAGATACATGCCTTGGTCACAGACCCTCCGTATACTGTGTTTCATAAAGACAAAGTAGTTCTTAGAACCCATCCTAAGTTTCTCCCTAAGGTTGTTTCAGAATTCCATCTAAACCAACCTTTGGTCCCTCCTACTTACTTTGCGAACTTCCAAAATGAAGGAGAGCGTTCTCTTCATTCCTTGGACGTCAAAAGAGCTTTGCGTTTCTATCTAGATAGAACAAAAGACTTTCGCAAAGCTCAACAACTGTTTGTTTCCTTCAGCGAGATCCGGCTGGGTCAGCCTGTCACTATCAGATGTATTTCAGCATGGCTGGTGGCATGCCTTCGCCACTGTTATTCCATGGCACAGGTTAAGCTGGAGGGCAGAGTGTATGCTCACTCTACTAGAGCGGTCACGGCATCCCTAGCGGAAATCCGCAACATGCCCATTGCAGATATTTGCAATGCGGCTACCTGGAGCTCAGTGCATACTTTCGTCAAACACTATGCCCTGGATGTCCATGCCAGACAACATATTTCTTTTAGCAGAACCATCCTTAATGGACTCCTGTCCTAAAACTGTGAGCTCTTGGTCTCTCCTGCCACCATCTCAGGGGATTATTAGCTCGGTACTCTCCCATTAGTGTGAATGTGTGGTGGAGAATTTATGTCCAGGAAGATATGGGAATTACGTACCTACCATAATTCTTGATCTTCTTGGACGAGTCTCCACCACTCATTCACATGCCCACTCTCTGTCCCCCAAGCTCACCTCTGTTGTTGGTCTTCACTCCCTCAGTCTTTAGGCTGTGAAGACTTCTTTGTTGACCCTTCTTATACGGGTCGTCTGGACTATCTTATGTCTGGGTTTTGGTTAGGCTATCCTTCTAGGTTAGTTATGCTGCACCCTCCTCCGGAAAAAGGTATTGAGGGTGGTTGGAGGTCGGCCTTTGAGATAGTCGTTACCCTTGCGAGCTGAGGCTGGCGGTGCTGCCCCTCGCGGCTCCATCTCTGGTGCCGACCCTCTAGCAAAAAAGTTTGCTCCTGCTTGGTCCTAGTGCCTCCGGCGCAGTCCCATTAGTGTGAATGAGTGGTGGAGACTCGTCCAAGAAGATCAAGAATTATGGTAGGTACGTAATTTCCATTTCTTTCCCACCATCAGCTTGTGAAGGTTCCTCGTGGTAGAATCAACACTTGTCAGTCTTTTGTCAGTCCATTAGTTTTTGAACTTTTCTATTTTCTCTGTTTTTTCGAGTTGTTCTCACAATTCGCTGTGTATGTCGTCCCAACGCCCTCCGAATCGCAGAAAAATAAGTGCGACTCGTGTGGTTCCCAACTTCCGCACGAGGACGGCCACTTCTTGTGCCTCTTCTGTCTGGGCCCAGATCACCCCGTGAAGAAGTGCCAGCACTGCCAGAAATTTAACTCCGCTACCTGCAAATGAAGGCAGCAGTCCCTGGAAGTCCATATCTTAAAGAAAAAAATGGCCTCCATGGAAAAAGAGCTAAAGAAACTCAGGCAGGCGTCCTCTTCCCCCAAAGGTCACAAGAAGAAGTGCGACAAGGAGAAGCACGGGCGGAAATGGCTTCCACAGCAGCGCGACTCGGCCGGAGTCGTGCGCATTTACACACGTCCCTCAGGGGATCGCTCCATGACAGCCGGCCTGGAGGTGACCAAGAAGGCACGCCTCCTCCCATCAGGCTCACGCTCGGGCCCTTCGGGAGCCTCCTGAGCAAAGGAGGCCTCCGCTCCCACGAAGGCCGCTTCTACCACGCTGCCTTCAGGTCAGAGCGGGTCCAGTAAGTCAGACGTCGGTCCCACCGATGCCCGCCCGGACAAAGCTGCTAAGCCCTTTACCCCTTTGGGGGTGCACCCCGCCAAACCTCTGCCCGACAAGGCCGCATCTCCAGCACGATCTTCCTCAGGCAGCGAGTCCGATAAGTCAGATGTCGGCTCCTCCGACACACGTCCGAATTCGGCCAATAAGTCGGATGCCAGTTCCACCGATGCCCGCCCGACTAAGAAGCCTGTGCTGGACCCTACAGAATGGCCAGATGACCCAGGCTCACTGCAACATGCTACTATGCCTTCTGAGGTCCCCGCGTCTCCTCAGCTGAGCCCCGTGGATTATAACCCTCCTTTCCCAGTCGTCACGGGGGATACTGAGATGCTGCCATCAGGGAACCCTCCTTTGGAGCCTGATACCCTGATGCCGGACCCTGAGACACCGGTCCCAATGCCAGCATACCCGACGACATCTGGCATCCCCTTATCATCACGTCCTTCAGACCCTGTCGAAGGCGTACCCATGCCAGGCCCGATGCCCGCGGGGGCCAGCATTACTTCCATCTGGCCCGCCAGCTGGGCCTCTGCCAGGCCCTTCTGCTCCATCAGAGCCCCTGCACCTGGGTATCCAACACAGCAATATCCGGTGCCACAATACCTGACGCCACAGTATCTGGTGCCTCAGTACCTGATGCCACAGTATCCAGAGCCGCAGTACCCGATGCCCCAATACCCGATGCTGGGCTAGCCACCGTCAGGTTAGGGATACTCCTTCTATGGATATCCTCAGTATCCATATCCCCTTCCACTTCCACTGCCCACTCCCAGCTGCCGGCGGATCACAAGAGACACTGGCCTCCTGGTGGGCTGAGGCCAAGGCTCAGCTCACTAGGGAGGTTGAGAGTATGTACTGATGCCGGACCCTATACAGGATCCTCTAAGTCTGAGATGGGAGACTCCCTCCCCCCTTCCCGACACCAGAGGAGAGCCCTCTGGCTCCCGAGGAAGGGAGGATACGCGCCCCAGGGAAATTCCCAAAAGGGCGTTCCTCCCCCTCGTTGGGAGGAGTCTTTCTCCTCATCATCAGATACGTCTGACTCAGACTCAGAGACAGGACGCTCTGATCTCAAAGATGAGCCCCGTACTCCAGATCGCCCCAGGCCAAGGACCCCTCCGTAGTCTCCTCCAGAGGCTCTCTCCTTTTTGGAGTTATTGAGAAAAATTCAGGAAGTCCATCAGTGGCAATCAGTGGAGCCAGACCCACAGTGTAAGAAACTTGCTGCTCATCTGATCTGCCCAAGACTGCTCCTATGCTGATTCCACCCTGGATAGAGCCTCACGCGGATCTTGTTTCCACCATTTGGAAACAACCTTCTGCATTAGCCCCCCTTCTGAGGAAGGTGGACAGGCTATATCTGGCTTCTGAGGGTGTAGATTTCCTTAACCTACACCCCAAGGTGGACTCTGTCATCATCGGCGCCGCTCACGGCCACTCTGCAAATCACAAACACGTCAGCTCATCTCCACCTGATAAGGAATCCCAGCTTCTGGACCAATACGGGAAGAAGATCTATTCCTCTTCTACCCTGGGTATTAGGGCCCTGAATTATGTGGCACATATGGGGGATTTCCAGAAGACCATCCTTAGTCAGGTGGAATCCAAATTGGACTCCCTTCCTGAGTCTCAGTCTAAGCAGGAAGTGGCGAATCTTGTCCATTCTGCTTGTTTGGCCAGTCGCACATGCTTCGTGCCACTTACAACGCAGTGGACACAGCTGGAAGGAGCTTGGCTTTTGCCATAGGCCTACGGCATCATGCCTGGCTCCATGTGTCAGGTTTGGTCCGTGAAGTGCAATCCACTATACAGGATGCTCCCTTCAGGGGTTCGGTGCTGTTTGGGGATGATGTCAAGGACATCATTACCAAATGGCAAGAGAAGGGCACTGCACTTAAGTCTGTCAACTCTATGTACAGGCCCCCTCAAGGGCAGCAGCGTTCTTTCCATAAGCAAAACTGACAAAGACAAAAACCACAGGGCAAACGGGCCAACAAACATCGGGCCCCTCCAGCAACTAAGACTCTCCCCCTAGCAAAAAGCACTTGGAAACCTCAGCTTGCGCTGCCCCACATCTCCTGACTCCCTACCTCTCCCATTGCCTCTGGAGAATCCAGAGGAACCAGTAGGAGGGAGATTCTCCTCCCATCTGCCAGGTTGGGAGAGGATAATGTCAGATGCTTGGGTGCTCCAGTTGATACCAGCAGCACACTCAATAGAGTTACTACAGAAACCACCCTGAAGACCACTCCCCCAGTCATCTTACTCCCAGGAACATCTTCCTCTGGTCCTAGAGGAAATCAACTTCCTTCTCTAGAACCAGTCCCCAACCATCTTTGGGGAACAGGTTACTATTCCCATATCTTATCTGTGTCAATCTTCACCATTCATCACATTTGGGTATATGGCCGGAGGTCATGACCCCGCAGGAGCTCTTTTTTTTTTTGTAGGCGGGTCGGCCTTTTGATGTCAGCGCTGTCTCTGTCCCGGGCTGTTCGTGGCATCACGGGGCTGGATGCCCGTGTCAGGTTCTGACACCGGGATCGCTGCCCTTGTTGGAGTCATGCCTCCTCCTACCACCGTTTGCGGTGCTGAGGGAAGCATTGGAACCGTCTCGGGTGCAGTATCCTTTTCTGGTGCCCCCTATGGTCAAGATGGCATGGAGCGTCCACCCACTGTCTGGCACAGGACTTCAGCTTCCACTTCTTCAGAGGAGGAGTCGGATTCTGGGTCGGACAGGCAGTCTGGCTCCTCAGAACTAGTTGCCCAGGTGGACACTCTAGTAGTATCCTCGACAGGCTGCAACCAGCCACCCCTCTGAGGACCGGACAGCGGCTACCATGGCCAGGGTCAGGGGTGCTGACCAGCAGGCAGTGGTGCAGGCCACTATTGCTCTGCAGCCTGGCCTCGGAGGGTTCGCTGGCCCCTCATGGTGGTACCCCCTCAAGTGGTGTGCCTAGATTGCCCAACTTTGGGGCCGATCAGAGCACCCACAGGAGGGGAGGGCAGTTCTCCTTGGATAGCTCCTTCAGGGGCTGACCAGGGTTGTCAGCTGCTTAGGCTGGCTCTTTGGAGGAGGAGGGCACTCTCAGATTCCGAGGGGTCGAGGGGTGTAAGTTCTGTTCTGCGGCCTTTTTCCAGAATCCACCCGGGCTCTGGGAGGAGCCATAGTGCGTATCTCCGCTCTTCCCCCTCAAATTCTTTGGGAGGACCCCATTCTTTGGAGGTAGGGGATCATTCTTCTGGATCTTCATGGCCCCAGTCACCTCACAGGGGGGATTCTTCCAGGCGCAGCCAAGGCAGTTTCGAAATGGTTGATCTTCTTCGAGGTACAGCTCTTGCAGCAAGTTACACCATTAGGACTGAAGCTGGTAGGCGTCAGGACCCCACAGAAATTTTCTAGCTAGCAGTCTTCAGCGGGGACTGCCTCCAATGTCAGTCCCACCCCCGATGTCAGGCGTAGTACATAAGGAGGCGGTCCCACCAGAATCCCTAGTTCTTTCCCTCCGTTGACTTGCATGTCTCGACCCTTCGGTCAGTTCTAGCATGTGACGACCAGGAATTCCTTCCGAAAGTCAGAATTTGTTCAAGAAGACCTTCTTCAGATCTACTCTTCTATCTGATGTCCTCCACAACTTCTGTGGAGGGCCATTCTTCCAAATGCGCCTGTGGGAAGCAAATCCCGTTCAAAGACCCCCACTCGGCCTGCGTCCGGTGCCTGGGCCCAGATCACGATACCCAGGCTTGCTCCTTTTGTCAGGGCTTTAACAGCCAGACCCGGATCCACCGTCAGAAGGCTCTCCAGGCTTTCCTCTTAGAAGAAAAGCTCAAGGCCATGGATCCTTCCTCCAAGGGGGAATCTTCGGAAAAATCCCGCAGGCACCATGAGAAGCACCGGGAGAAGGTAAAGCCCAGATCCCCTTCTAGAGCCTCAGACTCCCGCAGCTCCAGGTCCGACCACTCTCCATCTTGGACCCATTCTCAGCCTCCCGGTTGTGGTCAAGTCTGCCAGCGGCTCTTCTACCCTGCGGCCTGCTAAGACCTCCAGGCCTACTTCTTCTTCCAAGGCCTCGTCCAGGTCAGGGGAGCACCACAAGTCCTCGTCCCAGCACTCGGCCTCAGATGTCCGGTCAGTCTCCCTGCCGCCACCTCCCCAACATAAGACCAAGGAGCTGACCTCCCTGAAGCGGACGTCGGACCCGACATCGGCCCACCTGACATCGGCTAAACTTCACAGACACTCCCGGGAACTGACGACAGTTCATCACCCGTCGCCGGCCAGGCACTCACCTCCCAGGACGCCGGCCGGGGGACCGACGTCCGATACAGCAGCTAGAAGAACCACACCACCGCCTACCATTGTCGGCCAGGAGGCGTTGATGGAGGAGGAGTCCATTCAGCCCGAGGACCAGGCGGGCGACCCCGGTCCCATCGAGCTCCTGTGGGAACCCTCCCCAGAACCGGGGACCCCCGGGGAACCGACGCCCGGACTCGACATCAGGCCACCAGTGCCCGGCCCATCGTTGGGCCTTAACTTAGCAGAAGTGAAGGAGCTATTCACTTTCTGGTGGGACACCATCAAAAAGGAGGTGGTCACCACACACCCTCCTCCCACACCCGCAGCACCACCGACCCCTGTGCCCCCTCCTTCACCAAAAGGGGCAGCAGGTCAAGTACCTTCCCCGCAGGAGCCAGTGGGACCTCCTAGGGGCAGACCTGCAGACAAGAGAAGACCTCCGTCCAGATCCTCTTCAGGGTCACCGAGCCCCAAGAGACCCAGAAGACGCCGCTATTCACCGTCTATGGAGGATTCACGATCTGACATCTCGGTATGCTCCAGATCTCCTTCACTGATCAGCATCCCTTCTCCGGACCCACGTGAACTTTCTAGGTCTCCTCCGGACGACCCCTCCTTCTCTGAGATCATGAGGCACATCCAAGAGAACATGGGGTGGGATGCAGAGGAACTCAACCCCGAAAGGCTACGCCTTGCCCACTATCTTCGGCAGAAAGACCCTAAGAGGTGGTACCACCCTTGGTGGACACCTTCGTGGACGTCACCAAGGCAGCGTGGAAATGTCCACATTCACTCCCAGCTGTGCCGAAAAAGGCTGACCGCTTGTACAAGGCCCCTAGGGAGGACCAGTACTTGGCTAATCATCCTCTGGCCGACTTCCTGGTCATTACAGCCTCTCATGACTGGTCCCAGAGGCCGCAACATCTGAGCATGCAGCCACCGGACCCGGAGTCCAAGCAACTGGATGCGCTGGGTAGGCGCACTTACGCAGCTGCGACCTACACCATCAGATCCCTGAACTACCTAACCCACATGGTTCAGTTTCAGAACGCATTGTAGGAACAGGGACAGGAACTGGTAGAGAAATTACCAGACGGTGACCAGAAGAAGGAGCTCCTCCGCACAGGTTCAGACGTGGGGAACCAGGTGCTCCGAGCCACGTATGACTCCGCGGACTCCTCGGCCAGAGTGGCAGCCTCAGGCGTATGCCTCCGGAGACACTCATGGCTCCGTGTCTCCGGATTTACACCGGACATCCAGAAGAACATTCTGGATGCCCCTTCCATGGCAAAGTTTTGTTTGGTGAAGCATCTGAAAAGGTCATCACCAAACTACAAGAGGCTGGGAAGGCTGTTAGATCTGTCCAAGCAATGTACAGATTTAGACTCAGTTCTTTTCGTAGGAACCAGAGTCATTTTCGTAGCCAGATTCAGAGGCAGCAACCTCGTCCTGGCCAACAACAGAGGGGCTCTTTCTCCCGAAAAGCCCAGATCAAGGCGTCCTCAGGTAGAGGCCAATGTTCCACCAAGTTGGCCCAACCTGCAGGACCCTCTGCCACCACAGCATGACTTCTTCCCGGCCCCCACCCCTCAGGATCAACGGGAAACAAAGGTCAGGGTCGCATCGCAGATCACCTGCCGGGGTGGCAGTTGATCACCACCGACAGGTGGGTGTTGCAGCTGGTCAAAAAAGGCCACTTTATAGAATTCTTAGACAAGCCCCCCACAAGGCCTCCTCTGCGCTCCCGTTATTTGGGTCAGCATGCCCTGCTCATCAGGGAAGAAGTGCTCACGCTTCTACAGAAAGAAGCTTTGGAGTACATCCCAGGGAACCAGAGAGGATCAGGATATTATTCCCACTTCTTCCTGGTTCCAAAAAAAAACAGGGGACCTCCGTCCAATCTTGGACCTCAGCAACCTCAATATGTCGGTCACCTACAAACACTTCCGCATGGTGACCCTTCCGGGTCTAATCCCCATGCTGAAGCAGGGCACATTCTTGGCATCCTTGGACATGCAGGACACTTACCTACACATCTCTATCACTCAAGTGCACAGGAGGTTCCTGCACTTCGAGTTTCTCGGCCACCATTTTCAGTTCTGAGCGCTTCCCTTCAGGCTGTCATCGTCCCCAGGGTCTTTACCAAGTGCATGGCAGTCATGGTGGCGTCTCTGAGGAGACAGAGCCACTATGTGTTCCCATACCTGGACGATTGGCTTCTCATGGCCTCCTCCAAGGAGGAGCTGTTGGTAGCAATCCAGCATACCCAGGCCCTTTTTCAGTCCCTGGGCATCCTAATCAACTACAAGAAGTCTCTCCTGGTACCGTCCCAGAAACTGCAATTCAAAGGGGCAGTTCTGGACACCATCGCAGGGAGAGCTTTTCTGCCCAAAGACAGAGCGGAGCGCATTCGATCCCTCATCAGGGACCTATCTGCCAAGAAGACCGTCCCAGCTAGACTGGTCCTTTGCCTGCTTGGACACATGGCTGCGGCCATTCCTACTGTCCCGATGGCATGGCTCCACATGCGGGTAACCCAGTGGATGCTAAGAGTGCAATGGGACCAAAGGCAAGACCATATGCAGCATCCAGTCAGAATCATGAAGTCCGTGGTTCGAGACTGGCAATGATGGTTAAACCCAGGAACCCTCTCTGTGGGGGTTCCATTCACAGCGCCATCCCCGATGGTAACACTCTCCACAGGTGCCTCAGGGCTGGGATGGGGAGCACACTTGAACGGGATGAGGTCTCAGGGAACTTGGACCACTCAAGAATCTCATCTCCATATCAACATATTAGAGATGAGGGCGGTCCTTTATGCCCTGCAAGCCTTCCAGTCGGACATCCCACAGAGTACTCTCCTGTTGCAAACAGACAATACAGCGGTGATGTATTACCTCAACAAACAAGGAGGCACACACTCTTACCCTCTCTGCAGGGAGGCTATGAGAGTGTGGGACTGGGTAATATGACACGGTGCAAACCTCATTGCAGTTCACGTTCCCGGTGTGGACAATACCGTCGCAGACAGCCTGAGTCACTCCCAGGCCAGAGTCCATGAATGGGAACTTCTACAGGAGATGGCAGAGTATCTGTTTCTCAGATGGGGCACTCCAGAATTGGATTTATTTGCATCCCCATCCAACGCAAAACTGCCCAATTTTTGCTCGCTAGATCCAGGGCCTGGTGTTTTCTGGCAAGACTCGTTGTCCCTCTCCTGGGCGGGCAGATTCCTCTATGCCTTCCCTCCCTTCCCGTTGATCCAGAGAGTTCTTCTCAAACTTCGTAGGGAGCATGCAACGCTTATCTTAATAGTGCCCTTTTGGGCCAGACAGATTTGGTTCCCGCTTCTGAGTCAATTGGCCCGGGAACCTCCGCTTCCTTTGCCAATCAGCTCCCACCTGTTGTCTCAGGAGGAGGGTTCGCTAGTCCACCCGGACTTGCTTTCTCTGAACCTGCATGCCTGGCTCCTAGAGACATAGCCATCTTGTGACATGGGGTCTTGCAGGAGGTGGCGGAAGTTCTTTCTGCTGCCAGAAAACCGGCGGCACACTCTACATACGCCATGAAATGGCGTGAGTTTTCTGTTGTGTCCCAGGCACGTGCTTCTCACCCTTAGACTGCCCAGAGAAACTAGTTCTGGAATACCTGCTTTCCCTCTTTCAATCAGGGTTAGCTTACTCCTGATCAAAGTGCACCTGTGTGCAATCTCAGCCTATCATGCCCCCCATAGGCGACGACAGTGGCACAGCTGGATACCTCCCTGCCTTCTTAAGGGGTCCTTCACCTAGGCCGCCTATTAGGGATCCATCTCTCCTTGGAATTTACCTTTCATCCTGAGCAGCTTCATGCCACCATTTGAACCTGCCGTGAGATCGAGCTGCGTTTCTGTCGTGGAAAACATTGTTTTTAGTTGCTGTTACTTCGGCTAGAAGACTCTCCGAACTACACGCTCTCATGTGCAAGGAGCCTTATTTAATTTTTCATCAGGACAGGGTGTCCCTGAGGATGAATCCCAAGTTTCTGCCTAAGGTGGTCTCAGTCCTCACTCTTAACCAGGACATTGATTTACCAGTGTACTTCCCTAAGTACGCTAATCGAGGAGAAGCACTACTTCACTCCCTGGATGTCCACCGGTGTCTTAGATACTACTTGACCAGGACCAAACAGCACCGCAAAGTGGAACAGCTGTTCATCTCATTTGCTGAGAGGATGATGGGGGTTCCAGTCTCAAAACAGACCCTTTCACGCTGGCTCATTCAGTGCATTTCCTTTTGCTACAGCAAATGCCAGAAACCCTTACCAGGTGTGGTCAAGGGCCATTCGACATGGGTAGTGGCTACATCTTTTGCAGCACTGAAGAATGTATCCACATCGGCCATATGTGCTGCAGCCACCTGGAGCTTGGTGCACACCTTTATCAGGCATTACAGCCTTGACATCGCTTCACGGCGAAGGGCGGATTTCGGCCTTGCCGTCCTACAAGGCCTCCTGTCCTAGGCTCAGGATGGAGTGGAACTTCAGTATTGCCTCCTTCTGATGGCTTTCAAGGCACCATTGCTTGGGAATCATTCCTAATGGTGTAACCTGCTGCAAGAGCTGTACCTCGAAGAAGATAGTACAGTTACGTAAGAACTTACCGTAACAGTAGATCTTCGAGAACAGCTCTTGCAGCAGGTACCTTCCCGCCCACCATTCCCCCTTGGAGGAAGTAGGTTCCAACCTACACTTGGAAAGGTCGGTTCTTAGTCTTGGCCACCTGATGGTGGGTCTTCGGTCTCCTTTTCTGATGTCATCCAGCAGCCGGGAGTCTCCGGCGGGAGAACTGGGGATTCTGGCGGACCGCCTCCTTATGTACTCGCCTGACGCCGGGGCAGGACTCGGCGTTGGAGGCAGTCCCCTGAGAGACTGCTAGCTAGAAAATTTCCGTGGGGTCCTGACTGCTGGCTTCAGTCCTAATGGTGTAACCTGCTGCAAGAGCTGTTCTCGAAGATCTACTGTTACGGTAAGTTCTTACGTCACTGTACTTTCAGCTGTCAGCTGTGGAGTCTTCTGGAGCTCCTTCTTCTTCTGGAGCTCTTGGTCCGCTCCCTAGCCCAGGCAGAGGTCAGTCAACTTCTTGGCTCTGTTTCCATCCCTCTGCCACATTTTCCTGTGCTCCCTGGTATACTTGGTCCTTCTGGGCCTCTCACCTGGGAGCAGTTCAGAGCCACGGCTGCTCAGTTTCCGCTTACGTCAGGGCCATGGACAGACAGGTTTTTCTACTTCCCCTGAGCAGTCGCACTCCAAACAGCCTAGGTCCTCTGACTCCTCATCCCCCTCTTCTTTGGGCGAGGAGCCTTCTGTCCACATTTCTCCAGCTGCTGATCTCGCAGAGTATCAGCGATTCCTTGTGAGGATGTCAGGATGTTGAAGGACCTGTGTATCACCCCTCCCACTCAAAGCAATCTGGAGCACTCGGCGCACGCCTTTTTAGGTGATTTTGGTGAGGACTCCCTTGTGATGCCTCCTTGGCCTGCTCCCTTTTGGGAGGCATCATTGTGTTCCTGGCAGAGACCCTTTTCCAGAGTTCCTGCCCCCAGGGATGTCTGTCAGCAGTATTGCACCCCCCCCCAGAGTCTCCAGGTTCCATGCCTCATCCTCAGTCAGGATTGATGCAACTGGACACTCCTGACAGTCTTCGTGCCCTTCACCGTGACCGGCCCCCAGATCAAGACTCCTCAGATTTTGACTTCTGGGGTAGGAGGACTTTTTACTCGGCATGGTTGCTGCTCTCTATCGCAGCACATCAGGCCCACTACGCAACCAATGACAGGATCCTGTGGTCCAGGCTCGGTCAACTCCTGGCCTCAATGCCTGACACAGAGCAAACCAGACAAGCCATTACACTCTCTGCACGTGGCCTGGAGCTAGCAAGACACCAAGCAAGGGCATCATATGATGCCAACGAGGTACCTACCAGAGTTGTAGGGACAGTGATCTGCACTAGGCAGACAGCATGGCTGTGTCTTTCCCGATTGTCACCCTTGGCCCAGTGTAGGGTGATTAACTCTGCTCACCAGAGAACCTCTCTCTTCTCCCGTAGAGTGAGACAGCAGTTTGTCGGGGCAACTTCCTTCCCCCTCCGGGGGGTCCCTGTCTCACTCTCCCCACTCTCGGGCCTGTCCAGGCCCCAAAGGTTCTCTCTATTAGTGTGTCACCCACTAAGAGCTAAGGGACTCTGTCCCTTAGGTTAAATGAAAACCTACTTCGGGGGGGCTCAGCACTCACCCAAATGTGATGAATGGTGAAGACTGACAAAGATAAGATATGAAATTTATGTACCTACCGTAATTATGATCTTTCTGTGTATCTTCACCATTCATCACAATCCTGCCCTCCATCCCCCTGGGGCCTTGGTCTCTGGGTCCCCCTTCCTCTCTGTGTCCAGCCTCGCCCCCTCCTTTCTTTTGTCAGGAGTGGGGTAAACAAGGTCACATAGGAGGATATTGTTTCTCAGGGGAGAGTGGTCAGCATGGGGGGCACTCCTTCTCCAGTGCTCTAGCTCCACCTGTGTGGGTGGGAGTTGGTAGTTGCCCTCCATTCTCTCCTCCTCCTTGTTCCCGTCCATCTTTAGATTTCTTTGTCCGTTGGACACATCATTTATTATTTTACAAAAACTACATTTTCTTTCACCAAAAATGTTTTCCCTTTGAGAGGGGGAGAATTCTCTGTGTCCCGTCTTTCTTCCAGAATAGCCGTTTTCTGCTTTGGAGTTTTTGCCAGTAATTCCGCGCCTTGAATTCTGACAATAAGCCTTTTGGCTACTCCTTGCAGTTCCTATACAATCTGGAGATAAGTCAAGGTCCAGGGTATGGTTATCACCTTTCTCCTCCCTCCTCATGCTTATCCTAAATCCTTCCTTTTCTTCTCTCCTTTTTCCTATTTCCAGAGAGTGGGGCCCCTACCCAATCCCCTTAGACTTCCTTATTATTCTGTCCTCTCGGTCATTATTTCTCCTTTATGTTATATATGTTTCCTTTAGCTGTCCCTTGGACTTTCTTGTCCCACCCTCCCAGCCCTTTCCTCATCCTATCCAGCGACTCAAAACTGGTGGAAGGGCGGGCCGACAGCACCTAACAGCCAACCTCAGAAAGCCACGCAGTGCTGGCCTCGAGGAACAGCGCCGAAGGTGCATCGACTCCGCCTACTCAAAAAAAAAAAAAGAGCTCCTGTGGGTCATGACCTCCAGCCATGTACCCAAATGTGATGAATGGTGAAGATACACAGAAAGATCATAATTACGGTAGGTACGTAATTTTCATTTCTTTCTGGTTTCAAAGAAGACGGGAGATGTGAGGCCTATCCTAGACCTCAGCTCCCGGAATATGTTTGTGGAGTACAAACGCTTCAGAATGCTCTCTTTGCAGAGCCTTCTACCACTTCTTCAGCAGGGACAGTGGCTATGTGCTCTGGATATGCAGGATGCCTACCTGCATATCCCCATTTGCCCTTCCCACCGCAAGTTCCTTCATTTTTGCTTTCAGGGGGACCACTACCAATTCTTTTTTTTTTCCACTTATTTTTTATCCACTCCTACTGTCCCTTCCAATCACCACTCCTTCCGTCCTACAAGGAGTGACGACCCCACCTCTACCAACCAGCTTGGTCTGCCCCTAGAGTGCCACACTGCCATTGGGGGTCCTTTGATGGCCTGGATTACCCCGGGGTGAGGAGAGGCCGCCCCTTTTCTCCCCTTCCCCCTGTGGCAGCTGTACATTGGGGTCTTCCCCTGGCTGGAGGTGGTAAGGCCGGGCCCGAGAACTTCATCTAGGCGACCGGAGGGCATTTTCCTTCTGAGTAGTTTCCCCAACCCCACCTCCTCTGAGATGCTGGCGTGAGAGTCTGCGTGCTGATGCACGCCCTCAAGTGCATCAACGTCCTCCCTCCCTGCTTTCTGTGATGGAGCCTGTTCTTTCTCGAGAGTCGGGCATCCACCCACCCCTCAGAACGCCAGGCACTCCATTGCACCCCTGGCATCCACCGGGGAGGAGAGCATCCATTGGGATGCTCCATCCTCCCTCCCAGCAACCCCGATGACCGGGTCAGTTCCCGAACCCAGGTAGCCGGCGTAGCACGAGGTGTGGCGTCCAGCGCCTCAACCTTCAGTGCCACCGGGCCGGCCACTACCAGTTCAAGGCTCTCCCATTTGGTCTTTCCTCGGACCCCCAAGTATTTACCAAATGCCTGTCTGTGGTAGTGGCCCACCTGTGTACCCAGGGAGTTAAGGTATTCCCGTACCTGGATGACTGGCTTCTGGTGGCCCCTTCCAAGGAGGAACTCGTGCACTCCCATTCCCTTATCCTGCAGGTTTTCACCAGCCTGGGTATCACCATCAACCGAGCAAAGTCCCATTTGGTCCCTCGCCAACACCTCCAATTCATAGGGGCGATTCTGGACATGCCATCGGCAATGCCTTTTTGCCTCTGGAAAGGGTGGACACCCTTCAGACTCGGGCCCGTCTTCTTGTCCAGTCGCAGGAGGGTCAGAGCCAGGTCAGTCCTTTGCATCCTTGGACCATTCCGACAGTCCCACATGCTCGGCTCTATATGAGGATCTCTCAGTGGATGCTTTGGTCACAATGGGACCAGACCCTGGACAATCTAGACCAGGGGGTGCTAGTTTCTGATCCCATGATCAGGGACTTACAGTGGTGGATGGTGCAGGAGAACCTATGCCAAGGAGTTCCCTTCAGTATCGACCCTCGCTCCCAGACGTTGATGACAGATGCATCAGGAGAAGGCTGGGGAGCCCATCTCGGGTCTCACAGGACTCAGGGCAGCTGGTCCAAGTTGAACACAACCTGCTCGAGCTAAGAGCAGGCCTTTATGCCCTTCAGGCTCTACACTCCTTTATCCTTCCCGGTCATCTCCTCTTTCAATCAGACTACATGTGCGTAGTCTGGTATGTCAACAGGCAGGGAGGAACACGTTCCTACCCTCTGTGCCAGGAAGCGATGAGAGTCTGGTTTTGGGCAACCCAGCATCACCTTCACTTGACTGCGATTCACATTCCGGGAGTGGAAAACATGCTGGCGGACCAACTCAGTTGGTCCTCAGCCAGGTCCCATTAATGGGAATTGTATCAAGAAGTCGTGAATGACATCTTTCAGTGATGTAGAACACCTCAGATAGACCGCTTCACTTCTCCCCAAAATGCAAAACTTCCCACCTTCTGCTCGCTCACTCCAGGGCGAGACATTTTTTGGTGGGACACTCTATCTCTTTTGGAGGGACAGATTCATTTATGCCTTCCCTCCTATTCCCTTAATTCCAAGGGTCCTGAACAAGCTCAGATCGGAGAGAGCTCGAATGATTCTCATCGCTCCCTTCTGGCCCAGGCAAGTTTGGTTCTCTCTTCTGCAACAGTTATCAGAGGAACCTCCACTTCCTCTGTTGCAACAATTGTTGACCCAAGATCAGGGGACCCTTGTTCATCCAGGGCTCAAATCCCTTCATTTACATGCGTGGCTCCTGCAGACATAGCAAAAGCCCGCTTCGGTGTTTCTACGCTCGTAGCGGATATATTGGTAGAGGCCAGAAAGATGTCCACCAGGTCCACCTACGCCATGAAATGGAAAATATTTTCTCTTTGGGCTAGCTTGAAAGACTTTGAACCTTTCTCATGCCCAGCCAATAAAGTCCCGGACTACATGCGTCACCTCTTCGATCTGGGTCTCAGCCATTCCTCTTTAAAAGTCCACATGGTCGTTATTTCAGCCTACCATATTCCCTTCAGGGACAAGACTTTTGCTCACTTGGACGTCTCCAAGACCCTCCTCAGAGGGGTTCTCCATTTGAGACCCACTATCCGCATTCCTGCCCCTCCTTGGGACCTGAATATCATTCTGGAGAAGCTTACCCTTCCTCCCTTCGAGCCGGCAGCTATGACAGATTTAAAGTTCCTTTTTTTGGAAGACACTCTTCCTAGTGGCTATTACTTCTACTTAGCGTATTTCTGAGCTTCAGGCCTTGATGTGCAAAATCCCATACTTGATTTTCCACAAAGAATGTGTGGCTCTAGGCAACAACCATAAGTTTCTCCCTAAGGTGGTGGCTGAATCTACGCTGAATCAATCCATTGAGCTACCCACTTTCTTTACACAACACTCCAATCAAGGGGAGTACCTCTTGCATACTTTGGATGTTCACAGAATACTGAGATACTACACTACTGAGACTAAGGATATCAGGAAAACTGATCAGCTTTTTGTCTCTCTTGCTCACAAAAGAGAAGGCAATGCTGTTTCTAGGCAATGCCTATCAAAATGGTTGGCTTATTGTATCACTTTCTGTTACAAGTACCTGCCGGGGCAAGTCAGAAGTCACTCCACCAGAGGAGTAGCTGCCTCTGAGGCTTGTTTCAAGAATTTGTCAGCGGCAGACATCTATGCAGCTGCAACTTGGACTTCTGTCCATACCTTTATGAAACACTATAGTTTGGACATTGCCTCTCGCCATACAGCAGGCTTCGGGTTGGCTGTGCTATGCACTGGTCACAGACCCCCCCCTTACACTGTATTTCACAAGGACAGAGTAGTTCTTAGGACTCGTCCTAAGTTTCTCCCTAAGGTCGTCTCAGAGTTCCATCTAAACCAACCTTTAGTCTTTCCTACATACTTTGCGAACTTCCAGAATGAAGGGGGAGCATACCCTTCATTCACTGGATGTTAAGAGAGTGCTGTGATTATATCTAGATAGAACAAAAGAATTTTGCAAGGCTCAACAACTGTTTGTTTCCTTCAGCGAAACCCAGCTGGGTCAGCCTGTCGCTATTAGATGCATTTCAGCGTGGCTGGTGGCATGCCTATGCCACTGCTATTCTATGGCACAGGTTAAGCTGGAAGGTAGAGTGTACACTCACTCTACCAGAGCAGTTGTTGCATCTCTGGTGGAAATCCCCAGTGTACCCATTGCAGATATTTGCAATGCGGCTACTTGGAGCTCAGTGCGTACTTTCGTCAAGCACTACACCTTGGATGTCCAAGCCAGACGACATCTGTCGTTTGGAGGGACCATTTTTAACGGACTTCTGTCGTAAGTATGTGAGCTCTTTATCTCCTGCCACCCATCTCGGAGGGATTATTGGCTCGGTATTCTCCCATTAGTGTGAATGAGCGGTGGAGACTTTATGTCCAGGAAGATATGAAAATTACGTACCTACCGTAATTCTTGATCTTCTTGGATGAAGTCTACATCACTCATTCACACGCCCAACCACCATCCCCCGAGCTCACTTCTCTGTTTTTGGTCTTCACTCCCTCAATGGCTGGGCTGTGAAGACTTTGTTATTGACCCTTCTTACATGGGTCATTTCGGACTATCTTATGTCCTATTTGTAGGTTATGCTGCACCTCCTTGGAAGAAAGGTTCCACAGCAGTTGGAGAGTCGACGCCGAGATAGTCATTACTGCATGAGCCGAGGCTCGCGGTACCACTTCCTCATGGCTCCATCTCAGGCACCGACCCTCTCGAAAAAAGTGTGCTCCCGCTGGGTCCTAGTGCCTCCGGCAAACTCCCATTAGTGTGAATGAGTGGTGGAGACTTCGTCCAAGAAGATCAAGAATTACGGTAGGCACATAATTTCCATTTCCTGACATTCCTATGAATTTTATGCCCCTGTGCCCCCCTCCTTTGAGACCTTGTCAGAAGCAGCATGGGCCAGGCTGGCACTTATCCCTTCTGTAGCCAAGGCTGCAGATAAGGAAGTACGCCTCTCCTAAGGAAAGACCCTTCCTGGTATCACAGCCCTTTGCAGATGCTTTAATGATGCTTGTGGAGAATAATAAGGTTGTCCTCCCCCAGGAGACCTCAGCATGACCTATCAATAAGGAGTCTTGTAAGGTTGACACCTTAGGGATGTGAGTTTTCGCAGCCACAATCCTAGGGATGCCTATTGCCAGTCATCAGGGCCATTCCTCTAAGTTTGAGTGCACCTTGTGGAATACTCTTAAATCAATGGTCAAGAATCTCCCAGAGTCTGATGTTAATATGGAGCTTCTTCAGACTATTACCATGGGCATAGAGTCCAACAATCATTGGCTAAAAGCTTCTATTGGCACCTGTGATACTGCCTCTGGGGTGGCTGCCACTGGGATATGTATCAGGTGGCACTCCTGGCCCAGAACATCAGGCTTCTCACTCAAGACTCAGAGGCAGGTGATGAATGTCCACTTCAACAGTGCTTATCTGTTTGACCCTCAAGTTGAACAAGCACAAGAGGCCGCTCAAAAAGCATGCCATTAAGACAGCCAGGCCGGGTCCTGCGGCCCCTCACAGGTTAAACAATACCTGTTCAGGGGGAAGTTCAAGATGATCTCCCTAGGAACGCTACTACCACTGATTCATTAGTATGACTGGCTAGCATCCCTGGATATGCAGAACGCCTACCAACACATCCCAGTGCACCCAAGTCACCACAAGTATCTCTGCTTTATGGCCCTGGGTCAATACTACCAGTTCAGAGTCCTGCTCTTTGGGCTGTCATTGGTGCCTCAAGTCTTTACAAAGTGCTTTGCAGTTCTTGCTGCACATCTCAGAAAACTGGGCATTCAAGTCTTCCCTTACCTGGACGATTGACTCCTGGTAAACCCATCCAGGCAGGAGATGCAGGAAGCAGTCACCACTGCTTCACAGTTCCTAACATCCATGGGGATTCTGCTGAATCTGGAAATATTCCAGCTTCAACCCTCCCAGCAACTACTCTTCATAGGAGCCCTCTTGGACATCTCCAGGGCAAGGGCTTTCCTTCTGGAGGACAGGAGGAACGACATTCTTCAGATGGTGCACTACATCAGAGAGAACAACTCTGTTCGTGCTCTTTCAATGCAGTGGATGTTGGGCCTCATTGCATCATCCATGTTCACGGTGCCTGTAGCCCATCTTCACATACAGACCACACAGTGAATGCTCAGCACTCAGTGGTCACCGACCACACATATCCAAGGTCCACTCTTTGCCCCACTGGAATCTCAGATCACCATTACCTCGGATGCATCTCTCATTGGTTGGGGAGCTCACTGCCACTCAGCAGGTATGGAGTCAGGAAGACTCCTATGTGCACATAAATGTTCTAGAAATGAAAGCTGTGCTGTACGCTGCTCAAGCCCCGAAGGATGTCCTCTGTCACAAGATAATTATTCTTCAGACAGACAAGAAGGCTGTAATATATTACATCAACAAACAGGGCGGAGAGCACTCCTACCCTCTGTTAAGGGAGGCCATGAGGGTGTGGGAGTGGTATCTCGAGCATGATGCACTGATTTAGGCAGTCTACCTGCCAGGAACTCAGAACGACCTGGTGGATCGCCTCAGCAGAATGGAGGCAGATCCCCACGAATGATCGCTTGCACCAGACAACATGCAATCGCTATTTGATGAATGGGGCAGTTCAGACCTGGACCTTTTTGCGTCCACACTCAATGCAAAACTGCTTCTATTCTGCTCCAGAAATCCAGAACCTAACATTTTCTGTCAAGATGCATTCAGACTGTGGTGGACAACATGCATTCTGTACACATTTCCTCCTCTTCTGTTGGTTCAGAGTGTGCTGCTCTAATTGGAGGCGCAAGGGAGCAGGATGATTCTAATCACTCCATGCTGGCCTCTACAGATATGGTTCCCAGTGATCAACAATTGTCAGAGGTTCCCCCAAGGCAACTCCCTCTGCAAACGAACCTCCTGATGAAGGGACCTCTGGTCTATGCCAACCTGTGCTCCCTTCATCTCCATGCCTGGATCCTGAGAAGATCGAAGTGGGTAGGTTTCAGGTTTCTCAGAGAATCTCAGAAATCCTCTTGGCAGTACATAATCCCTCCACTAGGAAGACTTACACAGCTAAATAAAAACGTTTCTCAATTTGGTGTGCAGAGTCCCTTCTGGACCCTTTTTGTTGCCCACCAAGTAAGGTGTTGGAGTACCTCTTAGACCTGTCAAATGCAGAACTTCAGTATTCTACAGCAAAGGTTCGTCTCTGCACCATTTCTGCCTATCATGATGCTGGCTTAGTTACCGGTAGTCAAGAGATTCCTCAACGGCATCCTGCACACTAGACCTCCGGTCAGGAAGCAGGTGGCCGCATGGGATATTAACATCGTGCTAGATACGCTCACTCGTAAACCTTTTGCACCTCTAGCTACCTGTGACTTGAAGTTTCTGACCTGGAAGACTGCCTTCTTGGTGGCCATTACTTCTGCTCACAGGGTTTCTGAAATCCATGCCTTGGTCACAGACCCTCCATATACTGTCTTTCACAAGAACACAGTGGTACTTTGTATGCACCCTAAATTCCTACCCAAAGTGGTCTCGTAATTTCACCTTAATCAGCCCTTGGTTCTTTATTTTATTTATCTAATTCAGCTTCAGATTAATACCTTTGAGCCAAAGGCTCATTTACAAAGGTTCCAAGTCAGACAAGATACATAACATTACAAAGGTTACAGGTAAACAGTGGCAAACAGGAACAAAAAATGCAGTAGTTACAGAATCGTCAGATAGATAACATGGTTACAGTAAGCAAGTGGTGAGAACAACAGCACTCCCAAGAGTGCAGTACAATGCTTAGTTAAGTGCCAGATACAGTCTTGCGTTAGCAGGAATCCAAGCTACTGTGTAAAGTAGGGCGGAAGTATTTGCTGTGAAGTGTTGGCATTGTCAGGGGTGTAACAAAGGGGAAGGATACAGAGAGTAGGCTTATCAGAGGTGTATCAGAGGGGCAGGGTACTAAGGAGCGGAGGGGGAGGGAGAGGAAGGTCGGGTGTAATAAGTGTTCCTACTTATTTTGCCAACTTCCAGAATGAAGGGAAATGCACCCTTCACTCTTTGGATGTCAAGAGGGCTTTGCAATTCTGCATCGACAGAACGAAAGAGAGTCACAAATCCAAGTAACTTTGTAATGTTCAACATGACCCAACTGTTTCAGCCTGTTGCGATTAGATGCATTTCTGCGTGGTTAGTGGCTTGCCTTCGCCATTGCTACTCAGTGGCGCAGGTTAAGTTGGAAGGCCAGGTTTACGCCCACTCTACCTTAGTACTTAGGAGGCAGTATAGTGCAGTGGTTTAAGGCTCTGAGCTGCAAACCTGAAGACCTGGGTTTGAATCCCAC
Organism: Neoceratodus forsteri; assembly: GCA_016271365.2. Lineage (NCBI taxonomy): Eukaryota > Metazoa > Chordata > Ceratodontiformes > Ceratodontidae > Neoceratodus > Neoceratodus forsteri. The sequence continues at coordinate 254,219,092 of CM028129.1, read as the reverse complement.
AGCTCCCACTTGCATACTGTGTGACCCTGAGCAAGTCACTAAACTTTCTTGTGCTTCCAGGCTGGACCTGGAAACAAGCTATGACTTAGTGTGCTTCTCCTGGTTAAACAGTTTCTCCCTCCCTCTACCAGAGCGGTCACGGCATCCCTGGCAGAGATTTGTACCGTGCCCATTGCAGATATTTGCAAGGTGACTACTTGGAGCTTGGTGCATACCTTTGTGAAACACTACGCTCTGGATGTCCATGCCAGACAGCATACTTCCTTTGGCAGGACAGTCCTTAATGGACTGCTGTCCTGAGTGAGCTTTGTGTCCTGCCGCCCTGCTCAGGGGATTGGTTCTTAGCTTGGTACACTCCCAGAAGTGTGAATGAATGGTGAAGACTTTAGTCCAGGAAGATATGGCAATTACCCACCTACCATAATTCTTGAACTTCTTGGGTGAAGTCTTCACCATTCATTCACATGCCCACCCACCATCCCCTGAGCTCACTCATCCTGTTTCTGGTCTTCACTCCCTCGTTGGTCTGGGCTATGAAGACATTGTTGAGTTGACCCTTCTTACACGGGTCATCTGGGCTATCTTATGCCTGGATTAGGTTAGGCTTTCCTAGGTTTAGTTACGCTGCACCTCCTCTATCAAAAAGGTACTGAGGCGGTTGGAGGGTCAACACTGAGATAGCCCTATCTAGGGCGCGAACCGTCTCTACAGTGCTAGCATGCATGATCCTACCTCAGCACCAGCCCTCCTGAAGATTTTTGGCTCCCGCTGGGTCCTAGTGCCTCCATCATAGTCCCAGTAGTGTGAATGAATGGTGAAGGCTTTGTCCATTATGGTAGGTACGTAATTTCCATTTATGGAGCAGTGGCAGCTGTGACCCAGTCACTAGAAACATACATGTCATGTCATGACACAAGTATGGATATAGATAAAAGGGGTCCGACAGTCTTAAGAGGACACTCAGAGGGAGAAAATCAGGGTTGATGGAGAGACAAAGCTGAGAACAATAGAAAACCCTAGTTCAGAAACCAAGAGACCAAAACTGACCTCTAAATTGTTTAATCTGTGTAAATAATCTTTCTAATAAAATAATGTATTTTCATAATATCCACCACGCAGACAGATGTACTGTAAGTATGGGTCTTTAAGAGAGTATGACTGTCTCCATTTGCATATTTCTGTGTCTGGCATGAAGTAAGGCCACCATTCCAGAGAGTCACTTAGTCTAAGTTTTGCAGAAACTATAAAAAGAAAACATACCATAAAAAACATAATAGATTTCTTTGACTGGGTGACCAAAGTAGTAGACCAGGGAAGGGCTGTGGACATGGCCTACCTAGATTTTAGCAAGGTATTTGATACAGTCCCACACAAAAGATTAATACACAAGATAGCCAGCCTTGGAGTGGGTCCCAAGGTGGTAGCCTGGATAAAAAATTGGCTAGACAACAGGATGCAAAGGGTAGTAGTAAATGGAGTACACAGTGAAGAAAGGAGGGTTACTAGTGGGGTACTGCAGGTTCAGTACTGGGACCGGTCCTTTTAATGTCTTTATAAGTGACATTGCAGAGGAACTGGAAGGAAAGTATGTCTCTTTGCAGACAACACAAAGATCTGCAACAGGGTTGATACACAAATGGAGTGGAAAGGATGAGGGGACTTGGCAAGGTTGGAGGAATGGTCAAATGTATGGCAGCTCAGATTCAATGCAAAGAAGTGCAAGGTAATGCACATGGAAACAAAACCCAGGGAAGCGAACAATGAGGGGTGAGATACTGACAACAGTAAAAATAGAAAGGGACCTGGGAGTAATTATATCAGATGACCTAAAGGTGGGCAAGCAATGTGAGAAGGCAGTAAGGAAGGCTAGGGATACTGGGATGCATAGGAAGAGGCATCATTAGTAGAAAACAGGAAGTTGCTATCCTCTGTACAGACAGTTGGTGAGACCCCATCTGGAGTACTGTGTGCAGTTCTGGAGACCCCATCTCCGCAAAAGACATAGACGAGTGGAGGCTGTCCAGAGGAGGGTAACCAAATGGTGCAGGGTCTGCACCACAAGACATATGAAGAAAGACTAAAGGAGCTTAATATGTATACTTGAGGAAAGAAGGGAGAGGGGACATGATAGAAACTTTCAAGTATCTCAAGGGAATTAACAAAGTCCAAGAGGGTAGCATCTTTCAGAAAAGAGATGCAAGAACAAGGGGCACAATTTGAAGATAGAGGGGGGGAGGCTCAGGGGTAATGTGAGGAAGTATTTTTTCACTGAGAGGGTGTGGATGATGGAACAGCCTCCCTGAGGAGGTCGGAGTCAAGAACAGTGGGGGACTTCAAGAATGCATGGGACAGGCATAAGGCAGTCCTAGTGGTGGGTAAGAGGAAGTTAGCTGTTGGTTAACTAGGATCTGCAGCTTATCTGTTAGGTAGGAAAATGGGCAGACTAGGTGGGCCAAGCGGTCCTTATCTGCCGTTAAATTCTATGTTTCTATGTTTCTATACCAAGGGGTCAGTGTTGCAAGGGTTTCCAAAAATACAACAGGCTGGTGGCAACCAGGGTTTCAGTTAAATTTTTTTTCCAGATTTGGGACCAGAGTGAAGCCCACATACACATACCTTATTTGCCCACTGTGAGTGTACGTTTAAGTGGGCTATGCGTTCAAGAAACCTTGTATATAGTGCATTAGAATATCAAAACTGGCTGCATTTATATTGTTAAAATTGGTTATTTTAACAAGTTGCTCACTGTGATTCCATTGGTTTGCTCAGATTTATGAATGTAAGTGATTAGGAGTAATTGGGTGCTTCACTGGCACTGCAATAAATACCTTCTAACAGCTGTTAATGACTAAGAGACTCAGGTCATGAACTACCAGTCTGAGCAATGTCTCATGGAGCTACAGTAGATCTATGTGTGGAACACGGCTCTAAATTCATTGAACAGGTGAAATCAAAACTGAGACGATACAAATGAAATTAGGACTTGGAGAAACATATGATCTTCCTGGACATAGTTTTCACCATTTATTCACTCTGCTGGGTTGTCAGCTGGAGGCGCTAGAACCCTGCAGGTGTCAAAAATCTTCAGGGGGTCAGTGCCAAGGCAGGCTGCATGCATGCATGGCACCACAAGGGCTGGTCTTGTGCTACATAGCCTATCTGGGCAACGCCCCAACCGCCTCAGTTCCTTTTTTTCCTGCTGTCACTGCACTTCCAGTGATCTACATTGCTCACCCGTCAGGAGTCGGATCTTCATGTTTGTACGACAACAGTGTTTAATTCATTCGGTTTCTTTATTTATTTTTTTTAGTTTAAAAAAAAAAATGTTCATCCATGTTCTTCAGCCCTACTGAACAACGGAGATGAACATGGACGGTGATGGTAGGGAGTCTCCTTTGGAAGGCTGAGTCTGGTCCGCCACCCTCTCTGGAGGGGGGGGGACCGACCACGGGCAGTCCTGTGTTCAGGAGGGAGGACAGTCCTCCCATAAACACAAAAAGAAGCATCCATTCCTGATCCAGGTCGGGGATCTGGCGCTGCTCGACCTTGGGCTCTTTCTTTTCCCATAGGAACGGGAAGAATCAGTGCCACTTGAGGTCACCCTCTGGTATGTCAGCCAAGAGGCCTTCTTCATTCGTGAGCAGGATGCCTTCTCTAGCAACGTCGGTTTCCCTGATGGTTTCGGCTCACAGTCGTTAGAGGTCTCAGGCCTAGAGCCCCTTTCTGTCCTCTAGCAGGGTTCTGGGAGCAGTTTCACCACTGGACAGCTTTTATGGAGCAGTGGGTACAGTGTCTGGCTCATTTGCCGCTACCTGTGGACCCAGTGCCGGGGCCTTCAGACCTAGGATCTTCAGGTCTGTGTGGGGGTTTTTGGACCAGGTGGAGTGTTTGGCACTGCTAAGAGATTCTCTCCTCTTGACGGTGTCCTCACCACCTGCGCCGGTCACATATGCTGCTCCCCCACACTGTCTCTTTGCAGGGGTGACACCAGTACCATCTCTTTTCACCTCCGTGCCAGCTGGTCCTTTGGGGTTAGGTTTGAACCTGGTCTTGGATTCAGGCCTTTCTAGGTCTGCTCCTGCACCGCGTCCTGGCCTTTCCTAGGCTTCTTCTGACCTGGGCGCTCGGACAATGCCGCCTTTGGTGCCGGGTTCCTCTAGAGAGGGCTCCAGTGCTGGCCCTGGTGTCTGCACCATTGCTTCTGGCACCAGCTCCGATGCCATCTCCATTTCCAGTGCTGGTGTCACCTATCTATCCAATGCTAAGGCCTGGGAGAGACCTTACTAAGTTCATGCCACTTCCAGCATCTTTTTCCTAGGGGGAACAAGTCTGACCCGACCTTATTCTTTCTTAGGGCAGTGATGATGATACTTTTTACAGCCTAGAGGACAAATCTCCAGCCCCTACATTTCTTCCTTAGGAAGATCTTTCCTTTCAAACCTTGCTGAGAAATATGCAGGCTACCTTAGTTCTTGAGACTTCAGCCCCCGACCCATGTAAATGACAGTGTCTGGGGTGGCTCCATGTCCCAAACATACCTGTCAGCCTTACACCTCCAGTTCCTCTAGCCTTTGAAACTCTTTCAGAGGTGGTGTGAGCTAGGCTGACCACTATTCCTTCCATCTGCAAGACAACAAAGCAAAGTATTCTCGTCCTAAGGATAGGCCAATTTTGGCTTCTCAACTAATTGCAGACAAAATTGCCATCCTTGCAGAAAATGACAAGGCTGTCCTCCCCCAAGAGGTTACAGCACACCCTATTAATAAAGAATCCCACAAGATTGACAGTATGTGTAAGAGAGCTTTTGCAGTCACCCTGGGCATGCGAATAGCCAGATTTTCTGCGGGGGTATCTCAGTCATCAGGTCACACCTTAGGAACTTCACCATTGGTGAAGTAGGATCTTCACGGAAGAGTTTCAGCAGTACCACTGGGGATGCCCATGCCGACATCATCTGCCAATGTCACCAACCCTGAAAAGGCATGAGCAGCAACTCTCCCTACTCAGTTCTTTCCCACTGTCGACCCTGTTTGCATAGATCTCCGCAGAAGCTCCGATGCAGTTTTGCACCATTTTTGCCTGTGACTTTATTTTATTTAGTTTTTCAGAATCTCCTTTTTTTTTTTTTTTTTACAAGAGATTCCCCCACCTTGTTTATGTCGAGAGTTATTTGATCCACTTCTCTCTTCCATCACTGCGGAAAGATCGCCTCTACAGACGAACATTCTCTCTGTGTCTGCTGTCTTGGGTCTGACCATAACTTCTCGGACTGTGAGTGCTTTCATAAATTCAACCAAACCACTTTCAGGTGACATAAAAAGGTTCTCAAAAACTCCCCCCGATGGCAGTCCTGCTTCCCAGTGGCTTCTTCTTCTTCCTCCGGGGGCACACTGCCTGTGGCTGTAATGATGCCTGTCACTGTCCAGGTCTCTGATCTTAACCGTGTCAGTCTTCACCATTCATCACCTTTGGGTATTGGCTGGAGGACACGACTGCAGGAGCTCTTTTTTTGGATGGAGGCGGAGTCAATGCACCATCGGCACTGCCCTCGAGGCTGATGCACTGCGTGGCGCTTGCGGGTTGGCCGTTAGGTGTTGTCGACACCACCCTCCCACCAGTTCTTCATCTCCCGCCGTCAAGGTCACCTCATGGGAAGCTCTAAGAAGAATTTTCAGAGGTCTACCTCTACAGTTGAAACCTTCCGCTGCCTTTTCGACTCCATGTCGCTGCATAGTCCAGCGACTCCGTATATCCTGCCGGTTCTGTTTGCTCCACTCAACGTCGCCTGGTAAGACTGTTCCTTATTTTATTTGCTTTGCGACGTCAGGTCTTGTTTTGGTGTTCTTTTTCCCATAGGTCATGTCTCGGTCGGAGGGCAAGAAATCTTCTAAGACGGGATGGCCCCCCATGTGACTGTGCCCATATGGCTGTAAGTACTCTGTCACTGACCAGCACAACCATTGCCTCGCATGCCTTGGCCTGCTTCATGACATGGATTTGTGTGACGCCTGCTTCTCCATGGACCGCTGGGTCATCGAATAGCTCCACCGACTTTCAGGGGTTGGGTGCACACTCATCTGGCCAAGCCATGATCTCTCGGCCTTTCCTCTGGGTCCCCTCCTGGTTCTATATGGACCAAGGAGGAGGAGGCCTCTGCCTCTTCTAGCCTAGCCATGGCAGAGGCCCCTCCCATGGTGCAGGAGGTTCAGTCTATCCCCCTTGGGGACAGACGGGAGGCGCCACATCAGCAGTCGCTCCTTCGGGGGCGAAGGCTTCCCCGGTGTCACACATGCGGCTTGGAAGGCCTGGGTCAACGCTGTCTGCTGGCGCCATTTTGGGCCTCGGCGCTGTTCACAGCACCGTGGGCCCTGATGGTGCCAGTCTGTTGATCAGCACTGTTGCTGTTGTTAGTGCCATTCATGGTGCCGTGGAGGCTCTACGCATCGGCCCTATCTGTTTCTTGCCCGTGCCATTTATGGGCGCTAGTTGAGCACGTGCCATGCTCTAGTTCTGAATGTGGAATGGCTCCAACATCACACGGGCGCCATGGAGGTTTCAAACATTGGCACCATTCGCAGCATCGGGAGCTCTGTAGCTGCCATCAGCATTGTCTCTCTTGCTCTCAGCGCCACTCTGCACCGGATGGATCAGGATCATGTGAGGTCTCCAGCCCGTGCCATTTGGTGTGCTGAGAGAGCGGTCGGAGCTGTCATTGATGCCAGTTGCGGTGCCATGGGTCAGGATGGCGCCGTGACAGGCTCTGGCTCTGAGGCTGCCATCCTTGTTAGGGCCGTGTCCTCTTCTGGCACCATTTGCAGTGCAGAGGGGGGCACAGGTGTCGATTCTGGTGCAGTCTCTGGTCCTGGTGCCCTGTTCACTAGGGATGGCAGCAGGTGCCTGTGCACTGTTTGGCACAGATACTTCAATCTCCACCTCTTCAGAGAAGGAGTCGACTCTGAGTCAGATGGGCAGTCTGACTCCCTGGAGTTGGCTGTGAGCGTGGACACCCTGGTAGTGTCCTCGACAGACCGGAGTCAGCCTCCCTCTAAGGAGCGGACAGTGACTGCCGGGGCCAGGGTCAGGGGTTCTGACCAGCAGTCAGTGGTGCATGCTACCATTGCTCTGCAGCCTGGCCTCAGAGGGTTCTCTGACCCCTCAGCGATGGTACCCCCTTCTGTGGTGTGCCTGATTCGTCCAACTTTGGGGCCAATCAAAGTACCCATAGGAGGGGAGGGTGCTGCTCCCTGGATAGCCCCTTCATGGGCTGACAGTTGCCTAGGCTGGCTCTCTCGAGGAGTAGGGTACTCTCAGATTCTGAGGGGTCGAGGGGCATGGGGTCTGTGTGGTGGCCTTTTTCTGGAGCCCACCCGGGCTCTGGGAGATGCTGTAGTGCAGATCTCCGCTCTCCCGGCCTGGTTTCCTGGAGAAAGACCCATTCTTTGGAGGTAGGAGACCGTCCTTCTGGACCTACATGGCCCCGGTCACCTCACAGGGGGGATTCTTCAGGGCACACTCTAGGCAGTACCAGTTTGGTTGTTCAGCTGTCGGCTGTGGAGTCTTGTGGCGCACCTTACTTCAATAGGGCTCCCGGTGCACTCCCTAGCCCAGGTGGAGGTCAGCCGATCCCCAGTGTCGGTTCTGCCCCTATTCCTCTGCCACCGTCTCCTGCACTCCCAGGCATTCATGGTCCTAGCGGGCCTCTCTCCTGGGAGCAGTTCAGAGCTCAGGCTGCTCAGTTTCCCTCTTAAGTTACGGCAATGGACAGACAGGTTTTTCAACGTCCCCCTGAACAGCCAGCTTCTGAACCTTCGAGGTCCTCTGATTCTTCATCCCCCTCTTCTTGGGGAGAGGAACTGTCTGTCCATATCTCTCCAGCTGCTGATCTCACTGAGTATCAGCAATTCCTCATGAGGATGTTGGAGGACCTGCACATTACCCCTCCCACTCTACACAATCCAGAGCACATGGCGCTCACCTTTTTAGGCGATTTCAGTGAGGACACCCTTGTGGTGCCCCCCCAGCCTGCTCCCTTTAGGGAGGCATCATTGCGTTTCTGGCAGAGACCCTTTTCTGGAGTTCCTGCCCCTAGGGATCTCTGCCAGTGGTATTGTGCCCCTCCGGAGTCTCCAGGTTCCATGCCTTATCCTCAGTCAGGATTGACACAACTGGACACTCCTGATGGGCTTTGCGCCCTGCACCGTGACTGGCCCCCAGATCAAGATTCTTCAGATTTTGACTTCTGGGGGAGGAGGACCTTCTACTTGGCACAGTTGCTGCTCTCCATTGCAGCACATCAGGCCCACTATGCTACCTATGACAGGTTCTTGTGGTCTAGGCTGGGTCAGCTCCTAGCCTCTATGCCTGACATGGAGCAAACCAGACAAGCCATTGCACTCTCTGCACATGGCCTGGAGCTAGCAAGGCACCAAGCAAGGGCATCGTATGATGCCAATGAGGTAGCTACCAGGGTCATAGGGACAGTGATCAGTACTAGGCGGATGGCATGGCTGCATCTTTCCCGGTTGTCACCCTTGGCCCGGCGTAGGGTGATTAACTCTGCCCACCAGAGAACCTATCTCTTCTCCCGTAGAGTGAGGCACTGTCTCTTGGGACAACTTCCTTCCCCCTCCAGGGGGTCTCACTCTCCCCACACTTGGGCCACTCCAGGCCCTGAAGGTTCTCCCTCTTTTTTATTTTGGACTTTATATTTTTATTTTTCATTTGTTGTCAGACAAATAATTCCATATCTGAGAAGACCATATTCATAAGACAAGAAGAATACATTTGCCATAGGAGATATCTTAATATCTCCTTAATAAAAAGATGATATTGTGATACCTCATGCAGAGGGGATTCTAAAATATATCACTCAATAAACATGCAGAGTTTAAAGCTGTAACAGAGTCCAGGAGCAGTGTGATTAATTTGAGTTCTAAAGTCCATAACAGAATTCCAATAGATCACGTCCCCTAAGGGACTAATGGCATCACACTATGTAATCTAAAAGTTAATTGCTATAGCAATTCAATACAAGCAGCAGAGAGAAAAAAAATCAAATCTGAAACGTTCCCCATTTCCATCTATTCATGGATTATATTTAAGCTAAAGGGGGAGAAAAACAGGTATAATCTCAATACAGACTATTTGTCCAGCAAACTATACTTCTTATCTTTAACCCACATCAAATCTAGGTGGGATCAAAGTAATTATACTAAGAAGAAATATTTAATTAGTTTAAGCTTTTCAGAGTTACATAACAGTTAAAATGCTCTGCCTATTATATTAAAGGGAATTAACCAAATAAACAGAATGCTTCTATCAGCATGTTCCCTCAAGCCTTCAATATTTTCCCAATATTAGATTACTATCCAAAAAGTGAATAGGAAAAACAAAGAAAAACTTAATTATTGTTGGCTCAGTCCCCTTCAGCCTCTTCAAGCTCACTGTCCTCTGATTCCTCTTCCTCTCCTTGAGAAGGATTCTGTCGTTTGCTGGCAAAACGAGTCGCCCATTTACCTGCCTCCATTGGGTCGGAGAACACCCAGACCTTGCCATTGTAAATTACTCTGAGTCTCGCTGAAAACATTACTGCATGGCTGATCGTGGCCTTCCGCAATTTCTTCCGCACTCCATCAAATTTCTTCCGCCTCATACGAGTCGCATAGCTTAGATCCAGGAATAGAAAAACAGATCGATCATCCTGTTTTAACTGACCAGCTTGTCTTGCTAGGTGGAGGATCTTATCCCGTGTCCCAGTACCATCAGTTACCAGCAATAAGGTGCATGGAGTATCTGAGTCATCTCTATAGCCTCGTGGAGTGATTCTATAGGCCTTCTGCAATCCAAATTTAATATTTTGCCCTTCCAGCACCAGCTTTTCTCCCATCCAGTCCTGCAGAAACATTAGTGAGTGATCTCCCTCTATTCCCTCGGGTAACCCAAGAATCTACACTTTAGACGAACGGGCCTGGTTTTCCAGCATCTCCAGACGTGCCTTTAGCTGAGTGTTCTCTTTAACAATCAGTGTGGTGGCCGCAGAGGTAGAGTCGCAGCTCCGTTTAGCATCAATCATTTCTGACTGCAAGTTTTCAACTGTTTTCTCCACAGCATTAACTCTAACCCCAAAAGAGTCTATTTTTCTTTATTTAAATCAGGCAACCAAGGTTATTATCCGCTGTAATTTAATCCTGATCATGGCCGTGGTCTCTTCTGAGTCTGGCTGAGAGTCGGCCTGTATCTCCTGACCTACCCTGGTGTGCTGAGTTGTACCGGAGGTTTTTCCAGCTGTTGCCCCAAATGATCCTTATGTGGATTCCCCATCTTATCCTTCCAACCTTCCTCTATCACTTGGGATGGAAAGTTTTACTGAAATTCTGCTCCAAGTAGTTGTTTTTTATTATATTATTATATTATGATATTCAACAGGGGAGCCCTTAGACTCTGCTGCTTGCATGCTCGGGCTCCACAGCGCCCCCTCAGGTTGTCCCTCTTAGTGTGTCACCCACTGAGAGCTAATGGACTCGGCCCCTTAGGTTTAAACCCCCCCTTCAGGGGGGCTCTGCACTCAGCCAAAGGTGATGAATGGTAAAGATTGACACAGATAAGATATGGAAATTACGTACCTACCATAATTCTGATCTTTCTGTGTATCTTCACCATTCATCACAATCCCACCCTCCATCCCCCTGGGTCCTCAGTCTCAGGGTCCCCCTCCCTCTCCCTCTCTGTGCCTCTCTCTCTCCCCTCCTTTCTGTAGTCAGGAGTGGGGTAAACTGGAACACATAGAGGGATAGTTTTTCCCTTAAGGGCGGAGTAGTCAGGAGTGGGGGCACTCCTTCCTCAGTACTTTGGCTCCACCCCTGTGGGGGGGTTGGCAGTTGCACCCTTTTCTTTCCTTCTCCCCTTCTCCCTGTCAATCCTTGATTTCCTTTGATTTCCTTGTCCTGTGCACATAACCTGAATTAATTTAAGAAACAAGGTTTCTTGCACCAAAATCTCCTTTGGGGGGGGAGATATCCCTGTTTTTCCTTTCTTTCTTCCAGAATAGCCGATTCTGCTTATAGGAGTTTTGCCAGTAATTCTGTGCCTGCAATTCTGGTAGTTAGCGTCATGGCTACTCCTTCACAGTTCTTATTTAAACTGGACTCCAGTCAAGGTTACAGGGTATGTTTCTCCTGTCTCCTTCCCCTCTAAAATTTTTTCCTTACCTCTAAAAACCTTCCCCTCCCTCCTCCTTTCTATTTCCTGAGATTGGGGCCCTTACCCAATCCCCCTTAGTCTTCAAGCTTCTTCTGTCCTCTCAGTCGTTTATTTCTCCTTTAGTTTCATATCTTTTCCTTTGTCTGTCCCTTGGACTTCTTGTCCCACCCTCCCAACCCTTTTTCTAACCTCTACGGCAACTCAGAACTGGTGAGAGGGCGGAGTCGACAACATCTAACGGCCAACCCACGAGCGCCACGCAGTGCATTGGCCTTGAGGGTGGCGCTGATGGTGCGTCGACTCCGCCCATCCAAAAAAAAAAGCTCTCGCAGGGTCATGCCCTCCAGCCAGTACCCAAAGGTGATGAATGGTGAAGATACACAGAAAGATCAGAATTACGGTAGGTATGTAATTTCCATTTCCTACCAGACCCATAATGACAGCACTGCTGCCCGCCTCTCAGTGCGGCTGGTCATTGGCCCCCAGTTTGTTGATGCTTGGCTCATTGATGACAGCCTCCCATTGAGGCTTTATGTTTCTTCAGGTCCTTGGGCATTGGGTTCTTTGGGCTCCCAAGGCCCGATGGAAGGGTCGCTGCACCCTGTGCCATCAACCCCTCCTCCATTGATGCAGCAGTCTACTCTCGTCAACCTCAACAATATCCTGACCAAGTTTACTGAGGTCTTTGTCCATCAGATGGGTGCTTATAGACCTGGGTCCCCTGCACCATCGATAGCCCTGTTGTCGTTGATGCCACGTCGGCCTCCTTGGGTTGTACCTGTGGGCTGTTGTCGGCCCCTCATTCATTGGACCTCGAGGTGGAGCAGGTCAACGTTGAGGAGGAACATCATCCTGACTTCATTTTGTCTGAGGAAGAAGAAGAATCTCTTTCCTCCGACAGGTCCACTGCCTTTTCAGTGAGTAAGGACTCTGTCAAGCATATTCCCAGGTCTCCTTCAGAGGACCCTGCTTTCTTCAATGCTATGAAGCAGCTGTCCTCAGCTATGGACTTCCACACTGAGAAAGAGGATGCCACCAGACGGGATCTGGTAGACTTTCTGGAAATCCCAGAATCTCCTAAGATCATTCCTCCTATCCTCCCGACCTTGAGAAATGCCACTGTTGCAGCTTGGTACCAACCTGATATGGTTCTGGCCATGCCCCGCAGGGCATATAAGCAATATCATGTCCCCCAGGGCCTTCCTTATTACGCTGCCCAGCCAAAGGCTGACTCCATGGTCATCAAGGCAGCCCATGACAGGTCCAAGTGCCTACACAGCTCAGTTCTCTTCCCCTGGACAGGGAATCCTGCAGGATTGACCTTTGAGGCAAAAGGGTCTATGCCTCCTCTACCATGGGTTTGCAGATTGCCAGCTATCTCTCTCACATGGTCAAATACCAGAATACCATCTGGAAGAAGGGCAAGGCTGCTACCTAGGCCCTCCTAGATTGTATGCAGAAACAGGATGTTCTCAGGTTCTTACAGAGTGCAGAGGATATCAGTAAGCACCTCCTTAGGGCCCTCGATATCCCCAATACGGGTGCCAGGGTTGCTGCCACAGGCATTTGCCTTTGTAAGAACTCCTGGCTGAGGGTCTCAGGCTTTGCGGCCAGTGTCCAACAAAAGGTGCTTAATGCCCCTTTCGATGGCTCTAAACTGTTTGGGCCAGATGTTCAGGACATCATCAATGATCTTCAGGCATCTGGCAGGGCTGTTAAGTCTGTCCACTCACTCTGTCATACGCAGCCTAGAAGCATACAGCACCCTCCCTTTTGCAAGGTATCACACAAGTTCGTAGCTGCCTCCCATACTCAGAGCAAAAGAAAGGCTTCCTCCGCCTTGCCTACCCCTCCTCCTCCTCCTCTGGCACTGCAGCTAAGCGTCATAGGGGTAACAGATCAGCCCCAGCGGCTGGATACAACTCCGCTTGACTCCTTGCCAGATGTCATTGAGGCACAGGTCAGAAAGCATAGGAAAACCAGGAGCAGTTGTAAAATTCGAATGAGTGATTTATTATTAACAGTAAAATAAAATTAAAAAGTGTTCAGTATAACTATTTATAAAGGCAGCATAAACAGAGAAAGTCCATCTTGTTTCTTCTCAATTTCCAATCTCAGTCTCTGTGTTTCTATTGCAAGAAATTGCAGCTCTGTTTTTATAAGTCTTTGCAACCCCAGCTCGGTAAGAAAACAGCATCCTTCTCACACAGTGTTCTTGTAAGTTTCAGCAAGTGCAGCAAAAAGAACTTTGTGACCCAGAACTGACCTCTTGCTTACAGCTTCTCAGAGAGTTTGCAAACAGGTTACTCATTGAGTTCTAAACAGCTTTTTGCAATCATTTCAACAGTATAACTATATACATTTCAACAGTAAAACTATATACATTTCTGACCAAATGGATCCCAATATCAGTTACATTTCCACATAATAATTCACATATATTTCTATACCTGCAGACATGCAAGGGAGTAGACAAGACAGAACAGCAAGTGAAGTTGGAGAGGTAGTGAGAGGCAGAGAATTGCAACGCCATCAGAGTGATCAAGTCCTAGGTCTCACAAGAAAATTTGGATCTTACTTCGAGTGGGAGCTCTTGCAGCAAGCTATTACAATCAGGACTATGCCGCGGGCACTAGGACCCTCCAGTGAAACTTCTGCCAGCAATACACAGCAGGGACCACCCCCGACACCGGCCCCACCCCGACGTCGGTCAGGGTACAAGAGGGGGCGGACCCAGCTCCACCCCAGTTCTTTCCTGCCGCGTCCCATACGTGAAGACGAAAGAAATAGCTTCTGTCTGCAATTCCAGCAAAAAAGAATCTCTTCAATCAAGATTTTCCTACCCTTTTCGATGGGTTTACTGTTTTCCGGTACCGACGTCAGTCCGCTGCCATCGATTGCTTCCTTTTTTCCACTCTCGAGCATTGTTTCCCTCGTTCTTGCCGCTTCCTAGTACTGACGTCAGCCGTTATCTTACCCAGCCGGGTTCGATGTCTTCTCGGGCATCGGCATCTCCAGAACACTTAAATAAGTGTGACTGTGGGAGGCAGATCCCAGCTAAGGATGGCCATCGGCGGTGCTTTTTCTGCCTGGGCCCGGACCATGACACCGCCAACTGCACAGATTGCCAGGCCTTTACCAGCCAGACCCACATCCACTGCCTGAAGGCCCTTAAGGCCTACCTGCTGGAGCAGAAGATGGATCTGCACTCCTCGGAGGGGAAAAAGAAGGAGAAGAAGCGCCACAGCAAGGACCGTAGTCGGTCCTGTCACCGGTCCCGGTCTCAGTTGTGCTTGCATTCGCGACCTTCTCCCAAAAAGGCCCATCCCTCAGGTTCTGGAGATCCTCCAAAGACTCCCCAGGCTAATGCCAGCCCATCGGGGGAGAAGCCAGCCAAGCTGAAGGTGACTCCGCTAAGGGTCATCACTAAGTCCTTAGAGGTGCCTTCTTCAGCCCCACCTGCTAAGACACCGACGCCGCCTGCTAAAGGCACGCCTCCGGAGATCAAGGACTCTCCAGCGCCCCCTGGTGTCACTCCGTCATCAGTCCCTACACCGACGCCGGTTGAAGGGGCGAAGGACGTGGGGTCAGTCGTGGAGATACCGACGTCCCCGTCGCCCATGTCCTCCTCCCCCTGGGCCCTCATGAGAGACCCGACATTCCGGAGACTTCCTTCCCGAAATGAGCGGCTGAAATTTTCACCAAGGATGAGCTCAAGGATCTTTTCTCCTTTTGGTGGGGGCAGGTCCACGCGGTCCTCCCATCGCCGCCCAGACACTAGTACTCAGACCTCATGGGAGAACCACAGTCGGGGTGAGTCTTCCACGGTGAAGTCACTGGAGCGCCAGCCTTCACCCCCCTCCAGGCCTTGTTCCCGCTGCAGGTCCAAGCACCACCGACGTCGCTCCAGGGACTCTGGTGACTGACGTCAGTCTAGATCATGCTCCAGGAGCCTTTCTCGCTCCAGGCGAGATCGCTCTCGACATTGGTCCTCTGACCAATGTCGGTCTTTGCTCCATCGCTGGTCCAGGGACCGGAGTTGGTCTTCGTACCGACATTGGTTCAATAGGTACCGACGCCAGCAAAGGCATGGTTGTAAGACGGGGTCAGACTATTCCAAGTCAGATAGTCGATCCTCCTCTTCATCGTCGACCTCTTCGTCCTCTCTCAGCCTCAAGCACTCCCCGGAAGTGAAGGACCAGCCTTGCTCGCCTCCGGACGATCCTACTTTTATGGACGTCATGAGGCATATCCAGGCCTCCAACAAGTGGGACACGGAGGACCTGGATCCGGAATGCCGGAGGTTGGCCAAGTACCTGAGGCAAAAGGAGCCAAAGCCTCTGGTTATCCCTCTTTTGGTGGATACATTCCAGAACCTTACTAGAAACACTTGATGCATCTGGCCTTGATCCCGGCAGTTACTAAGAAGTCGGATAGGCTGTATAAGGCCCCAAGGGTGGAACCCTTTCTAGCAGAACACCCTCAGGCCGACTTCTTCGGTGATCACGGCTGCCCATGACAAGTCTCGGCAACCGAAGAACCTCAGCTCCCAGCCTCCTGACCCGGAGTCCCGCTACCTGGACCAGGTGGGCAAGAAAGTATATGCAGCCTCCACCTGTTCCATCCACTCCCTCAATTTCCTGACGCATATGGTACAGTACCAGAATGCGCTGTGGGAAAGGGGACTTGAGCTGGCACAGACCATGCCAGACTCTGACAAAAAGACAGAGCTCCTGGCCCTCCTCTAGTCGGGCTCAGACGTAGGCTCCCATGTACTGAGGGCCTCGTATGACACTGCAGACACGGCAGCCAGAGCAGCCGCCTCCGGGGTGTGCCTCCAGCGCCATGCCTGGTTGAGAGTCTTGGGCTTTCACCAGGATCTGCAGGCTAGTATCAGGGATCTGCCCTTCCAGGGTACTGTGCTGTTTGGGCAGGAGATGGAGGCTATGATATCCCACCTCCAAGAGTCGGGCAAGTCTATCTGGTCAGTCCGCCAGCTATACTGTGGTGACCAGCGACATCAGCACCGTAGACGGCCTTTTTGTAAGTCCTCAGGCAGTCAAGGTTCAGCCCATGGCAACCAACAGGGGCAGAGAGGAGGCTTCCGCAGGAGATCCGGGAACCAGCATTCTGGTGGACCTCCCGCCCGTGGGCCCAAGTCCTCCCAGGCCTCTCTCCCCACTTCCGGCTCTGCCCAATGACTCCCTTCCACCCCCCCTTCCACCAGAAGACCCAGGGAGGCCAGTTGGGGGCTGCTTCTCCCTTCATTTCGAAGGGTGGAAGTCTATTACCGCAGACCAGTGGGTCTTGGATATTATATGGAGAGGACACACGCTAGAGTTCACAGAGTTTCCTCCGCATACTCTGCCAAAGCTCTCCCGTTATCCTCCTTCTCACAACCCACTATTAGAAGGAGAGATACAGACCCTCCTGCAGAAGAAAGCAATAGAGAGGGTCCCCTTGCAGCAGCAAGGTCAGGGGTTCCATTCCCACGTCTTTCTGGCCCCAAAAAAGACTTGGGACCTTCGTCCCATTCTGGATCTCAGCCCTCTAAACCTCTTTATCGAGTACAAAAGGTTCAGGATGGTGACTCTTCAAGGACTCCTTCTCTTGCTGCACCAAGGACTGGCTATGTTTCTCAACATGCAGGATGCTATATACATATTAGGTCTATCCTCCCACAGGAAGTTTCTGAGGTTCCACTTCCAAGGGGAGCATTTTCAGTTACGAGTGCTTCCGTTCGGCCCCTCTTCCGCTCCGCAAGTCTTCACCAAATGCCTAGCAGTGGTGGCTGCGGCTCTAAGGCGGATGGGACACTATGTGTTCCCCTACCTCGACAATTGGCTACTTATGGCCCTGTCAAGAGTAGGCCTCTTATGAGCTCTTGAAGACACTTATACTCTGTTCCGAGAGCTGGGGATCACCCTGAACTTACGAAAATCATCCCCGGAGCCCAGCCAAAAGCTCGCCTTCATAGGAGCGATCCTGGATTCCGTCCAGGGCATGGCTTTCCTCCCACAGGACAGGGGAGTTCGCTTTCGAGAGATGGCAGAACGGATCTCCATAACTTCTTGAGTTCCAGCTCAGAACTTCCTCAGTTTACTGGGGCACATGGCGGCGGCCATTCCTGTCACTCCCTTGGCTCGCCTCCACATGACAGTCCCGCAGTGGATGCTCAGGGTGCAGTGGGACCAAAGCTACAATGATCTAGACTCCCCGGTCAAGATCTCGGAGCCAGTCAGGAGAACTCTGCTTTGGTGGATGGACCCCAATAATCTGAAGAAAGGGGTCAGCTTTCGTTTGGAGCCACCAGGTCAGACTCTGACAACGGATGCATCAGACCTGGGGTTGGGGCACGCACCTGGGTGTGCATCGAGGGGGGTTTGGTCACCCGAGGAGCAGTCCCTCCACATCAATGTACTGAAAATGCGAGCGGTCCTCTATGCCCTCCAGGCTTTTCGAGAGGATCTGGTACCAGGGTGTCTTCTAGTTCAGACAGACAACATGGCGGTCGACTTTTACATCAACAAACAAGGAGGCACTCATTCATATCCTCTTTGCAGGGAGGCGATGAGAGTCTGGTACTGGGCGCTGGAGCGGGGCATCCTGCTGTCCACAATGCACGTTCCAGGCATCCTAAACGATCTGGCCAACAGCCTCAGCAGGTCGCGCCAGAGCGCACGAGTGGGAGCTACTACAATCCGTAGTGGATCAGCTCTTTGACAGGTGGGGTCTTCCGGAGCCGGACCTATTTGCACCACCACGCAATGCCAAACTGCCAACATTCTGCTCGCAAGAGCATGCGCCTGGAGTTTTTTGGCCAGACACGGTATCCCTTTGCTGGGCAGGGAGATTTCTCTATGCCTTTCCGCCTTTCCCTCTCATTCAGAGAATACTGCTCAAGTTGCAGGCAGAAGGGGCCCAGATGATCCTAGTGGCCCCCAAATGGCCTCGGCAGATTTGGGTCCCACTACTGCAGCGGTTATCCACGGAACCTCCAGTTCTGCTGCCCATATGCTCACACTTACTGTCCCAGGACCAAGGGTCGCTGGTCCATCCGCATCTTTGATCTTTACACCTACATGGTTGGCTCCTTCAGACGTAGCTCAAAACAGATACGGGGTTTCCCCAGAAGTGGTGGAGGTCTTAGTGTCAGCAAGAAAGC
Organism: Neoceratodus forsteri; assembly: GCA_016271365.2. Taxonomy (NCBI): domain Eukaryota; kingdom Metazoa; phylum Chordata; order Ceratodontiformes; family Ceratodontidae; genus Neoceratodus; species Neoceratodus forsteri. Next base: position 254,200,728 of record CM028129.1, on the reverse strand, counting down.
CCTCTACTCGCTCCACCTACGCTATGAAGTGGAAGCGTTTCTGTCTTTTGGCATTGCCGCAGAGTTTGGATCCCGTCTACTGCCCTGTGAACTCAGCTTTACAGTAGCTCCTCTCCTTGTACGATAAGGGTCTGAGTTACTCGTCTATCAAGGTGCACATGTGGGCAATCTCTGCCTATCATGCTCTCATGGGAGAGAGAGCACTAGCACAATTGGATGTGGCCCGCACCTTTCTTAGGGGAATTCTACATATGAGACCTCTCATTCGGGACCCTGTCCCACCCTGGGACCTCCTTTTTGTGTTGGAGAAACTCACCCTCCCGCCTTTTGAGCCAGCAGTGGATTGTGAGCTGCGTTACCTTTCTTGGAAGGTTTGTTTTTTGGTTGCTGTTACTTCAGCTCGAAGCATTTCCGAGCTTCAGGCTCTGATGTGTAAAGAGCCCTATTTGGTTTTCCATAGGGAAAGGTTTCCCTCAGAACAAATCCTAAGTTTCTTCCGAAAGTGGTCTCAGAATTGACCCTCAACCAGTCGGTTGATCTTCCTGTTTATTTTCCTTCCCCTTCCAATAGAAGGGAGGCTCTCCTCCAGACATTGGATGTCCACAGGACTCTGAGGTATTGCCTCAAAAGGACGGTTCAGCACTGTAAATCGGAGCAGCTATTTGTGGCTTTTGCACCACATCACTTGGGTCAACCGGTGTCCAAGCAAACTATCTCTAAATGGATAGTTCGCTGTGTCTCGTTTTGCTACGAGCATCACAATAAACCCCTGCCGGGCCTGGTTAAGGGTCACTCCACCAAAGGAGTGTCAGCTTCTTTCGCTGCCCTGCGAAATGTTGCCATACAGGACATTTGTGCAGCCGCAACCTGGAACTCGGTGCATACCTTTATCAAGCATTACAGCTTGGATATCATCTCCAGACGCCGAGCTGGCTTCGGCCTAGCCGTTTTACAAGGGCTTTTGTCCTAAGGCCTCTGGAGTCAGCATATTCCACCTCCCAGGGTTGTCTACCTCCTTGTTGTGGGACTGCTTGGGACTCAGTCCTGATTGTAATAGCCTGCTGCAAGAGCTCCCACTCGAAGTAAGATAGTACAGTTACGTAAGAACTTACCATAACAGTAGATCTTGAGAGGAGCTCTTGCAGCAATATCTCACCCCTTCCCCTCGAGGTTACGGCAGATCCATTTTTTGTTTTCTTCCAACTTTGCATGGTAGGCTTCGCTTTCTCTCTTGTCAGGCCTTCTACTGGGTCTTGGCGAGAACTGAGGTGGAGCTGGGTCCGCCCCCTCTTGTACCCTGATCGACGTCGGGGTGGGCTGGTGTCGGGGGCAGTCCCTGCTGTGTATTGCTGGCAGAAGTTTCACCGGAAGGTCCTAGTGCCTGCAGCATAGTCCTGATTGTAATAGCCTGCTGCAAGAACTCCTCTCGAAGATCTACTGTTACAGTAAGTTCTTACGTAACTGTACTTTGCCAACCAGACAGAGAAAAGATGGAAAAGGAGAGAATAGAACACATCCTTGCATTTAAACTCTTTCTCTATAACAAATGGGACCTCCGAATTCAACCCTGTCACATACCCCGCCCAAGAGGGAACCTGTTTTACAAAAATAGGTTTCCAAAACTTTCTAGTAAGTCTCATCTAATATAAACATATAACCTGTACAGTTCTGTGCATATGTAGTATCCTGTTTTTCCATAACAGTACAGCAAATAGTGAAGTTTAGACTCACACATTTGTTTTTTTTTTTAGCCTTCAGAATTCTTATTTCCAGACCCATATCTAAAAAGAAAATCAGCATTGCTATTCTCTTTCCCAGATTTGTGCATCACTTTAAATTTAAATGGCTATAGTGCCAGGTACCACCGTGTGATTCTAGAATTTTTATCCTTCATTTGGTTAAGCCAACAGAGATGATTGTGATCTGTTACAAGTACAAGGTCAGCTCCTAGTAAGTAAAACTTGAGGAACTCCATGGCCCACTTTGCTGCAAGGCATTCTTTTTCAGTTGTGGAGTACCTTTTTTCTCTGTCATGCAACTCCCTACTAATGTAGAGAACAGGATGTTATTTCCCATCTATATGCTGACTCAAGACTACACCTAGGCCTACCTCTGATGCATCTGTTTGTAACAAAAATGTTTTTTCAGAGTCTGGGTTTCTTAAAACGGGCTGAACATAATGTAGCCTTAATGGCTCGAAAAGCTTTGTCACACACAAGCTTCCTGAATTAGTGGCCTTGATGGAGGAGGAACATCTGGATATCGTGGCAGTCACAGAAACACTGGGTACACACAAAACCATGACAGGGACATAAACATACCAGGATACACTATCTACAGGAGGGACAGGGAGGGTAAAAGAGGAGGAGGAGGAGTAGCTCTTACATAAGGGAAGGAATAAAAGCAACAGAACCAAAGGGTAAACAGGGAGGAGAAGAAGCACTGTGGGTAAATTTGGAGACAGGCAATGGCACCACAATCCGCACAGGGGTTAGATACAGACCCCTTCTCAGGGGAGGAAATGGACAAGGAAATGATAGAAAGTATACTTAGAATGGCAGAAAAGGGGAGATCTTCCGGACATAAGTCTCCACCACTCATTCACACTAGTGGGATTGGCGCCGGAGGCACTAAGACCCATCGAGAGCAAACTTTGCTGGAGGGTCGGCACGAGAGACAGCGCCCGCGAGACCACGGTGCAGCGAGCAGCGGCTTTCAGTAGCCAGTAATCTCGGCCTGACCCTCCAACCGCCTCAGTCTTCTTTTTCCCCGCCCGTCGAAGTGCGCTTCAGTGACGACGCCGTCATTGTATGGGAGTCAAACTTCAAACTAGCGATAGTTTTCAGTTTGTTTTTGTAACTTTATCTCGATAAGTAGTATCGCTTAATTTTATTCTATTTTACGTAATTTCTAATATTAAATTTTACTTGAAGAAGTCTCGCCTACTGGACGGAGCTCCACCATGAGCAGGTCAGGTAGACGTAGGGAGACTTCTGATGAAAGCTGTTCAGTCAGCCGGGCTGGATCCGCCGCCTCCTTCTCCTCAGCGGGTTCCGAATAACGGGTCAGTCCGATGTCTGGGGATGGGCGGTCCCCCCGCTCGCATAAAAACAAACGTCGGATTCTCGGCACTGCTCGCCTCGAGCCTTCTTCGCCCACAGGTCAAAAAGAGAAGGCATCACTCGAGGTCGCCCTCTGGTATGTTCCGCGCCACACGCCGGGTTATCGCTAAGTAGTTGCCGGTCTCCTTCTTCGGAGTCGCCAACTTCCCGTAATCCCGCCCTCGACATCGGAGTCCCTCCCGCCTATAGGTAGGACTCCAGATGAGCAGTTTCATCAGTGGGCTGCTCTTATGGAGCAATGGGCTCGGAGGTTGGTTCTTCTGCCTGGCTCGCTGCCCTCGAGCCCTCGGGCCCTCCTGCATCAGGTAGGGCGGTTGGACCTTCCTAGTCGCTTGCGCTTCGTGCCAGCGACTCCGCTTAGGTGTTTCCTCACATGGCTGGCGCGCAGGGGGCCTCACCGATGCCCTTATCTCCTGGTTTTTTTCCTTCTAGCTTTCCAGGTTCCTGCTTTTCAGAGTTTCTTCGGCGCGGTCTGTTGGCTTGTCGGGCGCCCGCTGTGCCATAGGTCTTGCGGGTACAGTCCGCTGTGCCGCTGGGTCTCGCGTGCGCCGCTGGTGGTGCTGTTGGATAGGGCGGCGCTGTCACGGCGTCGTCCGGGCTGCGACGTCAGGGCGCCTGATTGCGCGCCATCCGGGCGCTGTTGCAGCGCCGCGCCGGCACTGGTCGCGTGAGCGCGATGTGTCATCCGCGAGACTGGTGAGGCACTGCTGGGTCAAGGCAGTTCTCTTTGGCGCTGTGCGCCCTCGGTGTCAGTCTTTCAGCCCGCTTTTGCCGCCTCGGGCGCCGCAGCCCTTGGGGACTCTCCTTGTTTTTCTGCTATTTCCCTCCTCCTAATTTTTACCCCTTTCCTGTCCAAACAGTCCTTTCTGGACCATCAGGAGATGATGTTGAGTCTGACCCAGACCTTCGGGTTGGGTGATGAAGTGGAGGAAACAGGATCTTTCTTTGCTACAGAGCCTGTGGTCGAGGACCTGTCTTTAAGTCTCTGTTGAAGAACCTGGGATCCACTCTTTTCTCCAGACTATGACATCGATCCTGGAAGATATTAAGACTCAGTATCTTCATGCTTCGGAGATCCCTCTGATTTGACTCCTCCGATCCAGTCTTCCTCTCGAGACGCTGTCTCAAATGGTATGGAATAATCCTGCTCTTATTCCCTCAGTGTCTAAATCCATTGATAAGAAGTATTCAGCCCCATGATTGTCCCATTTTGGCATCCATGCTTTTATGGATCCTATTGTAGTCCTGGTAAGAGAATGACAAGGTCGTTTCTTCCTCAAACTACTACAGCTCACTCTATTAACAAAGAGTCTCGTGAAGATTGATACATTAGGTAAGAGAGTCTTTGCTGCCTCCACTCTAAGTATGCGACACAGTTATCAAGGCTATTTTCTCAGTATGAGACATATCCTGTGGCACTCTATGGTAAAAAGAATGGTTGAAGCTCTTCCAGATTCGGATTCCAAGTCAGAGTTTCTTCTGGACTGTTATTAGAGGTGTCTGAGTCCAATAACCAACAGGTCAAAGCCGCCATGACGCCGACACTGCTCTCGCCTTCAGCAGCCGGGATTTGTACGTGCGCCATTCCTGGCTGCGGCATTCTGGCTTCACGAATGATGCTCAGGCAGCAGGTGATGGCGCCTGCCTTGATGGCTCCTTTCTTTGGCCCTCAGGTGGAGCAAGCCTTAGAGGCCACTCAGAAGACTAGATCAGCCATTAAGTTGGCCAGATTCTCCGCCTGCTCCTCCTCGGGGTATGTGAACAGACGCTCAGCTTCATAGTCGTCAGTCCTTTCTGAGGCAGAGGCAGGGAAGCCTATAAAAGCCAACCTGCCCAACCTCAAAAGAAGACTAGGCAGAAAGTGCTGGGCCTAAAGCTCCCAGCTCGCCTTATGAGTCGTTGGCCCAAGTTCCATCCACTCTGCCCGAGGTGGAACTTTCTCCTCCGTGTGGAGGTCGCCTGATGTACTTCTACAACCAGTGGAAGTCCATAACTTCGGACAATGGGTCCCTTCGGATAATTCGCGAGGGTTGCCCTCTCTCACCCTTTTGAAACCCCGAATTGTCCCTCCCCAGACGACAACCCAGGTTGTCGGTCTCTCAGTCAGACCTCCTCACCGCTGGAGATCCAGGGCCTTCTGAACAACAGGGCAATAGAACTGGTGCCCCCTGATTCATGGGGTAAACACAGGGTTCTGCTTCATTACTTTCTGTTCCAAAGAAATCTGGGGATGCCTCATTCTAGACCTCAGAAAGTTAAACAGATTCCTCCTCAGGGAGAAATTCAAGATGATTTCTAGGTACCCTGTTACCCTTGTTGCATCAGCACGACTGGCTGGCCCTCTGATATGCAGGATGCTGCCTGTTATTCCTCGTCCACCCACCCACCGCAAGTTCTCAGGTTTGGCTTTGGTCAGCATACGTCGAGTCCCCTGCTGATCCGGCTAGCAGTTTTTACAAAGTGTTGTGCAGTTCTCGTGGGCATTCAGGAAAGTCGGACTCGAGTGTTTCTCTACTGACGATTGGTTTAGCAGGCCCTTCCGTCTAAGGGACTTTGCCGTGCACCCACTTCTCGCCTTCCCATCCTCCCATGGGAGTTCTGCTGAACCTTGAAAAATCTCAACTGCAACCCTCCCAGAGGCTCCTGTTTCATAGGGACGTTTCTAGACACCTCTTCAGCTAAGGCTTCTTCCAGAGGACAGAAGACTCACATCCTTTTCGAATGGCCTTAGCATCAGGGAGAACCAATCGTGTTACAGCTCTCTCGATGCAACGCATGTTGGGTCCTGATGGCCCTCGGGTCCTCACTGGTCCCCTGGCCTGACTGCACATGAGAACCACCCAATGGATGCTCTACTCAGTGGTCCCCGTCTCCTCACCCCCAGTCTTATCCCATCAAGGTGACGGAGCCTTCGGGTCTCTCTCACCTGGTGGTCTCAAGAGAGCAATCTCCTGAAGGATCTCCCTTGCTCCCCGGATCATCAGATTCCATCACCACAGACGCATCGCATCGGGATGGGGAGCTCACTGTCTCCCTCCACACTCATGTGTATGGACTCGTTCAAACTCATCTCCACACAAATGTCCTGGGAGATGAGAGTGGTCCTCTATGTAATCCGAGCTTGAAGGATGTCCTTGTCACAAGAACATTCTCCTTCAAACGGACAACAAAGCAGTGATGTATTACATCAACAGCAGGCGGTGTTTATTCTACCTTTGCAGGGAAGCACTGAGGGTGTGGAGGTGTTGAGCAATGTCTTTGATTCAAGCGGGTTTATCTGGCTTGGTATACAAAACGACTCTAGCAGATCACCTCAGCAGAACGGAGGCAGACCTCACGAGGTCTCTCGATCCAGCCATAGTTTTGTCTCTTGTTCAAAGAGTGGGGACTCCAGACCTGACCTTGCATCCCCACTCAATGTAAACTGCTCTCTGCTCCAGAAATCTAGGGCCTGGATTTTCTCTGTCATGCTCAGGCCAGGTGTGACTAAACGCTTTTACGCTTTTCCACCGCTCTCTAATCCAGAGAGTACTCTCAAGTCAGTCTCAGGGACCAAGATGATCTCATTGCTCCTCCGCTTCGCAACATGGTTTCTACTCACTGTTGTTGTCAGCCCTCCAAGACCACTTTGCAAATCAGGCTTTGATCAGGTTCGTTGTCCATCTAACCTGAATCACTCCACCTTCATGCTTGGCTCCGAAGATATAAGTGAACGTCTGACGCCTCTCCTAGAGTCTCAGACATCCTTCTGGCTGCTCGAGTTGAACCACTTTGCATGACGCTTCCAAATGGATTTTCTCTCTTCTGGTGTCTAAAATCCTCTTAATCCTTTTCCTGTCCTCCTGGCAAGGTTCTGAGTATCTTTTGACCTGTCAAACTTAGGTCTTCAGTACTCCACAGTTAAAGTTCACCTTAGTGCCATCTCAGCGTCTCCATGAGCCGGTTTCTTCCTTAACTCTGGCTCAGTTACCTATGGTGAAGAGATTTCTTAAGGGATTCTCCATACCAGGCCCCCTGTTAAGCGTCCAGTTGCAGCCTCAGGACATTAACTGGTGCTGGACATGCTCACTCGGAAGCCTTTCAACCCTTAGCTACCTGTGAGCTAAAATTTCTTACCTGGAAGACTCGTTTTCCTGGTGGCCACACCTCAGCCCGCAGGGTCTCTGAGATACATGCCTGGTTATGGACCCTCCATATACTGTATTCCATAAAGACAACGTAGTTCTCCGTTACTCATCCTAAATTTCTTCCCAAGGTTGTGTCAGAATTCCATCTAAACCAACCCTGTACTTCCCACTACTTCGCTTAATTTCCAAAATGAAGGGAACGAGTTTTCATTCTTGATGTTAAGACTTTCTAGGTTCATTTAGATAGAACCAAGGATGTTCATAAGACTCAGCAACTGTTCGTTTCTTTCAGCGCCACCGGCTGGGTCAACCTGTCGCTAATTAGATGCATCTCTTCATGGTTAGTGGCATGCCTTCGTCATTGCTATTCCATAGGCTCAAGTTAAATTAGAAGGTAGAGTGTACGCTCACTCTACTAGGGCGGTCGCATCTCTAGCGGAAATTGCAATGTTCTAATTGCAGATATATGCAACGCCGCCTACCTGGAGCCAGTGCATACCTCAAGACACTATGCACTGATGTTCATGCTAAAGCGACATTCGCGTACGGCAGAAACTATCCTTAATGGGCTTCTATCTTTAGGACGCTGTGAGCCTGGGCTCTCCTGCCGCCTTTTGGGGATTATCAGCTTGGTACTCTCCCACTAGTGAATGAGGGTAGAGACTTATGTCCAGGAAGATAGGAAAATTAATGCCTACCGTAATTCTTGATCTTCTTGGACGAGTCTCACCACTCATTCACACGCCCACCTCCATCCCCCCGAGCTCACCGCTGTATTGGTCTTCTACCCTCAAATCTTAGGGCCGTGAGGGATTCTCTTTGCTGACTCCTTCTACACGGTCATACGGACTATCTTATGTCCATTTTTTAATGTTGGTTTACTCTTCACTAGTTGCGCTGCACCTCCTTGGTAAAAAAGGTACTGAGGTGTTGGAGGTGTCGTCAGCGAGATGGTCATTGTCACCTTGAGCCGCTGCTCATGCACTGCAGTCTCACAAGGCGCTGTCTCTCAATGCACCCTCCAGCAAAAAAGTTTGTTCCTGGCGGGTCTTAGTGCCTCCGTGCCAATCCCACTGAGTGTGAATGAGTGGTGGAGACTCGTCCAAGAAGATCAAGAATTACGGTAGGTACGTAATTTTCCTATATTGCTGATGGGTGATCTGAATATGCCAGATGTTAACTGGAGTGCAGTTGCAGCAGCCACTTTGAAGAGTGGGGTTATTCTAGATGCCCTACATGGGGCATGCCTTAGACAACTAGTATTGGAGCCCACTCGAGAGGGAGCAATCTTAGACCTGGTTCTCTCAAATGGAGATGGAGAGAGGATCACAGATGTAGAAGTGGGTAGGCATCTGGAAACTAGCGACCATCGAACAGTATGGTTCACAATAAACACAGCAATAGAGTCAAGCCATACAAAGGCAAAAGTACTGGACTTTAGGAGGGCTGACTTTGCCAAAATGGGTGAGTGCCTAAGGAATGCACTAGCAATGGGCAGGAAGGAGGGGGAAGAACAATGGGAATAATAAAACTGCCATCACAGAGGTAATGAGCCTTTGTGTGAAGCAAATAAACAAAACAAAACGATGTAAGAAACCACCATGGTTCTCGAAAGGAAGTGGCAGTGAAGGTTCAAGAGAAAAAGAAAGCATTCAGGGAGTACAAGGAATCGCAGAAGGAGCAGGACAGAGAACTGTATCAGTTAAAGCAAAAGGAAGCTGGGAAGGCAGTCAGAACAGCAAAGGCCCAAACTGAGGAAAAGATAGCCAACTCAGTTAAGAAGGGGGATAAAACCCTTTATAGGTACATCAGAGAGCGAAGGAAAACCAAGGGATGGATAGTGAGGCTTAATAAAAGGGAGGAGGGTGGGCAGAGGGAGACTGTGAAAAGGCAGAGATACTAAACAAATATTTTTGATCAGTATTTACAAATGAAGAGGGAGGTACCTAAAACAAACGGTAGTAGAAAAACTCTGATACAGAGGTTGATACCAGCCCATTTACAGAAGAAAGGGTTCTGAAAGAACTCTTAAAACTGAAGGTGGACAAAGCAATGGGGCCTCAATGGGATCTCATCCCAGAATTCTATAAAGAACTAAGGGTAGAACTAGTGACACCACTGACTACCCTTTTAACAAATCATGGGAGGATGGGGTGGTACCCGAGGACTGGAGGAGGGTAGATGTGATTCCCTTCACAAAAGTGGGAGCAGCAGAAGCAGGAAACTATAGACCTGTTAGTTTAACCTCAGTGATAGGGAAAATGATGGAATCACTTCTGAAGGAAAGAACTGTCGAGTATCTAGAGGCCAGAGGGCACAGGACCCTAGGCAGCATGGATTCACAGTGGAAGTTGGTCATGCCAGACGAATCTATGTAGATTTCTTTGACTGCGACCAAGTAGTAGATCAGGGAGGGGCTGTGGACATGGCCTACCTAGACTTTTAGCAAGGCATTTGACACAGTCCCACACAAAAGATTAATATACAAGTTAGCCAGCCTGGGAGTGGGTCCCAAGATGACAGCCTGGGTAAAGAATTGGCTGGAGAATAGGACACAGAGAGTAATAGTAAATGGAGTCCACTCAGAAGAAAGGGGGGTTACTAGTGGGGTATCACAGGGTTCAGTATTAGGACCAGTCCTCTTCAATGTCTTTATAAGCGACATTGCAGAGGGACTGGAAGGAAAAGTATGTCTCTTTGCAGATGACACAAAGATCTGCAACAGAGTTGATGCACAGGGTGGGGTGGAAAGGATGAGAAGAGACTTGGCAAGGTTAGAGGAATGGTCAGATGTATGGCAGCTTAGATTTAATGCTAAGAAGTGCAAGGTAATGCACCTGGGAAACAAAAACCCAGGGGAAGAGTACACAATGGGGGGTGAGATACTAACAACAAAAATGGAAAGGGACCTGGGGGTAGTCATATCAGATGACCTAAAGGTGGGCAAGCAATGTGAGAGGGCAGCAAGGAGGGCTGGGGGATACTGGGATGCATAGGAGAGGCATCACCAGTAGAAAACAGAAGTTATTATCCCTCTGTACAGACAGCTGGTGAGACCCCATCTGAGTACTGCATGCAGTTCTGAGACCCAATCTCTGCAAAGACATAGACAGGATGGAAGCTGTCCAGAGGAGGGCAACTAAAATGGTGCAGGGTCTGCACCAGAAGACATAGAAGAGAGACTAAAGGAGCTTATATGTGAGCCTCGAGGAAAGGAGGGAGAGGGGACATGATAGAAACGTTCAAGTACCTCAAGGAATCAACAAAGTCCAAGAGGGTAGCATTTTTAAAAAGAGTGTGCAAGAACAAGAGGCACAATTTGAAGATGGGGGGGCTCAGAGGTAACTTTAAAGAGTATTTTTCACAGAGAGGTTGGGATGCATGGAACGGCCTTCCGGAGGAGTGTGGGGTCAAAAACAGTGGTGGAATTCAAGCATGCATGGGACAGTCATAAGGCCATTCTAGGGGGTGGGGGTAGGAAGAAGAAGGCTGCTGGTTAACTAGGATCTGCAGCTTATCCAGTAGGTAGGGAAATGGGCAGACTGGGTGGGCCAAGCGGTCCTTATCTGCCGTCAAATTCTGTGTTTCTATGTTTCTACCCTGGGGTCCATTTCACATTATTCGGGTACTGTTTTGTCTTGAGTTCTGCTAGGGGAGTAGCTAACTCTGGAAAGTTGGGAACAAATCTCTGATAATAACCAGCCAGGCGTAAAAATGACCTGACATGTTTCTTGGTTTGGGGGACAGGGCTGTTAGCTACAGCTTCTATCTTGAAAACCTCTGGCATGACTTCTCCATTTCACAAAACATAGCACAAATATCTGGTTTCCTGCATGCCCAATGCACACTTGGTAGGATTAATTGTCAGACCTGCCATTTTGATTGATTCAATAACTGCTCGTAGGTGTTCCAGGTGTTTTTTTAAGTCTGGACTGTACACAACGACATCATCCAGGTATGCAGCACAATAACCAGTGTGAGGGGATAAAATTACATCCATGTACCGCTGGAATGTAGCGAGTGTGCCATGTAAACCAAATGGCATGGTGGTGAACTGATAGAATCCTATAGGAGTGGCAGATGCTGATTTGTCGCTGGATTCTTTAGCTAGGGGGATTTGCCAGTAACCCTTGATGAGACCAAGGGTACTGATATATTTGGCACTCCCCAGTCTGTCCACCAAATCATCTATTCTGGGCATAGGATAACTGTCAAATTCTGACATTTGATTGTTTCCTAAAATCAAGGCAGATTCTTACACCCCCTTCTTTTTTGTTTACAATCACCATTGGTGATGACCAAGTACTTCTCGACTCTTCTATGATACCCAGTTCTTTCATTTTTTGTATTTCCTTAACCATGTCGGCTCTTAAGCACTCTGGTAATCTGTATGTCTTTAGCCTTATAGGGCGAGCATTCTTTGTCGCTGTTATGTGCTTGACAACTTTAGCTCAACCTGACACTGTGGTAAAAGTACTTTTAAATGTCTTTAGCAAGTTTCTGATTTCTGCAGTTTGTTCAGAGGTTAGGGAAACATTCACCTTTACAGCATCCGCAGTTACAGTTTTTCCAGTCTATCATAAGCTACTTCAATATCTTATCAGTTTCTGGTAAAACTAGCAAAACAGCTTTTGGTGTTTTTTCAACCCATTTCTTCAGGAGGTTAGCATGGTATATCTTAGTAGGATTTTTCCTATCAGGGGTCTCAATGTCATAGTTAACTGTGCCAGTATGTCTAAGCACTTTATAAGGCCTTTGCCACTTCATTAACAGTTTATTTTCTGTAGTGGGTAACAGTAGCAAGACCTTTTCACCTGACACAAACACTTTTTCTTTTACCCCATGGTCATAATACATATTCTGCTGGTTTGGGGCCTCTTCCTGATTACTATGGACGATTTCAACATATTTTGCCAGCTTCTTTCTCAGGGCACACATATAAGATGTAATAGATTGCTTTTGACGGGGGGTTATCTTCCCATGTTTCATTTATTACATCTAGTGGCCCTGTATGTTGCTACCATACAGCATTTCAAATGGTGAAAAAACTGTAGATGCCAGTGGCACTCCTCTGTAAGCAAAAAGCAAGTAAGGTAAGTATTGGTCCCAATCTTTCCCTTCCCCTTTTACAGACCTTTTTAACATGCGTTTTAGGGTTTGAAATGCTCAACAAGACCGTCTGTCTGAGGGTGATAAGGGGAGGTTCTTATGGCAGTGATACCTAGTAGTCAATACAGCTCCTTCAGTAATGCAGCACCAAAGTTACTACCCTGATCAGTAATGATCTCTTTTTGGTATACCCAACCTGCTGAAAATTTTGGCAAGCTCTGCTGCAACTTTTGGGGCTGTGACAGTACGCATAGGAACAGCCTCTGGGTATCGAGTAGCATAGTCACATACTACCAAAATGAATCTATTTCCCTTTTTACTTTTGTCTGAGGGGTCAACCACATCCATTGCAGTTCTCTCAAAAGGCACATCTATCAAGGGTAGGGGCACCTTGTCTTTTTTAGTCACTGGGGCTACTTTCTGACACTCAGCACAAGAACTGCAATAGGTAGCAACATCTTCATGAATTCCAGGCCAGTAAAATCTGTACAGCAATCTGGCAATGGTGCGATCCCTCCCCAAGTGACCAGCCATAGGACTATCATGTGCTGTCTGTAACAACTCAAATCTATACTTTTGTGGTATAACCAATTGATCTTATCTGTGTCACTTTTCACCATTCATCACTGTTGGGTACTTGGCCGGAGGTCAGGACCCTGCAGGAGCTTTTTTTTTTAGGTAAGTGGAGCCGACGCACCATTGGCGCCGCCCTCGAGGCCAACGCACTGTGCGGTGCTCGAGGGTTGGCCGTTAGGCTGTGTCAACTTTGCCTGCCTGCCAGTTCTTCGTCTCCTGCCATAGAGGTCGCACCTCATGTGGAGCTGCTGTGCTGAGGCCTAGATTGATGCCGAAAAACCTTTGACGCCATCTCTATATTTCCTTCGGTGCCGAAGTCCATTGGTTCCTGCCAGTTCTGCTTTGCCATACTCGATGTCGCCCAGTAAGCTCTTTCCATTTCTTTATATTTCTGCGACGTCGAGTCTGTTTTTGGTGTTTTTTTCCCTGTAGGTCATGTCTCAGCCGGAGGGCAAGAAAACTTCTAGGATGGGTCGCCCCCCCCATGCGACGGTGCCCATGCAGCCGAAAGTATTCCATCACCGACCAGCACAACCATTGTCTTTCATGTCTTGGCCCACTTCACGACATGGATTAGTGTGATGCCTGTTTCTCCATGGACCACCGGGTCATTGAACAATGTGTGTGGAAAGTGGGGTGAGCTCCACCGACTTTCGTGGGTCGGGTGCGCACTCGGGCCAAGCCACGCTCTCTCGGCCTTTCCTCTGGGTCCTTTCCCGGTTCTACATGGACTGAGGAGGAGGGAGCCTCGGCTACTAGTAGCCTAGCCATTGCTGAAGCTCCTTCCGTGGCACAGGAGGCCCATCCCACTCCTTTCGGGGGTGTGGGCGGGAGGCGCTGCCACGGCATTTGCCCCTTCGGGGGTGAAGGCTCCCCCGGTGTCGGACCAGCGGTTCACAAGGCCCAGGTCGGTGCCATCCTCAAAGCTGTCGGTTGGTGCTGTAGTGGGCCTTGGCGCTGTTCGCGGCTCCGTGGGCCCTGACGGAGCCGTCGTCGGTGCCGACTTGTCGCACAGCGTCGTGGCTTCTGTTGGAGCCTTTCACAGTGCTGACATTGCTAGCAGCTCTGTGGGAGCTGCTACGGTGCCGTCTTTGTCCATGTCTCACCTCGGCACCATCCTCTGTGCCGAGGTTGAGCATGGCGCCGTGTCCTTGGGGCTCAGTGCCGTGGGGCCATCTGATTCCGCTGTTGGTGCCAGCTCTGCCCTTGGTGTTGTTTGTGGTACCAAGGAGCTGGGCAGCGCCATCCTCAGTATTGCCTCTGCCCTCGGTGCTGTTCAGGCACCGTGGAGCCTGGTGGTGCCATCCTCGGTGCCGATGGTGCCATCGGGGCCATAGTTGGTGCCATCTTCGTCCTCCGCGCCGCTTGCAGTGCATGGCACTGTGGCTGGCCCCAACTTTGGAGCTCCTTTTTGGGCTGGAGCCATGCCCCCTGTGGATTCCACTTGCGGGGCTGTAGAGGGCACTGGTACCAGCTTGGGCACGGCTTTGGGTTCTGGCCCCTTTGGCAAAGACGGCAGTGGGCGCCCTCCTATGGTTTGGCACAGGGCTTCGGCCTCCACCTCCTCAGAGGTGGAGTTGAGCTCTGAGTCAGACAGTATGACCCTTTGGGGTTGGCTGTTGAGGTGGGCAGCCCAGTAGTCTCCTTGACAAGCCGGAGTCAGACCCCTTCTGAGGTGGGGTCGGTGGTTACTGAGACTGGGGTCAGGGGTGCTGACCAGTGGGCAGTGGTGCAGGCCACCATTGCTCTGCAGCCTGGTCTTGGTGGATTCACTGACCCCTCAGCAGTGGTACCCCCACCTGTGGTGTGCCTAGATTGCCCAACTTTTGGGCCAATCAGAGCACCTACGGGAGGGGAGGGTGCTGTGCCCTGGATAGCTCCTTCAGGTGCTGCCCAGAGCTGTCGGCTACCTAGGCTGGCCCTCTCGAAGAGGACGGCTCTTTCAGACTCTGAGGGATCGAGGGGCGTAGGGTCGGCACGGCGGCCTTTTTTGGGGGGTCCACTCGGGCTCTGGGAGAAGCCATAGTGCAGATCTCCACTCTTCCTCCTCAGTCTCTTTGAGAAAGCTCCATTCTTTTGAGGTAGGGGACTGTCCTTCTGGACCTATAAGGCCCCGGTCGCTTCACAGGGGGGATTCTTCTGGGTGCAGCCAAGGCAGTACCGAAATGGTTGTTCAGCAGTAAGCTGTGGGGTGTTTCGAGGCACCTTCTTCCGCTGGTGTTCCTGGTCTGCTCCTTAGCCCAGGCAGAGGTCAGCCGACATCTCTTCTCGGCTCTGTCCCCATTCCTCTGCCACATTCTCCTGTGCTCCCAGGCATCCCTAGTCCTGGAGGGCCTCTCTCCTGGGAGCAGTTCAGAGCGGTGACTGCTTGGTTGCCAGCTTATGTTAGGGCAATGGACAGTCAGATTTTTCAACCTCCCCCCGGGCAGCCACCCCCTGAACAGCCGGTGCCCTCCAGCTCCTCATCCCCTCTTCTGGGGGAGAGGAACCTTCTGTCCACATCTCTCCAGCTGCTGAGCTCACTGAGTATCAGCGCTTTCTCGTGAGGATGTTGGAGGACTTGCACCTCACACCTGCCACTTTTAGCAATCCTGAGCACTCGGCGCATGCCTTTCTAGGCGATTTTGTCGAGGCCACCCTTGTGGTGCCACCCTGGCCTGCTCCCTTTCAGGAGGTGTCATTGCGTTCCTGGAAGAGGCCCTTCTCCGGAGTTCCTGCCCCAAGGGCTCTCAGCCAGAGGTATTGCGCACCCCTGGAGTCTCCAGATTCCATGCCTCATCCGCAGTCCGGATTGGCGCAGTTGGATACTCCTGATGGGCTTCACACCCTTCACCGTGACTGGCCCCCAGATCAAGACTCCTCGGATTTTGACTTCTGGGATAGGAGGACTTTCTACTTGGCACAGTTATTGCTTTCCATTTCTGCACATCAGGCCCGCTATGCAGCCTATGACAGGTTCTTGTGGTCCAGGCTAGGTCAACTCCTAGCCTCATTGCCTGATACGGAGCAAACCAGACAAGCCATTGCACTCTCTGCGCGTGGCCTGGAGCTAGCAAGGCACCAAGCGAGAGCATCCTATGATGCCAACGAGGTAGCTACCAGGGTCGTAGGGACAGTGATCTGCACTAGGCGGATGGCATGGCTGCGTCTTTCCCGGTTGTCACCCTTGGCCCGGCATAGGGTGATTAACTCCGCTCACCAGAGAACCTATCTCTTCTGTCATAGAGTGAGATGCTGCTTGTCGGGGCAACTTCCTTCCCCCTTCGGGGGGACCCTGTCTCACTCTCCCCACTCTCTGGCCTCTCCAGGCCCTGAAGCTTCTCCCTGTTAGTGTGTCACCCACTGAGAGCTTAGGGGCTTTGTCCCTTAGGGTGTAAAAGAAACCCCCTTTGGGGGCTCGGTACTCACCCAACAGTGATGAATGGTGAAGATTGACACAGATAAGATATGAAGATTACGTACCTACCGTAAATATGATCTTTCTGTGTATCTTCACTATTCATCACGATCTCACCCTCCATTCCCCTGGGGCCTCAGTCTCTGGGTCCCCCTCCCTCTCTGTGCCCATCCTTGCCCCCCTCTCCTTTCTTAGGAGTGGGGTAAAATGGGGTACACAGGGGGATAATGTTCCGGGGAGAGTGGATAGCGGGGGCACTCCTTCTCCAGTGCTTTGGCTCCACCCCTGTGGGGTGGGAGTTGACAGTTGCCCTCCTTTCTCTCCTCCTCCCTGTTCCCGTCCAACCTATTTCTCCTTGTTTATATATAAAAAAAAAGTTTTCCTTTTTCACCAATAATCTTTCCTTGAGAGGGTGTTAATTCTCTGTACCCTGTCCTTCTTCCAGAATACTACTTAATTTATCTGGGAGTGTTTGCCAGCCATTCTGTGCCTTGAATTCTGGCAGAAAGCCTGGCTACTCCTTGCAGTTCCTATGTAATCTGGAGACGGACCAGAGTCTGGGATGTTTAACCCCAAATTCTTTACCCGCCCTACCTCCGTCTTCCTTTCCAGAGATTGGGGCCCCTTCCAATCCCTTTAGTTTCCAACCTTTCTCCCTTTCTGTCCTCTTAGTCATTATTTCTCCTTTTGGTTCTTATATCTTTTCCTTTTTCTGTCCCTTGGACTTCCTTGTCCCACCCTCCACTCCCTTCCTCGTACCACTCTGGCGACTCAAAACTGGCAGGCAGGTGGAGTCGATGCAGCCTAACGGCCAACCCGCGAGCACCATGCAGTGCGTCTGCCTCGAGGGCGGCACCGATGGTGCGTCGGCTCCACCTACTCAAAAAAAAAAAAAAAGCTCCCGCGGGGTTCTGACCTCCGGCCAAGTACCCAACAGTGATGAATGGTGAAGATACACAGAAAAATCATAATTACGGTAGGTACATAATTTTCATTTCTATCTGGTCCTGTGTCTGAGGTTTAACCCATGTTCTATACAGTAACCCATTACATTTTTTTAAACATAGGTTCACCCTGTTTTGGTTTCATCCCCAGCTGCTTAAAATAACCCTGGAGAGAAACATTATTGGCTTGCTCTGAAAGAAAATCACAATCAGTTATCAGTTTAGTTTCAGCATTTTCATGTGTTAATCCTTTATGTCCATCAGTCTTTTTTTGCCACAGTTTCTTCAGGTGTTGTCTTTCTCTCCTGGATTTTCGGATCTTGGCACTGTGCTCAAACAAGTCCAAATCAAAATCAGCTAAAGGAAAAGAGTCCCCACTCTATGATATTTTCTTTGTCTGAGCTCTTGTCACCACTGCTGCTGAAACATCAGGATCTTATCTGTGTCAATCTTCACCATTCATCACCTTTGGGTATAGTGGCTGGAAGTCACGACCCCACGGGAGCACTTTTTTTGGGGGGATGGGTGGAGTCGAAACACCATCGGCGCTGCCTTTGAGGCCGATGCACTGCGTGGCACTCGCGGGTTGGCCATTATGTGTGATCGACCGCCCTCCTCTGCCAGATCGCTCTCCACCATAGAGGTCACACCGTGGAAGCTCTGCTACAAAAGGCCTGTTCCTGCTCTGAGATTCCTCGGCCCGAGTTATCTTGATGAGTTTGTCACGCCAAGTCAATTCCTGCCGGTTCCGGTGGTCTCACACCACCGACGCCGCCTGGTAAACCTGTTCCTTTTTTTCTTGCAACGTTGAGTCTTGTTTTTTTCTGTAGGTCATGTCTCGGTTGGGGGCAAGAAAACTTTGAAGATGGGACGGCCCCCTATGCGTCAGTGCCCGTGCGGCCGTAAGTACTCCATTACCGACTAGCATGACCGTTGCCTCGCGTGTCTTGACCCGCTCCACGACATGGATTCATGCAGCGTTTGCTTCTCCATGGACCTTCATGTCATCGAACGATGAGCTCCACCGACTTTCTGGGGACGGGCGTGCACTCGTCGGGCCAAGCCACGGTCTCTCTCGGCCATTCCTCTGGGTCCCCTCCCGATTCTATATGTACCGCGGAGGAGGGGGCTTCTGCTTCTTGTAGCCTAGCCATTTCAGAAGCCCCTTCCGTGGTGCAGGAGGCCCAGTCAGTCCCTCCTGGGGGGCGGGCAGGAGGCACTGCCTTGGCAATCGTCCCTTAGGGGGTGAAGGCTCCCCCGGTGTCATCTCCCCGGGCTGGGAAGCCTGTGTCAGTGCCGTCCTCAATGCCGTCTTGGGCCTCGGCACTGTTCATGGCACCATAGACCCTGATGGCGCCATCGGCATTGGTCTGTGGGAGGATCTATGGTGCCATCCTTGTCTGTTTCTCAGCCTCAGTGGCATTCGCACCACCATGGTTGAGCACAGTGCCATGTCCAGCTCTGGTGCCACTTGTGGCACCGGGTAACAACACAGTGCCGTGGGGTTTTCCGACCTCGGTGCCGAGACTGTGGTTGGGGCCATCGTCGGTGCCATCTCTGCTCTCGGAGCCACCTGTGGTGGTGTGGGTTGGGATGGCACCATGACAGGTTCCAGCTCCGATACTGCTGCCATCCTCAGCGCCGTGTCTTCTTCGTGCACCGCTCGTAGTGCGCTTGAGGGCTTCAGCGCCGACTCTGGTGCAGTCCCTCGTTCTGGTGCCCCATTCATTTGGGATGGCAGCAGACGTCGGTCTCCACCTCCTCGGAGGTGGAATCAGACTGTGAGTCAGATAGGCAGTCTGACTCTTTGGAGTTGACTGCTCACATGGACACCTTGGTAGTGTCCTCAACAGGCTGGAGCCAGCCCCCCTCTGAGGAGTGGACAGTGGCTCCCAGGTCCAGGATCAGGGGTTCTGACCAGCAGGTGGTGGTGCAGGCTACCATTGCCCTGCAACCTGGCCTCAGAGGGTTTTCTGATCCCTCAGTGTGGTGTGCCTGGATTGCCCAACTTTGGGGCTGATCAGAGCACTCACAGGAGGGGAAGGTGCTGCTCCCTGGATAGTCCCTTTGGGGACCGACCAGGGCTGCCAGCTGCCTAGGCTGGCTTTTTCGAGGAGAAGGGCTCTTTTGGACTCTGAGGGGTCGAGGGGTAGGGGTTCAACATGGCAACCCTTTTCTGGGACCCACCTGGGTTTCAGAAGGAGTCATAGTGCAGATTTCTGCCCTTCCTTTTCGGTTTCCTCTAGAGGGCCCTGTTCTTTGGAGGTAGGGGACTGTCCTTTTGGACTCTCATGGCTCGGTCACCTCATGGGGGGATTCTTCAGGGCACAGCCTAGGCAGTTCCAGTATGGTTGACCAGCTGTTGGCTGTTGAGTTTTCCAGAGCTTCCTGTTCCCTTGGGCTCCAGGTGCACTCTCTGGCCCAGGCAGAGGACAGACAATTCCTGTTGTCGGCTCTATCCCCTCTCCTCTGCCACCTTCTCCTGCTATCCCAGATATTCTTGGTCCTAGCGGACCTCTCTCTCTCCTGGGAGCAGTTCAGAGCTGTGGCTGCTCAATTTCCTTCTGGGTTTTTCAACCTCCCCCTGAGCAGCTAGCTTCTGAACTCTTGAGGTCCTCTGACTCTTCATCCCCCTCTTCTGGAAGAGAGGAACCATCTGTCCACATCTCCCCAGCTGCTGATCTCGCAGAGTATCAGCAATTCCTCTGTGAGGATGTTGGAGGACCTGCACATCACCCCACCCACGCAGCACAATCCAGAGCACTCGACGTGCACCTTTTTAGGCAATTTCAGTGTGGACACCCTTGTGGTGCCCCCCATGGCCTGTTCCCTTTCGGGAGGCATCATTGTGTTTCTGGCAGAGACCCTTTCCGGAGTTCCTGCCCCTAAGGATCTCTGCCAGAGATATTGTGCCCCCCAGAGTCTCCAGATTCTGTGCCTCATCCTCAGTCAGGATTGATGCAGCTGGACACTCCTGATGGGCTTCTCGCCCCTCACCGTGACCGGCCCCCAGATCAAGATTCTATGGATTTTGACTGCTGGTGGAGGAGTACTTTTTACTCAGCACGGTTGCTGCTCTCTATTTCAGCATATCAGGCCCAATGTGCTACCTATGATAGGTTCCTATGGTCCAGGTTAGGTCAACTCCTAGCCGCTATGCCTGACATGGAGGTAACCAGACAAGCCATTGCATTCTGCATGTGGCCTGGAGCTAGCAAGGCACCAAGCGAGGGCATCTTTGATGCCAATGAGGTAGCTTCCAGGGTTGTAGGGACAGCGATCTGCACTAGGCGGATGGCATGGCTGTGTCTTTCCCGGTTGTCACCCTTGGCCCGGCATAGGGTGATTTCTCCCCATACCAGATAACCCATCTTTTCTCCCATTGGGTGAGATGGCTTCTGTTGGGGTAAATTCCTACTCCTACTGTGGAGTCCCCGTCTCACACTCCCCACTCTTGGGCCTCTCCAGACCTGTGAAGGTTCTCTCTCTCTTGGTGTGCCACCCACTGAGAGCTAAGGGACTTAGTCCTTTAGGGTTAAGCCCCCTTCGGGGGGCTCGGCACTCACCCAAAGATGATGAATGATGAAGACTGACACAGATAATTCAAGTTTATTGCAGGAAGACTCCATTGAGCAAGCTCATTCACAAGGAGGTCCTGAAGATAAGATATGAAAATTACATACCTACCATAATACTGATCTTTCTGTGTATCTTCACAATTCATCACAATCCCACCCTCCATCCTCCTGGGGCTTCAGTCTATGGGTCCCCCCATCTCTCTTTGTGCCCTCTCTTCACCCCCCCTCATTTCTGTTGGTCAGGAGTGGGGTGACCTTGGGCACATAGGGGGATGTTTTTCTCTAGGGGGAGAGTGGCTAGGATGGGGCACTCCTTCTTCAGTGCCTTGGCTTCACCCCCGTGGGGTGGGGGTTGGTAGTTGCCCTCTTTCCTGCTCTCTTTCCCCTTCTCCCAGTCAGCTTTTCCTTAATTCCCTTTGATTTTCTTGTCCTTTGGACACAACCTCAATTTAATTTTAGAAACTAGTTTTCTTATGCCAAAAATTTGATTTTGGGGGTATTCCCTGTATCCTGTCGTTTCTTCCAGAATAGCCAATTCTGCTTATGTTGAGGTTATTGCCAGTGATTCTGTGACTTGAATTATGGCAGTTTAGCCTTCTGGCTACTCCATCAGAGTTCCAATACAATCTGGAGACAGCTCAAGGTTCCAGGGTATGTTCCTCCCCCACATCCTTACTTCTAAAATTCCCTACCCTCCTCCCTCCCTCCTCCTTCCTCCTTTTCTACTTCCAGAGATTGGGCCCTCCTAGTCCCCTTAGATCTTCCTGGACATAAGTTTCGACCACTCATTCACACTAATGGGAACTGCACTGGAGGCACTAGGACCCAGCAAGGAGCAAACTTTTTTCTTGGGAGGGCCGGCGCCAAGAGATGGAGCCTGCGAGCAGCACACAAGCCTCGGTTCGATGCGGCAATGACTATCTCGCGCTGACCTCCAACCACCTCAGTTCCTTTTTCCTGCCGCTGGCGCGCTTCAGTGACGCCGCCGCTCACCGGGAGTCAAACTTCAAATTAGCAGCATAGTTTTCAGTTTTGTTATTTTGTAGTAATATCTCTAATAAGTATCGCTTAGTTTATTCTTATTTACAAAGAAGTCTCAGCCTACTTTGACAGAGTCAACCATGAGCAGGTCAGGTGATGGTAGGAAACCTCGTATGAAAGCTGTTCAGTCAGTCAGGCTGGGTCTGGTCCACGCCTTTCTGGAAGGGGGTCTGACAATGGTCAGTCCAATGCCCGAGGGGGCGGTCGCCTCAGAAGCATAAAATAAATGGTCGTACTCGCACCGTCGTGCCTCAGCTCTTTCTTCGCCCACAGGTCAAAAAGAGAAGGTATCACCGAGGTCGCCTCTGATATGCCTGTACGTAGACGGTTGGTTATTGGGCTAGTTGTCGTCTCCTCCTCGGAGTTGCCTGCTTCTGTTTCCGGTAGCCAACGTCTTCAACATTGGAGCCCTACCCCGCCCTCTGGTAGGTCTTCAGATGAGCAGTTTCATCAGTGGGCCGCTCTTATGGAGCAATGGGCTCGGAGGTTGGTCCAGCTGCCTGGCCGGTCACTCAGGGGCCTTCGGGCTTCTTGGGAGACCAGGTAGGGTGGCTGAGCCTCCCTGGTTACGCAGCACCGTCTTTGGTGCCGTCGACTCCGCGCTTAGCTGTTTCCCCCCTCACATGGCTGTGGCGCAGAGGGCCACACCGATGCCTTTATCTCCTGCTATTCTTCCTCCCTTCCCCTCAAATCCTGTTTTTCAGAGTCTTGGGGTGTTTTCAGTGCCCTTGGCATCGATGGCATGCTTGTCGCCATCTTCGGTGTCGATGCATCTGTCGGCGCCGTGCTCGGCACCGTGCGCAGCACCGCCTGGTGTTGCGGCACCGTCCGTCCTCTCGGTGCCGTCTTTTGGTGTAGGCTTCTCGGGCGCCGGTGGCTCCTCGGCACCGCTCTTGGTGCCGGCGCTCGTGCTGCGCGCCCACGCACTGGGGTTTTAGGGCCATCCACTTGTCAACATTCCTCCTTAACTGCTTTCCTTCATCATTTCCTCTGATTTTCACTCCTTTCCTGTCCATAAAGTCCCTCCTGGACTGTCAGGAGATGACATTGAGCCTGACCCAGACCTTAGACTGGGTGATGAAGTGGAAGAAACAGGATCTATTCCTGCTGCAGAGCCTGTGGTCGAGGACCTGTCCTTTAAGTCTCTGCTGAAAAACTTGATTTCCACTCTTTCTCTCCAAACTACAGACATCGATCCTGGGAAATTGCTAAGACTACAATACCTCCATATTCCGGAGATCCCTACGGATTTGACTCCTCCGGTACAGCCCTCCTTTGAGACGCTGTCTCAAATGGTATGGAATAATCCTGCTCTCATTCCCTCGGTGGCTAAAGCCATAGATAGGAAATACTCAGCCCCCAAGGATCGACCCATTTTGGCGTCCCAAGCCTTTGCGGATCCTATTGTAGTATTGGCAGAGAATGATAAGGTCATCCTTCCCCAAACTACTACAGCTCGACCTATTAACAAAGAATCTTGTAAGATAGACACTTTAGGTAAGAGAGTCTTTGCTGCTTCCACCCTGGGTATGCGTATTGCCAGCTACCAAGGCTATTTCTCTCAATGTGAGTATATCCTTTGGCATTCTCTCAAACAGATGGTTGAAGCTCTACCGTAATCAGATACAAAGCCAGAGCTTCTTCAAACCATTACCAGGGGTATCGAATCTAACAACCAGCAGGTTAAAGCGGCTATGGATGCTTTCGACACTGCTTCCCAGGCGGCGGTGGCTGGTATTTGTACCGCCCGTCATTCCTGGCTGCACACTTCAGGCTTCACGAATGACGCACAGCAGTAGGTAATGGCGTTGCTTTTTGATGGTGTGTATCTTTTCGGCCCTCAAGTAGAACAGGCTCTAGAAGCTACACAAAAGACTAGGTCAGCCATTAAGTTGGCTCGACCTCCTACTGTCCCCTCTCGAGGGAATGTTAATAAACGCCAGTTTCATAACCGTCAGTCCTTTCGAGGCAGAGACTGAGGAAGTTTTCATAAAAATCGAACTCCCCAGACTCAAAAGAAAATGCAACAGAAGGCACAAGGGCCTAAAGCGCCCAGCGCCACCTTATGAGTTGTTGGCCCAAGTCCCACCTTAGCTACCCGAGGTGGACTCTTCCTCAGTGGTGGGAGGTCATCTGATGCACTTCTACAATCAATGGAAGTCCATAACCTCAGACAAATGGGTCCTCTGAATAATCTGTGAGGGGTATTCACTCAATCTTGTGGAGACCCCAAAACAACAGCCCAAGCTGTCAACCCTTCAGTCAGACCTTCTCGCCACCGAGATTCAGGGCCTTCTGAACAACAGGGCAGTAGAAGTAGTGCCGCTACATCAATGGAACACAGGGTTCTACTCCCATTACTTTCTGGTTCCAAAGAAAACTGGCGGCATGCGCCCCATTCTGGACCTCAGAAAACTAAACAAATTTCTGCCCAAGGAGAAATTCAAAATGATTTCTCTAGGAACCTTGTTACCTTTGCTTCATCAACACGACTGGCTAACCTCTCTAGACATGCAGGATGCTTACCAGCACATTTCTATTCACCCAAAGCATCACAGATTCCTGAGGTTTGTTGGCTCTGAGACAGCATTATCAGTTCAGAGTCCTGCCCTTTGGGCTATCCTCAGCGTCGCGAGTTTTTACAAAGTGTGCAGTTCTCGCAGTGCATCTCAGAAAGATCGGAATACATGTGTTCCCTTATCTGGACGATTGGCTTCTGGCAAGTCCTTCCAGACAGGGAACTCTGGATGCCGTAGTCACGGCTTCACGCTTTCTCACGTCCATGGGAGTCCTGCTAAACCTCAAGAAATTGCAGCTGCAGCCCTCCCAGAGGCTCCTTTTTATAGGAACTCTTCTGGACACCTCCTGTGTGAAGGCTTTTCTTCCAGAGGACAGGACGAGCGATATCCTTCAGATGGCACATTACATCGGGGAGAGCAACTCTGTTCCAGCTCTCTTGATGCAACGGATGCTAGGTCTCATGGCATCCTCGGTGTTCACTGTACCCCTTGCACGCCTTCATATGAGAACTTCTCAGTGGATGCTCAGTACTTGCATTCAAGAAAGACTTGCATTCGATAAAGACTATTCCTCCTCTTGACCATCCTCACATCCATGGCCTACCCTCCTTGTCTAATGAACCTGCACATACCACTACTACTCCTGTCTGCCTCCTAACTCACTCTTCTTCTTCCCCTTCTGTCCCCTCTCACTTGCTCTACTGCCCACCACTTTCCCTCCTTCTCATCTCCCTGTTGGCCCCCAACTTATCTCCCTCTCCCTGGAAGTTTTTTGTTTCCTAAATTGTTTACTGCCTTGAAATTGTTTAAAACATATTTATTATGTACCTTCTAAATTTTACTGCCTTGAAACTGTTAATAGCATATTTATTATGTAACTTTTCCTTTTGGGATTACTTGTAATGTGTATTGTTTGATGTTCTATATGACGTGGAACCTTTGTAAAAGAGCCTTGGCTCAAAGGTATTAATTCCTAGACCAATAAACTAAACTAAACTAAGTACTCAGTGGTCCCCAACCACTCACCCGCAGTCCTTTCTCATCAAGGTGACAGAACCTCTGAAGAGGTCACTCACCTGGTGGTCGCAAGAGAACAATCTTCTAGAAGGGTATCCCTTTGCTCCTCTGGATCATCAGATTTCCATTACCACAGACACGTCCCTGATGGGGTGGGGAGCTCACTGTCAGGCTCTCCACACTCCGGGTACGTGGACTCAGGTTGAGTCCCAGCTACACATAAATGTCTTAGAAATTAGAGTTGTCCTTTATGCGGTCCGGGTGTTGAAGGACATTCTCTGTCACAAGGACATTCTCCTTCAAACTGACAACAAAGCAGTGATGTATTACATCAACAAACAGGGCGGCGCCCACTCTTACCCCTTATGCAGAGAAGCAATGAGAGTGTGGGAATGGTGCCTACAGCACAAATCTCTAATTCAAGCAGTCTACCTGCCAGGAGTGCAGAACGAACTGGCTGATCACCTCAGCAGAACAGAGACAGATCCTCACGAATGGTCTCTCGACTCAGCCATAGTTCGGTCAATATTCACAGAGTGGGGAACTCCAGACCTGGACCTTTTTGCATCCCCACTCAACACAAAACTACCTCTCTTCTGCTCCAGAAATCCAGGGCCTAGCATACTCTGTCAGGATGCGTTCAGGCTGCGGTGGACAAAATGCTTTCTATACGCCTTTCCGCCTCTTCCTCTAATTCAGAGGGTACTTCTCAAGTTTGAATCCCAGGGGGACAAAATGATCCTCATTGCCCCCTTCTGGCCTCGACAGATGTGGTTTCCACTACTCAACAATATGTCGGCAGCTCCGCCGAAACCACTCCCCCTTCAGATGAACCTCTTGACTCAGGAGCCTGTTGTCCATCCCAACCTGAGATCGCTTCACCTTCACGCTTGGCTCCTGAAGAGGTAGAAGTGAATAGGTTCAATGTCTCTCTCAGGGTTTCAGATATTCTTCTGGCTGCGCGGAAGCCAGCCACTAGGAAAACTTACACAGCCAAATGGAAGTGTTTTTCGATCTGGTGTGCAAAGTCCTCTTTAAATCCCTTTTCCTGCCCACCAGATAAGATTTTGGAGTACCTCTTAGATCTCTCAAATTCAGGTCTGCAGTACTCTACAGTCAAAGTTCACCTTTGTGCCATTTCGGCTTATCATGAGCCAGTACTTTCCTTGTCACTGGCTGAGTTACCTGTGGTTAAGAGGTTTCTTAAAGGAATTCTGCATACCAGACCTCCTATAAGACATCCAGTTGCAGCCTGGGACATTAATCTTGTGCTAGATATGCTTCTCGGAAACCTTTTGAACCTCTGGCTACCTGTGAGCTAAAATTTCTCACCTGGAAAACGGCCTTCTTGGTGGCCATTACCTCAGCCTGCAGGGTCTCTGAGATACATGCCCTGGTCACAGACCCTCCGTATACTGTGTTCCATAAAGACACAGTAGTCCTTAGAACCCATCCTAAATTTCTTCCTCAGGTTGTTTCGGAATTCCATCTAAACCAACCTTTGGTCCTTCCCTCTTACTTTGTGGACTTCCAAAATGAAGGAGAACATTCTTCACTCCTTGGATGTTAAGAGAGCTTTGTGTTTCTATCTAGATAGAACAAAAGACTTTCGCAAAGCTCAACAGCTGTTTGTTTCTTCAGCGAGACCCGCTGGGTCAACCTGTCGCTATCAGATATATCTCAGCATGGCTAGTGACATGCCTTCGCCACTGCTATTCCATGGCACAGGTTAAGCTGGAGGGCAGAGTTTACGCTCACTCTAATAGAGTGGTCGGCATCTCTGGCGGAAATCCGCAACATGCCCATTGCAGAGATTTGCAACGCGGCTACCTGGAGCTCAGTGCATACTTTCATTAAACACTATGCACTGGATGTCCATGCCAGACAACATCTTTCCTTTGGCAGAACCATCCTTAATGGACTTCTGTCCTAAAACTGTGATCTCTTGGTCTCTCCAGCTGCCCTCTCGGGGGATTATTAGCTTGGTACTCTCCCATTAGTGTGAATGAGTGGTGGAGACTTATGTCCAGGAAGATATGGAAATTACATACCTACCGTAATTCTGATCTTCTTGGACTAGTCTCCACCACTCATTCACATGCCCACCCTCCATCCCCCAAGCTCACCTCTGTTGTTGGTCTTCACTCCCTCAAATCTTTAGGCTGCGAAGATTTCTTTGTTGACCCTTCTTATACGGGTAGTCTGGACTATCTTATGTCCGGTTTTTGGTTAGGCTATCCTTCTAGGTTAGTTATGCTGCACCTCCTCAGAAAAAAAGTTACTGAGGCGGTTGAGGGTCGGCGCCGAGACAGTCATTGTCAATTTAGCTGAGGCTCAGGCACCGCCTCGAGGCTCCATCTCTGGCGCCGGCCCACCCGCAAAAAAGTTTGCTCCTGCTGGGTCCTAGTGCCTCTGGCGCAGTTCCCATTAGTGTGAATGAGTGGTGGAGGCTCATCCAAGAAGATCAGAATTACGGTAGGTATGTAATTTCCATTTTTCCAGCTTTATTCTGTCTTCTCAGTCATTTATTTCTCTTTTAGTTTGTATATCCTTTCCTTTATCTGTCCCTTGGACTCCCTTGTCCCTCTCTCCCAACCTTTCCTTACTTTATGGTGACTCAGAACTGGCAGGATGGTGGGGTTGACCACACATAACGGCCAACCCGTGAGCACCATGATGGTGCGTTGACTCCACCCATCCAAAAAAAAAAAGCTCCCGCAGGATCGTGACCTCCGCCCACTATACCCAAAGGTGACGGATAGTGAAGATACACAGAAAGATCAGAATTACAGTAGGTACATAATTTTCATATTTATTCCCTCTTTGATTAACTCAGTAAACTCTGAAAAGTCATTTCCAGTAATCACAGGTACAGGTAACTTGGGTACTACCCCCACTTTCATTTGGTGTGACACCCCATTAATAGTCAGAGTCACTTGGGTGGTGGGATAGTATCGAGTGCCCCTGTGGATGCAGATGACACCAGTACCTGGTCCTTTTGGACATTGTTTTCCCAGCACTTCAATATGCACTAGGGTCTGTCTGCTTCCCGAATCTATTAAGTCCCTTCACAGTCTTATCTCCCACCGTCACATCTATTAAGTACTTGCCCCAATTTGCTAAGGACAAATCTGCTCCAGTGTCACTCGTCTTACAGCAATTTCTTGCAATATGACCTGAGTTATTACAGTTATAACAAATAATGTTTTTGGGCACAGATTTGTTACCCCCACTAGAGTTCCTATCAGGCTTGGAGCTTAAATGGGAAAAAGAGTGTATTACTGGTGCTTGGCTGTAACCTCACTGCTGTGGCATCTGTCTGGCCATTTGGTAGTCTTTGGCCAAAGAAACAGCCTTTTCCCCACTTTCTGATCAGTGCTACTTTACCCAAAGCTGCACATCTGTAGGCAGGATGTTGATGAATTACTATATTGCAAATGTGTTGATCTGTGGGACTGTTTTGCTGTCTGGTCAGAGCCATTTTATCAGGAGTTCTCTGAGTCGGGTGAAGATTTCTCAAGGATTGTCGACTGAGTTATGCTTCAGAGATCAAAATCTCTGCCTGTAGATCTCTCCTGAGATGTCATACCTTTTCAGGATTTCGCTTTTCACCAGGTCATAGGTTTCTGACTGTACAGTGTCCATATTGCTGTACGTAGGTTGGGCTCTACCTGTCAGGTGAGGTACCAATCTGATTGCCCATTGTTGCTTTGGCTACTGGCATGCTGCAGCAGCCCTTTCAAAAGTTGTCAAGTATGCTTCAGTATCATCGGAGGGACACGACTTTGTAAGCTTAATGTATTTTAAGTTGCCTGTGTCCTGTTGCTCATCTGGATCTGCACCAGATCCTCTGCCTTGGATAGCTTGCGAGGCATCCATCCATCGTTGCATCTCTTATGAACATACGAAATTTGCCAGCAGATAAAGGCCTAGAGGTCTATCAAGTCTGCTCGAATGTGCAGCTAGCACCCCTTATTCTGCAGCTGCCCCTCCCTTCCACCCTTCCCCTTCATTAACCCTCCCCCTTGTCCTGTCCCATCCTCGTTTGAAGCAGTCCACTGTTCACTGCATACCACTTCAGGAGGTAACGATTCCACCCAGCCACCACCCTCTGTAAAAAGTGTCTCCTCATCTCCTCCTCCTGAACCTTCCTCGCCCAGTCTCATATCATGGCCCCTGGTGTCCCTCCCTCCCTTACTTTGAACAGCCCTCTGTACCTGTCTTGTTTATTCCTTTCATGTATTTAAAGGTTTCAATCATGTCACCCCTGTCTCTCCTCTCTCTCCTCCAGTGAGTACATGTCCAACTCCTTCAACCTCCTCTCGTATGATAAGTCCCCAGCCCTTGATCATCTTTGTCGCTCTGCGCTGCACCCTCCAGTAACTTAATGTCCCTCTTCAGATATAACGCCAGTACTGCACGAGTACTCCAGGTGTGGTCTAACTAATGACCTATACAGTGGCAGAATCACCTCCTCCCTCCTCAAGGATATACCCTTGCAATACAACCCAGTATTTTGTTGGCCTTGCAGCTGCCTTCCCACATTGTGCCGAGTTGTTCATTGACCCTGTAATGAGCACACCCAGATCCTTCTCCTCCTCTGTCTGGGCTAGCTGCACTCCCCTAGCTGGTAACTCCTCCTTGGGTTCTTCATCCCAAAATGCAGCACCTTGCACTTTTGGCATTAAAGCCCAGTTGCCAGGTGTCTGACCAGGTTTCAAGCTTTGCCAGATCATCCTGCAACCCCTGCCATCCCCCTAGGTCATCCACCACCGCTCCTACCTTGGTATCATCAGCAAACAGACTGATCTTGCTCTTGATGTCCCATGATATGTCTGCAATGAATATCCCAAACAACACTGGTCCCAACACCGAGCCCTGTGGAACACTGCTCGTCACTGCCCTTGGGTGTGAGAGCTCCCCACCCACCACCACCCTCTGTTGCCTTCCCTGCAGCCAGTTTCCTACCCATCTCACCAGCTTTGCACCCGCCCCTGTGCCTACTAACTTCCTTTCCAGCCTTCCATGTGGCACTGAGTCGAATGCCTTACTGAAGTCCAGATACAGGACATCCACTGCATGGCCCCTGTCCAGTTGCCTAGTTACCCAGTCATAGAACTCGACCAGGTTGGTTTGGCAGGATCTGCCACATATGAAGCCATGCTGTCTGCTGTCCTGTAGTCCTTGGCCTCTTAGGAAGGCCACCAGCCTCCTTCAGGATGGTCTCCATTAGCTTACCCACGATGGATGTGAGGCTCACTGGTCTGTAGTTTCCTGGTTCATCCTTGGGCCACTCTTGTGAGGGCACCACATGAGCCATCCTCCAGTCCTGAGGTGCACACACTTAAAATGTAGTGAAGCATTAAATAGGTCTGCCAAAGGTCCTGCAAGGACCTCTGCCAGCTCCTTCAGTACCCTGGGTGGATGCCATCTGGGCCTGGTGCCTTGTCCACCCTCAGTGCCTTCAAACCCTCTTGAACTCTGCTCTTCATTATTTCCCATCTGTCACCACTTCCCACCCTGCTTCTGCCATTTCTCCCTTGGGTGTCACCCCCTTCTCTTTAGCAAATACTGAGCAGTAGTCTCATGTAGTGCTTCCCATCTATTGCACCCCTGCTTCCACCCAAACCCCTCCTTCCTAATCCTTACTATGTGGACCTTACAGCTCCTTTTCTCCTGATATACTTAAAGAAGTCCTTCTCCCCTTCTTAATGCCTTGTGCCAGCCTGGTTCTGTAGATGCTTTGGCTCCCTACTGCCCTTGTCACCTCCTTCGATTCTGTCAAGTACTCCTCCCTGTCCTCCCCCCTCCCTGTTTTCTTGTACTTCCTAAAGGCAGCTCTTTTCCTCCTTACCTTTTCCATGACCTCCTTGCTCAACCAGATTAGTTTCTTAGCCCTAGCCTTCTTGCTCTGGGCTTTGCAGCAGGTTTTGGTTGCCTCCACTATCCCCAGCTTTATGAGCTCACACCTCTGGTTAGTGTCCATACTAGATTGAATTCTGGCCAGGTACCCTTTTACCACTTCCCCCATCCTCACAAAGTTGGCCCTCCTGAAGTCCAGCACTATTGTGCCAGATTCCATTCCTTCCTTGCCCATATCCAATGTGAGACATACTGAGTGGTGGTCACTCCCTGACAGCGGTTCCTCCACTTTAAGTTCTCTCACAAAGTCCCCATTTGCCAGCACAAGGTCAAGGGTATTCCCTAACCTGGTTGGTTCACTGACCATTTGCAGCAGGAAGCTGTCCTGAAGACATCCAGCAGTACCTGCTCCTTCTGTTCCTGGTTGTTGGGTGCTCCAGTCCACTCCTGGCATGTTAAAGTCCCCACAATCACCACACTACCTCTTTCACAGGTCCTCCTGATCTGTCCCACTAGTTCCCTGTCTAACTCCTCCGTCTGAGATGGTGGCCTGTACACCACTTCCATTCTAAGAATCCTATTCTTGGAATCCTGGATTTGCATCCAAAGTGACGCCATACTACCCTCCTCCCTTCCTCCTTACACTTCAGTCCTTCCTTCACGATAGTGCCACCCCCTCCTTCCAATCACCCTGTCCCTACGAAATAACCTGTACCCTGGGTACAGACAGGTCCCAGTCATTGTATTGGGTGGCCCATGTTTCCATGATGGCTGCAATGTCCACCTCTCCCTCTGCCATGAGAACCTGTAACTCTGCAGTTTTCCTCCCAAGGCTCCTAGCATTAAGGGTAACCACCTTCCACCCTCCCCTCCCATCCTGCCCTCCTTTCCTAGCATCACCAATAGTACTTGCCATTTGTCCTTTGTCACTGTTATGGGGGGTAAGCTCATATGATTTCCCAACCTGTGGTCTCTGCATATCTCTTCCCCAACTGCCACCCCCCACTCCTAGTTTAAATTCCCAACTTCCTCTATGTACTCCTCCATCCTCTGTTTCAACACTTTCTTTCCCTCCTCACTCAAGTGTAGTCTGTCCTTGGCATAGAGACTACTGTCCTCCCAGGTCCTCCCACCCCCCCAACAGCCCATACCCTTTAGCACAACACCAGGTTCTTAGCCATCTGTTAAATTCCTCTATTCTCAGCTTCCTTGTTGTGCTTGCCTTTGGCACCAAAAGTATCTCTGAAAAAGTTACTGATCTTTCTGCTCCCTCACATAATTGTGCTAGTTCCTCAAACCTCCTCTGGACTGTATCTACTGTCTTGTCTCTTCTCTTCTTTGCTGTTGAGTTGTTGCATTTCTTCTTTTCTCTGTGCTTCTTTTTTTTTGTACTTTTTATTGCTTTAGTAGTAAAAACATGACAAGCATAATCCTCATGCAAGAGGATACAAACAGATTCCATATCTACAACATGGGGTATCACATTAGTCAGCTCTCACATGCATATACAGTAGGAGTAGTGGTACAATGAATATAAGTGGCAATGATCTGCCAAATGTCCCAAAGTATATAAAGCTCCCAAATGCCAGTGGCCTCATGGCTAGCCTCCCTGGACATGCAGGACACCTACCAGTACATTCTCATACACCCAAATCACCACAGATATCTAAGGTTCATGGCGCTGGGTCAACACTATCAGTTCAGAGTCCTGCCCTTTGGGCCATCCTCGGCACCGCAAGTTTTTACAAAGTGCTGTGCAGTTCTCACGGTGCATTTAAGGAAAATTGGAATCCAAGTATTCCCATATCTGGACGACTAGCTTCTAGCAAGCCCCTCCAGGCAGAAGACTCTGGAGGCCGTAGCCTTGCCTTAAACTTCCTCACGTCCATGGGAGTCCTGCTGAACCTTAAAAAGTCACAGTTGCAGCCCTCCCAGAAGCTCCTCTTCATAGGAACCCTTCTGGACACTTCCTGCACAAAAGCTTTTCTTCTGGAGGACGGAAGAAGCGATATCCTACAGATGGCCCACTTCATCAGAGAGCACAGCTCAGTTCGAGCTCTCTCAATGCAGCGAATGCTGGGTCTCATGACATTCTCAGTGTTCACTGTACCTTTGGCACATCTCCACATGAGAACCTCTCAGTGGATGCTCAGTACTCAGTGGTCTCCAACCACTCACCCTCAGTCCTTTCTCATCAAAGTGACGGAACCTCTGAAGAGGTCACTCACCTGGTGGTCTCAGGAAGACAACCTTCTGGAAGGATATCCCTTCGCCCCTCTGGATCATCAGATCTCCATTACCACAGATGCATCCCACTGCCAGGATCTTCACACCCAGGGCATGTGGATGCAGGACCAGTCTCAACTTCACATAAACATCCTGGAAATGAGAGTCATCCTCTATATAGTCCGAGCTTTGAAGGATATACTCTGTCACAAGAACATTCTCCTTCAAACGGACAACAAGGCAGTGCTGCATTACATCAACAAACAGGGTTGTGCACACTCTTACCCATTATGCAGGGAAGCAATGAGAGTGTGGGAATGGTGCCTGGAGCACAAGGTTCTGATTCAGGTGGTTTACCTGCCAGGAGTACAAATCAAGCTGGCAGACCATCTCAGCAGAATGGAGACAGATCCTCATGAGTGGTCTCTCGACTTAACCGTCGTTCATTCACTCTTCAAAGAGTGGGAAACTCCGGACCTGAATCTTTTTGCGTCCCCACTCAATGCAAAACTGCCTCTCTTCTGCTCCAGAAATCCAGGACTTGGCATTTTTTTTTATCAGGATGCATTCAGACTGCAGTGGACAAAATGCTTTCTATATGCATTTCCTCCTGTACCCCTAATTCAGAGGGTACTGCTCAAACTGGAGGCACGGGGGGGGCAGAATGATTCTCATTGCCCCATTCTGGCCTCATCAAATCTGGTTTCCCCTAATCAATGGACTATCGGAAATCTCTCCGAAACCACTTCCTCTTCAGATGAACCTTCTAACCCAGGGTCCTGTAGTCCATCCCAACCTGACGTCTCTTCACCTCTGCACTTGGCTCTTGAGGAGATAAGAGGTGAATAGGTTTAATGTTTCATGTAGGGTTTCGTATATTCTTTTGGCTGTAAGCAAGCCAGCCACCAGAAAAACCTACAGAGCTAAATGGAAGCGTTTCTCTATCTGGTGTGCAAAATCCTCTTGGAATCCTTTTTCCTGCCCACCGAATAAAGTCTTGGAGTATCTCTTAGAGCTCTCAAACACAGGTCTGCAATACTCCACAGTCAAAGTTCATCTTTGTGCAATTTTGGCATATCATGAGCCAGTACTCTCTATGTCGCTGGCTCAGCTACCTGTAGTTAAGAGGTTTATTAGGGGCATTCTGCATACCAGACCTCCTATTAGATGTCCAGTTTCAGCCTGGGAAATTAATCTTGTGCTAGACATGCTGACTCATGAACCTTTTGAGCCTCTAGCTACTTGCAAGTTGAAATTCCTCACTTAGAAGATGGCCTTCCTGGTGGCCATTACTTCTGCTCGTAGGGTATCATAAATACACGCCTTGGTCACAGACCCCCCGTATACTGTATTTCACAAGGACAAAGTAGTTCTTAGGACTTATCCTAAGTTCCTTCCTAAGGTTGTCTCAAAATTCCATCTGAATCAACATTTAGTCCTTCCTACCGACCTACTTTGCAAACTTCCAGAAAGAAAGAGAGTGTACCCTTGATTCCCTATACGAAAAAAGAGCCTTGCAGTTCTAGCCTTCATCACGACCTGGCTGGGTCAACCCGTTGCTATCAGGAGCATTTCAGCGTGGCTGGTGGCATGCCTTCGCCATTGCTATTCCATGGCACAGGTCAAGCTGGAAGGCAGAGTGCATGCTCACTCTACCATAGCAGTTGTGCATCTCTGGCAGAAAATCGGAATGTCCCCATTGCGGACATTTGCAAAGTGGCCACCTGGAGCGCCATGCATACTTTTGTTAAGCACTATGCCTTGGATGTCCATGCCAAATGACATCATCATTTGACAAGACAATTCTTAATGGACACATGTCCTAAAAAATGAGCTCCTCTCTCTCCTGCTGCCCGTCTCAGGGGATTATTTAGCTAGGTACTCTCCCATTAGTGTGAATGAGTGGTGGAGACTTTATGTCCAGGACGATATGGAAATTACATACTTACTGTAATTCTTGATCTTCTTGGATGAAGTCTCCACCACTCATTCACTCTCCTACCCACCATTCCCCGAGCTCACTTCTCTGTTTCTGGTCTTCACTCCCTCGATGGTTGGACTGTGAAGACTCTGTTTTAGACCCTTCTTACACGGGTCATTCAGACTATCTTATGTCCTATTTTTAGGTTAGTCCTCTCTAGGTTAGTTATGCTGCACCTCCTCGGGGAAAAAAGGTACTGAGACAGTTGGAGGGTCGACACCAAGATAGTCTATACCGCACGAGCCTGGTTCGCGGTGCCGCTTCCTCGTGGCTCCATCTCGGCACTGGCCCTCCTGAAAAAGTTCTGCTCCCACTGGGTCCTAGCACCTCTGATGTACTCCCATTAGTGTGAATAAGGTGGAGACTTCCTCCAAGAAGATCAAGAATTACGGTAGGTATGTAATTTCCATTTTTCATCCCCCCCAGCCATATCTACTGCCTTCTCACATTGCTTGCTTACCTTTAGGTCATCTGATATGACTACCCCAGGTCCCTTTCCAATTTTGTTGTTGTTACTACCTCCCCCCATTGTGTACTCTTCCCCTGGATTTTTGTTTCACAGGTGCATTACTTTGCACTTCTTTGCATTGAATCTAGGCTGCCATATTTTTGACCATTCCTCCAACCTTGCCAAGTCCCTTCTCATCCTTTCCACCCCCCTTGTGTATCAATCCTGTTGAAGATCTTTGTGTCATCTGCAGAGGCATACTTTTCCTTCCAGTCCCTCTGCAATGTCACTTATAAAGACATTAAAAAGGACCATACCCAATACTGAACCCTGTGGTACCCCACTAGTAACTCCCCCCTTTCTTTGGAATGGACTCCATTTACTATTACCCTCTGTGTCCTGTTGTCCAGCCAATGTTTTACCCAGACTACCACTCTGGGACCTACTCCCAGGCTGGCTCATCTTTTTATTAATCTTTTGTGTGGGACTGTGTCAAATGCCTTGCTAAAGTCTAGGTAGGCCATGTCCACAGCCCCTCCCTGGTCTACTACTTTGGTCACCCAGTCAAAGAAATCTATTAGATTCATCTGACATGAACTTCCTGCTGTGAATCCATGCTGCCTTGGGTCCTGTGCCCCACTGGCCTCTATGTACACAAGTTTTTCTTCCATCATTTTCCCTACCACTGAGGTCAAGCTAACAGGCATGACCACCAACTTTGGATAAATACTAAATTTAAGTGTTTGAGGTTATGCCACAGAAACACAAGAGAACTGGTCCCACTGGGTTTCAGTATTGTACAGAGTGTGGGGAACCATTTGCAAAAGCTGACCCACACCTGATTTGTGTATTCTGCCTGGGGTTTGACTCACCTGAAGGCAGACTGTGAAATTTACAAAAACTTTCCACAATCTACACTTGACAGGCAACTAAATAGACTACAGGAAAGCATGGCCAAAAAGTCCACTGACATGGATGGCCAGTCCAGTTCCACCTCCACAGATAACCCGGGGGAAACCGAGGTGGTGCCCTCTGACAAGGGCGAGTCCTCTTCGACCAAAAGGAGCGCAGAGACAGTCCTTGAAATGGCTTCTGCTAAAAAGAAAAGAAAAATGTCCAGTTCGGAACCTCGGAAACATGCAGTTGCGGTTCCAACCGCTGAAGAAATCATGAAGGTTATTCGCATTATTCAGTCTATTCAAACTGGTTCGGGTGAACTGGTTCAATGTACCTTGGCTGACACTTCAGTTCAAATGCCTGGTACTTCGTTTCCCACCGGTTCATATGACCCTGAGGAATTTTATGATGAAGAGTGGGATGGTGATAAAGAAGAAGAAGAGGAGGACTTTGATGAACCCGTTGAACCAGCAGTCTCTCCGATCATCAGGAATTTGAGTCCACCACCTTGACACTCTGGGGACCCTTCCTCCCATTATGCCTTCATGATGAAGGCGGCAGAAGCCTTGGAGCTGCCTGCCCAGGATGCTTCCGAGGAAGAGGAGAAAGAATCAGACTATATCGAGATGATGGATGTGCCTGCTGCTAAGAGACTTATGATCCCTTTACATAAGTCCCTTAAGAGGCAAACTATGAACATTCTGCAGACTCCAACTTCTGTCCCCCCCTATTGACAGAAAGATGGACAGGAGGTATTTGCTGGCTGGCAATGGCACTGATTTTTTGTTCAGCCATTGCAGCCATGAAGGAGTAGTTCAGGCTGCAGCCTGTGAAAAAGCAGGCATCCTCCTAGCCTTACACCCTCCTGATAAGGATTCTAGGAGGATTGATTCGGTGGCAAAAAAGGAGTACCTTGATGCTTCCCTGGGTGTTAGGCAAGCATCTTCACTCTGGGAACCTGTACAGAAATTGGCTAAGAAGGCCCATCCTCAGCCTGCAGCAGACTTGGAGGAGGCTGTTAAGAATGGTATAGAGGCATCCAAGTACCAATTCCATATGGCTGTGGATGCTAATGACTGTGCCTTCCGGGTTATGACCACTGCTGTATCACTAAGAAGGTTTACCTGGCTAAGATGCACAAACATATCTCTGGACACCCAGATGAAGGCCCTGGATTTTCCCTAGTGCAGAACTCACTGTTTGGAGAACAGACAGAGGCCTACATGAAAAAAATGGATGAGTACAAGATAGTTTATAAGAGTGCTGCAGCCAAGGAGAAGGCTGCCACTCCACAGAAACAACAGATTAGGGGAGGCAGGGGCAGGCCTTACCAAAGACCTTTCTACAAGGCTCAGGCCTTCCCTGCCTACCAGCAGCAAAGAGGCTACTTTAGGGGTAGGGGCAGAAGGGGTACTGGCCTAGTCCCCAGCCCAAAATCCCTGCCAAGCAGACCCCCTGAGGTGATTGTCAGGGCCGCCTCCCCAACCCCAGTAGGGGGCAGGCTGGCCTATTACTTCCAGGCACGGCAAGCAATTATCACAGACAAGTGGGTCCTGGAAGTAATAGTCCAGGGCCTTGCTGTAGACTTAAAGTTATTTCCAAAAATAAAAGCAAAGTCATTCAGACCTGCCACCGAGTCAGAGACAGCGCCGTTGGAAGCAGAAGTGTCCACTTTATTGCAAAGCAAGGCAGTGGAACCTTCAAGGTACTTTCTAACCTTGAAGAAAATGTGGAGTGGCAGCCCATTCTGGATCTAAGATACCTCAACAAGCATCTGACAAAACCAAAATTCAGAATGGTCACTCAGGCTATGATCCTTCCCACTCTGAGACAAGGAGACTGGTTGGCATTCTTAGACCTCAAGGATGCCTACTTTCACATTCCCATCAAACAGTCTCACTGAACGTATCTCAGGTTCGAGCTGCCATCAGGCCATTACCAGTTCGGGGCTCTGCCCTTTGGCCTGACCTCAGCTCCAAGGGCCTTCACAAAGTGCCTGGCAGTGGCCGTGGCACATTTGAGAAGGCAAGGAATTGCTGTGATTCGCTACCTGGATGACTGGCTAGCCATAGGACATTCCCCTTAGCAGGTAAGGGAAAGCCTGGCCATTACACAGGACACTCTGCAGTCTCTAGGGTTCCTAGTGAACCTCAAGAAGTCAGTCTTAGAGCCTGTCCAGCTCCTGGACTTCATAGGGGCAGAGCTGGACACAGTTCAAGCAAAGGCTATCCTACCAGCAGCAAGGGTGGACAGTCTAGTTCAGTTGGCAGGCTCTTTTCACCTGCAAATCCCTCAACCAGCAAGGCACTTTCTCCAACTCCTGGGCCACATGGCTGCAATCACAGCAGTGGTACCAGGGGCCAGGTTTCAAGTGAGGGACATTCAGTTTCACTTCAGGTCCTTCTGTCCTTCTAGTCACAGAGAAAGGATTCCCTTGCAAAGCTGGTGCCAGTGACATCCACCTTACTGCAAGCCCTGCAGTGGTGGCAGGACAGGGACAACCTCAGGATGGGTGTTCCCTTCCTACAGTAGTCTTCCACTGTGCCACAGATGCCTCTGTCCTAGGATTGGGAGCCCATCTGGGGGGGTCACACTTGTCATGGCACATGGCTCAAGCAGAAGTCTCTCCTCCACATAAACTTGCTGGAGTTCAGGTCAGTGCTTCTAGCACTCCAGTCGTTTGTTACAATGGTGCAGGGGAAAGTGTTTCAGGTCATGACAGACAACACCACCATCATGTACTTCATAAACAAATGGGAAGAACAAGGTCCTCTGCACTGTGCACAAGAGGCCATAAGGATCTGGAGTTTAGCATACTCCCTCAATGTTTCCCTGACAGTGGTCCACCTGCCAGGGAAGGACAATGTCCTGGCAGATGCACTCAGCAGGATCAACCAGAACCATCACGAATGGGCTCTGAACAGACAAGTCCTGCTAGCAGTATTCAGGAGATGGGGCACCCCAGAGATTGACCTGTTTGCAGCCCCAATCATCAACTACCCCAGTTCTGCGGCAGGCCATCAGCACTGGGCTCAGTGCCTCTGGGTGCACTGCTTCTGGACTGGACAGGCAAGTTTCTATATTCCTTCCCTCCATTTCCCCTGCTCTTCAGAGTTCTAATCCAACTCAGATGCCAGTCAACTACAATGATCCTGATAGCTCCAGACTGGGCCAGACAGCCTTGGTACTCAGTGTTGCTGACCCTGTCGACAACCAGTTCAATTTGCCTCCCCAGGAGGCACAACCTGCTGATGTCCTCTCAGGGGAGGATCCTGTACCCCAACCTCAAGTCCCTCAGGCTCAAGGCCTGGCTCTTAAAGACCTAGAGTACGCAGGCTTGCATCTCTCTGAAGGGGTGGTGGACATCCTAAGGATCTCCAGGAAGACTTACACTTCAAAATGGAAAAGGTTCTCTATCTGGTGGTCCCAAAAGGGCGCAGATCCACAGGAAGCTGACTTGGCAGTCCTGCTGGACTATTTGGTTCACCTTCATTTTCTAGGCCTCCGGTCTTCTACCCTCAAGGTACACCTGGCAGCTGTCTCTGCCTATCTTGCAACAGGAAAGGGCCCTTCCATGGCTTCTAATGCTATTTTCAAGAAATGTTTTAAGGGGTTGCTCCACTTGTACCCTCCTTATAGAGAGCTTACCCCTTCTTGGGACCTGAACATCTACATAGCACAGTTGATGCAGCCCTCTTTCGAACCCATGTCTTCATCAGAGCTTAAGTATCTGACATAGAAAACTGTCTTTTTGGTAGCTATAACTTCAGCAAGAAGGATCAGTGAGCTACAGCCATTGTCTGTGGAGCCTAACTACATTGCTCTCCACAGAGATAAGGTTGTTCTCAGAACAAATAAGAAATTCCTCCCTAATGTGGTCTTGGACTTCCACTTGAACCAGTCCATTATATTGCCTGTTTTCTTTACTGAACATTCTAGTTCAGGAGAATGCAGGTTGCATAGCCTAGATGTGAAGAGGGCTATCAGAAACTATCTGGAACAGACAAAGGGCCATAGGAATGAGTGTACCCAGCTATTCCTCACTTATGGAGAAGTGGGAAAGGGCAAGCCAGCCACAAAAAGGACCATCACAAGATGGATTGTGGCCTATATTCAGTTCTGCTATAGCAAGCTGGGTAAGAAGCCACCAATGGGCCTAAGGGTTCACTCCACTAGGGGGAACACTGCTTCCACAGCAGCTGCTAGTGATGTCCCTTTGCTCGAAATCTGTAAAGCAGCTACCTGGAGAACTGTTCATACATTCACCAAGCACTACTGCCTGGACACCCAGGCCAGAAGTGATGCCAGGTTTGGCACAGCAGTATTGCAGATCCTATTTCCCAAGTAGGTTCTGTGTCCACCTCCATGGGGCACTGCTTGGTAGTCTGCATAAGTCAGAATACAGTCAGACTTCCTGGGGTTTGAAGAAAAAAATTACTCACCATAGTAATCTTGTTTCTTCCAAGGGAGTCTTACTGTATTCTGACCTCCCACCCTGCCTCCCCTACTAGAACCTGAGGGGCATTGCACTCCAGCTGTTCTTTCTAATGATACTGAGCCACTGGGGTGGTCATTCTTGGGTATCTGTGACTTGAGTACTTTTATGACCTATTTATGGGTTCTGTAGTCATTATGACTACGTTAGTAAGTTGTTGCTTAGCATAAGCTTAGTTAATACTGCTATTATAGTTGCTCGTAAGAATCTGGCAGTTATATAGAATGTACCGTGGACAGTAATTTGAAAACAGAGCTCGAACTTATTGAGCGTTCCACTGTTAGCATACAGACTTTAACTGTTTCTTCTCCAGGGCAGTTCAACTGGAAGGGCTAACTGCATAGTCAGAATACAGTAAGACTCCCTTGGAAGAAACAAGATTACTATGGTAAGTAATTTTTTCTTTCCGCATATGGCAGTCTATAACAATAGACAAGTAAGTCTCCCGGATTTTCTGGAAGGGGTACTCCCTCAACCTATCGGTGACTTCCCCGACTGTCCCCAAGCGGCAGCACAGTCTCCCCACTTCGCAGTCAGACCATCTCACCTCAGAGATTCAGGGCCTTTATTTGTAGTCTTCTGGTCCCTAAAAGAACAGATGGCATGCACCCTATTTTCAACCTCAGAAACAAAATACATCTTTGTTCAGGGCAGGATGATCTCCATAAGGACTCTCTTACCCACCTCTCCAGTGGCACGACTGGTTTGCATCCCTGGATGTACAGGATGCTTCCACAAAGGTACTGCTGACCCTACAAAAGTCACAGCTTCAAGTCTCTCAGCTTCTCTTCATTGGGGCCCTCCCCCCAGCTGCCTCCTAGCAAGGGCCTTCCCCCCGGGGAGGGGTCGGGGGGCCCACTTTGTCCGGGTGAGTTTTTTCCCCAGAGAGTAACCTTGTATGATCCCAGTCCATGTAGTGAATGCTGGGCCTCTGCCGCTTTCATAATAGGACTACATAGTGGATACTCGGCACATGGTGGTCTCCGACCATGCACCCACAGTCCTTCCACATAAAGGTGATGGAACCCCTGACAAGATCACTTGCATGGTGGACACAGGAAGACAGGCTCCTGCAAGATCTACCCTTTGCCCCACTGGCATCTCAGATCACCATCACCATGGATGCATCTCTGATCAGTGGGGGAGCTCACTGTCTAGACCTCCGCACTCAGAGAGTGCGGAGCCAGGAGGAGTCTCATCTTCACATAAGTGTCTTAGAGATGAAAGCAGTCCTATATGCTTCTGAGTCCTGAAGGATTTCCTCTACCTCGAGGTATTCTCTTTCAGACAGACAATAAGGCCATTAAGGTCATGAAGGGGTGGGAGTGATGTCTTGAGCATGATACCCTAATTCAGGCAGTCTGCCTACCAGGAATTCAGAACAACCTAGCGGATCACATCAGCAGGCTGGGGTGAGTTCCCATGAATAGTTGCTCACTCCAGCTGCATGCAGTCGCTATTTGACAAGTGGGACATTTCAGACCTGGACCTTTTTTGCGTCCCCCCTCAATACAAAATTGTCTCTATTCAGTTCCAGAAATCCAGAACCTGATGTTTTCTGTCAGGATGCATTCAGACTGCAATGGACAAGATGCTTTCTGTATGCATTTTCTCCCCTTC
Source organism: Neoceratodus forsteri (assembly GCA_016271365.2). Lineage (NCBI taxonomy): Eukaryota > Metazoa > Chordata > Ceratodontiformes > Ceratodontidae > Neoceratodus > Neoceratodus forsteri. Next base: position 254,157,769 of record CM028129.1, on the reverse strand, counting down.
CTTTAGTTCAGAGGGTGCTGCTCAAGCTGAAGGCACAAGGGGGCAGGATGATCCTCATTGCCCCACACTGGCCTCATTAGATATCTTTTCCACTAATCAACAGGTTGTCAGAGGTCCCCCCGAGGAGGCTTCTCTTCGGACAGACCTCCTAATTCAGGGACCCCTGGTCCATCCCAACCTGCGCTCCCTTCATCTCCATGCCTTGCTACCTGAGAAGACACAAGTGAGTAGGTCTGCGGTCTCTCAAAGGATCTCGGAAATCCTCTTAATGCAAGCCTTCCACTTGGAAACTTGCATGACTACGTGGAAGCGATTTTCTATTTGGTGTGCAAAAATGTCCATGCTGGACACATTTTGTTGTCCTCCGAATAAAGTGCTGGAGTACCTCTTAGACCTGTCAAATGCAGGACTGCAATACTCAACAGTGAAGGTACACCTCTATGTGATTTCCGCCTACCATGAGTGAATGCAGAACATGTCTCTGGCTCAGTTACCACTAGTCAAGAGATTCCCCGAGGGTATCCTACACACTAGACCCTCGGTCAGGAAACCGGAGGCCATGTGGGATATCAACCTCATACTAGATTGCTCACCCATAAACCTTTGAGCCTCTGGCCACCTGTGACTTGAAGTTTCTGGCCTGGAAGACTGCCTTCTTAGTGGCTGTTACTTCCGCTCGCAGAGTTTCTGAAATTCATGCCTTGGTCACAGACCCTCCTTATACTGTCTTTCACAAGGGCAAGGTGGTACTTTGTACTCACCCTAAATTCCTGCCCAAGGTGGTTTGGAATTTCACCTTAACCAACCCCTGGTTCTTCCCACTTATTTTGCCAACTTACAGAATGAAGAGGAATGCACCCTTCACTCTGGTTGTCGAGAGGGTTCTACATTTCTACACTGACAGAACTAGAGTTTTGCAAATCCAAGCATCTTTTTTGTATTTTTCAGCATGGCCCATCTGGGTCAGCCTGTTGCCATCAGATGTATTTCTGCATGGTTGGTGGCATGTCTTCGTCACTTCTACTCGATGGCACAAATCAAGTCGGAAGGCTGGATTTACGCCCACTCTACCAGAGTGGTTACAGCATCTCTGGCAGAAATTCGTAACATACCCATTACAGATATTTGCAAAGTGGCTACTTGGAGCTCAGTGCACACCCTTGTGAAGCACTGTGCATTAGATGTCCATGCCAGACAACACTCTTCCTTCAGCAGGACAAGCCTAATGGACTTCTGTCCTGAGTGAGCTCCGTCTCCTGCCGCCCTACTCAGTGGATTGTTTTTTTAGCTCGGTACTCTCCCATTAGTGTGAATGAATGGTGAAAACTTTTAGGCCAGGAAGATATGGAAATTACGTATGTACTGTAATTCTTGATCTTCTTGGACGAAGTCTTCACCATTCATTCACATACCCACCCACCATCCCCCGAGCTCACTCATCCTGCTTCTGGTCTTCACTCCCTTGTTGGCTTGGGCTGTAAAAACGCTGTTGAGTAGATCCTTACACAGGTCATCCGGGCTGTCTGGGCACTGTGAGGACACTCGGCCTGTGGCTTCATGCCTCACAATGTACCCAGGGTGTTGAGTAATCCCCAATAACCGCACACCCTGTCATGGATTATTGCTTACCTACTCCATTTCTCTGTTCAAACGGATTTACCAAAGACCCCATAATTAATTAATTAGCCAAAGCGTTATTTATTCATAGAAAACAGGGAAGAGAATCCTAGCCTTCTGATTGGCTAGGATACCCATCTAAGCAGGCAGGTGTTTTTCAGTACAGCCTGCTTAGAAAAAGTGCTAATTCGGGGTGCCCCATCACTAAGGGTATTCTTGGGCACCCCGAATTTTCAAATGTGTTGTTAGTCATTATTTTACCACTCACTAACCGAGCCGTAAACAAGCTGCTGGTCTGATCTCCCCAATTTTACAACCCCATTCGAGAGACAAAACCTCTAGCTCCAGTACCACCACCCTAAATGAGTCAAGAAGTAAAAAAAAAAAAAGTAAAAAAAAAAGTGGCACAACAGTTGTTCTTAATTTAAAACATACATTTTTCCCCCATATATGGATCCCTAGCCTTGCCACCAGAATTTTCGCACAAGACTCCCCGACATACATGGCTTGCCTCTGATGTCTACTTGGCACACTCAATTTTTCTGCTACAGGAGAACCATACAACACAGCAAAGAGTTACTTTAAAGAAAAAAATAAAATAACCATTTACAGCACAGCTGTCTTTGACTTCCAAACCTTCACTTCCTGGTTTTATGTACCAGGGTCGCGTGAGGTCACACTGCTAACAACCGCATCTTCTGACCCTGCAAAAAAGAAAAGAAAGAAAAGTCTTCCATGAAGAGCAGAGAACAATGTCTGAAAAACAAAAACAATGCAAAGGCAGTGCAAGAGAAAATTAAAAAAAAATCCATATCTTTGTCAGTATGTGTTGGTGAGGAGGGCATGTAAATGAGATTGGCTTTCTGGGGAGGGTAACAGGACTTGGAACAACACAGAAATAGCATGACTACTTTAACAAAAAAAGTTTTTTATCCAGTGTTTATATTCATTTCCAAAGTAACTTTCTCTATTTGATTACTTAATTAAAATTTACAGATGCCCATTTTCTAAGTGCAATAATACCTTCCAGGGTTGGTGGTATTGGGAAATATCAGACCTTCCAGGGGCTATAAGGCCCTCTGCCTGCGGCGTCCGGCCTCATTACGCCCCTGGGTGGTTCAGTATTTCCCAATACCACCCACCCTGTCAGATATTGTTGCTTACTTTGATCACAGTATAAGCCACCTATAATCAGTGGAAGTGAGATGCTTTGAGGGGGCTTGCATAACACACTACCTATATAATGTACTCAGTACTATTGTTTAATTTACAGCTTTCCATAAGACACAATATTTGGGAATCTTCCAGGCGTGTATCTTTACCATTTACTTACACTAATGAGTCTTAGTTTGGAGGCACTAGGACCCCACGGGAGTCAAAACTTTCAAGAAGGGCCAGCACCGGCCCCCAACCACCTCAGTTCCTTTTTTCCCCACTGTTGAGTGCACTTCAGTGATGACGTCGTTTGCCCTTCGGGAATCAGAACTTCACATCTATACAACAGCTGCTTCAGTTTGTGTTTTTTTTTTGTTAATTTATACTTACTAGTTTTCTGTATAATCAGACATTACATTCACAATTTCTCATACAGGGTATAAGTATAGGAACTGACAGTTAACTGCCAGTGTTACAAACATAAAATCTTATCTGTGTCAGTCTTCACCATTCATCACATTTGGGTTCTGGATGGATGTCACGACCCCGTTAGGAACCCTTTTTTGGGGGGGTGGGTGGAGTCGATGCACTGGCGGCGCCGCCCTCGAGGCCGACTCACTGTGTGATGCTCGCGGGTTGGCAGTTAGGTGTCGTCGACCCCGCCCTTCCACCAGTTCTTTGTCTCCCACCGTAGAGGTCGCACCTCGTGTGGAACTCCAAGCAACATCGCTTCTGTGTCTTTGACCCTGAAAAATTTTACCTGCTGGTTCCTTTTCACCCTACTCGATGCCGCTGTTGGTAAGACTGTTCCATTTATTATTTTTCAGCAACATCAAGTCTGTGTTTGAATTGTTTTTCCATTGATCATGTCTCGGTCGGAGGGCAAAAAATAGCTGAAAGCGGGGCAGCCCCCTATGCGTCAGTGTCTGTGCAGTCGCAAGTACTCCATTACTGGCCAGCATGATCGTTGACTTGCATGTCTTGGCACGCTTCATGACATGGATTCATGCAACACCTGCTTCTCTATGGACCGTTGTGTCATCGATCAAAACGCGTGGAAAGCTGGATGAGCACACGCCCGACTTCGAGGACGGGCGCACTGCCGGGACAAGCCAGTGCTCTCGGCCTTCCTCGGGTCCCTCCTGTTCTTTTTTTTTTTTCCCATTTCTTTTTTTTCCCTCCAACGCCCCTGCCAGAGCCACCCCTTCAGGAGTCACCAATGAAACCCATCCCTGCCACTGACTTACCAGCTGCTTAGGGTCCCTCATCCTGCCGAGGATTACTCCCCGGGTTGGGTTCGGGGTGGGGCAAAACCCCTGTACCTTAATGTCGTCTCCGGTCCCTGAGACAGCGGCAGTTGGTGGCACATCAGGACTGGGTTCGGCACTCCGTCTACCCAGCTCTTGAGGGTGATTTTCTCCTGTTCTGTGAGGACGTTGCTGGTCCTGACATCAAGGCGCGATGCCGCCAACGTCTGCAACGTCCTCCCCCCCCAGTGATGCAACCCCAAGAGGTGATTGATCCACAGGCCTCCGCTCACAACCAATTAAACCCCCGAGGTGCTGACGAGCTGTTGTGACCCCAGCCTCCGCCAGAGGTCACCGTTTGGCGGGATGGATCCCTCACCCTCCCCCCGGAGAAGGTGAGCTGTCATCAGACACTCAGCCTTTCTCCCCCCCGGCCAAGCCCCAGCGACCTGAGTCCCCTTCCTAACACAGGTCACCGGCGTAGTGTGAGGTGTGGCATCCAGCACCTCAACGCCACTGGGCCGGCCCCCTTCTGGTTCTATATGGACCGCAGAGGAGGAGGCTTCTGCTTTTAGTAGCCTCACATGGCAGAAGCCCCTTCCGCGGTGTAGGAGGCCCAGATTGTTCCCCCTGGGAAGCGGGCAGGAGGCATCGCTCTGGCAATCGTCCCTTCTGGGGAGAAGGCTCCCCCAGTGTCATTTCCTTGGGCTGGGAAGCCTGGGTCAGCACCATCCTCAAAGCCGTCCACTGGTGCTGTCTTGGGTCTCGGCAGCATTTGCCCTGATGGTGCCGTGGTCCACGCCGTCTCTGCTGTCTTCACTGTTTGTGGTGCCGATGGTGCTGACGGTGCCATGGGAGGTTCTATGGTGCCGTCTTTGACCATTTCTCATCTCAGCACCATACGGTGCCGAGGCTTGGGATGTTGCCATGTCTAGCTCTGGTGCCACTTGCAGCGCTGAACAAGGACACGGCACCATGGGAGGTGTCACCCTCGGTGCCACTCACGGCACTGAGGGAGCTGCCGGTGTCTCTATCGGCGCTGTCCTTGACTCCGGTGCCGCTCACGATGCCATGGCAGACATCTACTCCAGCTCTGCTGACGCTCTCGGTGCCATCTCTTCTTTGGGCACTGTTCGCGGTGCCATGGGAGACTTCAGTACTGGCTCTGGTGTGGACACCCGGACTGGCGCCTCCTTCGATCCAGACAGGAGCGGGTGTCTGCGTGCGGTCTGGCACTGGACTTCGGTCTCTACCTCTTCGGAGACAGACTCCGATGGTGGCCCATGTGGACACCCTGGTAGTTTCCTTGACTGACTGGAGCCAGCCCCATCCTTCCTTCTTGGTCTCCTCGAGAGGGTCCTGGTCTTTGGAGGGAAGGGACCATCCTTTTGGATTTCCATGGTCCTGGTCACCTCACAGGGGGGATTCTTCAAGGCACAGCCTAGGCAGTTCCAGCGTGGTTGATCAGCTGTTGGCTGTTGGGCTTTCCGGAGCTCCTCCTTCCCTTGGGGCTCCTGGTGTGCTCTCTTGCCCGGACAGAGGACATTCATCTTCTGTTGTTGACTTAGCCCCCACTCCTCTGTCACCATCTCCTGCTCTCCCAGGCATTCTTGGTCCTAGGGGACCACTCTCCTGGGAGTAATTCAGGGGCGCAGCTGCTCACTGTCCTACGTACATCAGAGTCATGGACGAGTGAATGTTCCACCCCCCCTGAGCAGCCAACCTCTGGATCTCTGAGGTCTTCCACTTCCTCTTCTTCTGGAGGAGAGGGGCCTTCTGTCCACATCTCCGCTGCTGCTGATCTCATGGAGTATCAGCGTTTCCTCGTGAGGATGATAGAAGACCTGCGTGTCACCCCGCCCACTCAACCCACTCTGGAGCATTCGATGCGTGCCTTCTTAGGTGACTTCAGTGCGGCCACCCTTGTAGTGCCCACCTGGCCTGCTCCTTTCCAGGAGGCGTCATTGCTCTTCTGGCAAAGACCCCTTTTCTGGAGTCCCAGCCCCTTGGGACCTGAGCAAGTATTGTGCCCCCATAGAAACATAGACTTTGACGGGCAGATAAGGACCGCTAGCCCATCTAGTCTGCCCATTTCTACCTACAGGATAGGTCGCGAGATCCTAGTTAACCAACAGCCTATCTTTCCTGCCCCCACAAGAATTGGCCTTATGTCTGTCCCATGCATTCTTGAATTCTCCCACAGTTTTAGACCTCATTAACTTCCTCAGGAAGGCTGTTCCATGCATCCACTACCCTCTGTGAAATAATACTTCTCACATTGCCCTGAACCGCCTCCTTCTATCTTTAAATTGTGTCCTCTTGTTCTTGCAAGTCTCTTTTCTGAAAGATGCTACCTCTTGACTTTGTTGATTCCCTTGAGTACTTGAAAGTTTCTATCATGTCCCCTCCCTTCTTTCCTCAAGGGTATACATATTAAGCTCCTTTAGTCTCTCCTCATACGGCTTCTCTTGCAGACCCTGCACCATTTTAGTTGCCCTCCTCTGGACTGCCTCTATCCTGTCTATGTCCTTGCGGAGATGGGGTCTCCAGAACTGGACACAGTATTCCAGATGGGGTCTCACCAACTGTCTGTACAGAGGATAACAACTTCCTGTTTTCTGCTGCTGATGCCTCTCCTATACATCCCAGTATACCCCGGCTCTCCCTACTGCCTTCTCACATTGCTTGCTAACCTTAAGGTCATCTGATATGATAACCCCCAGGTCCCTTTCCTTTTTTGTTGTTGTTACTACCTCCCCACCCATTGTGTATTCTTCCCCTGGGTTCTTGTTTCCCAGGTGCATTATTTTGCACTTCCTTGCATTGAATCCTAGCTGCCATACTTCTGACCATTCCTCCAACCACCAAGTCCCTTTTCATCCTTTCCACGCCTCCTTGTGTATCAACCCTGTTGCAGATCTTTGTGTCATCTGCAAAAGGCATACTTTTCCTTCCAGTCCCTCTGCAATGCCACTGATGAAGACATTAAAAGGACTGGACCAATACTGAACCCTCACGGTACCCCACTAGTAACCGCCCTTTCTTCAGAGTGGACTCCATTTACAATTACCTTCTGTGTCCTGTTGTCCAGCCAATGTTTTACCTAGGCTACCACCCTGGGACCCACTCCCAGGCTGGTTAATTTGACTAATAATCTTTTGTGTGGGACTGTGTCAAATGCCTTGCTAAAGTCTAGGTAGGCCATGTCCATAGCCCCTCCCTGGTCTACTACTTTGGTCACCCAGTCAAAGAAATCTATTAGATTCGTCTGACATGACCTTCCCACTGTGAACCCATGCTGCCTTGGATCCTGGGCTCCACTGACCTCTAGGTACTCAACTATTCTTTCCTTCAAGTGACTCCATCACTTTCCCTACCACAGAGGTCAGACTGACAGGTCTGTAGTTTCCTGCCTCTGTCTTGGTCCCACTTTTGAGAGGGAATCACATCCGCTTCCTCCAGTCCTCAGTACCACATCATCCTCCCATGATTTATTAAAAGAGTAGCCAGTGGTTTCACTAGTTCCTTCCTTAATTCTTTTAGAATTCTGGGGTGAATTCCATCAGGACCCATTGCTTTGTCCACCTTCAGTTTTAGGAGTTCTTGCAGACCCTTTCTTCTGTGAAAGGACTGGGATCGACCCCCTATCAAGAGTGCTTCTGTTAATTGGATTAGGCACTTCCCCTCCTCTTTTGTGAATACTGAGCAGAAATATTCGTTCAGTATTCCTGCTTTTTCACTGTCCCCTTCTGCCCACCCACCGTTCATTCTATTCAGCCTCACTATCCCTCCCTTTGTCTTTCTACGCTCGCTGATGTACCTATAAAAGGTTTTATCCCCCTTCTTAACTGAGTTGGCTATCTTTTCCTCAGTTTGGGCCTTTGCTATTCTGACTTCCCTCCCTGTTTCTTTCTGCCTTAACTGGTACAGCTCTCTGTCCTGCTCCTTCTGTGTTTCCTTATACTTCTGGAATGCTATCTTTTTCTTCCTGACTTTCACAGCCACCTCTCTTGAGAACCATAGTGGCTTTTTCTTTCGTTTTGATTTGTTTATTTGCTTCACACAAAGGCTTGTTGCCTCTGTGATGGCAGTTTTGATAATTCCCCATTGTTGCTCCACACCTCCTTCTAGCCTGTTTGCTAGTGCTTTTCTGAGGCACTCCCATCTTGCCAAAGTCAGCCCTCCTAAAGTCCAGTACCCTCACTTTTGTATGGCTTGACTCTGTAGCTGAGTTTAACGTGAACCACACTGTTTGATGGTCACTTGTCCCCAGATGGCAACCCACTTCTAGATCCGAGATCCTCTCACTGCCCCGTTTGAGAGTCTGAGGTCTAAGATTGCTCCCTCACGAGTGGGTTCAGAACTAGCTGTCTAATGCCTGCCACCTGTAGGGCGTCAAGAATGGCCCTGCTCTTGGATGCTGCAGCAAATGTGCTCCAGTTAACATCTGGCATATTCAGGTCTCCCATCAACAGTATCTCCCCTTTCTCTGCCATTCTAAGAATGCCTTCCATCATATCCTTGTCCATTCCTTCCCCCTGACATGGGGATCTGTACACAACCCCTGTGCGGATTGTGGTGCCCTTTCCAGTCTCCAAGGTGACCCACAGTCCCCAGAGTCTCCAGGTCGTATGCCTCATCCTCATTCAGGACTGATGCAGCAGTATACTCCCGATGGGCTTCATGCCTTCCACCATGACCGGCCCCCAGATCAAGATTCCATGGATTTTGACTTCTGGGGGGAGGAGGACCTTCTACTTGGCACAGTTGCTTCTTTCAATTTCTGCTCATTAGGCCCACTATGCTACCTATGATAGGTTTCTGTGGTCCAGACTAGGTCAGTTCCTAGTCTCTATGCCTGATTCAGAGGTAACCAGTCAAGCCATTGCACTCTCTGCACGTGGCCTGGAGCTAGCAATGCACCAGGCGAGGGCATCTTACACCAATGAGGTAGCTTCCAGGGTCATAGGGACAGCAATCTGCACTAGGCGGACAGCATGGCTGCGTCTTTCCCAGTTGTCACCCTTGGCTCAGCGTAGGGTGATTTTCTCCGTGTACCGGAGAATCCACCTTTTCTCCCGTAGGGTGAGGTGGCGTTTGTCGGGGCAGCCTCCTGCCCCCTCCTGGGGGGTTCCCTTTTCACTCTCCTCAGTTTCGGGCCTCTCCAGGCCTGTAAGGTCTCCCTCTCAGTGTTTTCTCCCACTGGGAGCTAAGGGACTTAGTTCTTTAGGGTCTGGGGCCCTCTTCGCGGGGGAGCTTGGTACTCACCCAAATGTGATGAACGGTGAAGACTGACACAGATAAGATATGAAAATTACGTACCTACTGTAATTCCTGATCTTTCTGTGTACCTTCACCATTTATCACAAATCCTACCCTCCATCCCCCTGGGGCCTCAGTCTCTGGGTCCCCCTCCCTCTGTGTGCCCTTTTTCCCCTTCCTTTCTGGTGGTCAGGAGCGGGGTGACCTGGGGTACACAGGGGGATATTTACCTTCTAACAGGAGGGACAAGGGATCGGGCGCTTCTCTCCTCAATGCCTTGGCTACACCCCTTTGGGGTGGAGGTTGGTGGTTGCCTTCTCTTCTCTTCTCCTCTTCTCTTCCTCCATCCTCCTCCGTTCCTGTCCTTAGGGACTCATCCCTCAAATTTAACTAAAAAGAAACCTTTGTTTCTCCCCTTCCAATTATATGGTTTCGGGGGGAGGGACAACCCTGGATCCTGTCCCTTTCTCCCAGAATAGCCTCTTCTGCTCATGCTGAAGTTCTTGCCAGTGATCCTGTGCCTTGAATTCTGGCAGTTCAGCCTTCTGGATACTCCCTCGCAGGTACTAATCCAGTCTGGAGACAGTCATCAGTCCAGGGTAGGTCCCCCCCGCTCCCATTTCTTATTTTTCCCTCCCTCCTTCCCTTCCTTTTCTGATTCCAATGATTGGGGCCCCTTCCAAACCTCCTTAGTTTTTCTCACTCTCCTTGTGTCCTCTCTGTCGTTTATTTCTCCTTTTAGTTTGTATATCTTTTCCTTTGTCTGTCCCTTGAACTTCCTTGTCCCTCCCTCCCAACCCTTTCTTACTCTATGGCGACTCAGAGCTGGCCGGGAGGGTGGAATCGACACCCTAATGGCCAACCCGTGAGCGCCACTGCAGTGCTGCCGCCTTGACGCAGCGCTCGCTGGTGCGCCGACTCACCTATCCCCAAAAAAAAAAAGAGTTCCCACAGGGTCATGACCTCCAGCCAGAACCTAAATGTGGTGAATGGTGAAGATACACAGAAAGATCAGGAATTATGGTAGGTATGTAATGTTCATTCGTGGAGGTATACATTAATCGGTTGCCCTGCATTCTTTTACAGTTGAGGGGGCAAGTATAGGTTAAACAACCCAAGTCTATTGGACTCTCACAGTGCTAGCCTCTTCAGTGGCAGTAGGTCTGTCCTATTAGGGAGAATAACACAATCCTATCATTTTTATTTAACCATTTCTTTGCTAGGGAGAAACATGCAGAAGAGTGGACCTCCTCTGGCGCTCTCTACCCCACTGAACTTGTATCCAAACTGATTATTATCAACCTGCAGTCAATCAGTCTATCATTCCTTAATATTTGGTATTACCCAGAAAAATTAACAGTTCTAACTAGTAACGCTGTACTTTTAAACTTATGTTCACTGTCCTAAGCGAGTTAGACAGTCACCGCATTACTAACTAGGCAAAAAAAGAGATGAGGGGGAACATACAAAATAGCAGTTTCACTCTTCACTAACCTTGTGAAATCCAACAGTAACATTGGGGTAATAAAATATCCCCCTCGAGTCCCCTCTAAAATCCCCTAAAGCTTTTTTTAGTAGAAAATCTGTCTCACTTAGGAAACCGTGGAAATGAACTTTTAAGTCCAGTTCTGCTATAACAGGTGTTGACAGATCACCAATCAGTCTTCCGATTCTGAAGACGAGTGGTGAGCCTATGAGGCATCTCTGTGTCCCGCGAACTCCTGCTCCACCTTCTCTGTCCAACGGCCTACATCTTGGGGGCTATTGAACTGCCATAACTCCCCCCCCGCACACCACTCTGAGGTGGGCTGGTAGTAGAAAAGAATGCACAATCCCCAGTGTCCACAACCTCTGCCTTACCACAACAAAAGCCTTTCTTCCGGCTCTTGTTTGGAAAGAAAGATCAGGGTAGAGTTTGACATCCGATACATTGATTTCTAGCAGGTACACCGCCCGTGCTGCTAATATGAGTGCATCCCTACTCTCCAATCCTGCAGATTTAATAAGTATAGTCCATGGCTGATTGGGTGAAGTAGGGCGAACCTGGGGTTTATCCTACACGCCTTTGATAAAGATGACCAGTTGAAGCTGTCTGGTAGTACCAGCTTGTACTGGAGCCAAGTAACCAGAAAGCTCAGTAGTGTTGTTCCCTCCATGAGCTCAGGGACACCGACCACGTGTACTGCATGTTCTCTGACCGCACTTTGTTCTCAATTGCTTCAATGCAGCCTCAGAGTAGGGTGTTTTCCTTAGTGAGGTTTGTCACGGTGGTAAGCATGGTGATTGACCGCTTTTCTGACTCCCACCACCATCCCAGATAATGCCTGTATTGCCACATGATGCATTTCTAGTTTTTGAAGGGTTTTCTCTATTTTTGAATCCATTACTTTCATGGATTCTATCATAGCCTTCCATGGTGGTTCCGCAGCTTCATGAGTTACAGTACTACTTCCACTCGCTGCTCCTGAGGCCTTACTGATGCTTGGCTGCTGTGGATCTTTACCCAGCCCTTGTTGTTGTGCTTTCTGCCCACCCATCTTAGAATTTTTTATATCGATATATTCCTGAGGATATCAATATATTCCTGAGGACTTCGTAAATTAGATTCTGTTAAAGAAATTATTTAATTTCCCGATTTGACTGTTTTTTTTTTAATAAATTCGCTCCATGAGGTAGAGAGCTCCAAGAAGTGCTTTCAGCCTAGAAGATGGCTTTCTAGTGCCCCCCCATTCATTTCAGTTTTTAGATTTTTTAAAGATAGAATTTATTATTATTGTTGTATCAGTTTGTGATTTTATGAAAAATTTTCTGTCAGTTTCTCTCAGCCCTACTGAGCCTCGTCATGACATGTCTACAGGATCACGGTAGAGAGCCTTCCCAGCATTTGACCCAGTGCCATGTTGTCTTGGCACCGTGTTTATCCCAGAGCTGTGTTTCACCTGGCACCATGTTGGGCCTGGGACTGTGTTTAACCCAGTGTCATTTTGGGCCTGTTGCTGTGTGTGGTCTGGCGCCATGGTTGGCAGGCTGCTCCAGCAGTGGGGCCATGTCTAGTCCACTTTCCTGCAGGGGAAGGGTCCTGACAACAGGTGGGCCTGTGCTTGGGGAAGGACAGTCCTCCCGAGTACAAAGGAGTGGTCCAGTTCTAGATTCCAGTTGGGTTCTTGGAACCACTCGGCCTCGAGTTCTTTCTCTCACCTTTCAAGGTGAAAACAAAACAGTACCACTCAAGATCACCCTACAGGAAGTCTTCCACAAGACCCTCAGTTCCTGGGGCCATGGCCCTCTGGCATGGTCCATATTGCTGTGGGCCTTGGTGCCAGGACACAGACTCAGTCTTAGAGTCCCCCTTTGTCCGTAGGGGGTCCCCAGTGGGTAGTCTTCCCTGGGCAGCTCTTCAGAGCAGTACGTGTAGGGTCAGGTGAGGGTGTTGCTGCTGGTGGGTGTGGACCCTGGCCCTCATAGGCTGGTGACACTGAACCCACAGGTGAGGCCCCCCAAGCTAGGTAGAGCATTTGGCTCTGGCAATGGCCTTCTGCCCTTGCCGGTGGCTGCGCTGCTGACTCCTGCCCAGTTGGCTGCACCCTTACCTTATGTCTCTTGGTAGGACTGGCCGGGTACCGCTTTGGTCACCTCGCTGCTGATGGGGTCATTGGTGCTCTGGGGCTGGTGCTGGTGTCGGGTTCAGCCTTCTAGACCTGTCTTGGTGCCTTCCTAGCCCTGGTTCTAGTGCCAGTTCAGCTCTTCAGTGTCTCCCTGGTGCCAGAGTCTCTCTCTCTCTCTCTCTCTCTCTCCCTCCCGGCTGTTGGCCCAGCACCATGTTTGGCCGGTGCCAGGTTTGGCCCGGCATCGTTTGACCCAGTGCCGTGTTTTGCCTAGCGCCCTGTATGGTCTGCTGTCATGTCCCGCGCCGGATCTGGTGTCATGTCTAGCATTGGGGCTGATGTGTCCAGGGCCATTGTTTTAGGCGGGTTCCATACCGGATCTGTGCTGTCCCTATTACTGTTGCCGGCACCTTCTATGGTGTTCTGTCTGGAACCTAGGTGATGCCAGAGGTTCTCAGTTTAAGGGAACCTCACTACTTCTCTCACTCCCCTTGGGGATATCAAGGAAGATAAGTCCCCCCCCAGCATCTCTTCTGAGGGTGATGTTAATGACTGCTTTCCCTGGACTCTTCAGACCCAGGTACTTCTGCTGTGCCTCAGGGCATGCTCTTATGCTTGCTAGCTCCAATGGTAATTTTTCTCTATGTGTTTATCCCTTTGGAGTGCACCTTGCCCCTGGCACAGGGTTTACAAAAAAAAAGAGGGGGGAAGGGGATTCTGCTGACTGCCATATACAGGATTTTATCCAAGCACTCACTACTACTTTTATTTCTCTAGGATTGGTTAGCTCCCTGGATATACAAGCTTCTAGGGCACTGCCTCCTGTACTCTCTCAGCGCACCTGAGATATTAGGACTCCAGGTTACCCTTACCCAGTTGGCTGATAGACACTTCAGCCACAAAGCTCTAGCCATAGCCTCTCGCTTCCTTCCCTTCTTGGAGTTCTTTTGAGTCTAGAAGTCTCAGCTCTGACCCTTGCAGTAGTTGCTTTTCCTAGGAGCTCTCCCAGAGAGTCAGGGCCTAGCCTTCCCTTGAAGGCAATATACAGATGATCCTGCATGTAGCTTGCTACTTTTTGCAAAACTCTTTTTTTTTTTTTTTTTTATCATGTTGTTTTTCTTTAAAAAACATGATGACACAGGTGAACAAAGACATTCATTATGATTACAAGTGTGTACATAATCCACATTTGGCATAGGAAGATACCTTTACATAACTGAATAGTGAGAGAAGCAGTACGTAGGTCTACAATCATAGAAACATAGAAACATAGACTTTGACGGCAGATAAGAACCGCTTGGCCCATCTAGTCTGCCCATTTCCCTACTTACAGGATAGGCCACAGATCCTAGTTAACCAACAGCCTATTTCTTCCTACCCCCAACAAGAATTGCCTTATGTCTGTCCCATGCATTCTTGAATTCTCCCACAGTTTTAGACTCCACAACCTCCTCAAGAAGGCTGTTCCATGCATCCACTACCTCTCTGTGAAATAATACTTCCTCACATTGCCCCTGAACCGCTCCCCCATGTTTAAATTGTGTCCCCTTGTTCTTGCACGTCTCTTTTTCTGAAAGATGCTACCCTCTTGGACTTTGTTGATTCCACTGAGGTACGTAAAAGTTTCTATCATGTCCCCCCTCTCCCTTCTTTCCTCAAGGGTATACATAATAAGCTCCTTCAGTCTCTTCTCATACGGCTTCTCTTGCAGACTCTGCACCATTTTAGTTGCCCTCCTCTGGACTGCCTCTATCCTGTCTATGTCCTTGCGGAGATGGGGTCTCCAGAACTGGACGCAGTACTCCAGATAGGGTCTCACCAACTGTCTGTACAGAGGGATAACAACTTCCTGTTTTTTGCTGCTGATGCCTCTCCCTATGCATCCCAGTATACCCCCAGCCCTCCCTACTGCCTTCTCACATTGCTTGCTAACCTTAAGGTCATCTGATATGATTACCCCCAGGTCCCTTTCCTTTTTTGTTGTTGTTGCTACCTCCCCCCATTGTGTATTCTTGCCCTGGGTTCTTGTTTTCAGGTGCATTATTTTGCACTTCTTTGCATTGAATCCTAGCTGCCATACTTCTGACCATTCCTCCAACCTTGCCAAGCCCCTTCTCATACTTTCCACGCCTCCTTGTGTATCAACCCATTGCAGATCTTTGTGTCATCTGCAAAGAGGCACTCTTTTCCTTCCAGTCCCTCTGCAATGTCACTTATGAAGACATTAAAAGGACTGGACCAATACTGAACCTACGGTGCCCACTAGTAACCCCTCTTTCTTCAGAGTGGACTCCATTTACAATTACCTTCTGTGTCCTGTTGTCCAGCCAGTGTTTTACCCAGGCTACCACCTGGATCCCACTCCCAGGCTGGTTAATTTGACTATTAATCTTTGTGTGGGACTGTGTCAAATGCCTTGCTAAAGTCTAGGTAGGCCATGTCCATAGCCCCTTCCTGGTCTACTACTTTGGTCACCCAGACAAAGAAATCTATTAGATTCGTCTGACATGACCTTCCCGCTGTGAACCCATACTGCCTTGGGTCCTATGCCCCACTGGCCTCTAGGTACTCAACTGTTCTTTCCTTTAGAAGTGACTCCATCACTTTCCCTACAAGAGGTCAGACTGACAGGTCTGTAGTTTCCTGCCTCTGTCTTGGTCCCACTTTTGTGAAGGGGAATCACATCCGCCTTCCTCCAGTCCTCGGGTACCACACCATCCTCCCATGATTTATTAAAAAGAGTAGCCAGTGGTTTCACTAGTTCCTCCCTTAATTCTTTTAGAATTCTGGGGTGAATTCCATCAGGACCCATTGCTTTGTCCACCTTCAGTTTTAGGAGTTCTTGCAGAACCCTTTCTTCTGTGAAAGGACTAGGATCGACCCCCATCAAAAGTGCTTCTGTTAATTGGATTAGGCACTTCCCCTCCTCTTTGTGAATACTGAGCAGAAATATTCGTTCAGTATCCTACTTTTCACTGTCCCCTCTGCCCACCCACCGTTCATTCTATTCAGCCTCACTATTCCTCCCTTTGTCTTTCTACGCTGATGTACCTATAAAAGGTTTTATCCCTTCTTAACTGAGTTGGCTATCTTTTCCTCAGTTTGGGCATTTGCTATTCTGACTTCCTCCTGCTTCCTTCTGCCTTAACTGATACAGCTCTCTGTCCTGCTCCTTCTGTGTTTCCTTATACTTCCGGAATGCTGTCTTTTCTTCCTGACTTTCACAGCCACCTCTTTTGAGAACCATAGTGGCTTTTTCTTTTGTTTTGATTTGTTTATTTGCTTCACACAAAGGCTTGTTGCCTCTGTGATGGCAGTTTGATGATTCCCCATTGTTGCTCCACACCTCCTTCTAGCCTGTTTGCTAGTGCTTTTCTGAGGCACTCTCCCATCTTGCCAAAGTCAGCCCTCCTAAAGTCCAGTACCCTCACTTTTGTATGGCTTGACTCTGTAGCTGAGTTTAACGTGAACCACACTGTTTGATGGTCACTTGTTCCCAGATGGCAACCCACTTCTAGATCTGAGATCCTCTCACTGCCCCATTTGAGAGTACGAGGTTTAAGATTGCTCCCTCATGAGTGGGTTCTGAAACTAGCAGTCTGAGGCTTGCCACCTGTAGGGCATCAAGAATGGCCCTGCTCTTGGATGTGGCTGCAGCAAATGTACTCCAGTTAACATCTGGCATATTCAGGTCTCCCATCAACAGTACAGTATCTCCCCTTTCTCTGCCATTCTAAGAATGCCTTCTATCATATCCTTGTCCATTCCCTCCCCCTGACATGGGGATCTGTACACAACCCCTGTGTGGATTGTGGTGCCCTTTCCAGTCTCCAAGGTGACCCACAGTGCCTCCTCTCCTCCTCTCCCTGTTTACTCTTTAGTTCAGTTGCTTTTATCCCTTCCTTTACATAGAGAGCTACCCCTTCCCCTCTTCTCCCCTGCCTGTCTCTCCTGTAGGTTATGTACCCTGGTATGTTAACATCCCAGTCATGGTTCTCTGTACCATGTTTCTGTGACTGCTACGATATACAGGCATCCCTCTTCCATCAAAGCCACCAGCTCAGGGAGCTTGTTGCCCAGACTATGGGCATTGGTACTCATTACCCTGCATTTCCTGATGGCCTTGCTCCTTTTTTGCCCCATCCCTGTCCTTCTTGCCTTTGTCACTTTCTCCATTTACACCTGCCCTTCTCCCTATCGACACCTCTATGTTGGTGTTTACTGCACTTACTACCATGATTTTTTTGGGGGGGCTAGGATTTCCCTGCTCCTTTCCAGTGCCTCCCCCCTTGGCTAGTTTAAATGCTTGCCAATGAAGCATTTAAACCTATCACCTAGGATCCTGGTTCCCCTCCTGGACAGATGCAGCTCATCATGCCAGTATAGGCTTGCATCACTCCCATTTGGACCCCGGTGGACCCCCAGTCCACAATGAAGCCACATCCCTGAGCTCCACACCAATTTTTCAACCACTGATTGAATTCCATGGTGAGGAACACCCTAGCCTCTCCTACGCCATAGATGGGCAGCACCTCCGAGAGGGTTACCATGCGTTCTACTTGTCTAAGGCCCCTCCCCAATCCCACAAACTCTTCCTGCACTTCTCTAATCCCTTTCTTAGCCAGGTCATTTGTCCCTAGGTGGACAATGAAATCCAGCTCCCTCCCCTGTGCAGCTGCTCTGGCAATCCTGAAGATTCGCTCCCTGTCCCTCCAAGCCATGGTGCCAGGCAGGCACCTTGCCTCCCTCTCCCCTTCCTCCCCAAGTTCTACCTTTCTAACAGTGGAGTCCCCCACCAGGAGTTGTTTCCTTCCCCTGTGGGGTCCCCTGCCACCCTCCTGTGGGTCTCCTTTGTGGAGGTTCCCAGCATCCTCCTTGGTCTCCACTGCAGGTGCCTCCATAGAGGAACCACACTTTGCCAGAATGGCATAGGAATTGTGGAGAGTACAACTGGAGGGATGCCTCTGTTCCACCACCCTCACCCTCCCTGAGCCCACTGTGGTCCAACCACTCCTCTTTCTTGGCAACCTCTGAGGCAGCGGCAGTGGCACTGGTGGTCCCTGGATGAAGAGGAAGCCCCAAAATCCTGGCCAACTCAGCCTGGAGATGAGCAACCTCCTCCCTCAGCCCAGAGAGGTGCCTGCAGATGGGACAACACCGCATCCTCCAGAACGTCTCCCGGAAGACTGCTGCTCCACAGCCACTGCACTTCCCATCATGTCTTATTTCTGGCCCCTTAACTGTTTGCAATCCTTACTCTTTCCTCTGTTTTTTTTTCTCTCTCTCCTTACTTTCTGCCTGTTTGCCCTTTAAGCTCTTGATTGTTCTGTTCTGAGACAAGAATATCCTATATTTCTCAGTAGACCCCTTACTTGCTCAGAGGCAGACCTCCAGCAGCTAGAGGGGGCTGGAGAGCTACTCTTGCCCTTCTAGGATGGTGGGTCTTTGGTGGCTCTGTGATCACTCACTTCCTGCTCCCAAACAGGAAGTTCCTGTTGTCAGTCAAATCCTGTGCCTATAAAAGTAGAACTAGCTTTGGGTGCGAGGGTGGAGGGGAGGGAAGGAGGGCAATATAGTCCCAGTAGAGAAGTCCAGTCACACAGCAGTCCTTTCTCCTGGTGTCTTCTGCCAAGCTATTAGCAGAATCTTTCTAAGGCAGTCTTTAAATGTAGCTTCCTTCTAGCTAAGCCACTCCCCCTACTTACTAGATCTTTCTACAAGTAATTTAAACCTCACAGCTATCAAGTCCTTTCAAATCTATACAATTTCCTCCCCCCAGCCCCTCTCCTGAATCCATCATTCCCAAATTTAGGGACAAAAGTCCCAGTCCACTGCCATTTGATGAATAATCTATCTCTGCCACGAGACCTTAACTGCCACTCCCTATCCTGCATTTTAGCTATTAAACTTCCCATTTTATAAATGTTCACCATGATATCTCTGTATTCCTGTATGGTAGGGACCTTCTGGGTCATCCACTGTCTTGTAATGGCTTTTTATGTGTGCTAGGAGGCAGACAGGAAGCAATGTTCTAGTCCAGGATGGAGTATGCGCTGGGTATGTGTGCAATAGAAACATTTCTACTGTAAGAGCAACTGATTCCCCCAAACAATCTGACATATATTTTTGTAAATACATCCAAAATGGCATGAGAATTGGACATTCACACATAATGTGACCCAATTCAGCCAGAGAACACCCACAGCCCCTTCAGCATTTCCCATAGCTAGCTGGCAAATACTGTATAGTACCTTATTTTCACTGGTCCTAAATATTCGCTATATTAGCTTAAAGAGGTTTATCAGTGAATATAAGGGACCAGTGGAAAAAAAGTACCCCTCGGCCACCTGTACCTATACCTGCCCAAGAGTACCATCACGTCGGTTGCATTCTGTTAGTCTCCTCACTCCCTCCCTCCTGGCACACACATCTACACACATTACATAAAACCGATGCTGACATAATGTTATGATTGTGCAGATTATGCAGATGTTGTTATAAAATAGCTGTAGCTGTAGTTGAGTACTGGTTATGGAAAAATACAAAACAGACCTTCCAATTTCTCTCTCTCTCCCAGCCGCACTCATGCTCACACGCTCGCTCCAGCAGCACATGAAAAAACTCCTGATGCATCTTCTCTTTTATTCTCTTTATTTCTCCACAATAAACCCAAAAAGAAAAAGAAAAGTAATCCCCAAAGTAATCGACAAAGTAATCCACAGAGTGATCCATTTAAAAACTAAAAACGACATTGGCGGTTTCAGAGATGCCACATCACAGCACGTGGCTGAGTGGGTGGTTCTGTACGTTCAACGTCAGCTTCCTGGACATTCTGTGGTGTCTTAGGAACCCCTGCAACAGCAAACCCAAGACAATCAATAAGTATGGAAGAAAAAAAAAAGGTAATCAACCTGTTCACTGTTTGATACTTATTTGGCATTTCTGTGCTTTCTGAGGTCTCAACGATAGTATCCTTGACATCCTCAATTTCAGGTATCTTAGCAACCCCTGCAACAGCCAACCCAAGACAATGAATAGGGATATGGAAAAAGAAAGTTAAGCAGCCTCAAACACAGTGCTGATACAGTACTTAGTAGGGGCCTCCGAGCACTCAACAATAGTATCGTTCGTATCCTCCGTATCTGGTAGCTTAGCAAACCCCTGGTTAAGACATGTCTCATGAGCCTCGGCTATTCCTGCCTGCACAAATCCTCTTATACAGTCCTCACTCCAGGTACTGAGCTCTGTGAACGAGGCCACCAATCATTGAGTATGTTTCTCCTTCAGGTTTTGAAGTTTTAAGTCCACTTTAAGTTCTGCTTCACCACGGGACAGCTGCTCAGCCACCAGTTCTGCATACCAGTTTGTAAACCTCTTTTTTTCTCATATCCTTAAACATTTTGTTGACAGAGATGTCGAGAGGTTGGAGGAGGTCAGTGCTTGCTGCAGGGATATGCACTGGTATGATGGTCAGTGCTTGTCGTGTGTCCAAAACCTTTGCTGTTATATGTGCTCTAAAGAGATCCAGTAACAATAGAGCTTTCTGCTCATCAGGCAAACACAGTTGGTGTCTTATATGGGCAAAGTAGGGGACAAGTGCTTGCTCAATATGCTGGATTACTGTGTCCTCAACCCAGTGATTCATAGAGTGGCTGATGATCCACTTGCTAGAAAATTTATGACCCGGGTGGCAGGCATTCATTTTCCTTTTACAAATGACCTGCGGGGGCAAGAAGCTGCCAGCCAACGTGCATGCAAGCAGTAACGAAATTTGTCGCTTACCCCCAGTCCAGTCAGTGCGACCTATTTAGAACCTGTTGCTGCCTACAGCTTGCACCACCCTGGCATTAACAACAGCCCCTTCAGAATGCAGGCTATTTACAACTTTTTTTAGCTGCTCCTCTAAATCTTTAAGTAGCTTAGTTGGGCGACCTCTTGGTGTACAGGGCAGCACTGGGGGGAGTTTTGTCTAGTCTGGCGTCATTTGGACCTTCAAAAGGTAGTCTGTTTTAAATTTACAAATGGTACTCTCATTAATGGTTGCACTGTATTTACTGTTGCAGAAATGGACAGCAGACATCACACCATTTTCTGCCTCATACCTCCCAAGCTCAAACCTAACCTCCACACTGTAGAACTGGTAGTCCAATGCCCATTTTCTTTTTGCAGCAGGTATGCTTGCTAGCTCTCGAGAAACTAATGTGGCTACATGGCTTTCGATGCTTGATGATGCGGCAAGATTTACAGCATCCACATTGGAGACATCCAGTGGATATTGTCACTTCCTCTTGCCATCACCCGTGAGCCAGGTAAGAATAGACATACTGGGGCAATGAGCGCTTCTCAGAGTGACAGCGATTATGTGTAGTGTTAGTGTTGTGGCCAAACAACTAGACCTTATAGTACTAAAATCAAGTTGATCACTGCAGTGCTAAATAGTGGGCTACTCCTGGTTAAACAATGAAAAAAAAAATCAAAAGCGCACAAATGCATTTGATCAGCTGATAACGCGAAAAAAAGTTAACGCAAATTTATGGTACTATACAGTATTTGGTAAGCCTCACAGGTGATGTAAAGTATCTATAACAACACTTTCATGAAAATTCTCTCCATATATTTGCTGAAGTAATCTTTACTGCTGCTAGAACTGATTCCTTCCATTGTTCCCCAGAAAGTTCCAGACCAAGATCCTTATTCCAACTCTGTTGGATCAAATCCGCATACTCAGAAGTTAAGTCCCTCATGATTTTGTATAGAGACCCCATTAAATGGTCCCAATGATTGCTCTGGATATGATCCATGTACAGTTTGAGTAGGGGAAGGGTCGGGCTCATTAGCTTGGCCTGGGTCACCCTACTCCGTAATATATAATTCCTGACCTGAAAATACCTAAAAAGGTCGGAGCTCGGAATGTTATATATAAGGGTTAATTCTTCAAATGTCAGGACACCAGAGTGCCCCAAAAACTGAAATATGTGATCTTCTTGGACATAAAGTCTCCACCACTCATTCACACTAATGGGAGTATGCCGGAGGCCCAAGGACCCAGTGGGAGCAAACTTTTTCAGAAGGGCCGGCGCCTGAGATGGAGCCGTGAGGAAGTGGCACCGCGAGCCCGGTGCTTGTGGTAATGACTATTTCGGCGTCGACCCTCCAACCGCCTCAGTTCCTTTTTCCTGCCGTCGAGTGGGCTTCAGTGATGACGTCGCTCACCTGCCAGGAGTTAAACTTCACTAGCAGCTTAGTTCAGTTTATTGTTTTGTAGATTATTTCAAATCAGTACAGATTATATTTATTAATTCTAACAGTTGTACAAAAGAAGTCTTCAGCCCTCCATTGACGGAGTCAACCATTAGCGGGTCAGGTGACAGTAGGGAGACTTCGTATAAAAGCTGTTCAGTCAGCCAGGCTGGGTCCGGTCTGCCACTCTCACTGGAGGGGGGTCTGACAATGAACGGTCCAATGCTCAGGGAGATGGGCAGTCCCCCAGAAAGTATAAAGGAAGCGGTCCATTCTCAGCAGCTTTTCGGCCTCGGTTCTTTGACACATAGGTCGCAGAAGAAACGGCATCACTAGAAATTAAGCCCTCTGAATGCGTCTGTGCGTGAGCGGTTATTAGGACCAGGCACCATTCTCCACCTCTGTCGGAGTCGCCGGTTTCTGTCTCTGGTGGCCGACCTCCTCGACACCGGAGCTCCTGCCCGCCTATTGGAGGAGCTTCCGATAAGCAGTTTCACCAGTGGGCTGCTCTTTTGGAACAGTGGGCTCAGAGGTTGGTCCAGTTGCCCGAGCCAAATCAGTCCAACACCGGGGCCTTCGGGCCATTCGGTTTCGGATGGGCAGGTGAGGTGGTTGGGCCTTCCTAGTCGCGTGGCACCTTCTTCGATGCCGTCGACTCCGTGCTCGGGTGTTTATCACCTCCATGGCTGTGGCGCAGGGGTCCACACCGATGCCTCTATCTCCTGCCATTTTTCCTCCTTTTACTTCCAATCACAGTTTTCAGACTCCTGTGACGTTGTCATCATCAGCGGTGCCTTCTCCTGCACCGGGGGTGCTGTCAGTGCCATCTGCGGTGCTGCGGGCTCTGTTGGCGCATCTGCAGTGCTGTGGGCTCTGTTGGTGCCATGTGCAGTGCTGTTTCCGATGGCGACTTCTTATTTGTTCTTGGCACCGTTTTCCTCAACAGCACTGGGGATGAGTGTGGCACCATCTGGTCTTCAGGGGTTTTTGACTCCAATTCTTTCTTCTTCTTTTCTTCCTCCTGATTTTCACTCTTTTCCTGTCTACACAGTCCCCCCTGGACTGTCAGGAGATGATTTTGAGCCTGATCCAGATCTTCGCCTGGGTGATGACGTTGGTGCTGACACTGTCGTGGGGGCAGGGATCAATCCTCCTGCAGAGCCTGTTGTTGAGGACCTTTCCTTTAAGTCTCTGCTCAAGAATTTGAATTCTACTCTTTCTCTCCAGACCACAGGACTCAATCCTGGGAAGCTTTTGTGTCTCTAATATCTTCATGTCCCAGAGATCCCTATGGATTCAACCCCTCTGGTACAGCCCTCTTTCGATACCCTTACACAGATGGTGTGGAAGAATCTGGCTCTTATTCCTTTTATGGCCAAGTCCATAGATAGGAAGTATCCCCCTTCCTAGGATCACCTCATTTTGGCATCACAAGCCTTTGCTGATGCCATAGTGGTCCTGGCAGAGAATGATAAGGCTGCCCTACTGCAGGAATCTACAGCCCAGCCTATAAACAAAGAATCTCACAAGATAGACACCTTAGGTAAGAGAGTCTTTGCTGCCTCAACCCTGGGCATGCGCACTGCCAGCTATTAGGGCTATTATTCTCAATATGAGTATGTTCTTTGGCATTCACTCAAAGCAATGGTAGAAGCTCTACCCGAATTGGAGGTTAACTTAGAGCTACTTCAAACCATAACTAGGGGTATCGAGTCCAATAACCAACAGGTTAGGCTGCAATGGACGCCTTCAATACTGCTTCCCGGGTGGCTGGCATTTGCACCCGTTGCCACCCTTGGCTGCATACTTTGGGCTTCACAAATGACGCCAAACAGCAAGTCATGGCCTTACCTTTCGACAGTATTTATCTGTTTCGACCTCAGGTGGAGCAAACTCAAGAGGCCACACGGAAGACTAGGTCTGCCATTAAGACAGCCAGACCTGCGCCCGTGCCCTCCCGGGGGGGGACAAGCACCAGTTTCACAACCATCAGTCCTTTCAAGGTAAAGGCAGAGGAGGTTTTAACAGAAACCAAAACCCTCAACCACAAAAGAAAGTGCAGCAGAAGGCACAAGGCCCAAAAGCACCCAGTGCCACCTTCTGAGTTTCCGGCCCAGATCCCACCTCAGCTGCCCGAGCGGGACTCCTCTTCAGCAGTGGGAGGACGTCTGACTCAGTTCTGCCACCAGTGGAAATTTTTATTTATTTATTTATTAAATTCTCAGATTACAAATACCTTTGAGCAGAAACTGCTCATTTACAAAGGTTCCACGTCAAAGGATGAAGGTCAACAAAAATACAGAGGTAATAAAAGAATGCACAATAAACAACCAAAACAACTAAAAGAAAAAATAAAGATACTCAGTTATAACATACTTTAAGATAATATTCATATAATGAGCAGCTTGAGTAGGCAGCTGGCTGCGGTAACAATAAGAGATAGAGGGCACCATAGGCAGTTAGTATTGCAGGCGTGCGACCAGGAGAGGAAGTTGGCAGCTAATGGGCCACTGTCCGATGGTGGTGGAAAATGTCTTGAACCAGTGGAGATGCGAAGCAGGAAAGGAGTCACAAGGAAGGCCCGGTGCCAGAGGGAATGAGACTGGGAAAGGGTGGGCTGTGAGACATGAGTGAGCTGGGAGGTGTTTAGAGAGATCTCTGTTCAGAGAAGCAGTCACATTGAGTGGTAGAGGTGAGGTAAAGTCTGAGATTCCTTTTGAAGGGTTCAAGTGTAGTAGAGGAAAGTGCTTCTTTATTGAGGGAATTGAACCATTGAGCGGCTCTATAGATAAAGGACCGCTGACCCATGGAGGTACGACATCTGGGAACCTGAAAGGTTAGAGATTGGGCACCACGTGTTTGTTGAGTGCCACTGTAGGTAGTAAGGAGTGAGCTAACACCAGGTGACATGACACCGAGGAGAATCTTTTTGGTAAGTAAGCAGGTCTGGTATTGTATTCTGCTGAGTAGGGGTAGCCAGCTGGCCTGTGCATAGAGGTCACAGGTGTGAGTCTGTCGGGCCACACCCATTAGTAGTCTACAGGCTTTGTTGAGAGAAACTGAGATCCTACGGAGGGCTCTTGTTGAGGCAGAGCCATAGATGGCAAGGCCATAGTCAATGATAGAGGTGACAGAGCTGTAGATGGCTAGCTTAAGGGCATCTGCAGGCATACAGTGCTTGTGTTTGTGTAGTAGTCCAATCCGTATATTGGCGGTCTTGGAAGCAGTGTCAATATGCTGAGTGTAGGAGAGGGTACTGTCCAGGGTAATACCAAGGTACTTGAACTCCTTGACATGTTCGAGTGGGTTCCCAGTGTGGTTCTTGATGGTGAGGGACAGAGAGTTGTGCCTGCTCCATCGGTTACAGAAGGACATGACTTTAGTCTTGCTGTGGTTTAGGACAAGTTTATGAGAATTGAACCAGTCGTCGATGCGCTTAAAGTCGAGCTGCAGCTGGGATTCGAGGACTGTAATGTCATGGTAGCTGGAAAACAGGACTGCATCGTCTTAGTATAATAATATATTTTGGTGGCAGGCACTGGGGAGATTGTTGATGAAGAGGGAGAAGAGTAGAGGGACCAGAATTGACCCCTGGGAGACTCCGGAGCGGACCGGTTTCTCATCCGAAGAGATCCCTGCAATCCTTACACGTTGGATCCGATTATCAAGGTAGCTGGTGAACCATGGAAGGGCATCGCTGGAGATCCCAATGGAGGACAGTTGCTTGAGTAGTAGGGGGTGGTTAACTGTGTCGAATGCCTTGGTAAGGTCTATAAATACTGCCCCTCCACAATTCCCTTTGTCAAGCGTGGCATGGATGAAGGTTGTAAATTCCAACAGTGCAGTGGTGGTGCTGTGCCCTTTTCTGAAGCCATGCTGCTCTGGGCACTGTACATTGTACTTATCCAGGAATTCAACTAGTTGGTCCGACACTATTCGCTCCAGCGCTTTAGATAGTGGGGGAAGGAGTGAGATAGGTCTGTAATTGGTGTGCAGCATCCTATCTCCCCTTTTGTGAACCAGTGTGACAGTGGCTTTCTTCCAGAGAGAGGGGAAATGGCCCAATCTAAGCGAGAGATTGAAGATCTTTGTAAGTGGTTCTAAGATTTCATCGAGGAGTTGTGCCAGCAGTTTCAGGTCAAGGGAGTCACCACTGTACCCTTGTTTGCTGATGGCCTTTTGAATGTATTTTCTAGCTACTTGTAGTGGGGTCTCCTTAAAAAAAACTTTGGGGTTGTACGTTCTAGTTGGGGGGTAACTTGGGAGCAGCTGGAGGGGAGGTCATCGAAAAAATTTGGTGGAAGGACACTGTCCAGGTTTGTAAATGCATTATTAAAAGTGCTGGTGATGGTACTTAGGTCGAGTGTAGGAGTGCCGTGAAGGTTGAGCATAGTGGGTGGTGCTTTAGGATCCTTGCCCATGAGTTCTTTCATGTTGTTCCAGAATTTGTTTCCCTGGCCCCAAGAGTTGGGCAGAGCCTCTTTGTAATAGCTGCGTTTAGCATTCCGTATTTTTCGAGTGCAATCATTTCTGGTTGCTTTGTATAATTGTATGTTTACTTGCGTCGGAGTTGCACGAGCACAATGCCAGAGGTGGTCTCTGTGCTTGTACAGAGTTAAAAGGTCAGTAGTAACCCAGGGGTTGGTCTGTCCTTTGACCTTCATCTTTTTCATTGGTGCGTAGATGTCACAGGCTTCATTGAAATGTTTGATAAACAGGTCCAGAGCTTTGTTGGTGTCATTGAGGGAGTCAAGCACTGCCCAGTTCAGCCTGGTTAGATGGGATTTTAACAGCTGGAGGTGCCCTTGTTTGATAACCCTGGCATAGATAAGCTTGGGAGGGGGCTTGTGGTATTTGACCAGGAGCAGATGACAGGTGAGTGGTCACTCATTGTATCTGGGAGTACAGAAACATTGGAGATGCATTCAGGGCGGTTAGATAGAATCCAGTCTAGAAGCGTAAGGGAGCCTGTCCTATAGTTACACCTAGTGGAGGCATTGACCAGTTGAGTGAGGTGATGCGCCGTGCCTCCATCCTTATAGG
The DNA here is from genome assembly GCA_016271365.2 of Neoceratodus forsteri. Taxonomy (NCBI): domain Eukaryota; kingdom Metazoa; phylum Chordata; order Ceratodontiformes; family Ceratodontidae; genus Neoceratodus; species Neoceratodus forsteri. Next base: position 254,130,600 of record CM028129.1, on the reverse strand, counting down.
TAGTGGCCTCAGCGGAGAGCCAGTTAATGTTAAAATTACCCGTGATTATGGTTTCAGAATTATGTTGCTGGACCCTTAGATATTCCATGATGCTATGGAAGCCAGCAGCCTGGTCTCTTGGGGGTAGGTAAACTGAGATGACAGTGCGTTCCTTGTTATGTGCACCAAGGAGGATTTTGATTGTGAAGACCTGAGAGGAGTTGCTCAGGCTAGGGGATGGGATGATGTGACCCATAAGGGTATCCTTAAGATAGATGGTGCAGCCCCCGCCCTGTTTAGCAATCCTGTCTTGCCTGAAAATGCAGTAGCCAGAGATAGAGACTGAGGTATCAGGGATTTTAGGGTTTAGCCATGTTTCCACAACTGAGAGAACATCAGGGTTGTGCTGTAGGATCCATGTTTGGAGGGAATCAAGTTTGTTGAGGATGCTGCAGGGGTTGATGGATGCCATGGTGAGTGTCCCTGTCATTCTGCTTGGTGCCACTGCTGGCTGCCCAGGTGGTCCTGGGTTGGGGTGAACATTTCCTGAGAGCAGGAGCAGCATAAGGAGAATTTGTAGGAGAAAGGATTTCAGTATCTTGTAGATACCTGGTGGTTAAATCATAAGCCAAAAGAAATTATCAACAGCTGAGGTCCAGAGTCACAGAATGTGTTAGAATTCCTGAAGGTGATGAACTGTGCCTGCGCATATGCAGGATGTGAAATCCTTTTGTCTGCATGCTTCTTTGTCATTCAAAGAGGTTGTTGAAAAGCCCACATACAGATCATGGAGCAGGTCAGACGAAAATGTGGATTCAAGCAGGACCTCAAGTCACTGAGTTTGTCAGACTTAGTTGCTTGACTTATGTTTCGCTTGGGATAGCTTCCAAAAAGTTGATTTTTAAATGAAAAATGCAGATACCTGGTGATGATGTTTTGCAGAAATCCAGTTCAGGAGACTGTCATAGATGTAGTGAGCAAGAATGGTGTAGTTACTCCAAGCAGAAAACCATGTAAATCCACAAAAACTAAGCTACAGACACAGACAAGCAGCCACCTCACAGACCCAGGAGGCGGAGCACCAGTTAAAGTGAAAGTTAGTTGAAGTGAAAGTTAGTTGAAAGATTTTCTGACTTTTGTCTTTCCAGTTCAGAAGCTTTTGATGGCTACATTTTTGACAGTGAAATACTCCTCCCACTTGCATGTAGTCCAATTTTGAAAGGGGTTGCATCTGCCCTGTGCACCGGATGCAAAGAAGTTTGTGCTGCCAGCGGCAGAAGTGCTGTGCATCCAGTGGTGGATGTTGCTGGCACAAGGAGTAAGTTTGCATTGGCCCTTTAACAAAGTTAGTCATATCATGAAATCTATAACATCAGACAAATGGGTCCTCAGAATAATCTGCGAGGGGTAGTCTCTCAATTTTTCAGAAACCCCTCCAGATTATCCTCCCAAATGACAGCCCAGGCTGTCAGCGGTACAGTCAGACCTTCTTGCTTCCAGGGTACAAGGCCTTCTGAACAACAGGGCAGTAGAAGTAGTTCCGCTGGAACAGCAAAACACAGGTTTCTACTCCCATTACTTTCTGATCCCAAAGAAAACTGGTGGCATGCGCCCTATTCTGGATCTTAGAAAGTTAAACAAGTTCCTACACAAGGAAAAGTTCAAGATGATATCACTCAGTACTCTGCTACCTTTGATTCATCGACATGATTGGCTAGCTTCCCTGGACATGCAGGATGCCTACCAACACATTCTCATACACCCAAAGCACCACAGATACCTAAGATTCATGGCATTGGGTCAACACTATCAATTCAGAGTCCTGCCTTTGGGCTATCCTCTGCGTCTCAAGTTTTTACAAAGTGTTGTGCAATTCTCATGGCGCACCTCAGGAAAACTGGGATACAAGTGTTCTCATAGCTGGACGACTGGCTCTTAGCAAGTCCCTCCAGACAAGAGACTCTGGAGGCTGTGGCCATGGTCTCAGACTTCCTCACATCCATGGGAGTCCTGCTGAATCTCAACAAGTCGCAGTTGCAGCCCTCCGGCCCCTCCTAGAAGCTCCTCTTCATAGGAACTCTTCTGGACAGCTCCTGTGCGAAGGCTTTTCTTCCAGAGGACAGAACGAGTGATATCGTACAGATGACCCAATACATCACAGAACACAGTTCAGTTCGAGCTATTTCAATGCAATGAATGCTGGGCCTCATGGCATCCTCAGTGTTCACGGTACCCTTGGCTCGTCTTCACATGAGAACCTCTCAGTGGATGCTCAATGCTCAGTGGTCCCCAACCACTCACCCTCAGTTCTTTCTCATCAAGGTGACAGAACCTCTGAAGAGGTCACTCACCTGGTGGTCTCAGAAGGACAATCTTCTGGAAGGATATCCCTTCGCCCCTCTGGATCATCAGATCTCCATTATCACGGTTGTGTCCGTGATGGGTTGGGGAGCTCACTGCTGGGATCTCCACACCCAGGGTACGTGGACTCAGGACGAGTCTCAGCTTCACATAAACATCCTGGAAATGAGAGCCATCCTCTTTGCAGTCTGAGCTTTGAAGGACATACTCTGTCACAAGAACATTCTCCTTCAAACAAACAACAGGGCAGTGATGTACTACATCAACAAACAGGACAGAGGGTAGTGCACATGCTTACCCATTATGCAGGGAAGCAATGAGAGTGTGGGAATGGTGCCTGGAGCACAAGGCTCTGATCCAGGCAGTCTACCTGCCAGGAGTGCAAAACGAGCTGGCAGACCGTCTAAGCAGAACGGAGGCGGATCTTTACGAGTGGTCTCTCGACTTAACCATCATTCAGTCACCATTCAAAGAGTGGGGAAAACCAGTCTTGGACCTGTTTGCATCCCCACTCAATGCAAAACTGCCTCGCTTCTGCTCCAGAAATCCAGGACCTGGCATTTTTTGTCAGGATGCATTCAGGCTGCAGTGGACAAAACGCTTTCTATACGCCTTTCCTCCTCTGCGTTCTCTATCTGGTGTGCAAAATCCTCTTGGAACCCTTTTTCCTGCCCATCGAATAAAGTCTTGGAGTATCTTTTAGACCTCTCAAACACAGGTCTGCAGTACTCCACAGTCAAAGTTTATCTTTGTGCCATTTCGGCATATCATGAACCGGTACTTTCCATGTCACTGGCTCAGTTACCCATAGTTAAGGGGTTTCTTAGGGGTTTTCTGCACACTAGACCTCCTATTAGATGTCCAGTTGCAGCCTGGGACATTAACCCTGTGCTAGACATGCTCATTCGTAAACCTTTCCAGCCTCTAGCTACTTGCAAGCTATAGTTCCTCACTTGAAAAAATGGCCTTCCTGGTGGCTGTTACTTTGACCTGTAGAGTTTCTGAAATACATGCACTGGTCTGGACCCCCAGTACACTGTATTTCCACAAGTGCAAAGTAGTTCTTAGGACTCATCCTAAGTTTCTCCCTAAGGTTGTCTCAGAATTCCATCTAAACCAACCTTTAGTCCTTCCTACCTACTTTACGAACTTCTAGAATGAAGTGGAGCGTACCCTTCATTCGTTGCATGTTAAGAGAGCATTGCAGTTCTCTCTAGATAGAACAAAAGAAATTCGCAAGGCTCAACAACTATTTGTTTCCTTCAGCGAGACCCAGCTGGGTCAACCTGTTGCTATCAGACACAATCTGCAGGTCGAGAGGGCAGCAAGGAAGCCCTCCCCAGAACCAGAGTGCGGACCCCCCCAACCGGCCAACACAAGCATCGCAAAGCTTCGGGGCACAATCTGCAGGTCGAGACGGCAGCGAGGAAGTCCTCCCCAGAACCGGAGTGCGGACCTCCCCCAACCGGCCGACACAAGCATCGCAAAGGTACGGCTCGTCTGCTACACAGTTGAACAAGCAAACAAAGCGGAGCAAGGAGAAAAGGTGCCAAACTTTTAATTGCAGTTGGCAGACGAGTGGAGATAGTTTTTGGCTGCCTTTAAAACCTTAAAAGCACTGTGTATTTTTACCCTATTACTGGGTGCTTTAATTTAAACTAATTTAATCTGCAGCAAACATTAATTTATTGTCTGCCTTTTCAGTGCTCCTGAACAGGGTGCTTTAAAACAGTCACTGCAGAGGTAAATCACTAGGGATAGATTTCTTAATCACAAGCTGTGCAGGACATCTAAATCGTTGTCTGTAAAGAAAAGAAAAAGTTTAAACTGTATGTTACCAGCTGCATTAAGGCACCTCAAAGCCCAGATTATCTTCTGTTAAACTTAGTAGTTAAGACTGTAGCAAGCCCCTCCCTCCCACTTACCTGTTTCAACTCTGTCTTCCACAACAGCTTCGGGGCACAATCTGCAGGTCGAGAGGGCAGCGAAGAAGCCCTCCCCAGAACCACGGCCCTCACCACCACCCTTGGCAGACACTCCCTTATATAGCAGAAATCACATGCTTGTTTTAACCACGCTCCCTTATATAGCAGAAATCACATGCTTGTTTTAGCCTACTTTCCCATTTGCAGGTTATACCAGGCATCCACTAGAGGCCACTACACCAAGGTCTTAGCAATAAGACACCATTCAAAACCCTTGCTCCTTAGCCTCTCCATTATGCCTCAGCTATACTTATTAATCTTCTTTACCCTCACCCCCTGGGTGTCCCTCCCACCATCAATTTACCCTACGCTCCCAGATCACATCACATCTTGCGACAGGCTACTAACAAATATTCCTACCTCTACTATCACAGCTGAGTTGCACCATGGCTACTTCTATCATACTCTATCCACCGGCCCTGGGCTAATCCCAGCTACCTTCCGAATCAGTCTCCTAGTCCTTCTACCACATACCTGGAGACCAAAAGGTGACATAGCCGTACCTCATACCACTTCCAGAATGCTTCAGTGGATAGCTCATCACACCAAACTCCTGTCACCCTGCTACTTCTCCTTGCAGGTGATATCGAGCTTAACCCTGGAACAACCCATCCCCACGCCCAAAACCCTTCTGTCCCACTCCAACTCCCCACAGGGCTTAAACTGATACACATAAATATATGCAGTCTTTTGCTCAAAATAACCTTGCTACAAGCCCTCGCCGTGTCCCTCAGCCCAGACATACTGATTATCTCCAAAACCTGGCTAAAATCACATAACACCAATGCAGAATTTGCTACACCTGGTTACACACTTTTCCGCCATGACTGTGTGGGGAAAAAAATGAGGCGGCATAGCTATGTATGTTGCCTCCACCATCAGATTCTCCACAACTGCCCTATCCCTACCTTCTGACTACATTAATGCCTTAATGGTAAAACTCACCATCCCCCATTCAATCCCAATCTACATAGCAGGTACGTACTGCGCTCCAGGCTCCACCTCACCTGCCATACTGGACTACCTCGGCTACTTTAACTCCTGGCAGCAGGTGGTGAGATCCACATACTAGGGGATTTTAACCAGAACTGACTTGCTGAGTCCCTTTCCAAATTTCGTGACACGGTAACGGCCCTAATCCTAACACTACTAATTACTGAACCTACTCGGGCAAACCTCAAAACACAGAACCATACACTGCTAGATTGGTCCCTGATATCTCACCCGCACAGGATCATAGCCTCAGGTCTCCTTCCAGATGCCCTTAGTGACCACCATGGAATCTACTCCGTACGCAAAATTCACAAACCTAAAGCTCCCCCACCCAGAATCTTACTGTCTAGATCCTACAAATCTCTGGACCTCCCCTCATTATTAAATGATTTGGGCAACTATGACTGGTCGTGCATTAGTTAATTCACCTCAACAGACGAGGCACTGTCATTCTTTAAGTCCAAGTTCATCGCCATCTGGGACCACTACGCCCTCCTCAGATGGACCAGAGTCCGAGGTGCTCATCTCCCATGGATCTCTCCCGATATCTTAGCCCACCTCCAAATCCGAGACAAGGCCTGGAAAACCTTTAAGACTTCCAAATCTCAGGCCGACCTTCAGACCTACAGCGCGCTCCGCAATTCTAGTGCCAAAAGAATCCATCAAGCAAAGGCCAACTATTTCTTATGCGCATTCAATTCCTCCTCCCGTCTACTGTTTCGATTCTGGAAGGTGGTCAAATCGCTTCTCTGCTCACCATCACAGCCACCCACCCCTTCCCTGCAGGTTGGGGGTCTCTCCATCACTGACCCCTCAGCAGTTGCTGCCTTATCTAACACTGTCTTCACTACCAGCCATGCTACTCCCTTGTCCACCCCACACCCTGCTCAGCATGCCTCCCTCCATCACCCCATCTTGTGGCACACCTGCAGCTCACCCCTTCTCCTTCCTGCAAGTCACCTCTGATGAGGTATACAATGCTCTGGTTGCCCTTAACCCAGAAAAGGGCTAATGTCCCACCGGGTTGGACTCCAAAATGCTCCACCTGTCGGCCCCTGCCATAGCTCAACCCCTTGCCTCCCTTTTTAACTTATCATTCATCCTAGCAGAAGTCCCCACTGAGTGGAAACATGCCACCGTAATTCCCCTTCCCAAGTATGGTGATGCCTCTAACCCAAGCAACTACCGGCCCATCTCCCTCCTACCGACCCTTGCCAAGATGCAAGAACACCTGGTTCTCTCTCGCCTATCCACCTATCTGGACTCCTCTTCCTTTTTCTCCCCCTAACAGTCTGGCTTTAGGAAATCCCACTCCACTACCACCTCCCTTCTCAGGATTACCGACTCCATCCTCACAGGGATGGATGCTGGCCACATCACTGCTGCCATCTTTATAGACCTGGCAAAGACTTTCGATACTGTGACTCACTCTCTTCTCCTGACCAAACTAGCCAATGCTGGTCTATCCAACTGGGCCACATCTTAGTTCCACTCCTACCTCACTGGCAGATCCCAAACTGTCCATATCAGTTCGTCCACGTCAGCTCCTCTCCCAATCACGTCAGGAGTGCCTCAAGGCTCTGTCCTAGGCCCCCTCCTGTTCTCGGTCTTCCTGAATGACCTGCCATCTGCCTGTGCACACACCACCATCCACATGTACACAGACGACATGGTGCTATACGCATCCAGCCCCTCATCCTCGGAAGTTGCTACCAGACTACAGCAAGACTTCATCTCAGTCCAGCACTGGCTCCACTCAAATAACCTCCTCTTAAATGCCAACAAAACAGTCTCCTTAACCTTTGGCACAAGGCAAAAAATTTCTAGGCTCCCTTCACAATTAGTATTCCACACCCTGGAAGGGTCCCCTCTGGAGTCCTGCACCACCTTCAGATATCTCGGTGTCTGGCTTGACCAGCACCTCAACTTTTCCACACATATTGACTCTTTACTCAAGAAGCTGCACCCTAGGCTTGGTGCACTTTACCGGAATTGTGACAGCATCCCCCTTCCAGCCAGGAAGGACATTGTGAAAAAAATGATCCTCCTTGTCCTCGACTATGAGGACGTAGTCTACGGCACCAGCCCAAAGACCACATTAGCCAGGCTGGACCCTCTCTTCCACTCTTTTTGTTGCTTCGCCCTGAACAGCCCCTACTCCACACACCACTGTGCCCTATATCAAGCAATGAACCTCACCTCTCTTGACAATCGCAGGCTAACCCACTGCGCAAAAATCCCGGCCAAGTACTGGTCACAGTGTCTCCCCTCCTACCTCTCCGATGCTTTAACAAACCCTAGCGCGCAAGCATACACACTCATAAACTCAGACTCCAGGTCCCTAGCTGTCCCCTACTGGTCTACCTCCACAGGGTAGTCAGGTTTCAGCTACCATATTCCCATGCTCTGGAACACCCTCCCAGCTAACTTTCATCGCTTCACCTCCCTTTCGCACCTAAACTCCATGCTCCAAGATCATTTCGTCCCAACCTGTGCTTGTGTCTAGGCGTTTTTCAATCACTAGTAAAATCTCTGGGTATGTCGACACTTAGCAAATTGCAATTAATCGGTGCCTAACTATTGTTCTCTTGCCTTATACTGTCTCTCATATGGCTCAAAGTTAATTTTATTGGACACTTGCTGTCCTTAACTGTGTTTACCAACTGACTCTCTCAATCCACTATGAACATGGAATCCGAACCAAATGTTAGCGATCTTCCACAATTGTATTCACTTGTCTATACTGTCTTCAACTGTCTACCTCATGTTGTGTGTACTGTGGTTACCAACTGACTCTCTCAAGCTACTACTGACTTGTAATCAGACCAAATGTTAGTGTTTCTCCCATTATGTATTCACTTGTCTATACTGTTTTCAACTGTCTACCTATGTCCCCCTCCCCAGGATGCATCTGTAATCGAGCAGTATTCTGCTCAGTATGCCTTCCTGGTAAAATGCTTAAATAAATAAATAAATGGCACTGGTCAAGCTGGAAGGCAGAGTGTACGCTCACTCTACCACAGCAGTTGTGGCATCTCTGGTGGAAATCCGTAATGTGCCCATTACAGATATTTGCAATGCAGCTACTTGAAGCTCCATGCATACTTTCGTTAAACACTATGCCTTTGAATGTCCATGCCAGATGACATCTGTCATTTGGCAGGACCATTCTTAATGGACTTTATCTCCTGCTGCCCATCTCGGGTTATTTAGCTCAGTACTCTCCCATTAGTGTGAATGAGTGGTGGAGACTTTATGTCCAGGAAGATATGGAAATTATATACCTACCATAATTCTTGATCTTCTTAGATGAAGTCTCCACCACTCATTCTCACACACCCCCACCATCCCCCGAGGTCACTTCTCTGTTTATGGTCTTCACTCCCTCAATGGCTGAGGCTGAGCTGTGAAGACTTTATTATTGACCCTTCTTACAAGGGTCATTCGAACTATCTTATGTCCAATTTTTAGGTTGGTCCTTCTAGGTTAGTTATGCTGCACCTCCTCAGAAAAAAGGTACTGAGGTGGTTGGAGAGTCGACGCCGAGACAGTCATTACCACACGTGCTGGGCTCACGGTGCCACTTCCTCACTGGCTCCATCTCAGGTGCTGGCCCTCCTGAACATGTTTGCTCCCACTGGGTCCTAGCACCTCCAGTGTACTCCCATTAGTATGAATGAGTGGTGGAGACTTTGTCCAAGAAGATCAAGAATTATGGTAGGTACGTAATTTCCATTTCCAGACCGAGCTGGCGCCATTTGGTGAAAGGTCAGACCTAGATGGAAGAAACAAATCATCTTCCGAAATTATTTTACAGTATTCATATGTTGAGATAAAAATTTTGGATTTCCTGACTTTAAACCATATTTTCAGGACCTGTGCCGTTATATTAGAAAAATCTTTTAGTGGCAAAGACTGCCCTGGGGAAGAAAGCAATATTTTTTTTAATATCATGGAGGTCATTACTATGAAATTCTAATGTTTTCCACTGCGTCATATAACTCCGGGATAGCCATAACAAGAGAAGGTGCATAAAAGCAGCCTCTGCATACCGGTGCAGATCCAGAAGATTTTCTCCCCCCTTTTTTTAAAGACAATTTTAGTAGACTCATCCGTATTTGGGGATGACCATGTCCCCAAATAAAGCCAGAAATCATAGTATCCCAGGACTTAAAAGACAAATGCGGTGGAAAAAAGGGGACATTCTGAAACCAATATAATAGACAGGGAAGGACATTCATGTGAATTGTTTCTATTCTCTGAAAAAAAGTAAGGGTTAGTTTTCCCCTTTTCAAGTCCTTCTGAATCATCCTTGTTACTGGTTCATAATTCAGTATGTCCAAGACTCCCAAGTCTAGAGGAATATGAATCCCCAAATACTTGATTTTGGTAGATCTCCATTTTAGGGGGAGGGCTTGCTTTAGAGACGGGGGAGGAGAATAATTATACAGAAGCACCATGGTTTTTGTGATATTTAATTTGAACCCTGCTACCCATTCAAACTGCTGTAGTATTTTCCACGCTGCAGGTATTGAATGAGTTGGCAAGAGGAGGGAAAGGAGAAGGTCATCAGCAAATAGACTGAGCCTATATTCACTCTGATGGAATGGGATACCCTCAAGGTCCTGGGCTGATCTCAGGGCAATCGCCAGGGGTTCTATATAGATTGCAAAAAGAAGTGGGGACAATGAGCATCCCTGTCTGGTGCCCTGGTAAAGTAGAAAAGGGCAAGATACACCGCCATTAATACGGACATAAGCTTTAGGCGTGTCATAGATAAGCTGAAGACATTTGATTAGGGCCCCTGGAAAATGAAGTGCCTGCAGCATATCCCAAAGAAAGTTCCAGGAGACCCTGTCAAACGTCTTGTCTGCATCTAAACTTAGAAAGGCTGCAGAGATCTGTCGCTGTTGTATATAGTCTATTAATATCAGGGTTTTCTGTATGTTATCCATCATGCTACTTTTTTTATGAACCCCACCTGGTCAGAATGTATTATTGTTGGGAGGATACATTCCATTCTCCCCGACCAGATAGCCATATAGATTTTATAGTCATTATTTAATAAGGAAATAGGATGGTGTGAGGATGGCTCAATTTTATTTTTATCTGGTTTAGGTATGGCCGTAATCATGGCAAAATCCCATGATGGCAGTGGAGAAGCTCCTCCGGCTACATCCTGAAATAAGGAATGGAGTATTTCTGTTTGGCAACATTTGTACAATTCACTGGAGAAGCCATCTGGCCCGGGACAATGGTTAATGGCCTGATTCTTAAGAGCTACAGCAACCTCATGTGCTGTGATCGGGACTATCAGCTTTTGGTCTTGAGTTTCCGATAAGGTTGGAAGTCGCAACTGTCCCCAAAAACTTTGCCGCTGCTCAGGAGTGGCCAGGTCCTCCCTCTTATATAGGTCTCGACAGTAGTTCACAAATATCTGACATATATCATCCTCTCTGTAGGTGACTCGTCCTGTTTGAGGATTTTTAATTTTAAGAATGGTGGCCACTTTTTTGGGGGCTTATAATTTACAGGCCAATCTTCTCAAACCTCTCCCCCCCCCACACTCTGATAACTTTAGGTAAGTTACTGACTGTTGGATCTTAACATCTAGTATTCTCTGAATTGCCACTTTGGTATCCCTTATTTTTATTTGGAGATCTCTGTCCCCTTCCCTATACATTAGTTGACAGTTTTGTAAAGCTGTCATTAATCCCCTATATTCACTTTCCTATTTCTTTTTCCTATGTGATGTATAGGAGATAATTTCCCCCCAGTTGTTGCCTTCATGGCATCCCAACAAATAGCCTCCGGTGTTTTAGGGGAGGCATTTTCTCCCCAAAATTGTGTAAATCTATTTTTCATTTTCTCTATAAATTTTTTATCTTTTAGTATTGGGTTTAATCTCCAGAGTGCATTTTTGGATTGTTTACCTAGCTCAAGTTTAAATAGGATGGGATGATGGTCCGACAGTATTTTTGGATGGAGGATAATATCATATACTGTAGATAGGTGTTCAGAGGTGGTAATAAAGTAGTCCAGCCTGGAATAGGTATGAAATCTACCTGATTGGTAGGTATATCCAGGAGAGGATGGGAAACGTTTCCGCCAAATGTCCGTAAAGCCTTAATGTTCCAGTTGCACCTTAAGGTATTTGGCTGTACTGGATTGGTGATGATTTCTTAAGACTGGATGAATCCAGATTGGGCTGCATTATAATATTTAAATCACCTCCCAGTATTAACTGGCCTTTAAGGTGGTCCAAAATTTCAGCCAAGATATGCCTTAGGACTTTTGTCTGGGGTGGGAGATAAACGTCCACCAGGGTCACTTCTCTAGAACATAATCTACCCTGAATGATCACATAATGTCCCTGTATGTCCCTATGTACCTCCCTCACCTCCATTTGTGTAGTCGATAGGATTAAGATGACTACCTCTCTTTTCCATCCCCTAGGATGTGAGGATGCATAAATTGCATATCTCCCACCCCAGTTAAGTTTTTGGTGCTCCAGATCAGGAAGGTGGGTCTCCTGCAGGAAGTAGATTTCCACCTTCTGCCTTTTTAAATGTTGCATTAGGCGGCCCCACTTAATAGGACTGTGGAGTCCATTTATATTCTGGGAATATATTGTAACTGGATAGGTTGCCATTAAGTAAACCTACTATAATGTTTAGCTATAGCTAGCACCAGGGATATTTCCCCTTTTTTTTTTTTTTTATCCTTCGGGTTGGGAACATCCAGGAGCCCCGGATTTGCCCACCTCAAGCCCCGACGTCAGCTCACTCCAGCTGCAACACAACGTCCATACACCGTCCACCAGCAACTACGTGAACCCCGCTGGAGTAAATCAAACTGAAGCCACCATAAAGTGAATAATGGATCCTCCACCATACACACTTTCTGTCCATTAAAGATTTTTTTTATAAATTGTGTGTCTTGTCTCCTGTGTCTTTGTAACCTAATCAAACAAACCTTTTTAACTTTCAACCTTATTCACCAGCTTTGGTTGAAATTAACTGTATACATAATAAGATACCAAAAAACTTGTGGTAAATAAACTATTACCGTAACATCAACTATATATCTACTAGCTTCCAACAGTGAAGCAACAATTACCTGTTGCCTCTGTGAGCTCTCATCCCCACACCCAAACAAGGGTGAGGTGAGGGCTGGGGTTATCCTGGTATCCAGGTGGGCACAGTAACCACCCAGGAGTAGGAAAAGCCCCAGGAGGACTCGGAGCCCTATAAGGGATCCAGTTCTTGGTTGGTCCTGCATGGAGCCCTTAAAGCTCATTGATTTCAGTGGGCCCCTCCACAGAGCATTTCCACTTTAATTTGTGCCCTCCCCAGTTAGCATCATAGTGGCATCTCTAGGACTGGGGCAATGAAGGGGGGGAGGAGGAGGGGAAAGGAGTAAGGAAAAACAGGGGAAGGTATGGAGAATGGGGAGGGAGGGGAAGAAGAAATAAGGGGGAAAGGAGAAGAAAAAAGAGGGGGGAACCCCAACCAGGTCCAGCTCCCAATACAAATTGCACAACAACTCTTGTTTATGTACACTCCATGCAACCCATGCTGAGCCTTATGGCAGCTGATCAAGCCCCTGGTTTGATCACTCACTTGCCACTCAGTGGAGAACAATCTTCTCCACAGTTTCCCTTCTTCCATTCAGAACCCTGGGCAACTCAATCTTCGGAGGTCTTCCTGTTGGGTAGCCCACTGTCAGTGTTTCAGTCACAAAGTGTCTGGAACCTGTCCATCAGCGTGTCATCTCCACTTCAGTGGATTGCATATGCAAACTGTTTTTGTATGTCCTGTCAGTCCTAGTCAATCTCAACAGCTACGAAACAGTCCTGTTCCGGGCAGACAACAGTCTGTCTTACATTACATGAACAAACAATGAAGAGCACTCTCTTACTTTGAAGACTCATCTCTTTCTTTTGGCCTTCCTGGACTAATCAGAGCTATTATATTATATTTTAAGTTCATGCCTATTAATTGTAATGTGGAATTGTATGTTGTTTAATGTATGTGTGCGTATTTTATCCTATTTGCATATTTTGTGAGATCACTGTTCAGTGAGTGGGTCACTCCAGATGTGGACTGTTTTGCACGAACTGCTTCAAGTCTGCTCTAGAAGACCAAAGCATTGCATTTTCTGCAATGATGCTTTCAGATTGCTGTGGCAACATCTTTACTGTATGCATCCCTCCAAGTCTCCTAGTGCTGGGAATATTGCTCAAACTGGACATGCAAGGGGACAAAATCACTTTGTACCCTGTGTCCTTGGCAGATATGGTTTCTCTGTTAATCAGGATTTCATTCAGCCAACAGAGGATCCTTCTCTCAGGTTGGACATGTTGTCTCAGGGACTTCTACTCCATCCCTGCAATACTTTAGGACATTTTTACATGAGGCCCCTCATCTGGAAGCTGGTAGTTGCCTGGATATCAACCTTGTGCTGAACATGCTCACCCCACAAGCCCTTTGAGCCTTTTTGTGACTTCTTTCTAGTGGCCATTTTTTCTGCTTGCAGATTGTCTGAAATCCATCTCTTGATCACAGATTCCCCTTATACTGTTTCCCATAGCGACAAGGTAGTGCTTCACACTCAATAGGTCCCTCCCTAAGTGGCATCAGAGTTCTCTCTGAATCTGCCACTGTGCTGCCTACCTACTTGCTAGCTTCCAGAATGACAGTGAGCACACTCTCTCTCCATTCTCTGAACATGCAGGGTATCCTCACTCCTCACCTGGACAAAACTAGGATTTCAAACAATTTTTGGTCTCCTTTGCTTCCAGTTGAAAGGGTCAGCCTGCTCCACTCAAATGCATTTTTGCCTGGGTTGTGAACTGTCTGCACCTCTGCTATGCCATGGTATAGGTCATGTTGAAAGGCCAGGTACGCGCCAAATCCACCACTGCAGTTATCACATCCCTAGCAGAGGTTGTTCTGTACCTGTCGATGATATATTGCAAGGCTGTAACTGGGATCACAGTGCACGTTTTGGTTATGCACCATGCCCAGCATGTCACTGCCAGGCAGCATGCCACTTTGGCAGGACTGTCCTGCATGGACTTCAGTCCTGACTGAGCTCTTCACACCTATCACCCTACCCCAGTGGTTCTGTCTCAGCCTGGTACTCTGACCCAGTATTGTGAATAAATGGTGAAGATATATCCCTGAAGATATGAAAATTATGCACTTACCGTAATTCTTGATCTTCTAGCAATATCTTCACCATTTATTCACACTCCCACCCACCATCCCCTGAACTCACTCCAGTATATTTACTGGTCTTCTCCTCTTGTTCAAGGCTTGAACTGTGGGGAAACTGTTTTACTCACATGTTGACCTTTCTTACACAGGTCACCAGGGCTCCTTATGTCCTTAGTGTCACTGCATGACTACTACTTAGGTTCTACTGCACCTCCTTGGTAAAAATGAAAATGAGGCGGTTGGGGGCCTGGCGTGGTGCATGTGCACTACTTGCCTCGGCGACGGCCCTACTCAAAAGTTTTGACTCCTGCGGGGTCCTAGTGCCTCCAGACTAAAACTCATGTGATCCTGCTCCACAAGAGTGGTAGCAGGGAGGAGGCAGGGAACTACAGACCAGTCAGTCTTACCTCAGTAGTGGGCAAGATTATGGAGGCACTCCTTAAGGAAAAGGATAGTGCAACACCTGGAATCCATAGGGGCACAGGATCTAAGACAGCATGGGTTTACAAAAGGAAGGTCCTGTCAAACTAATCATAGATTTCTTTGACTGGGTACCCAGAGTGGTCGACCAAGGGGGAGCAGTTGATGTTGCCTACCTTGACTTCAGCAAAGCTTTCGACACTGTTCCACATAGAAGATTGATAAATAAGCTGGGTAAGCTTGGGGTTGGTCAGAAGTTGGTCAGCTGGGTGGCAAACTGGTTGACGGGCAGAAAACAGAGAGTGGTGGTAAATGGTATACAGTCAGAAGAGATGCATGTCACAAGTGGGGTACATCAAGGATCAGTCCTGGGGCCAGTCTTCTTAAATATCGTCATTAGTGACACTGCAGATGGACTAGAGGGTAAGGCTTGTCTGTTTGCAGATGACACCAAGATCTGTAACAGAGTAGATGATCCAGATGGAGTGGGCAGAATGAGAAGAGATCTGGATAAACTAGCAAAATGGTCAGAAGAGTGGCAACTGGGATTTAATGCAAAAAAGTGCAAGATCATGCACATAGGGAAGAGAAACCCTGAAGCCACCTATAGACTGGGAGGAGAGTTGCTGGCAGTCACAAAGGAAGAAAGAGACTTGGGCATCATCATCACCGATGACCTGAAATCATCCAAGCAGACCTCTAAAGCAGTAGGTAAGGCTAGGGGGATGTTAGGGTGCATTAGTAGGGGTATCACAAGTCGTAAGAGGGAGGTAATAATCCCTCTTTACAAGACATTGGTTAGGCCCCATCTGGAGTACTGCGTGCAGTACTGGAGGCCACACCTTCACAAGGACATTAACCAAATTGAGGCAGTCCAGAGAAGGGCAACCAAAATGGTGCAGGGACTGCATCAGAAGACATATGAGGACAGATTAACGGAGCTCAATATGTATACCCTTGAGCAAAGGAGGGAGAGAGGTGATATAATCGAAACATTGAAACACCTTAAGGGCATTGACAAGGTGAAAGAGTCTAACATGTTTAAATATAAGAAAAATAGTAGGACAAGAGGACACAGCATGAGACTAGAGGGAGGCCGATTAAGGGGGAATGTGAGGAAATTCTTTTTCACAGAAAGGGTGGTGGATGCATGGAATGACCTACCTTAGGAAGTGGTGGCTATGAATACAGTGCAGGGTTTCAAACAGGCATGAGATAGGCATAAGGGAGCAATACAGATGAGTATAAATAGATAGGCCACAGACAGAGCAAAGGCCGATAGCACATTTATAAGGTAGAAAAAGAAATGGGCAGACTAGATGGGCCTTGCGGTCCTTATCTGCTGTCAACTTCTATGTTTCATTAATGTGAATGAATAGTGAAGATATTCCTAGAAGATCAAGAATTATGGTGAGTATGTAATTTTCATTTTTTTAAATATTGAGAGCTTCCTGGACATAAAGTCTCCACCACTCATTCACATTGATGGGAGTTTGCCCGAGGTGCTAGGACCCAGCAGGAGCAAACTTTTTCAAGAGTGCCAGCGCCAAGATGGAGCCACGAGGAGCGGCACCATGAGCCCCAGCGTGTGTGGTAATGACTCTGTCGGCATCGACCCTCCAACCACCTCAGTTCCTTTTTTCCTGCCATCGAGTGCGCTTCAGTGACGATGTCGCTTGCCTGCCAGGAGTTAAAACTTCACTAGCAGCAATAGTTCAGTTTGTTTTGTAGAATTAGTTTGAATCAGTATCGATTATATATTTTAAATTGTACAACAGAAGTCTTCAGCCCTCCATTGACGGAGTCAACCATGAGCGGATCAGGTGATGGTAGGGAGACTTCGTATGAAAGCGGTTCAGTGTGCCGGGCCAGGGCCAATCTGCCGCCCTCCCCGGAGGGGGGGTCTGACAACAGACAGTCCAACTCAGGGGGATGGGCGGTTCCCCCAAAAGCATAAAAGGAAATAGTCCCATTCTCTGCACCATTCGGCCTCGAGTTCTTCTTTGACACATAGGTTGAAGAAGAAAAGGCATTACTCGAGGTCACCCTCTGGTATGTCTGCAGTTGGTTATTAGTGCCAGGCACTGGTCTCCATCTCTTTTGGAGTTGCCGGTTTCTGTCTCTAGTAGCTGAATTCCTCGACACCGGAGCTCCTCCCTGCCTTTTGGAGGAGCCTCTGATGAGCAGTTTCACCAGTGGGCTGCTCTTACGGAGCAGTGGGCTCGGAGGTTGGTCCAGTTGTCCGAGCCGGTCACTCCAACGCCTGAGGCCTTCGAGCCGTTCAGCTCTGGAGGGGCAGGTAGGGTGGTTGGGCCTTCCTAGTCACATGGCTCCTTCTTTGGTGCCATTGACTCCACGCTCTGGTGTTTATCCCCCTCACATGGCTGCGGTGCAGGGGTCCACACCGATGCCTCTATCTCCTGCCATTTGTCCCTCTTTTTCCTCAAATCACAGTGTTCTGACTTCTGGGACTCTCTCGGCATGACTGCAGTGCTGAGGGCTCTATGGGCACCGTCTGTGGTGCCATGGGCTCTATCAGTGCCGTGCATGGGTCCACATGGTCTGTCATCACTGTGTCTGTCGGCACCGGGAGCTGTTGTGGCGCTGACCAGTTTTCAGGGATTCTCGACTCTGATTCTTTTTGCTTCTGTTCTTCCTCCTGATTTTCACTCCTTTCCTATCTATGCAGTCCCCCCTGGATTATCAGGAGATGATTTTGAGCCTGACCCAGATCTTCGTCTGTGTGATGATGTTTATGACTCTGCCTTGGGAGCAGGGATCAATCCTTTTTCAGAGCCTGTGGTCGAAGACCTTTCCTTTCCTTTAGTCTCTGCTCAAGAATTTAAACTCCATTGTTTCTCTCCAGTCTACAGAAATCGATCCTGGGAGGCTTTTGTGACTCCAGTATCTTCATGCCCCAGAGATCCCTATGGATTTAACCCCTCTGGTACAGCCTTCTTTCGAGACCTTCTCTCAGATGGTGTGGAAGAATCCAGCTCTCATTCCTTCCGTGGCCAAGTCCATTGATAGGAAGTATACCACTCCCAAGGATCGCCCCATTTTGGCCTCACAAGCCTTTGCTGATGCCATTGTGGTCTTAGTGGAGAATGATAAGGCTGTCCTTCCTCAAGAATCTACAGCCTGGCCAATCAACAAAGAATCTCGCAAGATAGACACCTTAGGTAAGAGAGTCTTTACTGCCTCAACCCTGGGTATGCATATTGCCAGTTACCAGGGTTATTTTTCTTAATATGAGTATGTACTTTGGCATTCCCTCAAAGAAATGGTGGAAGCTCTGCCCGAATCAGAAGCTAGTTCAGAGCTACTTCACACCATAACTAGGTGCATCGAATCCAGTAACCAACAGGTTAAAGCTGCAATGGATGCTTACGATACCGCCTCCCGAGTGGCGGTGGCTAGCATATGCACCCACCGCCACTCTTGGCTACGTACTTTGGGCTTCACGAATGATGCCCAGCAGCAGGTCATGGCCTTACCCTTTGGCGGTATGTATCTCTTCGAGCCTCAGGTGGAGCAAGCTATGGAGGCCATGCAGAAGACTGGGTCTTCCATTAAGACGGCTAGACCTGCACCCGCTCCATCCCAAGGGGGTGCGAACAAGCATCAGTTTCACTGCTGTCAGTCCTTTTGGGACACAGGCAGAGGAGGTTTTAATAAAAACCACAACCCTCAGCCACAGAAGAAAGCGCAGCAGAAGGCACAAGGGCCCAAAGCACCCAGTGCCACCTTCTGAGTTTCTGGCCCAGGTCCCACCTCAGCTGTCCGAGGGGGACCCCTTCTCAGTGGTGAGAGGATGTCTGACTCAGTTCTATGATCACTGAAAGTCTATAACATTGGACAAATGGGTCCTACGGATAGGCATGGTTTACACCATGTCACCCAGGTCTCACATTAGACCTGAGGATTTGGAAGTTCCTAGTTCTCCCAGGTTCACAGGAATAACCCAGTTGGCACTTCACTATGACCTTTGTTAACCAAGGGTGGGTGTGTTTTTCCTGGTAACAGTATTTGGATACTCCCATTATCCCCACACCAGGCACTTGAGTTAAATCCCAATACTTATGCTGTGGTGCAGCATGAGGGGGGTGCTGCACTCCTGAGGTGCCATCTTTCAGATGAGACGTTAAACCGAGGTCCCATCTGCCTGTTCTGGTGGTAGTTCAGGTGGCTGTTAAAGATCCCATGGCACTTCTCAAAAAAAGGGGAATTTCACTGGTGTCCTGGCCACATTTCCCCCATTCACTAAAAATACCACCAACAGCTTAGTCTAGTTCAGTATCAGTTGGCATTCATCTGTATCCCCCCTTCCCTGGGATGAGGCTGAAAATAGGCAGAATTGTCTAGTTCCCCTTTCCCGGTCAACAAAAACTAAATAAATATAAGTAAATACTAGTTTACAAGTTGCAATGTTTGAACTGCCTGGACTTAAAGTCTTCACCTTTTATTCTTACTGCCGGAGGTGCTGGGACACTGTGGGAGCCAAATATCTTCAGGAGGGCTAGTGCCAAGGTAGGACCGTACATGTGCGGCACCACGTGACTGTCTCTCACCTGTGTAGTTGATCTCGGCATTGATCCTCCAACTGCCTCAGTTCCTTTTTCCCCACCGTCGAGTGTGCTTCAGTGACGATGATGCTCACCTACCAGTTTTACCACTAGGCTGCTCTTATGGAGCAGTGGGTACAACGTCTGTCATGCTTGCCCCTTCTGGCGGATCTGGTTCCAGGACCCTTGAGCCTAGGAATTTTGCAGCACTGGTTGGGTCCTTCGGGGCAGGTTCAACGCTCGGTGCCTGCAATGGAATTTTCTCCTTTGCGGTGCCTGCGCTGTCAAGTTCCATATGCCCCCACTCTGTTTTTAGCAATGGCTGGAACAGGTACCATCTCCCCCCTTCTTTTTCTTCTAGTTCTGATGTGGATCTTCGGGTGGCGCCGTCACAGTTGGCATAGTCTTCAGTGACACATCCAGTGCTGATTCCCTGTGAGTCAGCGTTGAGTCTGGCACCAGGTCTTGCGGTGCCGCATCTGTTGCCAGGTGCTGCATTCAGCATTGGGACCCGTGGTGCTGGATTCAGCATCAGGGTCTACAGTGCCAGGTTCAGCGTTGGGATCTGTGGTGCCATGTCTGGTGCCAGGTCGGCATCTCCTGTTTATCCTGTGTGTATTTATGTGCATTTTGCATATAATTTCACAATCTGCACATGTACATTTGTATAGAATCTACAGTCTGTATAACTAGGGTCCACTTGGCCTGATTAACTGCCGTGTACAACCTGTGTGTATCTATTTATAATTTTCACTACCTGCATATGTACATTGGTATATAACCTACAACTGTATAACTAGCGCCTGTTTGTCAATTTTATGTAATGTTCATTTACTCTATTTCAACGCTGTATAGCCCCTAGTTGTTTTTATTGACAATGTAATGCCTAGCTTATGTAATTCTACTAGTATGTACCCCCCTGTATTCTGTGACGAGGAGCTTTTGCAAAAGGGTCTCTGACTCCAAGGTTGTATCCAATGTTATAAATAAATAAATCCTTTGCCCAGACCAGGCAGTGACTTGTTAGGGGCAGATCTTATCTGTGTCAATCTTCACCATTCACCACCTTTGGGTAATATGGTCGGAGGTCATGACTCTGCTGGAGCTTTTTTTTTTGGATGGGTGGAGTTAACGTACCATCGGCGCCGCCCTTGAGGCTGATGCACTGCGTGGCTCTCGTGGGTTGGCCATTAGGTGTTGTTGACCCTGCCCTCCCGCCAGTTCTTCGTCTCTCGCCATAGAGGTCGCACCTCATGAGAGGCTGCTGCTGCTGCACAAGAGGCCTACTTCTAAAAGCCTTCGAATCGACGCCGAAATCCTTTCATCCTGCCATTTCTGTTATCGCCTCCACTCGACGCCGCTGGTAAGACTATTCCTTTTCTTTATTTTCTCAACGACGTCGAGTCTTGTTTAGCTTGTTTTACCGTAGGTCATATCTCGGTCAGTGGGCAAGAAATCTTTGAAGACAGTATGGCCCCCTTTTTGACGGTGCCCATGCGGCCGTAAATACTCCTTCACCGACCAACATGACCGTTGCCACCCATGTCTTGGCCCACTTCACGACATGGATTCATGCGATGCCTGCTTCTGCATGGACCATCGTGTCATCAAGCAACGCGTGTTGAAACTTGGACAAGCTCCGCCGACTTCTGGGGGACAGGCGTGCACTCGGGCCAAGCTATAGTCTCTTGGCCTTTCCTCCGGGTCCCCTCCTGGTTCTATGTGGACCGGGGAGAAGGGGGATTCTGCTCCTAGTAGCCTCACCATTGCAGAAGCCCCTTCCATGGGCCGGAGGCCCAGTCTGTTCCCCCCCGGGGAGCGGACAGGAGGCACCGCACTGACAATCGCCCCTTCGGGGGCGAAGGCTCCCCCAGTGTTGTTTCCTCGGGCTGGGAAGCCTGGGTCGGCATCGTCCTCGACCCCATCCGTCAGTGCCATCTTGGGCCTCGGTGCCATTCATGGCTCCATGGGCTCTGATGGCATCCGTGGTTGGCGCCATCTCTACTTTTGATGCCATTTGTGGTGCCGATGGTGCTGATGGCACCGTGGGAGGTTCTATGGCACCATCTTTGACTGCGTCTTGCCTCGGTGCCGTCCACAGAGCTGAGACCAAGGATGGTGCCGTATCAAATTCTGGTGCCGCTTGCAGTGCCGAATGATGACACGGCACCATGGGGGGTGTCGTCATCCTTGGTGCCACTAGCGGCACTGAGGGAGCTATCGGGCCATGGTCGGTGCCGTCCCTGACCTCAGTGCTGCTTGCGGCACCTTGGGTCAGGACAGTGCCATGGCAAGCATTGATGCCATCTCTGCTACCACCCTCAGTACCGTGTCTTCTTCAGGTGCCATTTGCGGTGCAGTTGGAGACATCAGCACCGGCTCTGGTGCAGACACCCAGACTGGTACCCCCTTTGGTCGGAATGGCAGCAGGCACCCGTGTACTGTCTGGCATTGGACTTCGGTCTCTACCTCCTCAGAGACGGAGTCAGAGTCTGATTCGGACAGGCTGTCCAACTCTTTGGAGTTGGCGGCTCATGTCAGCACCCTGGTAGTTTCCTCGACTGACCGGAGCCAGGCCCCCCTCTCGGGGGGGCAGTTGCCCCTGTGTCCAGGGTCAGGGGAGCTGACCAGCAAACAGTGGTGCAGGCCACTATTGCTCTGCAGCCTGGGCTTGGAGGGTTTTCTGCCCCCTCAGTTGTGGTACTCCCTCAAGTGGTGTGCCTGGATCGCCCAACTTTAGGGCCGATCGGAGCACCCATGGGAGGGGAGGGTACTACTCCCTGGGTGGTCCCTTTGGGGACTGACCAGGGGTGTCAGCTGCCTAGGCTGGTCTCTGCAAGGAGGAAGGCTCTTTTGGACTCTGGGGGATTAAGGGGTCAGGGTTTGATGCAACGACCCTTTTCTGGGACCCACCTGGGTTCGAGAAGGAGTCAAAGCGTGGACCGTCATCCTTCTCTCTTGGTCTCCTCGAGAGGGCCCTGGTCTTTGGAGGGTATGGACTGTCCTTTTGGAATTCCACGGTCCCGGTCACCTCACAGGGGGGAATCTTCAGGGCACAGCCTAGGCCTAGGTAGTATGGTTGATCAGCTATCGGCTGTAGGGTCTTCCGGAGCCCCTTCTACCCTTGGGGCCCCTGGTGCATCTTTTTGCCTGGACAGAGGATAGTTGCCTTCTGCTGTTGGCCTCATCCCCACTCCTCTGTCACTTTCTCCTGCTCTCCCATGCATTCTTGGCCATAGCGAACCTCTGTCCTGGGAGCAGTTCAGGGCTGTGGCTGCTCATTTCCCTTCATATGTCAGGGCCATGGACAGACAGGTGTAACAACCTCCCCCTGAGCAACCAGCCACTGAATCTATGAGGTCCTCCGCTTCCTCATCCTTCTCTTCAGGAGGAGAGGAGCCCTCTGTCCACATCTCCCCTGCTGCTGATCTCGCGGAGTATCAGCGTTTCCTGTGAGGATGTTGGAGGACCTGCATGTCACCCCACCCACTCAACACAATCCAAGCACTCAATGCACAGTGTCCGGTGATTTCAGTGTGGAACCCTTGGTGCCCCAGCCTGCTCCCTTGGGCGTCTTTTTGGCAGAGACCCTTTCTGGAGTCCCAGCCCTAGGGATCTCCACCAGAGATATTGTACTCCCAAAGTCTCCAGGTAGTTTGCCTCATCCTCAGCCAGGACTGATGCAGCTGGACATTCCCGATGGGCTTCGCGACCTTCACCGTGACCGGCCCCCAGATGCACATTCATGGATTTTGACTTCCGGGGAGGAGGACTTTCCGCTCGGCACTGTTCCTTCTCTCAATTTCAGCACATCAGGCCCACTATGCTACCTATGATAGGTTCCCGTGGTCCAGGCTGGGTCAACTCCTAGCCTCTATGCCTGATTCGGAGGTAACTAGACAAGCCATTGCACTCTCTGCACGTGGCCTGGAGCTAGCAAGGCGCAAGTGAGGGCATCTTCACGATATGCAACAGGGTAGCTTCCAGGGTCACAGGGACAGTGATCTGCACTAGGCGGACGGCATGGCTACATCTCTCCCGCTTGTCACCCTTGGCGTGGTGTAGGATGATTTCCTCCACACGCCAGAGAACCCATCTTTTCTGCCATAGGGTGAGGCGGCATCTGTCGGGGCAACCTCCTGCCCCTTCTGGGGGGTCCCAGTCTCACTCTCCCTAGTCTCGGGCCTCTCCAGACCTGTGAAGGTTCTCTCTCCCAGTGTGCCACCCACTGAGAGCTAAGAGACTTAGTCCTTTAGGGTCCAGGGCCCCCTTCAGGGGGGCTCGGTACTCACCCAAAGTTGATGAATGGTGAAGATTGACACAGATAAAATATGAAAATTATGTACCTACTGTAATTCCTGATCTTTCTGTGTATATTCAACCTCATCACAATCCCACCCTCCATCCCCCTGGGGCCTCAGTCTCTGGGTTCCCCTCCCTCTGTGTGCCTTCCTCCCCCCTTCCTTTCCATTGGTCAGGAGTGGGATGACCTTGGGCACACGGGGATTCTTTACATTCTGTCGGTGGGGGGAGTGATCAGGAGAGAGAGCACTTCTTTCCTCAGTGCCTCAGCTCCACCCTTGTGGGGTGGGGGTTGGTGGTTGCCCTCTCTTCTTTTCTCTCTCTCTCTCTCTCCCCCTTTCTGCTATTCTCCCTCATTCTTGTCCTTAGGGACTCAACCCTCAAATTAATTTAAGAAACTTGTTTCTTACCACCAAATTTAGTTTCGGAAGGGGGGGATACAGCCCTGTATCCTGTCTTTTCTTCCAGAATAGCCACTTCTGCTTATGTTGGAGTTTATTGCCAGTGATTCTGTGCCTTGAATTCTGGCAGTGTAGCCTTCTGGCTACTCCTTTGCAGTTCCTATACAATCTGGAGACGGGTCAAGGCTTTAGGGTACGTCCCCCCCACATCCTTACTTCTAATTCTTCCCTCCCTTCTTCCTTTTCTACTTCCAGAGATTGGGGCCCCTTCCCAATCCCCTTAGATTTTTCAACTCTCTTTCTGTCCTCTCAGTCGTTTATTTCTCCTTTTAGTTTGTATATCTTTTCCTTTATCTGTCCCTTGGACTCCTTGTCCCTCCTCCCAACCCTTCTTCTCACGGTGACTCAGAACTGGTGGGAGGCGGGTTAGATGACACCTAATGGCCAACCCACAGAGTGCCCTTCTCGTCAGCTTCGAGTGCTCGCCAATTGTGCCTCTACTCCATCCATCCAAAAAAAAGCTCCCGTGGATTCGTGACCTCCGGACATATTATCCAAAGGTGATGAATCGTGAAGATACGCAGAAAGATCAGGAATTATGGTAGGTACGTAATTTTCATTTCCTGCTCCCTGTGAAGGGGACATGGAGCAAGATGAGTCTGATCCCGACCTTATAATTTCTGAAGAAGATGAAGACTTGTTCTACAGATTGGACGTAAGCCCTCGCTTCCAGCTGAACTTCCAGTAGAGGACCTTTCATTCCTGTCTCTGCTTAAAAATTGAGGGTAACTCTGGATCTGCAGACGTTGTCTGTGGACTCCGGTAGGTCTTTACGCCTGAAGTCGCTTCATGTTCCAAATATCCCAGTGAACCTTAATGCCTCTGTCATCAAGGAACAGATCAGAAAGCATAGGAAAACCAGGAGCAGTTTCAAAATTCGCAAATAGCGTTTTGTTTTTCTCATTAACAGCAAAATAAAAAATAAAATGTATTCAGTGTCACAAACCCCACTCAGCAGGTCAACCCTCTACTCCCAAAGTGCCAACCTCTAAGTGTAGAATTGTGAACAGTTTAACAGAACAAGGTAACCCTCTTGTCTGTTTTGTGGGTTCGAATCACCTTTGTCCCAAGTTCTGGAGGGATTCAAACTGATAACCTCTTGTTAGCATACCCAATTGTCAGGCTTAGATAATTCTGTCTTCAGGGGGCCAGATATCTTTGCCTACGGGCACCTAACCAGGTATTTCAAAATGAACCTTTAGAACTCTATGCAAGACCTAGAGAACTCTTACCTGTTTCCCAGTTTGGTACCACAATATAAGCTCATGCACAGTGTCAACTATAGCCATCTAAGCTTCACTTATATAAAAAGAAGTTTCAAGGCACACCAGGCAGTTTCAATTTTTAAAATATATATCTTTACTTTAAAATAGGTAATATAGGAAAACAGTAAAATACAGAACAAAATATCCCAACACATACAGCCTTAAAAACAAAACAGGTTTAAAAATGCAAATTCCTACAACACATACACTCAGACTGGTCTTATCTAAGGTCTCCTTACTTCTTAATCTTTCAGTGCTTTGTTGTTCCTCTTTTCTCAGTCAGAAATGAATGTCTCTGTGTAAGGTCTGCTCAGTATGTAACCCCCGGATCCCTACCTTTTTGCAAATGACAGGTGGCATGCTGTTGAAGCTGACAGCAGTACCTGGTGGGGACTGGATTCGGGGAGGACTAGGTTATTCAGCACAGGGGGCCTAGGTTTGGTTAGTCTGCACAGGGCACCCAAGTAAATCCGAACACAGAAAGCAATAACTGTAATGTCCAAAACCAATAATGGGATTCTACAGTATGGCTTTTATTCACATCCAAACTGAACAAACAAAGCATAGACGGACCCCCACAGGGCTACATTCCTGGTAATGCAGATTAGAGACAACAGAACACTTCTTCATATTTTCAGCCCTCAGGCTCTAAACCTACCAGGAACACAGTCCGGACTTGCACGCAGCTTTGGGTACACAGCCCGACTTGTACACTACTTGGGTTTTCCCCACTGGCCCGGCTCCCCTGCCAGCCACTTGATCCGCGGTCCATTACGGGAATGAACCAGTTTTCCAATTGGTGGCTCCCCAAACCACCTTAGAACCTTCGACTCCTAGAGGGAATTTTCCTTCAATCCCATGTCTGGGTACTTCCCTCATCACTGGCCAAGTGCATGAGGCAAAGTAGAAATCCACAGAGCAAATCCGTAGAGGTGGACCTGGTTACTAAAGATGGGGGGTCTCCCACCCCCAGCTCCCACAATCCATACCCGTCCATTTCTCTGGAAGCTAAACAACTCTTTTCTGAAAGCTTGGCAATGTAGATTACTGGGTAGACGTATTTCATATCTCCTCTACATGTCTTGACTTCCCCTATGTGCTGGACTTGAACATACTTTTACTTTTGACTAAGCCTAGTACTCTAGGCCTCCCACTACTTCAGTAGTCCAATCCCCGCTATCACAGAAGTCCCAGGGTGAAACATGGACCATTTAGAAAGAGCAGAAACTCACCCTCCGGTTGCAGGTGCCCCACAGGCAAATCACGAAATCTTCTTCTTTCCCAAACTCTTGGACCAAATAAGGCAGCTTCTCCACTAGCAGTAGCCAAGGGATTGCCCCTGGAATATGCAGGCTAAACTTTCCTGCCCCATCCCAAGAGGATGGGGCACTGAGACCCGATTCAGCAGTCTCCACTACTTTAAAATTAGCTTATGTGTCTCTCTTTAGGTGGAAACATATACCTTTTTCCTAAATGTAGCCCTATGTCAGGGCTGAGGCTCCAAGACCAGCTGCTGTGCTCCTCTCTCTACAAGCTCCAAACTCCAACTAACTACAGACTACTGTTCAAACCTCCCAACATTCTACTCCAGCTCCCTTCTACAGATTCCATTGTGGCTCATGCAGCTGTGAAAGTTACATGGTGATGTCATCCCTCAGTCTCAGCTGAGACTGAGAACAGAGTGAGACAGTTTGAAATCCATTTAACTGGAGTTTCACAAGCTGCCTTCCCTGCCTACCACTAGGTCTTACTGGGATTCTAGTAACCCCGGGTAACAAAGGGGTTACATTCACCCTTGACCAGGAAAATGACTGTCCACAGTCATTGTTTACCCGGCTTTAGGCCATCCCACCCTATGTGCTACCTGCGGAGGGGGTGATCAGGCCCCTCCTACCAGGTGCGAGCACAGACAGGCAACACTAAGGGCCTAGAGGCCTTTAGCTGGCATATCAGCCTCTACACTACCCACTTACTATGGACGCCTAGTGGCTCTGGTAGAACTGTCCAGAGCATAGCCCTAATAGCTCAGCACTGCAGTCCCTACGGCCATTCAGGACCACAGCCTGTCTATCCCTCCCAGCCCTCTAGGGAAAATCTGTCTGCCTCTAACTTAATACCCCCAAAACAAAAACAACCCGGGGACCTCCCTGACCTTGGGCAACCTGCAACCACACACCAAAAAACTAGTACCACAGTATTACATCACTTTACTGCCTCCTCCCTACCCCCACAACCACACCTGTGGAAGGAAAGGCTTAATACAGTAACAACAACAATAACAACACCACAGTACTTTAAATTACTACACACTAAAGTACTAGTGAGGAACTCCGATGAGCCCCTCCTCCTCTTCTTGTCTTCTCTTTTATCTTCTCCAGGAACACCTGCAAGAAAAAGAAAGACAACACACACTCCTAATCTGCATACACAGTCTACCTAAACCCCTACCATCAAAACACTGAAGAATCCCAAAAAGATTTTTTTTAGAAAAGGGTAGAAAACAGTATATACACTAGAAAACAGTAGAAAAACAACGACATTATTTACAATACACATTTGGGGGGATGGAGTGCCTTAAAAGTCCCAACTAGTGACCACAGTGCCCGAAGGCTAGTCCATTAAAGAGTCTCTCCTGGGCCGGAGCCCGGTGAAGCACAGTTCTAGCAGGCCAAAGTCCCAAACGGGAGAGTCTTTGAGGACAGTTCACACATTCTGGATTCTGCTAGTGTAGGGTGTGTACTGCAATGTCATAAAGATAGAAAAGTTCAGACTTACCAGCCCCTTATAGAATGAAAAATCTGAACCGACCCGCATCTCTGCTGAAGACTCTCCCTGGCAGCATTTCTTCCGATACAGCTGGGCGGACATCTTCCGGGAACTACAGGAGGGCACATCTGGGAACTGCTGGGTTGATGTCATCTCTGCAGATGGAACCTTAGAACAGGAACAAGAAGGAAAACAGCTGGTCTGGTGTCATCCGATTACCAGGTGATGAAGCAGGATACAGCTGGGCTGGTGTCCTCTCTGGATCTGAAGTCATCTGGTGGGCCAGTCGACAGATTCTGGAAAGGCCAGTACACTGTAGAACTGATGAATGTGGGGCACCCGAGTCCTGGATGTTCATACTGGTGAATCCATAAAGGCACTTCACAGGCTGGTGTGGCAGTATTGACTACCACTGCTCAGCTTTCCATTTAGTAGGCATGGGCACATTTGCTGGGAGGTCCTTGCACTGAGGCCAATAGTACCGGGGGTCAGGAGCTTGAATTATCACCCCATCTGGGTGCACATAATTCACACAGTGGGAGATTTCATGTTCTCTCCATCCACTATTCGCACTCTGTCCATAAACAATGTCCTGCCTCTCTTCCGCTGGGTATATTTCTCATGAAACAGTCTGTCCTTTACATGCTTGTTTGCCCCAGGATGCACACCTTTCATTGCTTCGGCCCAGATCCAGGATTTCCTGCTGTTCTCAATCTCCTCCCAGACTCTCCGAGGAAAGGTAGGAAAGGTCATCCCATAGATCTCATTCACCTTCCTACAAACCAGTCTCTCCTGTTTACTAGCTTTGGTCAATCTGAGACCGCTGGCCTGACTTGGGGGTGGCCAGTCCTGGTTCTGCCAGCTACGCATCCTTAATGAAGTTAAAAACGGATCCCTGACTTCTTCTTCTTGCATAGCCAGGGCAGTGGCATCACCACTCTCTTCCATGCATTCTTTCAAGGCAAGAGCTTGAGGCTGTGTACCCGTTCCTTTTTCACAAGGCCACATGGGTTCCCCCTCATCTTCTTCCTCACTAAGGATCTGAGCCCAGGAGTGAGCAGTCGTCCTCACTCCTGAGACTATCCACTCATCACTAGGTGCGGAGGTGGACACCTCCCACTCAAAGGCCTCCCATCATCTCATCTCATCTTCTCCTATGAGACTTGGGCTAGCCCCCCCCAGGGGTCTACTGATGCTTTATCCAAACTTGCCTTCTGGGATCCAGCATCCGAAACTTCAACTTCTGGTTCCGTCTCTAACTCTGCACCCTCTAGCTTTGTGCCACACTCCCCCGAGGGGCCTTCTTCAACAGGCTCCGCCTGGTGCTGTGTGCTGCCAACTGCAGATTCCTGAACCTTTGTCCATGTGGGAGCCAAACGAATCTGGGGCACTTTAAACAAGCCATATTTCTCTAGGCATCCAGCACAGTGAGGTATGAAGACGTCCCTTCCAGCATTCAAGCATATTTGACACACATGCACTGGAAAACCAGGAATTGCCACATGAGGAGGCAGTTGTCCTTCATAGCACCACTTTTCAATGTCCCTCAGTCTACTTACTGCTGCTGTTACTGCAACCAATGCATGATCCAGGTAACGAGGTGGTCCTGAGGCCATAACTGCAGAAAAAACAAACAAAAGCTCACTGTAACTGAAAGTCCCACTTTACTGAACACCTTCTTTACTCTTTAAAATGGCTCCTCTGCTGCTGTGTTTACTTTACTACCCCACCCTGTAATAGCGGCGGCAGCACTCCTGTGCATCAGCATTCAGAAATTGGGTCAAGCCACTGCGCATCCGATTAACACACACTACTGATAACTTTTGCTCAAACTGCACAAACTTGCACTGTTCTTGTTCTAAACACATTTACATGATTTTCCACGGACTTTTCACTTGCTGGAAACATTTCTTTAACTCACAGTCCCTCAAAGTCTCAGGATTTTAAGCACAGGATTGCCTGTAAACTAGTGCTGCACTTTTGGCTACAACTCACAGTCTCTCTCTGGCTTTAAAACTTTAAACTGATGCTGAACTCATTACTATGCACACAGTCAATGGCTTAGCAGACTTATACTTGCTGGTAGGACTTAACGCAGTCATTACTTGCAAAGCGACTACACTGCTACACACACATTTGGCTGGCTTTTGGCAGAAAATCACTGTTTGAGCACTTTTTACTGTTGGTACTTACTGTTATCAGTAGCTGTTTGGTGTGATGGGAAAATGGCCTGCAGCCAGTCTTGGAGGCCTCAGAAGGAAAACGGGTGGGCAGTCCTGCCGATTGTCTCCTCGACCACCACACTCGCAATTCAGACAATCGAATCGCGGGTTGAGACCGATTTGAAACAAGACAGTTTATTTTTAGAATGTTTACAGTGCTTTTTAAACTCCATGACGCTCCTCCACAAGCCAGTACACGCACTCCACTCACACTCCCTCTCGAATGCTGGGGCAGTCACTGTAGAGCTGGCTGAGGGGTGGGACTGATTGCAGCCTCACCAACCACACGACGCCATGCAAATGAGCCTCTTCTTCCTCGCGAGTGCTCTTCTCCTCACGGCGATCATCGAGCAGGCAAATTTAAACTGCAGAGTGCATTTTTTTTCTCAACTGACTCCACAGTGGGAGCCCATTTCAGCCATTTAACATAGCCATTTACACTGCAAGTCTCTCAGTTCACTCAAAAGCATTTCCAACGTCCAGGGCACAATTTTCTTGTTGCTACCCTTAGTCTTCCACACTTTTCTTTACCACACAGTTCCTTTAAAAGCATTTCCAATGTCCAGGGCACACTTTTCCTGTTGCTACCCCTAGTCTTCCACACTTTTCTTTACCACAGTTCATTCAAAAAGCATTTCCAACATCCAGGGCACAATTTTCATGTTGCTACCCCTAGTCTTCCACACTCTTCTTTATCACAGTTCTTTAAAAAGCAGGCAAAAATGCTGTTAACAATTGATGCAGGACAAGGGCACACTCTTTTAGCTTTACTGCTCCTTGGTAAACAGTTGGCATTTTAAACAGCAGCATAAGATCCACAGCACACAGCAACACACTAGTTAACTTGCTTCAGCTTTTGGGCAACCCACTGCCAGATAGCCAAAATGCTAGCCCCTTGCCCGAGCACCTTCCTCCCAGAATTAAATCCAAAGCGGTGCCTCCATTTTTGTCACCCCCAGACCCCTGCGATTTTGCAAATGACAGGTGGCATGCTGTTGAAGCTGTCAGCAGTACCTGGTGGGGACTGGGTTCAGGGAGGACTAGGTTACTCGGCACAGGGGGCCTAGGTTTGGCTACTCTGCACAGGTGCACCCAAGTAAATCTGAACACAGGAAGCAATAACTGTAATGTCCAAAACCAGGAATAGGATTCTACAGTGTGGCTTTTATTCACATCCAAACTGAACAAACAAAGCATAATTGGACCCTCACGGGGCTACATTCCTGGTAATGCAGACTAGAGACAACAGAACACTTCTTCACATTTCCAGCCCTCAGGCTCTAACCCACCAGGCACACAGCCTGGACTTGAATGCAGCTTTGGGTACACAGCCCGACTTGTACACTACTTGGGTTTCCCCCACTGGCTGACTCCCCATGACCCACTTGCTCGTGGTCCATTATGAGAATGAACCAGTTTTCCAATTGGTGGCTCCCCAAACCACCTTAGAGCTTTCGACTCCTAGAGGGAATTTTCCTTCCATCCCACATCTGGGTACTTCCCTCATCACTGGCCAAGTGCATAAGGCAAAGTAGAAATCCACAGAGCAAATCTGTAGAGGTGGACCTGGTTACTAAAGATGGGGGGTCTCCCACCTCCAGCTCCCACAATCCATACCTGGCCATTTCTCTGGAAACTAAACAACTCTTTTCTGAAAGTTTGGCAATGTAGATTACTGGGTAGATGTATGTCACATCTCCTCTACATGTCTTGACTTCCCCTATGTGCTGGACTTGAACATACTTTTACTTTTGGCTAAGCCTATTACTCTAGGCCTCCCACTACTTCAGTACTCCAATCCCCACTATCACAGAAGTCCCAGGGTGAAACATGGGCCATTTAGAAAGAGCAGAAACTCATGCTCCGGTTGCAGGTGCCCCACAGGCGAATCACGAAATCTTCTTGTTTCCCAAACTCTTGGACCAAATAAGGCAGCTTCTCCACTAGCAGTAACCAGGGGATTGCCCCTGGAATATGCAGGCTAAACTTTTCTGCCCCATCCCCTGAGGGATGGGGCACTGAGACCCGATTCAGTGGTCTCCACCACTTTAAAACTAGCTTATGTGTCTCTCTTTAGGTGGAAACACACACCTTTTTCCTAAATGTAGCCCTATGTCAGGGCTGAGGCTCCAAAAGCCTAACACAGTGCTGCTGTGCTCCTCTCTCTACAAGCTCTAAATGCCAACTGACTACAGACTACTGTTCAAACCTCCCAACATTCTACTCCAACTCCCTTCTGCAGATTCCATTGTGGCTCATGCAGCTGCGACAGTTCTATGGTGATGTCATCCCTCAGTCTCAGCTGAGACTGAAAAA
Source organism: Neoceratodus forsteri (assembly GCA_016271365.2). Taxonomy (NCBI): domain Eukaryota; kingdom Metazoa; phylum Chordata; order Ceratodontiformes; family Ceratodontidae; genus Neoceratodus; species Neoceratodus forsteri. Next base: position 254,097,744 of record CM028129.1, on the reverse strand, counting down.
AGAGTGAGACAGTGTGAAATCCATTTAACTAGAGTTTTACAAGCTGCCTTCCCTGTCTACTACTAGGTCTTACTGAGATTCTAGTAACCCCAGGTAACAAGGGGGTTACAAGTATATTTAAAAGCAGTCTTGAACCGGCCTTCTCTCTGAGGTCACCTAACTCTGCCTTGGTGTATTAAAATTTTATATTTTATAACACAGAATGGCCTACTAAGATTTTTTTACAAATAATAGGTGATATAAATAATTCTCCTCTCCTGATGTGACTTGCCAAAACCGGTCTGTGATCTGCTTCACCCAGACATCAAAGCCTCTTTGATGTGATTCTGGCTTCCTTAGATGACAGCCCCCCCCCCCACACATGCATATTGGACTTCTTGAACCAGTCTGTGATCTGTTTCACCCAGACATCAAAGACTCTTTGATGTAATTACTGACTATCTTGGGAGACACCCCAACACATGCATATTTCTCCTTCCTTTTCTTATGACACCTAGTGCAAATCAAAGGATTTCCCTGAGGACATCATGAATGGATATTTTATTTCCTGGGCTTCAAAGAAAACTTAACAAAGGAATTGCATTTCAGATATCTGCAGTTTAAGCTACCTCCTGTCCTTTGAACTTATCCCTGGGGGGTTTTGATGTGTCAAATTTCAGCAAGACAGCATTTTCTCCAGACAGACGCTCCCTTCCATATTTTATATTGCAGAAAAAATATCATATTGAAATCAGAACCAGCTGTCCATGTGCCACATTCGGTATAACTGTTTACAAAGGCAGTACAAACAGAGAAAACTAAGTCCTTCTTCTGAGAGAATCTTTTAATTCCAAGTTTCAGTCTCAGTCTCTCACTCTCCGTGTCTCTCTAGCAAAAGCATTGCTGTTCTTTTTATAAAAAGTCTTTGCCTTGTTGACATCCTGCTTCTCACAGAATGTTGTCAGTTTACAGAATGTTCTTGTCAGTTTCAATGCAGGTACAGCAAACAGAACATAGTGACCCAGAACTGACCTCTTGTTTACAGCTCTGCAAAAGGTTTAAAACTGCATCTCCAGTTAACCCCGAGTTCCAAATCATTTTTGCAATCATTTCAACAGTATAACTATACACAGTTTTAAACAAAAGGATTCCAGTATTAGTGACATTTCTACATAAAGATTCATATATAATTTTATACCCACAGATATGCAAGGGGGAAGAAAAGACAGAAATAGCAAGAAAAGGCAGAGAGATAGCGAGAGGCAGAGAACTGTGAAATTGTCAGAGTGGTCAGTTCCTAGGTCTCACAAGAAAATTTGGTTATGCAAACAGAGATGGGACAGAAAAGGAGAGGACAGAAGAGACCCTTGCATTTAAACTCTTTTTGCATAACAAATGGGGCAGGGTCTTACTCAACCATGTCACAGCCTCCTGTTCCCCCACCTTTCGAGACTCAGTCTGAAGCTGTATGGGTGAAGCTGGCTCTTATTCCTTATGTCTGCAAGTCAATAGATAGGAAGTATGTCCCTCCCAAGGACAGACCCATTTTAGCCTCGCAGCCCATCGTAGATGTACTGGTTGTCCTCGCTGAAAATGACAAAGCTGATCTTCCTGGACATAAAGTCTCCACCACTCATTCACACTAATGGGAATACACCGGAGGCACTAGGACCCAGTGGGAGCAAACTTTTCAAGAGGGCCAGTTGCCTGAGATGGAGCCGTGAGGAAGCTGCACCACGAGCCCCGGTGCGTGCAGTAATGACTATCTTGGCATCAACCCTCCAACTGCCTCAGTTCCTTTTTTCCTGCCATCGAGTGCACTTCAGTGATGATGTCACTCGCCTGCCAGGAGTCAAACTTCAAACTAGCAGCTTAGTTTTCAGTTTATTATTTTGTATTTTATCAACTATAAGTACCGATTATATTTTAATAAATTCTTACTTGTACAAGAGAGAAGTCTTCAGCCCTCCATTGACAGAGTCAACCATGAGTGGGGCAGGTGATGGTAGGAAGACTTCTTATGAAAGCTGTTCAGCCAGCATGGCTGGGTCTGGTCTGCTGCCCTCCCGGGGGGGGGATCTGACAATGGACGGTCCAGTGCTCAGGAAGATGGGCAGTCTCCTCGGAAGCATAAAAAGAAATGGTTCCATTCTTGGCACCGTTCAGCCTTGAGTTCTTCTTCGAGACACAGGTTGAAGAAGAGATGGCATCACTCGAGATCGCCCTCTGGTACGTCTGCGCATAGACGGTCGGTTATTAGGACCAGACACCAGTCTCCACCTCTGTCGGAGTCAACAGTTTCTGCTTCTGATGGCCGACCTCTTCGACACCAGAGCCCCTCTCTGCCTATTGGAGGGGTTTCCAATGAGCAGTTTCAACAGTGGGCAGCTCTTATGGAGCAGTGAGCTTGGAGGTTGGCCTGATTGCCCGAACCAGCATGTCCGACTTCAGGCCCTTCGGTTCCAGGATGGCAGGCAGGGCAGTTAGGTCTTACTAGTTGCGCAGCGCCTTCTTCGGTGCTGTCGACTCCATGTTCTGGGTGTCTATCCCCCTCACATTGCTGTGGCACAAGGGTCTACACCGATACCCTTATCTCCTGTCAATTTTCATACTGTAATTTCAGATCACAGTTCTCAGACTTCTGTGATGTTGCTGTCATCTGCGGTGCAGACTTCTCCAGTGTCGAGGTCCTTTGCGGTGCCGTGAGTGCTGTCGGTGCTGTCTGAGGTGCCACGGGCTCTGTCAGCGCCGTCCTCAGCATTGGGACTGGTGGCACTGTCTGAGGTGCCATGGGCTCTGTCGGCACTTCCCTCGGTATTGGGGCTGGTGGTGGCAGCACCACGCTATCCACTGGTGCCTCCGGTGCCAGGGATGGTGCTGGCACTGGGTGCGGCATCACGCTCTTTGTCGGCACCATGTGCAACTCCATTTTCTGTGATGGCTCCTTCTTTGTTCTCAGCGCCATTTTCTTCTACAGCGCTGGGAATGGGTGTGGCGCCATCTAGTTTCCAGAGGTTTTTTACTACAGTTCTTTCTCCTTCTCTTCTTCCTCCCAGGTTTCACTGCATTCATGTCTATACAGTCTCTCCTGGACTGTCAGAAGATGATTTTGAGCCCAATCCAGATCTTAGACTGGGTGATGATGCTGATACTGCCCTGGGGGCAGGGATCAATCCTCCTGCAGAGCCTGCTATTGAGGATCTTTCCTTTAAGTCTCTGCTCAAGAATTTAAATTCCACCTTTTCTCTCCAGACCACAGAAATCGATCCTGGGAAGCTTTTGCGTCTCCAATATCTTCAAGTTCCAGAAATTTCTATGGATTTAACCCCTCCAGTACAGTCCTCTTTCGAGACCCTTTCACAGATGATGTGGAAGAATTCAGCTGTTATTCCTTCTGTGGCCAAGTCCGTAGATAGGAAATATGCCCCTCCCAAGGATCGCCCCATCTTGGCCTCTCAAGCCTTTGCTGATGCCATAGTGGTCCTGGCAGAGAATGACAAGGCTGTCCTTCATCAGAAATCTACAGCCTGGCCTATGAACAAAGAATCTCGCAAGATAGACACCTTAGGCAAGAGAGTCTTTGCTGCCTCAACCCTGGACATGCGCATTGCCAGCTACCAGGGCTATTTCTCGCAATATGAGTATGTTCTTTGGCATTTGCTTAAAGAAATGGTAGAAGCTCTGCCCGAATTAGAGGTTAACTCAGAGCTACTTCAAACCATAACTAGGGGTATCGAGTCCAATAACCAACAGGTTAAAGCTGCAATGGATGCCTTCAATACCGCTTTCCGGGTGGCTGGCATTTGCACCTGTTGCCACTCTTGTGTACTTTGGGTTTCATGAATGATGCCCAGCAGCAGGCCATGGCCTTGCCTTTTGAAGTTATGTATCTGTTCAGACCTCAGGTGGAGCAAGCACTAGGGTCCACACGGAAGACTAGGTCTGCCATTAAGATAGCTGAACCTCGCCGCCCCACCTCCAGAGGGGGCATACCAATTCTAACACCGTCAGTCCTTTTGGGGTAAAGGCAGAGCAGGGTTTAACAGAACCCAGAAACCTCAGCCACAAAAGAAAGTGCAGCAGAAGGCACAGGGGCCCAAAGCGCCTAGTGCCACCTTCTGAGTTTCTGGCCCAGGCCCCACCTTAGCTACCCGAGAGGGATTCCTCCTCAGCAGTGGGAGGACGTCTGACTCAGTTCTACAACCAGTGGAAATCTATAACACCAGACAAATGGGTCCTCTGGAAAATCCGTGAGGGGTACTCTCTCAATCTTTTGGAAACCTCTCCGGATCATCCTCCCAAATGACAGCCCAGGTTGTCGGCAGTACAGTCAGACCTTCTTGCTTCCGAGGTACAAAGCCTTCTGAACAGGGCAGTAAAAGTAGTTCTGCTGTATCAATGAAACATAGGTTACTACTCCCATTACTTTCTGGTTCCAAAGAAAACTGGCGTCATGAACCCTATTCTGGATCTCAGAAAGTTAAACAAATTCCTGCACAAGAAAAGTTCAAGATTATATCACTTGTCACCCTGGTACCTTTGATTCATCACGATTGGCTAGCCTCCTTGGACATGCAGGATGCCTACCAGCACATTCTCATACACCCAAAGCACCACAAGCACCTAAGGTTCATGGCATTGGGTCAACACTATCAGTTCAGAGTTCTGCCCTTTGGGCTATCCTCGGTGCCTTGAGTTTTTACAAAGTGTTGTGCAATTCATGGGCGCACCTCAGGAAACTCTGAATACAAATGTTCCCATACCTGGACGACTGGCTCCTAGCAAGTCCCTCCAGGCAAGAGACTCTGGAGGCCATGGCCATGGTCTCAGACTTCCTCACATCCATGGGAGTTCTGCTGAACCTCAACATGTCACAGTTGCAGCCTTCCCAGAACCTCCTCTTCATAGGAACTCTTCTGGACACCTCCTGTGTGAAGGCTTTTCTTCCAGAAGACAGAAGGAGCAATATCTTACAGATGGCCCAACACATCAAAGAGCACAGCTCGGTTCGAGCTATCTCGGTGCAATGGATGCTGGGCCTCATGGCATCCTCGGTGTTCACTATACCCTTGGCTTGTCTACATATGAGAACCTCTCAGTGGATGCTCAGTGCTTCGGTGGTCCCCTACCACTCACCATCAGTTCTTTCTTATCAAGGTGATGGAACCTCTGAAGAGGTCGCTCACCTGGTGGTCTCAGGAGGACAACCTTCTGGAAGGATATCACTTCGCTCCTCTGGATCATCCGATCTCCATTACCACGGATGCATCCCTGATGGGATGTGGAGCTCACTGCCGGGATCTCCACACCCAGGGTACGTGGACTCTGGACGAATCTCAACTTCACATAAACGTCCTGGAAATGAGAGCCGTCCTCTATGTAGTCCGAGCTTTGGAGGTCATACTCTGTCACAAGAACATCCTCCTTCAAACGGACAACAAGGTAGTGATGTACTACATCAACAAACAGGGTGGCACACACTCTTACCCATTATGCAGGGAAGCAATAAGAGTGTGGGAATGGTGCCTGGAGCACAAGGCTCTGATTCAGGCAGTTTACCTGCCAGGAGTACAAAACGAGCTGGCAGACTGTCTCAGCAGAACAGAGGCAGATCCTCACGAGTGGTCTCTCGACTTAACCGTCGTTCAGTCACTCTTCAAAGAGTGGGGAACCCCACACCTGGACCTTTTTGCATCCCCACTCAATGCAAAACTGCCTCTCTTCTGCTCCAGAAATCCAGGACCTGGCATTTTATGTCAGGATGGGTTCAGGCAGCGGTGGACAAAACGCTTCCTATGCACTTTTCCTCCTCTTCCCCTAATTCAGAGAGTACTGCTCAAAGTGGAGTCCCGGGGGGCAGAATGATCCTCACTGCCCCCTTCTGGCCTTGGCAGGTATGGTTCCCGCTACTCAACATGCTATCAGAAACCCTCCAAAAACACTTCCCCTTCAGACGAACTTTCTGGCCCAGGGTCCTGTGGTCCATCCCAACCTGATGTCGCTTCACCTTCATGTTTGGCTCCTGAAGAGATATAGGTGACTAGGTTCAATGTTTCTCATAGAGTTTCAGATATTCTTTTGGCTGCGCATAAGCTGGCCACTAGAAAAACCTTCACAGCTAAATGGAAGCATTTCTCTATCTGGTGTGCAAAATCCTCTTGTAACCCTTTTTCCTGCCCACCAAATAAAGTCTTGGAGTATCTCTTAGACCTCTCAAACACAGGTCTGCAATACTCCACAGTCAAAGTTCATCTTTGTGCTATTTCAGCATATCATGAGCCAATACATTCCATGTCGCTGGCTCACTTGCCCGTGGTTAAGAGGTTTCTTAAGGGTATTCTGCATACTAGACCTCCTATTAGATGCCCAGTTGCAGCCTGGGACATTAACCTTGTGCTAGACATGCTCACTAGTAAACCTTTCGAGCCTCTAGCTACTTGCGAGTTGAAGTTCCTCACTTGGAAAACAGCCTTCCTGGTGGCTATTACTTTGGCCTGTAGAGTTTCTGAAATACACGCACTGGTCACAGACTCCCCCGTACACTGTATTTCAAGTAGTGCTTAGGACTCATCCCAAGTTTCTCCCTAAGGTTGTCTCAGAATTCCATCTAAACCAACCTTTAATCCTTCCCACCTACTTTGCGAACTTCCAGAATGAAGGGGAATGTACCCTTCATTCGCTGGATGTTAAGAGAGCGTTGCGGTTCTATCTAGATAGAATGAAAGAAATTCGCAAGGCTCAACAGCTGTTTGTCTCCTTCAGTGAGACCCGGATGGATCAATCTGTTGCTATCAGATGTATTTCAGCGTGGCTGGTGGCTTGCCTTCCCACTGCTATTCTATGGCACAGGTCAAGCTGGAAGGCAGAGTGTACACTCACTCTACCAGAGCAGTCGCGGCATCTCTGGCGGAAATCCATAATGTGCCCATTCCAGATATTTGCAATGCAACTACCTGGAGCTCTGTGTATACATTCATTAAGAACTATGCCTTGGACGTCCATGCCAAACAACATTTGTCATTTGGTAGGACCATTCTTAACGGACTTCTGTCCTAAGTACGTGAGCTCTTTATCTCCTGCTGCCTGTCTTGGGGGCTTATTTAGCTCAGTACTCTCCCATTAGTGTGACTGAGTGGTGGAGAATTTATGTCCAGGAAGATCTAGAAATTACGTACCTACTGTAATTCTTGATCTTCTTGAATGAAGTCTCCACCACTCATGCACACCCCCACCCACCATCCCCTGAGCTCACTTCTCTGTTTACGGTCTTCACTCCCTCAGTGGCTGAGCTGCGAAGACTTTGTTGTTGACCCTTCTTACATGGTTCATTTGGACTATCTTATGTCCGAGTTTTTAGGTTAGTCCTTTCTAGGCTGCACCTCCTTGGAAAAATGGTACTGAGGCGGTTGGAGGGTCGACGCCGAAGATAGTCATTACCGCATGTGCCGGGGCTCATGGTGCCGCTTCCTCATGGCTCCATCTCAGGTGCCAGCCCTCTTGAAAAGTTTGCTCCGCTGGGTCCTAGCACCTCCGGCGTATTCCCATTAGTGCGAATGAGTGGTGGAGACTTCATCCAAGAAGATCAAGAATTATGATAGGTACGTAATTTCCATTTCTTCCTCAGGAAGTGTCAATGCATCCCGTCAACACGGAATCTCATAAGATAGATACCTTGGGAAAAAGAGCATTCACAGCCACAACTCTGGGCATGCGCATTGCCAACTATCAAGGGCATTTCTCTCAACAGGAATGTGCCCTCTGGACTAACCTTAAGTCCCTACTGAAAGGTCTCCTGGAGCCTGTCTCTAAAATGGAGATTTTATAGACTGTTACCTGGGGTATAGAATGTAATAGCCATCAGCTAAAAGCTTCCATGGATGCATATGATATGGCTTCCAGGGCAGCTGCTGCAGGAATCTGTATTATCGTTCCAAATGAGTGCGCACTGGGACGTAGTGCTCCAAAACCAACAGATTACTATTAGCACAAAAGGTTTCGGGCACATACAACTCATAAGAGAAATGCGTAAAAATTAAAAAAACGTTTATTGCACAAACAAGTATCCTGACATGTTTCGGACTGATCCCCCAGTCCTTTTTAAAAGTAATAAAAGACATAAGCCAGAGAACACAGTATTTATCTCATAGTGATTAGCTTGCCCAGATGAAATCCATTAATACAACTGCTATCACTTAAAACACAAATCAAACTTACTACTCATTGAGGCCCTTCTTGGCCCTCACAAAAAGTTTTCTCATTAATTTACATTTTATAAATTCCACATCATCTTACCAACAACAGTAATAGTAAACATATAATGAACAGTATAGTATCACCATTTAAATAAAACGAAGTTTTTTTGTATCATAAAATACACTAATATCATTAAATACGATTAAAAGTCTGAATAGTGAAAGGGGAGGGGGAACATCAAACCAGAACAGATTACACTGATTTGATGCAAACCTTAATTTAACTATGATCTTTTAAATATGGATATAATTCTAAAGGGCCATTAAGCCCCGAACTTTAATTAGCTTTCAAAGTTAAAATCCAATGATTTTCTCTTTTTAATACTAGATTATTATAATCTCCACCTCTTGGGTTTTTATTTACCTTATCAATTGCCATAAACTTAAAATTAGGTCGTTCAGGTTCTTTTGCCAAAACAACATGTGCTGCCGTAGCATAAATAACATCTCCTCTCTGAATGGCTCGTAAATGTTCTCCAACCCTAATTTTAAAGCTTCTAATCATTTTCCCTACATAAAATGCATCACAATTACATTTAGCCAAATATATGACTCCTGATGTATCGCAGTTCATAAACTGTCTAACTTCAAAACTTCTGTTACTATTTAAGCTGGAAAAAACGTTCCCCTGTATCATATGACTACAATAAATACATCGTTTACACTTAAAATTCCCTTTTTTATTTTCTAGCCATGTTCCTTTTTGTTTATTTTCATAATGGCTCCTTGTTAATAAATCTCCTACAGTAGGAACCTTTTTAAAACACAGCCTCGCCGGCTTCCTGGCCACTTCTTGCAATCCTGGTTCAGCTCCCAGTACATGCCAGTGCCTGCTAATTATATTTTCAAGTTCCTTCGCTTTTACTGAAAATTCCGTAACAAAATTAAAGCGATATTCATCATTCTGTACCTTAATATTACTTTTTAAAAGATCATCCCTATCAGTATCCCTAGCTCTACAATAGGTTTCCTTAATATTGTTTTTTCCATACCCCCTCTGTACCAATCTATTTGTCAGTTCCTCTGCTCCCTTCTCAAAATCTTCTACATCTGTACAGTTTCGTTTAGTTCTTAAAAACTGACCAATCGGTATATTCTTTTTAATATGCATAGGGTGACAGCTATTAGCCTGAAGTATAGTATTACCATCAACCTCTTTGCGATACAATTTGCCTTACCAATTTGCCTTTGTCCAGAGCTTGATGCACGTAGTCCGTGTACTCCACCAGGGCAGTGGTTGTACTGTGATTCTGCCTGAATCTGTGCTGGTTGGGGGCATTGCAGTTGATAGTTGTTGAGGTATTCAGTGAGTTGATCCACTACAATCTTTTCCAATGCCTTGGATAGGGGGGAAGGCCTGAGATCGGTCTATAGTTGGCAATATAGGACCTGTCACTGCTGTTGTGAACAAAGGTCATTAGTGCTTGTTTCCAGACTGCCAGGAATTTAGCCAGGGCGAGTGATTTGTTGAATATTTTGGTTACGGGCACGATGAGTATGTCGAGAGTGAGGGATATTAGTTTCATATCTACTCCATCACTGCCCATTCTGGTTTTTCCTAGCACTTTTTTACATAGTACATAGCCTCCTTAACAGTCACTCTCTTGAAATAAAAGTCCAGGTGGGTGTTAATGGTTGACTTGCTGGCAGGAGAGATCCTTGGTGGGGTGTAGATAGGCAGGGGCGAAGACTGTGCTCAGATCAAGTGAAGGCCGAGTTGAAGGACTCCACAATTAGGAGTGGGTCTGATGTGGGAGAGCTGTTTATGTTGAGCAGTTGAAGATGTTTCTTTTCATCCTTCCCAAGGAGATTTTTGATGTTCTCTCAGAACCTCTTACCATCTCCCCAGCTCATGTTCAGCAGTTCCTTGTGATAATTAGCTTTGACCTGTCGGATTAGATTTGTGCAGCGATTTCTGGAGACCCTGTAGCACTGGTAGTCATGCTTGTTACCAGTGGACCTGGCTTTTGACTAGAGGGCAGTGGACATAGTTCCCTGGGCAGAACAGAACACAGGTTTCTACTCCCATTACTTTCTGGTTCCAAAGAAGACAGGCGGCATGCACCCCATTCTCGACCTTAGAAAGCTAAACAATTTCTTGTTCTGAGAGAAGTTCAAAATAGTCTCCTTAGGTACGCTCCCACTGCTTCTCCAACAGCACAACTGATTGGCATCCTTGGATATGCAAGACACCTACCAGCACATTCTAGTATACCCAAATCACCACAAGTACCTTCACATTATTGCCTTGGGTCAACACTGCCAATTGAGAGTCCTGCCCTTTGGGCTTGCCTCAGTGCCTTGAGTCTTTACAAGTGTTTTGCAGTCCTAGCTGCACACCTTCGAAAGTTCAGTTTTCAGGTCTTTCACCTACCTAGACGGTTGGCTTTTGGCAAGCTCGTCAAGGCAGGAGACTGAGAAAGTGGTATTCACAGCATCTCAGTTCCTCACCTCCATGAGGTCCTGCTGAACCTGGAGAAGTAAAAACTTCAATCCTCCCAGCAGCTCCTCTTCATAGGAGCCCTCTTAGACACTACAATAGCGAGGGCTTTTCTCCCGGGGGACAGAAGGAATGACATTCTCCAGATGGCTCGCTTCATCAGAAAGAACAACCCTGTACGAGCTCACTCCATGCAATGAATGTTAGGTCTTATTGTTTCTTCTGTTTTCACAGTGCCTCTAGCTTGATTGCATATGAGGACCACTCAGTGGATGCTCAGCACACAGTGGTCCCCAACAACACATCCGCAGTCTTACCCCATCAAGGAGACGGAGCCTCTGCAGCAGTCACTTGCATAGTGGGTACAAGAGGACAACCTTCTACAAGGTCTGCCTTTTGCCTCACCGGAATCTCAGATCACCATCACTATGGATACATCTCTGCTCGGCTGGGGCGCTCACTGCTGGGACCTTCACACTCAGGGGGTGTGGACCCTAGGAGGAGTTTCATCTTCACATCATTGTTCTGGAGATGAGGGCAGTCTTGTACACCCTCTGAGTCCTAGAAGAGGTTATCAATCACAAAGTAGTTCTTCTTCAGATGGACAAGGCTGTGATGTACTACATCAACAAGCAAGGTGGGGTATACTCCTACCCTATATGTAGAGAAGCCATGAGGGTATGGGAGTGGTGCCTTGACCACAATGTCTTAATTCAGGCAGTTTACCTGCCAGGAACTCAGAACAATCTGGTGGACCACCTCAGCAGGACAGAAGCAAATCCTCACAAGTGGTCACTTGCACCAGACGTTGTGCATTCTTCAATGAGTGGGGCAGTCCAGACCTAGACCTTTTCATGTCCCCACTCAACGCAAAACTGCCTCTGTTCGGCTCCAGAAATCCAGACCCTGGTGTTTTCTGTCAGGATACATTCAGGTTGCAGTGGACAAGACGTTTTCTATACGCATTTCTCCTCTCCCACTAATTCAGAGGGTGCTGCTCAGACTGGAGGTGGACGGGGGCAAGATGATTCTAATTATACCATACTGGCCTCCACAGATCTGGTTTCCTTTGATCAACAAGTTGTCAGAGGCCACTCCAAGGCAACTGCCTTTGCAAACAGACCTCCTGACACAGGGACCCCTGGTCCATCCCAGCCTGCGCTCCCTTCATCTCCATGCCTGGCTCCTGTAGAGATAGAAGTGAGCAGGTTTAAAGTTTCTCAGAAAAACTCGCAGATCCTCTTGAAAGCTCATAAGCCTTCCACCAGGAAGACTTACACAGCTAAATGGAAGCATTTTTCAGAATGACGTACTAAGGTCTACTTACATCCATTTCAGTGTCCTCTGGATAAAGTGTTGGGAGTACCTACTAGACCTTTGACAAAGACTCGGATGAGTTGAAATGTTAGAAGTTTGGTGTGTGGTTCTCCGACCCAGTGTGGGTCTGTATGGCTATTTTATATTTGGCATAATAAATGGACTTTGAAGCAATACTAACACAGAGGTTGCTGGACTGTTTTTTCAAGTGTGTGCCCTGAGTAAGTGCCATGACTCTTTGAACATGATGACAATAGCCCATTTCCAGGCATCAGGTACAGTGACAGAGGAGAAGGAGAGGATCAGTGTCATTGAGGTGAAGGTCAGCAAGCATAGGCAAACCGGGAGTGTATGTAAAATTCGCAAGTAATCTTTTATTATTATCAATAACAATAAAAATAAAATTGTGCAAGATAGTTCTTACACAGGCAGTTCAAACAAAACAAAGTCCTTTCTCTGAGGTTGTCTCTAAAGCTATTTATTTATTTTATTTAAAAGTTGATAACTGGGAAAGGAACCATTGAGCTGAGGCTCATTTCCAGGTGCGACTTGGGGAAAGGGTTACATAGGGATAAAAACTGACATAAAAACAAAATCAGCAAGTAAACAATTGCGGGTCATGGTTACAAGACCCAAAACAGTAGGTAACAAGACAGATACAGGAGTATAAATAAAGACACAATTAGAACCACAAATAGTACAAATGCAGGACCTACAGTACCACAAAGTGAATTAGTGTCCTGACCACTAGTTGCAGGAGCAAGTTGCACAGTTTGACACTGGGGTCCCTTCTGAATGAGGGGGAGAGTGGGCTACGAGGTGCTGACAACTAACGGGGCGGGGAGACTTCATTTATTTAAGGAGGTGAGAGTTGGGAGCACTGAGAGCACTGTGGATGGGGTAGAACTCTCTCTGAGGAGCCTTTTGAGTGAGAAGGAGGAGGATAGTCGGAGGTCAGAGGGGAGTTTAGTCCAGAGAAGAGGAAAACAATAGGAGAAAGCAGATTGACCAGATGCAGAGTGGGGATAAGGGATAGAAAATGTGCATGGATCTCTGTGGCAAAGGGAGTAGTTTGAGGTGAAAGCTTGACAGAGGCGGGAGGAGAGGTTGGTGGGGAGGGTTGCAAACCAGAACTTTGCAATAAAGGAGGCACAATGAACCATTCTCCTGTGAGTTAAAAGCACAAGGGATAGGGTGGAGTAAAGGAGACAGTGGTGGGTAGGGGGGGCAGTAACTAAGCGACAGAGTTCCATACACCACATCAGCATAATCAAAGATGGGTAAGATCATTTTGGATACCAATTCTTGGCAGGTGGGGAGGGGGAGACTGTATTTATATTGATAGAGGACAGCCAGTTTGGGACGTAGTTTAGTGCAGATGGTGTCAACGTGGGTGGAGAAGTCCAGGTGGCAATCCAACGATACCCCCAAGTATTTGAAGGCCAGAATATTCTCAAGGGGAGAGACATCCAGGATTGTGAAGACGGGAAAAGATTGGAGTGTGGCCAGTTTTTGTCTAGCGCCAAAAGCCATGGCCACTGTTCTTTTTTGCACTGAGTTTGAGTTGGTTTTCTTGGAACCAAGACCGAACTCTATTGAAGTCTTCATGGTGCGGGACTGTACACTGATGGCAGAGGGCCTGGAGATGAAAATAATAGTATCATCAGCGTACATATGCATATTAGAAGATTTGCAGACTAAGGGAAGGTTATTTATAAATAGGGAGAAAAGGATGGGGCCAAGGATGGAGCCTTGGGGGACCCCAGAGAGGATGGGGAGCGGGGAGGAGAGAGCATCACCTATTTGTTCTAACTGCTGCCTGTCATGAAGATAAGAGCAGAATCAGTTGACAGCAAGTTCAGCAAGGCCAACAGATCTAATATTTTGTACCAGTAGGGGATGGGAGACTGAATCAAAAGCTTTCGCCAAGTCTATGAAAATGGAGGCAGTAATATGACTCTGGTCCATAGCTGAAAATATTGAATCAGTAAATCTAAATCTCAGTCTTTCTCTCACAAAAGATTGTTCTCTTTGTTTTCCATCAGGTATTTATGCTCCGTGGCGGCCCATGTTGGCCGACTGTGCCAGACTCTACCGTTGTTCGAAGCACCCTCCCTCTCGTGCCTCGGTGGACTACCGGAGCTGGCCTGGGGGCTTCATCCAGTCATGGCCCCCAATTTTTGTGGTTTTCTCCCCTTCCTAACTGAGGCCCCAGATCGCAGTTGCCCATGTGCATGGAGGTGCGCATGTGCACCGTGGCTCTGATGATGGCCCCATCTGCCAGCTCGGCCTATTGCCAGGTTCCCACTGTGGTGTGGCACTAACACCTAGCCTCCACTGGGAGGCAGCCAAGTGCTGGGGAAGCCCCTACATCCCTCCCCAAGGAGGAGAGCTGCCTGCCAACTGCTTCAATCCACTCCTCACCCCTCCCAAGCAGAACCCAGGTCACTGGCGTGGCACAAGGTGTGGCATCCAGTGCCTCAGCCCCACCGGCCCAGCAAGATTGCTCTCTTTTTGTACGAAATCTTTGCCTAGCAATTAATTTCTGCATCCTCAGCTCATTAAAGAGCTAGTGCACTGCTTGGAATTAATAGTAATTTTCAGATGCAGTCAGCTATCACTTCCAATATCTGAAGTATTTTTTTTTTTTTTTTTTTTGCTAATTAGAGGGTTTTCCACCTGGCAACTCTGGGGTGATATGTAGAGCAGCACTCTGTCTGGAGGGGGAAAAAAACCCTCTGTCCCTCCCACGACATTGTCAGAAATGAGACCAAACACCTTCAGGCACCACAATCCTTATAGCCTGAGCAGTGACTTTCACAACCTACCAATCAAAATGCAGGAAATTGTGACATCACTAGTAACCAGGGAGAGCCAGTCCCTGCTGCTTCATGTGAAAATGAAACCTGACAGTAAGAAAGGGCTCTCATTGGTTACTAGTGATGTCATAGTGTGGTCTCAGTGCAGATGTAGTGGGAGGAACAGAACTGACTTTTTTTTTCCCTCCAGACAGAGTGCTGCTCCACACAGCACCCCAGTACTGCCAGGTGGAAAATCTTCTAATTAGCAAACAGAAAAGGAAAAAAATACTAGAAATATAAAAAGTGATAGCTGAGTACATCTGAAAGATACAATTAATTGCAGGCATTTTCCAGACAGTACAGTAGCTCTTTAAGAGACATCCTGTTTCTCACAAAATGTATCAGAACCGTGTCAATTTCTTTCCTTGCAGGTGCAACAAAATAGAACACTGTGCCCCAGAACTAATCTCCTGATGGCAACTCTGCAAATGAGCTTGTGCAGGTCAAACTGCATCTCAGTGTTGACCACTGAGTACAAAATAGCTTTTTGCAATAATTTCAACAATACTGTAACTGTATACATTTTCAAACCAAGGGATCCCAGCTTCACATAAAGATCCTCATATATTTTTATAACCACCGATAAGAAATGGGGAAGAAAAGATAGAAACAGAAAGTGAAGGCAGAGAGATAGCAGGAAGAAGGAGAATCGTGAGAATGTCAGAGTGATCAGCTCCTAGGTCTCATAAGAAAATTTGATTGCGCCAGATGGACAAGAGACAGGAAAGAAGATAGAACAGATTCTTGCTTTTAACTCTTCCTGCAAAATAAATGGAACAGGGTCTTATTCAACACTGTCACATTGAAGAGGAGGGTATAAGGGATAGTGATGGCTTGCACAGAGTGATACAGATGTCTGGGGTCAAGGCCATCAGAACTTGAATCCTTGTGGAAGTTAAGAGTGAGATGAGCCTTTAGGGTGGCACACGGAGTGGTAGGACAGGAGGAGAAAGAAGACAAGAGAAGAGGGGAAGGTGAGCGGGAGAAGAGGGGGACGGGGAAGGAGAGAAAGGGCACAGATGGTAAAAAGAAGTTGAAGGCAGATGCAGTGGCAGCAGGGTCAGTGATGTGGGAATTACCAACCTTGAGGACTGGGGGGAGGATCAAGTTGGGGAGAAGAAGGGGGAGTGGCTATCTTTCCAGAACTTAGAGGGGTGATTAAGGTTGCTCTTCCAAGAATTAATCTTCACCATTGATTTCCACTAGTGGGTCTGAGCCAGAGATGCTAGGACCCCACAGGAGCTGGAACTTTTCAGAGGGCTGGTGCCAAGATAAGCAGCATGCATGCATGGCTCCATGAGTGAGTGCGCAAAGCCACCTGCTTGCGTTGGCGCCAGCCCCCAACTGCCTGTTCCTTTTTCCCGCCATTGAGTGCGCATCAGTGCTTCATCGCTTGTCCGCCGGGAGTCAGAACATCATGTCTATATGACAACATTTAGTTCTTCTCAGTTCTACTGTTTAAAACAAGAGTTTGTGGGGGGTGCTGTGGAGCATTTCAACATGGCAGACACTTTTCTCTCCACTGCTGATGGCGAACAATCTAATCTATAAATATATCCTGCCAATCTATCTCAGATCACCCCTGGTTGGCACCGATTGTTGCTTTAAGGTCAGAGAAACTTGCAATGGGTCCTAAGTGAGACAAACATGCTGGGCATAATCTGGATTCCAATCTTTCTTCCTCACAAGCCTCCAGAGGTGCAACAGGGGGCCCGTCTACTTCTGGAGATGCTAGGCCTCAGGACACACCAAACCATCAAGTTATGGCTGTTAGAAAAGATCCAGGCAATGGGGGAGGATACCAATCACAGGCTGGCCGCAGTGGAAGCTCGATTTACGGAGCTAGATGCAAAGGTGCAAACAAATGCATCACAATTAAAAGAGCTTACCTCAGAGGGGTCACACCAGAGAGAAAGAAATGCGACCTTTGTGCAAGACCTACAATTTCTACGAGCAAAAGTGGAGGCTCTGGAAAACGTGCAGAGACAGGCAAACATCCGAATTGTCAGATTTCCTCCCTGGCTGGCGGGAAAACTGAGCTCCTGTCTGTAGTAAAACATCTTATTTTTATGGACCTAGCTTTGCTTCCTTCAGACTCTGGTGTCTCTATTTTAAAGGCGTTTGCTCTCCCCATAAGAACCAGACCACGGAGTACTGCTGTAGAACGACCAGTGACAGCCATCATCACCCTTTCAAGACCAGATGCACGCATCTCCTTGCTGCAAGCTGCCCATGAACATGGAGATTTAATCTGGGAGGACAGTAGGATCGCTTTATTTCCTGATATTTCCTCACAAACCCAAAATCAAAATAAAGCTCTACAGATTACAAAGACCACCCTTCTGGAAAACGGGATCTCTGCCCAACTCATCTTCCCTGCACGTCAACAAATTAAATATGCCAATAAAATACATATTCTGACCGATCCTGATGCTGCAGCTGCATTTGCTTCAAAATTACATACTCAAAATCCTTCAGAAGCTTGTCAGTAAGATGTAGAGTTGGACTTGGACCCTAATGACTGAAGTTGCATAGTAGGGGATTTGGACTTTTCTTTTTACCATCCTGTTCTGATTGTATACGCTCGTTCAAGTTTCTACTTTATCTGTATGTTCAAAGTATGCAGTTTATGGAGCTGAATTTGATTAATGTCAGTAGCCATGTTGGACTGTACTCCAAAAATAGCCCTATTGTTTATATACAAGGTAATTACCTTCTCATAATGATTACCTGTTTATGATAGGAGCATTAGTTGGCTCCACTCAGTTTGTGAACTTACTTGAATATTTCTATAAAGAACCTGTCTCCCTATCAGCCATCTGGTATGTGCTATTGTGGTGGGGGTGTCATTCAACGTAATTGAGTCCAGACTCTCTGTTATGTTTTCCTTAAGGTTTCATTATGGGGGTTTTCAGCCTCCCAACACACATTATCTCCCCTATGAGGGGCGAGGAATAGTGACTATCATCCTACCTGCAACAAAGTAGGTGACAGTGGGCTCTCCTTCACCATTATCTTGCTGGACTTTCACTCCTATAGACTCCTGACAGGACAAGACTAACCAATGAACATTATACTAATTGCTGATAACCTATAGTCTGTACATTGTTGTCTTGGTTTGTCTGCTTTCTTTACCTGTGATGTATTAAATGAATATAGTCTCTGTTATAATTCATAAAATACTATAAATACTGTAACAAGTTAAAAAAAAATAAAAAAACCCAAAAAAACAAGAGTTTATTTTTGTGTCAGTTTAGTGTATCTTATCACAAATAAACATAGTATTTGTCTCAGCCCTACTGAGCATCAACAGTCGAAGGCCATGGAAGCCGGTAGGGAGCCTGAAGAGGCAGGCTGCTCTGGCATCAGGGCTGTGTCCTGTCCGCTTTCATTGTCAGGGAATGGTTCTGAGGATGGGTGAGCCAGTGTCCAGGAGGGATGACAGCCCTTCCACAAGCATAAAAAGAAGTGGTCCCAATCCCACACATGCTCTGCGTCGTGGTTCAGGCACAGCTTAGCCTCAACTTCTTTCTCTTCCTATAGGAAGGTGAAGAAACAGCACCAGTCAAGGTCACCATCTGTGTAGTATACCACGAGACACTTGGTTTCACAAAGTCAGAAATCCTCACCATCACCATCAGTGACACCGAAGGCCTCTGGTTCTGGGACATGGGTATCTTTGTCCTGGAGCCCTCCTCTGTCTTTAAGTGAGGGCTCCGGTGGGCAGTTCTACCACTGGGTAGCTCTTATGAAGCAGTAGGTGCTGCATCTGGCCTATGTGGCACCATTAGTAGAGCCAGTTCCTGGCCCTTTGGGGCCAGCGGAACCAGTACTACAGGCAGTGCTGTTGGACCAGGTAGTGTGTTCACATGTGGCAACAACCTTTGGCTTACAGCAGGGGGTGGCACCACTGATGTCTGTCCACTAGTGGCCAACCCCCCCCCACATGCAGGGACTGGGTCAGCCGCAGTGCCACCGCTGGTTATTTTGGTGCCTGCTGCGTCATCGACTCGTTCCAGTGCTGTTTCTGATGACAGGTCTGGGCCCATCTGAGCCTGGCCTGGTGCCAGGTTTGGTGCCACATGGGCTCACAGTGCAAGGTACCTTCCCGGTGCAGAATCCAGTGCCAGTTCTGGCTCCGCCTCTGCACTGATTCCTCGTCCTTCAGGGCTAGGACTGGTGTCACCAGTGTTGCCACAGCCAGTTGGGTTGCTGGGCCTGTGACCATAACCTCTCTTCTACCTTCCTTCCAAGGAGGACATAAAGGGGGATGAGTCTGATCCTGACCTCATTTTTTTTTTTTTGATAAGGCTTTTTACCTTGTCTTGGATGATGGCAGCACTCTTAGCCCTATCCCTCCTCCTTGCAACTGTCGCACACCTCTCTCAACCCAGGGTGAAGTCTCCCACAGATTCTCCTCCATGGCAGGGCTAGGAATGGCAAGGCCATCCCCCCCGGTCAACATATCTAGCCCCCCCCGAGTTGAGTAGTGGCATGAGCTGTTAGGGAGCCAGCAGGGCTTCCTTCAGCCTGTTCACTCATACTTCCATTTTTTTTCTAGATCCCTGCTGTGGTAACATATAAGTACACACATGTTTGAGGCATGCACATCCTGCAGAACCATGACCCAGCTCTTAGAGCTGCCTGCAACCAGCACTACCACTGTGCCTCCTCTAAGTAGCAGTCAGAGGCAGATTGGCCACCCATCTCCAGGAGAGGAGAGAAGTCCACGGGACGCTCAATCCTCTCCCATGCCGACCCCCAGCAACCTGTGCTCGTTCCTGAACATGGCTCGCCAGCATGGCAGGTGGTGAGGCATTCAGTGCCTTAGCCCTCCATGCCACTGGGCTGACTTTGACCTTGTTTCTGAAGGCAGTGATTATGACTCCTTCTGTAGTCTAGAAACCTCAGATCTTCTCCTTGTCAGTCTTCACCATTCATTACTGATTGGTGTAAGCCAGAGGTGCGCACCTGCTCGGGAGCTTCTTGTTTTTTTTTGTGGGAAGAGTTGGAGCCAATGGCGCCACCCATGAGGCCGACACACTGTGTGGCGCTCAAGGGTTAGGCGCCACTGACTCCTCTTCCACCCCAGTTCTGTTTCTCCCACCATCAAGGTAGTACCTCCTTATGTGAGTGAACAGAAAAAACCTGCGTCAGAGGCCTTTTTCGTTTCAACGCTGTTTTCCTCAACCATTTGACTGGTCCTCCATCCCAGTTCTGAAGTTGCTGACTCAACGGCGTTTCCTCCCGATAAACCCGTTCCTTTTATTTTCCTAAAGGTTCTTACCGATGGCGCCGGGTCCGTTTTGCTGAGGTTTTGTGAGTTTGTTTCTGCATCATGCCTGGTTCAGGGGCTAGGAAGAAATCCAAGGTGGGCTGTGCCCCAGTGCGTCAGTGCCCCTGTGGCTGGCATTACTCCATTTCGGACTGGCATGATGTCTGCCTTCGCTGCCTGGGTCCCAACCACAACATGGAAAACTACGATGCCTGCTTTTCCATGGACTGCCGCGTTCTTGAAATCTGCACATTTAAAGTCGGCAGGGTCCTGACGACTTTTGGAAGGCGGTGTCATTCTAGGGGTGCCATGACTAGAACTCTTGACCCTGCCCCCAAGTCCCCTCCCGGATCTATACGGCCTGATGAGGAGGAAACCTCCTCTTCTGAGTCAAGCTTTGCTGTAGAGAAGGCATCTTCCGTGCTGCCCGGAGGAAAATCTCAGTTCCCTCTGGAGCCAAATTGGAAGCATTGCTACAGCAGTCACCTCCTTGGAGGTGCAGGTTCCCCCAGTGTTGTGGCCCATGGCTGCTGGGCTCAGCACCAGCAGACCCTAAGTGCCACCTGCTGGCACTGTCTCAGATCCCGGTGCCATTCGCAGTGCTAGTGATCAGGGCGGTGCCGTGGGTGGTGTTGTGTCCTGCGGTGAATGGCACCATTGGCAGGGGGGGCTCCTGGGGTTGCCAGTTTGGTGGTGTGCGTGGTCTCCTTCTCTTCAGAGGATGACCCAATGGCTGATCCAGATTGGCGATCCGATTCCATGGCGTCCGGGAACCCCCCTGGATGTGACACCAGGTGCTCCGGTGCTCATCCCTTGGCAGCCCCGGAGGCCACAGTCTCCGCAGGCCCCCACGCCAATGCTGGCATCAGGGGCCCAGCAGCGGATAGTGGTTCTGGGGTCACTGGGGTGATGGTCCTAGTCTCAGAAGCCATGGCAGCTGCCATTCCTGGTGCTGCCCTGGCTACTGCGGCTAGGACAGGGACCTCCTCTTCTGTGGCCTCCCTCAGGGGGCCAGCAGGATTGGGGAGCCCCTTGGCACTGGGCACAAGGAAGAGGGGGTCCTCAGAGTCCGAGGGGTTGAGCGCTTGGGGTGAAGCATGGGGGCCCTCCTCCACTACTATTTGGGGAGTGGGGAGGAGCCGCAGTGCCCGAACCCCACTTCTCCTCCTCTAAGACTGCAGAGGTGCCCTTATTGGGCAGCACTGGGGTCTACCCTTCTGGAACAATGCAACCCCGGTCGCACCACAGGGGAAAATCCCCCTCAGGGCTCACCCAGGATTTGTTCTCCAATTTGCAGCTTTCGCTGACTGGGTTGACCACTAGATCCCCCATGCGGGAGGATCTACTGCGAGGTCTCAGAGCCCTGGCAGAGGCCGGGCACTTTCTGTCAGGTGCTGTTCCCCAGTCCCTCTGTAGACACCACCTCCTCTCCCTGGCCATGTAGGTCCTATGGGACCCTTGACCTGGGAAACGTTCAGAGCTACTGTGGTAGCCTTTCCTAGGTATGTCAGGGTTATGGACGAGCAGGTCTTCTGCCTGTTCCCACTGCTGCAGGAGGACTCTGAACATCCGAGCTCCTCTACTTCCGTGACTTCCTCCTCTGAGGAAGAGGAATGTTCCATCCACCTCTCCTCCGACGCTGATTTCATGGAATATCAGCAATTTCTTTCGAGGCTGGTTCAGGAGCTCCATATTTCCCATGTGGTCAGGCGCAATATTGAGCAGCAGATGTGCTGCTTCTTGAGCGAATTTAGTGCGAACCACTTTGTGGTCCCTTCCTGGCCTATTCCTTTCCAGGAAGCATCGATTCACACTTGGCAGTCACTAGCCGCTTCATCCCTAGTCCCAGTGAACTGCAGGAAGAGGTGTTGCACGCTCCAGGAGTCCCTAGGTTCTCTGCCTCACCCACCTTCAGGGTTGACAGCCATAGACACTCCTTCCGGGCTACAGCACCCAGCGCATGACTGACCACCCGATCTGGACTCCGCAGAGTTCAACCAGTGGGGAAGAAGAGTATTCTCTTCATCTCATGTGCTACTCTGCATTACATCACATCAGGCCCACCATGCTGCCTACAACAGGCATTTGTGGTCAGTGCTGGCACAGGTGTTAGCATTGTTGCCTGACTTGGAGGAATCTAGGCAGGCTATAACCTTCTCTGCACAGGGTCTGGAGCTTGCAAGGCACCAAGCAAGGGCATCATATGATGCCAGTGAGGTGGCTTCCAGACTGATAGGGACCGTGATCTGCATTAGGCGGACGGCATGGCTTCACCTGTCAAGACTGTCACCCATGGCCCGGCGTAGGGTGATTTCTTCCACCTTCTGGGGGACCTGTCTCCTTTCCCACAGGGTGAGGAGGAACTTGCAGGGGTGTCTTGTGCCCACCCAGTCATGGGGGACACCTCCTCGCCCTGAACAGCCGTAGATCATGTATGACCTAGTATGGCTAAAAGGGTCTCTCCTTTCTGCATCTCCCCTGCAGGAGGCTGAGGGAAACTGTTCCCTCAAGGCAGTTCCAGGTCCCCTCCAGAGGGGCTTGTGATAGGGTTAAATAGGACCCTGTCCCAGTTGTTATGGAGAGTTTGAATGCAAGGATCTGTTCTGTTCTTTCCTTTCCTGTCCTGTCTCTTGTTTATCTAGTTGCACAACCAAATTGTCTTGTGAGACCTAGAATTTGATCACCCAGGCAGTCTTGCAATTCTCTGCCTCTCACTGTTTCTCAGTCTTTCCTTGCTGTTTCTGTCTTTTTCTTCCCTTGCATATCTGCTGGTATAAAAATATATGCAAACCATTGTGTCTGCAAAGACAGAGCGTGTTAGCAAAGCTTCTGCTCTGAGCTCTAAATAGTGTTTTTACTTTCCACTTATTGATCTGTGAACTGATATGTTGTACTTTGTACTTTGAGTACATATGCAAACTTTGTATTTTAAAACACCACCTCTCTATGGTGTACTGTCTTGACTAAACAAAGGTTCTGAGCATTTTAACCTGGGAAAGGGACAAAACTACAATACTGAAAGAGCACTTTTGTTTACTGCACTAATTTAACTAGCTCCTATTGCCTTTGCAGCTGGGACTCCTGTAATTAGTCAGGGTCCCAGCTACAAATACTCTAGCACAGCAAGTGAGGTATTTTTATTGTGTCCGCAAAGATGGAGTGTGTTAGCAAAGATTAACCTGTGGGATGGCCAAAAGCTGTGAGACAGGCTCCAGTCTGGGCTGCAAGCTTTTGCTCTGAGCTCTAGTGCTTTTACTTTCTACTTATCGATCTGTGGACTGATATGTTGTACTTTGTACTTTAAGTACATATGTAAACTTTGTATTTTAAAATGCCACCTTTCTATGGTGTACTGCCTTGACTAAACAAAGGTTCTGAGCGTTTTGACCTGGGAAAAGGACAAAACTACAGTACTAAAAGAGGACTTTTACTTACTGCACTAATTTAACTAGCTCCTGTTGTCTTTGCAGCTGGGACTCCTGTAATTAGTCACGAGACTTCAGGGACCCAGCTACAAATACACTCGCACAGCGAGTGGAGCGAGCATGTGCAGAAGAGCACGCGGTTTCGTGCACAGAGATGTGCGCTGAGACACACGTGCATGTCGAGCATTGTCCAGCGATAACGGAGGGCTCTGCATCGTTAAACTAGAGTAAAGCAGGTTTCTGTGATAAATTTACTGTATATCCACACAGCCTAGACAGTGTGTTTAAAGTAATTAGTGGTGTATCCCTTAAAGATGGCGTTGGTACAAACTGAAACCTGATCCTTTCACTTGGCTCTGCTCAATACACTGCAATCTGCAAGGAGTGCAACCATGTGCTGCAAGAGGCATCTATAATAAACAATGTATCTGTAAATGTAGAGTGTTCATACTGTACTGAAATTAAAAGCTTAAAAATGGAAATAAATACACTGCTGAACAAACTTAAAGTGGTAAATGGTATAAGAGAGTTAGAATGTTTTGTTGACGACATGGTTGGGAATCTTTCAGTAGCTACTAATAATACTACAAATCAACTAAGTCAGCTACAAATCTTTCAGATCAGGAAACTACAAAGTATAAAAGTTCAGATGCCCTTTTAGACTCTGTGGTAACAGGAGTTCCTTGTTCCCTTAATCCACCTCTAACTGATTTAACAGCTGTAACAGATTTGCTCCCGACTCCAAAAGGAGCAACAGAAACTTCTAATGATCCAGATGCAGATGTAGGTTGGGAGTCAGTACCTAAATGGAAATATAAAAAAGGTAGAAGAGCAGAATTCATTTGTCCAGCCCAATCTAGATCCACAACCAAGCATAACTCCATAACACAAATGTCTCTTGTTGTGGGGTCATGTGTGATTTTGTATTTCTTTGAAACTTGGCTTCCCCGCCAAATGCCCTTTGGGGTAACCCTTGCCTCAGTGCTTACACACAGAGGTTCTTTGTCTTTTAAATATTTTTTTGTTTTAATTGGGTTCACCACAACATAACCCAGATAGACCATCTTAGGGTAGCTGGTTCATTCCACTGGGGTGTCAAACAGACAAGGCATACTGATGAGTCCTGGTAGGACGAAACACGTCTGTCTTCTGTTGGCACCCTTTGCAAACTGTGTGAGAGGCCTTTCAGCACCATGCATTTCTGCTAAAAGTTGAATGAGCAAAATATTCTGTGGTGATTTGCATATGCAGCCCATGAAGCTTTGCATTGTGGGGGCATGTGTGATTTTGTATTTCTTTGAAACTTGGCTTCCCCGCCAAATGCCCTTTGGGGTAACCATTGCCTCAGTGCTTACATACAGAGATTCTTTGTCTTTTAATCAAATAATGGTTCATGTTTTCCTAGTGCAAAAGTGGAAGATATTTCCGATAGAATTGACTCATTAATAACAGAACCTTCAAATGTTATTCTACATATAGGATCAAATAATGTAGGTTTTTCTCATGATAAATACATCTGTAGTGATATATTAGAGTTAGGGAAACGTTTAAAACAGAAAGGCTGTAAAGTCTTTGTCTCCAGTATTCTTCCAATACCTAAAGCAAAACAGGAAAAAAATTACACAATTGAACGCATTAATGCTAGACTTGGAAATTGGTGCTTACAAGAATCAGTTGTATTTATTAATCATTGGAATGGTTTCAACAGACATTTTAAACTGTAGGCAAAAGATGGACTTCATCTAAACAAATTAGGAATTTATGAACTGTGTAAACATTTTCAAACTTTTCTTCCTTCGGTTCAGTTAAACTGGTGAATGTGGGGGAAACTACATTTCTAGGAGTGTGGATATGTTGTTCATCCACACTCTCTGGCATGTCCCTTTCCCCTTTAAAACTTGCCGGAAGTCTTCAAGCTGGCTCCTCCCACCCATCCAGGTGGTAAATACCTTGGCTCTGCCCCATGACACCAAATCTTCTTTTCCGCTGGAAGATACAGGTCCCTCGTGCTGCTCTAGTATTTTGTAGGCCCTGGCTTCACAACGTTGGTTTTACCACAACTTGCTATTAAACTCGTCAGAGTTATTGATTCTGATTCGGATATGGAGGACAAATCGTCCCCTGGATTTCGCCGGTGTACCTGCGGCCAGAAGATATCGTGCACCGATCCCCACCTAACATGCGTGTACTGCCTCGGCATCGGACATGACACCTCGTCGTGCTCTTTTTGTTTGGCCTTCCATCCCAACGTTCTGGACGACTGCAAGGCACGCTTTAAGCTGGGGAGACCGGAGAAAAGGAACCCACCGGTGAAATCTAAAGAGGCGAGTTGGGTGGTTTCCATGTCCGCGGGATCTGCCGAGCAGTTGGAGCAGATGAAGGTATTCGAGGAGGAAGCAGCTCAAGCTTCAGCCACTCTAAGCTTCTTTGTTCCACTCAACCTCGGCTCGACTTTCAAGGGCTCCTTTAGGGAGTTGTGCCAGTCTCTCCCCACCAGTGGTGAGGCACCCACGGGCTTGCACTCCTCCCACCCTCGGAAGAGGGATAAGGGCCCTAAGTCTTCTTTCTCCAGAAGAAGACGCCCCTGGGACTGAGAGAAGTTCGAGTCCCAGGAACACGTGGTCTCGACCTCGGTCGAGATCGCATCCTCGGCCGCCGGCTTTATGGACCTTCCGTTGGGCAAAGGCACCGAGACCGAGGAAATGGCCGAACTGGCCGAGATTACGCTCGACCCAATCGAGCCTTTATCGCCAACTCCTGGCGACGATTCTTTAGAAAGGACCCTGGTCCTTTCCTTTCCCAATGAGGAGACACTACCGTCAGGTACCCTCATTGAGGAAACCGTCTCAGAACCTCGTTTTTCACTGACTCCGGCGTTTCCTGACCGAACAAGCTGACCCCATCGGTCTCGATCAAGGACTAGGACCCCTTCAGTCAAAAGGCTGAAGAAGAGACATAAACATTCAAAAAAGAGGTGCCGCCACCAATCCTCATCCTCCTCGGATGAGGAGAGACTTCGACAGAAACTCTGTCGACGTTATGAGGATCTGATGTGGCAACAGTTGATTTTTTCCGGTCAGAAGCCGGCTCCGCCAGCAACACCAGCCATCTCTTGGCTCCCACCTCCCAGGCCAACGCTGACCCCGGCGGAACTGAAGGCTTCGGTTCCACCGCCCGTGGGGCCAGCCCGTATCCCGGCTCGGCCTATTACGGTCTCTCCATAGATTTTGGTGGAGCTACCACCTAAGCAGCCTCAGGGAGGGGCTCCCTCAAAAGAGGACTGGTCAGACATTGGACTTTCCCAACGTCTGTCCATCACGGTTGTCCCTGATCACCCTCGGTGCATCAAGGGAGACATAGGCGGGAGACCATTATATCCCAATGACTTGGACGACACTGGTTTGCACTCACATCCTGGGGATGACGAGTCATCAGTGGCAGGTTTTGAGGAAGGTCCTTCCTCTTTTTAGGGCATCCTCCGCCTGATCTCTGAATCTACCGGAATGTCCCTGGAGCCTATCCAGAAAAAGGCAGAGTCCCCTCTTACAGATATCCTAAAAAGGGGGATACCCCTACGGAGGCCTTTCCAGTGGCCGAAGCCATTGTTGGCCCAGCCCTTGAGCTTTGGCAGTGTCCTGCTTCCTGTCCAGCTCCATCTGCCAGCATGGCCCACAAAAATATGCACTGGCAGCTCAGCCAACACCGACCGCCCCCCGGACAAGGAGTCCAAGAATATAGACTATTCTGCCTGGAAGGTCTATGCAGCCTCTTCCTCAGGCCTTTGTCAGGCCAGCTCGGCTGTTATCATGGCACACTTCTCTCATGCCTTCCTGGGGTCATTAGATGAAGTCCTCCCTCATCTCCCGGCGGACATGCAGACCACTGTGAAGCAAGTCCGTGATCAGGGCCGTGCTGTTGCAAAACAGCAGCTCCAGACAGCCCCGGACATTGGAGATTCCTGTGCCCGCTCCTTAACAGCCGCAGTGGCCACTTGCCGTAGGGCTTGGCTGAGGCTATCCTCCTTCCCGGCGGATACTCAGCACAAGTTAGCTGACATGCCCTTCCTAGGCACCGACCTTTTCAGGCCTGGAATGGCTGGCATCTCCAGCGCATAGAGCAGTCCAATGCCACCTTGGATGCTACCTCTGGGAAGGGTTCTTCAGGCAAGAACCAGCAGAACAGCAAGAAGAAGCCTTTTCGGCACTCATCCTCTGCGGTTAGGCAGCCCTCCTATCAAGGAGGCCAGCAGCAACAGCAGGCTCAAGCTTGGCACCCCAGGCCCAAGCAGGGCCCTCAACAGCCCCATAAAGGAGGCTGAGGTGCTGGTCCAGGAGCCTCCTCCTCCTCTAAGCCTGCTCAGTGACGGGTTGGGGGTTGCCACTCCTACACCCGTCACGCCAGCTCTGGGTCCTCCTGTGGGGGGCCAGCTCTGCCACTTTCTTTCCACCTGGTCTGGTATCACTTCAGGCAGGTGGGTTCTAGAAGTGGTCAGCCAGGAACTGCCTCTGGAATTCAAGCAGTACCCTCCCAGCCGAGCCCGTGCCCCTCGGGAGGAAAGGATCTCAGTTTGCACTCAGTCAGCTCTTCGAGACGACATTGCTCGGCTCCTCCGCAAGGAGGCAGTAGCTCCAGTGCTGGATCCTCCTATAGACTCAGGCTTCACCTCCAGATACTTCCTGGTGCCCAAGCGGACGGGGAGTTGGCGCCCCATCCTAGATCTCCAGAACCTGAATCAATATCTCAGGTCTCGGACCTTCTGGATGGTAACTCTGAACAAGATCATACCATCCCTGCAGTGAAACATGTGGTTCTGTTCACTGGATCTGCAGGATGCATTTTTTCACGGTCTGTCCCATCAGCGGTTTCCCAGCTTCAGGGTCGAAGGGACCCTGTACAAGTTCCAAGCCATGCCGTTCGGCCCGTCATTGGCCCCACGGGTCTTCAACAAGTGCATTGCAGTGCTGGCAGCCCATCTTTGGCGTTGAGTTCAGATATACCCTTATCTCGATGACTGGCTCTTGGCAGGTTCTTCCCTTCAGGAGGTAGAGCGGTCCAGGGATCTGACCCTCTGAACCTGCTCCCAACTCGGCCTCCTGATCAACAATGCCAAGTTGGAACTCGTACCCTCTCAGGTGATGGGCTTCATTGGGGCAGAGCTCAACTCTCATCAAGCCAGAGCTCGACTCCCAGTGGACAGGGCAGAGGTTCTCTCCTCCTGTGCCCGATCATTGCTGGGTGGGCACTTGCACCCTGCCAGGGACTTTCTGCACCTTCTGGGTTACATGGCAGTGTGCACCTCAGTGATCCATTGGGCCAGGTGGCACATGCGCCCACTCCAATGGGAGTTGGCCACCCAGTGGACTCAGCGCCATGGTCATTTCGACCAGCTGATCACGGTAACCCAGAAGATGTGGGATGCTCTCCAATGGTGGACCACCCCAAAACGGTTGCAGGAAGGAATCCTGTTTGTCCGCCCTGAGCCGACGGTCATCCTGATGACCAATGCCTCTCTCACGGGTTGGGGAGCCCACATGGGGGACAGCAAGGCCCACGGGTTCTGGACCCCCGAGGAGTCCCGATGCCACATCAACCAGTTGGAGCTCAGAGCAGTCAGACTGGCACTGTCAGCTTTCGCTCCTCAGCTCCGGGGTCAAGTGGTTCAAATCCAGATGGGCAATACCACGACCATGTACTAACTCAACAAACAGGGCGGCATGCATGCCCATTTGCTGTGCAAGGAGGCGCTCCACATCTGGACCCTCGTAAACCGGTTGGAGGTGGATCTCCTAGCCATCCATGTGGCAGGAGTCTCTAACCAACTGGCGGATGCTCTCAACCGCATAGGCCAGACATCCCACAAGTGGTGACTCCACCTAGAGGTAGCTTACAACTTGTTCTCCTGTTGGGGCAAACCGATGGTGGACCCGTTTGCCTCCAGGGAAAACAAAAAGCTGAGACTGTACCATGCCCACCCTCCTCAGCAGGGCTCGCTGCAGGGGGATGCCTTCTTGTGGCCATGGACCCCAGGCCTCCTCTACCTCCTTCCCTCCATTTCCCTTGATCCACAAGGTGTTACTCAAGGTGAGGAGGGATAAGGTGAAGGTGATCCTGGTAGCCCCAGATTGGCCATGCCAGTTCTGGTATCCAGATCTCATCAACCTCAGCTGCAGGGCCCCGGAGCGGCTTTGTACAAACCCAGACCTGATATCACTAAACCAGGGGAAGGTATACCATCCGGACCTTCAATCCCTGCACCTCACAGCCTGGTACCTGAGTGGCTAGAGTTCCAGGCTCTGGATCTTTCCGAGGATGTCTACACCGTGGTGGAGGCATCTCATGAGGAATCGACCAGGAAATGTTATGCCTTCAAATGGAAAAGGTTTTCCATTTGGTGTCAGGGTAAGAGTCTGGATCCCTTATCCTGCTCTGTGGCTAACATTCTAGACTACCTTTGGTCTCTCTCCAAGGGGGGTCTACAGTCATCGACTCTTAGGGTGCACCTGGCAGCCATTTCTGCTTACCGGGTGCGGGCTGGTCAGCCGACATTGGCACAGGAGACAGTCACCGGGTGCTTCTTCAAAGGCCTGGATCACATATCCCCTCCGGTGTGTGAACCTCCACCTCCGTGGGATTTGTTGCTGGTTTTGGCAAAGCTCATGGGTAAGCCATTTGAACCCATGCACAAGTGTGAGCTCTCACACTTGTCGTGGAAGACAGCCTTCCTGGTGGCTATCATGTCAGCCAGAAGGACAGGGAACTCCAGGAGCTTGTGGACTCCTTATCTGGTCTTCCACAGGGATAAAGTTGTCCTGCGCCCTCACCCGAAATTCCTTCCGAAGGTAGTTTCAGAGTTTCACCTTAACCAGGTGTTGACTCTGCCGGTATACTACCCTAACTACACCTCGGACGCTGAGTACAGGCTCCATACTCTGGACCTGAGATGTGCTCTCTCCTATTATGAGGAGAGGACGGCAGAAATTCGGGGAGAGGTTCACCAGTTGTTTGTCACCTACACTGAAGCCGCTTCTGGCAGACCCACAGCCAAATGGACCATTGCGAGATGGATTACATCATGCATAGGTCTGAGCTATGAGCTGGCAGGGAAGGAGCCTCCCAGAGGGATAAGAGCTCATTCTACCTGCCATACTGCTGCATCAGTGGCTGCTTCCAGGGACATCCCTATCCAGGAGATCTGTCAGGCTGCTACCTGGAAGTCAGCAAGCACCTTTATTACCCACTACCACATCGACCTTGAGACATGCCGGGATGCTAGTTTTGGGGCCTCGGTTCTCCAATCTCTATTTCCCAAGTAGGGGGTGTGGGGGTGTACGCCTTGCCTCCCTCCTCCCGGAGAACTGCTAGGATTCTGCCAGAGAGTGTGGATGAACAACATATCCACACTCCTAGAAAAACAGGTTACTCACCTGTAACAGTAGATCTTACTTCGAGAGGGCTCTTGCAGTAGGTAATTATATATAGGACTGATACCGACAGGCGGCAGGACCCCACGGAAAAATTTCTAGCTAGCAGTCCCTGGCGAGGGACCACTCCCATGTCAGGTGACCGGCATCCGGAGACGTCGGTATAAAGGGGCGGTCCCGGATGCCTGCCTTCCAGTTCTTTCCTGCCGTTAGCTCATGCAGAGCCTCGTGGAAAAGTTTGTGCTTCATCAGCCCTTCCTTCATCATTTTTTTACCAACAAACTCTTTATTTTTTCGCCTAACGTCAGTACTAACATTGGTATATGTCGTCCCCTACACCCTCGGAGCACAAGAATAAGTGCGATTCGTGCGGCGCCCAACTACCGCACAAGGACGGCCACTCCCTGTGCCTGTTCTGCCTAGGCCCCGATCACCCGGTCGAGAAGTGCCAGCACTGCCTCAGTTTTAACGCGGCTACCCGAAAAAGGCGGCAGCAATCCCTGGAAGCCCATATTCTAAAGAAGAAAATGAGTTCTATGGAGAAGGAGCTCAAAAAAACTGAGGCAGGTGTGTGTCCACTTCCCCCGAAGGCCATCAGAAGAAGAAGGAGAAGGAGAGGCACCAGGAAAAAGGCTCCTCCACCGCATCTCCCTCGGGAGTCGCTGGGACGCAGGTAACATCCCCTCTGGGGGATCGCTCCTCGACGGCCTCCTCGGAGGTTTCTGAGGCGGTGTTGGCCTGCCCGTCTGGCTTGCACTCGGGCCTTGCGGGCGCCTCCGGGCAGTTGGAGGCCTCCGCCCCGGTTTGGCCGCAGGCTCGCGGCCTACCTCTGTGGGCGACTCCGGTAAGCCGGGCGTCGGCTCCTCTGACGTCCGCCTGGAGAGGGCCGGTAAGACAGCCTCTTCTCCACCGGACCAGGCTGATCACTCTACTCGGCCTGTCTCCAGTGACGGCTCTTGTAAGTCAGACATCGGCTCCTCCGGCGCCCGCCGAGAGCTCGCCACTAAGCCTCACGTCGGCTCATCTGACGTCCGGCCGGCGAAGGAACCGACAATGGACACCCCAATGTCCGTCGTTCCCAGTTCCCCACAGCCTTCGCTGCCGTCTGGGGAACCAGAGTCTCCCCAACCTGACCCCGGGACTTTTCCTCCATCCCGGGTGAGGCTGGGGATCTTTTGCCTCCGTCAGTCCTTCCTCCATCTGGAGCGCCGGACCTGACGTTGGCTCCCCGGACGCTGGCTCCGGTGCCGGCCCCTCCGACGTCAGTACCTCCGGCGCCAGGGCCTCCACCGTTGGCCCTGATGTCGGCCTTACCGACTCCGGGAGATATTCTGCTCCTATCGGGCCCCCCGCCCTCGGAGCTCTCCACTATGGACCCGTCCATGAGGTTCCCGGCTGGGCCATCTGCTCCGGCAGCCCCCCCCGGCTCCCGGGTATCCTCCGTCTTATTCGACACCGGTGTACCCGGAAACGCACTATCCAGCGCCACAGTACCTGACGCTGGGCTTTCCAACGCCGCAGTACTTGATGCCACAACACCCGACGCCAGGCTACCCGCAGCTGGGTTTTGGATACGCTACATACGGTTATAACCCGTATCCTTATCCCCACCTCCTCCTCCTCCATCGCCCTCGAGGCTGCCAGTGGACCTGCAGGAGACTCTGGCCTCCTGGTGGGCTGAGGCCAAGGTTCAGCTCATCAAAGAGGTCGAGAGACGCCTTCCGGTGACGGTGCCATCCCAGGTTCCCGTACGTCCGAGGCGGCACTCTCCCTCACCACCTCCGGACTCCAGGGTTCTTCCATCTGGATCCAGAGAGGGGCAGGACATGCTTCCCCGGGGACTTCCCAAGGGGTCCGTTCCTCCCCCGGGTTGGGAAAGGGAGTCTTTCTCTTCTTCATCCTCCTCTTTGCTCTCGGACTCCTCGGACTCTTCCGACGACTGCTCCGAGAGAGACGACGAGCCTCGCTCTCCGTCGAAGCCCTGGCCAAGGACTCCTCTGAAGTCTCCGGAGGATCCTTCCTTTAAGGAGTTGCTCAGGAAAATCCAGGAAGTTCATCAGTGGCACTCCCTAGAACCAGATCCCCAGCGTCTGAAACTCGCTGAACATCTGGATCTGCCCGTGACAGCTCCTACCTTGGTGCCACCCTGGATAGAGCCTCACGCCGACCTTGTTATCATTATATGGAAACAGCCGTCGGCCTTAGCCCCACTTCCTAGGAAGTCGAACCAGCTATATCAGGCTCCAGAGGGTGTTGATTTCCTGGATTCTCACCCTCGTGCTGACTCGGTCGTGATTAGCGCCGCTCATGGCCGGTCGGTGAACCCAAAACATCTTAGCTCGTCACCTCCTGATAAGGAATCTCGCCTTCTGGACCAGTATGGGAGAAAGATTTACGCTTCCTCCACACTGGGGATCAGGGCCCTGAACTATGTCGGCCACATGGGGGACTACCAGAAGGCCATCCTTACTCAGGCAGAAGCCAAACTGAACTCCTTGCCTGACTCCCAAGTCAAGCAGGAGTTGGCTGATCTCGTCTGCTCTGCTCGTTCGGCCAGTCGACACATGCTACATGTGACATACGATGCAGTGGACACTGCTGGGCGGAGCTCAGCTTTTGCTGTAGGCCTACGGCATCACGCTTGGCTCCGCATGTCAGGTTTGGTCCTGGAGGTGCAATCTGCTATCCAGGAAGCACCCTTCCGGGGGTTGGTGCTTTTCGCGGGTGACGTCAAGGACATCATTACTGATTTGCAAGAGAAGGGGATGTCTGTGAAGTCAGTTGATTCCATGTACCATCCCCATCAGCAGCAGCACCGTCCCTTTCGCAGACAGAATTGGCCAAAGGCGAAACCCCAGGGAAGGCGGGCCACAAAATGCCGGGCCCCCGCAGCTGCCAAGACCCCCCCACCCAAAAAAGCAGCGGGTGTCATTAGCTGCCCCACATCACCTGGACTCTTTCCTTCCCACTGCCTCCGGACTCCCTGGAGGAACTGTAGGAGGAGGTTTTCCCTCCACCTTCCGGGATGGGAGAGGATAACCATGGAATTTTGGGTGCTCCAACTCACAGCAGAGGGACACTCCATAGAGTTTCTTCAGAAACCACCCCACTACCCCCCTCTGAAGTCGTCGTATTCACGGGAACATCCTCCTTTGGTCCAGGAGGAAATCTCGGCTCTTCTGCTGAAGCAAGTGATAGAGCCTGTCCCCCTTCATCTTCAGGGGACGGGTTACTATTCCCATTTCTTCCTGGTCCCAAAGAAGACAGGAGATCTCAGACCAATTTTAGATCTTAGTTCCCTGAATCTTTATGTAGAGTACAAAAGGTTCAGGATGCTCTCTTTGCAGAGCCTTCTGCCCCTCCTCCCCCGGGTCAATGGCTTTGTGTTCTGGATATGCAGGATGCTTATCTGCACATTCCCAATCGCCCTTCTCATCGCAAATACCTTCGTTTTGCGTTCCAGGGGGACCACTACCAGTTCAAGGCACTCCCATTTGGTCTATCCTTGGCTCCCCAAGTATTTACCAAATGCCTGGCAGTGGTGGCGCCCCACCTGCGTACCAAGGGAGTACAGGTTTTCCCTTACCTGGACGACTGGCTCCTCGCGGCCTCATCCAGGGAGGAACTCCTGCATTTCCTCTCCCTTACCCAGCAGGTTTTTGCCTGCCTGGGTATTACCATCAACCATTCCAAGTCTCACCTGGACCCATCCCAGAGGCTACAGTTTATTGGGGTGATCCTCGATACGACCATGGGCAAGGCCTTCCTGCCTCCGGACAGGGCGGCCACCCTTCAGACCCAAATAAGTCTGTTGTCCGACCGCAGGATGGTCTCTGCGTGGTCGGTCCTTCACCTTCTCGGGCTCATGGCGGCTGCTATCCCGATGGTACCTCGCGCTCGACTCCACATGAGGATCTCTCAGTGGACTCTATGCTCTCAGTGGGAACAGCTAGTGGATGACCTAGATCACTGAATTCTGATCTCCTCGCCGATGATGCGAGACTTGCAATGGTGGATGTTTCGAGAGAACCTGTTTCAGGGAGTTCCTTTCTTTCATCCTCCCCCCTCCCAGACTCTCCTCTTCCTCTATCTCGGGGTTTGTTGACCCAGGATCAGGGGACCCTGGTCCACCCAGGCCTCAAATCCCTTCAACTGCATGCATGGCTCCTGCAGACCTAGCCCAATCCCATTTTGGAGTGTCTCCCAAAGTGGCGGAGATTTTAGTGGAAGCCAGAAAACCCTCCACCAGATCCACTTATGCCATGAAGTGGAAAAGATTCACTATTTGGGCCGCTTCCAAGAATGTGGACCCTTTCTCCTGTTCAGCAGGGCTTCTGCTGGAGTATCTACATCATCTGTTTGACCTGGGTCTCAGCCATTCCTCTCTGAAGCTACACATGGTGGCCATTTTGGCCTATCATGTTCCCTTCGCAGACAAGGCTTTTGCTCAACTGGAGGTCTCCAAGACCTTTCTCAGAGGGGTCCTCCATCTGAGGCCCCCCATCTGTATTCCTGCTCCCCCTTAGGACTTGGAACTTTGTTCTCGAGAAACTTACTATTCCTCCCTTTGAACCTGCAGCTTCTGCAGATTTGAAGTTCCTTTCGTGGAAGACGCTCTTCTTGGTGGCCATTACTTCGGCTCGAAGAATCTCCGAGCTCCAGGCCCAGATGTGTAAAATCCCCTACTTGATTTTTCACAAGGAACAAGTTGTTCTTCACATGAATCCTAAGTTTCTACCTAAAGTAGTAGCAGAGTCTACCTTAAATCAGTCCATAGAGTTACCTGCCTTTTTTACGCAGTACTCTAATCAAGGGGAGTATTTACTCCATACTATGGATGTTCACCGGATTCTGAGATACTACACCAACAGGACGAAGGATCTCAGAAAGACTGATCAGTTCGTCTCTTTTGCTCACAAAAGGGAAGGCAATGCTGTTTCCAAGCAATGCCTGTCTAAGTGGTTGGCTCATTGTATCACTTTCTGCTATGACAAATACAACAAGACCCTCCCGGGTCAAGTCAGAGACCACTCCACAAGAGGAGTAGCTGCCTCTGCGGCTTGTTTCAAGAATGTGTCTGCGGCAGACATCTGCGCTGCCACCACCTGGACTTCCATCCATACCTTTACGAAACACTACAGTTTGGATGTTGCCTCCTGCCATAGAGCAGGCTTCGGGCTGGCTGTTTTGCAGGGCCTCCTGTCTCGAGACTTGCACGGCCAGAACTGCTTCTTGGAGTAGTTTTCCTCCTCCCGGTACCTTTCTTTGTTCCAGAGTGCTTGGGATTCAGTCCTATACGTAATTACCTACTGCAAGAGCCCTCTTGAAGTAAGATAGTACAGTTACGTAAGAACTTACTGTAACAGTAGATCTTCGAGAGAGGCTCTTGCAGTAGGTAATACCTTCCCGCTCTCCATCCCCCTAGGCTTTTTCAGCTCCTTTTCCATTTGGGGAAATATCCGCTCCTCTCTCGTCTGGCCTCTTTCAGCCTGTGGCAGGAAAGAACTGGAAGGCCGGCTTCTAGGACCGCCCCTTTATACCGACGTCTCCTGACACTGGTCACCTGACATGGGAAGCGGTCCCTCGCCAGGGACCGCTAGCTAGAAATTTTTCCGTGGGGTCCTGCTGCCTGCCGGCGTCAGTCCTATATGTAATTACCTACTGCAAGAGCCTCTCTCGAAGATCTACTTTGATGGTAAGTTCTTACGTAACTGTACTTTCTAGGAGTGGTATATGTTGTTCATCCACACGCACCCACCCTACCTCCCCAACTTAGGTGCACAACTTTGCTTCCAGCGGGCTAAGATCTGGCATCATGGTGCAGAGCCAAGGTATTTACCACCTGGGTGGGTGGGAGGAGCCAACTTGAAGACTTCCGGCAAGTTTTAAAGGGGAAAGGGACATGCCAGAGAGTGTGGATGAACAACATATACCACTCCTAGAACTACTGTTACAGGTGAGTAACCTGTTCATTCTGTATTCTCTTCAATAATAAAGAACACTCAATCAATTTCAAATAAAGAATTAAAATTTCAACTTATTAATGCATGTAGTTTATGCAATAAATTTGAAGATTTACTAATTAGAATAAAGATCTAGATATTGTAGGTGTTACCGAAGTTTGGTTGCCAACTGAAATGATCTAGGAAAAGTCAATCCCCGGCTATAATCTCATTTACAGAAGTAGACCAAATAAAAAAAGGAGGTGTGATTGCATTATTTTTTAAATCAAGTATTAATGCTTGGAATATCCCTGATAAAATTAAATTAGATGACTCTATCGAATCGCTATGGGTAAATATAAAAAATCCTCTTGGAAAGAAGTTTTCCTTAGGCTTATGTTACAGAGCATCAAACTCAGATAAATTAATACTTAAAAGGATCTGTGACGAGATATCAGCAGCTTCAGATTTAGGAAATATTATATTTATGGGGGACCTAAACTTAGGAGACATTGATCGGGCTAATAAGTCAACCATCTTAAATACATCAAAAAATTTTCTTTATATAAGTGAAGAATTAAGTCTGATGCAATCTGTAACCACCCCTACACGTGGTAACAATATCTTGGATATTGTTCTAGTTAGTAATGAGTTGGATATTCTGAACTGTTCTGTCACTGCACCGTTAGGAAAGAGCGATCATAATTCAGTTACATTTAGTTTAAAATTTGACTCTTTTATACCAAATAAAATTACTGAGATATTTGCTGTCCATAAAGCTAATATCGATGCTATAAAATACATCCAAATAGTATTGATTGGCATACTCTGCTGAATTCTAGTGACACTGAATCGACGTGGCAAACTTTTAAACTTACTCTCATTGACACAGCTAATAAATATATTCACAAAATAAAAAAAAAGCAGGACTAGCCTTAATCCAAAGTGGTTTTCTAAACAGTTAAAATGTATGGTGAAGAAAAACAACAAGTTGTTTAAAAAATGTTCAAAAAATAAACTGAAACAAATAGGATGGCATTTAAGAATAGTCAGAAATTATGTAAAAAAAGAGATCAAAAAAGCTAAATTGAAAACTGAAACATATATAGCTTCCAAAGACAATAAAGGGAACAACAAGATTTTGTTTAACTACATTAATTCAACTAAAAAACAAGAACAGCATGTAGGACCTTTATTAATCAATAACGAATCTATATCTGACCCTAGTAAAATGGCAGAGTTGTTTAATCAAGAATTTTGTAAAGCTTTTTGCAATTTTTCCAATAATACTAAATGTGATTTTCCAGTAGAAAACAGTATTGATATTTCTATTGAAACTATTGAAAAGAAAATGAATGATATAAAAAGAGGTTCTTCCTCTGGTCCTGATGATATTACAGGAGACATTCTCTTCGTTATGAAACACTATATTGGTTTACCATTAAAATTAATATTTGATAAAAGTCTTAATATGGGAATTGTTCCCTTAGACTGGAAAAAGCCAATGTTATCCCATTATATAAAAAGAAAGGAAGTAAAAACGTTAGATAACTATTGTCCAATAAGTCTAACACCTATTATTTGCAAAATATTAGAATTATTAAAGACGACTTGTTAGAACAACTATCTGTACTGGATTCTAGCCAACATGGCTTTGTAAAAGGGTGATCTTATCTGTGTGAATCTTCACCATTCATCACCTATGGGTTCATTGGCCGGAGGTCATGACCCCACGGGAGCTTTTTTGTTTTTGGTAGGCAGAGTCGACGCATCATCGGCACCGCCCTTGAGGCCAACGCATTGCGTGGCGCTCGCGGGTTGACTGTTAGGCTCTGTTGACTCCGCCTGCCTGTCAGTTCTTCATCTCCCACCATAGAGGTCACCTCGTGGGAAGCAAGTTCAGTTTTGAGGCCTATCACCTACGCAGTTCGTTTTTCCTATCTGTCTCATACCGCAGTCTGTCGGTGCCGTGCCCTGCCGGTTCTGGTTGCCTTACTCGATGTCGCTGGTATGATCTTTCCATTTTATTTCTTGATGGTGTCGAGTCTGTTTTTGGTGGTTTTTTATTCGTAGGTCATGTCTGGGTCAGCGGGCAAGAAGACTATGAAGACGGGACGGCCCCCCATGTGGCGGTGCCCTTGTGGCCGAAAATTTTCTGTCACTGACCAGCAAGGACTCGGCTCACGTGTCTTGGCCCGCTTCATGACATGGATTTGTGCAACGTCTGTTTCTCCATGGACTGCCGGGTCATCGAACAACGCCGCATGGAAAGTGGGGTGAGTCCTACCGACTTTCGTGGGTTGGGTGCGCACTTGTCAGGCCAAGCCACGTACTCTCGGCCTTTCCTCCGGGTCACCTCCCGGTTCTACATGGACCAAGGAGGAGGGAGTCTCAGCTCCTAGTAGCCTGGCCATTGCCGAGGCTCCTTCCACGGTGCAGGAGGCCCGTCTCGCTCCTTTCGGGGGATGGGCGGGAGGCCCCGCCACGGCAATCGCCCATTCCGGGGTGAAGGCTCTCTCGGTGTCGGACCCACGGTTTGCAAGGCCTGGGTCGGTGCCATTCTTGATGCCATTGGTCGGTGCCATTCACAGCCCCATGGGCCCTGATGGAGACGTCAGCGGCGCTGGTTTGTCGCTCAGCGCCATGGCTGCTGTCAGCACCATTCGCGGCACCGATACTGCTAGTGGCACCGTGGAAGTCTCTACAATGCCGTCTTTGTCTCATCTCGGTACCGTCCATGGTGCCGAGATTGAGCACGGTGCCATGTCCTCGGGACCCGGCACCGTGGGGAAGTCGGATTCCGCTGTCAGTGCTGTCATCAGCGCCACCTCAGCCCTCCATGACATTCGCTGCACCGTGGAGCTGGGCGGCGCCATCCTCAGAGCCGATGGCATCGTCGGCGCCATCTCCACCATCGGTGTTGCTCGCAGTGCCATGGGGCTGGATGGTGCCATGGCTGGCCCTGACTGTGGAGCTGCTGTTCAGGCTGGGGCCATGCCCTCTGTAGATTCCACTTGCAGAGCTGTGGAGGGCACTGGTGCTGGCTTGGGCATGGTTTCGGTGTCTGGCACTCCCTTTGGCAAAGATGGCTCTGGGCGCCCTCCTATGGTCTGGCACAGGGCCTCGGCCTCTACCTCTTTGGAGGTGGAGTCGAGTTCTGAGTCAGATGAACAGTCTGACTCCTTGTGGCTAACTGTTGGTCTAGTATCTCTGACAAGCTGGAGTCAGCCCCCTTCTTAGCTGGGGTCGGTGGCTACCAAGACTGGGGTCAGGGGTGCTGACCAGTGGGCAGTGGTGCAGGCCACCACTGCTCTGCAGCCCGGTCTTGGTGGGTTCACTGACCCCTCAGCAGTGGTACCCCCGCCTGTGGTGTGCCTGGATCGCCCAACTTTGGGGCTGATCAGAGCACCTATGGGAGAGGAGGGTGCTGTGCCCTGGATAGCTCCTTTGGGTGCTGCCCAGAGCTGTCAGCTGCCTAGGCTGGCCCTCTCGAGAAGGAGGGCTCTTTCAGACTCTGAGGGGTCGAGGGGCATGGGGTCAGCACGGCGGCCTTTTTCCGGGGTCCACCCGGGCTCTGGGAGAAGCCGTAGTGCAGATCTCCACTCTTCCTCCTCGGTCTCTTTGAGAGAGCCCCATTCTTTTGAGGTAGGGGACCGTCCTTCTGGACCTATACGGCCCCAGTCACCTCACAGAGGGGATTCTTCCAGTTGCAGCCAAGGCAGTACCAAAATGGTTGTTCAGCTATCGGCTGTGGAGTCTTCTGGGGACACTTCTTCCTTGGGTGCTCCCGATCCGCTCTTTAGCCCAGGCGGAGGTCAGCCAACATCTCTTCTTGGCTCTGTCCCCATTCCTCTGCCACATTCTCCTGTGCTTCCAGGCATCCTTGGTCCTAGCGGGCCTCTCTCCTGGGAGCAGTTCAGAGCTGTGGCTGCTCAGTTCCCAGCTTAAGTTAGGGCAATGGACAGTCAGGTTTTTCAACCTCCCCCTGAGCAGCCACCCTCTGAGCAGTCAGTGCCCTCCAGCCCTTCATCCGCCTCTTCTGGGGGAGAGGAACCTTCAGTCCACATCTCTCCAGCCGTTGATCTCACTGAGTATCAGCGTTTCCTTGTGAGGATGTTGGAGGACTTGCACCTCACCCCTTCCACTGTTAGTAATCCAGAGCACTCAGCGCACGCTTTTCTAGGCGATTTTGGTGAGGCCACCCTTGTGGTGCCTCCCTGGCCTGCTCCCTTTCAGGAGGTGTCATTGCGCTTCTGGCAGAGGCCCTTCTCTGGAGTTCCTGTCCCTAGGGATCTCTGCCAGCGGTATTGTGCCACCCCCGGAGTCTCCAGGTTCCGTGCCTCATCTACAGTCTGGATTAATGCAGCTGGACACTCCTGATGGACTTTGCGCCCTTCACCGTGACCAGCCCCCAGATCAAGATTCCTCGGATTTTGACTTCTGGGGTAGGAGAGCTTTCTACTTGGCACGGTTATTGCTTTCCATTTCTGCGCATCAGGCCCACTATGCAGCCTATGACAGGTTCTTGTGGTCCAGGCTAGGTCAACTCCTAGCCTCATTGCCTGACACGGAGCAAACCAGACAAGCCATTGCACTCTCTGCGCATGGCCTGGAGCTAGCAAGGCACCAAGCGAGGGCATCCTATGATGCTAACGCGGTAGCTACCAGGGTCATGGAGACAGCGATATGCACTAGGTGGACGGCATGGCTACGTCTTTCCCAGTTGTCACCGTTGACCTGGCGTAGGGTGATTAACTCCGCTCACCAGAGAACCTATCTCTTCTCCCATAGAGCGAGACGGCATTTATCGGGGCAACTTTCTTCCCCCTCCAGGGGGACCCCGTCTCACTCTCCCCACTCTCGGGCCTCTCCAGGCCCTGAAGGTTCTCCCTCTTAGTGTGTCACCCACCGAGAGCTAAGGGACTTTGTCCCTTAGGGTGCAAAAGGAAAATCCCCTTCAGGGGGCTCGGCACTCACCCATAGGTCATGAATGGTGAAGACTGACACAGATAAGATATGAAAATTATGTACCTACCGTAATTATGATCTTTCTGTGCATCTTCACCATTCATCACCACCCCACCCTCAATCGCCCTGGGGCCTCAGTCTCTGGGTCCCCCCTTCCCCGTGCCCACCCTCCCCTCCTTACTCAGGAGTGGGGTAAATAGGAACACATAGGGGGATAATATTCTAGGTAGAGTGGTAAGCATGGGGCACTCCTTCTCTAGTGCTTTAGCTCCACCACTGTGGGGTGGGAGTTGGCAGTTGCCCTTCATTCTTTCCTCCTCCATGTTCCCGTCCATCTTATTTCCTTGTCCTTTGGACTATCCTTTAAAAAAAAAAAAAAAGAAACTCCTTCCTCCTTTTCACCAAAAATCTTTCCTTCAGAGAGCATTGATTCTCTTTCTCTGTGCCCTGTCCTTCTTCCAGAATAAGCCGATTCTGCTTAGATGGAGTTTTTGTCAGCCATTGTGTGCCTTGAATTCTCGCAAGAAGCCTTTGGCTACTCCTTGCAGTTCCTATACAATCTGGAGACGGACCAGGGCCTCAGATGTATTTAACTCTCTCTCCCCTCTCTTTTTCCTTGTCCTCTCTACCTCCCTCCTCTCTTTCCAGAGTTGGGGCCCTCCAATCCTTTAGTTTTCGACGTCTCTCTCTGTCCTCATGTCGTTATTTCTCCTTTTAGTTTATATTCTTTCCTTTTCCTGTCCCTTGGACTTCCTTGTCCCACCTTCCACTCCTTCCTCTTACCTCTCCGGCGACTCAGAACTGGCAGGCAGGTGGAGTCGACAGAGCCTAACGGCCAACCCGCGAGCGCCACGCAATGCGTCGGCCTCGAGGTCAGCGCCGATGATGCGTCGACTCCGCCTACCAAAACAAAGCTCCCGTGGGGTCATGACCTCCGGTCAATGAACCCATAGGTGATGAATGGTGAGGATACACAGAAAGATCATAATTACATAAGGTACATAATTTTCATTTCTTGCACTACCAATCTCATATGTTTTTATGATTACATTAGTATGAATTTGGACTAAAAAGTGCCTTGCGATGTCATTCTGTTGGACTTTCGCAACGCGTTCGATTCTGCTCCCCATTGGGCACTAATACATAAATTACAACTATGTAATATTAATCCCTTGTACTCTCGCTGGATAGCAAATTGGTTGGATAACAGAAGTCAAACAGTAATAATTGATGGCTACAAATCATCATGGATAAAGGTGGAAAGTGGCGACCCTCAGAGATCAGTATTGGCACCAGTTATTTTTCAAATATTCATTTCAGATTTGTCAAAAGATCTCCAAAGTCAAATTGTTAGATATGCAGATGATTGCAAGACTGATAATATCTGCAGGAATGAAGAAGACTCAGAAATGATTCAGAAGGATCTCAATTTGCTAGAAGCTTGGTCTATTAAATGGAATCTTAAATTTAACGTGACTAAATGTAGTGTTCTTCATTTTGGT
This sequence comes from Neoceratodus forsteri, assembly GCA_016271365.2. Taxonomy (NCBI): domain Eukaryota; kingdom Metazoa; phylum Chordata; order Ceratodontiformes; family Ceratodontidae; genus Neoceratodus; species Neoceratodus forsteri. The sequence continues at coordinate 254,054,362 of CM028129.1, read as the reverse complement.
AAACAATAAAAGAAGACAATATTTTCTCTATAACATAATTCTGGAGAAAAATAATGAAAAAGATCTTGGTATTAATGTCGACATAGATCTTAGATTTGATTTACACATTACTCAAATTATTTCTAAAGCAAATTCTATATGGTGGGCAATTAGACATAATTTTACCACTAGAGATCCCTCGATACTTCTATCTTTATATCGAGCCTATGTTAGGCCTCATTTTGATTTCTGCATCCCAATTATGGAGTCTATACAACAAACTAGACATAGGTAGATTAGAAAGGGTTCAACGTAGGATAACAAAATCATCCCTCAATTACAAACTTCTCTCTTATAATGAAAGACTTGCTGCTTTGAATCTTATGTCCTTAGAACAGAGGTGACTTAGGGGAGGCCTACTCTTTGTAAGAGACATAATTATGGATGCACTCTTAATGAATGAATGTGGACTGGAATTTAAATGAACAGCAATCAATACTCGTGGTCATCCACTTCAGCTTATGAGGAAAAATTGTAATACAAAAAAAAAAAGCTAATTTCTTTTCTCATCGAATAGTTGGAATGTGGAATAAACTACCCCTATCTGTTGTTATAGCAGAAAGTAAATCCATCTACAAAAAAAGATTGGACATTTTTCTCCAATGTGGAAATATTAAGTAATTTCTTCAGTTGTATCTAAGTTTAGGAGTTCTATGGACTAGTTGCCCTTTACTCCTTTTTCATCCTTAGTATGATTATTTGGAAATGTAACTGATATTGGGATCCCTCTGTTTAGAAATTATATGGTGTTACTGTTGAAATGTATATAATTATAGTTTGAGATGATTACAAAAAGCTATTGGGAACTCAAGGGGTTAACCTGAGAGCAGTTTTTAAGCCCTTTTTCAGAAGCTGTGGAGAAGGGGCCTCAGTTCTGGGACATTGTGTTCTTGCTGCACCTGCATGAAATTGACAAGAACATTTTAGAAAAAAACAGGATGCTTGTTAAGGGGGGTTGCAAAGACTTACAAGAGAGCTGAGCTGCAATGATTTGAGACTCACAGAGATTGAAGGAAAACTCAGATTGACCTTTGTTTATTCTGCCTTTGTAGATAGTTATACTGAACAATTTTTTATTTTAATGTTATTTATAATAAAACTCTTTTTGCGAATTTTACAACTGCACCTGGTTTTCCTACACTTCCTGACCTGTGCCTCGACAACAGGGCTTGGTACTCAACCAGCAGTAATGAACGGTGAAGACTGACAAGGGGAAGATATGTAAATTATGTACCTACCATAATTCTTGATCTTCCCTTTTATCTTCTCCATTCATTACTGATTCCTGCCCACCTTCCACTCTTGGGCCTCAGCTTCTGGGCATCACCTCCACCCTGCTCCCCCTCCCCCTCTATGAGGTCAGTTGGGGGCAGAGTCCCCCTGGTACCTTAGGGCCCTCTGTTTCCTTCTCTAAAGTCACAGAGCACCCAACCTGAGGAGGGCGGTGAGTAGGGTCTTCGCTCTGGCCTTGGAGGGAACTCTCTGGGGTTCTCAGTGGGGTACACTGTGGGGTCCCTTCTGTGACTTAGCATGGGCCTGTCTGGTCTGTTGCTGACTCAGTTAAAAGGGTGGGGACTTCATCAGTGCATCCCCTTGGAGGGTCCAGAGGGACCCCCCCTTTCCTTTTCTCGCTGTCCTCTATATTATAGGGGTTGTTTCTGGGCAGGATCCTCTCCTGTTTAGGGGTTCCCCCCCTTGGCTAAGCCCTCAGGTGGTAAGCTTGAGAGGGCCATGCTCCAGGACTTTCATCCCAAATGCGGATTTAGGGGTGGGGGGGCAGCAGACACCGCCATGCTTTATATTCTCCAAGACCATCTAAAACTCTCCTGTTCTGGACCTATGTCCAGTGGTTTCTGAAGCTTAATGGGATCCTTGCACCTGTGTCTTCATACCTCCCAGGTTTTGAGAATAAGGATAAGCCAGTAGTCTTCTGGCTGAGCATGGTGGAAGTCTCTAACCTTCTCCCCCTCTACCTTTTCTCTCTTTTTCTCATTTGTTTCCCTCTCTTTCCTGTGCTGATGCCCAGGGGCTGGGGCCCTAATGTCCAGATAGTGAAATCCCTCTTCCAATCTGTCCTTTGGCTGGCTTATTCCTTTTTCAGTTTATATCCTTTCCTTTTTCCTATCCCTCAGCTCCCTTGCCTCTCCTTAAATTTACTCTATCCCCCCTTTTTTCCTTCTCTCCGGCAGAACAGAACTGGGGTGGAGGAGGAGTCAATGGCACCTAACAGGCAACCCTCAAGTGCCATGCAGTGCGTCGGTCTTGTGGGCGGTGCCGTTGGCGCCAACTCCTCCCACAAAAAAAAAAAGTTTCCGAAAAGGTGCTCTCCTCCGGAGTACACCAATCAGTAATGAATGGTGAAGACACAAGGTAAGATCAAGAATTACGGTAGGGTACGTAATTTACATTTCCTGTGTCTGTGCCTCAGGAGGCTCTCTCTTTCCAGGCTGTGCTCAGAAATATGCACCTGACATTGAATGTCTAGCCAATAGTCAATGACCAAGCTAAGCACCTCCGGTTGGAGTTCCTAAATGTACCTAATATGCCAGTCAGTTCAGTCCCCCCATTCCACTGCATTTGAGACTCTGATGTGGTTTGGCATAACCTGCTTTGGTGGCAGCTGTCCCAAAGCAGGCAGCAGAAAATACACTGCCCCTGAAAATAAGCTAGTGTATGTCACTTAGCCCATAGCTGATGCTATTGTCATTCTTACCGAGAATGATAAGGCTACTGTTCCCAAAAAGGTCACCGCACACCCCATTAATCGTGAGTCACACAAGATTGACACTATGGGCAAATGAGCATATGCTTCGGTTACTCTGGGCATGAGGGTAGTCAGCTACCAAGGGCATTTCTCTAGGTATGAGTATACCCTTTGGAGCAAGCTAAATTATGTGGCAGAATCTCTACCAGATTCAGAGGCTACACAAAATATACTTCCGACTGTCAAGCAAGGTATTGAGTCTTAACAGTCACCAGCTTATAGCCTGTATGGATGAATTTCATACTGCATCTCACTCTGCTGTGGCAGGCATTTGCATAAGGCAACATTAGTGGATGCAGACTCTGACTTCATCTAAGACGTCCAACAACAGGTTATGAATGTCCCCTTTGATGGAACTTATCTGTTTGGACAGCAGGTGGAGCAATGTCTTAAGACGTCAAAAGAAATTAGAACAAACCTGAAGACTTCCAGACCAGCTCCCTTTAACCCTCAGAAGGACAAGGGATGTAGTTCTTTTCATAACAAGCAGCCCTTTCATGGCAAAGTCAGGGAAGCACCAAATAAGTCAGCCTCCCCCAGCCTCAAAAGAAGGTGCACTTGAAGGCACAGGTGCTGATAGCACATAAGGCCACTATCTGAAGCTCTGACCCTGATCTTCCCTTAGCTTACCAAGGCAGACTCTCCTCCCCAGTGGGGGTGCCAGACCCAGTTTTACTGCCAGAAGGAGTCCATTATGACAGCCAAATGGGTTCTCCGGGTCATCTCACAGGGTTACTCCCTGGATTCTACAGAAACCCCTCTGGACTAACTGCAGAGAAGGCAACCCTTTTTTCAGCATTGTGTGGTCCATGTGTTTGTACATTTGATGACAGTATTCTTTGACTAAATAAAATATTTTTACTTGCATCTTAAATTACTGCAGAATTGTTTTTCTAGTGCAGCCAATCTTTTATTGCTTTTTCTGGCATAGGAGACTGTGGGCCTTCTGAGCAACAGGACAGTGAAAATAATGCAAGAGGCAGAACGAAATACAGGCTTCTACTCCCACTACTTCCTGGTTTCAAAGAAATCAAGGGGCATGTGCCCCATTCTCAACCTCAGAAATCCGAACAAATTCATGGATTGAGAAAGATTTAAAAATGATTTCTCTGTACTCTCTGCTACCTTTCCTGAAGCCTCAGGATTGGCTAGCATCCCTGGAAATACAGGATGCATACCAGCACATACTGGTACACCCAGTCACCGCTGGGACAGCATTGCCAGTTCAAAGTCCTATCCTTTCAGCTTTCCTCTGTGCCATGAGTCTTTACAAAGTGCTTTGCAGTGCTCACTGTGCACCTGAGGAAATTATGACTTCACATCTTTCTGTACTTGGATGACTGGCTAATCTCAAGTCCATGCAGGCAGGAAATGGAACAGGCAGTAACCACTGCCTCTTATTTCCTAACTTCTATGGGGGTCCTACTGAGCCTTGAGAAGTCTCAGCTTCAACCCTCACATCAACTGCAGTTCATAGGAGCTCTTCTGGACACAACCTGGGCTTTCCTTCCAGACAGCAGACTACAGGCAGTTTTGCAGATGGCATGTTACATCATGCAATGCAAGACTGTGCAAGCCCACTCTATGCAGCACATGCTGGGTCAGATTGCCTCCTCAGTGTTCACAATGCCCCTGGCATGTCTACACATGAGGACAACTCAGTGGATACTCAGTGCACAATGGTCACAGGCATCACACCCTCAAACTTATATTTACGTGACCAAACCCTTGTTTCGATCTCTCACATGGTGGTCAATGGAGGACAACCTCCTCTAGGGCTTCATCTTCTCCCAACCAGAGCCTTATGTGACTGTGACTGTCACCATGGATGCCTCCCTGTTGGGGTGGGAAGCCCACTGTCAGGGCTTCCAGACACGGGGTGTCTGGGACCTATCAGAGAGTCATCTCCACATCAATGTGATGGAGATGCAAGCTGTTTTGTGCGGCCTGGGAGCCCAAGTGGAGCTAGTAAGTCACAAAGCAGTCCTCCAGAAAGACCTATCATGTATGATATCAAACAGACAGGGAGGAGCACACTCTTAGCCTCTCTGCAGAGAGGCAGTGAGAGTGTGGGAATGGTGATACAGCAAGAGAGCCTGCTCCAAGTGATCTATCTGCTGGGAGCTCAGAACACTCTTGCAGATGAACTTAGTCGGACACAGGCTGATCCTGAGTGATCACTAGCTCCAGACATTGTGAGATCACTATTCAACAAGTGGGGTACCCCAGATGTGACCCTTTTTGTGACCCCACTCAATGCCAGATTGCCTTGATTCTACTCCAGAAATCCAGGACATGGTGCTTTCTGTCAGGATGCATTCAGACTGCAATGGTAAAATAGGTTTCTCTATGCATTCCTTCCAGTACCTCTTGTGTAGATGGTACTGCTCAAATTGGAGGTCAAGGGGACAAGATGATACCAGTGACCAAACAAACAGAGCTTGGCGCTACAACTAGACCCCTGTGCTGCAGCTCAAAAAGAATTACAGAGCTAAAACAATTGTGGCAGTTAACCAGATGGAAAACTCCGTAAAAGAAAAGCCACAAACCAGAGTAGTTGGTGCAAGCTGGCGAGTTTATTAACCAAGCACAAATATCCCAGTGTTTCAGATCTGCAGGTATCCTTCTCCGAGGGGACTCATTCAGAGAGTGTTGCTCAAGGGGGCAAGATGATTCTAGTGGCCCCCTGCTGGCCTTAACAGATATGATTTCCTCTGTTAAACAGACTTTCATCCAGCAAACCGAGAACTCCGCCACTCGGGATCGACCTATTGACTCAGGGTCACCTGGTCTATCCCAATCTATGTCCATTTCATCTTCAGGCCTGGCTCCTGAAGAGATGGAAGTGAACAGGTACAAGGTATCTCAGAGGGTCTCTGAAATACCTTTGACTGCTTGTAAGCCTTCCATCAGGAAGACATAGCCAAATGGAAAAGATTTTCTATCTGGTACTTTAAAACCCACATGGACCATTTCTGATGTCCTCCTGAAAAGGTTCTGGAGTACTTATTGGATCTTTCTGATGCTCGCCTACAATACTCCACAGTGGTTCACCTACGTTGTGGTGACAAGAAAATGTGCCGCCTGACCCCCATTGCACCCAATACCCCGGGGCATGTTCTGGCTGTTTGCAGGGGCTATACCCTCGCACCCCCCATACTTCAATATAATCACCTACAGGTCAGAGGTGTACGGGACAAGGGATGCAACACACGGATGACGCCGTCCCTGCTGAGTGCTGCAAAATCCAGTTTGCCAGTATGAAAGGCAAACTGGTTGCAGTGCCCTAATTGCGTCACCCACATAATGGTATAACCTCTACAGCAAAGGTCCATCTGTATATCTGCATACCCAGAGCCCGTCAGTTCCCGCTACCTGGCACAACTGCCACTGTTCAAGATGTTCCTCAAGGACATTTTGCACACAAGACCTCCCATCAGGAAACCCATAGCTGCCTGGGATATCAACCTTGTGTTAGATAAGCTCAGCCACAAGCCTTCTGAGCCCCATGTGATGTGCCACTTGAAGTTTTTAACTTGGAAAGCAGCATTTCTAGTGGCCATTACCTTTGCTTGCAGAGTTTCTGCAATCCATGCTTTGGTCACACAGCCTCTGTATACTGTTTTCCATAAGGACAAGGTAGTTCTGCACACACACCCCAGGTTCCTACCCAAGGTGGTAGTGGAGTTCCATATTAACCAGCCCCTTGTCCTGTCTACCTACTTTGCCAACTTCCAGAGTGAGGGAGAGAGGATTCTCCACTCACTGAATGTTAAGAGGGTCCTTAGGTTTTATCTGGACAGAACTAATTACTTCACACAATCCAAACAGCTCCTTGACTCCTTCTATCCTGACTGGATGAGACAGCCTGTCACAATCAAGTGCATTTCTGCCTGGATTGTGAATTGCCTCTGCCATTGCTATGCCATGGCTCAGGTTAAATTGGAGGGACAAGTACATGCCCACTTCACCACAGCAGTTGCCACATCCCTGGCAGAGATTTGCTCTGTGCCTACCGGATACATTTGCAGAGATGCAGCTTGGAGCACTGTACATACTTTTGCTAAGCACTAAGCCAAAATTACTTCCAGAATGTCCCCACATATCAGGGAGTAATCGTCATTTGTTTTTAAAATCTTTTGAATTGTGGCCAATTTGAATTGAACGTGGCTTCTTGGTCAAGTCACCTTTTGCCACTCCTTATAGGCAGGGCATTATTTATTTATTTATTAATTCAAGAATCAGAATTACAAACCTTTGAGCTAAGAGCTCATTTACAGAGGGTCCTCGACAATCAAAGGAGGGGAACAATTATATGAGTGGGGAATAGCAAATGCAGCCAACAGGCATTGTCATAAACATATTAGTAATACATTAACAAACTAATATAATACAAGAAATTGAGTATTAAAGACAGAGGCAAATTGTAAAGTACAGTCTTAACACACAGTACATAAGGAACAAAACACCGGCAGTATAAATAAGGTGCGAACAGTTCAGTTAGGTACTCACAAATAGCAGCTAAGAAGCCTTGTTGTAGGCAAGAGGATGCCAAAGTAGAAACATCTCAGTGAATGTGTAGTGGGCAATAGGTAAGACAGTAGGGAGGCCGATTCAGCAGAGTATGTATGGATATAGTCTAGTAGGGTACACAGGTAATGCCCTGGTGGTTTGGTAGAGCAGTAGCAGTGTGTAGGTGGGGCGATGGAATTCCAAAGCTTGGATTTGAGGTGACTAATGATGATGAGGCTTGTGATGACTTAAGGGAGCTCGTTTAACCAGGTGGGTGTCCTGACTGCAAAGGCACGACTCCCTAGGGCAGTTCTTCCGAATGGCACTGCAAGCGCATGTTTTGTAACTTTTTTTTTTAACTTTCTTTTTACCCTCCTCCTCTCCCCAGGCTCCGCTTCTTTGGGAGTCCCCACTGGAGTCCTGCCCCACTTCTGCCACCTACCTGTGCCATCCGTGAATCCCCATGCAGCCTCGGTTTACCCCCCGGGCAGGGATGAGGTGGGGCCCTTACACCCTGAGCTTGACCTGTTTCGTTGGGCTCTAGGATTGGCCAGGCAGGCGGGAGCCATGAGGGGTCTGCTCCAGTGCTCTGTCTACTCAGAGCCCGGAGAATGTTTTCCTCTGTGTTTTTTCTGTGGATGTTACATGAACCCTGATGTCAAGGTGCACAGCGCTGACGTCCGCGACATCCTCCCCTTGCTGCATCTCGGCATATGCTGTACCCCAGACCTCCACCTGGGGCCAGTCTTGCCCTGGGATGTCGACTCCCCTGCCCTCCCTGGAGAAGGCAAGCTGTCCTGGGGATGCTCAAGCCTTCTCCCTCGGCTGGCCCTCCAGCTCCCTGGGCTCCTTCCCGAACCCGGGTCACTGGCGTTGCAAGCAGAAATCCAACTGCTCAGCCAGCGAGACGGTGTTTTCTAACACTTCTTGTATCATGTTTAGAAGGGGCATGGCAGAATAAAACCTGTAAGGAAGGTAGTGCAAGTACAAGCAGGGCTTTCGTCCCCAGGAGGCAGGAGTGGAGTCGGATACAGTCCTTGAGACGAAACCATTTTGTTCTAGCTGGCCCAGTGGCGCTGAGGGTTGAGACACTGGATGCCACACTGACAACCCGGGTTCGTGAGAGAACATGGGCTGCTGGGGGTTGGCAGGGGGAGGACAGGATTGAGTGTCCGGAGGACTGCACTCCTGTCCTGGGAGGGAGGAGAACCTTATCTCGGGCTCCAGTGACTCATGGCAGCAGCAGGGAGCGTGCCAAGTTCAGGATCCAGAATCGTGGGGATTGGCTGTGGCAGTGACCCTGTCATACTCACGGGAACATGCGCGCCCACATTGGGACACACTGCACGTCCGAGCCAAGGGGGGAGGGACCCTACAAGAGAAAAACCCCTACACCTCGGGGAGGTGACAGAGGCCTCCAAGAACCGCGGCACTCACGCCTGACACCGGACTTTCCCCTTGCTATCATCCTGAGCTCTTGCCTCTCCTTGAAGCCAACAAGACTGAATTTCAGAAAGGTCACCCAGGTAAGGAGTGGGGTGGTCCTGCCCCGGGAGGTTTAATCCAGGAGGTCGGCAAGGCTCAGAGAGGGAGGTGGGGTGTCTCACATACACTGTTGGGCCAGGGGGAGGTTTCAGGTGGGCGCAAGAAAGCCCAGGTTGAGAGTGGCTCTCCTGAGAGATGCCCCGAGGTTGCAGGTGAATAAATAGAAGGTACAAAAAGAAAAAAAAAAAAAAAAGACAGCCCTCCTGGTGGCTTTTACGCCTACCTGGGTGAACAGCGAGATCCATGTTCTTGCTGTGGATTATCCTTACTCTGTGTTTTAAGGTGACAACTTTGTACTACTTTCAACCTGCATGGTTACCACCACCCTCCCCACAGAGGGTTCTGCCGTATTTCAGCCTCTACTGGTTGATTGCGCAGCCGGTGTTCTTCATCAGCCATACCTGGAAGACAAAGTGAAGGCAGCATACCCTGGAACTGTGGTGGGCGCTACCTGTTTTAATTAGTGTATGTGTGGACTTTGTGGAGTGTTTTTCCATCTCTCCTTAACCTCTGCTGATCCGGTACCTGTCAGGAGTCTGCTCAGTGGACAATTCACATGGATTTTCACCATGCATCGTCTTTTGTCACAACTATGTGGTTCTGGTTGCTCCCGATATGCTATGGACGATTCCACCCTCAGTCCCGACACGTCTTGCTAAGGTATGGTGTCCTCTAGTACAGCACTGTATGATATCTTTATTGTTCACCCCAGTGTAATGACGTTAGTTAGGCATATTGGTGAATTATTACTGGCACAATTATCCCAACAGTTATTGCACCTGGGTTATGCCCCCTATCGTCCCACATAAACCTTACACTGTATTCCTGGTCTATTATACTGTGATACTGCTGTTTTGCACTAACATGTAGATTTAGGCACCCATCATATAAGCAGTGAGAAACATAAAAGCTGGGCGCACAAAGTGACCACATAAACCGTGTACGGTCAGTAATAGAAGTACTCTGAAAATGCATATAAAACAGCATCAGCGATCACACCTGCAATCGAGGTGAAGACTAACCATAACCGCTTTTGCTGAAGGCTTTATCACAGGGATGTGATGTGAAGAATGTTTAGTTTAACAATAAGAGCACCCACTGTGATGAAGGTTTGAGGTAAACCGGGTATGGGTGCTCTTTCCAACATTTGCTTATGTGATAGCAGCTGCTGCTTTTTATGCATTCGTGAGTTCAACAGTTTATGCAGTAGGTTCTGGAGACCAGTTTCTTTTTTCTTACTCCATTCTACCACTATTGCCTTACATCGCAACTCTGTTCTTCCACACCTGTACATTTATTGCACCACTCAAAGTATTGAGTTACAAAGCAAGTGAGTTCTGCGCCCAAGGCGAAACGACCGCTAAGAAACATAAAATTTGGGCGTCGGAAGTGACTGTGTAAACTGTTAATTGTAAAACAAGTAGTCACAAAGGCATATAAAACTGCAACAACAATCACACCAGCAAGTGAGGTGTTCAGCGCCCATAACCACTTTAGCTGAAGGCCTTGTCAGACGGTGGTCTCGAGAGCACTGTATCATCCAGCCAAACAACATCTGATGATGCCTTGAGACAATCCGGTTATGGGCACTCTTTCCATCATTTGATGATGTGATTGCTGTTGATGAGTTATGTGCAGTAAATGACATCTAAAAGGGTACATATATCCTACATGCAACAATGTCAGTTTTAGTCCCACATTATGTACTGACTGATTCAACACCTCAGTACTTTCACTGTACCTTAAAGGTTTTTATTAGTAAACGCTGAGGTCTGTCATATTGCATGAACATCCCCTGTAAGGTATTTTACATGATTAGTTACTGGTACCATGACATTCAGAGTACATCCTTTTCTACTGTACCAGAGCATACTGGAACACGCAGTGCTGTCAGCTGAACTGTTTTGTTTTCAAATGGAGTTATAGATGCAGACAAACTGTGAAAGACTGAAAGTACACCACATTCTAAAACTGTTCAATGGTTTTGTACATTATAGTTTTGAAATACTGTTCACTTTGTATTGTATCGATATAAAAACTGTAGTCTGAATAAAGTTTACCAATGCACAGCTATATGAAGTTGTTGTCATTCTTCACTTTACTTGTTATGTTTGATGAACGTTAACATAGCTAGTATCCAAAAAGATCCACCTCTGTTTACAATTTCAACATTTTCGAACATCAATAAATAGTGGTTGAAACATGAAAACCAATGGTTATAGGATTTGAACTTCATGCACTGAAATATGGATAAAACAACACAGGTGGCACAATGGCAAAGTAAGCATCTCATGTGAAAAGGCGCATTTCATTGCAAAAATATTGTTTGAATATGGGAAGCAATGGTATGTTACTGTGGTCAAATTGGTTGACGTACATACTGTGATGGGTTTAACTGTACCACTGCATGCCATGCACCACTGCTTATGCTGACTCATTAACAGTGAACACAACTGCATGTGAAATGTTACAGTGACTTCATGCAAACAATCACAAATTGAATTTATGGAAATCAGCAGCATACCCACCACTAGAGATGCAGCAAATTTTACTTTGTGGGGGAATATGCAGTGAAATCGCCAAATTCGCCTCCGCAGAGCAGTTCGAAAATTATTCCGAATTAATGGGAATTCAGCATTTGTGACTTCACCTTTCTTTTTTTTTTTTTTTTAAGTGCAAATTGCACTTAAAAAAAACACAAAGCAAGTAGAGGTTACAAATGGGAATCTCCCAACACCAGCCCTGATCTATCCCTGCTGTCTAGTGGTCCACCCTCTCCCCATGCTGATCGCCGGCATCATTCAAAAAAAAATATATATATATATATATGTTATTAATTATTAATAAAGTCCATGGTGTCTAGTGGACGCACCCCCCACCCAGTCAGGGAGTGCCCCTCCATCAAATTCATCAGTCCTCTCCTCCCACCATCTGTGAAAGAAGAACACCGTTCATCCTCTGCTATTGTGCACTGTATACCGATAGAATACATTGTGATTTCTTTCCTGGTATTCTCCACTGGGATGGAAACCTCAATACAGTGTCTCCTCTGCTGTGGTCTAAGGTCTGCCTGACACATCACACTTCTGGTTGTCTTCTGTGTTTCACTGACAAGCGATTCTACAGCCATGTTACCCATGTTTATATACACCGGGTGTCCTTCAGTTACTGACACATTGCTATTGGGTTGATCACATGTGCTGGATGTGTCAAAAGAGCAATTCACAGCATCCACTGAGGTGCTGAATGAAACCATAGGCGAGGTGTGAATCAGTGATTTCTCCGGTGCACTTGTACTTCCACCGTCCTCAGCTGCCATACTCATCTGCAGCACAGTGTGTAAACATGAACAGTGTCCATCGTTTGGAAATATTGAAGGAACTTAAAAAGGATGTAAATACAAACAGTGAATCAACATGAACATATGACAAGTGATATGCAATACAATAATTACTATGTAAATGTTTCCCATGGTGTGTAGTGCCCCCCCCAGCACACCTGTACTAACAATGTAAATGGTTTTCCTGGTGTCCAGTGGCACGCCCCCTAAACTCCGTCATCAAGACATTAAGAAATCCTTGGTGTCTAGTGGCACCTTCACACCCAAAGATATTAAGATGTGCATGGGTGTGTGGGGATACACCTGCACCGATCTCACATCCCGGCAATATGATGCATTCCCTGGTGGGTTAGGGCATAATCACCCCCAATCTAAAAATTACAGTAATACACAGTATTCCCTTGTGAATATCGCCCCCCCAACCTATCCAAGTTTCAAACCACTGCCCTGGTGTCTGGTACCACACTTCACCCTCTGATCACCCGTTCCATCTATGTAGACTACTCCCAGGCATCCAATGCCCCCCCCCCACCCATCCTGATGATATTTATCCCAACTGCCTCCTCCGCTCACTCCACTCCTCCGACGAATGATTGCTAGAGGTTCCCAGGGTTTGACACAAGACCTCGGGGGCCCCCCTCCTTTGCTTTTGTGGCCCTTACTCTGTGGAACCCTCTACCTTGTTGGGTGAGAGAGTGCCTGACCATCCAGAGCTTTAAGATCGCTCTTGCTATGTATTTATTTGGTTTGGCCTTCACTGATTATTTTTAGATTTACTGAGATGATTTTAAATAATAGTGATCATCTGATTATTTATGATGACCACTTAAAGCTTTCTTTAAATTTTTTTTTTTTAGATATGATGATATGGGTTTTTAAATAATTGTATAGTTTTTAATTTTATTTGTTTGTATTTAAGTTTTATGTCTTAAGTTGTACAAGCGCTCTGAACATTTGGAATTGCGCTTTTTACAAATAAATATTTGATTGATATTTGGGTGCTCTGGTGACCCATGGCACCACCATCCTCCAATCTTCCTTTCTGATAATACATCATATACCTGTTGTGTGGTGGCTCCTTCCACCCTCCAGACCCACGACCCAGTACAGTTTATAATTTCCCAGTTGGCACCATGCAACCACAGTTCTCCCAGTCCATGTCCCTTATTATTCTCATTGGTGTCCAGTGGACCCCCACCCTCCACAGGTGGTCGACACATCGCCCTGTAAACAATGGTGGTCCAGCAGCTGTCAACCACACCTGTAACACCACCCATCCACCCCCTACTTACAAATGTGGACTGGGACGTGCAGCACATCACAAGATGGAGACCAGCATGGCGCTCCACTCACCTTCTTTAGCGTGACGCCGTATAAGCTGCAAGGAATGTGATGATACAGTACGCTTGTTCCATGCTTCTCATACGGTAAGTGGTGACAAGAGCACTGAGCCAGACACCATCTTGGGATGTACTGCACGACCATGGCCACACTGAAAATGGTGTGTTCATGAGGGGTGTTCAGGGAGCGGGTAGGGGGTGGCCACTGGACCAACCCTTTTCACCAGTCTTTGTGCTGACTGGCAGTTGGGGGGTCGGGGCAGTGTTACCTCTAGACACCAAGGATCAGATCATCAATTGTGGTGTGCCACCAGAGAAACCATATACAGTAGCACAACGAGCGATTGGGGAGTGGTGCCACTGGACACCAGGATAGTGGTATGATACTGGGACAGTGGATCAGGGGTACACAAGGTAATACTAGATGTTACCAGGACCAGGGAGAGGGAGGGAGGTAGTGGGGGTGCCGCTAGACACCAGAGAATACATCGTACTGCTTGGACACAAGATCAGGAGGTAGGGGTGCCATCAAAGACCAGGGACATCTTACTGAGTTTGTGACAGATGTGGGGGGGAAGGCACTGAACAGGGGTCTTGGCAACTATGCACCATACAATACTATGTACTACAGTACTGTGGTGTATGTGTGGCACAAGAACACAGATGTCTTACATTATGAAAGACATGCTAGGACATACAGGGGTTAGGTACCAGACTACTTCCTGTGACCTGCTGTAACTGTGGCTATGGTACCTTCTGCATGACTATGCGTGATGACAGAAGGATTGGCACTTTAAAATCATTTACCATGTGGTCATGATGCACTGTCACACCTACCATACAACATTAAGAAACATAAAAGCTCCCAAGTACCAGGAGAAGCAAAGAGAGGCAAGGAGGGCAGTGAGGGAGGGCAAGGCAGAAATGTAAAAACACATTCCGTAATCAGTGGTGAGGGGGGATAAAACCTTTTACAGGTACATCAGGGAAAAAAGGAATGAAAACAGAGAGATAGTGAGGATTAAAGGAGACAACAGATGTCATGAAGAGGATGACAACCGCGAAGCAGACAGACTGGAAAACAAGCAGGTAAAGAGCCACTCTGCCGCTTGATCTGTGCCATGGAACAAATTAGAGCAATTCAAACACAAATCCACGGCACAAGAAAACAGTGCATAAACTGTTTAATATACAAACAAAATAAGATACCTGGCAAACTAGTGCTATAAAGTGCAAAATTCAAAACTGCCACCGGCTGGTGTAGACCCGACCTGGTTTCGCCTGTGTGGGCTTTAATCAAGGGACAAGGAAGAATACCATATGGTACCTTAAAAAGTATTTACATCTTGGTCACATGAGCTAAAGTGCATTGCTTTTTAAAGGTGCAATGACTAATACATACATTAAGTGCTACCCAGTACTACATAAAAATTATTACCAGTTGCTTTATGCTTACTGAGTTCTGTCATTAGAGCTCATATGGGAATATACAAGGTAAATAAAGACCCTCATCACACAAGTTAAATTAAATACTTATAATAATAGCCCCTTATTGAACAATAAGTCCAGTGACCAACAGTAGGCACTCAAAATTTGTCTCACAGTATATCCAGATGCAGCTGATGCCACACTTTGTAACAGAGGCACAAATAAAAAGAAAAAGAAAGTTATAGATAATTATAGAAAAGTTGCTGTGAGGCTATACTTATGAGTAAAGAAGTTGCTGCCCCCTTCTGGCTGGCCACTCACTTCCACTCTAAGCAGTGGTCCATCAAGGCAGAAGCCATAGCCAAACAGTGGAGGGACCTACAAAATCAAAGGAGAAAGAGAGACAATAAATATATAAACTAATATTAAAAGTCATGTATACCATACCAATCAGAGCAGTTTTTTTCAATTTCTTAAAAAGATATATAATCTGACACTTCACCTTGGTTTATTTCTTCTCCTTTTGTTATTTAATGACATTATATCCAGTTTGTCACTTAAACCTGGACTATAATGTTCCCCAAGTTGAAAGGTCCACAGGGCCTCTCTTTCTAAAATTAGGGGTTTCAAATCCCCACCTCTTTTACCCAGAGATACTTTCTCTATCCCACAGAATTTCAAGTTATGTGCACCGGCATCAGTCATGTTCAGTATATGTGTTGTCAATGGATTTTTTTTGTGTCTCCATTTTCAATGGCTCTCATATGTTCTCCTACTCTGATTTTAAGGGTTCTTGTTGTTTTCCCTATGTAGAAGGCAGAGCAACTGCATTTGGCAAGATATACTACATAAACAGAATCACAATGTATAAAATTCCTGATATCAAAATCCCTAGTAGTGTTAGCTGTATTAAAGTGAGTAGTTTTTTCTATTACTTCACAGTATTTACAACACCCACACTTAAAGGTTCCTGATGGAAGTGCTGGGAGACAAGTTCTGGGGGTTGCATCTAAATTCCTCTGCTAGCTATGATAAAGCCCACACGGGCGAAACCAGGTCGGGGCTATACCAGCCGGCGGCAGTTTTTGAATTTTGCACTTTATAGCACTGCATTGCCAGGTATCTTATTTTGTTTGTATATTAAACAGTTTATGCACTGTTTTCTTGTGCCATGGTTTTGTGTTTGAAAAGCAGACAGACGGAACAGATACTTCTGCACATTCTTCACAGAGAAGGGGGCAAAATATGGGCCAGAAGTGAGTGAAAAGGGTAGGAAGTATAGATAAATGGATACAACTCCATTTCCCAGGAAAAAGGTCCTGAGGGAACATGAATCAATCATTGTCAATAAGACAATGGAGCCAGATGGGGCACACCATAGGGTGCAGATGGAGCTAAGGGGATTGGTGGCAGAACAACTGGCAAACCGCCTCAGCCTATCATTAGAAACATGCGAGATACCCAAGGACTGAGGGAAAGCTGATATAATACCGCTCCACAAAAACAGAAACGGAAAAGAAGAAAAAACTACAGACCAGTCATCAAGACCTCAGTACTAGCTAAGATCATGGCAACAACACTAAAGCTAAAATAGTGGAACACCTGGTTGCCCATACTCTACATATAGAATAGTGGATGGGCAACTATGCACAACCAGTGTGTTGTGCCACCGAGGGGTACTGATTCCCTATGACCTCGAGAGCAAAGCTTGAGAGGTCCAAGGGAATCGGACCCCCGAGGTGGCACAACACACTGGTTGTGCATAGAGTTGCCCATCCGCTTCCTATATAGTGTATGGGCATCAATGCCTATTTCGGACACTGCACTTTGTTTCAGTGAACTGGTGGTGGTGGTGGGGGGTTATTTATGGGTTAGTGGTAGGCTCACATTATTGATAGTGTGCTGCAGCTGTTTCTGCAAGTTCAAGTTTAAAAAACAACTTCCAGCTTAAATGGACTGGGGAAATCAAGTATGTGGCAGCATTCCAAGTTGTTCTGCTGCAGTAGTGACATCACTACTGCAGCAGAACAACGTGCTGATGTCACTACTGCAGCAGAACAAGCATATTGCAGGCATGGAATTCCATGCATAACAGCATTACATCATACACTATAAGACCCAAAGGAAAAACAGTTTTGCTGGAGGGAGATCATGCCACTATATAGTTTCCCGGGTGGCATCACCCAACCACAGTTCTCCCAGTCCATGTCCCTTATTATTTATCTTGGTGTCAAGTGGAACCCCACCCCCCACAGTTGATCGACACATGGACCGGTGAACAATGGTGGTCCAGCAGCCCTCAACCACACCTGTAACAACACCCATCCACCCCCACTTACCAATGTGGATGAGGACAGGAGTATATCCCAAGACAGCGACCAACATGGCCCTCCACTCACCACCTTGGCATGCCGCTGTATGAGCTGCAAGGAATGTGATCATACTGTACGCATGTTTCATGCTTCTCATATGGTGACTGGCCGGGGTGGTGAGAGGAGGACTCTGCCAGACACCATCTTGGGATGTACCGCACGACCACGGCAACATTGGAAATGGTGGTTTCATGAATGGTGATCATGGAGCAACTGGAGGGCACTGGACCACCACTTTTCAACAGTCTGTGTTGACTGGCATTTGGGGGGTGGGGGCCGCAGTACCTCTTGACACCAAGAATCACATCAGCAGTAGGAGGGTGCCATCAGACACCACAGAAACCATATACAGTACCACAATGGGAGTTTTGGGGGCACTGAACACCAGGACAGTATTATGATACTGGGACAGAGGATCAGGAGAACACAAGGTAATACTATATATTACCAGGAGCAGGAGGTAGTTGGGGTGCCACTAGACACCAGGGAATACATAGTACTGCTGGGATGATAGCCCACACTCTACAAGACCCAAAGGCAACACAGTTTGGCTGGAGGGAGACTGTGCCAGACTAACCTAGACCGAGATGTTCGACTAGGTAACAAGGGTGCTGGATCGGGGTGGGGGTGGATGTGTCCTACCTGCACTTCAGCAAAGCCTTTGACACAATGCCGCACAAAAGGCTGATAAACCATTTGGGTATCATGGGAATGAGCGAGATGGTGGTAAACTAGGTGGATAACAAGACGCAGAGTGAAGAGTAACCATCAGGATACCACAGGGATCAGTGATCGGTGTAGTCATCTCAAGTATTTTTATCAGTGACAAAAAAGAGGGCCTAGAGGTGAAAATATGTCTGATCGCTGATGAAACAAAGCTCTGCAACAGGATGCACAAGCCAAGGAGTGTGGCTAGAATGTGAAGAGATCTGCAGAAGTTTAAAGACTGGTCAAGGGATTGGCAGTAGAGATTCAATGCAAAAAAGTGTAAGTTAATGCACGAGGCACAAAAAATACAGGAACAACTGATGGGGGGGGGGGGGTTCAGGATAGATAATGCTCCAAGCAGGAAACAGACCTACGGGTTGTTATATGTGATGACTTCAAGTTATCCATTGCCCGCCCACCTCCCTACTTCCCTATCCCTCTCCTCCCCTCCAGTTCCTCCACCCCTCTCTACTCTACCTCCCTACTCTCTTTCTCACCCCTCCCTTTCTGCCCGGTCCTGTCCCCTTTGCAGGGTTCTCAGCATCCTGAAGGGGTTAGATTTTGACTGTCCCTCTCGCTCCCCCTCTTCCATCCCCCACCTTCCACCCCTCGCCTGTCCAGTTCCCCACTTGTCTTGTAACTGAACTCCCTTGGGTATACAATAGCACTTCGAATCTTGTGCTCAGCCTACTACTTCTAGCACTTCAAATGTGTTATCCATCCTCTAACCTTTACCCTTCTAGATCACCTGCTCTTGGGTTGTTGCAATGTACGCTATATCCAAACGTGGTTTTGTTTACTCTGGCTGGTTGGTCTGGATTATTTCTGCTCTGTAATTGTACTACACTGTTTTGTTTTAGTAGTTGTACTTGAATTGCTCTATTACTGCTATGTGTTTGCCTGTTCTCCCAATTCTTGAACCCACCCACCCACAGGACACTTCTGGAAACGAGCGGTTTACAGCTTATGTTGTCTTTCCTGGGGAAACATTTTCCAAATAAAAAATAAATAAAAAATAAATAGGTAGTCAGTGCGACACGGCAGCAGGCAAAGCAAAGAGGATGCTGCAATGCATTGGTAGGGGTATCACCCGCAGGTGCTCACACATGTATCCAAGAAGGCGCTTTGAAGTTTCTGATCACCACTGCAGTCAAACAAATGGTGTCCCGATGCCCTTGTTCAACTGAATGGGGACCATGGACTCAAGCAAGGGCTAAGACAGCCCTCCAGATGTTTTAAATAAGGAGCGTTGTATCAGGGCACTGTACCAGGGGCTCATGAATGTTAAACAGCCGAAATAAATATTAATGAGGGTGCTGCCTGCTGCCTAGGGGCACTGTATTACGGGGGCAGCGACACACATGTGCGCCTTCTTGGCACATGTACGAATGCCGGCCAACCGGGGAAAGATGCTGGAGGCTCGCGATCGTGCTCCGTGAGCCCAGCATGGGCTAAAAACATATATGGAGCCCTGGCATTACCTTTGATTCAGCACTCTCCTTCCATTCCCATATCAATGCCCTTTCTGCTGCCACCAATGTCAGGATGACAGGACTGTTATACCGCCATAGGGACTGCCTACCACAAGAGGCCTTAGATTGGCAATCACCTCCTCTGTCCTGTCGCTAATCGACTATGGGGCTGCCCATCTATGCTGCAGCTGACAACACTGCGCATGCAAGAATCCTGCCCTCTATAAACAAGGCCTGCAGGCTAATGCTGGGAGCCCCAAGCGCACTCATATGTACCTGCTGTATTCCACCACCAACTTACTCAACCTTGAAGAAAGACTCCACTTCCGAACCTGCCTTCTTGTAAAAAAGACCCTGTTAGGGCTCTCCCCCACCTGGGGTCGCCACCTCCCTGCAGCGTGCCTCCCCCTCAGTCTTCACCCGCAGCACTGTCAAAACCTCCCTTATTGTCCTCAGGGTAAGGACCTCTATGGCCCAGAGATCCTTTTGCTATCGGGCTCCCTCCTGGTTTAATTGCCTCCCAGCCAACATAGATGACTCCACTAAGCTTGGTCCTTTCAAGGTCTCCCTCAGAAGCCATCTGACAAGCACGCGCTGCTGCAACGGCACATAATCCCCATGCCCCTTATCCTCACCCCTAGGCTGGGTCTGCCCTGTCTACTTTTGCTGTCTATACCTAGGGTCTCAGGCAGCATCTGCTGACTAATGTAATAAAATATCTCTGGTTGCTACCTGACATGGTACTCGTGTACCTATATTATGACTACTGTGATCTACCTATTACCAAGCGTGTACCACCAGTGAATGCCTATGACTCAAAGGTCTGTAAACCAATCTAATAAATAAAATAAATAAATGAAAATAAATGTAAATAATTGAAAGTGTTTAGAAGAGTACTAAAGGCAGAGGTGGATTTAACTTTTGTGGGCCCTGGCTCCAAAAACTTTTGTGGACCCCCCGCTCCTCATTTTCATGTGTTTTATTCAGTTTTTCCCCAAGTTCCCCTTTATTCAGATAAGATGGGAATAGGCCATTTAACCATTTTTTGGAATCAGCAAACATTTACCAATGTAATATTTAGTAATATAACGATATGACAACATATCTGACTGGCAGTGTAGCCTAGAGGTTAGGGGAATGAGCTTGGTACATCTGACAGACCTGGATTTGATTCCCACAACCTCCACCTGCATACTGTGCGATTTGCAGCACGTCATTTAACCACCTCAGTGCTCCAATCTGCTCCTGAAAACAGGCACCTGTGCCTAGTGGGCCTTACCTGCGTACCAATGATTACAATAAAATGTCGATTACAGAGGCCTACATTTTCAGCAAGCCTTTGCTGCTGCCAAAATGTTTATTAAACTCGTTCACTCTAAGGAGTGTAACATCTCAGAGTCAATGCATAACAGAGTAAGAAAGTTTTTTCTGGAATCACTGTAGCATGTAAAGCACTTCCATTTTTTCCCCCCCAAATTCCCCTTTACTCAGATTCCAATAAAATAGAAACAGCCCATTTAACCAATGTTTCCATCAGCAAAATGTGTAACAATGTAATATTTTAAGCAACTATGATGATGTGACAACATATATGGTTGACAGTATAGCCGGTGGTTAAAGTAATGAGCTGTGAATGAACTTGGTACATCTGGCAGACGTAGGTTTGATTCCTACCAGCTCCCACTTGCACACTGTGACTCTGAGCAAGTCACTTAACCAGCCCAGTGCTTCCAGCTCACCCCTGAAAACAGGCATTTGTTACAAAAAAAATCAAGTCTTACTCTTAAATATAAAAGATGAAACTAAATGTATACGTGGAGTGAAGATCCAGAAAAAAAAGAGAAGATTTGATACATTTTAAATTATTGAAGTGAGTGAGCCCAAATCCCAATTGCTTTGATGCCACTGCACAAACATACACTGAGAGCTCATTACTGCATTCCAGGGTCAAGTTTCCAAAATTTACATTACAGTCTGTTACTTATCTGATGAAGCAACTGGTACGAAATACCTCAGAAAGAACTTTTCTGTATCTCTGGTCCCCTGCCCAACCTTAGTAATCTGTTTTTTTCTAGGCATTTGTCCTTGCCTTCTTTACAAATTGACAGCTTTGCAGGTACCCTGCAACTTATCTGGCATGCTTTGTATGAAATAATCCAGTTCTCTATGTCCGAGTTAATGCTGGTTCAGTTCAAAAAAGGCTAATATATTTGTTTTTACTATCCCTGAATGTTGTTATGCAATGGTTGTAACAATCTTGCACGAAAAGCAGCAGGTACAGTAGAACCCACTATAAACAACACACATTCACATTCGGTAGCCAAGTTCAGTTTAGTACCAAATATATTATCTACATTCATTTTGGGTAAGATGATTTGGCCATCCCCACAAAGTACGATCTAACACCTTAGGGAGAAAAAATAGATATTAACAGATGGCCTATGCAAAATACTTTCCAGTACCAGGTAACTGATCTACACTAGATATTTGGTATACCGTGTCTGTCAGTCTTTAGTTCCCTTTTCAAGCTTATATCATTTATTTATTATTTTATTTGGAAAATGTTTCACCAGGAAAGACAACATGAGCTGTAAATAGCTCACTT
The DNA here is from genome assembly GCA_016271365.2 of Neoceratodus forsteri. NCBI lineage: Eukaryota > Metazoa > Chordata > Ceratodontiformes > Ceratodontidae > Neoceratodus > Neoceratodus forsteri. The sequence continues at coordinate 254,032,237 of CM028129.1, read as the reverse complement.
CCACAAGCGTCCTGGGGTGGGGTACAAGAACTGGGAGAACAGGCAAACACATAGCAATAACAGAGCAATATAAGTACAGTTACTAAAACAAGCATTTGTCGATGCCGAATGTTTGCTTGCTGGCATTGGTAGTGTAGGAGTTAGAGAGATGTATAATAGGAATGGCAGTGAAGTACTGAACGGAAGCCAACCCCACCACCACCCTGCAGAGATTGACAGGCATTGGGGTGTGCCTTTGGGTCGTCAGACATAACGCCCATGCCATTTCACCACACCCTACCCTGCAGACACTGACAAGTGTCACGGTGTGCCTTGGGGTCTTTGGGCCTTATGCTCACCCCATTCCATAAGGAAATATGGTGAGATGGCTGCAGTATAGGAGAATGGGGTGAACTTTGTGGCCGAAGAGTCCAAGGCACACCTCAATACCTGTCACTGGCTGCAGGGTGTGGATGGGGTGGAATGGCCTGAGCATTACAGGCGACAATTCCAAGTCACACCCGATGCCTGTCAGTCTCTACAGGGTGGGGCGTTATGGTTGGAAACCATAACGCCCCAGTCGTTCGTTGGTATTTTCACTCCAAATTTTCAGCATGGGTTTTTTGTGACCCCCACCTCATGAACAGTGGCAATATCAGTTTGTTAGCCGAAAGCTGATTTTGCACAGCGACTATGCCATTTGGCACCACAGGTGCGAAAACACATTTTGAACAGGACGTGAAAAATGACAGCTGTACTGTTCATGGGAAGGTGTAAAAAATGGCAATGTTGAAAATCTGGAGTGAAAATATATAAAAACTGGTGAAGTCATGAGTGTGCGTAGAAACTGCGCAACGCACACCCGTAATGTAATTAGTTTGGGGAATTTTTAACAGCAGATTGTCATCACAGGCATTTTGGGACCTCCGCTCATGAACAGTGTCACTGTTATTTTCTTAATCTGTCCTGAACACTGATTTCCCAGAGCGGCCACGCATTTCCGTGCCGGAAGTGTGAAAACACATTTTGGCCAGGGTGTGAAAAATGACAGCTGTACTTTCATAAGGAGGCGTGTAAAAATGCCAGTGTTGAAAATCTGGACTGAAAATATTACAAATTCGGAACTTCACGAGGGTGCATGGAACCGTAATGCACGCCGTAACACGGTCATTTTGGCGGACTTTGTCACCAAATTTCAACATAGCCATTTTAAGACCTCTGCTCACGAACAGTGTCACTGTGATTTTCTTAATCTGTCCCAAACATTGATTTTGCAAACTGACTCGTCATTGCTGCTACATGCAAAAACACATTTTGGGCAAGATGAGAAAATGACAGCTGTACTGCTCATAAGGAGGTGTGGTAAAATGGCAATGTTGTAAATCTGGAGTGAAAACAGTAAAAATTCTGATTCTGACGTGCATATTCTCGAAGTTCTGGCGTCACGCAGGAACTGCTTAGCACGCGACGCTAGAAATAGTCATTTGAGAATTCACCAAATTTTCAACATAGGGTTTTGGGGCTACCTACGAACTGTGACACTGTTGTTTCGTTACTCAGTCCCTAAAGGTGGTTCCATGCAGTGACCGTGAAATCACCTTTCGGGACCGAATAACAAAATGACAGTGGCTGAGTTCATGAAGTGGGGTCCCAGGAACCCCATGTTGAAAATTTGGTGAAAGAATTCCCCAAAATGGCTGAGATATGCACCAAAGTTGAAAGAAAACCCCAGTTATGCCATTATACAGCTTATTGGCATTTCTTCAGTTCGCGGTTGGCTTTGAAGAGTGCAGACCTGTTCCTGGTCCATTGAAGATCGTCGTGCCGGCCTCCGGAGGTAAGTATGGGGTGAGGGGGGTGTGGGGAGGTGGGGTACGCAGAGGGTGGGTGCGGGTTGGGTTGAGGGGGCAAGAGAGTCAACGAGGGACTGTTTTCTTTGTTCTAGTTTTTTTTCAAGATGACATGGGACTTTTCGCGCTGGGGTGGGCTCCCAGCGTAGCACCTGCATGTATGTTGGGGCGGGGCAGTGGAGCCGGCGAGTTGGGCACCCCTGTGGGCCACAGATTTCGACCATGCTGGGTGGGCCCCAGCATGGCACCAGGAAGTTTGCTTTTGGGCAAGTGGAGCCAACGGGGATTGGGCACCCCTTGTACAAACAGTGTGTGGGGTGGAGGGAGGGTATGAGCACGCTGGGGTGGGGCTCCCAGCATGCTACCTGGGTGTTCGGAGGGTGAACCGTCTATGACAGTTCAGATGCAGTGCTAACGTGCAGGCAATTTGCATACTGCCAACAGCATTGCCTACACATTACCACCGCTGATTGTAGTGGTGTTTTTCTCAGAACTGTACGCCACTGCATCTGAACGGCTGTCATAGACAGTTCGGACATTCATTGGTGCGGTGCGGCCGCACCTGCAAAAAGGAGCAAGGCACTGGAAGTGGGGGAGGCACACCTACAAAAACTTGTATGGTGGCACTATGTTTCTTGCACATGTGTGCAAGCAAACATAACAAAACAGTGTAGTACAATTACAGAGCAGAAATAACCCAGACCAACGGGCCAGGGTAAACAAAACCATTTTTGGATTATAACGTACATTGCAACAGCCCAAGAGCAGGTGATCCAGCAGGGTAAAGGTTAGAGGATGGATAACACATTTCAAGTGCTAGAAGTAACAGGCTGAGCATCCGATTCGAAGTGCTATTGTATACCCAAGGGAGGGCAGTTATAAAACAATTGGGGAAGTGGATATCAGACTAAAATATGTCACATAATTCAGTGGCTGTATCAGGTACCTAGCATATATGGAACTCATCCAAGTAGTTTTTCAACAAATGCAAATCTACTCTGGATATCCAGTCCTGTTCTGCTGCCATTATTTAAATAACAGCACCAGATTCTCTATATGAACTAACAGATTCAAGCAGTTCTATACTCTCTTTTGCAGATTTATAAAAGTATAGCTTGAAGACTGCAGTTCTACAGTTTGGAAGTTTTTTCCATACGGTTTCTTCCATCTCATCATTCTTACCATTGATTGATTGAGTGATATATTTAGTTAGTTGTTATATTAGTAAAATATTTTGGCCATAAACGCATGCAGATTTGTGATAAGTTCATTCCCAGATGCAGTACAATTGTCTTTTCAAGATGAAGAAAAGGGGTTGGGGGCTCAAAAACATTCCCATTGCCATTCATCTGCCATTTATTTTAACATGCACGTGGCTAGGGGACATGGCATGGGGTCTGGCTTTCCTGCATTTACAGCTCATTACTAGCTGTGTTCATTTGGGGGTACTGATAGAACAGGACAAAAAATATAATGCAGAAACTGTAGCAATTTTCTACGTGTGTGTAAAATATTACCTCATCCTGCTATGATGTATATTTACTATACAACATAAAATTCTGACTTATGCTACAATTTTAACTTTGATAAAGACTGCAATGTTTACTGTTTATATTAGAGGTACGGGGGGGGTATGGTGGTGCACAGTTATCAACTTCTTGGAGCAATATGCCATGGTACTTATAATTTCAGAACCTCAATGTTTACATAAAAGATAAAAAAGAAAAACAAGAGATGGTTATAAGGGGGCCTCGGTTCTCTGTTTTTCTGTCTTTGCCTATACATTTACATTCTGGTCTGTTTTTTATATATCTGATATTTTTTGTATATCTACATAGTCTCACCAGCTGCAGCACCACTCATCCCCATCCCAGTGACTGAGCAACTTACTAACCAAGTGGAGCCTGGAGAGTAGACCGATGGTAAAGCACCATCACCCTGCCTGATGACAGACCACTGAAGGACTTGAGTCGGAGCACGACGATGAGGAGATGCTGCCAGGCTGGTCCTGTCCAATAGTCATCCTACTCTGTCTTTTGGTTTTCCCGCACGGCTTGCCGGCGCTGAATACTGGGGTCTCAAGCCGGGATGGTCTGGGCCAGCCCAGGAGTGACCGACTCCAGTGAAGGAAGCAGGAAGGTCCAGTTCTGGGACGGTCCTGCTCCACACTGTATGACCACCCATCTGAAGACTCAAGAGTCAGACTCTGTGACACGCTTAGAGATGCCAAACGAAAACCACTGACCGCTTTACTGTAAAGCCGAGCCACAGGAAAGAGTCTTCAGTTGCAACAAGCAATAAATCATGGCATCAGACTTACACCATCTCATGGCTCGTGCACTCTTTCTCCAGTCCCAGTCATCACATGACCTGATGATCATGCAAAGCGGGGGGATGGGGGGAGATGGGGGTTGACACATCTGCACATCTCCACCCACCCTGCCTCTCAGTACTGGCTCACTAGTCATGGAGAGGGGGGCCATCTCTCGCTGCCACTGCCAGATGGACTTGAGCTTTTTCAGCAATGAATGGGACGGACCCAGTCGGCCCCTTGCCACTGTGGGGCCTGGTGCCACGGTGCCATTGTAAATCCACTACTGACTAAAGGGGCTATGTGACTGTGGTGTTAATGTAAATTAAAAGTTAATTAATTGTCTGTGCCAGAACTTTATCTGTAAGGACTAGTGTGGACTGCATAAAAACTGTACATTCAGCAGCCACCTTTGCAGCCTATCAACCAATCGGGACCCAGTATTTACCAAAGGGACTCTTGGGACTGTGCCAGAGACTTTGGGGGGACTGTTTTAGACAGCTTGGGCAGCCAATCGTATTGCTGGAACTTTGCTCTTTATTTATGAAGGGACTGCTTGAACTGAGTCAACTGTGGGCTTCCAGAGTGAGAAGGCTCCCTACTGCTCAGGGAAAATCTGGGGAGAGGTATGCTTTGCCTTTCTTCAGCCGGAATGTTTGTTTTAAGTGTGGGACTGCCAAGTCTGCAGAACAAACTGGAATCCTCCACAAGGAAGAGAAAGGGGAAATGTTTCCCCAGAGCTGAACTTCCAGGTTGAAGTGGGATCAGAGCTTAAGGGTTTCCCAACTTGCATTGCGGTGAGAAGCTGTTTTGCCTCAGAGACTGTGGTCAAATTCGCAAGCCTGGGTTCACTGGAATTGTCTCCAGCCAATTTGCCAGTGGGAGACCTGAACTTTTGCCTTGCCAGCTTACATTTCCAGGACTGCAGACTGCAAGTGGGTAAGCTGTGCAGCCTATGCCAGAACTGTACAAAAGCTGATCCTGGGATGCCAGATACATTGCTAAAGAGACTGTTGCTGCCTGTGAGACCAAAGCTGCTAGAGTCAGCTCCTGCGACAAGGATTATTGCGGGTTGTGGCCACCCTTGGGAGGGATGCCTTGAAGTGGGGGTGAGTCGTGACAGCCCGGGTCCCTGTATCCTGGTCCTTGCCAAAAAGGACGAAGTCCTGTAGCTGGTAGCTACAAGCCAGAGAGCTGAACCTTGCCTTGAGGGGAGTCAACCTGGAAATCATCCCAGATCCGGAGGTCCATGGTTCAGTGAGTAACAACAGGGCCTGTCCCTGCAACCAATTTAAAGTGGTTTTGCCATCTGATTTGCCTGTCAGTTTCAAGTTGTTGTTTAAACTGTCTTTGCAGGCCACTGGGCCTGAGGATTACAATTTTCTTGGGAATAAAGTGTGGTGAATATTGCCAAAACTAAAAGTAACCAACTTACAACTGTAATCAGTGTTTTAAGGGCCCAAGCAGCTGCAACGCCGGCCACCCCGCGGCAATGCGTCAGGCCTGCACCTAACTGGACTCTGGGTACTCAGCAGTTACAAGAACTGTTTCACACAGGATCAAATGTTATTTTTGCATATTGTTTCAGATTCAAAAAGAGTGCCTTATTCGTTTATCTAAATTCAGCCCCCTTCCCTGTTCAATTTCCCCAAATTAAATAAATCAGATTTACTGTTTGAAGGTTAATCTGCCTAATGAGCATATTATTATGCAGTCTCAAGTCATTGAGTCAGACGAAAGGCATACCGTTGTTGCCGGTAAACTGTTTCTTTGCAGGGGCACAGGGTGCATGCAAGTGTTCTAGACCCTGGTGGTAAGTGTGGTCACCGTGAGCATATTACTAGCACCCTCATTTAATTGTAAATTGAATACAAAGTAAAGTTATGGTAATTTATGTGTAAGGTCACTAGGTGGGGCTGTGGGTAAGTACAACATCCCAGAGGGTTGTGCTAGCTTAGCATCTAACCTACTCAAAGAATTCTCTGGGTGGAGGTGCCGCGTTAAAAAAAAGAGTCCTTGGTAACAACTAAACCCGAACCCAGACTCTTAACCTGCATCTAGGTAGGCAGGCAGGGGTAGTAGCCCATTAGGAGGTGGCTCCTTGGTTACACAGGGCATCTCCACACCAGAACACAACCTTTGCTTGCCATAAACCCTCCCCCCCACCACCACCACACATACAACCAAACACATACGATGGCTATCTCACACACACACACACACACACACACAGGAACACCAAACCCAAGTTATATACAACACAGTATGAAAGGCTCACAAACATTGGTATTACAGTACATAGGGATATGTATGACAAGTACCTGTAATCGGTTACGCTTTGTCACAGCACTCCTTTCCTGCTTCGTTGGGGTACTGGCAGCTGTGCAGCTTGAAGGCAAGAATATCGATAGCACACTACCCGCTTTTAGCTTCGGTTTTGCATTTATCCATCCCAACTCTGCCAATTTCTCTGGATCCCTCTTATAACATGACTGCTCAAAATGCACAGAACAGATGTGGCTGTACTGTGATGGTTGGAAGTCTTTTCGCCTGCAGAAATGAATCCAGGCTTTCTGAGTTACTTTGTCACTTGGAAAATGAAAGAAATGAATGCCGCTGTCTTTATGGCTTTCGTTCTTACAGCCGTACACAACACAGTATGGCATTCTGATATATTGTAAATATACTGATCAAATAAATAAAAAGCTTCAGGTAAAACATGTAAACAGAAATAAGAAAAAGAAAGAAACCCTATTTATATAATAAACAAAAGGAGCTATACAAGTACAAGCACTAGGAAAGAATCAGTCTTAAAAACCTGTCAGACAATGCACTGTTAGTCACTAGAGGCAGCTCAACACTTTGACACTGCAACTGATTTTCCCTCCAAAACACATGACGCTGTATGAGAAAGACATAAGTAAATAAATAAACGAGAAAAACACACAAGTAATATAAAAAACACATACTAGGTAACGCTTTATTTTCATAGTGCCACAATAAACAAACAAACATCTGAACACCACACACTCCTGTCAGCACATCTGCAACCTGGGAAACAGATGTCGTGGAATACAGGTTTTATGTCACCATCCACCATACCCTCAGCGTGTGAACAGTTATTATAAAATGGGTAGGCTATATCAAGCAATTTGATTGGCTAGTTACCCATGCATGAAATATGTTCCATGCATGGGTAAAAAAAAGGTCAGAGAAGCAGAACCGCATTTCCAAATGAAATCAGGAGCATTAGCATGTTGGCATTTAAAATGCCATCTTCTATTCACTCGCTAACGCTCCGTTGATTTCATTTTTAATTTATCAACATTTGAACAGCTGTGTGCCTTTTGAATAAAATGCAGTTTATAAATTCCCCGCTAAAGATTGTTGTTACTGTCCACAAATCTGTTTCCGGCAGTCAAAGTCAGCCCCTGTGAAGCAGCGCTATTTCACGTCTTGTATGGCAGTCAGCCCCTGTTGCCCTCTAGTCTTTTTTTTTTTTCTACTGCTTGCTCCCAGGTAGTTTCCCGTGGCAATTGCTGTTTTCTACTGTGTGGGTCTCTTTAATCTGATTAACCGAAATGCCCTGTAAATTCAGAGAAAGGCCAGTCAACAGCGGAGGGAGTGAAGGAACATGAGAGCAGCACAAACATACAACTGCTGGCGGGAGGTGGTGGACTGGGGATAGCATACTTCAGTCGGCTTCACCAGGCGTGTTTACACAAAAAAAAAAAAACGGCTTCAGCATTCGTTTGCAAACTGTGCACACTACAATTATAGCAAACTGGAGTCACATAAATGCAAATCTAAATATGTTTCAGCACAGACTGCACAGTACACATAACCTGGAGTCAGAAATGCAAATCAGCTCATGAATAATATAACTCAGTGTCTGCGGAAGGACTATTTTAGCTTACATTAGCATCTTAAAGTCTTTTCTTCCACATGCAAGCAAGATTTTTCTATCTGTAAAAATTAAAATAAATATAGGTGCCCATTTTATAAAGCCAATAAGACATTCCAGGTGTGTGCATGTAACATATTTTACCGCACCCAAGGGCTAAAGGCACCATACCTCTCAACTGTCCCTGATTTTCGGGGACGTCCCTGATTTTGCCTCAAAATTGTACTCTGTCCCTCCTAAAAATTGTGTTTCCGTGACCAAACAGTGGAATTTGTAAGCACAAAATAATGTTAAACATTAAAGTTGCAGACTTGTTCCTCCTTAGAAAATGCTTTTTACACTAAACCACTTATTCTGCCAGCTTCCTGAGTTGATATCTCTAATTTTGAAGATGTGTCCCTGATTTTGGTCCTTTGTCCCTGATTTTTTTAAGCCATGTCCCTGATTTGTGAGGCAGGAGGTTGAGAGGTATGAAAGGCACTCGGCCAAGGCCTCGTGCCTTATTAGGCCCCTGGCCGTGCGGTAAAATATGTTCCATGCACACCCTGTCATGTCTTATTGCTTACATATTTTTAACTAGTATTTGACCTGCCTGGGCAGTAAACGCCCACTGCCCTCGTCACTCAGCAACATCTGACAGTGACCCAGTGCTACATACGATAACGATGCGCGTTATACTGACAGCGACCGGGACAACGACTTTGGCACGTGTGCACAGAACCCCCAGAAAACATATACATGTGTAAACACACTGCACTACCCAACAGTAACAAGCGTAGCAGTGTATGTAGGTACTGTCAATGACTTATGACACTAGTTCACATTGCACTCCGTGACCCCCCCCCAGAGGTCTACAGTTATTGATCATGTCTCACACTATGAGCGAAGCCACGGACGTCTCGCTACAATGACGTCTTCTGCTTCCCTTGTCTCACAATGAAGGCGCGCTTCCCGGAAACGCGTTTTTTTAATTTATTAATAAATCCATGAATATTGCACTTTTGAAAAAGTCTCATTGTGAAACACATCCGTGGGGTCAGACATATCAGTTCAGGATTTTCAAGAAATTCTGCTTATTTACAGGTCCTTCACGACATTAGTCTAATAACTTGTTCAGCCTATCAGGAAGTTTCCACCCCGTTTTATAATTACATTTTGACAAAAATGCCTAATTTTCGTTTTATTAGGTATTTCGAAATAAATACTCTACGCTCGTCAATTTACCCTCCTTGAACCAAGTCACGTCGGCAGAGGGCCTCAGTAACGCAGAACTAGAAAGTCTTAGCTAGCTCTATGAGCGTCATATTATGACATCACGTGAAAATAAGGTTTGTGTGCGATTGGCTGGCGGCCTGGGCGGGAATTTGTTTTTTCTTCGGAGATGTAAATATTAGTAACTGTGCAGTTTCTTGCAACTCTGTTGGATGACACCGGTAAGTGCGGACATCGATTTATTGTCGTAATATTGTTGTGAAAGTTGACGATATACTCTGGGAAGTAGAGTGATGCAGTAATCCGTTTAATGTGCTGTGTAGGTTGACGCTTGTGGCCCCAATTGGTACAGCTGTCCGGCCCCTGGCGACCTGGATCGCAGTAAAGTTGCCTGCTCATGTTCAGAAACAGTAAGCTAGGAAGGGCAATATCCCCCCCCCCACCCCGGTTTTCTTCATAACCGCCAATCTCTGCCAGACTTCCTGTCATACCGCTCGGCATTAAAAATCATAGCACTGGCCTTCAAAAATAATAGAGAATGGCCAGAATGTGTAGCACTTTTTTATTTTAAACATAATATATCTACACGTAGTGGGCTCCATATATTTAGTGATAAGGAATGTTTCTGTTAACTTAGCTCAAGTGATTTTAATATTTTGTGTGTCTAGAAATAGCTTTAACATTATTAAGAACATCAATAAACCTATGCGGAGCAGGGGTAAATTCGAGTGTAAAAATCATAGCGCAATGCGAAATTCATAGCAGTTGAGAGGTGTGCTTCTTGTCGGACGTGTGTGTGGTGCGTTAACGGGGAGTGACCCTATCTGAATATAAAAAGTTTGTCATTTCTGCTTTGGGTAGTTACAGCGGACAGCTAAGATCCTGGAGACCCAGGTTTGGAAACCCACAGCTGCACCGTGTGACCCTGAGCACCTTACGTGATCTGTAATAACTTATATGTTTGTAACCTTCCTTCTTGTTTCCGTCAGCAGGGCTGCTCCTCTCACATCTAGGCGCCACCGAGAGGGGTTGGGGTAGTCACTACAAATATCTAACAGACTCTGTGTAGACCCATTACTTCTGCTTCGTAGCCTGCCATTCTTAAACAGGCAACCCAAATGTGGCAACTACCTAGCTCACACCTGGGGGGACCATTTAGCATGGCCATCAACCTGGGTCCCTGGGAGAAAATATTTGCTCAGCATTATGCTAGGTTTGTACTTCTGGTCAGGGGCACCCAAGTAAATTTGGACACTGGAAGCAATAATTGAAATGCCCAAACCAGGACGTGATTCTAGAGTGTGGCTTTTATTCACTAATTACAGAGAATAAAGCAAAGATGGAACCCACAGGGCTACACTCACTGGTAGTGTGGATTACTGAGGTACAGAGCAATCATACTCACTACGAACCCTCAGGTTCTGAACGGATCTGGGCACACACGGCCCAAACTGGTACACTTCTATTCCTTGACATGGCACCCCGGCCAGTACTAAGACACTTTTCCATATGGCATGGAGGTTGATGGTGGCTCCCTAAACCACCCTCGAGCACTTTCTGTCTCTCAGGGAAAATCCAAAATCCCACGTCTGGGTGCTTTCCTCAGACAATGGCCAAGTGCCTGAGAGAAAACCATAGGTGCCCAAACTGAACCCGGAGAGGTAAACCTGGTTACTCCAGATGGGGGAGTCTCCCACCTTTCGCTCCCAAATCTATACTCAGCCATTCATTTTATTTACAACACCTTTCTTCGAAACACTGGTTTGTAGATGATCTCTCGAAATGTTTAGCACATTTAACATTCTACATCACTCTGGAGATGTCCTGGCTTTAAAGGTTCTGTAAGTGGCTATGTCTTTACCCATGACCCCCACTGATGCAGATGCTTCTAAGTCACAATCTAAAAGTTCTGTACTGGACAAGTCTTCTTTTGACCCCACAGTAGCAGACACTTTTACTCTAAACACTGTCTCGGTGAACATAGTCTCTGTATCAGAGGAGAACTCACCACGGTATGCAGGTGCCCCAGGGTTTCTTTCCCACAACTCAAACTCTGGTACTCACAGAACAAACTCGATTCTTAGGCAGCTTCTCCCTCTCCAGGCTGGACCAGGGGATTGTCCCTGAATTCCCCCCCCCCCCAAGGGGATGGGGTACTTTAACAACTCTAGAAATGGTCTCTACCACTTTGCACAACTGGTCTTCTGTGTTCCTCTCTAGGGTGAGAACACACAACCCCTTTTTCTCAGGTAGCTCCATATCAGAGCTCGGCTCTGAGGAGCTGCACACAGCAGCACTCCTCACTCTCTCGAGTCTCCACCAGGCTACTACTTGAATCTCCCAACGTTCTATTGCTACCCCTGCAGCTAGCATTCCAATGTGGCTTATGCTGCTGCAGGAATTCTATGGTGACATCATCACTCCAACTCAGCTGAAACTGAGAACAGAGTGAGACAGTGTGAAACCCGTTTAACTTGCATCTCACAAGCTGCCTTTCCCTGCCTGCCACTGGTTCTAAGTGGGATTCTAGTAACCCCTGGGAGCAAGGGGGTTACATGTTGTAAGGGACCTTGCAGGAAGGTTTGCCTTGGGTGGTGCATGTGTGGCACCTTTAGTAAACTGGTGCAGCCCATACAGTTTGGGGGGGGGGCGCTGGAGACACTCCATTCAACTGAGCCACTAGGGCCTTGGCTGTTGGTGGACAGCCTAGAAGAAAAAAGAGTTAGTGCAAACTTCAACTGACGACGCCTTAGATGCCTTTCTAGGTGGGTCAGATCTATCCTTTCCTGACCTGGTACCAGGATTTAGCAAGTCTGGTACAGTCTCTGGATACCACAGGTGTTGAAGGCCTGTCAGTGTTGACATGGGTTGGCCAGCATTCGTGCACTGAAGCAGAGCAGCGTGCTCAGTTCTGCAAACCCAACAGACCAGGAACTTGCTTAAATGGCTGAAAACCCCTCAAATGAGGGTATTTTTAATCCAGCTTGTAAAACATGATAAAACAACAGGTGATTTTCCTTGAAACAATGGCCATTCTGCTGCCACATGGCTCAGAATTCCCACTGAAATGATGTACCGTGCACACCAAAGAACTAGCATGGAACACCAGATTCTGCCCACTGGTAAACCGAGGTGTATACCACTTAAAGGAGCGAGGTTCGAGCCAGCCACCATTTTGATTTGCGCCCGCTTTGCCTGTGTTTTTTTTTTTTCTTTCTTGGTCCCATATCGGCTCCGGAGACTGTTTGGCGCCTTCTAAGACGCTCCAGCCAACCGGAATGCCGCATTTTGTCTGCCCAGCCCAAGACCGATTGAAATCTCGCATTCACTGGTGAGATTTCGGTCTTGGGCTGAGCCATTGTGCACTTGCTTTCCCTAATACCCGGGGAGGCAACCACGCCGACAGGACTCTCTTGCTCCAGGCTTCTCTCTCCGGACATCACTGCTGCTCTGAATGATCTGGTAAATTGGGGGGGGGGGCCTGACTGAAACGGGAGGGCGCAGGGAACGAACAGTACAGTCAGGATATTGGAAGAGAGGGTGGATATGTTGGGAGACTCAGAGTTTCTACGACTGAATGAGCGTCGGTGAGCTTAGGAAACAGTCGGGGGGAGTCTGGAATAACGGAGGGCAAATGAGCCATTTGCTGTGTTTTGCAGTCTAGCCAGTTTTCACAAAAAAGATAAATAAAATGAAAAAGGCCAACAACAGAAAACTTTTACAGGGAAGGCACTGCCAGAAAAAAAACAAAGGCAACAACAAGCCTGAAAAAAAAAAACAAAATTTAGCCATTTTGGGCACAGATTCCCTGGCACAGAACAAGGGAAAATCAGCTTTGCCTTACAGTACTCGGGGCATACGTTCCAGCCCAGAGATAGATTAATTGCCCAGTTTCACTCATGGAGGGGCACTGTGCCACAAAATAACAGGCAATCATGCCCTAATCTCACTGATTTGGTGAGGCAAAAAAGGCTGATGTTTTCCCTTGTTTTGGTAACCCCAAAAAAAGACAGCAGATATTTCTTTTAAATTTTTTATTGAAAAAAACACATTAGGCTGTAACATTTCATTGAAGCAGCTTTATTTTGTGCAGCTCATTTTCTTTTCTGGGCAGACTTCACCCTGTGGGGGAAAAAAATTAGATTCTGGGCAGTTAACAAATTTGTAGTTGGCCAAGAATAAATGTTCTTACCTGGAATTGAGGACGAACAACAAAACCTCAACACTCGCTCCCCTCTGCGGTTGAATCTGCAACACAGCAAAACATTTTAGCGAGGCCCCCCCCGGGCTAAAAATAAATTATGATCCTAAGTCTGCTTGACACTCACCTTGCATAGAAAATTATCTTGATTGCTGCGGGGACTCATTCTCTCTGGGGTGTCACGGGGTGGATTTATCCCAGTTCTGCATCAACTGGCTCTTACCTGTGTGGTCAGGGCATGCTTCTTTGCTGGCAAATTATAAGAAATTGCCAGAACTGCCAAGATGTGGTGTTTTGGAATGGAGTAAAAACCCTAAGACCATAGCAGCAGAGAAGGTGGTTCTAGAAAAAAAGGAGAGATGCTGATTATGACAAAAGTAAACGAGTGTGTGTACTTTTGAACACTGAGTAACAACGTCTGGCTCAGGTTGAGCTTGACCTTGAAGAACATAATGTTTTGTAAACCATGTAGGAAATTCCCAGACATTGCAGACACAACATCAGCATATTATGAAGGGGGCTGCAATAATTTCTCTGAAAAGTCTTTACAAAAACATGCCAAGTCTAAGAAGCACTCCCTCGCTGATGCCAGATTTGTAGCCGAATCTCAGCAGGCATCTGCTGCTGACAGAGCAATTGAAATGCTCAATTCCAGTGTGGCACGTCGTGTGCAGATCTTAATTCAAAATGCACATGCCTTGGCCAGACATGCTAGGCCATATACAGACTTCCAGTGGATGTGTGATCTTGACAAATGTAAAGGGGTTGATACTGGGGAAACCTATCACAATGACAAATCATGCCGCATGTTCATTAGTAATATCGCTGAGGTGGAACGTAAGAAGCTGGTGGATGTGGTGAAGAATGTGGACTTCATGTCCGTAATGATAGATGGTGCTACAGATTCCAGTATAAAAGAACAGGAAATAATTTACATAAGAACAGTAAACAAGAGGTGCCAGGTGTTGTTTTTTTTTTGTCCCTGGAAACTCTGCACAAAGCTGATGCAACATCAATCACGGCATGCATCGATCAGGCCATGCTGTCACAGACAGAGTCAACAGAGTGGAAAAACAAATTGGTAGGGCTTAACCGACGGGGCAGTAGTGATGACCGGTGGGGGGAGGGGGTCGCACTACTGAAAAAGGATCCTCCTCATCTAGTCACAATCCACTGCAGTGCACAGAGGCTGGAGTTAGCCCTGAAGGATGTCTTAAAAAACATCACGTATCATAAAAAAATAGACCTATTACTGCTGGGGATCTATCTGTTTTATCATTTTTCATCTCTAAACTGTAAAAATCTGAGAGAGTCCTGTCAGGCAGCGGGAGTAAGATGCCTTATTCCAACCAGAGTGGGAGGAACCAGATGGGCACAACACACATTAACAGCACTGAAAGTGCTCATCACAGACTACCCCGGGATCCTGCTGTACTTCCAACAGGTATGTACTGTCCCAGACTCCATTTTAAGCACAGTCTAGATTTGTTTTAAAATTGGAACTACTAAAGCAACAACTTGTGCCATTTTTTTTCTTCTCATTTGCAACTTAGCGGATCCTGAGGGGACAAGCAGAGAAGGCCAAGGGCTACTTGAAGACAATGCAGACATGGAGATGTCTACACTACATTCACCTGATGGCAGACATCCTGGGAGAGTTCACAAAAGTCAGCCTGCTTCTTCAAGAAAATGATACTTCAGTGGGAGAGGTGTTTGAATCACTTCAGGACCTGAAGGACTGCCTTGTAAAGCTGAAAACAAGGTAATTTTTGTTTCCCAAATTGGTTTTAGCTAGACTATAGTATTTTCCTTCCACCCTAGCCAGAAAAAAAAAAAAACACGTCATCTCTGTCAGGACAAGTTAGGTCAGGCCAGGGGGATAAGTCCTGTGTTTTTCCTTTTGTTTTCTAGACCTGGAAAGCACTTCTGAAATCTGGATGCCTTGGAGGGACCTGAATTCCATGGACACACCCTATCTGTTGACGAAGTGGACCAGTTCTCCGTTGACAGAGAGACACTACTGACAGCCATGATCCTAAATGTCACAAACAGGTTTGAAGACATGCACCAGCCGGACTCCATTATGGTGGCCATGAACCACATTGTGAACTTTAAACAGTGGCCAACAAACCATGTGGACTTGACAGGTGTGTTAGGGTGGGAAAATAACTCTGACTTGGTGGCACTGGGAAAATCATCTTTAGCTTAGCGAGGTGGAGGTGAGATAGTTTTTTTCCAGTTTGTTTCAGATTATGCGGAGGATGCAGTAGCTGGTGTCGTAGAGGAGTTCAGACCACTCCTCACAGAACAGAACATAGATCCAGATGTGTGTAGCAGAGTGGACCAAGCTAAAAAAAAAAATCACATAAAGAAAAGGTGAATTTCTTCTTCTACCACTAACAATCAGCAAATTCTCAATACTGTCAGGCTGCAGATCAGGTCAGGGTATTACATGTTTGTCTCCCCCTCCCCAAAAAGGTACGCCAGTGCTGTAGAAGCAAAGTGGCCAGATATTCATCAGGCTTGCCAAGACAAAAGCCACAACATTTTGGGACTAGTAACTTTAATTTGTACTCGACCAGCAAGTACAGCTGTTTGTGAACGTGAGTTTAGCCTAATGAAAAGAACAAAATCCGATTGGCGAAGTTCATTAGGAAAGGACAGTTTCATAGACTTAATAAGGATCTCATTACATACACCATGTGAACAGGAATTTGATCCAGTTCCAGTCGTTGAGTACTGGTTAAAAAGTGGTAGACAGAAAAAAAGACCACCTTTGCTGCCATATGGCGCACAGAACAAAAAACAAAGCAATGAGCAGGAGGAAGAAGAGGCAGACAGCTCAGACTCAGAAGTAGATTTAGATTAATCTTTCATATCTGAAACTTATTCTGAAAAACTTTTGTCTGATGATGATTCTCATATTATGTCTGCTGAAGAATTTGAACGTACTCCCATGTCAGTGTTGTGCCCTAGTACTACTGGTTTGCAGGAAACTGTTAACTGTGGGGAGAGGGGGGATTCTTGCACCACTGAGTACTCTTGTGATGATGACATGAATCTGTTGTGATCATGTCCTCCACATTTAAGGTCTGACCTTCCTTTGCCACCCAACTGTTGAGTCCTGCTTGGACTGTCTTCATTTTTCCTACAAAACAGTTAAAGGTGACCTGCAAACTTATGCCTGCAGCCTGCTCCCATCCCACATACCTTAGTTAGTGGTAGCGGGAATCCAGGGATGCTTTCCAGAACATTTTCTAAATATTTCTCACGTTTTAAAATCCTGCCGAAACTTTTCGGCGAATACGGAAATGGTGGCTGTGTCGATCGGTGACGGCGAGTTTACCTGAGTATTGAGCCAGTTTTGTGTGACATTTCAAACACCATAGTGCTCTATGAAGCAGCAGGGAAGGAGGCTTAAAATGCTTGTTTTATTACTTTGCAGAGGACTTGGCGGCAAATTAATATCTACAGCAACACCGTAACAGACCGTTGCTGTAGATACTAATTAACATTAAGTTGCAAAAGTAATAAATAAGCATTTAGAATCCCCTCCCTGCTGCTCCAACCTTATAATGTTGAAACGTAAAAGCAGGTAAACCTGAGCAACCCATCACAACTCCTCTCTCTGAAAAGTTAAATGATAACAGAAAATATTCTAGCGCCGGACTCATGCTGCTAAAAAGTTATGTGGGGCGGGGCAGGCTGTAGACATAGGTTCAGAATCACCTTTAATATACCTAAATTTGTGTTCCACTAGTGTCACTCCAGGTTTTTGGTGGCAAAAATAATTTTTCCTGGTCACAGTGCCAGATTTACAAGTCACGGGTAGGTTGATCAGTACGGTCTAATTTGTCAAATCTCATTCTGTGAGCTCTCTCAGTCCTTGTTCTACTAATTTCAGTTTTGTTATAACGGATATGGCTGCATGGTAGACTAATGCTAACTTGCTGAGCAGCAGCAGATAGCCAGTCCTAGCACAGTCCATCAGTCAAGTACAAGATGGTGAGGCAGGAGCTGAAAATAATGCACCAATCAGGTACTGTTTTATCTTACAATTGAAAGTGCCTGGAATTTACCTGAGAGAGGCAGCTGAGCACCAAGTAGTCCAGATTTGGGTATGTGAAAGAGAATATCTTTCAGTCTTAATAATTTTTCTTCCCTTCTTAGTAGCCCTGACTCCCTACAATAAAATAATCATGGAGTCCGTCGCACCAACATGAGATGTGGCTTATGGATCATTCTAGCACAGCAAAATATCATATAACGGGAATGGTACAGTAACATTCTGGCCAGATTAGATTTCAAGTAAAAACTGCAAAAATCTATCACGAATCTAGGAGCGGGGTGTTTTAAATTTGTAAAATCTGGCCAACTGGTCATGTCACGGTAATAAAACTATCACGTACTGTCATGGTGCTGTAACAAATCATGTCTGATTAACTGAATCAAAAGCTTCTGTTTACACTAGCCAGATTAATTTTTTTGTAGCGACTCGTCTTGATGGTGTAGACAAAAAAGAAAACAAAAAGGTACTCAATCATCGGTGGATGTCAGTTGCTGCTTGAACATTTCACTGTGCATAAGCTCACTGTCATCACTGAAAGCAAAATTTCTGTCCAGGGTTTTGTGCTGCATTTTTGGGTTAGATTGCAATGTGTGTGTCTATTCTAGTTTGCCATGGATTTCAGACAGACTTTCTGTTTTTCACTGCTTGTGAAATTGCTGTGGTGAGATTTGCTGTCAGTCAGTGCTGCAAAAGCACTTTGAAAAAAATGTATGTAATGCTTAGCTGTGCTATATTTTTCATTCTGTGCATCACTCTTTCTGTACACGCACAGAATAGTGTAGAAGTTCAACACCTTACCTACAAGGTAAAGAGAAAAGAAAAAAAAAATACAGAAAAATAAATGAATGGATAATTTTTATAACTTGTTTTTTTTGCCTTTTATTACCTTTTATTTAGTCAAACAAGAATGTGCTGATGGTTGGTGACATTTTCTAGCAGGTATACAAAAAAAGGGGGTGGCATACCACTTTCCTGGGATGGAATACCAAGTCTGGGGAACTGGTAATCTGTGCGGTACACCACTTTTTAAAACAAATTTCTAGCCCTGGCTGCATACTCATGGTTCTCAGATCTGAGTGGCTCTTCCTGTCACAGCAGGCCTCTGGATCTCTATTCTCCTAGAATATGTACAATGCAGGCAGTATTTCTCCCCCTGTGCTGAACCAACCACTTTTGGCACTGGTCGCTGGCTCCTCCAGCCCCCTTCCACTCTCACTAGATTTCTGAGGCTGCAGGCTGACCCACACACATTGGGAAGATGGCAGCTCAACTCCTTGCTGTACTGCATATTACGGGACCTGGATCAGCAGCTCTAGGTCTCTTGCTTTATGCTGCATCTTCAACGTCCCACATGTTCTGGCTTATATGCAGTTGCTGCTCTCTACCTCTCCAGAACTCAGCAGCTACTTTTACAGTTCGCTGTCGGCTTAGGCTGGGAACGGCACATCTAGCACTGACTCCCAGCACAGCAGGTCTGTCCACAATAAGATCTCCACCAGACTGGCCTTCTTCCAGAACAGTCCTGTCTTCATAGGCCCTGTTCACAGTCTGCTCAGACCAGGGATTTACTGGCTGCACCTCTGACAGATCTGTTTAACAGATCACTGGAGACGAGCGTGGTCATAGGGAAAACAGAAGGGCAGAGGTAGTCCCACTTCATAAAAGTAGTAGGGAGGCAGCAGGAAACTATAAGCCTGTCAGCCTGACATCGGTGGTGGGAAAGTTAATGGAAACACTGCTAAAGAAAAGGATTGTGGAATATCTGGTATTTAGCGGATTACATGATCCAAGGCAGCATGGTTTCACTGGGGGAAGGTCATGCCAAACAAATTTTCTTTGACTGGGTGACCAAGGAGTTGGAGCAGAGAGGGGCAGTGGACATGGTTTACCTGGACTTCAGCAAGGCTTTCAACACCGTTCCTCCTAGGAGACTGATAAACAAGTTGGGGAACCTGGGGGATGGGTATGAGGGTAGTTACCTGGGTAAAAAACTGGTCGGGGACAGAACACAGAGGTTAGTGCTAAACGAAGTTTGCTTCAAGGAAGGGAGGGTGACCAATGGAGTACCTCAGGGATCGGTGTTGGGACCAGTCCTCTTCAGTGTTTTTATAAGTGACATAGTGGAAGAACTGGAGGGAAAGGTCTGCCTCTTTGCGGATGACACCAAGATCTGCAATAGAGTGGCGGCCCTTATCTGCCGTCATAATCTATGATTCTGTGTTGTTGTAACTGGTGTCTGGGTCTGTCACTCAAGACCTCGATAGCCCACAGGTCAGGGAAAATGTGCTAGAATCTGGGGCCTCTTCTATTGTGGACTTACTTTCCATGGTTGCTAAATATTTGTTTCTTGGGGCAGTGGTTGAGGGAGGTGAGGGGGGGATAGTAAGACCTGTTTTATAGGAGAGATGGAGGCTGTCCAATAAGGTTTTGGGAAAAATGGACAAGTAAAAAGGACTATACTTTTTATTTATTACATTTTGTTGACCCGGTAAGCCCACTGGGCCTAGAAGTCCCTTTTTCAGGGGCGACCGGGGGGATACAGATGGTAAGTAACTGAAATTGAACCAGGTTAAGCTTTTTTTGGTGGTATTTTTAGTGAATGGGGGAAATTTGCCCAGGACACAGGGGAAATTCCCGTACTCTCTTTCGATAAGTGCCATGGGATCTTTAGCATCCACCTGAACTACCACCAATCCAGGCAGGTGGGACCTCGGTTTAATGTCTCATCCGAAAGACGGCACCTCATACTATAAAATAGAAGGTCTCTCCAGACTGGGGGGGTGGAATGGGGACACGCACTAGTAATTTGAACAATGCTGACCTCTCCACAGTTCATACCTACAGAGGGTTCATACCTACAGGGGGGAGGGATGGAATGAGACTCTACAGCATACCTTGATGCTGGGTACTACGATGACAAAAAACACCTAACCAATTTGGGATATGATGCTTTCAATGTGTCCCTTTGAGCTGTAAAATTATTAGAAATGGCGGTTGGACCTGGTGGGGTGGTCCCCCCCCCCTTTTTTCTCCCCCTCCCCTTTTCTGTTTCCGTCTCCCCCTTCCCCCACTACCATGACCCCAGACACACCATTTCGGTGCTACTGGTGGGAACAACAAATTCATATGGAAATGCAACCACCACACAGCTTTGTGGAGGGGCCCACTGGAATCAATGAGCTTTAGGGGCTCCATACAGGACCAGCCACGGACTGGATCCCTTATAGGGCTTAAGAGTCCTCATGGGGTTCTTCCTACTCCTGGGTGGTTATTGTGCCTACCTGGGTTCCAGGATAATCCCTGCTCCCACCTTGGGCGTCGGGATGAGAGCTTACAGAAGCGGCAGGCAGTTGTCGCTTCACAGTTGAAGCTAACAGTTATAAAGTTGGTGTTAATGTGTATTGGTATTTTATTATGTATATGGTTCATTTCAACCAAAGCTGGCAAATATGGTTGAAAGTTAAATAAAGATTGTTTAATTTGGTTAAAGATATAGGAGACAAGACATAAACATTGTTAAAAAACCTATATTAGACAGGAAGTGTGCAAGAAAAAAAATCCACTGGTCGACTGATGGTGGGCTCCAACTTGGTTTGCACAGGCGGGGTTCAGGTTGTTATCGGCAGAGGGAGCATGGCTGTTGTGTAACAGCTGGGGTGGGCTGTTGTTGGGGCTTTAAGTGGGCGGTATTGAGGCCCCTAAGTATCTAAAGCCTGAAGGAAAAAAAGAAAGGGAAAAAATTACTCTTGGTGCCAGTTATAGCTAATTACTATACTAGAATAGATCAATGACGACCCATCCAGTCGCAATATACTAATGTTTTGAGTCCTCTTAAAGTAATTTACCATTCAGCTCTGAGGTTTTAGCTAAATTTACCCTTTTGAACCCATTGCTCTGATCTGTACAATCGGTCATCTTCCTTATCTTTTGAAAATCGAGTACTTTATAAGATGGGCATTTTCTTATTTAAAATTAAATGTAATTTTTTTCCTTATTCTATTTCTTTAATGTTTCCTAGATTAGTTAATGCGTTGTTTACTAGGTCTCAGCACAATTATAAATTTAAAATATCATTTTTTAAGACTACTTTTGGGCAAAGATCCTTATTATTTAGAGAACCTAGTTTTTTTAATATAATTCCGTTAGAAATTGTTCAGAATAGTTCTTTTCAGGTTCACATGAAATCTTCAGAAGTTGTTAATAATAACTCCTGTCAGGATTTTAAGACACGGTTAAAACAGTGGCTATCTTTGGAAACATGACGTATATTTATGTATTGTATTTTATTGATTGAATGTTTTGTTTGTATTATGTTTGTTAATATTTTGTGTGTTTTTTAGTTTTAAGCTTGTCTCCAATGAAAACGGGCAGTCTGCTCATTTGGATTTACAAGTATAAAAAATTAAAATGAAAAAAAATGAAATACTCCTGAAATATAAATGAACTTCACAGTCCTATTAAACGTGCCCGCTTAATGCAACATTTAAAGAGGCAAGAAACCCATCTTTCTGACCTGGAGCATCAAAAACTTAATTGGGGTAGAAGATATGCGGTATATGCATCCTCACACCCTAGGGAAAGGAAAGGAAAAGAGCAGTAGCCATCTTAATTCCATTGACTACACAAATGGAGGTGAGGGAGGTACATAAGGATGGACAGGGACGTTATGTGATTATTCAAGGTAGGCTGTATTCAAGAGAGGTGACCCTGGTGAATGTCTGTCTCCCACCCCAAACAAAATTACCAGTCTTGAGGCATGCCCTAGCCGAAATTCTGGATCATCTTAAAGGCCAGTTAATACTAGGAGATGATTTAAATATTATAATGCAGCCTAGTCTGGATTCATCCAGCTTGCAAAATTATCGCCAATCCAGCACAGCCAAATGCCTTAAGGTGCAGCTGGAACAATTAGGCCCTACGGATGTTTGGCGGAAACTTTTCCCATCCTCTCTTGGATATACCTATCAGGTAGATTTCATACTTATTCCAGGCTGGACTATTTTATTACCACCTGTGAACACCTAACCACAGTATATGATATTACCATTCACCTAAAAATACTGTCGGACTACCATCTCAGCCTATTAAAATTTGAGCTGGGTAAACAATCCAAAAATACACTTTGGAGATTAAACCCCCTGATTTTAAAAGATAAAAAATTTGTGGAAAATATAAGACAGACTGAAACATTGTTTTTGGGAAAATTCCTCCCCTGAAGTACCAGAGGCTATCTGTTGGGATGCCATGAAGGCAAGTTATCGGAATATTGGGGGGCAAGGGAGATGAGACAATTGGCCCGTAAACTGTGAACCCCAAAAAGCGGTTACCATCTCAAAATTAAAAATCCCCAAACAGGGAGAATTACTCATAGAGAGGATGACATACGCCAGATATTTGTGAATTATTATCGGGACCTATATAAGAAGGAGGACCAGGCCACCCCCGAACAGTGGCAGCGTTTTTTGGGACAGTTGAAACTCCCAACATTATCGGAAACACAAGCTCAAAAGTTGATGGCCCCAATCACAATAGATGATGTTGCTGCAGCCCTTAAGAATCATGCTATTAATCATTGC
This sequence comes from Neoceratodus forsteri, assembly GCA_016271365.2. Taxonomy (NCBI): domain Eukaryota; kingdom Metazoa; phylum Chordata; order Ceratodontiformes; family Ceratodontidae; genus Neoceratodus; species Neoceratodus forsteri. The sequence continues at coordinate 254,009,135 of CM028129.1, read as the reverse complement.
CCAGGGCCAGGTGGCTTCCCTAGTGAATGGTATAAATGTTTCCAAATAGAACTACTTCCCAGACTTCACCCCCTATTTCAGGAATTAGCCGGAGGAGCCTCACCACCGCCATCATGGGATTTTGCCATGATTACGGCTATACCTAAACCAGATAAAAATAAAATCGAACCAGCTTCCTATCGCCCTATCTCCTTATTAAATAATGACTACAAAATCTATATGGCTCTTTGGGTGGGAAGAATGGAACACATCCTCCCAACATTAATACATTCAGACCAGGCGGAGTTAATAAAAAATCACAGTACGACTGATAATATATGGAAAACTCTAATATTAATAGAATATATACAACAACGACAGATCCCTGCAGCCTTTCTTAGTTTAGACGCGGACAAGGCATTTGACAGGGTGTCCTGGAATTTCCTATGGGATACATTATGGGACCTTGGTTTTCTGGAGATCCTGATCAGGTGTCTTGTGCTTATCTATGACGTGCCCAAAGCTTATGCCCATATCAATGGCAGAGTTTCTTACTCTTTGCCACTTTACTAGGGCACCAGACAGGGTTGCCCACTATCCTCACTTCCTTTAGCAATCTATATAGAACTCCTGGCGATTGCCCTGAGATCGGCCCCGGACCTTGAGGGTGTCCCATTCCATCGGAATGAATATAGGGTTAGTCTATTTGCTGACAACCTTCTCCTTTCTCTCCTATCACCAACCCACTTAATTCCAACAGTGTGGAAAATACTACAACAATTTGAACAGGTAGCAGGGTTCAAATTAAATATTACAAAAACTGCGGTGGTTTTGTATAACTATTCGCCTCCTGCTTCTTTAAAACAAGCCCTCCCCTTAAAATGGAGATCTACTAAAAGTAAGTATTTGGGAATTCATATTCCTCTGGACTTGGGAGTCCTGTACATACTGAACTACAAACCAGTAACAAGTACGATTCAGAAGGACTTAAAAAGATGGGGAAAATTAACTCTCACTTTCTTTCAAAGAATAGAAACAATTCGTATGAATGTCCTTTCCTGTCTGTTATATCTATTTCAGAATATCCCCTTTTTTTCCCTCGGCCTTTCTCTTTAAGTCATGAGATACAATGATTTCTGGCTTTATTTGGGGACATAGCTGCCCTCTAATACGGCTGAGCCTATTAAAATTGTTTTTAAAACAGGGGGAGCAAATTTGCTGGACCTGCACTTATATGTAGAGGCTGCCTTTATGCGATTTCACCTGTTGTGGTTATCCCAGAGTTATGTTACACAATGGAAAACTTTAGCGTTTCACATCAATGATCTCCATGTTATTAAAAGAATATTGTTTTCCTCCCCAAGGCAATCTTTGCCATTAAAGGATTTTTCTAATATAAAGGCACAAGTCCTAAAAATATGGTTTAAAGTCAGGAAATCAAAAGTCTTCCTTTCTACATATGAATACTGTAACATTCTTTCGGGGGAGGATTTATTTCTTCTATCTAAATCCGACTTGACTTTTGCTAAGTGGCGCCAGCTTGGTCTGGAGCACATATTCCAATTTTTGGGGCGTTCTGGTGTTTTAACATTTGAAGAATTAGCCATAAAATATAACATCCCGAGCTCCGATTTATTTAGATATTTTCAGGTTAGAAATTATATTTTACGGAGTAGGGTGATTCAGACCAAGCTTATATGCCCAACTCCCCCCTTATTCAAACTACACTTGGACCACATCCAGGGAAATCATTGGGATCATTTCATAGGGTCCCTATACAAAATCCTGAGGGACCTAACTTCTGAGTTTACGGACTCGGTCCGACAGGCCTGGAATAAGGACCTTAGCCTGGAAGCCACAGGGGAACAGTGGGAGGAATTAGCTTAGCAGTGGTGAAGATTACCTCTGCTAACATATGGAGGGAATTTTCGTGGAAGTGTCACTACAGATATTTCAGACCACCTGTGAGGCTTACCAAATACCTGCCAGCAAGTTATGGGAAATGCTGGACGGGTTGTGGGTGCCTGTTAGCAGACTTGGGTCACATTATGTGGGAATGCCCAGTTCTCATGCCATTCTGGGTGTGCTTGCTACAAGATATGTTTGCTTGTTTGGGGGAATCGATGGAGCTTACAGTAGAATTGTTTCTGTTGCATATGTATCCAGAGCACACTCCATCCTAAAGGAGAACACTGCTCCCGATCTACCTTTTAGCTGCAAAAAAAGCCATTACAAGACGGTGGATGACCCGGAAGGTCCCTACCATACAGGAATATAGAGACATCCTGGTGAACATTTACAAAATGGAAAATGTAATAGCTAAAATAAAGGAAAGGGAGCAGCAATTTAGACTTAAGTGGCAGAGATGGATCATCCATCAAATGGCAGTGGACCAGGACTTTTGTCCCTAAATGTGGAAATAATGGATTCAATGGAATGGTGGTGGGGGGGATTATAAGGATTAGAAATCTATATATTGCTTCCTTTACTAGTTATCTATTTATATAGATGTACTTCCTTATATGTGGATTATGCACACACCTGTAACTATAAGGAATGTCTATGTTCTTCTCTGTGCCATTTAAAAAAAAAAAAAAGTAAAATACTTAATAAAAGAAATAAAAAAAAAAAAACAAAAAAACAGTTAAAATCCAATTTATACAAATAAATTAATTAAAACCCAACTGCACACATCAATTCTCCAAGAAAGTCAGCTGGAATATATAAGTTTTCAATGCCGATTTAAAGCTCTCCACAGTCAGGCACTCCCGTACCTGACGAGGTAGAGAATCCCACAGGGTAGGGGCTGCAAAATTAAATGCTCTGGCCCCAGAAATCTTCAACCAAACCCTGGGAATCTCTAGCAATCCCTCGTCTGTGGAACGGAGCGGATGGAGGGGGCAGTAGGAACGCAGGAGCTCTTGCAGGTAATGCGGTCCCTGTCTGTGTAGGGCTTTGTAGGTCAGCAAACTGACCTTGAAGGTGATCCCCACTGAACTGGCAGGTAGTGCAGTTCACGCAGCATAGGCGTGACATAACTAGATCGAGAAAGCCCAGTCAGCAACCTGGCTGCCGCGTTCTGTGCTAGCTGCAGGTGGTGGATATCAACCACCAGTAGCCCTAGGTACAGGGCATTGCAGTAATCGAGGCAAGAGGCACAGAGGCGTGGACCAGAGTCGGATGGTCTCCGGATGGACCCAGGTGCTTAATCCGGGCAATATTCTTCAGATGGTAGAAGGAAGTCTTGACGACGGATAACACCTGAGATTTCAGGTCAGTCCCTTGTCAAGAATAATGCCCAGACTCCGCACCTGTTCAGATGTCATCCGCTGGCTACCACGGAGCATGAGCCCAGAGGCACGCTCTGCCAAAGACCCCTCTACCCATCAGCCAAGGTCCACAACTAAAATCTCGATCTTACCAGGATTTAGCCTTAATCAATTGGCACTCATCTAGTCCTGGATCTCGGCAAGGCAGCTGTTAAATAACGAGACAGCTCCAACCCATTCGGGCACAAAGGACACGTAGAGCTGAGTGTCATCTGCATAGCAGTGAAAACTCAGCCCATACCGCCTAATAATGTCCCCCAGTGGCAGCATATACATTTGCATTTAGTGAGGCCAAGTCCTGGTTTGCAGACCATAGGCTTGTCCTAAATTATAAAAAAACGAGGTCTGTGCTGTTTGCACATGCTCAAAACAAGTTCACTGCCCACCCCCTGCTCATTCTTAACTGCTGCAATGAACCTCTGGAACAAGTAACTTTGTTTAAATACCTAGGTGTTACCCATGATTGGATTCTCCTATCATGAACATATCCTCTGACTTAGCACGGATGTTAATGTGTGTATCAGTCTTCTCCACCGGTATAAATGATGCCTCCCCATGAAGCACTACGACTTGCCATTTCATCCTCAGTCCTGTCACTCATAGATTATGGTATCATTTTCTATGGTGATGCTGATAGCACATCCCTCAATAAAATCAGAGTTGCTCTGAACAAGGGCTGCAGGCTGGCCACTGGCTAGGACCGGCTCACGCACACTTGCTCGCTGTATGCCAGTACCAAGTGGCTAAACTTTGATGATCGCCTAAAATATCAGACCTGTTTTTTGCCAAGAAAATCACAGCTGGCCTCATGCCCACTGCCCTTGCCCCACTGCTTCTGCCACCCCCTAATACCAGATGCACCCGTCACTCAGAGAAAACTCATTACCAGGTCTCTGTTTGTAAAACCTCCATGGCTCAAAGAACCTTTAGGTATCGGGCTCCCCTCTGGCTGTATTCACTACCTAAACTGATAATCTCAGAGCCAGAACTGGGCCTGTTCAAATCCCACCTCCGTAACCACATAACGCATGCCTCAGCCTGTGACTGCACCTGACACCACCCCCCCTTCCCAAACAGCTTTGGCTGAGCCATGACAATAAGCCCCTTGGTCCTGCCAGTAGGTACTTGTTGCTGCCTCTTTTTTTTTACTCAGGCAGCTGTCTAGTTGCCACACACCGGCCTGCACTGTCTAGCACCTGCCCACGTGTGGCACCATTGTAAATACTGTACATTGTTAATTTCCGATTGTACCAATATTCTGTATTACTCCTGACTGTTGTAAATATCCTGAACCACTTTTCCTGTATGCACAATACTCTGTATCTACTGTATGGTGTGATATTCCTCACACCACTGTTTTATACCCTGTAATGTCTAACTGAGGTCTTACTATAATATTCTATGATGTGGAGCCTTAGTAAAGGAGTCTCTGACTCAAAGGTATTAATTCCGATATGATGTAATAAAAATAAAATAAATACACCGCAAACAACATGGGTGACAGCACCAAGTCTTGTGGGACCTTGCATGGCAGGGAGGATGTGTCGGAAGAATAAACTCCTGACACAACTCTCTGAAACCTGCCAATGAGAAAAGATTGAAACTGTCTGAGGACTGTACCCGGCAATCCACAGATCAGCTGCAGGTGCTTGAGCAACACTCCATGGTCCACGGTGTCAAATGCCGCAGAGAGATCCAGGAGAACCAAGATGAACTGGCTCGTTTGATCTCTCACTAACAGGAGGTCATTGAGCACCCGAACGAGGGCAGTCTCGGTACTGTGCCTCTTCCTAAATTCTGACTGGAGAGGATCGTAGATGTCATGGATGGTAAGATGATCATCAGGCTGCTGCCCAACCACCTTCTCAATAACTTTGCCCACGAAGGGAAGGTTGGAGACAGGTCTAGTCGACGAGGCAGTCCGGGTCGAGGGAGGATTTCTTAAGGAGGGGAATCACCACCGTCTCCTTCAGGGAGTCAGGAAACTCACCTGTCTCCAACGACTGCCGGACTATCTCAGCCAAAACCGGACTGATGACCTTAACGTATACCCCACCAGCAGGCGTGTTGGGCCTGGGTCTAAACCACAGTAAATTGGCCGGATGCTTTGGATGATCTTCATGACATCCAAGACTGCCACTTGGTCAAAAGCTGACCAGTTCGATCGAGGCCTTGCGACCTCCCACCGATCACTGCAGCATCTATTGGAGCGAGCTAGGTTGATTTCTGATCTGATGATGGTAACCTTATCTGCAAAGAAGCAAACAAACTCATCACACTTCTCTTGTGATAAGGCTCTCCAAAACTGCAGACAGGCTGGATTGCACAGTCTGTCCACAGTTCAAAAGAGCTGAGCTGGTCGGTTTTGTGAAGCGGCAGTCTCCCCAGACAGGACCTCTGCCTTCTTTTGAGAGATTGCTGATTGATCGTCCTTATAATGGGCTAACAATGTAAACCTGTCGGCATCAAGACCAAATCTCCAACAGCAATGCTCCCTCCTTTGCCCTTCTCTCCTCCTCATCTCCCTCAAAGTCCATCAAGCCACAGGAACCGAGAGCGAAGGGTTAGGGGGCGAACATGGACAGGAGCAGTAGCGTCCAGAGCCATCACCACAGCCCTATTATAGGTCTGCAGTAGATCCTCCGGACCCATGCTTGCACTTGGAGATCCCGATAGGTCCAGCACCGCTGTAAGGCCTTCTGGAGTCACACCCCTTAATGGGCGGTGCTGGACCATCTCCAGAGGGGCAGGCCTATGAGGGGGAGCCAGGGAAATTGAACCTGATAGTGTAATGGTCAGACCAACTGACCAGTTCCATCACCAAATCAGTGGTCTCTATTCCCAGTTGGAAAACCTGGTCCAGTGAGTGGCCTGAATTATGGGTAGCAGTGGTAATCACCTGTGTGAAGCCCAGTGAGGTCATCAGTCAGATGAAGTCCTGACCAAAATGCGAGAGTTCGTCGTCGACCCAGGCATTGAAGTTGCTCAGGATCATCTCTCTGAGCGACTCCAACACCATGTTGACAGAGAAGTCCGTAACGTCCGGCAAAAATTGCTTCCCATCTGTGGGCGGACGGTAGATGAGAAGAATTTTGCACCCCACTCCTGCACCCAGGACACACTCAAAAGATTGAGTAGTCCCCACTGGCACATCTGTCAGGACCAATTCCGATGTAAAACAAGTGGCTACAGCCCCGCCCCTCTGATCCAGCCTTGGGCAGTATATCATCGAGAACCCGGCTGGAATAGCCAACTGTTAAATTGGGTTGGCATTTACATTGAGTCGGGTCTCGTTGATGCATGCCAGGCCTGATGACCCAACAAGATTGGCAGTTACAGCCGTCTTGTTATTGATGGACCTGGCGTTACACAACACCGCCCGGGTGGGACGAGACTCCAAGGCCGGCCGCGTCACCTGCCCACTAAAAGTGAAATCCTTGGGTATGCAGACCAAACAGGGAGGACCCCCCTGTCCAGTCTCCATTTTGCCCCAGAGCGTCTCCTTGTCCACACTACCCCAATCCAGCTGCCCCGCTCCTCTCTTCCCCGAGGTCCAGAACCCCCGCTTTCTTTGTATGGTTTCTGGTACAGACCCTTTTGTTGCCCTGCTCTGGACTGCCTCCATTCTGTCTATGTCCTTGCGGAGATGGGGTTTCCAGAACTGCATGTAGTACTCCAGATGGGGTCTCACCAACTGTCTGTACAGAGGGATGACAACTGCCTGTTTTCTACTGGTGATGCCTCTGCCTATGCATCCCAGTATTTCCCCCCCCTGCCCTCCTTTCTTACATTGCCTGCCTACCTTTAGGTCGTCTGATATGACTACCCCCAGGTCCCATTCCATTTTTGTTGTTAGTACTCCCCCCTCCCCATTGTGTACTCTTCCCCTGGGTTTTTTGTTTCCCAGGTGCATTATTTGCACTTTGCTTTGAATCTAAGCTCTGATACTTTTGACCATTCCTCCAACCTTGCCAAGTCCCTTCTCATCCTTTCCACCCCCCCTTGTGTATCAGCCTGGTTGCAGATCTTTGTGTCCTCTGCAAAGAGGCATACTTTTCCTTCCAGTCCCTCTGCAATGTCACTTATAAAGACATTAAAAAGGACCAGCCCCAGTACTGAACCCTTCGGTACCCTGCTAGTAACTCCCCTTTCTTCGGAGTGGACTCTGTTTACTGTTACCCTCTGCATCCTGTTGTCCAGCTAATTTTTTTAACCAGGCTACCATCCTGGGACCCACTCCCAGACTGGCTAACTTGTTTATTAATCTTTTGTGTGGGACTGTCAGATGCTTTGCTAAAGTCTAGGTAGGTCATGTCCACAGCCCCTCCCTGATTTACTACTTTGGTTACCCAGTCAAAGAAAGCTATTAGATTCGTCTGACATGACCTTCCCACTGAGAATCCATGCTGCCTTGGGTCCTGTGCCCTGCTGACCTCTAGGTGCTCAATTCTTCTTTCTGTCAGAAGTGATTCAGTCATTTTCCCTACCACTGAGGTCAAACTAACAGAACTGTAGTTTCCTGCCTCTGCCTTGCTCCCACTTTTGTGAAGGGGAATCACATCTGCCTTCCTCCAGTCCTCAGATACCACACCATCCTTCCATGATTTGTTAAAAAGGGTAGTCGGGACCGGCCCACCGGCGCAGCGGTTGGATTTCCGCTTGCGACGCCAGCGACCCAGGTTCGGGAACGAGCTCAGGTCACTGGAGGGCGAGCCAGGGAGAAGGATTGAGCATCCTAAGGACAGCTCTCCTTCTGGGGGAGGTAGGGGACTGGTCCGGCATCTGCTGGCTCTAGCGGAGGCTGGGAGTATCACAGGACGACGGCTCCAGTACTAACTGGGGGAGGAGCAGACGTCGGCGTACGCCATGACGTCGCTACGCTGCCCCCAACAGAAAACCAGGAAAATCGCTTGCTGACCCTCCGGATGATGGCTCTCTGTTCCCAGGGGCCTACAGCGCCTTCCCGGTGCCTCCTGTTCCTTAGCAGCATCCCCGGGCCCTAGAAGGACGTGCTGGGGCTACCCTTTTCCCCCGGTGCCTTCCCCCTCGGAGGAGAGGGACCCGCCCGGTGAAGGGATACACCGGGATATCCCAGGGGTCGGCTGCAATCTGGGGACTAGAGGAGGGCCGGGCAGGGACAGGAGAGGTCGGGGGGGGGAACTTGACAGAGCCTGAAGGAGTGGAGGGCCAGCGAGCACAGGGGGTGGAAAAATAGATAATACAAAAAAAAAGGGTAGTCAGTGGTGTCACTAGTTCTCTTCTTAGTTCCTTTAGAATTCTGGGGTGAATCCCATCAGGCCCCATTGCCTTGTCCACCTTGAGTTTTAGGAGTTCTTTCAGGACCCTTTCTTCTGTGACCGGACTGGTATTTACTCCCTGATCCAGAGTGCTTCTATTGTTTGGTTTAGGTACGGCCCCCTCCACTTCTTTTGTGAATATTGAACAAAAGTACTTGTTCAGTATCTCTGCTTTTTCACTGTCACCTTCCCCCCCCCAACCCCCATTAAGCCTCACTATCCCTCCCTTGGTCTTTCTTCACTCACCAATGTACCTATAAAAGGTTTTATTTCCCTTCTTAACTGAGTTGGCTGTCTTTTCCTCAGTTTGGGCCTTTGCTATTCTGACTGCCTTCTCCGCTTCCTTCTGGTACAGTTCTCTGTCCTGCTCCTTTTGTGATTCCTTATACTTTCTGAATGCTGTCTTTTTCTCCCTAATCTTCCCCCAACCCCACATCTTTTGAGAACCATTGTGTTTTTTTCCTTCATTTTGTTCTGTTTATTTGCTTCACACAAAGGCTTGTTGCCTCTGTGATGACAGTTTTGATTTTTCCCCATTGTTCCTCAACCCCTCCTTCCTGTCCTTTTCCTAGTGCATTCCTTTGGCACTCTCCCATTCTGCCAAGGTCAGCCCTTCGAAAGCCCAGTACCCTTGCTTTTGTATGGCTTGACTGTATGGCTATGTTTATTGTGAACCACACTGTCTGGTGGTCGCTTGTTCCCAGATGGCTACCCACTTCTAAATCCGAGATCCTCTCACCATCCCCGTTTGAGAGTTAGGTCTAGGACTGCTCCCTCCTGAGTGGGTTCCAACACTAGCTGCATGAGGCATGCCCCCTGTAGGGCCTCGAGAATGACTCTCTCTTGGATGTGACTGCAGCAGATGTACTCCAGTTAACATCTTGCATATTCAGATCCCCCATTAACAATATTTTCTTTTTTTTCTGCCATTCTAAGGATGCCTCCTACCATACTAAGGTTCATACTAAGGTAAGATGAAGGAGCTAGTAGGCCAAGGCCCATGATGCTCCTATACTATGCCATAGAATAGTAAGATAAGTCATACCCTGACAGAATTAAGTTGTCAAGACGATGTTTAAAAGTATCTTTAGTATTACTAGTGACCACTTCAGATGGTAGCCGATTCCAGGGCCCAATAATCCTAACAGTGAAAAAATACTTACGGCTGAGATGCTTAAAGAATTTACCAGTTAACTGAAAAATATGACCTCTCGTGTTATGTACAGATTTTTTAAAAGAAAGACCTCATTCAGACATAATATATGGATCCTGAATAGTGTCATATAGGAGAAGATTTCCACGAATACGCCTAATGGTTAGAGGCATTAATTTGAATATATCCAACCTAGATTCATATGGTAACAATTCTATCCTAGAAAATTTTTTGTGTATTTACATTGGACCCTTTCGGGAGAATAAATTTCAGATTTCTTAAAGGGACACCATAATTGTGAGGCGTATTCGAGATGGGGTCGGACATAAGATTTAAAAAGTGGTAACAACACTTTCTTGTCTCGAGATCTATTATTGCGTAGAATAGACCACATAATTGTGTTGGATGCACCAATAACAGAATGCATATGCTTAGAATAAGTCAGATTGTCAGATATTGTTATACCCAAGTCTTTTTCATCAACAGTGGTACGTAATGGGAGATCATCCAAAATATACTGGAAGTTTAAATTATTGGTACCCATATGCATAACCTTGCATTTAGCAGAGTTTAACTTCATTCCCCATTATGTAACCCAAGTGCTAATTACATCAAGAACATGCTGAATGCAAGATATTTGATCAAAGTTAGAACTGGGACCTCCGATCTTAACATCATCTGCATACTTAATAGTGTAGGAGAGGCAAGAATTTGTTAAATCAAAAATGAAAGCTTGAAAAAGACAGGGACTGAGAACCGATCCCTGAGGTACACCACTAAGTACCTTACCAGTTTCAGAAAATGATCCATTAATCATCACTCTTTGCGTCCTATCTGAAAGCCAGTTCTGAATCCATTTAATTACAAAGTTATTAATACCAAGAATAGTAAGTTTTTGAGTGAGAGCCCAATGTGGTATAGAATCGAAAGCTTTACTAAAATCATTAAAAATGACATCACATGCTACCCTATTGTCCAATAAGGAGCTGAAATACTCATAGAAGCAGAGCAAATTAGTAAGACAGCTTCTGCCCTTCTTAAAACCATGTTGTTACTGGTCAGATTTGTCAATTTTTGGAGACACAATGTCCTTAAGTAAACTTTCTAGAAGTTTACAAATGACTAATATCAAACTAATAAGACGATAATTTTCCCATAAATGTTTAGGACCCTTTTTATGAATGGGAACTACAAATGCCTCTTTCAATTCATCAGGGATAAAATTATGTAATAAAAAGGGCTCAAATATTTTTAATAGGCAATATGTGCAGACACCAAATAAAGTAAGTGACCTGCAATTAGATCAGGACCAGGACAAAATTTACCTTTTAATAATAATAATTTGTTAAGGATAGACTCAACTGAAAAAAGAATAGGAGGATCTGTAGTTTCTATACTGTGAATAAACGATTGTGCTTTAGATGCAGAAAAAAACTTTACAGAATTTATTAAAAACGTCTGCCATAGCTTTTGCCTTATGAATTAGACTGTTATCGGATGTTAAGGGTCCAACCATACTGGGATTTTTTTCTAAGGGAATTAATATAAAAATAAAATTGTTTTAGAGTTAGATTTATCCGCTGATGATGCTAAATAAAGTTCCCACTTATATTTGGCCTTACTAATAGCAGCTTTACATTGCCTACTTGTTTTCAAGAAGGATTCCCAATTTGGAACTGTCCTATTTTTTTAAATAGGTACTATGTTTTTTATTCTTTAAATTTATCAAATGTTTGATGTTTTTATTTAACCATCTAGGAGACTGCTTCCCATTGGGGGTTTTATGTTTAAATGGAATGTAGGTATCTCGTAGGGACAAAATAGTAGTTTTAAAATTAATCCAGCACTGTAATGGAGTTTGATCCTTAAATAAGGATAACCAATTTATTTTATTTAGATATCGATTGATGCTATGTATGTCAGCTTTGTCATACAGATAGATAATCGAAGAATTATTAAAGACAACATGTCTATGTAAATTAAATAAGATAGAGTTATGATCACTGTTACCAATAGGAGTAGAGATGCACACATCCCTGATGTCAAGGGTAGAGCTACTAAGAACTAGGTCGAGAATATTATTACCCCTTGTAGCAGTGTTGACCCATTGATGTAAGTCCAATGCTAAGCATGTAGACATGAATTTGCTACTAACACTACTATATGTAGTTAGTGACTGCCAATTAATTTCTGGAAGATTAAAATCACCAGTAATAATGACATGTCCCAATTGGGAAGCTAATTCAAATTCTGATAGAACAGCATCCATAAGTGAACTTGATGAGGTGGCGGGGAGTAACATGTCCCAAGAATTATAAAATCTAATTCAGATAGGAAAATTTTAAGCCAAAGAGTCTCAGTAGGGAGGTTATGATTTTTAATAAGACAAGATATATTGATGGAATCAAATTTATTAATAATGAAGTTGGCAATACCATCCCCCTTTTTTTTTTCACTACGATTTAAATAAAAGGAATTATATCTTGGAATTTGCTGAAGCCAAGGTGAGTCCTGATCTCCCCAGGTTTCAACAATTGCAACTATATCTACATCTTTATTGGAAATAACTGTTAATAACTCATCAAATTTATGCGTCGGGCTCCTTGCATTAAAACTTAGAAATGGCAATAAGTTACTAGATACTTTAGGAGAGAAGGATGATAGATTTTGTATATTGAATTTTCCCCTTCCCCCATAAATCAGTTTAAATTTAGGTTAGAGTTTATTGAATGTAAAAATTGCTGACTTAGTAGTGCATTCCTTAACTTACTCAAGTGCAAGCCATCAGGACAATAAAGCTCATTTCTGTTGAAGAATTCCTCCCAGTGGGTTAAACACTGTAAATGTTGTCGAAGACACCATAGCCTGAGCCAGGTATTAACACTTTTAATTTTATGGTTAAGAGAACTAGAGTATTGAGGGATAGGTAATATTTCAGAAAAAACAATGTCACACCCCAGGTCCACCAATTTATTAGCCATGGATACAAAAGCCTGTTTTATATTCTGAACAGAATCCCTGCGAATATTATTTGCGTTTCCTCCCCCGAGACAGGAGTCTGTATACAACCCCTGTGCGGATTGTGGTGCTATTTCCTGTCTCCGAGGTGACCCACTGTGCCTCCTCTCCTCCCCTGCCTGTTTACCCTTTAGTTCTGTTGCTTTGATCCCGTCCCTTGTGTAGAGAGCTACTCCTCCTCCTCTTACCCTCCCTGTCCCTCTTGTAGATTGTGTACCCTGGAATATTGACATCCCAGTCATGGTTCTCTGTGTACCAGGTTTCTGTGGCTGCCACAATATCCAGGTGCCCCTCTTCCATTAAGGCCCCTAGTTCAGGAAGCTTGTTACCCAGACTACGGGCATTAGTACTTATCACCCTCCATTTTTTGATGGCCTTACCCCTTTTAGCCCTATCCTTGTACTTACTGCCTTTGCCTTTTTCTCCATTTACCCTTGTCCTGCCTCCTTATTAACCTCTCTACCTTGGTGTCAACCTCACTAACTACCCTGTTTTGTAGGGGAGGCAGGGGATTCCCTGCTCCTTTTCAGTGCCTCCTCCCTTGGCTAGTTAAAAAGCTTGCCAGTGAAGCATTTAAACCTATCACCTAGGATCCTGGTTCCCCTTCTGGACAGATGCAGACCATTGTGCCAGTATAAGCCTGCATTCTTCCAGGTGGACCCCCATTCCCCAATGAAGCCAAAACCCCGTGCTCCGCACCAGTTTTTCAACCATTCATTGAATCTCAGGGTGCGGAGTACCCTAGCCTCACCCATGCCATAGACAGGCAGCATCTCCACCTGTTCTGTGCTGTGAGGACAATTGGAGCAATCCAGTTTTAACCTTCTGAGGCTTTGTCTGGCTCTAATACACAACTTGACTGACTTCAGGGATGAAAGAACACCCCAGTGAAAACCTAAATGTTTGTTGCAAAAAGTCACCAAAATACTATCAAGCTACAAATAAGGCATCAGAGTCACAGAAAAATAATCAGTATTTTAATCCCTCTGTATGTAAAGTAACAAACTACAAAAAAGATCAGCAGTATTGCAGACTCCTTCCTTCTTGATTCAAACAAGCACAGCCAGTGTAAAATTAAAAGTAAGGCCCACTTCCCTCAGAATTTGAGCAAGTCTGTGCCTTCCTCCAGTTTTCTAATTCCTAGTTCAAGATTGTGCATCCTTTCCAGCTCCAAGTTGTTTCTCAAAAGCAGCCTTTACCTTCAAAAGATGAGACCTTTCGTTAGGAGATACTAAAGGACTTCAATATGCACACCCTGGAGGAAAGGAGGGAGGGGGGGATATGATAGAAACTTTAAAATACCCGACGGGTATCAATAAGGTTCAAGAGAGAAGCATTTCTCAGAAAAAAAAGATGCTCAAGAACAAGGGGACATGCTGTGAAGCTGGAGGGGATAGACTCTGGAGATGTGAGGAAGTACTTCTTCACAGAAAGAGTGGCAGATGGCTGGAACAGCCTTGGAGGTGGTGGCTGTAAAAATGGTAACAGGATTCAAGAATGCTTGGGATAAGGGAAATGCAGTGGTAAGGAAAGGGGGGGTAAAGCCGGAGATTGGAAATCAAGTAGGGAAAATGGGTAGAGTAGGTGGGCTAAGCAATCCTTATCTGCTGTCATATTTTATGTTTCTGCCGAGGCTAAGGGCAGAAGCGGGCACATTACATTATCTCTCTGCAATTTGCTGTGTGTCCCTGCAGTAGCTAAGAGCAGCAACAGTCTCCTCCCTCTCCTGGATTGTAAAGCTTGTTGGGATATAGTTTGTATGCAGTGTTGCAACCCCTCCTTGGTGTATATGAACATGCAATGCCCTTAGCTGCTGCTGTACTGTTTCTCAGCTTAGGCTGGCACCATTTGATAACCCTCCCTTGGTGTCAGCAGGGACTGGGTATGGCCCAGGGAAGACCCTCTGTATCTAGAGGTAAGGGAGGTATGCTCAGCAGAGAATTCTCGTACATTACACACAAATCAGAATAGTTGAATACCTGGACAAGAACAAACATAGAAACATATAAATTGACAGCGGATAAGAATGACCAGGCTGATCCAGTCCGCCCATATATCCTACCTTTATTTAGCTGCCGCTGACCCTACTTAATTATCTGCTGCTGCCTCTCCAGGATACCAGACAGCACGGCTTCACAGCAGGGAGATTGTGCCCAACAAATCTCATATTATTCTTCGAATGGGTTACCACAGAAGTAGACAGGGGCACCCAGTGGACCTGCTGTATTTCGACTTTAGTAAAGCCTTCGACTCTGTTCCACATAAACACCTACTAGCTAAACTCATAGACACAGGCATATCAAAAGAAAATCACCAGCTGGCTAGAAGCATGGCGCCGGGGCAGAAGCCAGGGGTGATAATCAATGGAGCAGGATCAGAAAAGGGAGAAGTTATCATTGGGGTTCTACAGGGCTCCGTCCTTGGTCCTGTGCTTTTCAACATCTTCATAAGCGGCATTGGTAAAGGCATACGAGGTAGAATTACTCTCTTTGCAGATGACACTAAGCTGGGAGGCAGGGTGGATAATGAATAATCTATCAGAAAACTTCAGGCCGACCTAAAAAAACTGGAGACATGGTCCAAAGAATGGGAACTCTGCTTTAATGCAATGAAATGTAAATGTAAAGTGATGCTCTTAGGCAAAAACAACCCTAGGACCAAATATTAGTTAAATGGAGTCCCACTCGTCACTTCAGATGAGGAAAAGGACCTAGGAGTGCTAATCACTGAGACCCTTAATGTTTGCAATCCGTGCAACTCTGCATACAGCAAGGCTAGCAGAATGCTGGGGTGCACCAGCAGAAGCTTTTGACAGCAGGAGCAAGAACATCATCATGCTTCTCTGTAGATCCCTGGTGAGACCTCAGTTGGAGTACTGCATCCAGTTTTGGAGCCCACACCTTACGAAGGTGCGACAGGGTAGACTAGGACCCTATCCCAGTTGTTATGGAGAGTTTGAATGCAGGGATCTGTTCTATTCTCTCCTTTTCGGTCTCGTCTATCTGGTTGCGCAACCAAATTTTCCTGTGAGACCTAGGATTTGATCACCCCAACAGTCCTGCAATTCTTTGCCTCTCACTGTCTCAGTCTTCCCTTGCTGTTTCTGTGTGTTCCTCCCTTGCATATTTGCTGTATAAAAATATATGCAAATCATTATGTGGAAATGTAATTAATATTGGGATCTCTTTGTTTAGCAATTATATAGTGTTCATTTTTTAAATGTATATAATTATAGTTTGAGACGATTGTAAAAAGCGATTGGAAACTAAAGAGGTTACCTGAGTGCAATTTTTAAGCCTTTTGCAGAAGCTGTGAAAGGGCCTCGGTTCTGGGACACTGTGTTCCTGCCTGCACCTGCCTGACACTTACAGGAACATATTAAAAAAAAACCAAAAAAAACTGGATGCTTGTTAAGAAGGGGGGTTGTTGCAAGGACTTATAAGAAGACAGAGCTGCAATTGCTGGCAGAGAAGGGACACAGAGACTGAAGGAAAATTCAGATGCATCTTTTATTTATTCTGCCTTTGTAAATAATTGTACTGAACAATTTTTTTTTGTTACTGCTAGTACAAATAAATACTTTTTTGCGAATTCTACAACTCCTGATTTTTCCTTATGCTTTCTGACCTGTGCCTCAACGACAGATGGTTTTAGAAGTGGGATTTACGCCGCACATACTCTAACCCAGGAGTTTTGTGCGTGGGTACTGGACCTGGTACCCGGGAAGCATAGAGAAAAGTATGGATTCTGCAGCAGCAAGTCCAGGAGTGGTTACCAGGAGAGTGGCAGCCAAACTAGCAGAGACAGAAGTCCCAAGCTGAGATTGTACAGCCAGCACAAGTTATGGAAAAAGAACAGGCAGTGACTAAACCTTAAAGCCTGATGGACTCTTTCAAATGGTGGGCAATACAACAAAAAGAGACTGAGAAGCAGAGAGAAAAAGAGCTTTAATGTTTAGAAGCACAGCGAAAAGAAGAGATGCAGCGACAGGAACAGCAGAGGAGACGAGAGATACAGTGACAGAAGCAGCAGATGAGAGAAGAGACACAATGACAGGAGCAGCGATGGCTGGATACCTTGCAAGCTATCAAAGGCAGAAGATCTGACACCGCTCCAGATGAGCAACAAAACACAAGCAACTTAAAAGCCATTAAACTTACAAAGTTATGTCCCTTGGATGATATTGAGGCTTGCCTGACAACTTTTGAAAGAGTTGCCACAGCCTGCCAGTGGCCAAAGCATCAATGGACAATCAGACCAGTACCCTACCTGACAGGAAAAGCCCAACTTGCCTACAGCAATATGGACACTGCAAAGTCAGAAAACTGACCTGGTGAAAAGCGAAGTCCTGAAAAGGTATGACATCTCAAGAGAGACCTATAGGCAGAGATTTCGATCTCTGAAGTGCAAGTCAGTCGACAATCCCTGAGAAGCCTTCACCCGACTCAGAACTGATAAAATAGCTCCAACGAGAGGGCAAAGCAGTCCCACAGATCATCGATACATTTGCAATGGAGCAATTCATCAACATCCTGCCTACAGATGTGCAGCTTTGGGTAAAGGAACACCAGACCAGAAAATGGGGAAGAGGCTGTTTCTTTGGCCGTGGACTACCAAATGGCCAGACAGACACCACAGCAGCGAGGTAACAGCTAAGTAAGGCACTGTTTTTTTTCCCCATTTAAACTCCAAGACTGATAAGAACTCTGGTGGGAGTAACAAATCTGTGCCCAAAGACGTTATTTGCTATAACTGTAATAAGCCAGGTCATAAAAGGAAATGTTTAAGGACTGCCGACTGGCACACTGCGCTAAGCTCACAGTTAAGTACTGGGCCCAGTCCTTGCCTCAGTACCTCGAGGCAGTGCTCGCAACCCATACTTCAAACAACATGAAGTCTTGCTGTATTCTGACAGTATGCAGTTAGCCCCAGCACTTGAACTGCCCCAGAGAGGAAAGAGTTAACTCTATGCAGCAGCATAAAATGTTGAGCTCGATTTTCAAACCTCTGTCTGTGGTACTTACCTGTGTAACCGTCAGATTCTTTACTCCGCCTAACAGTGAAGTCGCTCCAGAGATTTCCTCCGCTCAGTTCGGTAAAAGTTTAAAAAAAGTGTTCAGTTTAAACCGATCTGTTTATTATTTTTTTGGATTTCCAGCCTCTGTCTATGGTACAGGAAAACTGTGGTGTTCCGGTGCCGATTCGTTACAAAAGAACCAGACTTTTTCTGGTTCTTTTTCGGACCCTGGTCACGGTTTGTAACCGATCGGTTGGTTATTACCTGGCTTGAAAGCTTTTAAGGGTAATTGGTTAGGTTGGCCATGTCTGAGAAACCCAAGAAAAAAACTGGTCCCACTGGGTTTCAACACTGTACTGAGTGTGGGGAAGCCTTTGCCAAGGCCGACCTCTGCCTCATCTGTGTTTGTCTGAGGTTTGACCACCTCAAATCAGACTGCCAGATTTGTAAAAACATCCCTAAATCCACTTTAGAAAAAAGGTTGAGTAGGCCGAAGGAAAAGGAGGCCGAAATGTCCATAGATCCGGATGGCCAGCCCTGTTCGGTTACGGCCGATCCTGAGGAGGTGCCTGCTGACCAAGGCAATATCTCCTCGGGCAAAAGGAGATCCGACTCTGATGGGTCAGTTATGTCAAAGAGAACGTGTAAGTCTGCTGGTTCGGATCCAGCACCGCATACTCCAACCGCAGACGAGATTGCCAAAGCGATTAGCATAGTTCAATCGCTTTGCCCGGTTCCGTCTGAACTGGTACCGCTGGTTAGGCGGTCGGTTCAGTTGGATCCGGCTCCATCGGATTACAATCCAGATGCTTTCTATGAGGAGTGGGAGGGAGACAAAGACTATCCCGACGATGAGGATGAAGGTGACGACCTTGAGGGTCTGGATGTGCCCATCTCCCCAGACAGGCCCTCCAGTGTCTTCCCTCCCAGGCTTTCTGAGTCCCCTTCACACCTCTTGTTTTACTAGAAGGTGGCTGAAACCCTCCAGCTCCTTACGGTTGAAGCTACTGAGGAGGAGGAACAGCCTGATTTTGTAGAAATGATGGACATCCCAGAGTCCAAGAGATTGTCTATCCCTCTTCACAAGTCCTTGGGGGAAACTGACACAAAACATTTTACAAACACCTAACTCCTTACCTTCTGTGGATAAGAGAATGGACAGGAGGTACATGTTATCAGGCTCAGGTACGGAGTTCTTGTACACTCATTGCAGCCATGTTGGTGTAGTGCAGGCTGCAGCCTGTGACAGGGCTAACATTCCTTTGGCTTCACACCCCCGGACAAGAACTCCAGGAAAGTTGATGCCATGACCAAGAAACAATATTTGACATCCTCTTTGGGACTCAGGCAGGCAAATTATATGACCTACACAACCAGGTACCAGACGTCCAGGTAGGATACTGTTCTGGAACTGGCCCAGCTAGCCAAAGAGCTGGGGGAGGTGGCTGCTGATGGAATTGAGGCATCCAGAGTGCAATTTCATGCTGCTGTGGACTCCAGTGATGTGGCATCAAGAGTCATGGCTACATCTGTGTGTCTCAGAAGACATGCTTGGCTCAGATGTACTAGCCTTTCACAGGATACCCAGGCCAAGGCCATGGATTTCCCTGTAGTGGGTAACTCTCTGTTTGGGAGCAGACAGAGGCTTACAAAAAAAAATGGACGAGTACAGGAATGCACAGGCCAAAGAGAAGCAAGCCACTCCTCAGAAGTAGCAGTCTAGGGGCAGGCCATTCCACAGGCCTTTTTACTAAGTCCAGGCTTCCTCTTCCTTCCCACAGAGGGGGTTCTTTCGTGGGAGAGGCAGGAGGGGGATGAGCAGGGCTGCATCCTCTTCCCAGTACAAGGCTCCTGCCAAGTAGACACCCTGATGTGTCAGCCCGGGTCGACTCCCCCATCCCAGTAGGAGGCAGGCTGGCTTACTACTTCCAGGCTTGGAAGTCTGTTACCTCAGACAAGTGGGTCCTAGAATTAGTGAGCCAAGGACTGGCCCTCAGCTTCAAAAAGTTTCCAAAACTGAGGGCCAGGTCTTTTCTACCTGCATCCATCTCAGAGACCCTTGCTCTAGAGCAGAGGTTTCCTCTCTTCTGGCTCTCACAGCTGTAAAGAAGGTTCCTACTCAGTCCAGGGGCAGAGGCCTGTACCCCAGGTACTTCCCTTACCCCAAAAAAGACAGGGGAGTGGTGACCCATCCTAGACCTAAGGTATTTAAACAAACACATCTCAAAACCAAAATTCAAAATGGTGACTCTGGGAATAATTCTTCCCTCTCTAAGGCCAGGGGATTGGCTTGCATCCCTGGACCTCCAGGATGCCTACTTCCATATTCCTATTGGGTGCTCCCACAGAAAGTACCTCAAGTTTGAGTTGCCTTCAGGCCACTACCAGTTCAGAGCCACGCCATTCAGCTTAACATCAGCTCCAAGGGTGTTCACAAAGTGCCTTGCAGTAGTAGTAGTGGCTTACCTCAGAAGACAAGGTATTTCCATTTTCCCATATCTGGATGACTGGCTAATTGTAGGTCAGTCATCAGACCAGGTCAAGTCAGCTAAAGGCCTTAACAGATCTTGCTTCCTCTCTTCGACCTCTGGTCTCTCGTCCAGCAAGACAGTTTCTCCAATTGCTGGGCCACATGGCAGCTTCCATTGCAGTTATGCTGGGAGCCAGATTTCAGATGAGAGACATTGAGTTCCACCTAAGGTCCTTTTGATCTCAGAAAAGAGACTCTCTCACCAAATTGATTCCAGTGACCCAGACTCTGGCCCCGAGCTCTCCAGTGGTGGCTGGACCAGGACAACCTCAGACAAGGGATTCCCTTTCTCTCTCAAGTCCCCTCAGTAGTCCTAACTACAGATGCTTCTCTCCTAGGTTGGGGATCCCATTTGGGAGCTCTTATGGCTCAAGGGGTCTGGTCTCCATGAAGAGTCGCTCCTTCATATCAATCTCCTGGAACTCAGGGCTGTTTACCTGGCCCTTCAGGTCTTCTCTGAGTCAGTCAGGGGCAAGGTGGTCCAAGTCAGGACAGACAACACCACCACAGTGTGGTACATCAACAGGCAGGGGGGCACTCGGTCCACGGCCTTGTGCACAGAAGCCATGAAACTGTGGTCTCTAGCCTATTTTTTTCAGACTTCCCTCACAGCAATTCACCTTTCAGGAAAGGACCATGTACTAGCAGATGCTCTGAGCAGAATCTCCCAGGGGCATCACGAATGGTCTCTGGACCTTCACATTCTACAGGTCATCTACTTTAGATGGGGTACTCCAGAGAGAGATCTCTTTGCAGCCCCGGACAATCACCAACTTCCTCTGTTTTGTTGCAGACCTCCAGTCCTGGAGACTGTTCCTCTGGATGCTGTCATTCTGGATTGGAAGGGCAGGTTTCTCTATGCCTTCCCTCTGTTGTTCAGAGTCCTGATCAAAATTAGATCTCAACCCTGAACAGTGATACTGGTGGCTCCAGATTGGGCCAGACAGCCTTGGTATCCTCTGTTGCTGTTTCTGGCAGTGTCACATCCCCTGTCTCTTCCCAAGAGATACAATCTCCTAACCTCCTCCTCCTAGGGGAGGATCTGGTACCCCAATAGTCGGTCTCTCAACCTCAAGGCCTGGCTCTTGAAGAGTAAGAATATGCAGGCCTGCACCTTTCCCAGGGAGTTCTGGATATTTTGAAGGTCTCCAGGAAAGGAGGTCCGACTCTGACGGGTCAGTTATGTCAAAGAGAAAGTGTAAGTCTGCTGGTTCGGATCCAGCACCGCATACGCCAACCGCAGACGAGATTGCCAAAGCAATCCACTAGAAAAACTTACAATTCCAAATGGAAGAGGTTCAGCATTTGATGTTCTCAGAGGGGGATTGTGCCTGATTCTACAGACATTGCCACTGCCTTAGATTATCTGGTTCATCTTAATGGTCTAGGCCTTAGGCCTGCAACTCTGAAGGTTCACCTAGCAGCTGTCTCTGCATTCCTTTCAGCAGGAAAGGGCTCTTCCTTGGCATCTCATCCTGTTTTTAGTAAGTTTTTCAAAGGTCTCGTTCATAATAGCCCATCCTTTCGAGAGCCTATTCCGGCTTGGGATCTTAATGTCTGCATTGCCCAGCTTATGCAGCCACCCTTTGAACCTCTAGCTTTGGCCGAGCTGAAGTACTTGCTGGAAAACTGTGTTCCTTGTAGCTATTACTTCTGCCAGGCGGATTAGTGAATTACAGGCCCTGTCAGTCGAACCTGACTTTATCTCCTTCCGTAGGGATTAGGTGGTCCTAAGAACCAGTAGGAGGTTCTTACCCAAAGTAGTATCAGACTTTCATCTGAATCAGTCCATCTTTCTTCCTGTGTTTTTCGCTGACCATTCTTCTTCAGGAGAAAGAAGATTACACAGTTTGGATGTTAAAAGAGCTCTTAGCTACTACTTAGTATGCTGTAAGGCACACAGGCAGGACTGTCTTCAACTGTTTCCCACTTATGGGGAAGTGGGGAAAGGTAAGCCTGCTACTAAAAGGACTATTGCCCGGTGGATTGTCTCTTGTATACTATTCTGCTATGACAAATTGGGCAAAACACCCCCTCCAGGCCTGAGGGCTCACTCGACTAGGGGTACAGCTGCTACTCTGGCTGCGGCCAGAGATATACCCTTGCTAGAAATCTGTAAAGCAGCCACCTGGAAAACAGTCCGTATATTCACCAAGCACTACTCTCTGAACATCCAGGCTAGGAGTGATGCTAGGTTTGGTACAGCAGTACTGCAGGACCTGTTCTCAAAGTAGATTCTGCATTCCCTCCTCCTGGGGGAACTGCTTGGTAGTCTGCATATTGTCAGAATACAGCAAGACTTCATGTTGTTTGAAGAAAAAAATTACCATAGTAATGTTGTTTCTTCTAATGGAGTCTTGCTGTATTCTGACCTCCCTTCCTCCCTGCCTCCCCTCTCAGAACCTAGTTTTGGTAAGTGAGCTGGCAGGTACAGTGTTGCACCTGAGGGGTGTACCTTGTACCCTCCCTCTTAGGGGTGGGGTAGTTGTTTTATTGTTACTGTTCTGCTGTATGTATTAAACATTGTCACTACCTTTTTTTCTTGGGTTCTCGACTTAAATCTTTTTGAACCCAAATTGTTGCCTTTTGGCTATATATATTTACAATTTCCACATTATAGTACTTAGTTAGTTTGCTCGTAAGAATCTGATGGTTACATTGGTAAGTACCAGAGACAGAGGTTTGAAAACTGAGCTCGAGCTTAACGTTCTATGCTGTTGCATAGAGTTAACTCTTTCCTCTCCGGGGCAGTTCAAGTGCTGGGGCTAACTGCATATTGTCAGAATACAGTAAGACTCCATTAGAAGAAACAACATTACTATGGTGAGTAATTTTTTTTTCCCCTGCATACTCCCTGAGAAATTCTGACAGTTGTCTCCTGTTGGTACCACATATGTCCTCGTTGGCTGGACAAGTAGCCTTCAGGCACCGCATGCCCAAATTATGGAACTCCCTCCTGCAAGTGCCCGGCTGTCACCCTCTCCCAGAACCTCAGTCACCTGATAAACGAATACTTCTTCACACCATGTGCGTGTGGTTAGAAGTGCTGTAAATGTTTCTCACTCCAACCTTGCACCAGCTTACTGTTAAGCAGGCACTGATCCTGTTCCTGGACTGTCCTCTGTACTACTGTACCTCAGTGCTGCTATGCTATGTATTAACTAATGTATTGTAAAATTTTAACTTATTTTCTGCTTAGTCCTGTTTTGTATATACCACCATATATTGTATTGCAGTTCTGTACCTTATGTGTTAAACGTCTGTCGCTACTTTCCCCCTTCCCCAGGACGCAGTTGGAATTGAACAGTACTCTGCTCAGTGTTCCCTCCTGATAAAACTTTTCAATAAATAGATATTGTAAGAAATTGCTGTAAGAAGAGTGACACTGGAGCAGATTTGTCCTTAGCAAATTGGGGCAAGTACTTAACAGATATGAAGGTGGGGGATAAGACTGTGAAGGGACTCATTGATTCGGGAAGCAGACAGACCCTAGTGCATGTTAAAGTGCTGGGAAAACACTGCAAAAGGACCAGGTACTGGTGTCATCTGCATCCACGAGGACACTCGATACTATCCCACCACCCAATTTGTTCAACACAAAGTCATTACGAAAAATCAACAATACATTTTACAACCATCCAACAGACCATAAGCTACAATAATACAATACGTCTTCATTTGAAAATTGATAGTATAAAACTGAAACTGTCCATTTGATCAAGTAATTATTACAGTTGGAAATGAGGTTACATAAAATCTGTCCTTTTAGTCTACATCCCACCTCATAGAACAACAACCAAAGCAGAAACAACTGCAGGAAATGGCAATATCCAAATGGTGATCCAGTTAAAACATCATTACTGGACAGCAAATAATTTTCTAATTATATTCAGAGGGGTTGCAGACATCATAATCCATCCATAGCGCCACCGGGGCTCCCATCAATCCAGGCCCTCAGCCTAATAGGATAGCCAAAAACAACAAAAATACCTCCAATTCCTCACCTGTTAGCAGTTTTAGATCCATATATTAGCTCCCTTTCTGGGGGGAAAGCCTTTCTTTTAGGCTACCAGGCCAATTGGGTCTCATTATGCCAAAAAGATGATTGGAGACTAAGCTCGTTATTCAATTGATGTACCAACACTGATAGTCTCATGATCATGTCCCAGGTCATACTAACATGAGATAATTATACCGACCCACCCAAATTCTGTCATACTCATTATTGTTTTACCAGATTCATAGATGTCAAGACTAGAACCAATGTTCAACTACCATTAACAAACAGTTCATCGCTTTTGTCTGTCAATTCCATCAGTTTAGAATTTCTTTCTTTCTTTTTTTTTTTGAAATTGTAATTTCTCTCTCTCCTCTCTACACCGGAGCCCCGCTCTGTCAGGAGTCGCTAAGGGTATCACCCCACTACTGCCTTACCTGGAACCCCGGTAGACTCCTATGGAGCCGTGGCTATGTCCCCAGGTGGGTACGCAGGTGGGGCCCGTGACACTCCTGATCAATCAATCTCGGGTCCTCCGGGCGGTCAGGCAGACAGTAGTCATGAGGGCCCATGCACCAGCCCTTCCCTGAGGTCTGGTGTGTTTTTCCCTTTATTCTAAGGGAGTGGCTATGGCCAGATGTCAAGGCATCCCACTGACGTCCTCATTCCCAACCTCTCTGTGTGTTTGTTGTGCCTCCAGCTTCCGCCAGAGCCAGGCAAATGCGAGTCGGCACCCCCACCCTCCCGGGAGAGGAGGCTGTCCTCTGGATGCCCAATCCTCTCCTCCTCTGCTGACCCCCAATGTCCCGGCTCGCTCTTGAACCCGGTCGCCGTGTGGTGAGAGGTGTGGCGTCCAGCGCCTCAACTCTCCGCGCTACCGGGCCGGCCAGTTTAGAATTTCAATCAGAATAGACAGCACCCCCTTTCATACAATAATAGTTCCCAGGTGATATTCCAGTATCCAATTTGACAATTTTCAAAACTCGCTTTATACAAGTAGCCAAAAACATACTAAAAAGGTAATCCTAAACACTTAATCATTTAAACAATTTCTAAACATTCCTAAACATGTCAAATGTAGTTTAAAAATATACTTATATAGGACATTGTACAAGCATACAAACATGTAAAATTTGCCAGCAAACGGAGGCCAAAAAATCCACCTAGCCCACTCGAATGCACATCTAGCACCCTAACTATTTTTAAAAGGTCCAATTAATCTAGGAATCACTCAAAAATTTTCAGCGTCTCCTTTTTACAAAATATAGAAATACATAGTAGTAAAAACAGTTTTAATTTAAAGTCCTAGCTGACCTCTCTTGTCAAAGTTCAAGGAGCCTATAGTACTTTAGAAACAGAGAATCCTTAATTTTACTTCCATTTTACTTCGTTTTATTCCATCCATTATCAGTTTTAGTGTTCCATACCCTGTCCAACCGGTATTTGTGTAGAGTAAACTCCACCGGGGGGGGGGGGAATCCTTTCCTTTATCTCCAAGAGAACATACTTGCAAATCCAGCGAGCAAGATAGACACCACATACTCCTACCTATTAACGTTTATCATGCTGTGCTGTACGGACCATAAATTTCAAAGAGTTTTCACAGTCTCCTACTCGGAGTCTAATACATAGTTTAAGAAGCCTTTCCATAGTCTGGAGCACTCCTCCTTCCACTTTCCTTTACTGGTTTGAGTGAGACACCTGTTAAAACAAAAGGCAGAGAAAGCGCTCCTCTAAGTGCAATAACTTCAGACATTTTCTCTAAATAATTCCAGTAGCCCCGTCCCCTTGACAGCGTTAGCATACCTTTGCTAAGGCTAATATTAGCCTATTGGCATTAAAATGCCGCCACGCTTCCATGCCGCCGTACCTCCGGTTATCCTCCTTTCCACTTCTCAATCATCAAGACCACGTCTCATCAAGTTCCACCATAAACCATTTTGGGTCTCTCTATCTCCCCGAGACTCCCCACCACCCAAGTGACTCTGACCATTAAGGGTGAGTCACACCAAATGAAAGTGGGGGTAGTACCTAATTTACCTGTACCTCTGATTATTGAAAATGACTGTCCAGGATTTACTAAGTTAATCTCAAAGGAACTGAGCCCTGCAGTTTCAGCAAAAGTGGTGACAAGAGCGCAGGCAAAGAAAATTTCAGATGGTGGGGACTCTTTTCCTTTCAGTGATTTTGCTTTGGATGTGTTTGAGCACAGCTCCAAGATCCGGAAATCCAGGAAAGAAAGATGATGCCTGAAGAAACTGTGGCAACAAATGACTGATGTACATAAAGGGTTAAAAAAATAAAATGCTGAAACTAAGCTGATAACTGATTGTGATTTTGTTTCAGACCAAGCTAACAATGTTTCTCTCCAGGGTTATTTTAAGCAGCTGGGGGTAAAACCAAAACAGGGTGGACCAATGTTTAAAAAGATGTAATGGGTTACTGTACAGAGTTTGGATTAAACCTCAGACTCGGGAACAGACCGAACAACTGGTTATACCGAAGAAGTCTAGAACAGAGTTTTTACAGATAGCACATGATAGTCCTATGGCTGGTCACTCAGGGAGGGATCGTACCCTTGCCAGATTGCTGTATAGATTTTACTGGGCTGGCATTCGTGAATATGTTGCTACCTATTGTAATTCCTGTGGTGAGTGTCAGACAGTAGCCCCAGTCACTAGAAAAGACAAGGTGCCCCTACCCTTGATAGATGTGCCTTTTGAGAGAGTTGCAATGGATGTGGTTGGTCCTTTAGACAAAAGTAAAAAGGGTAATAGATTTATCCTGGTAGCATGCGAGAATGCTGCTCGATACGCAGAAGCAGTTCCAATGCGTACTGTTACAGCCTCAAAAGTTGCAGCAGAGCTTGCCAAAATTTTCAGCAGAGTGGGTATACCTAAAGAAATTATTACTGACCAGGGTAGTAATTTTGGTGCTGCATTACCTAAGGAGCTGTACAGACTACTAGGTATCACTGCCATAAGAACCTCCCAATCTCCCTCAGACAGACGGTCTTGTTGGACGTTTTAACCAAACCCTAAAACGTATGTTAAAAAGGTTTGTAAAAGGGTAAGGGAAAGACTGGGACCAATACTTGCCTTACCTACGTTCTGCTTACAGAGAAGTGCCACAGGCATCAACAAGGTTTTCACCATTTGAAATGCTGTATGGTAGGCAGCCAAGAGGGCCACTGGATGTGATAAAAGAAACGTGGGAAGATAACTCCACTCAGAAACAATCTATATCTTCTTATATGTGTGCCCTAAGAAAGAAGCTGGCAAAATATGTTGAAATTGCCCGTAGTAATCAAGAAGAGGCCCAAAACCAGCAGAAGGTATATTATGTCCATGGGGTAAAAGAAAAAGTGTTTGAGCAAGGTGAAATGTTTTTGCTACTGTTAGCCACTATAGAAAATAAACTGTTAATGAAGTGGCAAGGGCCTTATGAAGTGCTTAAACATACTTCACCGTTAACTACAAGATTGAGACCCCTGACAGGAAAAATCCTACTAAGATATACTATGCTAACCTCTTCAATAAATGGGTTGAAAAATTGCCAAAAGCTACTTTGCTAGTTTTACCAGGAACTGATAAAGAATATATTGATGTAGTTCATGATAGACTGGAACAAACTGTAAATGCTGATGCTGTAAAGGTGAATGTTTCCTTATCCTCAGAACAAACTGCAGACATTCGTAAAGTGCTAAAGACATTTAACAGTACTTTTACCACAATACCAGGCCGAGCAAAAGGGGTTGAGCATGTTATAGGGACAAGGAATACTCATCCTATTAGGCTAAAGACATACAGGTTACCAGGACAGGTAAAAGCTAACGTGGTTAAGGAAATACAAAAAAAAAATGAAAAAATTGAGTATCATAGAAGAGTTGAGGAGTGCTTGGTCATTTCCAATGGTAATTGTAAACAAAAAAGAAGGGGGTGAGAATCTGCCTTGATTTTAGGAAACTTAATTGTCAGAATTTTATAGTTATCCTATGCCCAGCATAGAGGATTTGGTGGACAGACTGGGGAGTGCAAAGTATATCGGTACCCTTGATCTCACCAAGAGTTACTGGCAAATACCTTTAGCTGAAGAATCCAGAGGCAAAACTGCATTTGCCACTCCTGTTGGATTCTATCAGTTCACCACCATGCCATTTGGTTTACATGATGCGCCAGCTACATTCCAGTGGTACATGGATGTAATTTTGTCACTTCATACTGGTTATTGTGCTGCATACCTGGATGATGTTGTGGTGTACAAGTCCAGCCTGGAAAAGCCACCTGGAACACCTACGAGCATTTGTCCAAGCAATCAAAAATGCAGATCTGACTGTTAATCCTCTAGAACAAAGAAACATGTCAGGTCATTTTTAGGGCTAGCTGGTTATTATTGGAGATTTGTTCCCAACTTTGCTGAGTTAGCTACTCTCCTCATTGAACTCATGAAAAACGGTACCCAAATAATGTGAAATGGACCCCAGAGTGTGATGAAGCTTTTCAAGCCATTAAAGCTGCATTATGTTCAGCCTTTGTTTTGAGAAGCCCAGACTTTAAGAAACCATTTTTGTTACAAACAGATACATCAGAGGTAGGCTTAGGTGCAGTACTGAGTCAAAATGTAGATGGGACAGAACATCCTATTCTGTACATAAGTAGGAAGTTGAATGACAGAGAGAAAAGGTACTCCACCATTGAAAAGGAATGTTTAGCAGCAAAGTGAGCCATGAAGTTTTATTTGCTAGGAACTGACTTTGTACTTATAACAGATCACAATCTTCTCTGTTGGCTTCACCAAATGAAAGATAAAAATTCCAGAATCACAAGGTGATACCTGGTACTACAGCCATTTAAATTCAAGGTGATGCACAAATCTGGTAAAGAGAATAGCAGTGCTGATTTTCTGTCAAGATATGGATCAGGAATTGAGGGTTCTGAAGGTTGAAAAACAAATGTATGAGTTTTAACTTTGCTGTTTGTTGTACTGTTATAGAAAAAAGGATACTGCACATGTGCTTAATTTCTGAAACTTAGAAGCTAATGTTACAGAACAGAGAGTTTCGAAAACCTGTTTAATAAAACAGGTTCCCTCTTAAAGAAGGAGGGTGTATGTGACAGGGTAGAATAGGACCCTGTCCCAGTTGTTTTGGAAAGTTTTAATGCGGGGATCTGTTCTATTCTGTCCTTTTCTGTCTCTTGTCTATCTGGTTGCACAACCAAATTTTCCTGTGAGACCTAGGATTTGATCACCCCAACAGTCTTGCAATTCTTTGCCTCTCACTATCTCAGTCTTCCCTTGCTGTTTCTGTGTTTTCCTCCCTTGCATATCTGCTGGTATAAAAATATATGCAAATCATTATGTGGAAATGTAATTGATACTGGGATCCCTTTGTTTAGCATTATGTAGTGTTAACTTTTGAAATGTATATAGTTATAATTTGAGATGATTGCAAAAAGCTATTGGAAACTTGAGGTTACCCAAGTGCCTTTTGCAGAAGCTGTGGAGAAGGGACCTCAGTTCTGGGACACTGTTTCTGTCAGCACCTGCCTGATACTTACAAGACCATATTTATATATATATTAAAAAAATAAGAGCAAGTTGCTTGTTAAGAATGGGGGGTTGTTGCAAGGACTTATAAAAAGACAGCTGCAGTTGCTGGCAGAGAAGGGACACAGAGACGGAAGGAAAATTCAGATGCATCTTCTGTTTATTCTGCCTTTGTAAATAATTATACTGGACAATTTTATTTTTTTTATGTTACTGCTAGTACAAATAAATATTTTTTTGGCAAATTCTACAACTGCCCCTGGTTTTTCCTATGCTTCCTGACCTGTGCCTCGACGACAGAATGATATATCAACAGGCTGGAGGCGGTCCAGAGGAGGGCTGCAAAAATTATTACAGGATTACATGACCTGCTGTACCATAACTGTCTGAAGGAGCTGAAGTTATTCTCACTTGAGTTTGGGGGCATGATCGAGACATTGAAGTACCTAAAATGCATTAATAAAGTACCCTACTCAGAACTATTTACTAGGTACAACAACACGATTACGAGAGGGCAGAACTGGAAACTCAAAGGGGGGGATTTCAAGCGAAATGTCATGAAATACTTTTTCTCAGAGAGGATGGTGGTACCTTGGAATGGCTTGCCTGCAAAAGTGGTGGAGGGTAAAACAGTCGCCTCATTTAAACAAGGTTGGGACAAGTTATACATTTAACACAAGGCCCACTGGAGAATGTTTTTTGGGGGGCCACAACCCTGAGACAAAGGGTGGTTGCCACTCAGAATGGCAGAGGGGGTAATGTTGAGGCAGTACTTTCAGTGTGGCCAGCAGGCATTGTCTCCAAGAGCATGTAGGGACCAGCAGTTCAGTTTGTCAGCCTTGTAGCTTAAACCAATGGTATATTACATAGTCCTCCAAAATGAGAAAGTGAATATACTTGAACGGGGAGCACAGGAGGGGAAGGAAGGCAACCAGTGCTAGAAGGCCAGTATCAGCTACCACAGAGAGGAGAGCCCCACCACCAGAGACTAAATGAATAAGCTCAGCCAGTCCTGAACTTTCAGTGACGTTCGCCAGGTATCTCTGTAATGGCTGGATAGCAGGACCCTTGTGGAGAGCAGTTAGGGAGTGGCGGGAAGTTTGGGCACCCCAAAAAGTGAGGCCTCTGACCTTGGCTTGTTTCCCCAGTTGTACCATGGTGCTGGTAGGCTGTAAGGCCAATACCCATGTGGGCAGTGATCTAAGAAGTGGGTGTTTGAGTTGATCCAGGCAGCTGAAAAAGACAGCTGCTGTTTGCCCACCCCCAACCCGTGTATTGTATAACCAACGGCAGGGGCAGTAGGATGGTACTGTATCTTCAGGTAAACTAACGCTATAATTGTAATCTGGGCTGAGTGGCTAAAAATGAGCTGGTGTTGGCATTAAAGGGAAAGCCCTCAACCTGTTTTATGTATACCTGTGTAGTTTCTAGGCATTAACAATGATTTCCTCTCTTGCATCCTCCTAATTTCAACCTGATTTAAATATGAGGTTGCTTCAGTCTGTTTTGCCCTGGTGTAAAAACCCGTTTGTTTCCATTCTGAGGGTTATGACCCCATGCATGCAAGGTATCATGGGAGTTGATTAAGCATACGTGCACAAGTCAGCAGCAGTTATACTCATTCAGTTCTGTTACATGTCTCGTGAATTCCCAGTATTTTCTAAAAGCATTTTTTTGTAACTCCGATAAACTTTAAGCTGCAGAAAACAGCAGGGCACTTACTGTGCCTTGAAATGTTTCATGACCAGCATAAGACAAGAACATAGGGACTGCATAGAACAGCAACTGCACTGACTAATATGGTACAATATAACTACTGCAGGCTTTCGCACCACAACATAATAAAATTCCAGGATGCCTTACATGAGTCGAGTCATGACCTTTGCAGTGGAGTCAAGCAGATTTTCACACTAAAGTACTTTCATTTACATTTAATTTCTAAGGAAATTAGGAGGGTGACGTAGAGGCAATCATTGTTCATGCCCACAAACTAACTACACAGGTAAATGGAATAAAAGCCCCTCCCCCCGCCTGAATAAAACCTGCTTCAAGACCACTGGATCTCTCTTACCTTCAGCAAAGGATGGCAGACTTCAATGTTTGGAGCAATTTGTAAATAAAGAATATTAGTATTCAATAAACAGCACAATGCAGGCTTCTACTCCACAGTACTGTTCACAGTGTTGTATGGTTTTAAGGGCTGCCTGGGATTGCTTTCTTCTGTCATAGAAACATAGAATTTGACAGCAGATAAGGACTGTTTGGCTCATCCAGTCTGTCTGTTTCTTCTACCTACACTATTACCTCAGACTGTGCCCAATCTGCAGTTCTTTCTCCGCCTCCTCCCCTTCATTTCCACTATGATTTGAGGGAGAGGGGGGACATGATAGAAACTTTCAAGTACCTCAAAGGAATCAACAAAGTCCAAGAGGGTAGCATCTTTCAAAAAAAGAGGTGTGCAAGAACAAGGGGGCACAATTTGAAGATGGGGGGCAGCTCAGAGGTAATTTAAGGAAGTATTTTTTCACAGAGAGGGTTGTGGATGCATGGAACGGCCTTCCGGAGGAGGTTGTGGAGTCAAAAACAGTGGTGGAATTCAAGCATGCATGGGGCAGTCATAAGGCAATTCTAGGGGTTGGGGGTTAACTAGGATCTGCAGCTTATCCATTAGGTAGGGAAATGGGTAGACTGGGTGGGCCAAGCGGTCCTTATCTGCTGTCAAATTCTATGTTTCTGTGATTCCCTTGTACTTATCCCCTTCGTTCTCGAACCCCTGCACAGTTTTTGACCCCAGCATCCCTGCTGGAAGGCTGTTCCAGGAATCCACTACCCTTTTTGTGAAGAAGTACTTCCTCACATCTCTCCTGAATCTATCTCCTCCAGCTCAATAGCATGTCTCCTGTTCTTGAGCATCTTTTCTTCTGAAAACTACTCCCCTTTTGTACCTTATTTACACCATGAGATATTTAAAGCTGGGCAGGGTTCTCTGTAGGATTTTTTGTTTGAGGGCATGGGACTGTCTTTAAAGAGGCTTACCAGTCTCAGGCTCTGCACCTGCCTTACCCCATCGGACTGCTTCTCATGTTGACATTGTCCCAAATAATCCATTAGTTAAAAAGTGCTACCACTCGTAAATGTAGAAGAAACGGGTCTCAAGGACTTCCTGGTATTGCTCTGCCAAGTTATAACGATGCTAGGGAGAGCGCGGGGACATGCTCCATTGTAGTTTATGGGCGGCACCTTTACGTTCGTTTTTTATATTATAATGGACTGTGCTCTCCCTAAAATCGCGTCATAACTTGGCAGAGTGCGGGGGGCAGACCGTGGGCGGTACTTAATACTGGAAAGTCCGTGGGACCCATTTTTTCTACTTTTGAGAGTGGATGTCAACATGAGAAGCAATCTGCTGAGGTAAGGCCCCTATATATCCGGTGCAGGGGCTATCCAGTTTACCTTGGTTGGTACCTTTAAAAATAAAAAGGGGGGGAGTCCATAGCCCAAAAGTGGGAATCCCGGAATATTTCCGGGGTCCCCATTTTGAATACATGGAGCCACACACTCTTTTCTGAGATGCGGGGGTGCTTCATTAGTTTTATGGGGAAATTTTAAACTACTTTTTTATGTTTCAGAGGCTGAATTCAAACAAATTATGGCCACCTGAGCAGTGGCGTAATTTGTTGAATTCCTCTAAACATAAAAAATACAATTAAAATGCCCCATAAAAAATAATAGACACACCCCTGCACTCTACAGAATCTTACAGCATGGCAGGCGCGGCACGGCTCTCTCAAGTGACTGCTGGAGCTCTGGAAAGGAGCATCCCGACGCACAAAATGTGTGCAAAGGACACGGATACCTGTGTTCTTGAGAGCCCTGCAGGCTGGGGCAAATCAGGTAGCCAAGTGGCCACTAAAATAAACTGGTTTGGCTACCAGATTTTGAAACGTTACCGCCCAACTGGCTATCTGCCAACAAATTGATTTGTGGGCCCTCTAAAAGCATGGCCACTAAAAATATTGATTTATCAGTTTTTGAAAGTTGGGGACCAAACTGGCCACCAGCTCACAAACTGATTTGTCCCATCCTGATTTTTTTTTTTTTAATTATTTTTGGCCCGGCCTCCAATCCCTCGACAAGAACTCCGCCCTTGTCCTGCACATCGTCTCCATTATGCCCAGGTTTATCCCCCTAGGCCCCCCCAACGGTCACATGGAAGCATGCCCTGGCTTATCCCCCCAGGGTGGGGCCATGGGGCCAGGATGACCCCCGCAGCGGAGGCGGCAGAGCAGGGCATCATGCCTGTGGACCAGATTTTGTTTTGCTGATAATTCCCCAGGGAGGCGGGGCATGCAGTGACGCCAGCGTCATCCCACCTCCATGCAACTAGCTGCGGCTGTTCTCGAGTAGTTCCCCTGGCATCTGCCAGGGTAGCCAAATGGCCAGACACTCCCCGGGAAGGAGAGCTGCCCTCAGGCGCCCTGTCCCTTCTCTGCTGGGCCGGCCCTTCGACTCCTGGCTCCGTTCCCCTAACCCGGCTGTCGGCGCTGCGCAAGCGGCTGCCTGCTGTTGCACCGGCGGGCTGTCCTGATTTAAAGGTCTCTACTGTATCTCCCCTTTCCCTCCTCTGTTCCAGGGTGTACATGTTACAGTCTTTTAGTCTCTCCTCATATGGCTTTTGATGCAGACCCTGCACCATGTTAGTTGCCCTCCTATGGACTGCCTCCACTCTAGGTGTGGTCTTCAGAACTGAACGCAGTACTTTAGGTGGTGTCTTACCAGCGATCTATATAGAGGCAGCACCACCTCCCTCTTTGTGCTGGTGATACCCCTCCATATGCACCCCAATGTCCCACTCACCCTGCCTACTGCCTTGTCATCTTCAGGTCATCTGATATGAATACTTCCAGGTTTCTTTCCTGCTTGGTGGTCGTCAGTAGCGCTCCACCCATTTTGTACTCCGTCCAGGGTTTGTGTGCCCTAAGTGCATTATTTTGCACTTTTTTGCATTGAAATCCAGCTGCCATACCTTTGACCGCTCCTCTAGTTTTCTTAGGTTTCTGCTCATCTCTTCTGCTAACCCCCGAGTGTCCACCCTATTGTAGATTTTGGTGTCATCCACAAAGAAGCAGACCTTCCCTTCCAGCTCCTTTGCAATGTCACTTATAAAGACACTAAAGAGGACTGATCCCAACACTGATCCCTGAGGCACCCACTGGTCACCCTCCCTTCCTTGGAGTGAACTCCGTTTACCCCCACCCTCGGTCACCTGTCCCTGAACAAATTTTTTATCCAGTTTACCACCTTTGGATCCACTCCTAAGCTACTCTGCTTGCTTACTAGTCTTCTGTGTAGAATGATGTTGAACGCCTTACTGAAATCTAGGTAGGCCACGTCCATTGCTCCATCCTGATCTAGGTTCCTTGGCCACCCAGTCAAAGAAATCGATCAGATTCGTTTGACATGACCCCGCCCCCCGTGAAACCATGTGCTGCCTTGGGTCTTGTAGCGCACTACGTTCAAGATATTGGCCATTAGTTGCCAGCTTCTTCCCTGCTACCATTTATGTGCAGTGGGGCTACATCTGTCCTTCTCCAGTTCTCCAGAACCACTCCTGTTTCTAATGAGCTGTTAAACAGAACTGTCAAAGATGCAGCCAGTATTTCCCTAAGATCCCTTAATACCCTTGGATGCACCCTATCTGGCCCCATTGCTTTGCCCACCTTCAGATTAGCAAGTTCTTTCAGGACTTTCGCCTCCAAAATAGGACTAGTGGTCACTTCCCTCCCTCCAAAGCTTTTGTTACTTTTTTGTGGCCCCTCTCCTTCCTCTGTGAATACTGAACAAAACCACTATTTGTTCAGGATTTTTGCCCTTCTCTGGTCCCCCTATGCACAGCCCCCCCTTTCCCTTTCTAACCCTACAGTCCCACCCCATGTCCTTCTCTTTTCACTACATATCTAAAAATTGTCTTGTCCCCCTTCGTTACCTCTGGGGCTATTCGCTCTTCAGTTTGCGCCTTTGCGCTCCTTACTGCTTTCATCATGTTCTACGGCAACTGAGGTGATCTGTCCTGGTGGTACTTGGAGTGTTGAGGTGGCCTGTCAGTGAACTTGCGGTTGATGGCGCTGTGGTTGTCGAGGAGATGGAAGAATTGCTATTCCCCCTTTCTCTAGGTCCCATTTAGCCTCCTGTGGAGTGTGGTACAGAATCTCAGCCTGCGGGTGCAGGGCTCTGAGTTTTGCTGGATATGGGATCTGAGCGGATTTCCTGGTGCTTAAGAGCGTGCAGATACTGGGTGTAGGCCCGTCTTTGCTGCTGTATGGCGGGAACAAATTACTGCAAAGATGCCTTCGATACATGTATCCTATACCTTGCACTAGACTCAGTTATCTCCCCACTCATGGACCTTCTAAATCTGTCCCTGCGCCTGGGCCAGTTCCCAACCTCATGGGAAACGGCAGTGATAACACCAGTATTCAAATGTGGCGACAGCTCCCTCCCAAACAACTACCGGCCCATCTCGATTCTCCCCCCACTCTCTAAAGCCCTTGAAAAGATCATGTCCAATCAGCTCACTGACAACCTCCTTGCACACAACCTCTTATGTAGGGAGCAGCATGGTTTCAGAGCTGGTCATTCGCTAACTCCCTGCACTCCACGCTTGACAAAGGGCACCTCGCAGGGGCCGTGTTTATAGACCTCTCAAAGGCCTTAGACACGGTTTCTCACCCCCTGCTTCTTAACACATTACAACAAATTGGGGTCTCCCATTATCCACTCTCATGGTTCTCCAGCTGTCTTTCATCTAGAACCCAATGTAATAAAAATTAATAATACCATGTCTGCTCTGCTGCCTGTGCGCTCAGGAGTTCCCCAGGGATCTATCCTGGGTCCCCTGCTATTCAGCATCTACCTCAATGTCCTGCCTAAATTCTGCCCTGGCAACCTTCTCTTCTACGCGGACGACACTGTTCTTTATGCCACACATCCTGATCCTCTCTCACTTCACCGTACCTTACGAAACTCCTTCTCTCAGATTGAACACTGGTTTGCTGAACACAGATTGGTAGTCAACATTAAAAAAACTAAGACGATGCTCTATGCCCACTGCCAAAACGGAACAAAGGATTTCCCTCTGGAAATACTCTCCGCCTCTCTCATCCCACTGGAACAGGTCCAAAAGTATAAGTATGTAGGTATTACATTTGACTATTCCCTCTTGTTCCACGAACATATAGAAATCCTCACCTCTGCCACCAACACCCACATTGGTCTCCTGTACAGACATAAAGACTGCCTGCCAGCTGAAGCACTTCACCTAGCCATTACCCCCTCAGTCTTATCGCTGGTGGACTATGGCCTCACAATCTATGCTGCCACCGACCCTACGGCGCATCATCAAATACAAGAAGTCATCAGTAAGGTCTGCTGGCTCCTCTCTGGTGCCGACAGAAAGACACATACCTGCACCCCATATGCGCTCACCAATATCCTCTCCCTTGAGGAAAGACTATTATACCAGACCTGTCTCTTCACCAAAAAAATCCACCTGGGTTTAACCCCAGTAGGTGTCATGGCTTCTGTTCAGGCAGCCACCATCTCAACATCCACACGGGCCACCCCAAAAACTATCTGGAAGGTACCTAGGGTCAAGACCACCCTGGCCCAGTGATCCTTCCCCCTTAGAGCTCCATCATGATACAATGCCCTCCCACCGGCCGTCACATCAGTCACCAATCTAGGTCCTTTTAAAGCTGCCTTAAGTGCCCATATCCTCTCCTCACGTCAATGCCAATGTAACCGGTAACCTGTGGATCCTGCACCACGCTGCTAGGCCATGCGCCCGTCCTTGGCCTGGCAGTGGACAGCCCTAGTGCTGGCCTATAATAGGGCAGTTGTGGGGGCGCTGGATGTCATTGCTCCATCCTGTGTTTGACCCTGTACACTTCACACGGGGGCTTCATGGTTCACCAGGGAGATCCGTGGGTTGAAGAGATGAGGTCGAAGATTGGAGAGATGCTGGCGGAAAACTCGCCTGGAGATGGACAAGCTTAGATTGCTGGATCACTATAAGATCTACCAATCAGCAATTTCCCATAAGAAGGCAGAGTTCCTGTCCAGGGAAATTGCTGCAGTGAGGAACAGACCAGCCCAGCTCTTCCGGACTGTGGACAGACTCTGCAATCCAGCCTGTCTTCAAGCCGGTCGAGCATTGTCACAGTTACAGTGTTAGGAGTTTGCGATGTTCTTTGCTGATAAGGTGTCCACCATCCGGGATGAGATCAGCCAGCACCTCACCATTGGGTCTTGCACTAGTCAACTGAGTGGCACTAATGCCCAGTTGATTTGGTTCACCTTTAGTCAACCGGCAGTCATGGATATAGTGAGGATTGTCCAGACTTTGCGTCCAACCTGCTGTCGTCCGGATCCGGGCCCTACTCACCTACGTGTGGGGTGTGTAGAGGTTATTGGCCCAGTCCTGACTGGGATAATGGTGGCATCATTGGAGAGAGGGATCTTTCCAGATCCCTTAAAGGAGGCAGTGGTGCGCCCCCTTCTGAAAAACCCTCCCTTGATCCCGACTGACCAGAAAACTACAGACCGGTCTCGAATCTTCCCTTTTTAGGGAAGGTTATCGAGAAGGTGGTCGCTTTGCAGCTGGAGGATCATTTAACCAGCCACAGTATCTATGACCCTATTCAGTCTGGCTTCAGGAAACAGCATAGCACTGAGACGGCTCTTGTATGGGTAATGAATGATCTCCTGATGGCGAGAGATCGGAGCGCTTCTTCCATCTTGGTTCTCCTTGATCTCTCAGCAGCATTTGACACCGTAGATCATGGGGTGTTGCTCGAGCGCTGGTGGTTTCTCTGTGGACTGAGAGGGGCGGTCCACAGTTGGTTTCAATCTTTCCTTCATGGCAGGACTCGGAGAGTAGTGTTGGGGATTTATTCCTCGGCCTCTCACTGCCTGCCCTGTGGGCAGGGATCGACAAATTTCAAATTTACGTGCTAGTCCAGGACAACTGGCCTGTCAAAAAATGGTAGTCCCAGTGTAGTGAGTGGTAGTCCATGGTAGAAAGGCTATATTTTAAGGATTTTTTTTTTTTAAACTACGTAACAACAAAATACATGGTGTGGGGGTTGTATTATTAATACTATGTAGATGTAGACTATTGGAAATGTTATTGGTAAATTTTTCTACTCATCTGCAAATTGCTTTTCTGGTCACTTTTTTCCAGTACTAATAAAATGTATTGTTGTGTTAATCACAGTGTGTGGTGTGTTTCTTTTACTGGGGGTGGTACAGGTACTACACTGGGAATGGGAGGGGGACAGACACTAAAAAATAATGTTGATTGCTGAAGGTCTCTAGGCTGTGTACTAGGCAAGGCAGGCAGGCAGGACGCAGGACGGTGTTGCTTTGATGCTAACATTTTTATTCCTTATTTCCTAGTATTGTTTTACTTTTTTTTTTTTCACACTACCTTTTTTTTTTTGTCCCGTAAGCCCCACCCTCACCCGACAACACTGGACCAGACAGTTCCCTTCCTATTTAATAGCGAAACACAACACATATTTTTTATCATGAGTTTTAGTTCCTTAACTCTTAGCGTAGGCACCCTTTGCCTTTCTGGGTTGGTCAGTTCTTTTCACCTTCAATTGTAATTTTCCAGGGCAAAACACTGCCCGATGCCCAACTCTCTCTCTCAAAACTGCCCAGTCTCTGGACTGGTCCAACCTTTCCTTGCCTTTTGGAAATGTGTTGCCTTTCTTATTTGTAATCTTATATTTTAAGAATTATTGCTTTTTTTAAAGCTTAGGCAGCTTTTGGCTTATTTTTGGTTGCTTTACTTTCTTTGCTTTCATTTTCCCAAAACAAAGCCCATCCCTGACCCTGGTCTTGTTTTCCCCACCTCAGTTCTGGTCATAGTGGTCCCTCTTTTCTTTCTGTAGGTGTTATTTCCTCAGGCAGTTTTTAGCTATTTATATTTTGTTTCTTGCTCAGTAAGTCCTTTCCCTTTTCCCCAGAAGGCACTACACTCAACAGTTTACTGTGTTTTTTTGTCTTTTGCAATTCACTTGTTTTCATCTGTTTTGGCCAGTTTAGAGGGCAGTCCAGTCCTAACTTGCCATTCTGAGCATGCCTCATGGCTCCCCGGGTCAGTCACACACTCTCCCTACTGCTTTTCAGCTTTTCTAATTTTTATTTTGCCCAGATTAACAGCTCTGTAGCTCAGCTCTGCTGCCTTCACCCCTTAATTAAATGACAAAAGACTGAGGCTCCCTTCAACTGTCTGTGTCACAACAGACAGCCACAAGCCACAATGTCCTTTGACCTTTCCTCTTGATGGAGCGCTTCAGTACCAGATCCTGCCTACCCCAAATCACACACATGCGCGTTATCTTTCTTTCCTGTCCACCTGGCTCTTTGATTAGTGTGATGAGTGTGGACACTGGCAGTCGGCAGACCTAATGTCGCGGTTCCTGCTCTTCCTCTTGGCTCACCACACCAGTCACTCTCTCCCTCCCTCGCTTTCTGTTTCTGACTGTCACTACGTTTATATGCAGCTAGCGTTACCAAGTTACCCTCAGAGATCTCCGCTCCAAGCTCAGTTACTCGGTAAACCAGCTGCATGTAAACGTAGTGACAGCCAATCACTTCCTTCCCCCTCGGACCGAGTTAGAGCAGGTTCCCTTCCAGCTCACCCTAGTAGTGACCAGTGATCGCTCCCCCCCCCCAAACTCACCAGCGCAACCTGTAAGTCAGATCCCTTCCCCCGTGTACCTGATTTGTTATGCTCTGCGGTGTGACTTGCTAATCATGCGCTGCTCCGGTAAAATTGTGGGCTTTGCCAGCTCGCTTCTCTTTCTCTCCGCGCGCGCTCACACTCCATCATGCAGCGATACGGCTGGCGCATTCCTGGCTAATTCTCATGTGACTCCACTACTCTGCACTCAGATGAGTCATGTGGCCATGGATGGTGGGCGGTGGGAGCGCACCCTATTGGCAAAATAAAGAAAATATGGCAAAAACAGCTTTTCTTCTTTAAGGCAGTAGCACTTGTCCGCGGACTACTAGCTTCATGAAAAATACTTGTCCCTGACTCTGCACTGATAGCCCGGGACGTCGGGCTATCGGATTTGTCGAACCCTGCCTGTGGGGTGTCACAGGGTTCAGTGTTGTCCCCCATGTTATTTGCGGTATATATGTTCCCATTGGGGGACATTATAAGACGGTATGTGCTGAGCTTTCATTGCTGTGCTGATGACTCTCAGCTCTACGTGTCTTTTGTGCCCGAGCAGGAGTCCGATTCAATCACAGTGTTTAACAACTGCCTGCTGGAGATACAGAACTGGATGAGTACCAGCTGGCTTAGGGTGAACTCAGGAAAAACAGAGGTATTGGTGGTGGAGCCAGGGGTGAGGATGTTAAGCTTATGGGCGGGGAAACCCTCAGGTTTATTTCTGAGGGGGACCCCGCTTATGGAATCTGGCCAGGTGCGTAACCTTGGTGTTATGTTTGATGAGGGCCTGACCCTGAGGGCACAGGTGTCAGCCGTAGTCAAATCATCCTTTTTCCATCTAAGGAATATCGCACGGGTAAAACACCTGGTCCCACTCGAAGATCTTCCTATCCTGATCCACGCCTTAGTTGCCAGTCGTTTTGATTACTGCAATGCCCTTTATCTAGGGCTGCCGGGGGTGGATATCCGCCGCTTGCAGCTGGTGCAGAATGTGGAGGCCAGGTTGTTGACTGGAAGCCCTAGATCCAGCCATAACACCTGTGCTGCACAAACTGCACTGGCTGCCTGTATAGTGGCGGATCACCTGCAAGGTCGCATTGCTGACCTATAAGGCCCTACACGGTTGGGACCCCACTACCTGAAAGAACTCCTGGTTTCTTACCGTCCCTTCCGCTCCCTCCGATCCTCTGGCGAGGGATTGCTAGTGATTCCCAAGGTAACCTTGAAAACATCCGGTGGAAGAACTTTTGCCTTTATGGCACCCACATAGAAACATAGATTTTGACGGCAGGTAAGGACCGCTTGGCCCACCCAGTCTGCCCATTTCCCTACCTATTGGATAAGCTGCAGATCCTATGAACCCTGTGGAATTCTCTACCTTGTCAGATACGTGATAGCCTGACTGTAGAAGGATTTAAAA
The DNA here is from genome assembly GCA_016271365.2 of Neoceratodus forsteri. NCBI lineage: Eukaryota > Metazoa > Chordata > Ceratodontiformes > Ceratodontidae > Neoceratodus > Neoceratodus forsteri. The sequence continues at coordinate 253,967,101 of CM028129.1, read as the reverse complement.
AAGCTTTGAAAACTCTCTTATTCAAACAAGCATTTCTGGAAATATAACGTCTGCAATGTATAAAGGTGTTTTAATTATTATGGATTTTAATATTGTTATGTTGAAATTTTGTAAAGGCGCCCTGAGCTCAGGAAGGGTGCCTTATATAAATAAATTTTACCTTACCTACCTTACCTTACCTTACCTCACTATTTCTAGCCTACAGGCTCCTCACCTCCCTCGGTTACCATATGTTGCACTGGACTGTGAATGCATTGTAGTATGTATAAGATAAGGCCTCCCTGAGGCGGCTTACTACCAACGCATATCATGCATTGCTGTGGCTACCAATTGTATAGGTCTTAACCGTTCGTTAGATAAATATGTCAGTAGCTCTGCCCTGTTTTAGCTACCAAATGTATAGGCATTAACCAGTGCTCATTGTACTTATACTCTGCATGATTGCTTACCCACATTTATTCTATGTATGTACTATGACTCTAAGGGTTGTAATTCCGATTTCCTAAATAAATAAACAAACAAAGTGGTGGTAGAAATAAATCTGGATATTCTTGTATTTTACCACTTCCTGTCTCCATGCTGTGAGGAGGACCATTTCTTTGACCTGATAGTGAAGAAATTTCATAATGATAGAATGAAGGTGCTCTCTAGGACCGGGCTGCGATCCAAGAGCATGATGGACCCTTTCCAAATCCAGGTTGAGGTTGGCCAGTAATTGTAAAGTGTCTTTCATCAGTTTCTTATTCCTGCTTTAAAGTACCTCAGTGCAAAAAGTTGTAAGTTCAGCGAGCAATCTATCATTGGTTACTTCCGTCATGTTGATGCCTGCAGGACCGCGTGGTGGTGAGACTGCACTTCAGCAGGTAACTGCATAGTGCTCTCTGATCCCAGCCATGAAGCTGTAGGTTGGTGTGCAGTGTTGTGTTTTTTTTTTTTTTTTTTTTTTCCTGAATCTTCCGTCTATTTGACATGCTGTAGTTCGACGTACATAGATACATAGACAGTGTCGGAAGATAAGGGCCTATGGCCCACCCAGTCTGCCCATTTGAGCTTGTAATTTCAGTTTATGTTTTCTCAGAAGTCTGTTGCCCCTTACCCCTGACCTCCAGAATTCCTTTATGTCTATCCCATGCATTCTTAAATCCTGTGATTGTTTCAGCCCCCACCACTTCCTCTGGCAGGGTGTTCCACTTGTCCACAACCTGTTCTGTGAAGAAATTCTTCCTCACGTTTCCTTTGAATCGTCCTCCCTCCAACTTCATCCCGTGCCCACTAGTTCTGGAACATCTTTTTCACTTAAAAATAGTGTATTCCTGCACCCTGTTCTTCCCTGTAAGATACTTGTATGTCTCTATCATATGCCCTCTCTCCCTCCTCTCCTGCAGGGAGTACATATTCAGTTCCTTCAACCTGTCCTCATAGGACTTGTGATGCAATCCATGCACCATCTTTGTTGCCCTCCTCTGAACCTTCTCTACCTCTGTCTCACGTCCCCACGTAGGTAAGGTCTCCAGAACTGTACACTGTACTCCAGGCGGGCCTCACTAGTGTCTTGTATAGTGGAATTATGACCTCCCTTTTCCTGCTGGTGATGCCCTGCCTATGCATCCCAGCATCCTATTTGCTTTACCTGCTGCATTGTCACACTGTCCTCTACCTTGAGGTCATCAGAGATGATAACCCCAAGATCCCTTTCCTGCTTGGTGCATGCTATATCCTCACCCCCAACTGATATATTGTGCCAGGGTTTTGTGCCCATATGCATTATCTTGCACTTCTTTGCATTGAATTTCAACTGCCAAACCCCTGACCATTCTTTAAGTTTCTGCAGGTCCCTTCTTATTCTGTTTACACCCTCTAGTGTGTCTACTCTGTTACAGAGCTTTGTGTCATCAGTGAACAGTGAAATTCTGCCTTCTAGGGGTCCCTGAGAATGTCACTGATGAAGATGTTGAATAGGACCGGTCTCAGCACTGATCCCTGTGGTACCCCACTGGTCACTCTTCCCTCTGTGGAGTGACAGCCATTTACCACCACCCTCTGTGTCCTGCCGCCCAGCCAGTTACCTACCCACCACACTACTGTCCTGCCCACACCCATATTCCCCAGTTTGTGTAATAGTCTTCTGTGTGGCACAGTGTCAAAGGCCTTGCTGAAGTCCAGATAGGCCATGTCCACTGCCCTCCCCTGATCCACCTCCCTAGTCACCCAGTCAAAAAATTCAACGAGGTTGGTCTGACATGACCTCCTCCTGGTGAAACCATGCTGCCTTGGGTCCTGTAGTCCATTGACAACCAGATGTTCCACCAGTCTCTCCTTCAGTAGTGCTTCCATGATCTTCCCTACTACCGAGGTGAGGCTGACTGGTCTGTAGTTCCCCGCTTCCTCTTTGTTCCCACTTTTGTATAAGGGGACTACATCTGCTATCGTCCAGTCTTTGGGTACATCCCCTGTTTCCAGTGATTGACTAAACAGGATAGCCAGAGGTTCAGCCACCACCTCTCTTAGTTCTTTAAGGACCCTTGGGTGCACCCTATCTGGCCCCATTGCTTTATCAACTCTTATTACTTCCAGTTCCTTCAGGACCCTTTCTTGTGTCCATTTCTGCACCATTCTCACCCCTTGTACTCCCTTCAGACCCATTACCCTCCTCTTCCTCAGTAAAGACTGAACAGAAATACCTGTTCAATATGTCAGCTTTACTGTTGTCATCCTCCACGCGGCCCCCATCCTCCCCCTTCAGTCTCACTGTCCCTCCCTTTGCCTTTCTTTTTTCACTTATGTACCTGTAAAAGGTTTTGTCCCCTCTACCCACTGATTTTGCAATGTGTTCTGTCTGAGCTTTGGCTTCCCTTACTGACCTCCCTGCCTCCCTTTGCTTCTCCTAGTACTTCTCCCTATCCCCTTCTGCATGTGTCTTTTTGTATTGCCTGAATGCAGTCTTTTTGGCTTTCACTTTGTTTGCTATCTCTTTGGAAAACCATAATGGTCTCCTCTTCCTTTTCCTCTTGCTAACCTGCTTAATGCATAATTCTGTTGCTTTTGTAATCCCCATTTTAAATACTGCCCACTGTTCCTCAACCCCTGATTCCTGCCACATTCCCCTTAATGCCTCTTTCAAGTATCTCCCCATTTTCCCAAAGTCTGCCCCACTAAAATCCAGGATACGTGTTTTTGTGTGGTTTGGTTCTGCTGTTTCTGTGATTTCAAACCACAATGACTGGTGGTCACTGTTCCCCAGGTGCTCCCCCACTAATACCCCCATCACACTGTCCCTGTTTGTGAGCACAAGGTCCAGTATTGCCTTCTGCTGATTTGGTTCCATGACCAGTTGCTTGAGGAAGGCACCCTGAAGGGAGTCCAGGATAAATCTGCTGCTGGGATGCTCCAATCCACGTCTGGAATATTGAAGTCTCCAACCAGTACTATCTCACCCTTGTCTGCCATCCTTTGGATGGCTAGCATCAGCTCCCTATCTGTTTCTTCCTCCTGGGCTGGTGGTCTATAGACCACACCTGTGTGGATGGCTGGCCCCATTTTCCTTTCCAGCTTAACCCACAGTATCTCTCCCCTATTTTGTTCCTCCTGGATCTCTGTGGCCCTTATGTCATTTTTCACGTACACTGCCACTCCTTCTCCCTTCCTGCCTGCCCTGTCTCTTCTGAATATGTTGTAGCCAGGTATGGCCATCTCCCAGTCATGGTTATCATTACACTAGGTTTCAGTGATGGCCACAATGTCCAGGTCTGACTGCACCATGACAGCCTCCAGATCTTCCATCTTGTTGCTAAGGCTCCTGGCATTTGCACACATGGCTTTCCATGATTTGACCTCCTAGACTGTTTCATGTTCTACTCCAGCCCCTTCCTTGGTTGTCCTTATCCCTGGTTCTCCTTGTTGTCTGCCCTTCTGCTGAATTTTGCCCCTTTTCTACCTATCCACCTCTTGGGCGCTAATCTCCATCTTTTGCACACTGCTTTGTAGAGATAGCCACTCCTCTGGGTCACTGGTTCCACTGCTAGCTGTGGGGGGTGAGCAAGTAGGTACCCTCCTTGCTGGCCTGCCACCACCCCCCCTTTGCTAGTTTAAATGCTTGTCAGTGTAGCATTTAAACTTATCACTGAGTGCTTGGATTCCCCTCCAGGATGGATGCAGGCCATCAGGCTTGAACAAACCTCCATCCCTCCAGGTGGGTACCCAGTCACCAATGAGTCCAAACCCTTCCTCACAGCACCAGTTCTTCAGCCATGAGTTAAAGTTCCTGGTGCATGCACCCCTGTGCTCTCCCTTGCCTCTCGCAGGTAGTACTTCTGAGAGAAAGTGACAGAAGTAGTTACTTGCTTGAGATCCCTCCCCAATTTCCTAAACTCTTCCTGAACGTCCTTTGGCTCCCCATTTGCCAGGTCATGAGTACCTAGGTGGATAATGACATCCAGCTTACCCTCCCGTCTTGCCTTCCCAGTGATCCCCAGGATCTTCCTTCCATCCCTCCATGCCGTGGCACCTTGTAGGCACCTCATTTCTCTGACCTCCCCCTCCTGTGTTCCTAGCTGGATCCCTCTTATGATGGAGTCCTCCACCAGGATTCGCTTCCTCCTCCTCTGGGGTCCACTGCTTTCCCCCACTGAGGTCACCTCCTTGGCTAACCTCCACATCCTTTCCTTCCACTTCTCTGGGTACCTCTATTTGGTTGTCCCCATTTGCCAGTGTGGCATATGAGTTCTTGAGTGGAATAGGATCTGGGATGTGCCTTTGCCTGACCGCTCTAACGCTCCCTGAGCCCACTGTCATCCAAGTGCTCCTTGTTCTCGGCATCCTTTGAGGCAGTTGCATTGGACTGGGTGGTCTCTGGATAGGGGTGATGGTACTCCTGACCCAGTTTACTTCCGCTCTGAGTCTGGCGACCTCATCCTGCAGTCCAGAGAGATGCATGCAAATAGGGCAGCACCTCAGTGTCCAGAAGGTCTGCCTGAATATGGCTGCCCCACAGCCACTGCATTGCACCACTCCCCACATTATACTGCTGTTCCACTACTTGTCTGCTACTGAAGCTCTCCTAGTTCCCTTTTTATTAATTTACTGTCCTAAAAATCCTGACACTGATCCTCAGATACTTTTCTTTAAAAAAAAGAAAATAAACCAATAAATAAATGAGTCAAAACACTTGTGCTGAGGGTGGGCTTCTTCACTCTTATGCCCCTCCTACTCCACACCCCTTACTATACCCTGTGTTTAGCTCCTGTCAATCAGATTTAACAGGGCATATAATTAAGAGTTGGTGGAAGGGGAGGGCGAAATTGCAGCAGTTAAAGACAGCAAAGAAATACACCACCACTACGTTTTAAATTTTCAACAGCCCAAAAATAATTCTAAGTAAAGACAACAAAGAAAGTACAGTGTCACTAAAAGCCCACAATCTAAGTTTAAAAGAAAAATAGTAATTACCAGTTACTGTAAAGCACTGAATTGAATATGTTTCCTTCCCCTTCTGGCTACTTCTGAGAAAATAAAACTCACTTGCTTCCTCAACTCTGACTAAGCCCCACCTCTAGTTATCACGTAGCTGAGTTCAGAGGCCAGACAATTAACACCTCTCACCCAAACTACAGGGCAAGTCAGACAAGTCAAGACTAAATTTGCAGCAATTAAAGACAGCAAAGAAATACACCACCACTACGTTTTAAATTTTCAACAGCCCAAAAACAATTCTAAGTAAAGACAACAAAGAAAGTACAGTGTCACTAAAAGCCCACAATCTGAGTTTAAAAGAAAAATAGCAATTACCAGTTACTGTAAAGCACTGAATTGAATATGTTTCTTGCTTAGTTCTGAGTGGGTATAGTGGGTTGTAGCACAGATTTCTTAAGTGATGTCTCTGGAGTGAGAGCTTCAGGCATCCATTAGGGATGTGACGTCACCAGAATTCCCGATAGATTCAAGGTTCTGTGCACTCCAGTTCATAGACTGATTTCAGAGAGATCTAATGGAGAGATGGGGGGACAAGGTGGTAGGGTGAGAATTGGAAGATTAAGTAGTCTGGGGAAGGAGTACATAAACTAAGGGAATAGGGTATAGGTCAAGGAAGATGCAGAAGAGGTGGGGACTTTTTATATTCAAAGTCAGCAATTATTTTTTCCCATTTGAAGGTGGAGGCAAAAATTGGGGGAATGGAATTGGGACGAGGGAACATCATCAACTGAACAGTTATGGTCTAAAATTAAAAGTAAGTCTCTCGAGTTGGAAGACTGATGTATCCCAAACAAAGTACTGTACAATAAAAAGGGGAAGGTCCCACAATGGTATATCAGCAAGGTCAAACAATCAATAAAAAAAGAAGGACCTACCAGGCACTAAAAAGGGATAATAACCCCTACAATACAAGCAGATATAAACTGACCCTGAAGGAATGCAAACGGTCCATCAAATTGGTAAAAAGGAAAACTGAGTTCAGACTGGCTCATACAAAGGACAATGACAAATCTTTTTTTGCTTATGTTAATAATAAGGCAGTTGACACTGCCATTTGGCCCCTAATAAACGAGACAATTTGACCATTGACCCTGCTGAACAAGCCCACATATTTAATGAATATGTTTGCACAGTCTATAATAAAAGCAATCATTGCATAAAAATAGGGAATGAAACAACAGCATCTGTTATTAGAAAACCAAATGAGGAAAAAATTAAAAGTTAAAAGGATAAATACTGCAAAATCAGCAGGGCTGGATGGATTACATCAAGACTCATAAAGAAAATAAATAAGTGGTTAGTTGATCCACTATATAAACTGTATAATATGTCCTTGGACACGGGAGGACTTGCAAGACTGGAGAACAGCAGTGGTTGTCCCAGCCTATAAGAAAGGGGGGGATGTGAGTAATTACAGGCCCAGTAGCCTAACTTCAATACTGGGTAAGCTGCTAGAGTCCTTAATCAAAGATGGAATACAGCAAGAGATTAGTTTGAGCAGTCAAGAGGGCGAAACATAACATGGCTTTAGACAACACAGATCATGCCTGACAAACAGTTGTGTTCTATGGAAAAGTAAGCAGACTCATAGACAACAAGACACCAGTCAGTGTCATCCACCTGGATTTAAAGAAAGCTTTCGATAAGGTACCTTACTCAAAATTAATACATAAAATGAATACATGGGAATAGATAAAACACTGGTGAGGTGGTACAATCATGGCTGAATGAGAGAACTCAGCAGGTACGGGTCAGAGGTCACCTTTCAGACAGAGGGCAAGTGAGTAGTGGGGTGCCCTAGGCCTCAGCACTGGGCCTTGTATTATTCACTGTCTTCATTTCAGACATGACAATAAATATGAAAAACTTTTGCACTAAGTTTGCTGATGACACCAAAATTGGAGCCGAGGTTGGGAACGTGCAGCAAGTAACTTCATTGAGAGAAGATTTAAAAATGATTGAAGAATGGGCTAAGATGACTGGAATGCACTTTAATTTAGATAAGTGTGTGATCATGCACCTAGGCAATGGGAATGAGGGGAATACCTACACACTAAATGGGACACAACTCAAAACTGTTGATAGTGAAAAAGACCTGGGAGTAATAGTCACCAGTGACCTCAGTTTTAGTAGGCAATAAGGTGAAGTAATTAAAAAGGCCAATAAAAATCATTGGATGTATTACTGCGGCATTCACTAGTAGGAATAGAGCTTGCAGTATTCCCCTGTATAGAGCAGTTGTCAGACGACACCTGGACTGTGGCACTCAACTGTGGAGCCCTTATTTGAGGAGGGACATCGATGTGATTGAGAGGGTACAGAGAAGGGTGACAAAAATGATCGATGACCTCCATGGTATGACCTATGAGGATAGACTGAGAGATCTAAACATGTACCCCTTGGAGCTCAGATGTATCAGGGGTGACCTACTCCAAATGTATAGACTCTCCAGGGACAGTAAACTAATGGGCAGTCTTGAATTCCAAATAAATAGTAGGGATTTTGCCCTTAGAAGTCACAGTTTTCAGTTGAAATTGACATAGCCAAAAAGAAACCTAAGGAGGAACTTCTATACCCAGCGAATAATCCCACTATGGAACAGCCTACCGAGAGAAACAGCAGAGGCCAGTACCTTTTTTATGTTTAAAACAGACTAGATAAACACCTTTTAAAAGAACATGGGACTAATTGACCTGCAAGTTCAGGAGATGGACTCCATGGGCTAGTGCCTTCTGTTCATCTTATTTTCCAAGTATAGATCCAGGTACAGGAAGATCGATGGGGAGGAGTTAGGCGGCTAGAGGAGAGAGTTGCAGGGTTCATTTTTGGGTGGGGGATTGGGACAGTTGGTACACATTTTTTTATTTTGTTCCACCTTTTCTTGTACCTTGGGGACAAGCGACTCGCTGTTCTAGAGCTTTTAAACAGCTGTTTTACGAATCTGGGCTCGACTGAACATTATGACCCATTATTTTTTTCATTTGACCCTTACTTTTTATACCCAGTGGGTCAGTGTCCCACACAGATAAATATCTGAAATGAACCCTGGAGTTGGTGATTTAAACAGGAACTAGGAGTTGCCTCGATCTTTGAAAATAATGGAGGCATAGTGTTTGGCTTTAGGGCAACTTTAGGGAAAAAAAAGGACAAGAGGTTGGTCTACTTGAGTTCCTCCCTCCAGTCAGCTGAGGAGGAGAAACCTGTAGTAGTAGCAGAGTTTATTTCTTTGTGATGTGCTTCCCCGGAGGCTTAGGGCGCCATTACAGTTAACACAGCAGCAGAAAAGACCATGAATAATTATACAGACAAATATACTGCATATTACATACCACTAACTTCGATAAATATCCATATAAGCTAAAAGTACTATGGCAGATAAACACAGGGACCCTCACTCCCTACAAGACAGTGCTAAGAGATGGGTCTTAAGACCCCTTTTAAAGGTCTCCACTGAGGGAACCTCCCACAGGGCCCTCAGGAGAAAATTCCATAAGACTGGGCTTGCCACTTCAAAGGCCCAGTCCTGTGAGGTTTTAAGCATGACCCTAGGAATAACAAGGAGACCCTCCTCAGTGGAATGGAGAGGGTGTGAGGATGTGTAAGGACACAGGAGATCAGGCGGGTAACTCAGGTCTAGCCCATGTAGGGCCATGAAAGTTAGTAACCCAACTTTAAAGGAGATAACATCACTTAACCTGCAGCCAGTGCAGTTCACGTAGCACCGGGAGACATGGCTAGACCTCAAAAGACCAGTCATCAACCTAGCAGCTGCATTTTGCATTAGCTGTAGGCACCACAGCATACCTCCACTGACCCTAAGGTACAGAGCGTTATAGTAGTCAAACCTCGAGGTTACAGAAGCTTGCACCAGTGTGGCCAGGTCATCAGGGGGATAAGGGGTTTAACCTGGGAGACATTCCTTACAACTGCCGACACCTAAGCCTCAAATGTTAGTCCTTCATCCAGAATGATTCCCAGGTTTTTCACCTTAGCAGCAGCCACAAGCCCAGAGGAGCCAACCAAAGCTCTGTCTGTCTCTCTGCAGCTGCTATTCTGCCTCTGCAACCTGGCTCAACCATCAGTACTTCAGTTTTATCAAGGCTGAGTCTCTGCCAGCTCAGTGACATCCAGTCTTGGGTCTTGGCCAGGTACTTATTAAACAGATCAACCATGCCAGGCGTCCTGGGTGCAAAAAATAGATGGTATCATCTGCATAACAGTGCAGCCCAACTCCATACTGTTTAGTGATGCCTCCCAGGGGCAATATGTACACTGTGAACAACATGGGTGACAGGACTGTGTCCTGGGGTACCCCACAAGGCAGAGCCATCGGGAGCAAGGAGAAATTTCCCAGCACTACCCTTTGTGTCCTGTCAGTGGTGTAGGACTTAAACCAGCAGATGACATTGCTGGTGAGTCCTGTGTACTCCCTGAGTCAATCCAATAACAACCCATGGTCCATGGTGTCAAATGCTAAGGAGAGGTCGAGAATGAGAATTGGCAGCTCTCCCCTGTCTCTTGCCCTGAGAAGGTCATTGTGCATCCTGACCAGCACAGTCTCTATGTTATGCCTTGACCTAAAACCAGACTGGAGAGGCTCATAGATGTCAAAGGCAGTCAGGTGTGCCTCGAGCTGCAGTGCAGCCATCTTCTCAATAACCTTGCCAAAAAGGGCAGGTTAAAGACAGGTCAGTAATTCGCTTCTTCAGAAGGGGATTCACCAGTGCATTTTTCAGTGTGACTGGGAAGATCCCCTCTGACTAGGAGCACTTGACAGTCCAAGCGAACACCAGGCCCAACTGCCCGACACATATAAATAGTAGCTGACTCGAGTCTGGATTCAAGTTTACAAAATGTTGGCCGCAGTTCCGAAATCACCCACCTCATCCATCGTATATAGTGTCCCCTTGGCCATTGAATGCTGTTGAGTCCGATTGACTCGACCCATTTGGGCTGTAACAGCCCACTTGGTGAGATCTCAGCTCAAATAGAGGACGTCCAGTCAGAAAGGAACCGGGCAAACTCTTTGCATTTAGCCGATGAAACAGCACTCACGAGCTCCAGACAGGCCAGATGAAGAAGCCTGTCAACAGTCTGGAAAAGCTGAACTTACTGGTTCTTTCTAGCAGTAGCAGTCTCCCTGGACAGGAATTCTGCCTTCTTATGGGTGATTGCCCTTTATACTCACTGTAGTGAGTAACCAAAGCCACTGTGACCTCCTGGGAACTGGACCTCCTCCATTAACACTCCAGCCTCTGACCCTCTGTTTTATCTCCCTCAGTTCAGCGTCATACCAGCATGAGCCAAGGCATGAAACCAGTGGGCGTACACAAGCTGGCACCACAATGTCAAAGGCTGCTGGACATCTCTATTATAGGCTGCCAAAGCTTCCTCTGAACCTGTGGCACATGCCATCAACACATCAGAAGTGTCCAGCACCGCCAAGAGTCCCTCCAGCTGAATCCCTCATAAATGGCGAAACTGGACAACCTCCATGGTGGGTGGGCTACAAAGGGGGGCTTTGAAGATGAACCTGACTGTCCAGTGATCCGACAAACTGATAGGATCAATCTCGGGGTCTTCTACCTCAAGTCCCAGAGAGGACACCAGGTCCAAGGTGTGGCCATGTTGAGTTGCAAAAGAAACCGTTTAAGTTGTGCGAGTCCCAGGGATTCCATTACCTGAGGAAATCTTGCCCAAAATGCAAGAATTTGTCATCGATCCAGGCACTGAACTCGCCCAGAGTCAACCATCAAAGTGACTCCAACATGCTGTTGGTGACAAAGTCCACAGTTTATAGCTGAAAATCTGCCTTGTGTTCTGAAGACCATAAATGAGCATGATCCAACAGCCTGCAACCAGATCTCCCCACACACAGCCACGCATTCATATGAGGTATCCCCCACGGGGTGCACCACCAGGTTCAGCTCAGATCTATAACAGATGTCCTCTTCCCTTTGCGGTCCTTCCACGGGCACTGGCGATGGAGAACTCCGTTGGGACCACTGCCTCCTTTTTTTTCTTCTAAGTACTTATCAAGCCTTTGTTTGAAAGTTGTTACAGTATCACAGTTGCTAGCACCTTCTTCGAAAGTCTATTCCAAGTGTTAACTCTTCGTTCTTCTTGAGGTTTTCCTAGCATCTTCCTCCATTACAGACATTTAAAGACCATAATCGTGTCCTCCAGATTGTTTTTTTTTTTTCCCTCTTATGGAAAACTACTCCAGTTCTGTCAGCGGTCCTAATAGCCCATGTTTTTAAACATTTCAGTCACCTTGGCTGCTCTCCTCTGTGCTCTCTGTCTTGTATTTTTTCTGAGATATGGGAACCAGAGCTGCACAATGTATTAAAAGGATGTGCCTAACCAAGGATCTGATTATAGGGGCATTATAATATCTCTTGATTTGGCTTATGAAGTTTGGCTTGATGCAGGCCATGATTTTGTATGCCTTGCTGACACCCTACACTGCTGCTTCCATTTAAAATTGCTGCTGACCAATACTCCCAGATCTTTTTCCTGCTTGGATTCAATCATCTCTTTGCCATTTACCGTATATATTCAAGCATAAGTCAGGTTTTCAGTACCAAAAAAAGGCACTTCAGAAAGGGGACTGTACTTACATGTAAGGTTGACATAGCTGTGAGGTTGACTTATACACAAAGCTTCCATGGCTGTTTCTTACTTTTGTCTGCGTGTTTTTAATCAGCGGCCCCACTGCCGCCCTGCCCCCCCAACACACGCGCACACACACACACACACACACACACGACCCAAATGCACCTACTGGCAGCTCATCTTGTAATGAGTGCTGTCCCGAGGCAGTATGGCACAGTGGTTAAGACCACTGAGCTGCAAGCCTGGAGAACTGGGTTTGAATCGCACAGCCCCCACTTGCATACTATGTGTCCCTGAGCAAGTCACTTAATTTCCTTGTACTCCCAGGTCGCACCTGGAAACACGCTTTAGCTTAGTGTGCCTTTCCTGGTTGAACAATTTCCCCTTTCCCCACATTCCTCCTGGGGCGCAATCAATGCCACATCAAGCTGGAGAAGGTGATTATGCAAGTGAAAACTGGGAGTGGCATACAAGAACACATAACTTATAAACAGTACCATGGGCCAGCCCGGTGGCGTAGAGGGCTGAGGCGCTGGCGCCTTACCTCGACCCACGCCGGTGACCTGGGTTCAGGAATTAGCCGGGTGCAGGAGGTCTCCATGGGGGCGGGAGCTGGATGGAGCTGCCAACAGGCAGGCTCTCTCTCTCCGGGGAAGCACGTCCCTTGGCTGATAGCGTCCCCCAGTGGAGGCTGGAGGACGCTCGGGCCAGAGGGGAGCCTAGGCAGTAGGCCAGGGGTGGGGGAAGGAGGCGGTGACCGGGGCTGTCCGGCGCATGTGCGCCGACTCCTGGGGTCTCCGGGAAAGAAAAAACGGAAAAATGCCGGTCGGCAGGGTGAAGACTGACCCCCTGCAGGCGCCGCTCCCGGGCCTGGCAGGTAGGAAGCAGATGATTCTGAGGGACCGGGCTGGGGGGGGGGTCGGTCAGATGGGGGCCGACCGGCAGAGGGAGAAAATGTGCCATGATTAAAAATAAATAAATAAATAAACAGTACCATGGTTGTGGACTGAGGGGAGTATTTTTTGGGGGTACTTCAATGATGAAGTGATGCTATTAAGGTGTTGAGAAGCACTTTTATGTGGGGGGGCAATCTATATGTGAAGCATTTCTATAAATATACAAAGTTTCATAAGGAAAGGGGGTTGATTTTATACTCAAGGTTGACCTATTTGCAAGTATATATGGTAGTAGCATTTTGCCATCAGATTCTTTCCTAGATTCATCACAAGTGGAAGCAAACTGCATTGCCCACTTTTACAAAATGGAAAAAGCATGTTGGATGTATTGGATATTGATGGGTGTCTTAGTCACCAGTCAGTTAAGTTAAAGACCTGTGCCTCACGGGGACCCTATCTAAACTCCTTCCTTTGTCGCACACCACTACAGCAAAAGTGTAGGAAGCCTTGGCCGCTGAGTTGATTTCTAGGTACTGCTGACTGGAAACAATGACTGTTATTATTCTGTTGGTAGATCTGAAACAAAGTATAATATATGTATTGTATATAAAAAAATGTATTTTTTGAATGTCTTGTGAATTATGCTCCCCATTGAAAATGAGCTTTTAACTCAGTTGGTTTACCCAAATAATTTACTACTACTACTAACTGATACACTAAACTTTAGCATGGGATCGATAGACCTATGAACTTTGTACATTTTTTGTATCCATAGTTTTATTTTTATTCATGTTGTGATCTGTTGTATATTCTTTAAGTCTCAGTACAACTTAACATGAAGAAAAATATTTAGTTGTGTTACAGTAATAAAGAAAAAGGTTGTAAAGAGCCAGGTTATCTGTCAACTGAGAGATTTGTGGGGGCTATTGTTTTGCTGTTTGTTACTGGTCAGTGGCATGTTAAACAAATGATCACTGTTATGTTGGAACCAAATGCAGTGCAGAAATTCTGTGAAGCGGTGAGGTCCAGATGAGGTTAATATTTGTCATTGTGTGTTCTGTTTTTAAAGATTTAGTCTTGGAACAATTCTCCGTCTCCCTCCAGGAGTCCAAAGCCATATAATTGTAGAATGTGTGGACGCACGGCTTGCACACTGGCACCTGATGAGATAACAACAGCCTGCAGGTATCAAAGCAATGGCAAGTGGAGAAAACCTGACTGGAAAGATGGGGACCAGGATAAATACAGGCCTTCATATAACAAGAGCCCACAGTCAAACAGCCCTGTTCTCGTGTCTCGCAAACATTTTCAGAAGGTAACTGTGGAACTGTTGTGTGCATATACAATTGGTTACTAACTTTTTGTTTGTGGTACTTTAGATGTATATAAAAGGATAGCATCCTAGTATACTCTTTTTAATTTAGTATGCTTTTATGCCACCTTGTCTCCTGCATTGTCCTTGTTAAGCTGCCCCTCCCCACACAGTCATCTCCTTCTTCCTCATGGCTTACCACTCATGGCAGGGCAGTTGGAGTGAGCAGATATCCCATCAAAACTTAAGTCTGGTGTGGAGGTTGGTGCATCATTCAATGGTGTGGGCCTGCCAGTCGGGGGCGGCTTCATTCTGCAATGGCCAGGGTTTTTTCTTGTTACCTCTCTTCCCCTTGAATGTTCCGGCTAAGGACACTAGCGACAAGCACATGCCACGCTTGCTTGCACCGTTGTTAGGGAACCTTCTCTCTCTCCCTCCCTCCTCTGAGTGGCTCTTGCTTGCACTGCCAGTGGCCACCCATGGTCACCAAGGTGGTGGTGTTGTGGCACAGCTCAACACCCATCTTCCCCAGAGAAGGAGAGTGTTTACTGGGATGCTCAAGCATCCTGAACCTGGGTCACTGGCATGACAGGCAGTAATGTACTGCTCTACCACTTGGCCGGCCAACATTCTGGTACAGTTAACTACAATTTAAACATGCCTGCACTGCATTATAATGTATATAGTGACTGTGATGGGCATATGACAAGACTGATCTATTAATTTCTTTTGTTAGCATCGATATTTTCCTTTTATAGGTTCTGTTATTTGAAAGCAGATGAAAACATGGCTTCCAAGTCACATGTCCAGGCAGGTCTTGTGGGAAATGCTGGTTAACTGCTCAGTGTGGCTTTCCCATGAGCTCATTTAAGCTGCACATCCTGGCAGATGGGAGGGTGCGATTTCGAGCACCTCCGACATCCTGGAAAACAAAATTGTAAAGCTGGACAGAGGAGGTCTAGGTGTGAAAGACGTCTGCAAAACAAAATTCTAAAACTGGACAGAGGAGGCCTGTTGGCTTAGATGATGTCATGCATACCACACACACATTGGGGAGAACAGGGGGAACTGTCACTCAAAAGGGTGAAGTCACTCCCCTCCTCCAAAGGGTATAAGCCAAGGGAGTGGGTCAGGCCCTCGCTCTCCCTCTGAAACACTCAACATTTGAAGGCAAGAGGGCTTTGCTAGGCCTAGGTAAGACAGCACAGTTAGGGACAGCATCTCTGTAGCTAGTGGATAGGTATAGAGTTTAGGTGAGGAAAGCTCAGATTTTTTTCTATACATCAACTGTCTGTGTAACTTGCTTTATTTTCTGTTTCTTAGTAAACAGACAGTCCTTTTGTTTTACTGTAAATATATACTGTTTGTACTTACTTGTAGTTCTTCTAGTAAAGAATCCATTTTTTATAGAATCAGTGACTACTTGTTTTATTTAAAGAGGTAATTTTACTATTTCTGCTGGGCTCTGTTTGCAGTCCGTCTCCGAAGGGCACTCTACCAATAGTTAGTGTGTTGAGCTGCCTGACCTTGAGCAGGAGGGAAAGACAGGTTTCTGTGTCCTGGTAAAAAATCAGGTGGTGGCAAAGGATTAGAAGTCCCAGAGGAACTGCCCTGTAAGCAAGGGGGCTGAGGGGCAGTCTCCGTCCCTGAAAAATAGCAACATAGTAATTTTAAAGTTGGAAGGGGCTCTAGGTCCATCGAGGCCCACCCCACCCCTCACACTTCACAAGCAAGGATGAAATGTGTATAGTATGCTTTGCAGACAGGTACCAGTTTACAAGCATTCCCTGCTCCCTTTACTACCCAGGATACTGGTGATCCCCTTGGTAAGCAGAAATTTGTCCAGGCTTACTTTAAAGGTCGTACTGTCTTTATGTCCACTGTCTTTGCTGGTGGGCTGTTCTGTAGGTTCACCGCTCACTTGGAGACAAAGTGCCCCCTAATGTTACCCCAGAATATACCACATTTGAAGGACGCATCCCAACTTCCTGTTACAGGACTCCAAATCAAACATCCCTGACTGTTTGAGCTTGTTAACCTTGAATATGTGAAAGACTGATGTCCTGTTCATTCAGCCTCTTTTTCTCCAGGGTGAACATGTTATAGGCCTCCAGCCTCTTTCATAGCTTTTGTGCCCTGTGTTCTTTGTGGCATTTCAAGTCATGATTTCTTTGGCTGGGCTCCTAGGTTTCTGCAGTGGCATTTATACTTTTTGCTGCGGTATGACTGTTTTTTTTTTTTGGTGTGTGTGTGTGTGGCAGTATGCAGTCCTGTTTTGGCTAAAATATGATGTGATGTCATCAGTGGCATTATGTGCTGGGCATACAGGAAGGGCTTGAGAACAAACAAAGAGGGAAAGGAACCCATGCACTATAGAAAAACTGTATATTTCAATAAAAAAAAATAACCTAGAGCAATGAATTCTGTGGAGCTGCATGTATTCTGTGGCATGATTCAAGTTCTGCGGAAGAGTTTGCGGACATGGAATCACAGAATTCCAGGGATCTTTTTCATGCCACTGACAGTTTTGGTGGTCCTGTGTTGCTTTCTTTTGGCTGCCTCAGTTATCTTTATGTTTTGGGCAGACCAAAACTGCATATAGTACTCCAAGTAGGGTCTGACAGGGGTCTTGTAAAGTAGCAGGATTAATATCTCTGCTGTGCAGGTCACCCCCTTTTTAAAGTCCCCTTTGACAGCAGCCATGCGCTGCTTACTCCAGGTTCTTTTTCCTCTTTGACTGCAGCAAGAGGAGCACACAGTTGTAGGTTCCACATCTGTTTTTCCTGTCCAAATGTAGAACCTTGCATTTAGCTATACTGAATTGAATCGAAGGCTCAGAGAATTCGACCAATAGCCCAGCTTGTTAGTTTCTAAAAGAAAACAAGGGGATGTTCAGAAGGGGACCTCTTTGAAAACACTCTGTTGCTGTCTCATTTTCCTTTTTTTTCTTCTTTTTTAATTATTCTCCCCATCCTGTTTTCTTCTTTTTTCCCAGTCCCCCAGGCCAGTATTTAGGATCACAGCAACTGAAACCCTTCCTCCATCTGAGAAAACAGATGAGCGGTTGCCTTCACAGCTGATGCTAGTGCCACTTCTTGGTTACCCAGATTGAAGGGGGGGGGTGATTTTGTGTGGACTGTGCAATCCCTCCCTCTTGAGGAGCTAATTGCCTCACCCCAGCAATGTGCTTGGCTCCCAGCTAGCTTCAGTTGGGGATTGTGGGACTCGAAAGCTAACCCTGGTCTCCAATTTAACAGCACAAGATGCTGTGGCCATACCACTGGGTAGACCTTCAGTCTCATTTCATTTGCTAAAGGAAATCTGTCACACACACACACACACACACACACACTCTTACTTTTTTTTTTTTAGTTTATTTTCTTTCTCCAAAGCATTGATTCACATTAAAGGGGCACTGTCAGCTTTGCCCCTTTGTTTTTTTGCCAAATGTGAGCTGTGTACCTCTTGGCACACTGCACACACCATATATATGTGTGTATATATGTGTATATATATATATATATGTATGAAATATCAATCTTTTTACTGATTTTCCTAATTTGTGTAGCAATATTTGGGCGCTCGGTCTGACAGTCACACCCCTGTGTACCGGAAGCACATAGAGGTCGGGAACATGTGTCTGCGACGACGCTGTCCTGAAGTGTCATTTTTTTTTTTTTCTTTCAGATGCAAAATGGAAACTCATATTGATCCTGTCCCTTCTGTCATAATAAAATGTTGCTGATACCTCATGGCATAAATTAGTGTCGGAGACTTGATTAGCGGCATTTGCTAATCAAAATTAACAAGCATTTGTCAATGCCGAATGTTGCTCGCTTCTATGTGCTGTTTAGGTATTTGAAAGTCATTGGAGTGCAAATATTGAAAATTTGCGAATTTACGAGCGTGCGTAGGAACTGCGCAATGCACGCTCGTAAAACAGTCATTTTTAGGAATTTTTTCACCAAATTTTCAACATAGCCATTTTAAGACCTCTGCTCATCAACAGTGTCACTGTGATTTTGTTAATGTGTCCCATACATTGAGTTTGCACACCGACTGCGCCATTGTGCGCTACATGGGCGGAAAGATGTTTTGGGCAGGATGTGAAAAATGACAGCTGTACTGCTCATAAGGAGGTGTGGTAAAATGACAATGTTGAAAATCTGGAGTGAGAAATATTGAAAATTCGCAAACCTACGAGAGTGCGTGGGAACTGTGCAACGACAATTTAAAACAGTCATTTTTAGGAATCTTTTCACCAAATTTTAAAATTCTCATTTAAGATCTCTGCTCTGAACAGTGACACTGTGATTTTCTTAATGTGTCCCATACATTAAGTTCGCACACCGACTGAGCCATTGTGCGCTTCATGGGCGGAAACATGTTTTGGGCAGGATGTGAAAAATGACAGCTGTACTGCTCATGAGGAGGTGTGGTAAAATGGCAATGTTGAAAATCTGGAGTGAAAATATTGAAAATTGAAACTTACGAGCGGCAAGAGAACAGTGCAACACACCGTAAAACAGTCATTTTAGGAATTTGTTCACCAAATTTTCAACACAGGCATTTTAAGACCTCTGCTCATGATCAGTGTCACTGTGATTTTCTTAATGTGTCCCATACATTGAGTTCACACACCGACTGCGCCATTGTGCGCTACATGGGCGGAAACATGTTTTGGGCAGGATGTGAACAATGACAGCTGTACTGCTCATGAGGAGGTGTGATAAAATGCCAATGTTGAAAATCTGGAGGAAAATATTGAAAATTGCGAAACTTACGAGCATGCGAGGAACTCGCGCAATTCATCAGTAAACAGTCATTTTTAGGAATTTTTTCACCAAATTTCCAACATAGCCATTTTAAGACCTCTGCTCATGAACAGTGTCACTGTGATTTTCTTAATTTGTCCCGCATTGATTTTGCACACCGACTCGCCATTCCTCGCTACATGGCGAAAACATTTTGGGTGAGATGTGAAAATGACAGCTGTACTGCTCATAAAGGTGTGGTAAAATAGGCAATGTTGAAAATCTGAGTGAAAATATTGAAATTTGCGAACTACGAGCCTGCGTGGGAACTGCATAACCGCTCAGTAAAACAGTCATTTTAGATTTTGGCTCGAAATTTTCCACATGGGGTTTTGGGACCCTTCTCATGAATGATGTCACTGTCATGGCAGTATTCGGACCTGAAGGGTGATTTACATGATCACTGCGGTGAAATCACCCTTGAACCAGCTCTTGTCACCATGACAGTGACATCATCAAAATTCATATAATAGTAGTGCAAACTCCCAAAAATACCAGATATACAACAAAGTTAAACCCCCTCTAGCCCATTATACAGCTTACCGGCATTTCCTCAGGTTCGCAGTCGGCTTTGAAGAGTGCAGCATGTGTCCCGGTCCACGAAGATCGTGTGCTGAGTCGGGTAAGTATGGGAATTGGGGGTGTGGGAGGCTGAGTGCGCCCAGTGGGTGGAGTGCCGGGTTATGGGGGGTAGGAGGCCAGCGCACTTGGGACCCAGATTTCGTTTTCAGGTATTTAAAAAGCGGCGTGGGACCCTTTGCCACGCTAGGAGGGCTCCCAGCATAGGCGAGGGGCGTTGGGGGGGCGTTCAGCCGACGAGGATTAGGCACCCCGTCGGCCATAAATTTGTTGCCATGCTGGGGTGGGCTCCCAGCGTGGCAAGTTTTAAGGCGTTCACCGTGACGAGATTAGGCACCCCCGCTCGGCCGTAAATTTGTTGCCACGCTGGGTGGGCTCCAGCGTGGCAAAAGGCAGGCGTTCAGCCCGGCGGGATTAGGCACCCGTCGGCAAAGAATCCGCTCCCTTGCTGGGGTGGGCTCCCAGCATGGCAGCTGACTGGGGGGAGGGGCGCGGCTCAGCCGGCGGGGATTAGGCACCCGTCGGCTGCACAGTCGTCTTGAGAAGCGCATATGCGCCTGCGGGGGAGCTTTAGCGTGGGCAGCCTCTTATCGGTGCTCACTGAGCGTAGCTCCCCGCACTCAACTGTATGCCACCATTTTGGGCGTCATAGACAGCTCAAATGCGATAACTGCTGAAACATGCCTCCCAGCACACTGACTGAATTGGAGTAGGAGGTGACACACCTCCGAAATCTCCGATGATGGCACTATGTTTCTTGCACATGCGTGCAAGCAACATAAAAATGACTAGTGATTGGCCGAAGTTGATTAGCAATTCAAAAAAATGGGGATTTTTTTACTTTTAACCATAAATTACTACTTATCATTGCATAAATGTATAAAATACACATTGTACACATAGTGTCGGACATAATCTTATTTTATGCCATTTTTGACACAAAGTCAATAAATGTCTCTTTTCTCATCACTGCAAAAGCAGGGCACACACTTATGTAGTTCAGTAAATGTCTCTTTCCCCATCACTGCAAAAGTATGGCACAACACTTCAGACAGTTTTGAATAAAATGTACCCCCCCCCATCACTGCCAAAAGCAGGGCACAACACTTTTGAGTAGTTTTAGTAAATGTCCCTTTTCCCCTCTTACTGCAGAAGCAGGTCATCACAGAGTTTTAAGTAAAATGTCTTGCCTTCCCACCCCAATCACTGCCAAAAGCAGGGCACAGCACTTTTGAGTAGTTTTAGTAAATGTCCCTTTTCCCCTCTCACTGCAAAAGCAGGTCATCACAGAGTTTTAAGTAAAATGTCTTGCCTTCCCACCCCAATCACTGCCAAAAGCAGGGCACATTCACTTTTGTGTTCAGAATTTCTTTTCCCATCACTGCAAAAGCAGGGCACAGCACTTGGAGTAGTTCAGTTAAGGTCTCTTTTCCCATAATTTTGTTTTTTAAAATTACTCTGGAACTTTAATGGATTCTTAAATTCTGTGAGTTACTGGTTGTTCCCTAGGGGCAAAACATGGCCTTCTGCCCACCACCCTGTCCTTAACGTTCCAGGCCTTCAGCCTTGCCAGTGTGCCCTTCTTTGTTTCCATTTGTGCAGCAGTCCCCCTGTAGTGTGTGCCTGCCTCAAGTGGTTGGTTCTTCCCTCCGCAATTCCCTGCCCATAAATAATGAAATTTTTTTTGTTTTTTTGTAGAGTCCCCTTCCTCCTGTTGCGCTTCGCCGAAAACAGCGCCGATCATTTTTCCCACGCTGACACCAGGTGGGAGGAGCAGTTGGGACATCCTTCTTACCACAGAGTCAGTCGTTTCTCCCTCATGGACACCAGGTTGGGGGGGGGGAGCTGGGACATCCTAAGGTCTTACTTTGAGAGGGCTCTTGCAGTAGGTATTCATAAGTAGTACTAAGCCGTCAGGTGTCAGGACCGCACGGAAAAATCTCTAGCTTGCCGTCTCTGGCAGGGAACGCCCCCACATCAGGTGACCGGCGTCAGCCAACGTCAGTATAAAGGGGGCGGTCCCAACGGCCACCCTCCAGGTCTTTCCCGAAGTCGGTTTACGAAAGTACCTCATGGAAGAACAGTGCTCGCTTTTCTCGTCATTTTGAATAAGTATCAGTCTTTTTCGACTTTATTTTACTCTGATATATGTGTAATACTACCTCGCTGTGCATGTCGTTCCTGAAGCCGTTAGAATCACATAAAAACAAGTGCGACTCGTGTGGATCCCAGCTCCCTCACAAGGACGGCCATTCCCACTGCCTCTTCTGTCTGGGCCCAGACCACTGCATGGAGGAGTGTGAGCACTGCCGAAAATTCAACGCTGTGACTCGGAAACGAAGGCAGCAGTCCTTGGAAGCCCATTTACTAAAAAAGAAAATGGCATCCATGGAAAAGGAACTGAAGAAATTGTGGCAGGCGTCAACTTCTCCTGAGGACCACCACAAGAAAAAGGTTCGAGAAACACCGGGATCGGGACTCACCATCCACAGCAGCCGCGACTTTGGCTAGGTCGCGGCCCTCCAGGCAACCCCACCGTGGGGCGTCCTTGATGGCCGCCTTAGTGGTGTCTAAGCCTGCATCGGCACCCCAATCTGGCTTGCGCTCTGGCCTCTTGGGAGCCTCCGGGGCAAAGGAGGCCCGCACTTCTGCTATGGCCTCTAAATCCAGGCCTTCCGGTCAGAGTACGTCCGATGAGTCGAGCATCGGTCCCACCGACACCCGCTCGGACACGGCTGATAAGTCGATCGTCGGCTCGCCTGATGTCCGCCCAGCCGGCAACCATTCGTCAGGCCATTCATCCATCCCTGACGTTGGAGAGTCGCCGCAGCGCACGTCGGCTGCGTTGCCCTCTGAGGACCTCGTGTCTTCTCCGGCTCCTCCCGAGAAGTTTACTCCTCCCTCCCCGGCTGGGGTCGAGGAGCCCGACATGCTGACGTCGGGGGTACCCCTCCCCCCCCCCGATGCCGGATCCGATGTCAGACCACCCGATGTCACTGTCCGGCATCCCACCCCCTGACGATCTAACGTCAGAGCCTTCCGGGTTCCCGGGACCATCGACGGGTCCCCCTCTGGGCCAATGCCTGACCCGTCTGGTCTGCTTGCAGGACCACCGCTGGCACCTCCGACTCCGTTGGATACCCTGGCACCAGGATACCAGACGCCGCAGTATCCGGTTCCTCAGTACCTGATGCCCCAATACCCGACGCCGGGCCTCCCGCCGTCGGGTTATGGGTACCCTTGTATGGGTTTCCACTTTACCCATACCTGAGCCCCCCTCCGCCTCCTCCTCCACCTACCCCGCAGCCTCAGGTGGACTTGAGGGAGGTCTTGGCCTCCTGGTGGGCTGAAGCAAAATCACAGATCACCCAAGAGGTCAAGAAACGTATACCGACACCCGTCCCGATGCCGGACCCCTTACGTCTGCGTGAAGAGACTCCCGTTCTTCTGCCTGACGCCAGAGCTGAACCTTATGGTTCTCCGGCCAGGGAGGACATGCTCCCCTGGGCAACCCCTAGAGGGGGGTGATCCTCCCCCTCCTAGGGAGGCCTCTTCTTCTGCTTCTCTATCATCGGAGTCAGATTTGGACTCCGAACGCTCTGATCTAGAGGACGAGCCCCGCACTCCTAATAGACCCAGGCCGCAAGGTTCTCCGAAGTCCCCTCTGGAAGATCCTTTCCTTTCTAGAGCTGCTGAAGAAAATCAGGCTGCCTGTGAGTGGCAATCAGTGGAGCCAGATCCCCAGCGTAAGAAGCCCACTGCCCATCTGGACCTCCCGGAGACTTATTCCACCCTGGATAGAGCCTCACAAGGATCTTGTCTCCACTATTTGGAAACAACCTTCCTCATTAGCCCCCCTTCCTCGAAAGGCCAACAGGCTATTTCATGCTCCTGAGGGGAAGGATTTTCTTGTCCTTCACCTCAAGGCCGATTTGGTCTTGATTAGCGCCGCATACGACACCCTAAGCATCTCAGCTCGCCCACCCCACCCCCGACAAGGAGTCCCGTCTTCTGGACCAGTATGGGAAGAAGTTCTATGCTTCTTCCACTCTGGGCATGAGGGCCATCAGTTACATCGGCCACATGGGGAACTACCAGAAGGCTATCCTTAGTCAGATGGAATCAAAACTGGACCCCACCCTCCTCGTACTCCCACACTTATCTGCAGTTGGTAATGGAAGAAATCCACTCTCTGCTGCTAAAAGAGGCAAGAACCCGTCCCCCGCCCACCTTCAGGGACAGGTTACCATTCTGACTTCTTCCTAGTACCAAAGAAAACCGGGGACCTAAGGCCCATTCTTGACCTCAGCACCCTCAATCAGTTTGTGCAGTACAAGCGGTTTCAAATGCTCTCCTTCCAGAGCCTTCTCCCCATGCTTTGGCCAGGACTGTGACTATGTGCCCTGGATATGCAGGATGCCTACCTCCATATCCCCATTTGTCACTCCCACTGCAAATATCTCCGTTTTTGTTTTCAGGGGTCCCACTACCAGTTCAAGGCCTTTACTTTTGGTCTATCCTCGGCGCCCCAGTATTTACCAAATGCCTGGCGGTGGTGGCGGCCTTCCTGCGTACCAAGGAGGTCCGAGTCTTCCCCTAATTGAATGACTGGCTTCTGGCAGCCCTGTCCAGGGAGGAACTTTTGGGCTTCCTTTCCCTTACCCTTCAAGTATTCTCCGACGTGGGGATTACAATCAACCCTATCAAGTCCCATCTGATCCCTTGCCAACGGCTGCAGTTCATAGTGGCAGTGTTGGACATGACTCTGGGCAAGGCTTTCTTACCCCCAGACAGAGCCGAGACACTGTCAAACCAAGCTCGGCTCTTAGTGAGTCTCAGAAGGGTCGGAGCCAGGAAGGTCCTATGTCTTCTCAGCCTGGTGGCAGCTGCCATCCCGACCGTCCCACTCGCTTGTCTCCACATGAGGATTTCTCAGTGGACCCTGCGGTCTCAATGGGACCAGTCTCAGGACGACCTGGATCACGAAATCCTGGTGTTAGACCCTGTGATCAGGGACTTACAGTGGTAGACAGTTCCAGAACATCTCAATCTAGGGATCACATTCTGTACCACCCCTCCCATCCAGACCCTGACGAAGGATGCGTCAGGGGCAAGTTGAGGTGCCCATCTCGGGCCTCACCGGACTTGAGGCAGCTGGTCTCAGTTCGAACAAAGGCTCCATATAAATGTCCTTGAGCTGGGGGCAGCCCTTTATGCCCTCCAGGCT
Organism: Neoceratodus forsteri; assembly: GCA_016271365.2. NCBI lineage: Eukaryota > Metazoa > Chordata > Ceratodontiformes > Ceratodontidae > Neoceratodus > Neoceratodus forsteri. The sequence continues at coordinate 253,942,189 of CM028129.1, read as the reverse complement.
CTCCTCCGAGTTGTTCTTCACAGTCACCTTCTTGTACAATTAGACAACATGTGTGTTGTCTGGTACCTCAACAAACGGGGGAACTCATTCCTATCCCCTCCGGCAGGGAGCCGTGAGAGTCTGGCACTGGGCGTCCCAGCACAGCCTTCATCTGACAGCCGTTCACGTGCCGGGGATGGAGAACACTCTCGTGGACGCCTTAAGTTGCTCATCAGCCAAGTCTCACAAGTGGGAACTTGACCAGGTCGTGCTAGACGACGTCTTCCAGCACTGGGGGACTCCTCAAATGGACCTCTTTGCCTCCCCCGACAACACCAAACTTCCTGCCTTCTCGCTCGTTCCAGGGCGGAGATGGTTTTTGTCGGGTCTCGCTGTCTCTGTGCTGGAAGAACAGATTTGTCTACGCCTTCCCTCTGATTCCTTTGATCCCGAGGGTACTCAACAAGCTCAGGTCAAAAGGAGTGATAATGATCCCCGTCGCTTCTTTTTGGCCGCGACAAGCCTGGTTCTCTCTTCTGCAACAGTTTTCCGAGGAACCTCCTCTTCCTCTACCACTGTCGCAACATTTGCTAACCCAGGAGAAGGGGACACTGGTTCGTCAAGGCCTCAAGTCTCTTCACCTTCACGCGTGGCTCCTTCAGACATAGCTAAAGCTCGTTTTGGAGTTTTCCCTGCCGTTGCTGACATCCTGGTGGAGACCAGAAAGCCTTCCACCAGATCCACCTACGCCATGAAGTGGAAGCGCTTCACCACCTGGGCGGGTTCTAAAAACATAGAACCTTTTTCTTGTCTAGCCAGTAAGGTTCTGGACTACCTTAGGCACCTGTACGACTTGGGCCTTAGTTACTCGTCAGTGAAAGTACATATGGCAGCCATTTCTACTTACCACATCCCAAGTTTCTTCCGAAAGTGGTAACTGAATCGACTCTGAATCAGTCAATCGAGCTCCCGGCCTTTTACACAGAGCACTCCAATCAGGGAAAGTACCTTCTGCATACACTGGATGTACACAAGATTAGATTCTGAGATACTACATTAACAGGACTAAGGATCTCAGAAAAACTGATAAGCTTTTTGTTTCTTTTACTCACAAAAGAGAATGCAACCCTGTTTCTAAACAGTGCCTCTCTAAGTGGTTAGCGAATAGTATCACTTTCTGTTATGACAAGTATCACAAAACCCTACTGGGTCAAATCAGAGGTCACTCCACCAGAGGGGTCACTGCCTCTGCTGCTTGTTTCAGGAATGTGTCAGCGGCAGAAATCTGTGCAGCCACAACTTGGACTTCTGTCCATACTTTCATGAAACATTACAGTTTGGACATTGCCTCTCGCTGCAGAGCAGGCTTCGGGCTAGCTGTTCTGCAGGGAATCCTTTCATGGTCCCTGTCTAGAAGCTCAGCATTTGTGGATGTTTTTGGTTTCCTCCTCCCTCTTTCTTTTTGTTCCAGACTGCTTGAAACTCAATCCTACTTGTGAATACCTACTGCAAGAGCCCTCTCGAAGTAAGATAGTACAGATACGCAAGAACTTACCGTAACAGTAGATCTTCAAGAGAGGCTCTTGCAGTAGGTATTACCATCCCTCCCTCCATCCCCTCATTTCTTCTCTTTCAGATATGGGACCATATCTTCTTCTCTACTGTCAATCCTTTGGCACTTGGGGGTGGTCCCCGCCATAGACTGCTAGCTAGAGATTTTTCCGTGGGGTCCTGATGCCTGACTACTTAGTCCTACTTGTGAATACCTACTGCAAGAGTCTCTCTTGATGATCTACTGTTACGGTAAGTTCTTACGTAACTGTACTTTCTTGTCACAGTATCGATCGTTTCTCCCACGCGGACACCAGGTTGGGGGAAGGGAGAGCTGGACATCCTTCTTGCCGCTAACAGATGGCTGGGTGCGAGGGGGGCAGAGCGAGGGGGAAGAAGAAAGAAGAAAAGTAACTTGAGAGGCAAAAAAAAAAAAACCTTGCTAGATTTTTAAAGGAACCACTGTCAGTTCTGAATGATTAGCAATGAGTGCTAATCATGCCGGCAGTTGATTCGCGTTTTCCAATTCTTGGGTCGTAAATTGCAATGCGAACCTGCTTTTTTTATCGCTTGTATCTCTGACTGCAAACCGAGCACTGTGAGGAGTACAGTTCAGATTTTAAAATCGGAGCTGTGCATGCTCACTAAGAGCACGCTCCAGCGCATGCGCGTGACCTTGTTCATGCCTCTCACGTGCATGCGCGGGATTTCAGCTCAGATTTAAAAATCTGAATTGTACTCCCTTCCCTTCCCCCATTAGGTTTTTGTACTTTCCCTGCTTGTGGAAACACCTTTTGATAAACGCATTGTGAAATGAGAGAACTTGTTAAATGATATAAACTGCCAGGTGTTCCCTTGAGGGTGGGGATTTGGAGAGAACCCCCCCTTTTCTTACTCTTTTTTTTTCTCCCTCTGTCTATAATTTTGTTCTAGCAGCCCTCTTTGGGCGATGCGGCTGGTTTTCTGCCTGTTACTGTGCCAGAGATTTTATTCTGAAGAGGGATGGCTGCTGGTATGGATGGGCGGCCTGTTGTGCTGGGCGCTTGGGGGGTGCTCCTAGACCTGGCTGGGAGCGACTCATGACGTCATCAAGAACAGGTTGCTGCTCCAATTTTAGGGCAGTACTGATCTTAATATGGGTTCTTGGGGCCCTTCAAAGGGTCAAACCCACATTTTTTGTGGATTACGGTCCCTGCCCTGAGGGAGTCTCCAGATCAGGGGTCTTCTCTCAGGGATCATGGGGGTGGTGGAAACTTTCCACCTCCAAGTTGGAAGTCAACTTGTATATAGTTTCAGACTTTAACGGCATGATGTTTAGTATCCCATATGGTTGGGGACGGTTAGATAATAGGGATAAGAGTTGGGTGGGGATAATGGGTCTGACATTGTTTCTTATTTCTTGTTTAATTTTTTTTTTCTATATTGAAAAAATGAGACAGACACAATTGAACATTTTACAGGTCCAATTTTATTTCAGGTGTTTCACACAGTGTCTCCTCGACTGATGTGGAGGGATCTCTGGAGGCTAGGTTCATTTCATTACCCTGGTCTGCTGCGTAGGGTCCTTTGGGACGGCTGGGGAGAGGTGGACTCCTCTGAAGATCTCTTGATGTTACTATAGGTGAGACCTGGCGCTGGGGGGTGGGTCCCTTGGTGGAAGCGGCGCCCTCACCATTCTTGAGTGATGATGTCTTTCCAACCTATAACGATATTTTTGCAGACTATAAATGGTTTACATCACCCTATTAAGAGAGGTATATTTATGCAATACATAAAGAGGGAAGCAGCGGATTTATACTTTATCCAAGAAACTCATCTTTCTGAGACTAAACATCTTAAGTTGCAAATGGGGCAGAGATATAAGGTATACACATACTCTCATCCCAGTGGAAGGAAACTGGGTGCAGCTATCTTGGTCCCCCAGACTACTTTGCTAGATGTGCAGAAAAGTTACATAGATACTTGAGGGAGGGAGGTTTGTCATATTACAGGGGGTGTTATTCACCCAGGTAGTTATACTTGCTAGTGTCTATCTTCCCCTACAAACTGCATTTCCAATAGTATGCACCTTCCTTAATAAGGTACTCGACCATTTAGAGGGAATGCTCATGCTGGGTGGGATTTCAATATGACATGGTCCACAGACTTAGATACTACAAATCCACGATCTTATAGAGCGACAAATGCTGTCAGATTTCTTAAAGGCTCCTTCGAACAATTGGGTCTTCTAGATGTGTGGAAAAAACTGTTCCCCTCCCAACGTGCCTACACATATTATTCCAAGAGACACCACATATTTCTAGATTAGACTATTTTCTTCTGTCCTGTAAACATTTTGCGAAGGTTAGAGATATTTCTGTGGGACCTAGAATTTTATCAGATCATCACCCCATACTTTTGAAGCTGGACTTTGGGAAAAGAAAGAAACAATCACTTTAGCAGTTTAATCCACTCCTTTTGAGGGACCAACACTTCTTTACATAAGTACAGCAATGTATTCCCCATATAATTCAGGAAAATGCATCTTCGGAGGTTTCTGCAACAGTCTTGTGGACACTTTGAAGTATTCCTCTCGGAAATGACGACAGTCTGAAGAGAAATATTTAGAATTAGTGCAATAACTTCAAGATTACCAACTGTTATATAGGGAAGGTGATAAGGAGTTGCGGTTAAAAATCAGGGAAACACAGACAGAGATTCAGAAAATAATGGATTGGAGGGTACAACATATTCTCTTATATTTAAAACACATTAACTATGAAGGTGGGGCTAGGGGAACTCATAATTTGCCTCGAAAGCTACATACGCGTAAAAATCCTCACCCGTATTAAAGTTAAAACACCATCAAACTAAACAAAGGATTCATAGTGAGGAAGAGATTAGAGAAGTCTTCTCTTCTTACTATCAACAGTTATACCAATCGGGTCCCCCCTCTACTGTTTAGTTATTTATTTTATTTTATTTATTAGGTCTAGGATTACAATACCTTTGAGCCAGGGCTCTTTTACAAAGGTTCCATGGCAAGTTACAATTCAAAACATAAGACATGTAAGTCAGATTACAAATTCAATACATAGAACAAGGTTACAAAAGTGTAAGCTAAACAGAGTTTCAGAGCACCTGAGAACCAAAACAAGTTTTGGAGGCCAAGTTACAAGGAGATTGCGGATGAGGTGCAGAGAGGATAGAGGACAAGAGAGAGGAAGATTAGAGGGGGGCAGAGAGCTGTAGAGGAGGAGCACAGCCAGAGGCATTGTCGTTGACATAACATGGGGAAGTGCGTGCTAAGGGGTAACCAAGTGCTAACAGGAGAGAGAACTACATAAGGTTAGGGAAAAATTGTTGGAGAGAGGCAGTCTTTTTTTAGATCTCCTATCTTTACCACAATTAACCGATGACCAGAAACTTCGGCTGGTGACCTTGATCAGTGCAGAGGAAATACAGCAGCATATCTTAGTCTCTAAAACACAGAAGTGCCCAGGCCCTCACGGCTCCGGCGTGGAATGGTGCAAAAAAATTACGAAATTATTACTTCCTACCATGCTATCGGCATTTATGGAAGTGGCTGAGGTGGAGCCGCCGCCCTCCTAGGCTTATGCTGTTACAGCAGCAATCCTTAAGCTGGATAAAGATGTGACGGATCCCTCCTCATATTGACCAATATCTATACTTAATTCGGATTATTTTCATTTATTTATTTATTTCACGGAATTACAAATACTTTTGAGTCAGAGACTCATTTACAAAGGTTCCATGTCTGAGCATACAGTAGGTTAGAATACAGACAAAGTACAATAAAATAGTTCGGACAATGGGATATTGAATCACAAGGCAGAATTATATGGTAAACAAATGTATACACATTTGGGTAACAGTTGGCATTGTGTACATTTGTGGATACATGGGTGCAGATGATAATAGAGGGTACAGACAGTGAGAACATTAGGTGACAATTGAGCCATCAGTGAGGAGACATTGTCAAAACAGCATGGAGTTCCAATCCCAGTGCAAATTGATAAATAATAGGAAAGGTAACAGCATGAACGTGTACAGGGAAACAGGTAAGGAGAGTTAAAGGTAGAAAATACAAGTTTACAATACGAATTACAGGTTGGTGAACCAGTAGTGTGACGCAGCAACATTTGAGTGGAGAGAAGAAGGGGCAAAAGCAGAACAGTCATCAAAGAGACTTTGTCAGGCTGTGGATTGAAGGGAGGGCAGTGGAGAGGGATGGGGAGAGTGGGAGGGAAGGAGGGAGCACAGGGGACATGGCAGTGACAGAGAGAAGAATCAGAGGACAGTGTAGAAAATCTGGGAGCTGTCAATTGGTGAGGATAGGGGGAGTGGGGAGTGAGTGACCGGTGAAGGGAAGGGGAGCTGATAGAGGGAGGGAGTAATAGGGTGCTAGCGCAAAACAAGGAGTAGGGTGGCAATGTTCTGCTAGCGTAAAAAGCTAGTTGGGACAGTCACAGTTGCTAAGTGCAGTAAGGTGCTGTCGGAGTTTGTGTTTGAAGGAACAAAGCTTGGTTTTGCCGAGGATATCCTGGGGGAGGTTGTTTAAGCTGCTAGGAGCTTGGAACATGAAAGAACGTTGAGCCTGGGCGGTCCGACAGAAAGGTACCAGGTAGGTGAGCTTAGACGCACTCCTGGTGCTATGCGAGTTAAGCGTGCGCATGAGAAGATGCTGGGTGGTTGGCGGGGTGAGCCCTAGACTGATTTTTTTCACAAGCAGGCAGGTCTGATACGAAATCCTCCCTTTAAGGTGCAACCAGTTGGTCAGGGTGTATAGGTCACACATATAAGTACGACTGTGAGCACTAGAGACCAGACGACATGATTTGTTGAGTGCCATACTTATTCTTTTACGTGTAGTGTCAGTGGCGGAGCCATAAACGACGAATCCATAGCCCACTATAGAGAGTATTGAGCTGGTGACAGCTAACCGTAATGCCTCAGGAGTCATGCTGTGCTTCTGTCGGTAGAGGATTCCAGTTCTGGAGTTGATCACGTTCAAAATAACGCAGACACGTTCGGCAAAAGACAGGGCACTGTCAAGTATAATACCTAGGTATTTAAAGGTAGAGACTTGCTCGATGGGGACATTCTGATTATTAAAGATGGTAAGAGGGGCTGATTTTTGCTTGTTATGGGGACTAGCAAAGAGCATAGTCTTATTTTTTTTGGAGTTCACAATCAGTTTAGGCTGGATGAACCATGACTCAACCGCTGAGAAGTTATGCTGGAGACTACTAACAAGGGGGAGTGAGTCAGGTTGACTAGTAAATAAAACCGGATCATCTGCGTAGAGGAGAAGATTATTGGTACAGACTTTGGGGGGGTATTAAAAAGAGGCTGAAAAGTAGGGGGCCCAGTATGGAGCCTTGGGGGACACCGACCGTACAGGGAGGCTAATGGAAAGGGTGCCACGGATCTTTACCTGCTGAGATATGCCATGCAGGTAGCTTTGAACCAGGTCGTGGCACCACTGGAGATCCCAAGGACCAGGAGTGACTCGAGAAGGAGAGTGTGGTTTACCCTGTCAAAAGCCTTAGTGAGATCAATTTATATTGATCCCACCAAGTGACCCGGTTAAGTGCTTTATGAATGTAGTCAGTATATTCTAGAAGGGCAGAAGTGGTACTGTAACCCTTTCTAAAGCCATGCTGCTCGGGACATAGGAGGCATACTTGGCCAGGTAATCAGAGAGCTGGTCTGAAACGATCTGCTTCAGGGCTTTGGAGAGGGGTGGGAGAATGGAGATCGGACGATAATTTGTGTGTAAGGCTCTGTCCCCGCTCTTGTGAATGGGAGTCATCATTGCAGCTTTCCACTGTTGGGGAAATGGTCTAAGGGAAAGTGACAGGTTGAGGATTTTGGTGAGTGGCAGCGCAGCAGTACCAAGTCTAGGGTAAGGTCTAGCAACTTCAGGTCGAGGGTGTCATTGCTGAAGCGAGACTTGCCAAGTTCTTTCAGGAGATACTTTTTTGATTCCCTTGGGGTGACTTTCTTAAAATAGAAAGGGGGGTTATTCAGAGCCGGGTCTGGTGTAGTGGAGTTAAATGAGCTAGAAGGTTTATCAAAGAAGTTGTGGGCCCAGCCCGGTAGAGCTGAGGGTTGAGGCACTGGGCACCACACCTTGCGCCATGCCGGCGACCCGGCTTCGGGAATGGACTCGGATCGTTGGGGGTTGGCAGGGACAGGAAAGGATGGAGCATCTGGAGGACTGCTCTCCTTTCCTGGGGGAGGGTGGGTTCGCTTGCCGCAGTTCGAGCGGTTCCTGGTGGTGGCTGGGGGACGCCGCAACCTGCAGCACGATTGTCTGGGTAGAGCAGTGGTGGATGCCTTACACATGGGCACGGGAGCGCGCCCGTCACGTGCAGGGCGTCATTGCATGTCCGTGCTCACGGGATCCAGAACAAGGAAAAAGGGCCGTATCCCCAGTAGGCGACGGTGGGTCTGGGGATGATGCACCTATGCCCAGTGCTGGGTCTTCTACACCGCCTCTGGTGTTCTGCTGTAGCCTGGACGCCCCCACTGGATTCCTAGATAGAGTGCCAGGGAGTGAAGGTGGTCCCACCCCAGGGGGACTCAGAACCGGGGGGATCGGGTGGACCGGGTGAAGGCAGAAGAGGGCCACTCTGGACTTCAGGCGGGCGGGAGAAAGCGTCATCGTGTGACCACACCGGAGCCAGTCTGAGAGATTGTGAGGTAGGAGGTTAAAACAAAGTTGCCAAAAAAAAAAAAAAAAGTCAGAGGGGAGTATGCCACTGAGATCAGTGAAAGCAGAGTTGAATGTGTCAGCTATTAGCTGCAGGTCCTGGATTGTTACCCCATTAATGTTAAGCATGGTGGGAGGGGATCTTTTGGACTTGCCGGTGAGATCTTTGAGGTTATCCCAGAATTTCCGACTGTCGCCCCAAGAGTGTGAGAGCACATCTTTGTAGTGCACAGATTTAGCCAGTCTGGTCTACCAAGTACAAGCATTTCTGGTGGCTTTATACTAATCCCAGTCGACTTGACTGCCTGTGGCACAAGCTTTGGGGTAATATGAGTATCTTGCCTAGAAGGTATAAAGTCAACGTTGGTACACCCAGATCAGTCTGGATTTATCATGAGCAGAAACACTATGAACAATGTCCATCATGTACTTTTCTTGATGGAGTATGTTCAGACAAGAAAAATCCCTGCTGCCTCTCTTAATCAAGCCGGCGAGAAGGTGTTCAACAGGGTGTCCTGGGATTATCTCTTGGACACCTTGTCTGCATTTCACTTTCCTGAGGTTTTTTTGTCTTTGTTAAAAAAATGTATATTGCAACCCCCAAGCAAATATCTGGATTAATGGATCTGTCATAGCCCCTATAACATTATCTTGAGGCACGAGACAGGGTTGTCCCCTCTCACCACTCTTGTTTGCCTTGTACATGGAACACTTAGTGGCGGCACTATGAAGAGGGGTCAGGGTAGAGGGCATTCCCTTGGGACAAATTGAATACAAGCTCCCATTGTTTGCAGACGATGTGATTCTTACAGTATTATCGCCAGAGTTGTCAGTCCCAGCAGTATGGGAAATTTTCCACAGATTCGAAAAAATAGCTGACTTTAGATTAAATATAGCCAAGACGGAAGTCCTTTCAATAAGCTTTATACCATCTGAGGCCCTTCAGCATTGATATCCCTTGAAATGGCATTGAACTAAAATAAAATATTTAGGAATCAATATCACCAAAGATTTCAATAATTGCTACTCCAAGAGCAAAGGCAAACAAGATGCTGGGATGCATATCTAGGGGGATCAGCAGTAGGAGAGAGGAGGTTATTCTGCCCTTGGTACAGGTCACTGGTGAGGTCACATCTAGCGTATGGAGTTCAGTACTGGTGCCTACACCTTAAAAAGGACATTAACCTGCAGGAGAAGGTCCAGAGGAGAGCTGCAAAGATGATGGCGGGTCAGCAGGGTAAGGCATAGAGGACAGGTTGAGGGCACTGAACATGTACTCCCTGGAAGACAGGAAGGAGAGAGAGAGAGAGAGAGAGAGAGAGAGAGGGAACATGATTTGGACCTTCAAGTACTTGAAAGGGATAAATAAGGTTGATGAGGAGAGTCTCTTTAAGCTGAGTGGCAACCATAACACGAGGGGGCACAGTCTTAAGCTGGAGGGTGGGAGGTTAGGAGGGAGGTCAGGAAGCACTTCTTCACAGAGAGGGTGGTGGACACTGGGAATGCACTGCCGGAAGAGATTATCTCGTTGAAGACAGTGGGTAGCTTTAAGAGAGACTGGGACAGGCATAAGGGAAAGGTAAGGGTCATGGGTAGATAGGATGGGAGGAGTGGGGAGGGAGGGCAAGGACATTAGCTCAAGCTGTGAACCCCTGCAGTACGAGCAAAAGTAATAGACCAAATGGCCTTCTACTGCTGGTTTCTTCGTATGTTCGTATGTAAGAGGATTTAAATAGATGGGGCAAATTGATATTAACCTTTTTCCAACGAGTAGAAATAATTCGTATGAATGTCTTGCCAAGACTTCTATATCTGTTCCAAACTCTACCGCTCCTGCCACCATGTTTTTACTTTACGTCGTGGAATAAAATGATTGTCAGTTTTATTTTTTTTGGGGGGAGGGGGATGTCAGCGTCCCAGAGTCCATTTATCACTCCTTCAGTTGCCACTAGCTCGGGGGAGGTCTGCCAAACCGCACACCTTAGAGTGGTGCTTTTGTGGCTAACTCCACAATATAGAGCTCCGTGGAAAGAAACTGAATACACTATCAATGGTCTCCATGACATAAAGGCTATCTCATTTGCCACCAGGAGATATACGCCCTCAATAAGACATTTTACATCAAACACTCTGAAAGTTTGCCAACAGTTTTAGTCGAATCTGAAACGTTCTGACACCTTATTTTACTGTTGGTTGATTTCTGCAGATGAAGATTTCCAACCGTGTCAAATGGACATAGTGTTCAAGCAATGGTGTAGATCGGGATTGCAATTCTTTTACCATGTCAAGGACTCAAGGGGTGTTCTTCCCTTCAACTCCCTGCAGGGTACCTTTGGCTTAACTACAAGAGAAAGATTCAGATACTTGCAGCTTAGAGACTATATTAGCCGCCAACAAGCAAGCCCAAGTAAACTGCCAACCCCAAAGCCTCTTCTGCTAAATATATTAATAGATCATATTGGGGGAAACCTGGGGTGGCACTTGATAGGACAGCTGTAATAAAGCCTTGAGAGACGTCTTGGGTGACTTTACCCAAACAGTACTTGAGAGTTGAAATAGAGACCTGGGTCTGTCAATACCCTTAGAAATTTGATTGAAAACTGCACTTCCAACACTTAAGATAACCTCTACAATGATATGGTGAGTGTATACCTCGAAATGCAGATACCAGTACTTTAGCTCTCCAGCAATCTTAACCAAATATTTACCTTCTAGTAATGGTACTTGTTGGAGGGGTTGTCTGTGCCCAGTGGCAGACTTAAGTCGTGTTTCAGTCATGTCCTTTTTTGACTCCATATTGGTGTGCTCTGCAGGGGAAATTTGGGACTGCTTGGGGGAGGTGGTAGAACTAACTGATGAAATGGTCTTACTGACGATTCTGCTTCAGCACTATCCCTCCTGGTATAAAACTTTACTCCCATTTTTTTTTACTGGCAGCTAAAAAGGCCATTACCGGGAAATGGATGAAGCCAGTTATTCTAGCTGTCCTGGAATGGAGACTCATTGTGACGGACTTATGTCAGTTGGAAAAATTAACAGCTAGTATTAATGATAAACTTCCCTCCTTTAATTTGAGATAGCAGAAATGGATATGGTATATGTCCCAGCTTGAAGATTTTGTCCCCTGAAGAGTTGATCCTGCAGGTTGGTGTAGGGTGTTGTTTCTACCGGGGAAGGGTGAGAAGGTTACTGGCTGTAGACAATTATGTTGCCTTGAGCTCATAATAACGATCGAAACTGCGAGAATGTTTTGTAAAACTTGACAAATGTTTTTACTTGTTAGACACTGCTAAACATACGGGGGTTGAACCTGCTATTTTTCTGTCATTAGGCAGTTGTGTTGCATAGTATGTATGTGTTTCTGTCTCTTAATAAAAATTATATTAAAAAAAAAAATTATTTTAAATAATTTATATACAAAAACAGCCGAGAATACCGATGAAAACCTGGTGCAAGCCATATTAAAAGGAGCGCTCCTTTTATTATTTCAGATGTGAAAAAAGTACTAAAGCAGACTTGTATTGTGGAAAGAAGGGTATCATACAAGTCAGTAGATAAGGGGCAATCAAAAACAGAATAAAAATGTACAGGTCAAAATTTTCACCGGATTCTTGCACTGCTGCTTTAACTAGCCCTGTTGGTTGATTGGTCCTTTGGCACAGCTAGTGTGGTACCACTTGCAACGCCGTTGACCAAGGTTTCGGAGTGACCCTGGGATGCCAGGAAGAGGAGGATCGAGCATCCCAGAGGATGCTATCTTCCAGAGAGGGAGAACAGAATCCCCTACAACACTGCCACCTGCAGGAGGTTGAAATTGACACCGGTCCACTAGCCAAATGCTGGAAGATTTTGTATTTGACTCATAAGATTTTCCTTTGACTAGACCTGTGGGCTTGTACTGCAGAAGGTAGCATTTTATTAAGTACACCGGTTCAGCAAGTGGAAAAGTCTGTGGGGCTAGTGGATTTTTCCATTCACTAGCCCTACTGGCTGCAAAACCTAATTTCAACCCCTGTAACGGGAAAAAAGATGTCTCAGATCAGCAAGATTAAGGCTGCCCACATCACCCACATCAGCTACCGCTCCTGGATACCAACTAGAGTAAGCAGCCTGAATGTCTTGGCCATGCCAAGATAACAATCCCCAGAGGAATCAGTCTTATGAGTGGTTTGGGAAGGAGTGTGGGGTAAGTAAGTAAACTTTTTTGTTTTTGGGGGGGATAGCATTGTGCAAGTGAACTGATGTCACGTTGAAATGAAGTGTGAATAAAGAGTCAATTAACAACAACAGAAAAAAAATAGTCCTGTTGGCTAGTGTTGGAGGAGGTAACCTTTTAGTAAGAAAACACAAGTGGGTCTTCACTCGGTCAGGAAATGAAAATGTTAGGGTACAAAACTGAGACTCGGGGGTAATTTGAAGCTGTAGAGCTGCATCATCAGAAACACTTCTTTTTTCACAATTTACCTTTTTACACTTAGCACTTTTTAAGCATTTATTTACACCAGGTGATCTCTGAAAACTTAGACACACTGACCATTTTGGCTTTAACTATATTCAGAGTTGATGACGTATGTATTGCTGCTATAGTATTTAAATGATATCCTTTGTGGCAGTAGCCATGCCCTCTGACGAAGGGTCACATTCAGGACCTGAAGTGCCAGGGCTTTCGGTACTGCAACTCTACATCTGCAGATTAAAACCATGAGTCTCAGTTTTGCACCCTCGTGTTTTCATTTCCTGACTGAATACAGACTTACTTGTATTTTCTAGTGTAAGCCTTTTCAGTCTGCACCGGCAGTTGTGCTGCGAATGCGTGGTCCTCTGTGCTTGAACCTTTCTGTAAGTACACCAGTTGGGCCAGTGTAGTGCCTGTGTGGCCAGTGGATTTTCTTAGTCAGACCACAACCCCCAGTCCTGCTCCCACTGCTAGACCTTCAATAGCCGGACTCTGATCTGTTTCCAGAAGTCCCTCCTGGCCTTTCTCACACAGCAGCAGTTGGCAGCCATGCAGAGGGTCTCCTCCTCTGAAAGGGAATCTTCCCACTGTCCTCACAAGAGCTCCGAGAAACATCGCTTCTCAAATTCCAAGGAGAAGCACAGGGAGAAGGAAAGAGAATGGGAGAGGGCCTACTCCAGGTCGCAATCCTTCGGATCTCTTACTGCCTCTAGGTCCGAGTTGTCAGGCCATGGCTCCCAGCTGACAGTAGTCAAAGCCCCGGCCAGCTCCGGCAGTTCGGGCGTGAAAGAAAAGACGCTGGGGTCCTCTGGTGCAATGCTCCAGCCGATTAAGATTTGGCCTCCAACTCTGGCTTCAGGCCGGTTGTCGGACCCAGGTAAGGTCCATCCTGCCCCCTGGTCGGCCTCTGTATGTGGTGCTGACTCCTGGGAGAAGGCTAAGTTCTCAGGCCAGATGGCAGGGAGGTCCTCTTCCCTCCCGCCTAAACAGGCCTCTAAATTGGCTGAGAAATTCCTTATTCCGCCGTCGGACAGGCGCCATTCTGAAAAATCTTCCAAGTCTACTTCAGACCCTCACCGACGTCGGTCTGCAGATGGTACCCTTAAGGCTTCTCAAACGCCGCTTCCTCCTGCTAGACCTCCATTGCCCCTGGTGTCCCCACACCGATCAGACATCAGGGCGGACGACACACCGGCACAGGAGGACCTGAATCCGGCTCAGAGAGTTTCTTCTGGACCCAGTGACGATCCTGATACCCCGTCGTCACCTCCAGTATGTCCACCAACGCCGGACAAGACCAACATCGGTACCAGCACCGGAGCCCCCAGCCCGTCGTCTGAACCAGCTACGGGTTCCCCGAAACTGAACCTGAGCCAGGTGAAGGACCTTTTCTCCCACTGGTGGGAGACTATCAAGCCTGACATCCTCCCACGGAAACCTTTACCAGTTACGCTGGTGGAACTGGATCTGGCTCCGAACTCAGAGCGGGGTACCTCCCCCCACCCTCTGAAAATGAGTCCCCAACCCACTCAGACAGGAATCGGTGAAAACAGCCCCGGAGAGGCCATGCAGAGGGTAGCCAAAAGAAAGCACCACAGATCCAGGTCGAGGAGCCCTAGTTCTTCCAGCTCCTTGGGCAGGCATCGCTACAAACGCAGGAGGTGCAGGTCCCCATCAGTCTTCTCCTCCGAGTCATATCCCCCATTGGACTTCTCCATCTCGTCCTTCGAGGAGCCACCTTCTGGAGAGCCTGAGGATACGCCCAAGTCACCTTCAGATGACCCAGCTTTTATGGAGGTCATGCGGCACATTCAAGCTAACATGGGCTGGGACACGGAGGATCTGGGCCCCGAACATATGAGGCTTGCCGGATACCTCAGACAGAAGGATCTTAAGCCGGTAGTCATTCCCCCCATGGTCGACACCTTTGAGGATATCACGCAGGCCACATGAGGACGCCCTCACTCTTCCACGGCTGTCCATAAGAAGGCGGACCATTTATACAGGGCACCCAAGGAGCAACCCTTTTTAGCTGAGCACCCCGCTGTGGATTCGGTGGTTATCTCAGCAGCTAATGACCGTTCACAGAGGCCCAAACATCTGAGCACCCAGCCTCCGGACAGAGAGTCTAAACAGCTGGATTCTACAGGCAGAAAGGTATACTCATCTGCCACCTCCAGCATCAGGAGGTTAAATTTCCTGACCCATGTGGTCCAATTCCAGAATGCCCTTCGGGAACAAGGAATGGACATCTTGCAGGGTGTGCCCAACTGCCCCCAAAAGTCAGAACTCGCCAAGCTATAACAGACAGGGTCAGATGTAGGCACGCATGTGCTACAATCTGCCTATGACTCTGCGGACATGGCGGCAAGGGCTGCTGCCATGGGCATTTGTTTACAGCGCCATTCCTAGTTCCATGTGTCTAGGTTTGCTCAGGATGTGCAGTCTAACATCTTAGATGCACCCTTCAAAGGCTCTGTCCTCTTTGGTGAGGCTATGGAGAAGATCATCAACAAATTACAGGACTCTGGTAAGGCTATCTGCACTGTGCAGTCCATGTACTGCCCGAAACAGAGACAATTTTGAAGGTGTTTTCATGGCCAAGGAGGTCAACAGCCTCAGCAAACCTGTTTCCAGCAGCCTCAAGCTCAACAGGGAGGCTTTGGTTGGAGAGGAAGCCCCAGGGGATCCTCGGGCTCCACCTCTCGCCAGACTAAACTCGCCCACACCGCCTTCCCTCCTCCTCCAACAGCATGACTCTCGGAACAACCCACCTCTCCATGACGTCCTGTCGGGAGAGTAGGTAGGAGGTCGTGTTTCTCTTTATGCAGAGGCCTGGAGAAAGGTGACCTCCGACCAGTGGCTCCTTGAACTCGTAGAGCACGGACACTCTATAGAGTTCATAGACATTCCACCGGACAGGTCCCCACCCCCACCCTGTCACTCTGTGGGACATGCAGGACTCATTCATCAGGAGATACAGGCCCTGCTTTCCAAAAAGTCCATAGAACCCGTTCCCCCAAGTGAGAGGGGAACAGTGTTCTATTCTCACTTCTTCCTGGTCCCAAAGAAGTCAGGAGACTTGAGGCCCATCCTCGACCTTAGCGACATAAATCAGTCAGTCACGTACAAATGCTTCAGGATGGTTACTCTTCAGAACCTGCTCCCCATGGTTCCTGAACCCTTCCTTACCCTTCCCTAGCTTTTGACCACCCCTTTCTTCTCCCTCCCCCCGACCTCATAGTTCTGGCAACCTCTTTGAAGTGTATTAACCCGTTTTGACTACTACTTTCAGCACCAGCTCAGCCTCCCATCACTCTGGCAGTATGCACTTTGAGTTTGCCCAATTTTACAGCTGATTTGCATCTGATTCATTTGTCCTCCATGTACGGTGCTTTGCCATTTTGTGTGTATTGCAATCAACTTATGCTGTTTGTTACCCTCATTGTTACCATGTCAGCTGACTAGCTGTATTTTGTTTGTAATTGTGCTTCTCCCCTTTGCCCTGGGTCGCACCTGAAAATGCGCCCCGGCTCAGTGTGCCTTTCCTGGTTACCAATTTTTAAATAAATAGACAAACAACAATGTATTACATAAAGAAGCAAGGAGGACCAGAATCCTCAAGGCTGTGCACAGAAATCTGGAAGATCTGGAACCTAGCATATTCACTGGGTGTAGAGCTATCTGCAGTACACCTGCCAGGGAAGGACAGTGCCCTGGTAGACTTACTAAGTACAGTCAGCCAGGGAAACCCTGAGTGGACTCTGAACCAGCAGATGCTGGCATTGATCTTGACGATGGGGGTGCACCAGAAATAGACCTGTTAGCTTCCTGGAAGAACAGTCAGCTCCCACATTTTTGTTGTATACCCCCAGCAATGGGGACAGTCCCGAAGGATGTCCTGGTCCTGCACTGGGCAGGAAGTTTCTATATGCCTTCCCTCCATTCCCACCCTTACAAAGAGTGACCTTAAAGCTCAGGAGGGAGCCAGCAACAATGATTCTGATAGCACCAGACTGGGCCAGACAGACCTGGTACTTATGCTCCTCATCCTGTCCAGCAAATCTCCAAGATTGCTGACCTATAAAGCCCTATACGGCCTGGGCCTTGCTACCTGCGTGACCTACTGTCTCCCTACCAGCACCACCACCACGCAGTTCTCTCTATTACTCTGGTTGAAATCATCTGGTGACCATGCATTTTCTGTGGCTGGTCTGACCATGTGGAACTTGCCTCCCAGATCTTTGAGAGAGGCCCCCTCATTGGAAGCCCATAAAAGGGGTCTAAAGTCCCAAGTGTTTAAGGACGCATTTTCCCTACATTAAAATTGTTGAATACACCTTAATTATATTAAGTTTTATTTTGTTTTAGCTGTATGATAGTACTGCCCGTTACATTTTAAATTTGATTTTTTCCATATTTAAATTCTTATTTTATTACTATATGCTTCTACTACTGTACAGCGCTTACAGCCTCCGGGGACTGGCGCTTTATAAATAAACTTTACTTACTTACTTACTCCTGTCAACCTACCACTGAGGCCCAATTTGTTGATCCTGTCTCAGGGCAGGATAACATTCCTAGACCTCAAAACCCTATGCCTGATGGCATGGTTCTTTAGGAGCTTCAGTTCTCTAGTCTATGTTTATCGCAGGAAGTACTGAGAATGTTGAAGGTTTCTGGATTCGGAAAACCAGCAACAAGAAAATATGCTTCAAAATAGAAGAGATTTTTATTCTGTAGTCCTCCCAGAAAGATCCCTGTGCATGCATGCCTGCCTGGTCTTGGATTACCTTGTGCATCTGCAGTCCCTATAGCCTTGCAACTTATTTTCAGAAGGTTGATTAAAGGCCTCAACCATTTTTACCCTCCTGTGAGGGATCCTGGCCCTTCCTGGAACCTAAATGTGTACATTGCTCAGCTTATGGAGGCTCGCTTTACAAACATATGAAAATTCGTAGCAGAAAAACATTTATGGTCTATCTAGTCTCCTCAAGTGTGCAGACCTCTCACTGATTACAAAGGGATCTGCCCCCCTTCCCGCCATCCACTTCTCCCTACCTTCGATGTCCCCCCTCCTACCACCTTGAGCCCATGTCACTTGGAAAACAATATTCCTAGTGGCATGACTTCTGCTAGGAGGGTGAGCGAGCTCCAAGCCTTCTGCACAGATCCAAACTATGTAATCTTTCATAGGGATAAGGCAGTTCCAAGATGAATAGGAAATTCCTTCATAAGGTAGAGTCAAAAATTTCACCAGAACCAGTCAGTTGCCCTTCCTGCATTTTTCACTGAGCAATCCAGTTCAGGCAAACAAAAACACCACTCCCTGGATGTACAAAGGGGGCAGAACTACTACCTGAACTACACAGGCTCTTTATCGCCTACTGTGAAGTGGGGAAAGGCAAACCAGCAACTGGGAGAACTGTCCCACGCTGGATAATCTCCTGCATTTAGTTGTGGTATAAGAAGGCTGGCTGATTGCCTCCAAGAGGTCTGAGGGCACATTCTGCAAGGGGCACCTTTGCCTCTGTGGCAGCAGCAACGGGCATCTTCTTTCAAGAGATTTGTAAAGTAGCTACCTGGAAAAAAGTACACATCTTCACAAGATATTACTCTCTTTGCATACAGTCCAGGAGTGATGCCAGCTTGAGCACTGCTGTCTTGCAGAACCTTTTCCCTAAACAGGTTCTGGACCAGCCTCCCAAGGTACTGATATGAAGTCTGCTGTTTGCAAATATATACTGGTGGATTCCTGGGATTAGAAGGAAAAATTATTTACCATACGAATGTTGTTTTTTCTTAAGGAATCCATCAGTAATATTCACAATTCCTTACCCAGTCTGCCTTTCCAGCAGGGCTTGACAAATTTTAAAATTATATTCTTGTCCACGGACAAGTGGCTTGTCAAAAAGTAGTTGTCCCGGTGCTTGAGTTGGTAGTCCAGGTATAAAATGGCATATTTTTAGTAGAAAGTATAAAAATACAGAAAACCCAAATGGATTTATTGTGGAAAATAAAATAGTTTGCTTTGGCTTATTTCTTTGCATTTTGTTTTAACTTTTATGCAATTGTGAAAATATTGAAATATTGTACTCAATAAAATTTTATTTTATGTTATCTTTGTTTGTGTTGTATAATTTATTACCTTAAGCTGCTGCGCTTAGTCCTTGCGCCTTACAACACTACAGGAGGACCTGGGTAGGATAGAGTAGGTGGGAGCAGGAGTCAACTGCTAGTTCTCCGAGAGAGTCTGCAGTTCGCTTCTCCAAGTTCCTATACCCTCTCTCTCGGCAGGTTAGGTCTCTCTCACAGTCTCTCATGCACACACACACTTAGTTGGTCTTCTCGTTTGTTTGTTTTTTCGCTATCTTATTTTTTTTTTTTTTTTATGATTGTGTCTGTATTTCACAAACCAGACAGCCACAGGACACCACTCATGGGCACAGAGCAGGTCACCCCTTTGCTCCTTCCCACACAATTACCTCCCTCTCAACAAAGCCTGAGCCCAAACATACAGTTAGGCTCCTCTTATTTTATTTTCAGTTTTTTTTTTTTTTTTGTTTTTTTGATTTGTTTTGTTTTAGCTTTCCCTTCAGATTTTTTTTGTGTCTGTCACAAGCCAGCCGGCCACAGACAGGACACCGGGCAGTTCAGGACAATTCTTTCCACACAAGACGGAGAATGGCACCTATTTAGTATCCCAAGAGAGGAGAGCCCACACAGTTACACACTTAAACAGTTATGTTATAGGCTTATTTTTATGTAAAATCATTTTTTTGTTCAAATTAATAGCTTTCTTTTTTCTTCTTGTGTCTTTCACAAGCCAGCCAGCAATGCAAGACACTGGGTCACTCTGGGCAGGTGGGTAACACCCCCCCCCCCCGTTCAGTTTCATTCCTTTCCACACAACCGCCTCTCTTTCCTAAAAGCTTAGCCCACACTTACTCAGTTAGGCTTCTCTTATTTTTCTTGCAATCTTTTTCTGTTTGTCACTGAAGGTGACAGTTTAGGTTTGTGATAGCTCAAATAGCAAAGCACTGATCCACATCCACTGTCAGAAGCAAGCAGCCACGTCCTCCTTCACTAGTTCAGTTAAGCAGGGTAGTCAGTCACAAGAGACAGAGAATGAGTAGTACACTTTATACACTAGCAACTGCCAGCTGGTATTGCTAACTGAGTCAGAAAGAAGCCAGGAGGTAGTGCCTTTAAACAAGACAAACTGGCCTGATCAGAGACAGGGGCCCTTGTTTTTTTTTTTTCTTTTATTAACTGTCTCCAAGCCTTACTACCTCAGCTGTTTTTTCCCGTAGTACAGAGGACAAGGTCAGCACAATACACCTCCTTTGTTTAATTTGTTTTTATCTTTTTTAAACACATCTCCTTTATTTAGTTAATTTAGTTTTATCTTTTTTTTTTTTTTCAATTACAGCCCCCTCCCCCCCGACCTGACTGTACAGTCACAAACACCATGCAGTCCTCAGGTAAACTGCCGACTTGGAACTCCCCAACCCCTGTCTTATTCAGTGCTTTCAGTTGTAAACCTTCCTTCAAGTCAAGTTTTTTTTTTTTGTTTTTGTTTTTTTTACACCCCCAGTGCAGTACTCGTCAGTTTGATGCCCAACACTGAAGACAGTGGCAGCAAGCAAGTCAAACACTTGTTTTCACACTCAGTTATCCGACCATCGTGGTCGCTGATAGAGTCGGAAGCACCCCCCCCCCCCACAAACATCAATGTGACAAATGCCAGTCCCAGGACTCACGATTTATTTTCAATACTGTCTAGTTATTTATAATTTTTTAAGTATATTAAATGATATTCTGTGCTGTAATAGGAAGTTGCACTGCTGAAAAGTAATGAGAGGCACTCCATAGTTTGAAAAGCGCTCCGTTTGCCATTTCATTCACAGACAAAGTGGCACTTTCGGCAATAGTCTCCCGCTTTCTATCCTGAAACCTCCCGCCCCTACCACTCCCGCAGCCAATTCCCAGGACTGGCAGGCACTCTCACACATCAGTTCTCTGACTAACCTGTGAGTCCGGGATCCATCAGTGCTGTTCTGCTGTCCTGATACATGGAGAGAGGTAGGGGAGGGTCCAGGACACTTCTAGTAGCTGTGTGCTACCACGCTTGCTCGCTCCTGCTCCAACCTAGTCAGCCACCCACCTGATTAAATCCTCTGGGAACCATGTGACGACAGGCTGCATAAATGACAGGCGGCAGCACCTAGTGGTCGGTCGGCTAGCTGTAGGTAGCCAGAACATGGCTTGCATGAATGTTGCTTGTCCGGGGACAACGAGCTACTTAATTGATGCTTGTCCGACGGCAAATTCTTGTAGCCCGGGACGTCGGGCTATGGGATTTGTTGACCCCTGCTTTCCAGAACCTTGAAACAGATTCATACAAGAATCAGCTTCTGTTTTCTTGGCTTGTGCTTTACTTATTACAATGTGTTACAATTCTGAATAAGAGGTCTAATCAAAAGTCTGCTTTTAATTGTTTACTAATTTCAAACTCTTTTCAAAACTTTTGAAAAATATGTGTAGCCATTTAGCTAGTTTTAGTGGTCACAGCTCCTGCTAGCTTTATAATCAAATCTGAAGAAAGGCAGCTAGGGGGAAGGGGACCACAGTACAGAGTTTGAACTTGATTCTAATTCTGAATTCTGTAATTGGCATAACCTCTGTCTCCAAGGCAACTGATTCCAGAGGACTGGTTGTTGTTTATGAATATTACTGCTGGATCCCTTAAGAAGAAGTGTCAATGGCTCAGCAGATTGCACACTTGCCTCTGAGGCTGGAAGATCAGAAGGCTGTGGGTTCTATCCCCACACAAGGCACTTGGGTTAAATTCCAATGTGACACTGTAGTGCAGCACGAGGAGGATGCTGCACTCCTGAGGTGCCGTCTTTCGGATGAGACATTAAACCGACGTCCCAGCTACCTGTTCTGGTGGTTGTTCAGGTGGACATTAAAGATCCCATGGCACTTCTCGAAAAGAGTAGGGGAAGTTTTTATTGAGAAAAACATAACATCACACAAAAAAAGGCAAAGTAAAGAGCAATATGGTACATATCACAAAAGAAAAAACGTTTCATAACATAGGAAAATGTTTCCATAAAACAATCAGTTTGTCATTAGAATGATACTTTCTGTCAGTTGCATACAGAGAAAGTAAATCATTATGAACAGACTCAAGTATAACTGAATAAGAAATCTGTTGCTGTTGTATCACAAATTTACATCGGGCTTGCCATAGAAAATACTGTAATAAAGCAAAGAAAACGTGTAAGGTACTTTTATGATACATTTTCCAAATCCCTGCATAATCTCCCAAAATGAGAGTATTATATGTTAAGGACGAAAGATGTGGCATTTTCCAATGAAGTGCTGCCTGTGACCAGAAAGCCTGACTATCTATACAATCTACAAAAAATGCTGTTGACTCTCTTCTAGGTTAATACATTGTGGTTTCAAACAATACCTTTCATCTAGAGGTTTATATTTCAAATTTCCCCTGACACCCAATCTTCCATGGGCTGACATCCAAATAACATCCCAGGTTTTAACCGGGATTCTGTAATCCGTTAGTTTGTGTAATGCCAAGGTCATTTTAGTGGGCATACACAGAGGGAAAATCAGTGTAATTTTCTGGACTTCATATATAATATAAGTATAAAAAGTTTTCCGAGATAAGGTAAGTAATTTCTGCAGTGGAATCTTCCACTGATAAAGTTTCTTAAGTGTGGCAATTCCATAATTAGGTAAGGAGTCAGATAAAATGATTCTTGGGGGAAATACAGACCATTTAAAGAAATATTTATGCCAAATGGACTGGACCCAGAACTGCCAAGTTAAGGAGGGCTGAGTCCAAATGAAAGAAAGGATGAGAACAAAAAGTAGAATGAAAAAACAACAGGATTAATCATATTAAGGCCTCCATCCTTTTTGGAAGGTATGTATATTCTCTCTTTATAGGATTAAGTCGATTTCCCATAGCATCTGAAAAAAATGCTATATAATCTAGTTTCTATAGAAATAGGGGAAAAAACATGACTTATGTATGTAAACTGGGGTAATAAAACTGTTTAATAATTGCTACTCTTTTTGTTTACTAAAGGTCCAGCTTTTCCAGAGATTTACCTTTGATTCTCCAATCTCCAATCTTTTTCCCAATTATATAAAGCCATATCCTCAACTCCAAACCACACCCCCAATATTTTTTGAGGAATACGTGATACAGGTATATCAAAATAGGTAGAGACTACTGAAGGAGTAGGTTGTAGGGGTATTATAAAGCTTTTTCCTATATTCAAGGATGCACCTGAAAATTGTCCAAAAAAGGAAAAAATCTCTAATGCTCTCTGTAATAGAAGACATTTGCTAATAACAAAGTAACATCATCAGCAAATGCTGTAATCTTTACTTTATCCAACCAAGGGGAAGGGGAAAGTCCCATGATCTGATGGTCGGAGACAATACTCCTAATGACTGGGTCCAAAATAAAAGTATACAGTAAAGGGCTTAAAGGACAACCCTGCCGTACACCTCTCTTAATTCTAATTTCAGAACCCATAAGTCCATTTACTAGTGGAATAGTGACTGCCTGGCTATATAGGTTAGTTATCCATTTAACAAATATTTCTGGAATGCCATAATGAGTTAAGACAAAATACAAATAGGAGTGACACACCGTATCGAAAGCTTTTGCTTGATCTAAAGCCACTATAATTCCTGAATCTGAAGGGTTTTGTGATGACATAGAAAGAACATCTCTTACTAAATACAGGTTTTGTTGTAGGGTTCTAGTGGGAATAGAACAAGTTTGAGCTGGATGGATTAAAATTTCTGCAGCCTTTAGTAATCTATTATGCAAGATCTTAGTCAATATTTTATAGTCAGTATTTAATAAACTGATCGGTCTCCAATTAGAGATCAAACTCTTATCACCCTTTTTATATAAAAAGGTCATAAGTGAAGTAGATAAGGTTTTAGCAGAAGGGATATTCAAAACTGAATTGAATACTAAAGGTAAAAAAAATTCCATATATTTAGAACAGGCCTTATAGAACTCATTTGGTATGCCATCCAGACCTGGAGCTGTTCCAGACTTCAAATGTTGTATTACTTCTGCGACTTCATAAGAGGTGATAGGAAGTACTAACGATTGAAAAACATTTTCTGGAAGTTTAGGTATGGTGGGAAGTTTATTAAGTGGAAATGATTCTATAAGTAACGTAGGTGAGAGTGAGAAATATTCTTGTACATATTGTTGAACAATAGACAATATCCCAATCTCAGTAGTAACTAAATCCCTTGAGAATTAATAAGTCCTGTCATTACAGTATTGGTAAGACGGGTTTTACAGGCCTGAAAGGGTCAGACATAGGACTATGCTTAATCCCATATTTGAATTCTAAATCTAGAGATTTTGCCCTATCATATTGAAAATCCTTCATTAATTTTTATTTTGTTATTTGGGAATGAAGTAAGGACCGTTCTTTAGGCGGTAAGGACATTAATTTATATAGTTGATTTCTATGTATTAAATACTGAAGATATTCTGAGTTTACTTTAAGTTTACCCCATTTAATAAACAGGGGATTTAATCTCAATTTTCAATCGTACCCACCAATCAAAAAGATTATCAAATAAACCCATAGTAGAGAATTTAGCAGCAAAAAAGCTTTCCAATTTAGAAAAAGATTTTTCATCTTGCAAAAAAGAAGTGTTTAATCTCCATCTACAATGTAAGGAGGGAAATATGGGGGGAATATGGGTTAATGAAAGATTACTTAATAAGATGTTATGGTCCGAAAATTCAGTAGGTAAAACAGAACAATTTTTTGGAAAAAGATATCGGGAAACAAAAAACATATCAATGCGGGTTGAAAAAGTACATCTAAAATATGTTTCACCTCCCCGTGGGTATAGGCTTCTAAAAACATCTGTAAGACCTGAATCTTTAATCAATTTAGAAAGAAAATTAGAATCACAATATATCTTTTTCCCAAGTAATTTATTCATATTATTATCGAGTAAGCAGTTAAAATCCCCGCCCCAAATAATATGTTTCCTAGTTAGTAAAAAGGGTTTAACATCTTCAAACATTTCTATTCGGGATAATTTTGTCTGAGGTGCATATAAATTGATCAAACGAAAGGAATATTCACCAAAGAAAAAAATCTAAAACTAACAACCTACCAGGTCTAAGGTCCATTACTTGAGATATTTTAAATAATGTATTTCCAAATAATATCCCAAGCCCGTCTGCAACATCTGAACCAAATGTCCAGAAGGATGGACCCCAAATCCATTTTCTTTGTAATTGTGTTACTTCAAAAAGAGATTTTACCCTGGTTTCTTGCAAAAGAATTATGTCCAGTTTTAGAGACCCCAAATACATCAAAATAGGTAAATGTCTTTGGAATGTTTTCATACCACAAACATTGTATGAGGCTAATTTTAACATGGACATAGGGAATCAAAAAAAAATGTTTAAGGACTATGTTTTTGACTGACCTTCCTTTTTTTTCCTTTTTTTCCTTTCGCTAGCTCTGTTGTTTTACTCTCATCATCTTCTGTAATTAATTCTGATACATGAGAGGTATCAGATTCAAGGTCTGATTCCCTGGGGTCATCTTGAAGAGGGGAAAAAAAATTCTCTGTAGGCAAGGGAGCTATGGGGGATTGTTTTATAGAGGCCCTAGTAAGACGCCTACTTTTAATGGTTTCAAATGGGGGAGACATAGACAGGCCAACAGATTGTTTACTAGAGGCAGGAGGTTTGGAAATATGATTATCTGCAGAAATATGGTGTTCCTTGAAGACAGGCCCTGTGGTGTTAGGGAGTACCACATGGTCTGCTACTGAAGAGGTTGAAGGCACAGAGGCAGTTTATCTACAGGACCATGTTTTTGCCTAAGGCTTTCTTTAGTAGCTCGTCCTGATCCCAACCTGTAGTGCAATTTCTACGGGCCCAAGGGCACTGGTGAAAGGCATGGCCTTTTCGCCACAGAGATTGCACTGAAAATGTTAGTACACATATCTAAAGAGTGGCCGAAACCTCCACATAAGGGGCATTTTAGCATATCACAGACACTACTTAAATGGGTTTTAGCTCCACACTTATAGCAGGCCCTGGGTTGTCCACTATAAAACATACTCCCTATCTTTACCTAAAAAAACTATTGGGAAGATGTACTATGTCGGAATTAACTAAAAAGTTTTACTTTGAACTTCCAGCTCCGGTCCAAATGCCCTCAGAATCTAGTAAAGCCTCTGGTGGGCTCAAAATGTCACATTTAGACTGCAACCAATGATAAATATCACTGACATTCACCCTTCGTTACTGGAACATGATTGTAACATAACGAATTTGAGGTCTAGTGAGTGGTATAACAAAAAAAGGGGTCCAAAGCAGGGTGGCCTTAAGGGTAGAATACTTATCCCAAAATTTGTCTAGAAGGGTATTAGACTGAAAGCTAACATCAAAGGAGTCCTCACCTGAAATGTGAATTAAGGCATATATGTCTGAAGCAAAAAATCCCATAGAGAATTTTAACAGTTGTTTAAATACATAATACCGGTCTGGATGCTCTGGGAGACCACCTTTATAACGGATCCTAACAGCATTACGCCTCGGGGCCTGTTCTAATTTATTTTTAAAGAGCTCCGACATAGGAGGCCTGGTGTGGGAGTCGTCACCCCCTGTCTGTGAGGATAATTCAACATTGTCCCTTACAAACCCGGCAGCATCAGAAAAGGAGGTAGTTGGTTTCGGAGAAACCAAAATACTCTCCCCACCCTCAGTGAAAACAGCGCTTTTATGAGAAGTGTCAAGAATACCTGGGCCCAGTGATGCTGAATTGGTGGCATGCTCAGTGATAGAAGAGTCCGTGGAAAAGGAAGTCCAGTCCGAGTCAGGAATCCAACGACCGGAGTCGGTTTTTCGCCATCCCGCTCCCTGGAGAGCCACATCTTCAGACCAGTCAATAGGAGAATCCTGTGGAGCCTGTTTCTGTAGTCCAAAACGCCGTCGCATAACCTGTGACACTCGTTGTCCGGTTGTAAAATCAGTCCCAGTCGCATCATGTTCCTGCAAAGATAGTTCCGACTGAACACTCGACTCAGTGCTAGTCCCTGGAATCGTAGGGGAACATACAAAAGCTGTTTGCGATGCTGCGAACCCCACAAGCTCTTCAGCTGCCGAACTCCCGCTTGCTGGAATATCTCCAGCCACCTCTGAAAGACTCGTCATTGCTTCCGGTGCTGTTTCCAGTAAGGGAGTATCCACAGACAATATGGGTGAGTCTGAAAATGAAGTAGTTTCAGGAACCTTGTTGAACTCGTCCTCCATCCCCAACGAAAAGTGCTGTAATGCTGCCATCATGCAGCGTGACGTCAGCAAACTCCCAACTAGCCACCAGACAGCAGCCAGTAGGGGAATTTCCCTGGTGTCCTGGCCAAATTTCCCCCATTCACTAAAAATAAAATACCACCAACCACTTAATCTGGTTTAATTTCAGTTGGTTTCCATCTGTATCCCCCTCCCCCCGGTCACCTCTGAAAAAGGGACTTCTAGTCTCAGTGGGCCTACCGGGTCAACAAAATTCAATAAATAAGAAGCAAGAGTACTATGGTATTTTTTTTCTGCCCAGTACACAGACCTGAGTGCAGCACTTTGCAGATTAATGTTATAGATGCGATTGTGCCTACTAACACCCTGAAGTGGACCTGCAAAATGTGGCACAACATTGCATTGAAACTTGTACCTGGTGTATGCTGCAAAGTTGTGCTATATTTCCAGTGCCAGCCAGTGTTTGTTAGATCCAGGATTTAAAAAAGGATACTGCAACAGTAATGAATGGGGAAAGAAAGACTAAAAATATCTAGGCTTTCAACAAGCAGGCAGAAAACCTCTGTTTCTAGGGACATGGATATGTTGTTCATCCACACTGTCTGGCAGGTATCCTTGCCGCTTTAAATCTTGCTGGAAGGTCTTCAAGCTGGCTCCTCCCACCCACCCAGGTGGTAAAACTCTCGGCTCCGCCCCATGACGCCAGATCTTCCTTACCGCTTGTAAGCTCAGGTTCCCTCCTTAACGCTCTGTGTATAAGACTGGTTCCTAATTCTTTGGTTTTCCGAATTTAAAAGTTTTTTGCTAAAAGACTTCGGTCTTCTATCCCTCGCGGCAGCGATGGACAAATCGACTCCCGGTTTTCGGCGGTGACCTTGCGGGCAGAAGATGTCTCGGACGGATCCGCACTCCACGTGTGTGTACTGTTTAGGCCTTGAGCACGACCCGCAGGCTTGCGACCTGTGCTCTTCCTTCTCAGCCTACGTCCTCGAAGACCGTGCCGCCCGTTTACAACTAGGGCACCCCGAGAAACGTTTTCCTCCGGTAAAGTCAAAAGTGGCCCGGTCGGCAGTCTCCGCGGCGGCGGGCTCGGCGGATCAGCTAGAGCAGATGATCGCCCTCGAAGAGGAGGCGGCGCGGGCCACATCTTCCTTGACCGCGGCATTTATTCCGCTCTCCCTGGGTTCCTCTTACTCAGCTTCCTTTAAGGAGCTTTGTCTGTCCCTGTCCACTAGGGGAGAGGGACCAACGTCTGCTGGACCTTCTTCTCGGTCCAAGAAGAAAGACAAGGGTAAGTCTCTCCGTCGACACTCTTGGGAGCGGGAAAGGTCCCTCTCCCCGAGTTGTCGGCCATCGACTTCGGTCGATCGTTCGGCTTCGGCCACTGGTCTCACGGTGTCCCCGTCAGGTCAGTTGACCGAGACTCCTGTCGACACAGTCGAGATCTTTCTCGACCCGTTGGACGGGTTGTCGACCGGCGAAGCCAAAAATCTCCTCTCCCCAGTTCCCCCGGTGGGAGTTGAGGATCCCGTGGGCTTGCCAGTGCCTCCGGTTCCGGAGCCCTTGGGTGTTCCCTCCGAGCCGAGGGAGGAGCCGGTTTCACCCGACCCTTCCCCGCACCGTCCTCGGAAAAGCCGAGGTCCTCGGTCTCGGACTTCTTCGCGGTCCAGCCGATCCCGCCATCATAGGCGGTCTCGGTCTCGGCACCGCGGTCAGTGGCGCCGCTGCTCGTCCTCTTCCTCCTCCTCGGATGAGGGAGGCTTCGGCAAGTTGGGCGCGATACACGAGGACCCCATGTGGCAACAGCTCCTTCTGACCGGGAACAAGCCGACACCGTCGCCTTCTCCGGCCATTAAGTGGCTGTCACCGGAGCGGCCGAAACAACCCCCTGTTTTACCCGAGGAGCCTGTTATCAGGCCGGTTGTTCGGCCAAAACCAGCTGCCCCACCAATTCCGGTGGAACCTCCGCCTCCACAGCCATGGTTTGGGACTCCGACCAAGAATTCTCGGTCGGCTCAGGGTCTGCCCCCATAGGCTGTCGGTCACCCTCACTCCCGATCGCCCTCGGCAGGTGGAGGGTGGCTCAGGCCCGAGGCAGCTCTTTGCGGACTCTTCTGAGTCCGATGACGATTCCTCCTTTTTCTCCAAGCGAGTGGACTTGGAGTCCTCTGGAGTCAGTCGCTGGACGACAGCCCTTCGTCCTTCCTGGGGTTGCTCAGACTCATCTTGGAATCCACCAGGATGCAGCTCGAGCCCGTATCCAAGCGGGCCAAGTATCCCCTCACGGAGATATTGGACCGAGGGGATTCCCCTACGGAGGCCTTCCCTGTGGCTGAGGCCATTGTGGGCCCGGCCTTGGAGCTCTGGCAGCGCCCTGCTTCCTGCCCTGCGCCTTCGGCCAGGATGGCCAGGAAGTATGCGGTCCGTACCGGTTCCCTGTCCGGTTTCTCCGGAACATCCCTCGGCCGAGGGGTTAGTTACCGACAGAGGGACGTGGACAAACCTCCCGACAAGGAGTCCAAGAAATTGGACTATGCCGGGCGAAAAGTCTACGCTGCGTCCTCCCTTGGCCTTCGTCAGGCCAGCTCGGCCGTACTGATGGCACATTTTTCTCACGCCCTGTTGGGCTCCCTGGACGAGGTGGTTCCTCATCTCCCGGCTGACCTGCAGACTACGGTTAATCAGGTGCGGGACCAGGGCAGGGCAGTGGCCAAGCAGCAACTTCAGACTGCTTTGGACATCGGTGATTCATGCGCCAGATCGGTAGCGGCTGCAGTGGCTATGCGCCGTCGGGCATGGCTGAGGATATCCACCTTCACAGCGGATACCCAGCACAAATTGGCGGATGTCCCCTTCCTGGGGACTGACCTCTTCGGCCCTGGAGTGGAAGGCCACCTCCAGAGGATCGAAAAGTCCAATGCCACCTTGGACTCGGTCTCATCCGCTCAGAGGGACAAGGGCTGCAGATCTCAACCCAAGCCCTTTCGTCCGTCTGCGCCCCCGGCACGCCCGGCCCAGCAACACCAGGGCCAGCAGGCTCGCGCTCGGCGTCCCAAACCCAAGCCTGCGGCTTCCTCCTCCAGGAAGCAGGGAGGTAAAGGCCCAGGTGGTCCCTCGGCCAGTCCCTCCTCCAAGCCTGCACAGTGACGGGTTGAGGGGTGTCGCCCCCAACCTCATCACCTCACCCCAGGTTCCCCATGGGGGGATGGCTCCGGTATTTCCTTTCCGCCTGGTCTGCTATTACCACAGACAGGTGGGTGTTGGAGGTGGTAGGAAAGGGCCTGCCTCTGGAGTTCGAGCAGGCCCCACCCTTCAGAGCCATCGCACCTCGGGGGGCCTCAGGGTCCGAAGCCTCGCTGTCAGCTCGCTGAGCCGACATTGCTCTCCTCCTCGAGAAGGAGGTGACAAGAGAGGTGGCGGACCCTCCCTCAAACCCGGGGTTCGTGTCCAGGTACTTCCTGGTTCCGAAACGGACGGGGGGCTGGCACCCCATTCTCGACCTACACGACCTAAACAAGTTCCTAAGGTCTCGAACCTTCAGGATGGTCACTCTGGCTCAGGTAATACCATCCTTGGAACACGGCGTGTGGTTCTGCTCTCTGGACCTTCAGGACGCGTTCTTTCATGTCCCTATCCGTCCGTCCCATCAAAGGTTCCTTCGCTTTCAGCGGAGGGTTCCCTTTTCGAGTTCCAAGCCATGCCCTTCGACTTATCTCCAGCTCCCAGGGTCTTCACCAAATGCATGGCAGTGGTGACAGCATTCCTCTGGCGCCGAGGTCGGGTTTACCCTTACCTGGACGATTGGCTGATAGCAGCCCCCTCCAGACAGGAGGTGGAGCGGTCCAGAGATCTGGCCCTCCGGGTTTGCTCTCAGGTCGGCCTCCTCATCAACGAGGCCAAGTCGGAACTTGAGCCGAAGCAGGTGATTCTTTTCATCGGGGCAGAGCTCGACTCTCTTCGAGCCAGAGCATGGCTCCCGGCGGACAGGGCCAAGGTTCTTTCCTCCTTTGCCCAATCATTTCTGGTTGGGCAATTGCGCCCTGCCCGGGACTTCCTGCGCCTCCTGGGTCTCATGGCGGCCTGTACCAGCGTGGTCCGTTGGGCCCGCTGGAACATGCGCCCCCTTCATTGGGGGCTGGCCAGCCAGTGGTCCCAACGCTGCGATCCATTGGACCAGCTAGTGACGGTGACCCAGGGGATGTGGAACGCTCTCCAGTGGTGGACCGTTCCAGTTCATCTGCAGGAGGGCATCCCGTTTGTCCGCCCCGAGCCGACGGTCTCTCTATCGACCGATGCCTCTCTGATGGGTTGGGGTGCCCATCTGGGGGAACACCAAGCGCACGGCCTCTGGTTCCCGCGGGAGAATCGATGCCACATCAACCTGCTGGAGCTCCGAGCGGTCCGCCTAGCTCTCACCGCCTTTGCTCCGTTTCTTCGGGGTCAAGTGGTCCGGGTCCAGACGGACAATACCACGACCATGTACTATCTAAACCGCCAGGGCGGGACGCGCTCCATGCTCCTATGCAAGGAAGCTCTCCGCATCTGGTCACTGCGCAGCCTGGAGGCGGATCTCCTAGCCATTTATGTGGCAGGAGCCTCCAACACCCTGGCCGATGCCCTAAGCCAGATAGGGGCTGCGTCCCACGAGTGGTTCTCCTGCCGGAGGTAGTACAAGATTTATTCTCCCATTGGGGCACACCTCAGGTGGACCTGTTTGCCTCCAGGGAGAATGCGAAGTTGAGGCTGTTCCATGCCCGCCCCCCTCAGCAGGGCTCTCTGCAGGGGGATGCCTTCTCGAGGCTGTGGACCCCAGGCCTCTTCTACGCCTTTCCCCCGTTCCCCTTGATGCACAAGGTGCTGCTCAAAGCAAGGAGGGACAAGGCGCAGGTGATTCTGATAGCCCCAGACTGGCCCCGCCAGTACTGGTACCCGGATCTCCTCAGCCTCAGCTCCAGGCTTCCGAGGCAGCTTCCAGCTCGCCCGGACCTGCTCTCAGGCAATCAGGGGAAGGTATTTCATCCGGACCTTCAGTCCCTGCACCTGATGGCCTGGTTCCTGAGTGGCTAGAGTTCCAGGCCTTGGGTCTTTCCGACGAGGTCCTCAACGTAGTTGAGGCGTCCCGTAAGAAGTCGACCAGAAAATGCTACGCCTTCAAATGGAAAAGGTTTTCCATTTGGTGTCAGGGCAAGGGCCTGGACCCTTCCTCCTGCTCCTTGGCGAGCATATTGGACTACCTGTGGTCCCTTTCTCAGCAAGGGCTTAGGTCGACGACCCTTAAGGTGCACCTGGCAGCCATCTCTGCTTACCGGGCGGGCCGGAAGCAGCTGTTGTAGCAGGAGAAGGTGGTCTGGCTTTCAAAGGCCTTGATCACATTTCCCTCTGGTGTGAGAACCTCCACCTCCGTGGGATCTACTGCTGGTATTGGCAAAGCTCATGGGCAAGCCATTCGAACCAATGCACAGGTGTGAACTCTCTCACCTGTCGTGGAAGACCGCCTTCTTGGTGGCTATCACGTCAGCCAGAAGGATGGGAGAACTCCAGGCGCTCTGCATCGAGTCTCCTTACCTGGTCTTCCACAGGGACAAGGTTGTCCTGCTCCCCCACCCGAAATTCCTTCCGAAGGTGGTGTCGGAGTTTCACCTTAACCAGGTGTTGACTCTGCCGGTGTTCTACCCCAATCACACCTTGGAGGCCGAATATAGGCTCCATACTTTGGACCCTAGAAGGGCGCTCGCTTATTATAAGGAGCGTACGGCTGAAATTCGGGGAGAGGTTCGCCAGCTGTTTGTCACCTACGCTGAAGCCGCATCTGGCAGACCTGCAGCCCAGCGGACGATAGGCAGGTGGGTCACCTCCTGCATAGATCTCTGCTATAAGTTGGCGGGCATGGAGCCTCCCAGACGGATAAGAGCTCATTCTTCCCGCCATACTGCTGCATCAGTGGCTGCTTCCAGGTACGTCCCTATCCAGGAAATCTGCAGGGCTGCTACCTGGAAGTCAGCACACACCTTCATCACCTTGAGTCACGCCGGGATGCTGGTTTTGGGGCCTCGGTTCTCCAGTCTCTCTTTCCCAAGTAAGTATCGGGGGTGTGCGCCTTGCCTCCCTCCTCCCGGAGAACTGCTAGGAGTCTGCCAGACAGTGTGGATGAACAACATATCCATGTCCCTAGAAATACAGGTTACTCACCTGTAACAGGAGTTCTAGGAATGGTATATGTTGTTCATCCACACTACCCACCCGATCTCCCC
This sequence comes from Neoceratodus forsteri, assembly GCA_016271365.2. NCBI lineage: Eukaryota > Metazoa > Chordata > Ceratodontiformes > Ceratodontidae > Neoceratodus > Neoceratodus forsteri. Next base: position 253,908,875 of record CM028129.1, on the reverse strand, counting down.
GGCTTCGACGCACAACCTGAGCTTCCAGCGGGCCAGATCTGGCGTCATGGGGCGGAGCCGAGAGTTTTACCACCCGGGTGGGTGGGAGGAGCCAGCTTGAAGACCTTCCGGCAAGATTTAAAGCGGCAAGGATACCTGCCAGACAGTGTGGATGAACAACATACACCATTCCTAGAACTCCTGTTACAGGTGAGTAACCTGTATATCTGTTATCTTGTACAGAACATGATAACTCTGGTAATGAGCCATGGTAAAATACATTTTTGTTGTGTTGGAAATATATTATGTTGGATTGGATCTATACCGTATAGATGTAAAGGAAGGGTCCAGTACCTTGAATGTCTTAAGAGAGGCAGGGAAGGCTGTTGGGAAAGCCAAGGCACAGGAGGGTTTGGCATGGACTGTGAAAAAGGACACAAGACATTATATAGGTACATCAGTGATAGAAGAAAAACCGGGGGGCATTGTGCGGCTCAAAGGGAGGAGGGAGAGTGCAAGGAGAGGATCTAGATAAGGCAGATATACTAAACAAATACTTCTGTTCAGTATTCACTAAAGAGGGAAAAGGTCAAGGACCACAGTTGGGGAGCAGAGGCAATTGGGGGGGAAGTGGACACCAGTCCATTCACAGTGGAGAGAGTTCTGGAGGAACTCACAAAGCTGAAGGTGGATAAAGCCATGGGGCCAGATGACATACACCCGAGGATATTAAGGGAGTTGTGGTGGGAACTAGCAGTGCATCTGGCCACCCTGTTCACAGAATCACTCAACACAGGTGTGGTTCCAGAGAACTGGAGGAGGGCGCATGTAGTCCCACTGCACAAAAGTGGAAGTTTGGTGGAAGCGGGGAACTACAATCCAGTCAGCCTCACCTCAGTGGTGGGGAAGATCATGGAGACACTGCTGAAAAAAAGGATAGTGGCACACCTGGAATCCATTGGTGCCCAGGATCTGAGGCAGCACGGATTCACTTCAGGAAGGTCTTGTCATTGAATCTGACAGATTTTTTTGATTGGGTGACTAGGGAAGTGAATCAGGGAGGGGCCATAGATGTCGCCTACCTGGATTTCAGCAAAGCCTTCAATACTGTCCTACACAGAAGGTTGGTTAACAAGATGAGTAGTCTGGGAATGGGGCATAAGGGTGATACAGTGGGTTAGAAACTGGCCTACGGACAGAAGGCAGAGAGTGGCGGTAAATGGGTTCCAATCGGGGGGGGGGTGACCAGCAGAGTGCCACAAGGATCAGTACTGGGACCTGTCCTGTTCATTGTCTTCATTAGTGACATTGCAGAGGGGCTGGAGGGAAAGGTCTGCCTATTTGCAGATTACACCAAGCTCTGCAACAGGGTGGATACTCCAGAAGGGGTGCAGAAAATCAAGAGGGACCTGGAGAAGCTTGAAAGATGGTCGGAGGTGTGGCAACTGAGGTGCAGTGCGAAAAAGTGCAAGATAATGCACCTGGGTAGGGGGAACCCAGAGGAGAGCCACAGGATTGGGGGAGGTGCTGACCATCACCAAAGAGGAGAGGGACCTAGGGGTTATCGTATCTGATTACTGTAAGGTATCAAAGCAATGTGCAAAGGCTGCAGGAAGGGCCAGTGGCTTGCTGGGGTGCATAGGCAGAGGTATTACTAGTTGGAGGCGGGAAGTGGTGATGCCATCATGTAAAACACAGGTAAGGCCTCACCTGGAGTACTGCGTGTAGTACTAGAGACCACACATGCGTAAGGACATAAACAAGGTGGAGGCTGTCCAGAGAAGGGCGACAAAAATGGTGCATGGTTTGCACCACAAAACATATGAGGAGAGACTCAGAAATATCAATATGTACTCACTGGAGGAGAAGAGAGAAAGGGGCAACATGATAGAAACTTTTAAGTACCTCAAGGGCATAAGCAAGGTGCAGGTGGGAGATCTTTTCAAATGTAGAAAAGATACCAGAACGAGGGGGCGCGATATGAAATTGGAGGGGGGAGATTAAGAAGTAATGTGAGGACATTTTCTAAACAGAGAGGGTGGTGAACGTTTGGAATAGTCTGCCACAAGAGGTGGTAGGGGCAACTCACAATAGAGGGGTTTAAACATGTCTGGGACAAGCACAGGAGAACCTTGGGTGGGAAGGGAGTGATGAAAAGCCATTGACCACTTAGGGTGCGTGGAAAGGATGAAAAGGGACTTGGCAAGGTTAGAGGAATGGTCAAATGTATGGCAGCTTAGATTCAATGCTAAGAAGTGCAAGGTAATGCACCTGCGAAACAGAAACCCAGGGGAAGAGTACACAATGGGGGGTGAGATACTAACAACAACAAAAATGGAAACGGACCTGGGGGTAGTCATATCAGATGACCTAAAGGTGGGCAAGCAATGTGAGAGGCAGCAATGAGGGCTGGGGATATTGGGATGCATAGGGAGGCATCACCAGTAGAAAACAGGAGTTATTATCCTCTGTACAGACAGCTGGTCAGACCCCATCTGGAGTACTGCATGCAGTTCTGGAGACCCAGTCTTCGCGAAGACATAGACAGGATGGAAGCTGTCCAGAGGAGGGCAACTAAAATGGTGCAGGGTCTGCACTGGAAGACATATGAAGAGAGACTAAAGGAGCTTAATATGTATAGCCTCGAGGAAAGGAGGGAGAGGGGGGACATGATAGAAACTTTCAAGTACCTCAAGGGAATCAACAAAGTCCAAGAGGGTAGCATCTTTCAAAAAAAGAGGTGTGCAAGAACAAGGGGGCACAATTTGAAGATAGAGGGGGCGGCTCAGAGGTAATTTAAGGAAGTATTTTTTCACAGAGAGGGTTGTGGATGCATGGAACGGCCTTCCGGAGGAGGTCGTGGAATCAAAAACAGTGGTGGAATTCAAGCATGCATGGGACAGTCATAAGACAATTCTAGGGGATGGGGGTAGGAAGAAGTAGGCTGCTGTTTAACTAGGATCTGTAGCTTATCCAGTAGGCAGGGAATTGGGCAGACTGGGTGGGCCAAGCGGTCCTTATCTGCCGTCAAATTCTATGTTTCTATGTTGTACCTGAAGTCAGCCAAACAATGCAAAAAAGCAGTGGGGAAGGCAGACAGTGCTGGGGTGCATAGGAAGGGGCATAACCAGTAGGAGGAGTGAAGTGCTGTATAGATCACTGGTGAGGCCTCATCTGGAATACTGTGTCCAGTTCTGGAGACCGCATCTCTGGAAGGACATAGACAGAATGGAAGCAGTCCAGAGAAGAGCAACAAAAGATCTTACTTCGAGATACAGCTCTTGCAGCAGGTTACACCATTAGGACTGAAGCCGGCAGGCGTCAGGACCCCACGGAAATCTTCTAGCTAGCAGTCTTCAGCGGGGACCACCTCCGACGTCGGTCCCGCCCCCGATGTCAGGCGTAGTACATAAGGAGGCGGTCCTGCCAGAATCTCCAGTTCTTTCCCGCCGTCGACTTGCATGTCTCAACCCTCCGGTCAGTGTCTAGCGCGCGACGCCTGGAAAAGTTCTTTTCTCGTTTCTTCGTCTGGAAACTCCTTTTTCCACGAATCATCTGCCATCTGATGTCCTCTCCAACATCCGCGGAGGGCCATCCGTCAAAGTGTGCCTGCGGGAAGCAAATTCCCTTTAAAGACCCACATTCGGCATGTGTGCGGTGCTTAGGCCCGGACCACGACACCCGGGCCTGCTCCTTTTGTCAAGGCTTCAATAGTCGGACCCGGATCCGTCGTCAGAAGGCCCTCCAAGCTTACCTTCTGGAAGAGAGATTGAAGGTCATGGATCCTGCCTCCAAGGGGGAATCCTCCGAGAAAGCCTGTCGGCACCTCGAGAAACACAGGGAGAGGGTGAGATCAAAATCCCCTTCTAGGGTGTCCGACTCCCGTAGCTCCGGCTCTCGGTCCGACCGCTCGCCTTCCCGGGCCCGCTCTCAGCCTCCCCCGGTCGCGGTCAAGACTTCCTCCGGTTCCTCCACTCTGCAGCCTGTTTCGACCTCCAGGCCTTCTTCCTCATCGTCTAAGGCCTCGCCGAGGTCAGGGGACCGCCATCACCATAAATCCAGCTCCCGCCACTCGGCCTCTGACGTCCGGTCGGTCTCCTTGCCTCCTCCTCCCCAGCGGAAAACCAAGGAACTGACATCGCTCAAGAGGACGTCGGACCTGACGTCGGCCCACCCGACATCGGCCAAGCACCACTGGTCCCGGGACCCGACGACAGCCAGACGCCCGTCGCCGGTCAGGCCTTCTCCACCGCGGACGCCGGCTGGGGGACCGACGTCCGTGCCAGCAGATAGAGGAACCCCTACGCCACCTACCGGCATGGGCCAGGAGTCGCTCACGGAGGAGGAGTCGACACAGCCCGAGGACCAGGCGGGTGAACCGGTCCTGTCGAACCCTGAGGGAACCCTCTTGAACCAGAGACCTTGGGGCCGACCTGGAACTCGAAGACCGACCACCGCGCCCAGTCTGCCGCCGGTCTCAATATTTCTGAGGTCAAGGAGCTGTTTACCTTTTGGTGGGATACCATAAAAAAGGACGTGGTTCCCACACCTCCTCCTCTTCCTCCTCCTCCTCCACCCGTGACTTCACCGGCCCCAGCGCCCCCCATCCCATCCGGGGCAGCAGGCCGAGTACCTTCCCCCCAGGAGCCTGCTGAATCTCCTAGGGGCAGACCATTAGAAAAGAGGAGACCTCCGTCTAGATCTTCTTCAGGGTCACCCAGTCCCAAGAGACCCAAAAGATGCCGTCACTCGACTTCGACGGAGGACTTGGGATCGGACTTCTCAGACAGATCCAGATCCCCTTCTCCCATCAGCGTCCCCTCTCTGGACCCACCTGAACTCCCAAGATCTCCTCCGGATGACCCATTGTTCTCAGAGATTATGAGGCATATCCAAGAGAATATGGGTTGGGACGCAGAAGAACTTGACCCCGAGAGGCTACGCCTAACACGTTATCTTCGGCAAAAGGACCCAGAGCCTGTGGTGGTACCACCCTTGGTGGACACCTTTGTGGACGTCACCAAGGCAGCGTGGAAGTGTCCACATTCGCTCCCGGCGATGCCGAAGAAGGCTGACCACCTGTACAAGGCCCCTAGGGAGAACCAGTACTTGGCATCTCATCCTCTGGCCGATTCCCTGGTCATCACAGCCTCAAATGACCGGTCCCAGAGGCCGCAACATCTGAGCACCCTGCCACCGGACCCAGAGTCCAAGCAATTGGACGCGATGGGCAGGCGCACTTATGCAGCTGCAACCTGCGCCATTAGGTCCCTCAATTATCTCACCCATATGGTCCAGTTTCAGAATGCCGTGTGGGAGCAAGGACTAGAGCTGGCAGAGAAGATGCCGGAGGGTGAGCAGAAGGAAGAACTGCTTCAGCTCCTCCGCACGGGTTCAGACGTGGGAACCCATGTGCTTCGAGCTGCGTATGACTCCGCGGACTCCTCGGCCAGAGTGGCAGCCTCAGGCATATGTCTCCGGAGACACTCATGGCTTTGTGTCTCCGGATTCACCCCGGACGTCCAGAAGAACATACTGGACGCCCCATTCCATGGCGAAGTTCTCTTCCGTGAGTCTTCGGAGAAGGTCCTCACCAAGCTTCAGGAGGCTGGGAAGGCCGTGAGGTCTGTCCAGGCCATGTACAGACCCAGGCCTGGTTCCTTTCGTAGGTACCAGAGCTGTATTCGCGGCCGGACTCAGAGACAACAGTCCCGTTCCGGCCCGCAACAGAGGGGCTCCTTCTCCCGGAAAGCCCAGGGGAAGTCGTCCTCCGGCAGAGGCCAACGTCCTGCCAAGTCGGCCCAGCCTGCAGGACCCTCAGCCACCACAGCATGACTCCTTCCCGGCTGCCGCCCCTCAGGATCAACGGGACACCAAGGTCGGGGGTCGTATAGCGGACCACCTGCCAGGGTGGCAGTCTATCACCACCGACAGGTGGGTACTCCAATTGGTCAAAAAAGGCCACTTTATAAAGTTCGTAGACAAGCCACCCACAAGGCCTCCTCTGCTCTCCCGCTACTCAGGTCAGCACAGATTGCTCATCAGGCAAGAAGTACTCGTGCTTCTGCAAAAAGGAGCGGTGGAGTACGTCCCCGAGAACCAGAGAGGAACAGGCTACTATTCCCACTTCTTCCTGGTTCCAAAGAAAACAGGGGACCTCTGTCCAATATTGGACCTCAGCGACCTCAACGGGTTGGTCGCCTACAAGCAGTTTCATGGTGACCCCCAGGTCTTATTCCCATGTTGAAGAAGGACGCATTTTGGCGTTACTGGACATGCAGGATGCTTACCTGCACATCCCCATCGCTCATGCGCACAGGGAGGTTCCTGCGCTCGAGGTTTCGCCACCACTTCCAGTTCCGGCACTTCCTTCGGACTGTCATCGCCCCCAGGGTCTTTACCAAGTGCATGGCAGTCGTGGCAGCGTCTCTAAGGAGACAGGGCCACTACATGTTCCCGTACCTGGACGATTGCTTCTCATGGCCGCCTCCAGAGAGGCGCTGTTGTTGGCCATTCAGAACACCCAGGCTCTTTTTCAGTCGGTGGGCATTCTTATCAACTACGGGAAGTCTCTCCTGGTACCGTCTCAGAAGCTGCAATTCATAGGTGCAGTTCTGGACACCGTCCAAGGGAAAGCCTTTCTTCCCAAGGACAGAGCGGAACGCATCAGGTCCCTCATCAGGGATCTTTCGGCAAAGAAGACCGTCCCAGCCAGACTGGTCCTTCACCTGCTCGGACATATGGCTGCGGCCATTCCAACCGTCCCGATGGCAAGGCTCCACATGCGGGTAACCCAGTGGATGCTCAGAGTGCAATGGGACCAGAAGCAAGACCATATGCAGTATCCAGTCAGAATCACGAGAGCCGCAATTCAGGATTGGCAATGGTGGTTAGACCCAGGGACCCTCTCCGTGGGGGTCCCATTCGTAGCGCCGTCCCCGGAGGTAATCCTCTCCACAGACGCCTCAGGGCTGGGGTGGGGGCACACCTGAACAGGGTGAGGTCTCAGGGAACGTGGACCCCTCAGGAAGCTCACCTCCACATCAACATTCTGGAGATGAGGGCGGTCCTTTATGCCCTGCAAGCCTTCCAGTCAGAAATTCCACCGAGTACTCTTCTGCTTCAAACAGACAATACGGCGGTGATGTATTACCTCAACAAGCAAGGAGGCACGCACTCTTATCCCCTGCAGGGAAGCTATGAGAGTGTGGGAATGGGTAATTCAACACGGCGCCAGCCTGATTACAGTTCATGTTCCCGGAGTGGACAATACAATCGCAGACGGCTTGAGTCGATCCCAGGCCAGAGTCCACGAATGGGAGCTTCTTCAGGAGGTAACAGAGGATCTGTTTCTTCGATGGGGTACTCCAAAATTGGACTTGTTCGCTTCCCCATCCAGTGCAAAACTGCCCAATTTTTGCTCGCTAGATCCAGGGCCTGGTGTTTTTTGGCGAGACGCGTTGTCCCTCTCCTGGGCGGACAGATTCCTGTACGCTTTCCCTCACTTCCCGTTGATCCAGAGAGTCCTTCTCAAACTTTGCAGGGAGCACGCAACAATGATCCTCGTAGCGCTTTTCTGGCCCAGACAGATTTGGTTCCCCATGCTGACGCAATTGTCCCGGGAACCTCCACTCCCATTGCCCATCAGCTCCCATCTGCTGTCTCAAGAGGAGGGTTCACTAGTCCACCCGGACTTAGGCTCACTGAACCTGCATGCCTGGCTCCTCGAGACATAGCCATTCTGCGACACGGGGTCTCGCAAGAGGTGGTGGAAGTTCTTTCTGCTGCCAGAAAGCTGGCAGTGCATGCGACGTACGCCATGAAATGGCGCCGGTTTTGCCTGTGGTCTCAGGCATGCAGTCTCTCCCCTTTAGAATGCCCAGAAAAATCAGTCCTGGAATACCTGCTTTCCCTCTTTCACTCAGGCCTTGCCTACTCCTCAATTAAGGTTCACCTCTGTGCGATTTCGGCCTACCACTACCCGATAGGCCAGCGCACAGTGGCACAGCTCGATGCCTCTCATGATTTCTTGACGGGGGTGCTACACCTTAGACCACCCATTAAGGATCCCGTCCCTCCTTGGGACCTACTCTTTGTCCTGGAGCAGCTCACGCTGCCCCCTTCTGAACCTGCCGCAGATTGCGAGCTACGTTTTCTGTCGTGGAAAACGTTATTTTTAGTTGCTGTTACGTCAGCAAGGAGAATCTCTGAGTTACATGCCCTCATGTGTAAGGAGCCTTATTTAATTTTCCACCAGGACACAGTGTCCCTGAGGACGAATCCTAAATTCCTGCCCAAGGTGGTCTCAGCCCTTACCCTTAACCAGGACATCGATCTGCCAGTGTACTTCCCCAGGTACACCAACAGAGGAGAGGCACTGCTTCACACCCTAGATGTTCACCGCTCCCTAAGATACTACTTGACCAGGACCAAACAGCATCGCAAATCCGCACAGCTGTTTATTTCCTTTGCTGAGAGGATGTTGGGCCGACCAGTCTCAAAACAGACTCTTTCTCGCTGGCTTGTCCAGTGCATTTCCTTTTGCTACAATAACAAACAAAAGCCCCTCCTGGGCACAGTCCGGGGCCATTCGACTAGGGGGGTGGCTACTTCCTTCGCAGCACTGCGGAACGTATCCATCTCAGCCATTTGTGCCGCAGCTACATGGAGCTCAGTGCACACCTTCATTAGGCACTACAGCCTCAACATCGCCTCACGGCGGAGAGCAGGTTTCGGCCTTGCCGTTCTGCAGGGTCTCCTGTCCTAGATTCAGGATTTTCAAGATCTCTCCTTTATGCCTCCTCCCTAGAGCGTCTCCGGGCGCTATTGCTTGGGAATCAGTCCTAATGGTGTAACCTGCTGCAAGAGCTGTATCTCGAAGTAAGATAGTACAGTTACGTAAGAACTTACCGTAACAGTAGATCTTCGAGAACAGCTCTTGCAGCAGGAACCTTCCCGCCCACCATTCCCCCTTGGAGGAGGTTAGGCCTAACCAGGCTTCGGCAGGAGATTACTTTCCTTTCCTCTTCTAATGGGAGATCCTCGGTCTCCACTTCTGATGTCATCCAGCGGCCGGGAGTCTCTAGCGGGAGAACTGGGGATTCTGGCAGGACCGCCTCCTTATGTACTACGCCTGACGTCGGGGGCCGGACCGACGTCGGAGGCGGTCCCCGCTGAAGACTGCTAGCTAGAAGATTTCCGTGGGGTCCTGACGCCTGCCGGCTTCAGTCCTAATGGTGTAACCTGCTGCAAGAGCTGTTCTCGAAGATCTACTGTTACGGTAAGTTCTTACGTAACTGTACTTTATACATGGACTGCACCACAAGCCTTATGAGTTATGAGGAAAGACTCAAGGAACTAAACATCTATTCACTGGAAGGGAGAGAGGGGATATGATAGAGGCTTTCAAATACCTTAGAGGAATAAACGGTACAGGAGGGGAGCATATGTCAGAGACGAAAGTACATAAGGACAAGGGGACATACCATGAGGCTGGAGGGAGGAAGGCTTAGGGGGAATGCTAGGAAGTATTTTTTCACATAGAGGGTGGTGGATCCATGGAACAGTCACCAGCGGAGGTGGTGGAAGCGAAAAAAGTACAGGGATTCAAAAGTGCAGGGGATAAGCATAAAGGCACCCTGCTGTACAGGAGAGCAGGGGAAAGGCAGTCCAGATGAGAGTAGGGATTGCCAAACCAAGTAGGCTAATGGGCAGACTAGGTGGGGCTGTATGGTCCTTATCTACCGATAGATTCTATATATAGGGCCTACGGGCAGACTGGATGGGCCTAGCGGTCCATAACAGCCAACAGTTTCTATGTTGCTGCAGGATCTTTAGCAATGCTGTGTCTGCCACTGGACTGCTAGGCACAGTGCACCCTTCCCCACAGTTCATCTGTTAGGTGGTAGGTCAGTAGTTCCTCTCCGTGAAAGTCCTCCCTGGTGGATGATGTTTCCACCCCTCCTCTTGCCCTCTGTGCAGGTAGTCTTTGGTGATCCCATCCTCAACTGTACCACGTCAGGCTGCCTCCTGTTGTGCATGCTTGCGCCACTGGTAACTGGGAGTGACTGCGACAGCCCCCACCTCCTTTTACATGCACCTGCAACACTATTTGCAGGTGCAGGGAAAAGGTTTGTGAACACCAGTAATGGGAACTACGCAAGGAGCCTATATGTACACTCGAGACTGTTTGCATATTAAAAAAAAAAAAAAAAAAAAAGCATGGATCACCTGGCTTCAGAAGGATAAAACCAGACACTTGGTCGTAGGATGAAAATATTGTTTATTACAGATTAATTGCAGCATGACACAACCTGCTGGTGACTGCCAACTCGATTGCAGAGACTGTATCGGTGCATCGTGGTCTTTGTGGCCACTTTGCACCACTATTTGTAACTGCATTGGGCCATTGATGTTTGCAGACTAGGGGCTGGACTTTCAAATATGGTGCAGGCACAAGTCCCTAGTTTAGATGCTGCCTGTATCTTGACAAATGTGCTAAAACGTATCCTATATTCAAATGTTTTGACACATTTGTGACATTGTTTTCACTTCATGGCACAAAAATTATGTGTGTGTCATTGTTTTGACGTATACGGTATTTTGTAGCAACACTTGAGACATGAGGGTAGACCACGTTATACATGTTCTAACAGGTATGTGGCAAGTAGCCCAATTGCACAACAAATCGTTCTGCAAGTCTTTGAAAATCCAACCTCAGTTCTTCATCAGCAAGAAACTGGAGAAGTGAAGAAGGTGGGACTTCCTAATACAGACACAGAGGGTTACTTGGTAGTTGCCATCTGGCTTCTGTAATACTGGAAGAGGGGACCAACCCTTGGTGACCTGAAATCTCGTGTAATATAACTTAATGCTGGTCAATTAAAAGGTGTCAAACCATGTGACAGTTGTTTCAGTATTTTAAGGGCTTTTCCGTTTTTGTGCTGGAAAGAAGAAAATACTGTACAGCAATCCTTGTGAAGTTAGGAAATATCTGAGGTTGTGACTAGCCACTTCCCTGGTTACCATATCTCTTTCTCCCCAGGATGCAGACAGCTCAGAGCGTGTCATCTCTGCCATGCGTTGGAGTCTCATTCCCTCCTGGTTCCGTGAAAACGATCCCTCAAAAATGCAGTACAGTACCACCAATTGTCGGAGGACGCATGTTGCAGAAAAATCTTATAAGGTACAGTATGTGTTTTACTGGCCAGATTTGTTAGATCGTGTGTGCGCAAGGTACGCGTGTGTGTGTGTGACAGACAGTGGCTGTGAGACTTGGCATTATGTCCCCATGAAGGTGACTTTTTCACAGGAGTAAGTTTAAAGTGTGAGCTAAAATCACTGTCTGTTTTTGTTTTAACAAATTTTATTTATTTTGCAAACATTTTTGCAGTAACGTGATAGGATTAAAACACCAACCTGTCAAAGTACCATCGCTGCTTCTTCATGTTTTTCTCTCACTGGACACAGTACATTTTCCCAAATCAGTACTGTATTTTTAATGAAAAGATTTTCTCAAAAGAGATTATTGGTCAACAGTAATATAACATTATAGCATATGGTTTGAGGATGGATATATTTGGATTTCAGTCCCTTCAGAAATACTTTTGCGCCATTTGTGTGGCGTCGGTATGTTGTACAATTTTCCTGATGTCAAATTAATGGTACAGCAGCATCCAAAAGTGAGGCCTCCTCCCCAGCCTAAGAAACTCTCCATTTTCAAAATTAAAAGGAAAAATAACCACATCTAATCCAGCTGCTTAAAATTACCCACTTGCTAACCAAATAAATTTATTATAAAAAAAGCCATGCCTCAGTGCTCCCACAACACAAACCATTTGGCCAACAGTAATATAACATTCTAGGGATGTGGATATGTTGATCTTATTTCGAGAGGGCTCTTGCAGTGGGTAATTACATATAGGACTGATGCTGGCAGGCGTCAGGACCCCACGGAAAGATTTCTAACTAGCAGTCTCTGGCTGGGGACCGCCCCCACGTCAGGTGACCAATGTCATGCGACATCAGTGTAAAGGGGTGGTCCCCCACGCCCGCCTTCCAGTTCTTTCCTGCCGTTAGCTTGTGTAAGCGCCTCGCGGTTAAGTTCAGCTGCTCGTCAGTCTGTCGTTGGTAGTTTTACCACCTGTTTTTCTTTGATTTCTCGAATATTTCGTCAGTTTCTCTGTGGTGTATGTCGTCCCCTACACCCTCCGGGCACAAGAATAAGTGCAACTCGTGCGGCACCCAACTCCCACACAAGGACGGACACTCCCAGTGCCTCTTCTGTCTAGGCCCGGATCACCCCATGAGGAAGTGCCAGCATTGCCTGGAGTTCAGCGCCGCCACCCGTAGACAGAGGCAGCAGTCCCTGGAGGTCCACATCCTTAAAAAGAAAATGACCTCCATGGAAAAGGAGCTGAAGAAGCTTCGTCAGGCCTCAACTTCGCCCGAGGGTCACCGTAAAAAGAAAGACGAGAAGCACCGGGACTGGGACTCCTCTTCCTCAGCCACCGCGACTTGGCTGGAGTTGCTGCGCTCAAAGTAATGTCCCGAGGACCGCTCCATTGGCGCCCATCTTAGAGCTTCCAAGCGGTGATAAACCCACCCATTTGGCTCGGCGCTCGAGCCGCCGGTACCTCCGGGTCAAAGAGGCGCCCACCCGGCAAGGCCGCTGCCACGCAGCCTTCTGGTGCGAGTGGCTCCAGTAAGCCGGACGCCGGCCCTGTGACGCCCGCCCAGAGAAGACCGCTAAGTCGCCGACCCCTTGGGCAGCGCACGGCCCCTAAGCCACCGAACAGGCCGCACCTACTGCTGCCTCCTCGGTGATGGTTCTGCTAAGTCGGACGACGGCTTCCCCTCCGACGTCCGCCTGGACTCTGCCGGTAAGGCGAACATCGGTCCTTCTGACAGTCACACGGTGTTGGAGCTGACGCCGGACCCTGACGTTCAGTCTGCTGTCCCCGGCTACCCGCAGCATTCGCTGCCCTCCGAGGCCCCAGCGTCTCCTCAGCTAGACCCTGGGGATTTTAATCCTCCCTCCCCGGGAGATACCGAGGATGCAGGTACGCTCCTGTCAGGTCTCCTTCCCGCTGGGCCGGACGACCTGACGTCGGATCCTCTGACGCCGGTGCTGACGCCAGGCGACATCCCTCTCCTGGATGCTGTCCTTACGCCGGGCCTGCCACCCGCCGGGCCTCTTGTTCCAGGCCCACCCGCTGGGCCTTTTCCGGGGCCTTCTTCTCCTGCAGACCCCTGGGTATCCGACCCCGTCCTATCTGATGCTGTCTTACCCGGGGCCGCAGTATCCGGCGCCCCAGTACCCGATGCTGGCCTATCCGACACCGCAGTACACGGTGCCTCAATACCCGATGCTGGGTTACCCGCCGTAGGGGTATGGATACGCGCCGCACGGATACCCTCAGTATCCGTATCCCCCTCCTCCTCCACCGCCCCCTCAGCCGCTGGTGGATTTGAAAGAGACTCTAGCCTCCTGGTGGGCTGAGGCCAAGGCTCAGCTCACCAGGGAGGTAGAGAGCCGTCTTCCAATGCTAGTCCCGGTTCCGGACCTCCTACGTCGGAGACGAGAGACTCCCTTCCCACTTCCGGATACCAGAGGCGAGCCCTCCGGTTCCAGGGCAGGGCAGGATACGCTTCCCCGAGGACTTCCCAAGGGGTCCGTTCCTCCCGTGCATCAGGAGAAGGAGTCTTCTCCCTCTTCATCCTCCTCGGACACCTCGGATGATTCCGATGGTCATTCCAACTTAGATGATAAGCCCCGCTCTCTGGATAAGCTGAGGCTGAGGACTCCTCCGAAGTCTCCTCCGGAGGATCCTTCTTTTATGGAGTTCCTGTGCAAAATCCAGGAAGTTGATCAGTGGCATTCCTTGGAGCCGGATCCACAGCGTAAGAAACTCGCTGCGCACCTGGATCTGCCTGAGACCGCCCGACCCTGGTGCCACCCTGGATTGAGCCTCATGCCGATCTTGTTTCCACCATTTGGAAGTAACCGACAGCATAGCCCACCTTCCTAGGAAGTCGGATAGGCTTTATCAGGCTCCTGAAGGTGTCGACTCTTTGAATTCGCACCCTTGAACTGATTCACTCGTGATCAGCGCCACTCATGGCCGGACAGCTAACCCCAAGCACTTGTGCTCGTCACCACCCGACAAGGAATCCCACCTTCTGGACCAGTACGGGATGAAGGTCTACGCTTCTTCCACTCTGGGTATTAGGGCCCTGAATTACATTGGTCATATGGGGGATTACCAGAAGGCGAGCATTAGCGAGGTGGAGGCTAAATTAGACTCCTTTCCTCAGTCTCAGACGAAGCAGGAAGTGGCAGATCTAGTCCAGTCTGCGCGTTTGGCCAGTCGGCACATGCTTCGTGCCACATACAACGCAGTGTACACTGCTGGTCGGAGCTTGGCTTTCGCTGTGGGTTTGCGGCATCACGCCTGGCTCCAGGTGTCAGGTTTGGCCCTGGAGGTGCAGTCCGCTATCCAGGACGTGCCCTTCAGGGGTTCAGTTCTGTTCGGTGGTGTTGTCAAGGACTTCATCACCGATCTGCAGTAGAAGGGTACTGCACTCAAGTCGGTCGACTCTCTGTACAAACCCCGTCAAGCTCAGCATCGTCCCTTTCGCAGACGTCCTCTGCAAAAAGTGAAACCTCAGGGAAAACGGGCCAACAAACGTCGGGACCCTCTGGCTGCCAAGCCCCCCATCGCCCAAAAAAGCAGCGGGGGCTTCAACCGCGATGCTGCCTCATACCTCCTGACTCCTTTCCTCTCCCGCTGCCTCTGGGCCTTCCAGAGGAACCAGTAGGAGGGAGATTCTTCCTCCATCTGCTGGGTTGGGAGAGGATAACTACAGACACTTGGGTGCTCCAGCTGATCGCAGAAGGACACTCAGTAAAGTTTCTTCAGAAACCTCCTCGAACCCCCCCCCGGTCGTCTTACTTCGCAGAACATCTTCTTCTGGTCCGGGAAGAAATATCCTGTCTTCTGCTGAAAGATGTGATAGAGCCCATACCCCTACACCTTCAGGGGACGGGCTACTACTCCCATTTCTTCCTGGTCCCGAAGAAGTCAGGAGAGGTGAGGCCGATTCTCAACCTCAGCTCCCTGAACTTGTTTGTGGAGTACAAAAGATTCAGGATGCTCTCTCTTCATAGTCTTCTGCCCCTCCTACCTGCATATCCCTATTCTCCCCTTCCCACCGCAAATACCTGCGTTTTGCTTTTCAGGGGGACCATTACCAGTTCAAGGCCCTCCCATTTGGTCTTTCCTGGGCGCCCCGAGTTTTTACCAAATGCCTTTCGGTGGTAGAGGCCTACCTGTGTACCCAGGGGGTGCAGGTTTTCCCGTACCTAGACAATTAGCTCTTGGCGACCTCATCCAGGGAGGAACTCCTGCGCTTCCTTTCCCTTACCCTGCAGGTTTTTTGCCTGCCTGGGTGTTACCGTCAACCAGGCCAAGTCCCACCTGATCCCGTCCCAGAAGCTCCAGTTTATCAGGGCAGTCCTGGACACGGCCTCCAGCATGGCTTTTCTGCCACTGGACAGGGCGACCCTAATCCAGGCTCAGGTCAACCTGTTATCCAGCTGCAGGCGGGTCAGCGCCAGGTCAGTCCTTCGCCTCCTCAGGCTTATGGTGGCTGCTATTCCGACAGTCCCTTGTGCTCAGCTCCACATGAGGATCTCTCAGTGAGCGCTTCGGTCTCAGTGGGATCAGCTGGTGGACGACTTGGATCAGCTAGTTCTGGTCTCCAACCCTATGGCTTGGGACTTGCAGTGGTGGGCCGTTCAGGAGAACCTTTGCTGGGGAGTTCCCTTCTGCTTTCTCCCCTCCCACCCCCAGACGCTGAGTGCAGACGCCTTGGGAGAAGGTTGGGGAGCCCATCTCGGGCCTCACAGGAACCAGGGCTCCTGGTCCCAGCTCGAAAAATCTCTCCACATCAATGTGCTCGAGCTTCAGGCCGTGCTGTATGCTCTTCAGTCTCTGCATCTTTATTTGCTTCCCGGACATCTGGTTGTCCAAACGGACAACACGTGTGTAGTTTGGTATGTCAACAAACAGGGAGGAACTCATTCCTACCCTCTTTCAGGGAAGCGATGCGGGTTTGGGAATGGGCAGTGAAGCACAACCTTCACATCATGGCCATTCACGTCCCGGGGTTCGAGAACACGTTGGCAGACCACTTCATTCAGTCGTCTGCTCACGCACACGAGTGGAAACTAGATCAGGGGGTACCAGACGACATCTTTCTACGCTAGGGAACCCCTCAGGTAGACCTGTTTGTGTCTTCTCTCAACGCAAAACTTCCCGCCTTCTGCTCGCTCGCTCCAGGATGTCATTTTTTGGAGAGACGCTTTGTCTGTGGACTGGAAGGGCAGATTCGTCTATGCCTTCCCCCCAATCCCCTTGATTCCGAGGGTCTTACGGAAACTGTGCTCAGAAGGAGCTTGTATGATTCTCATCGCTCCTTTCTGGCCCAAGCAAGTTTGGTTCTCTCTTCTGCAACAGTTTCAGAGGAAACTCCGCTTCCTCTTCCTCTGTCACAAACTTTGCTGACCCAGGGTCAGGGGACCCTGGTCCATCCAGGCCTCAAGTCCCTTCAGTTGCATGCATGGCTCCTGCAGGCATAGCTCAAGCCCGATTCGGGGTTTTCCTCCAGGTGGCTGAGATGCTGGTGGAGGTCAGGAAGCCATCCCACTAGATCTACCTATGCCATGAAATGGAAATGGTTCTCTATTTGGGCCACTTCTAAAGATTTCGAGCCTTTCTCGTGCTCTGTTGGGCGGCTTCTGGATTTCTTGCGACACCTCTTTGATCTGGGTCTCAGTCATTTCTCTTTGAATGTTCACATGGCGGCCATCTCGGCCTACCATGTTCCTTTAGGGTACAGGACGTTTGAGCAACTGGAGGTCTCCAAGACCTTCTTTAGAGGGGTCCTCCTCTTGAGACCCCCATTCGGGTTCCTGCCCCTTCCTGGGATCTGAATTTTATCCTTGAGAAGCTTACTCTGCCTCCTTTCGAGTCGGCAGCCTCAGCAGATCTGAAGTTCTCTCGTGGAAGACTCTCTTCCTTGTGGCCATCACTTCTGCTCGAAGGATTTCCGAGCTTCAGGCCCTGATGTGTAAAATCCCGTATCTGATTTTTCACAAGGAACGTGTGGCTCTGCGTACCAACCCTAAGTTTCTCCCCAAGATGGTAGCGGAATCTACGCTGAATCAATCCTTAGAGTTGCCTGCTTTCTTTACGCAACACTCCAATCAAGAGGAGTACCTCTTGCATACTGTGGATGTTCACCAGATTCTGAGATACTGCACCACCAGGACGCTGGATCTCAGAAAGACTGATCAACTGTTTGTCTCTTTTGCTCGTAAAAGAGAAGGCAATGCTGTTTCCAAGCAATGCCTATCTAAATGGTTGGCTCATTGCATCACTTTCTGTTATGACAAGTACAACAAGACCCTGCCGGGTCAAGTCAGAGGCCACTCCACCAGAGGGGTCGCAGCCTCTGCTGCTTGTTTCAAGAATGTGTCAGCAGCCGACATCTGTGCAGCCGCTACTTGGACTTCTGTCCATACCTTTACGAAACATTACAGTTTGGACATTGCCTCTCACCGTACAGCGGGCTTTGGGTTGGCTGTTTTGCAAGGTCTCCTTTCCTAAGATCTTCACAGCCAGAGGGTCTACTTTTGGGTGGTTTTCCTCCTCCCGTTTGCTTCTTCTTGTTCCAGGCTGCTTGGGACTCAGTCCTATATGTAATTACCTACTGCAAGAGCCCTCTCGAAGTAAGATAGTACAGTTACGTAAGAACTTACCATAACAGTAGATCTTCGAGTGAGGCTCTTGCAGTAGGTAATACTTCCCGCCCTCCATCCCCTAAGCTTTTTCATCTTCTTTCCCAGGATGGGAAATATCCGCTTCTCTCTAGTCTTGCCTTTTGGCCTTTGTGGGGGAAAAGAACTGGAAAGGCGGGCAGGGGACCGCCCCTTTATACTGACGTCGCATGATGTCGGTCACCTGACGTGGGGGCGGTCCCCGCCAGAGACTGCTAGCTAGAAATTTTTCCATGTGGTCTTGATGCCTGCCGGCATCAGTCCTACTGTACATGTAATTACCTACTGCAAGAGCCTCTCTTGAAGATCTACTGTTACGGTAAGTTCTTACGTAACTGTACTATCTATCCACATGTCTGACAGTGTCCTTTTCCTTTAAGGCTTGCCAGCAAGTTTTCAAGCTGGCTTCTCCCACCCACCTGGGTGGTAACTCCCTTGGCTCCACCCCTTGATACCAGAGCTTCCTTTCTGCTGGAAGAAGCAGGTTCCCTCCGTATCACTCCTGCAATTTAGTAGGCCCTAGCACTTAATCTTTGGATTTCCTACCTACTTGT